>OZ030393.1:65126938-66599450 GCA_964023965.1 Melinopterus prodromus
CAACCGAAATTAAAACTTCCGATGACGATTCGATTACAAAATACCCGTTGGCGGTAAAGATGATGTTCAACTATGATATCCAGTCAAATTCCATGGCTATTTTAAAGGCAATGTACCGCGAAACTGTTCCCGCTAGAATCTACTATAGCAACGTTGGCGCGTCGGACTGGGAAATTGAGTAAGTTGTTTTTCTGGTTTTATCTTTCGTACTTGTAGATTAAATGCCAGAACGACGTGTTATTGTTCTTTGTTTGTTAGTGGCTCCAGTTTGTTTTGTTCTTATTTTTCAAGGTGAATGTTTTATGCATGAGTTTTATTTATAGATCTTGAATAATTATGTACAGGTTGTTAGGTATGAGGTCATTGTATACCTTTTTTAATGATTTGCTAGTCTTATCTCGTTATGAAATTATTGGTATACGTGTGTTCGGCGTATCTATAATTATCTGTTGTTTACTCATTTTGTGGTAATCTGTATACTAGCAAACGAAGTATTGATTATTTTGTTATATCTATGTGGTATTACATGATAACTTTATTATTTATTTATTGATATTAATTTATTTCTTTTATTGTTTAGTTTGGCAATTAGGAAAAGCTTTAAAAACATTCTCTGACAATTTCATTCCTATTTTATATTAATTAACATGTTTCTTAATATGTTAAGTTTTTAACAAAAAGATCCCTAATATGACTTCTTGATTGTTTTCATTTGTTATGATATCTCAGGGGGATTTTGCATTCAAAGACAGCAGAGACATGTTTTAATTTTGATATATGTAAACCTTTAGTGGCTTAGGTGGTATAAATTCATAAAAAATACCAAAATTACGTTTGTTACCTTTTTAGCTCACTTTTTACGCACTAACTATATGTGCCCTTCAGGCTGCACATTATATTTTTTGTAGGGTGCATTATAATTTTCTCAGGGCACAATTTACATTATTGAAAGCGCTTATAATATTTTCAAATGCTGAGTTATTTAAACCATTGGATATATTTTTACTTTATCATACGCAGTAAGATAAAGTATTGTAATCATGCCGAAAAAAAAAATTGAGATTTTAGCGGAAATAGGTCTTTTTGGGTCCCCTGAACATTTTTGACCAAGGTACAAAAAAATGTCTGTGTGTGTGTGTGTGTGTGCGTGTGTAAACGATTTTTGTGGCGATGATTCCGGAAAAACTACTAAAGGTATCGGGACGAAAGTTCATAATTAGAAGTTTCATGACCTAACTTAGAGCTGAAAAGCTTTTGGTTAAAAAGGGTCCAAAGGAACTGGTAGTTTAATCTAAGCCTTTTTCAAGGATTTTGCAAATGAGCCGCTATTTCTCTAATTTCGTCAAAATAGTTAAATAATAAATTAAAGTAGAGGAAATTCTGAATAATTTATGCCTATGAAATTTTTTGGTAAAATTAATAGTTTAGCTTTTTAGGTTATTCTAAGCCTTTTTGAAGGATTTTGGAAATGAGCCGCCATTTCTGTAATTTCGACAAAATAGTTCATTAATAAATTAAAGTAGAGGAAATTTTGAATAATTTATGCCTATTTTTTGGTAAAATTAATAGTTTAGCTTCAATAGCAAAGTTCTATTTGATCGAGATCGGTCGCATCTGCATTGATATGAAATTACATAGTAGCCAGGATTTTGACAAATATTTTTTTGTGTTGTCACATTCGAAAACAGCTGATCTCATCAGAGGTTGGAGAACCACTATGGAACGTGCGCAAAATTATAAAATACAAATTTAAAATAAAGTAAGATCACCAATTTGATTGTTTGTTGATAAGAAATATCAACCCGTCTTTATATCTAATTCTAAAAACGATAAATTGCGAAAATTATAAATAAAGTATAGCGATGAGTGTAGTTTTATTTTAGTATGTTGGTAGGGATGTGTCATGAACAAATATAAATCTGTCAGAATTTGAATTACCTTTTTAAGGTGCGTTTTCATTAGTGATAATGGCAGTGGTAGCAGACGCCGTTATAGTATTTCCAATAGAAAATTGCTAGTGACTCATGTTTATGTACATGCAAACTAATATGTGTCATTATCACGATATGTAAGAAATACTATAATTTCGTATTCTACCACCGCCATTAGCTACCATTACCTACCAATCGGAACGCACCTTTAAACTTGACGTTTCGTCAAAGTGGTACCAGCCTAGCATTTACTATACAGAAATCATTTATTTATTTTTTTTAAATACGTATTCTTAAAAAGCAACACAATAAAGGTTGATGTCGCTCCTGCCAAAAACTAGATAGCGCGACTCGCTCACATGCGACGGCGACACTCCGCCTTCGGTGACGCGCCGCATCACCGCTCGTCGCACTATTCCCTACTTTCGGCATTTGTGACATAAATAACTATTATTCTAATGATGTAGTGTAGGTAGTGTCAAATGCTGATGCTTTGACAATACCTACGATTTATCTTAATAGAATAGATTCTCATGCAGCTAAACTATTAAGTTTATATATTGTATGATAAAGTCATGTGCCTGGCCACATCAGATTTTTTTTTTCAGAACAAGTATTTTTTAAGCTGCCATTATATTTTTATAGAGGAAACGATTTTATTGCACATTTATTTATTTAAGTGTACAAATATATTATGAAAGGAATATTTAAATATAGAAATGCACAATTATTTATTTTGATGTACATTTATATAAATTATTTTTTTGAATGCACAAGTAATTTTTTGCATTGCTTAAATATTTTTTGTAATGGACAAATTATTTATCAAATGCTTAGAATAATTGCATGTTTTATTTTATTTATTGCACATATAATATGTACTGTTCTTTTATTATTTTTATTAGTTTATAGTAGGTACATTTTATTAATTTTTTTAAAGGTTAAGTAATGAAAGATTTCCTACAAAAATGTATTTTCTTATAAGAAAATATGTTTTGTTTCCACTTTTTATGTAATTTATAATAAACAACAATTTAACCAAAAATAGTCCTCTTACCGTGAATTATAATTTTTTTTAGTTTGTCCACGAACAAAAGGCATCTACCACCTCACCCGAACATAGTCGCGATGTTCTCCGTCTTCACCGACTTCATCCCGGATTTGCAAGACTCCCGCGGTCTCTACCCAGCCGCGTTACCACGTCGCCTCTACTCCGAAGGCGAGGGACGCAACATGTCGCTCTTTCTCCTAATGAAAAGGTAAAATTTTTCTCATAACCTAGCCGGACCTAACTTATGATTAACATTTTCAAGGTACAACTGCAGCCTCCAGCAGTTCGTCCATACCAACGAACTAAACGTCCGCACCTCCATCCTACTTCTAGCCCAACTCCTAGAGGGCGTCGCCCACCTGACAGCTCACGGCATAGCCCATCGCGATCTCAAATCCGATAATTTATTGTTGGATACGACTGAAGAGGACGCTCCTGTTTTGGTTATCAGCGATTTTGGATGTTCCCTTGCGGATAGATCTCACGGTTTGCATGTGCCGTTTACGTCTTACGATATCGATAAAGGAGGGAATGCGGCGCTGATGGCTCCGGAGATTATTAACCAGACTCCGGGGACTTTCAGCATGCTGAATTATTCGAAGGCGGATATATGGGCCGCTGGCGCGATTGCGTATGAAATTTTCGGGATGTGTAACCCGTTTTACGGTGGAAACGGTTTCGAGAAGTTGCGGAATACCAGTTATAAGGATGAGGAGTTGCCGGATTTGCCTGGGAGCGTTCCGTTGGTTATTCGGGCTCTGGTGAAGAATTTGTTGTCGAGGAATCCGAATAAGGTAACATCTCGTAAAATGAGTTTATCTTTTACAAAAATTATTGATAATTATGACAGGAGTTTTCCTTGTTCAATAAAATTAATTTTTACATGTTGTATTTATGTATTTATGTTGTTTTTTTTTAATTTGGTTGTTTTAGGTGTAAAATGAGATTAAGTTACAAAAAGTTATGGTTTTCTAACAAATGTTGACTATAAACAGATAAAGAAAACGTTGGCAAGAAAGTTATAGAAGTTGAAAGGTGGCAGAATTTAGTTTTTTGCAACTAGCTCTGAACGCATTTTTCTGGACTCAAAGCTCAGTTCATTGCGTAAAATTCAATTAGAAATAACTGTGTTAAATATAGAATATTTTGTGTCTTATTTATCTTTTTGTACCTATCTTTTTACTAGACTTTTAGTACGTGTTAAGTCAATCCATAATACAAAAATTGCAATACTTATTTCGATTATAATTTTAGCGTCTGGATCCTGAAATTGCTAGCAATGTCTGCCAGTTGCTATTGTGGGCACCGAGCTCCTGGTTGAAACCGGAACGTACCAAATCTCCTTCGAACGCTGAGGTATTAACAAAATTCCCTATTTTTTATTGATTGCTAATGATTTACTCTTTTAGATATTGGAATGGCTCCTATGTATGACGACCAAAGTTTTATGCGAAGGAAGATTCAATTCGATACCTCCAAAGTATTTGGATTCCAAGAAAAACGAAGTTTACAGAGTGGGCCGTCGTACTTATCCTGAGTATCTACTCATATCTAGTTTTCTCTGTAGGGCAAAGTTAATCAACATAAAAGCAGCTCTATCCTGGATTTATAACACTATTAACTAAGTGTTGGGCAAATTCCATGTATCAAAGTATAATCTCCAAAATATTATGTATATTTATTTTAATAATTATCGGATAAATAATAATATGTATTTGTGTGTTTGTCTATTCTTCACGCATATACTTATTGATTGATTTAGTAAGGAATTTAAGGAATAATTTGTAGTTCTTTGTCGATTCCTAAAATTGATACGCTGACTGTTAAAATTTGTTAGAAAGTTTTTGATCTTTTCTCTTTGTTTTCTTTGCGCTGAGAAGTGATTGAATGAGGTTGTTTTAAGTGTAGAGAACTTAATGAGCTTGTTGATGTAATTGGTTTACATCGTCTAAGCTCATGGGATTGTATATAAAAGATGTATATGTACTTATCTGATAGCCACGGCTTTGAAAATGTTGTATATATTGGTTGAGATACTATTAATAGATTTATTTGTTTAAACAGTGTTTTATTTCCCCTTTCAAACTGTTACCAGCCTAATAGAGAAATATAATAGAGAATATAAGAAAAAACAGCCACAAAGATTTAATAGGTTAAGAGATACATGAATTGAATCCATCTTTCTGGGAACACTTCGTTCAAACAACTCCGCACATTAACAGCGTAGTGTGGTGGAGCGCGATCTTGTTGCAAGCAATTATTATTATTTGGTATGTTGTTGTAAAAAAATTGTTGACGTCCCCTTTTAGATTTGTACTCTATCGCAAACTTCTCGATTTATCCGCAACTTAATTACCCTGTATACAATACAAAATATCGTAAGAAATGCCAACTATCCATGAAAATGTCATTTATACGTCAATTTTGAACAGTTTCCAATCATTTTACTGTATTGCATAAAAATTCCTTTACAATTTTAAAAAATGGTCGATCGAACATCCGAAGATATACTGCAGCTGTTCTGCGAAAAGAACTCCGACCGAACAAAGTCCTTACGATTAAAAGGACGCGAGCTTATATACAGATATGGGTAATTATACCATAATTATAGCATACCTCAGTTTTGCAGATTTTTCAATTAACTACAGAAAAGCATTGGATTCAACAGATATGGTGAAAGTATCTGAATTCATGGTGTCCCATCCAGACGTTTACGACCTCAACTTATGCTATAATAACATTGGCGACAAAGGAATCAGTTTCTTCAGGGTCAACTACCTGAAACCGGACAACAATCTCAGGCATCTGAATCTAGCGGCTTGTAGCTTATCATACAGATCCGTTGAGCACCTCTCTATAGCTGTTGACAATTTAACCCATTTGGAAACGTTGAGATTATATGGGAATAAGTTAGGTTCAGAAGTAAGGTTTTTTTAGCTTCTTGGTCAATAAATTGAGTACAATCTTCTATTCAGAGTGGCAAATATCTAGCAATAATACTGGAAAGGACACCGAGACTATCCCATCTCGATGTTGGAGACACGGATCAAACTTTGAGCAGTGTGCCGTATATACTGGCACCGTTACGATCAGATATGGGTGATAATCAAACCGTACAAGTGTTGGACGTATCCAGAATAATACCGAGCAGTTGCTATTATCAGTATGACGCTGGTCATCTTGCAGAACAAATTGGAGACACCCTGAAGGTTTGTTTGTTTCCTTGGTAATTTTGGTGTTTGGGTTAATCCATTTGAAGTTGTCCAGAAATGCTAGCTCGACTATTTAAAAAAAAAATCGTAAATTTATTTAACGCTTCGCACTATTTTGTGGAAATGCAAAAACAATTTTATTGTTTTTTTACTGCGTTCGGAAATGGCAGGTATTTTTGTGTCAGCGAATCATCTACAAAAATATTTGGTTCGCATATCAATACCTACATACCAATCTCAATTGCGTTAAATTCAATAGTTTGTTTGGGTTTGTCATAGAGAGTTGAAATACAAACCACATTATTCGAAATATCTCAGTAAACACACATAATGGCCATACTATGATTCATAATAAAGTTTTTCAAGATTTCAGTGCCCTTGATATACACATATGTGAGTCAAAACTACAATAAACACATGCATATTTCAATTGAATAGGTTTTTGTACATTTAACGTTTAATCTTTTTAACCATTTAGGGGTTGTCGTCCATGGGGCAAAAGTCCAAACGTCTAACGGCTACTAAATCTTTTAATTACCAATAAGCAGAGGTATGACAAATTTTGGCAACAATTTTTGCAAAAGTTATAAACATTTTTCTGTGGCAACTCATTGAAATATGTTTGCTATTCGAACGGGTATTATTGCCTTTTCGGGGTTCTTGTCTGTGGAGCAAACCTTGAGCGCTTTTCAATCCCAGAACATAGACTGACATTAATAAAAGATTCATAATAATGAATCTTTTTCTGGACTATTTCAAATAGATTGAGCCGCTTGTAACATGTTTCCAATTTAAGATGAATACCGGTCTGCGTGAAGTTCACTTCCAGAAATGCGAATTCGACGGACACGATATCGAACGCATGCTCTTAGGAATGCATTACAATAAGACGTTGGCCATGCTAGACTTGGCAAATAACCGCATGGGTGACCATGGTATTGAGTTGTTAGCCTTATGGTTGAGGACAAGGCCGAATTTGCTAGGGCTGAACGTTGCTGGGAATGGCATAAAGGAAACCGGGTCCAGAGCCCTCAGTTTTCATTTACCATTTTCCAAAGTGAGGCTTCTTGATATATCGAGAAATAGCATCAATGATGTTGGAATGGTTCAGCTCCTATTAACCCTGAAGAAACCGTACAAGCTTCGGGTGCTTTTCGTTTGGGGTAATCCAATAACAGAAACAACCCTTAAGGTGATTGAAAGGTTGATCAGATCTGAGGTGCTGAACCCGGATCATATGGATATTAGGTTGTATATGGTGGATGGCGTTTTGTACCATGCTTTTGTGCCGGAAGACCATTACAAGCATCGGTATTACGATGTTATGGACCATGGTTGTGCGGTTGAGTTGAAGATCAAGTGGAACGTGCTCGACACTGAGTACTCGCATCCAAGGAATTTGACTGATTTCAAGTTTTATACGAAATATCCCGCCGCTCCCGATTCTCCAAGAAGGCCTATTTGCTAAAAAATGTATACACGCTGTTATTTCGTGTTTTTATGGTATAATAAATTATACAAAGAAAATTTGTTGTTGTTTGATAATATTGAATGAGTTCAGACTATAAACACTAATTGTTACAGGATAGCTTGTGGTCCATTTCATTAAACTAAGTTTTATACGAAAGAAATATACATAGGTATATGTAAATATAGAACTCTTCAATCATATGCCATCGATAAACACAAACATAAAATATAGTTTATCATCAAAATGTTCCATCTTAAAACACTCCTTGCAATATGTAATGGTAAAAGCATTAAAAAAGTTTTATGTTCTTATTTTTAATAAGACAGCATACCACAGAAGTCTAACACTAGTATTTATAGTATTTGGTTCTCCCTTTTAGGGCTACCAACTCAGAAAACAATGGAGATAAAATGTCATTTTTGTGAATTTTTAATCTAAAATTCTGCCATTCGCTGGAATTTCAAAGAAAGCAAGGAACAGAAATTATTATAATTTTTAAATATTTAAAGGAAATAAAGCTATCGTTGTATAGTCTCTATAAATCTTCAATATTCCTTAACGATTTAGCACTACCTGCAAACAAATAAAATAATCAACACAGATAATACAGCCGTAGTTTTAATACCCGTACCATTGCAACAGCAGTTAATAAATTGACATCAAGAATACACCACAAAACATGTCTTTTTTACTGTTCCAACCCGTTAATTATAAATATTTGTTCAGTGGTGTATACAAGAATGCTCAGAAGCTTGTGAAACCAGTCCTCCATTAAAACCTTCTTCCACTCCACGTCGTCACTTCTCATCCTCTTTCACATCACCATCAAACAGCCAAAACAGAAAAAGACAACACCTTGTCTTTAACACGTAACCGTCGGCTTTTTATTCTCTGTAAAATGAATGGAACCTTTATAGGCTAGACTAGTAAACAGTTTATCTTCAAAATAATCAAACATCACCGCCTCCTTTATTTCAGATCGGGCGGCATTCATTCTAGCCCGATGACGCTGAAACTTTCAGCCTGAAATACTTCTAGCGAAACTGGCATTCATTACGCTCTTGCAGTGGGGAGAGGTTGTCAATCATCAACCGGAAATTTACGGTGGAACTGTCAATGGATTGGATTAAAACATAACTGTGACGCCTGTCGGTCCTATCAAGGCTTCAGACTGACGATACGAGTAGTTTTCTTCAGTATGATTCGTCAATGATGTTTATTGGTTTTGCAATGAGGATGTGGTTGAATTATTTGTACACGCTAATTGGTGCGTCAGATGTTCTAGATTATGGAGGAAATGTCGCATTAATAAAGATAATATTATAGCTGAATTGAAGAACGATAACGTCATTTATGAATATTATAGTGTTAAAATTTGATCATAAAATGATTCTGTGGTAATTAAAAGTGAAAACTATTCCAAATAAATTTCCTTTGTCTTATATTTATATGTCCATCAAGCGATTGAGTTCTGGTTCTGGTTTATTTATTAAGAATGCCCTTTATTTATTAAGATAATATATTTTAGTTGCTGCGATATTTGATTTATAAATTATTAAGCTATTTATTAGTTGTTTTCTAATTCTTAAGAATGATCTGTTGTTACTTTAAAATAAATAATTATGTAGGTATGTACTTATATTAAATGTTGTTGGAGAAAGGGTGTTGCAAAAAGGCCTTACCTATTGATGATTTTTGTTAATTGTTCCGAAATGTTATATCTGTATTATTAGTATATATTATTTGTATATAAAAAAGTAATTCTTCTTAACTCAACATTGTATATGAGGGCCCCAAATTGAAAATTTCCCAGGGCCCCATATGGCATAACCGGCCGCTGGTAGTGGTGCTGGTTTTGTCATTTTGTGACATTTGAAATCGTTTTTATTCCTTTATTTGGTAACTCCGTAATTGACCTACGGTTTTGATAGTAGAGGTTAAAAAGAAACTAAAATAATTCCACTTTAAAAATGTACGAGAAACGGAATCAATTTAGAAAACGTCATTTGAAATTAGCTTTATCATGCCAACGAAAAACATGACTAAAATTCAAAGCACGTTCTATTATTAGTGTATCTTTGAAAGCAGCTCGTAACATCGTTCATGTCTATTACAGCGAGTGTAAAGACACATAAATCTACATTTTCCACAGATATAGCTATTAGCTTATCTGAACGGCAATCGGTAACGTCGTATTACAAGACTCTCTACATCTCTATTTCCAGATAAAACGACAGTAAGGTGACAACTGCGTAACATCGAACTGGTATTCTGCCTTAAAATAGTGGGCGATAATTCTTTCAGCCCGGGGGGACAGAAGTTCATTTCGTCTGGACCCCCTCTAAGATGCAACCCTTGTTTTATCGAGAAGGGAAACGCCGTGTCTATGGGAATGTGAATTATAAGAAAGATTTTGACTTAACAATTTGCAAGTATTTCCAGCGTTGCTTTGTTTGCAGTTTTAAAAAATATATATATTAAACATCAGAAATATAGTATTTTTTTTTTAGTTTGCGTCATATATATATATTAAAATTGTAATAAAAACCTCTTTTCCTTTGATAATAATTTAATTTCAATGAGTACCGGTTTCGATCAAGCGATCATCTTCAGCTCAAATGGTCAATGGTTCAGAAGCCTTATATATGTCACAATACATTTACAAAACATTTATTAAAATTAGTAATAATTTTTTTCGCCTGTAAAGGCGAAAATGGCATAACTGTAGAAGCGGCGATGAGTTACTTGCAGGTCTCACCTCTTAGATTAAGTCTAATGATGTCAAAAGACAAAATCGATCGCCCTGGTTTTTATAATAGAAGAAAATATTGGTGGTTACCAACGTGCTACGTTTTCTCTTCAAGAGTACGGGAAAGAAATCTCCGTATACCTTGGAGTATATAGTTACAAAAGAAATCATTATTCTGGCCTGAAACATCAAAAAAGTAAAAATAAACTGTTCTTCTGTGTCTATCTAATGCTTGGAGAGAATATTTGTTAATAAAAAAGAAGGAAGCACAAAAAAATATACGCAGAGTGTCGGAATTAGGTGCAATTGTTAAAGTTATAAAAAATAATATAAATTAAATAATTATTATCTTATATTTTATCTTATATTCTTTAGAAATCAATAGCCAGATATCTTCAGAAGGAAATATTAAAAAGTTTAAAAGTGGACATAGTCATTAGCACCACATAAATAGAATTCTACAGATAAGAATGTAACAAAACCCCTGTCTGAATTTAGGGCGCTTACTTTAAATATAAAATCTAAACCAATCTATACACTTAAAATCGACTTACACCGAAAATAATGTTCACAGGATGCAGTTTTGTACCATGAGAACATAAAAAGACGGTAATAGTTTCACATTCGTCCCGAAATGTGAATAAAAACGTTTGACGCGACATTGTATTTTAATGATCTCCTCTCCCAGTTCTCGGTAAGACTTTTATGAATGACTCGAGACTTCAGACTTCTCAGGGACCCTCTCCTCGGCGAACGCTACGCTTCCCAAAGAAGAGGGAAGAAGCCCTCTTCTCTCCCCTATTATACATATGATTTTTTCCGTCGTAATTAGCCCGAGCGGTGTGACATTTTCGTTTGATATATGACGATACGGTTGTCCTGGCATCCGACTCGAACCCTCCCACCGTCATAGTCTTTCTTCGGATGGCCTGTTGGTCTTCATTTCGATGCCTGCGTAGGGCGGCTGGCTCCTCTCTCGTGTCCCCGTTGCTGCTTATTTCTTGCACCGGCCGCCTTTGTCGGGACACCGTAAAACGAATATTATCTACCACGGTATCGTGATTCTCGCAGGCCCATAAATCCCGTAACGAACTTGAAGTTCTTCTCTCATATAGTTTTATAACGCCTTTCGGCACTCCTCTAAGCGCATGAGGATCGAGGATCCACGGGTCACTTGTTAGGATAATAAGCAGAGATGCCAGAAATGTGTCAC
The DNA here is from genome assembly GCA_964023965.1 of Melinopterus prodromus. Lineage (NCBI taxonomy): Eukaryota > Metazoa > Arthropoda > Insecta > Coleoptera > Scarabaeidae > Melinopterus > Melinopterus prodromus. The sequence continues at coordinate 65,138,566 of OZ030393.1, forward strand.
ACGCAAATTTTATTTATTGCCTTTGTAATGTGATGGAGAAAGATCTTTTGAGGTATTGTTTGAAAACCGCGTGGAATTTAGCACAAGTTTAATAATACTATTCAATTAATAGATCTTCATTTACATTATTTCCAATTAAAAATTAACATTTTGCATACCTAATACAATTTCCATTTAGTATTATCAAATATTCAAATTTCAGTTCTCTACTCTTAACATTTTGGTAGTTACTTGATAGTGATTATGAAACCCTGAATCAGTTTAGGCCTTACAACATGTTAGCATGACTTCTTAAATTTTCTATACCAAAACTTGGTCGAGATCGGTCGTGTCTGCATTAAAATAAAATTAGTTAGCCAGGATTTGACAGATATTTTTATTCTAATGACAGTAGGTATTGTCAAAACATTAGCGATTGACACTACCTACTGTCATTAGAATGAAAATAAAAAGGATACCAGAAACAGTTATCACGTGTTAGATTTTGTTCATTGTTGGTCAGTATAGAGTTGGTCACAGCATAGATTATTGTATTTTTGACAATTTGTTCATTGTTGGTCAGCATAGAGTTGGTCACAGCATAGATTATTGTATTTTTGACAAATTAAGTACCTAATTTTAATATGTATGTGAAATGCTCTGATATCAAGATTCAAACGTTAATTGAGTATTTTATATTTCTAGTAAGTTAATAACCATAGTAATGTAAATTTATTGTAATAAAACCAAATAAAAAAGTTTTATTATATCTTTTTATTCCTATTAAATTACACTCAATTTTGAGCCCTTTGGGGCACGAGTTAATACGTATTCATGAAGATTCACAAGAATTAAGTATTGAAATAACTGAACAATTAGACTGTGTTCTGCAAAAAATAAAAGTTTTTTTTGATTGATTTTAAAACCAAATTATAACTTGTCTGAAACTTTTTTATAATTTAGCGTCTGTGAAATTAGTTAATGAATACCGAAATTCAGTAATTTTAGTATCAATTTTAACCTATTTAGGTTATCTTTAATTCGCTTTGGAGACGTTAAACATAAAAAAAAGTACTCATAGAAATTATAAGTTTTTAAAATAGCTCTATTCTTTGGTACTTCACATAACTTAACTTCCGAATGTAGTTTCTAAAATTGATACCATATCTTGGCAGTTGGTCTATGACTATGACTATTCTGTATATATATTCTGTATTTTAAGGTTAGTTTTTAAGACTCCGTATATTTTAGATAAACGGGTCGGTAGGTAATTTTTACAGAAGGCACATTTAATAGTATATTATTATACAAGTTTTATAAGACGTCAAATTGATGTCTTATAACTCGAGTGTAATATACTATTTTTTCTACTTTGCGTCATTAATTTGATATAAATTTAGAAATTGTTGTTACTATATTTAGGATCTAAGAATTTTGCGGGTACTGGGTACCGTCAACTTCGTAAAGTTGGGATAAAATCACGACAAAATAATACATACGTTACATAAACTAGGAAATCCTGAACACTTTAGATGTACTATAGCTTGCTGCGTGCATGCTGATATTCAATTTATTCATGTGCGCATTGTGAATGCAAAATAGAAAAAAACTTTTGACTTTTTCGGTTTGCAAAAGGGCATTATCGAAAACTAGAGACGAACAGTCTAAAAGAACTAACTTTGGTCTTTGATGACAATAGCTAATTTTAGATAGTTTTCAAAAATCAGTTATTTTTATACTATTATTTATATACTGTTTAAGAAGGTGGGTAGGCAACTTGTAAATCATCTGAATTTATTACAAGTGCGAGACGTAAAAGTTCTTCCTTTCCTTGTTTTCTGAACAAAAATATCAAGCCCACTCTATGAAATAGCATTTATGAACAGCTTACCGTAAAAAGCTGAACGTACGTACATATTTTTCATCCACTTATCCCAAAAAAGGACAGCAATCCCTGTCCAAAACGACGTACGCCTTGTTCCTACGTCAAATCCATCTTCCGACCGCGACGCAAGCGTTACTAAATCATCACAGGACCGCCTAACGCATAACTGAAGCTGAAGAAGTGCGACACATTTCGCAAATGAACGTAACGACGTGCGTCGACGCTTCCTTTTGTTCCATTTTCCACGCGAACGGTGGAAGTGATAAAAGACTTCGAGTTCGGAGAGGAAAAATAATACAGTTTTGCGTCAAGAGACGGGAACGAACCGTGCAGATTTGTATCCGTCGAGGGCCCGGCTTGCACTTGGCGCCAGATGAACAGCTGCGTTTTGGCTGGCCCCAGACTTTGAGAAGATCCCGCGGGAGAGCTCTGGCACTTCCGCAGAATAATGACGTCACGCCGCATCCTGATGGAACGAATGCCATGGCACTGTCTCATCATTAGAGAGAGGAGTATTTTTTTTTCGTTGTGTTGGATTTATTTTTGTCGCCGGGTTACAAGGAATCGCACTTGATGCGTAATTTGTTAATCTGGTTGCTAGTGGTTTGGAATTTGGATGATTTTATTCTAGTTTCCGGTGAGAAAAAATACTTAATCACTTAAGAGATAGTGAAAGAAACACTTATTGATTTTGATGACACGATCCGGAGAAACTACTGAAGGTATCGGGACGAAACTTCATATTTAGAAGTTTCATGACCAAACTTAGAGCTGAAAAGCATTTTGTTTCAAAGGCTGAAAAGTTCCTGTATGGTTAGTGGTGCGCTTGCAAATACGTCGGTCGAGCTGATCCCACACGTGTTCAATATGATTCGGGTCAGGACTTACGCCGGCTATTCCATGACCTGAATTCCACGTTCTTGTAAAAAGTTTCTGGTGATGCCGGCGGTATATGGCTTTGCATTGTCCTGCATTAGAATGGAATTTTGACCGACGGCATATGCAGCAGGCACCACATGGTCTTCCAAGATGTTTTCGATGGAATTCATTAGTCTACAAGGAACCACAACAAGATCAGTTCTGTTGTCTATACCGATTCCAGCCAAAACCATCACAGATTCACGACCAAATCTATCTATTTAATAAGTTTCAGAGATTGTCTCTTTCAACTAATTGTAATCGGGTTTTCTTTAAATTATTGTTTCGTTTCAGTATATCTGTAACTACTGTTTTGGAATTCATAGTAAAGTGTAACTAATGTAATGTAACAAATGTAGTTTGGTGAATTTACACACTTATTGTTATTCATGTTTGTACTTAGATTGGCCATTTAAAACAAATGTACTGTTCTAGTTAAAAATTGCCCCAAGCATCATATCTGATGAGAAAACATCAGAAAAATAAGTGTAGATTATATTCACTGGCTCCAGTTGCAATAAAGTAGAGTAAAATAAAGTTACCAAAAAATGGGCATTTTCGATTTTACGTATTTTCGCAGAAATGAGACCACTGGGAAAATGTCTATACCTGTGACGTCAAATATGGCGTCATTAAAGTTACCAAAACATTGTCGATCAATTATAATATAGATAATTAAAATCACTTTGTTGTTTTTAATTAAAATTTTACGATAAGTCTTGCCGAAGGAATGGCAGCTGCAGTGGTAATCTAGACCCTCCGAAGACTTCCTGTCTCACAAAAAGGGCCCATTAGGTGTTGATGTAAGACACTTGTCGACCATTTATTATTTTTAGGGAAAAAGTACGTTCTAACTTTTTTTAATTTATCTCTACCGCTTGCCATATCAAGTTATACATTTTTAATTGCCATTGTAGATAGTTTATTACTTCACTCAACAATGTTAATCCAACATAGGAATCTATGAACTGACTAAATTTAACCCATTCTTTGTAATTCAATATTTATAATTAAACTTTTGATTGAAAGAAGGAAAAGCACATATTTGAGGAAAAAATGGGTGTAGGAAAATGTTAAAAAAGTAATCTTACGTGAATGTGGAGAAACGGATGTGGAGAAATTTTGTACTAATGAAAAACGACCGAAACGAAACAAAAAGAGTAACTTTGAAATTCAAAATTTAACTGCAAAATGCAGACGGGGGCACGTTGACTAATATGTTTAATTTGTCACGTGGACGTGTGGCAGTAAGTCCACTTCGTTCGCATTTGCCAAATAATAAATGTAGTGTTTAAGGCCTGCAGCAATTTGCCACACACTATTTGCTGCCAGATGACAAGGTACAGTGCGATCCATTGTGGTGTAAAGTAATATCCGGCTACGGATAATATTATGAAATATTGCTGTACAAAGGAACAACGTTGTAATGCTGTAATGTAACATGGGCAGATTTGGTTAAAGAGAATGAGTTGGAATTTTTAAATCCATCATAATAAAATCGGTAATCGTAAAATTCGGGCTAACATAAGAGCTTTTGGCGAAAAATCATTACACAAATACTATAAATATTATCAACTAATTTTTTAATAGGAACATTTTTTAAAATTGATATAAAATAAACACAAGGTCTCTGGAATGCGTTTTCCAATGTAAGGACACAGTTTACAGTTTATTACGACAATTTTGTGTTTTATGATTATAAAATACCGAACCTTTTTTCTGTTCAGTTTGATAAAAAATCACGTAAGAAATGACCAAAATCAGGTTCACTCGCAAGTAGTTTCATATAATGGTAATTAAGTAATTAAATTTGTACTGAATTCTATAAATGATTGTTGTGGTTAATAAATAGAAAATGTCAGACTTATTTTAGGCTCTACTATACGTAGTACAGTGTTTCATATTATTAGATTATATCTTAAAAAGTTTTAGAAACTTTCTAAAACAAATTGTTATTTAAAAAAATTCTCGGACACGTCAATTTTGAATTATTATAATACTCATATATAGAATATACTTAATATTTACTTAATCCGACCTTCAATTGTTTTTTTATTTATGACGTCATCCATTTTTTAAATGGCAAGCATATTTTTTTACTGGTTTTGATAGGTTGGAGTTTTGACGTTTCAAAAGACTTTAAAAAAATTCAGGTGATATTGATAACTTTTGTTTGTGAATAGAAAGCAAATACGCGCTTTTCTGTAATTTCTTTACGCTGAATATGAATCCAAAAAGGTATAGTAAAATTACGTTTTATTTTTACATTTTGACCTCATTTTTTCGAAAATCCAACGTGACAGGAAAATGTTCAGGCTGAATTCGGTTTCAGGGCAAATAATTCTATCCAGAACGCATTTTGATATTTAATTTGCGAACTCCATGTTCCACAGAATTATCAATATCTTGCAATTTTCATTTGTGTTGTTCTCGAAATTTTACCTATGTAAGACCATAAAATTTTTCCGTTATACGGATAGAATTTTTTTTAAATTTTAATGAACATGCCATGACTCAATAAAATCTGGTGTTTTAATATAGGCAAAGATTTGGGAGCAACAACGTTTATTTGTGTCAAACAACTTATATTTTCCGTTAAAAGAAAGAGGTTAGAATACTAGAATAGGTACTACGTTTGTTCAATTTTCAATAGGCAAATTTGAACTATTTTGGTTGAAGTTTTGAGGGAATTAAAAGAGATGTGCTTTGATGTGTCATTGATGAAGTTGTTCGAAGTTTTTTTTTTTATGTTGTGTTGTATTAAATTGTTTTTATGTATTTAAAGTTATATGTTATACTGTTGTAAACCTGTTGGTAGCAGTACCATTGCGTTAAATAAAGTTATTATTATTATTATTATATTTATTTGAACCAAAATATTATTTCTTTGGTGGAACTAACCTTATTTTTAAACCACAGCAAAAATATTTCTTTGGAGGAAATAAATCTCTTCTTGTAGACTAATATATATTACTAATATATACGTATATTTGTTTCAATCATACTTTTCTATCAAATCAAATCTTTTCCATCTGTGTACCATTAAGAGTAAAACTATGTTAATGACGTCGGAAGCCAGTAACAATTGAAGGTTGGAAAATTAATTTTACCAATAAATGTGTTTTTAGATACGAACTGATGAAACCTTCCTACTTTTTCAAGGTTGGTTAATAAAATTAAAACTCTAGGTAATCTATTACCTAGAGTTTTAATTTTATTTTTATTATTTAGCTAGGAAAACCTAGATATTCTCAAAATGGCTATCACCTAGAAATAACAAATAACAACCAATAAAACTGCAAAACAGCAAAAATATTAATGTGACTTTAATAGGGCTTGGTGTTTAATTGACTTTATTAACTTGGAGATCTCAAAAATATGATTTTACAGAAAAACACCCAATAGATTTAACAGTGAACCTTATTCCTTAAGTTATTGATCAACATCTTAGTCAAAAGTCCAGTAAAAGCTCTCTCGTCTCGTACGTGATCCAGGGCTTTCCCAGTTTTGATAACGGTTTAACAACAGGTGTGTTTATGGCGACAACACGTGCCTAAGGACACACACCAAATGTTTTTTTCTAACACGGTAACCTGTTTGATTGTGCCAGCACAACTCAATCCGTGTTGTCTGGCGAACAGATGAATACGCTCGTGCTCAATATATCCTGACTCAAGCATTGTAAACCAGATGTCCTCTTTCGGCATTTTGTATACCTTCGCAGTAACACAAAAAAAATCGTGTTCAATTGGTGGCAAACGACACTTGGACCGTGGATTTCATCACCAACCTGCTGCTCGGTACGTGCTTAACACTGACAAGCGAAATAAAGAGACGACAAAAGTAAAAGCCACATCTTCCGGAAATACCGGAAGAGGTAGGAAGTATGAGGAATTTCACGGTTCCTTCAACTTTCCCTATAACAAATATCTTAATTTTATCATTATTGGTATAACTAGATATCTCTTTATATTTCATTTATGAGTGGGTGCATAACTTGAGCTGGTGTGAGTTGGGTGTATAAGTATATATGCTAGTGACGATTTTATTATGAATTGTGTATGGCAGGGAATGTAAGTTATGAACGCAAATGGTTTATGGGGGGTATTGTTCGTCACGTTCCAGAATTGCTCTAGGCAGGGCTGCTATAATCGGAAAAACCCCACACAGTCGGTGCATTGAATCCCTCACGTTTCTCAAGATGCAGGGCTTCCCCCTGACAGGTAACGCACTTGCAAAAGAATCAATTAAAACACAAATATGTAAAATTATTGTACTTAAGAACAATAAATAAGCACCAGTTAACACGACTTATCACCATTACCGACCAAATAATGACCACTTTCTTGATAACTGAATTTATTTCTATTTTTTTGGGAATAGATAACTGAATTCTTGTAATGTAATAAAGAACGTGTTTTTGCTTTCATATTTTAAAACTTTGAAGTGTATAAAATAATCCCCTGAAAGTTTTTTGTTTTTTTAATGATTACACATATTCTATACGATCTTTCTAATTGGTGTACCTACGTTATCTTCAACGAAAATACTCCTTACTGCAGGTTGATCGTCTATAAGGAAGTAAAAGTGAAATAATTGTTTTTTTGTTAACCTCAAAATCGAGAATAAGTTTCTTTAAGTCATAAAAAGAAATTTTGTTTGTTTTACCACAATAAATTTAGATACCACAATAGCTAAGATAGTGGCTTGGTCGATAATAAAGTTCAAAAACAAGTGAAAACCATTTCTAGTAACCTTTTTTTCTAGAATCTGAATCTGAAGGCACAGATTTGAAAATGAGTTTATTTTTTGAGACAATCAGTGATACAAAGATTGTTTTCTCAAAAACTAAACAATTTAAGCAAATTTTCAAAATAAGGACCACTTTAATGCCATAATTAGAAACTGCCCATTGCAATTGGGGTGTAAAATTATAATTCTTATGTTGGATATGTTACAAAATCTAAAGAAACAATCAGGCTAAATTCAGGTACTTATGCTTTATTGGAGTCCGAAAATCAGTATGGTATTAGCATTTATGCACAGTATAGAGGGCGCTATCGGCAGTTTTTTCTGTTGAAAGCTATATATAATTTTTTTATGACTACTACTCTCGTCTGAATGCAAATTCTTTATGAAAAAGAATTTAATTTAATTAAATATTTCAGTGTAGTGCTGTTTCATGCGTAAATAAACATCAGTAATTCTTGCTTAATCCTTTTTCCACAAATTCACCAAATGTTTGCACTTTTCTTTCACACTTTTTGGCAGTGTTTTCCAACGATAAATAATATACGAAATTTGTTGGTTTTATCACTAAATTTTTTTCGTTGTCGTAGATTTGTATGAAAATATTTAGATATTAAATGAAATTTTAATTTATTTATCGTAGAAAACTATGCATTTTATTGACATAAAATTAGAATGCCTTTATTTTGTAAAACTAACTTCTGTATTCTTAATTTTGAATTATATAGACTGGAATATATTCAATAATTAGATTGTAGACTTCCGCTGAGTCATTGATAAATTGATTACCGGGTGTAAACCGCGTTGATGACTTTGAAGCAGTCGACGTTTCGCACTCTGTCGCAGGAGGCATCTTCACGACTAAGTATGAAACTAAGTGCTAAGAAGATGATAGAAAATAGATATTCAATAGAAAAACTATTTGTTCTCAACTCATAACTTCTTCAGGCAACATTTATTTTGACTTCAGAAAGCTACGTTCCTTCCCAGTTTTGCCAGAAATAAACATGATCTGTCATAATTTTATTTATTTGGAGATTAAAATGGCACTAGTACTATTATTATTTGATAGTTTTGGTTCTAATGTGCATCATATATTCATCATGTATGGGTATAAAACAAAGAAAGGTGTCAGCTTTTTCTATATTCACAATTTTATAACAAATAATAATCATTTTATCTCTTAGATAGAAAAATAGGAAATCATAGATTCACCATTGAGGTGGCATAGATCACCTCGATGATATCATGAAACCCAGAAACCTGAAACCGAAACGACACATTAACCAATAGACCGAATCCCAGGTATTCCCATTATCAAAACCCCGCATCTCATTGGTCGAATGGTCCAGGTAAATAAAGGTGAGCACAGGTAAACGTCACGGATTGGCGGCCAACATAAGCATTCAGCCATTTTCCAAAACTCAACAGACTCTAAACGGACGCTATAAAACTTAAACCATTACCAGAGTGAACACACAAAACCAACACATAACTACATAAACCAACACGTAACTACATAAACTACAGTAACTACATAAACCAACACGTTTAATGGCAACGTCCCATCACTGTCCCATCAATTTTATGTGCAAAAAGTGTCAACTAACGCTGTATGAGACGAATATACAGTCTTCCTTCAAATCCAGGTCCTTTACCTAAGTCACGAAGGCCTTACTATAAAACAAAACGCCGAAATAAATAACAACACCATGGTCCTCCAGTTTGATGTATGGACAAAGCTGGTTCGTGGAAAACGTTCTTAAAGTTGACAGGTCCTTTTGTGTTTCAAAGCTGACCATTGGTTTGGGACTCAACTTGATCGTTAGAGGAGTTTTAATGTTAGGTGGTGGTGGTGTTTGAAATAATACGCCGTGATGACATTCACAGGCAAACGTAGAGTCTTAAACTGTAAGCCAGGCACGGATTCCTCCCAACCCTTAGGCCGTGCGAGGATCGTTTGACCACCCTCGGGAACGTGTCTGTTATTTCTCTAAACTTCTCTTCAAACTGCTTAAACAGATTGTTAATGACTTTTTCTGGAAATATACTGTAGGTTGTGGGTGCTGCTTGGTATAGAGGATGTTCCATAAGTGCGTATAGGCAAACTGAGAAGGGTTGTAGGGTGTACGGAAATATAATTGATTTTGGTCAATAAACTATATCTGAAAACATGTCCTTTTGGAGATATTATGAAATGAGAAATAATAGACATGGATAATATAATCATAATACTTGTTGTAGTGATCTTTTCATAAGATTTACGCATACCTTCTTGAATTGTGGGGTAGGAAATGATTGTGATTGTTTTGGGAAAAGCCCAAGATTCATTGTGAATAGCTATAATACAGTTCCAATCCAGTGAAAAGGTGGGTTTCCCTACAGTCGTCATAACTCGTCATTGTGTCCAACTATCTCCATGAGTTTGTTAGTGAATCATTCTGGATTACCGTCCCAAAAGTTCAAAAGTGACAACTAAGTAATCCCAGCACAATAAGTGAACAATCAAATGTGTAGGTGCCTGATAAAAAAATAAAAGATAGCAGGGTTATTTGCCTTTTTTCTTGTCTCAAAGTAATCCCTAAATTTTCTGCAAATCTAGTAACAAATCTATCTAAAATACCTTTCTATTTACTATAATAATATACCATAATATAAGAAGAGTTAAAAAATTTTTTTAGATATTGAATTGTTCTATTAGTAGTTTTAAATGTTCTACTAAGTATTTCTATATATTGGAAACAATAGAATAGAATCGGGATTTACTATATCCCAACTTTAAATTAAAATAGTCTCAAGGCGGCTGCTATTTCCGGTCGCCCGAGAGTTGATAATTTTTTGTTGTTTCCACGTATCGATATACATCGACTTTGATTAGGTTTTCTTATAGGTATTTAAATGCTACAATTTTTGTGTTTTGAAATTTATTTCCTACTATTTATGTTGTTTCTCCCAGTATTGTTTTAAAATGATTAGGTACCTAGGTGTCTAGATTATTATTGAAGCTGACAGCTTTATGTTTTATAAGAACATACGTTAAATATGGTCAAACAAAATAAAGACATTTAAACTCTTTTTTTTTAATAAGAACTCTGCTTGTTAAGATTATAAAATTTTGTTATTATTATTATGAATTTAGTGAAATTATGCTAATAACAGCAAGAAGAGAAGATTTTTTTCTTTTTTACCTATAGGCAGTTATATGGGACGAAATTACATAAAATAACTTTTAAAATGTTCATAGTTTAATTAATAGGTATATATGTACCTATGTTTAGAAATGTGAAAAAGAGATGTTTTTCTAAAATATTATGTACTTACACGCATGAAGGTGATATCCCTATTGATATAAGTACTTTTTATGATTAAATTGCAACGTTTAGAAATGCCAATTGGTCTACAATTATGTTCTTAAACGCCAGATATAAAATAATAAATATGAAATAAACTATAAAATATAAAATGATCGCTAAAAGTTAAAATTATTTTACACTCCGGGTTGCCAAATTTCACAAGCCAATCGTAAACTTTCCGACACTAACTTGGAAATTCTTTTATTCTTTAATAAAAGCTAAAAAGCTAAAACATCTTTTGGTGGCAACACGCGATATATGCAACGGAGAAGGTGATTATAAAATTATATTTAAAGACCTCTAATATTTATATCCAAATACTTTTTTTTCAAATAACAATTTTGGATGGCTTTGAACATAAAGTTACTTTGCAGTGCCTTTTATAGTTTTTGTGGCACCCAGTACATGCAAGCAAATACCATTATGAAAATTTTATGAAGAATACAATTTTCTGAGATATTGTTAATAGAAATGTTAACCAAACCACCCGGTATATGCAATGGTTTAATAGTAAATTTAAAAAAATAAATTATCAAATTGATATTTGGTCTGTACATGCATTGTTGTATGAATAAATTGCATTTTAATTTATTATTATTGGAGCATTTTGAGGCAGATGTTGCTGTAGTTTAACACTTAAGTTTTTCATAAAACTTGCTGTGACAAAAACTATACATGTTCTCGGTTTTGCATATTTCTTAAGTCATAAATAAAATTGTTAAATTCAACGAAAAGCAAATTGAAGCAAAATACATACTTCGTCCTGCAGGATGAAACAAAAAACACAAATGCTATATTCTTCTCAAAAATCTAACAAAATCCAGACTGCAGTCTGGACAAACAAACAGTAGCTAAGGTAAATGATGAAATAAACATTTGCTAAAATTACAAACTTATACAGATAAGAACCGAAAACATTCCAAAACCACGTGTCTTCTAAAACGCACCAAAAGCCAGTTTTCATCCACCACCCTTCCTCATAATCTACCATCAAATTCCCAAACCAAAAGAACAAAGGGCGACGCGCACACACCGTGCGGAACGCACGTCAAATTCGATTGGTCGAACTGATGCCCCGAACCGAGACAGGCCTACAAAGTCACCGTCAGAGGTTTCAGGCACAACTTCTCAAAGCCGACGACATCAATGGAGAGACAAAATAAGACACACCGGGACGCGGTGGGGAGAACCAGCCCACTCCCATTGGCCCACAAGAAGCATTTGCTTTTCGACTTTTCTCAACGATTTTGAAAAGAACACCAGTACGTCTGCTGCGTTGATCGCCCGTGTGCGCGTGTTTCCGAATAACAGAGTGAAAATTGTGTACAGGATGTACAGGAGTGACGATTCATCGCCTGTATATCGGGAATTATCCCCGAATAGTCCCGGGTCTTATCAAAGTTGTTCCCCGAATCGTTTGATGGACTTAACTAACGCTAACGATGGATATATCGCGGCCCATGATGTTCACCAGTACAACAATCATCAGTATTCGTACCAGGCTAACGATATGGGGTACCAGGATGTATACCAGTGCTCCAAAAGAGGTTCTGAAGATTATTATGGAGATAATTATAAATCGGACGAGTTCCAGATCAAAGTTGAGGTTGACGATGACACCTTGGTTAAGACTAGGACCGTCGGAAGGAAGCGGAAGACGCAATCGTTTTCATCAGATGACGAAAACTCGTGTCACAGTTTAAGTAAGGCTAAATCGAGAAGGAAATCCCCACAGAGTTATGAGGAAATCCAGAATCAAAGGGTGATGGCCAACGTTCGCGAAAGGCAGCGGACCCAAAGTTTGAATGAAGCTTTTGCTAGCCTGAGGAAGAGCATACCCACAATGCCGTCGGATAAGTTGTCGAAAATACAAACGCTGAAGCTAGCTGCTAGGTACATAGACTTTTTATACAACGTGTTGTCAAATGCTTCACCCGAAGCACAAAATGACGCTGACGTTATCGGAAATGTGTGTTCTTATACAGCGCATGAAAAACTAAGCAGAGCGTTCAGCGTTTGGCGCATGGAAGGTGACTGGAACGCGCATACGTGACATTCTTTTGTTATTCGTCTTTTTGACTAATTTTTGGTATACCATTGATGATGATTAGTTGTATTTCTGTTACGGTAAAGTTGATGATATTTATTTGGAGTAAAGAGTTGGATTAAACTGGTTTTAAACCAGTTCTAGAAAATCTAGTAAACCAAATCTAGACCCATCATACACATGTATACCAAAGAAAACCTAAAAATTTCCATACTCAACCTGAGATATTATATTTTATTTCCTACACTATATAACTTAACTTTAAATTAACTTTACCGTAATAATACAGGGGTGTATAGAAGCCCCCCAGTTGTGATCTGTTTATAAATATTTAGCTCTTAAGTCGCCGTATGACGCATAAAAAACCAACCGACATTTTTTTCTGCTAAAGAAGAGCCGTTGAAAAAATGTATATACGATATGATGAGAACGTTTCAGGACAGCTGTTCTATATTTTTTTCGGTTCGAATCTCCGAGCATCGTAAAGAAAAAAAAGTGGTGTTAATATTAAGAAAGGACAGACTTTTAATGTGCCATTTGCGCCTGTCCCTCACCAGGGGGCTCTCTTGTCGAGCGCTTTTAATTTCTGAGTTATCTCTGTTAAGTTTCGTGTTTCAGTTTCAGTAGTCCGGATGAATCGTGTTTTTTTTTTCGTGCTTGGTCTTTTTGTATCTTGCGACAATTCGGTTCCAAAGTTGACGTACCAAAACGTATTTTAGGGTTTAGTTTTTTTTTGTTCGAGTAATTGTATATCGAGCTGGTAATTGACTTGTGTATATAGATATATGAGTAAGTGTACATTTATTTTGTATTGTTATGACGGATGTAATTTATTTTTGTTGTAATAAAGACTATTTTTAAAATAATTTCGTTTGTTTTGTGGATTATTGTTATTTAATTTTAATCATACACAAAAAGATTATGTTGTGATCATATGAGGTAAGTATCTATAAGTAAATCGTTGAGAAGAGAATATATCAAGTCTACTCTGGAGGTCCGAATGGTGCTTAATTGCACTTGATACGCAAGTTTACCGTAATTTATTAGGTTCGGTCTTGGCATTTGTTTTTAAATTGTTGGCATTAATACAAGTTCGAGTCTGACGTATCTTCATTGTTCGTATTACTTAATAATTCAGACATAATTAAGTTTAACAGCCTTTGAGGTAAGTAAAAATACCAACAAATATATAAATGTGAAATTACAATAACACACAATAACACATTATCTATGTAAAAACATAGACAACTAGAAATCTCATCCTGAAGAGTGTGACTACCATACAAGATGTAACTGCAAACTTTTCGGGTATTGCACATCACTTTTAGAGGGATCTGCACAGTGAAAACAGTCGTAGTTTTCTTAAATCTCTTCAATAATATGAAATAAAAGAATCTTATGATATCTCACACGACCCAGTGTTGCTGTTTCTAAAGTAGACGTAATTTTCCGGTTCTCTTAAACAAATTTGTTCTGTGTTTACTACTTTCTTTCCTTGTCTACAAGGTTTTAACTAAGTACTTTATTCATTTCAATAATGAATAGTAAATCCCATTTGCAATTGTTATGTTTGATTTTTCTGTGAAGAGAATTAACTTAGTCTATTATATTGTTCAAGCTTTCATTGTAACCTTCTTTTTTTTCTTAGAGATGTTTTTAGCCATATTTTCTTTCAAAAATGTGATGTGATAGAATTCTCTAAATAGGCTCAAATGAAAACAAAATATCATAGACCTGAAGCGAAACCCCATGCAGTTTGATTATATATTTCATCCAGGTTGAGTTCAATAGCAGTTTGTTGTTATTTTGCTTTAAGTAATTTAGTACTTAGACGCAATATTAGTATATTATTTGACGAACACATATTTAAGCATATAAATCGCAAACAAGAAGTCATTATTAAATAAAATTAAAACTTTCAAAACAACAAGTTTCTTAAATCAAAACAATCGTTTTCTTAAAGCAAATATTTAGGTTGTTTAATATTAAAGAAATATTTTTATTGTAAGTATGTGTTGTCTTAAAACAAACAAATTATGTTAAGAATCTTATTTTCTTAACATTAGACAACCATTTCTCTCTGTGTGAGTCGTAGTTTTATTGGAAATTACAGAATATGTATTAAAAAAAGGGTTCATTCACACTGATTGTTTACACATTAAATGTACTTATGTGTACATTTCATATCTCCACAATATGTTATGTTCGGGACAATGCCTTCTTGGCTACCAAAAGCTACTAGGAAAACCCAAACCAATACACAAAACATCACAGTAAATATCTACTTCCGATCTGGCATACAAAGCCTGTCATCTGCCACACAGGTAGGGATGGGAAAGGCCAGATCAAAAGGCTACCTAAATTCGAATTACCTCTGATATCTGCAAAAGTTGACAGTAGCGGTTAACCATAATAAACGAGTACCATAACAAAAACCCACCCACCTCCTAATGGTTTTGATGATTATGTGATGGTTCTGATGCAGATGAGTTTGACAATCTTAAAATAAGACAACCGGTCAAAACAACGGTATTCTTCACTGACTGATATATCTCTTGCGTATATACAGTGTGTCCACGAATGTCCACAAAATTCGGTGGGATGTTCTGGATACAATGTTCTATAGTTTCCTCTAAATGATTTATATCTCTAAATGGTCAGTGGTTGTATACTTTATTTTTTACGTAACCCCACAAAAAGAAATCTAACAGTGTAAAGTCGGGGGATCTAGGTGGCCAAAATCTTGATTCCCAAATTTATGATTTAAAGAGTTCTTTTTTATATGTATATATGGGTGCAGCATCAAGCTGGAACCAAATTGACGCCTGTTGAATTAACGGCAAATTGTCCAAAAAAGGTGACAACCCTCTGTTCGGGAACTGAAGATATAATTCCCATTGTGAATTTTTACGAAAAAAAGAATGCCCAAATAGTTGATTATTCAAAATACCGCACAGCACATTACTCTTAGAATGGTACTGATCTCGGCATTCTCTTGTAAAGATCGGGGTTTCATGTGCCCACCACCGGCAATTTCGTGAAGAATGGGACTGTTCTTTGACGTAAATATTGCCTCGTCTGTCCAAAGAATATTAAACAAAATCTGTTCTCTTCTATTTTCCACTTAAACCAGATGGCAAGGTCATACCTAATGTCAAAGTCTTGTTTAGTTTTAGTATTTCATGTACTGTTGATTTACTGCATTGGCTGTGTGCAGCAATTTGTCGAACAGAAGTCCTTTTATGCTCGATTACTTCTTGCAACACTGGCAAACTTAGTTTTTCATTTTCGGCAACATATTTTTTGTGAGGTTTCTTGAAGCTATTTTCAACAGACCCAGCCTGTTTGAATTTTTTCATTATGCCGGAAATGGTTGAATGGGCAATTTGGTTGCGTGGATGTCTTTCATTGAAAATAGCAGCAACATCTCGGTGCTGTCTATTTTCTCCATGTATTAAAACAATTTCAACTTTTTGTTGGAGTGTAACTATGGTTTTAACAGTTACAGCACATAAACTAATTTGTATTAATGTATGTATTTTTGTAATTGTAAGTAGTAGAAATAAAATAAGTTCATAGATAATAAATTAGTAGTCATAATTAATTCAAGAAATAATAATATATTTGATGCTTTAGTTATTTTTATTAAAATATGATCAGTGAAAATAAAACTAGGTAAGTCACTCTCCTGAATTAGTTATTGTATGATATATTAATATCTACAGGGTGAAATATCAACTTCGCACCGAGGAAATCAGTAATTTTGCACTAGTTCTAAATAAACATTAGTTATCATAGCAAAATAACAAAAAATATAAAAAAAGTATTCAATTTTCTAAAAAAATAGAATGAAAATAACCTTTTAGATCCACGAGCATTTACTAATATTTGCCACAAGAGTAATAATTAAATGGCTCTGACATATTTGTTTTTGGTTAACGTTTTTTTATATACAGTGTGTCCACGAAAGGTGTGGTCTTTCGTGGACACACTGTATATAACAAAACCGTTGTTTTGGATTCACAAATGTTGCTTTGAATTCAGACGACGCGACGGTTCGTTGCATGTACTCCTGAAATATTTATATATGTATATAACATGCATAAGTCAAGTATATTAAATTCTTTCATTTACCTATTGCAGTTGCAGTTTTACAATTCTAAACATCATTACAACATTTAGAAGGTGTACCATATAACCTCACAACGTATGATCGCCAGACAGCAGCTAGTTACAATTACGTCTTTTTGCACCCCGTCCATCTTAATTGTGCCATTACGACACCCTCAGAAGCGGAGATCCGCGTAAATTGTAACGAACGCCATCGCATATCATCTGCCTTGCCGCGCATAGCTCGGGCACGGATATTTACCGACGTGAGTACTAAATCCAGTCTGGAAATATCACCGGAGCTCGGGCAACCAACCTCATTGAGTACGAAATTTATGAAAGTGCGGATCACTATACAACGTCTCCGCGAAATGGACGGTTAAAGCGCGCAACATTGTCGAAATAACTCAAACGCGCGCGCGCGCGTAGGTCTAATTAAAAATGTATATCAAAGAAATTCCCGGACCGAAAATGAGCGAGGATGGTAAAAATTGCAGGCAGTTAAGGTCCGGGGGTTTACGATTTGCGAATTTATTGATTTCCGGTCTAGTTTTTGGTCAAAAGCTGGGCGTTCGCGAGACGGAATAACACGACAATAAAATTAGTTATATTATTCGGGATAGTAAAATGCGCAGAACACGCGGTGCCGGTCGTATAAACGAAATAAATGAATGGGTAAAATTATCCGGCGGACGTTGGTTTTTGAATATTTTCCAAATGTCATGTTCCTCATTTATCGATAAGGTTTTTTTTTGTGTGTGTGTTAGTGTGCCGCTGTTTGGATATTAATTTGGTTATTTTTAACTAAACGAAATAAATGAGAAAGAATACAATGTAAAAAAGTTTCCAACAGAACTTTGCAAACAAAAACCAAAAATATAGAAAAGATAAAATCTCTAGCTCATTATTTTATAGTTATTTTTAAGGCGTGGTAAATTTAAATTGCAATAGTTTCAATGCTGCTTTAAATGTGAGTTCAAGTAAATGTGTCTTGAATTAATAAGTATCGGAAGAACAAATGTAAAGCGGAAAAAATATGAATATAGTTTGATCAGACGAACTTATGCTATTCCATATTGTCGCATTAAAACAATAACTTCTAAATATACTCATAGGTCTCCTTTTTACAAACGCAGATCAAAATTTATTGGATAAGCTTTGAGTTATAACGCCACAAAAAATGTAGGAATGATACATTATTTTTCTTCGACTGCAGAGTTCGCTCAATAGTTTTCCACAATCATGTTTGAATATTCACTGTTTATTATGGATGTCAATAGATGGAGTCACATCGAAAAACAGTGTTAACAATGGCCCCTGGCTTTCACTGGATTTCCTAAAGCACTACCATATTTTCTGTTTTGGCTCATTTCTTAAATATAACATTTCTGTGAAAATCCAACCAGCCATTTTGATGTGATTTTACAGTCATGTTGTAAAGAAGCAATGCGTTTGTAAAATTACAGTTCGATTGTGAAATACAATTACATAACGTCTTGTAATTTGCAATTAATTTTGATATGGTCAATTATATTATTGGTATGATGTTGGTATATAATAATACTTACCGGACTATCTAAAAAATCCCTACAATTTATTAAACTTGTTTTAAAAATAATTGCCGTATATATTATGTATATAAACATTGGAAATAGTTAATACAAGATGGCGGTAGTTTTTTTTGCAGATTTCTGCGAGAATTCACTCCCTTTATTATGTATATAATATTAATATATTTTTGTTTGAGTATTTGGTGAAAACATTGCTAATTTATTAAATACCTAATATAATATAGCATTATACATATGATAAGAGATTATAAATCATAGCTGTATGCGATTTAGATCATATCTTCAACACTCACCCATAAATAAAAGATTTATTCAACATTAAAAAATTTCAGAGAGGTGGGTTAAACAATACATTTAATGCAATACACTTTTATTTAATGTATCATAATTCCCTTCCTGAAACGGAGCAAAAACATAACTGAGACTTAAAGTTAAGCTATAAGACTACATATCATGTAGACATAGACAACAATTGAAGAGGTGAAATGCAAAAGGGTTTCTTTGTATCAAAAATGGCTCAATGTGACACAGGATTTACACTTTAACGCCTTTGCATTTCTCTTGAATTTATAAACGTGTGTACATACACAAACTTTCAGGAAATACATGTAATTAAAAACTTTTAGACTGCCTGGTTTACATTGACGCGTTATCAAAAAATATATTTATACCTCACCTCTTTCAATGACCTAAGATGTAAGGTTTTTTAATTCGTTTCACATATCGTCCATATCATCTTTCTAAAAACCAAATATAATACAAGGACTACGTTTACCTGAAAAGGGTGTTATGCGAAGGACAAACCTACACCATATCCACCACGATTTCGATTACTATCGCATTACTGTCAAATTAGTATTGTTGCCTTGCTAGTGTTTATTAATTTGCTATTATGAATTTTTATTAATTAATTAATTAATTTTCGATATGAACAACTTTATATCTGCCTTATTAAATATTTTCTTTCGATCACTGAATGAATTTCAACTAGTATTGTCACGTTTATGATGTTTATTAATTTTCTTATTATTTCCACAACAAAATCATCACTTTCTTCAAATTAATTTATTAAATTAAAATACACATTAAATACATTAAATATTTAAATAAATATAAAAATATTAAATGAAAAGTTCTTGTATCATTTTACATTTGTAACAACAGAAACCAGAGTTAAATTTACTCTGTATAAATTTACTCAATCAACGTCAATTCTTTTGTGGACCTGCCTCTTATTAATAGCCGCAAAGTGACAGTTTTTCTGTCAGCGTGCGGCCCGAACATTTTTCTCTCCGCGCTCGGCCAACTTAATTTATCAGTTCTTATAGATTAATTCAATAACATCTTCAAAGGGGGCCCGTGTCAGCGAGACCATTCCGTTCTACAAGAAATATAATACATCTCAAAACTGCCCCGCGCGCCTTCGGTCTCAACGAAACGGCAGCGCGGACGTTCTTTTTCCGGTTTATTTTTAAATTTACGCAGCGGGACAAAGAACCGCGTTAGATTAGGAGGGTATATGCAGAAATATGTCGACTATATTAAAACAAGAGGAGCAGCCCCGTCGGAGACTTTGAGAAGGTGTTAAAAGGGATTTCGGATATGACACGGCAGCATGTCAAGTGTTCCACCAAGACCCTGACGTGACACAGGAAGGAATAAATAAAATTAGAACGCGCACTGAAAGAGGAGGCTAGCGGGTGCTGAAAATTCCCACTCCATAATATTTTCGGATATACGATCCGCTTTATTGGAGTGGATGAGTATAATAGTTGACGGCTATCACATACATTACTGGATGTAATGAGGAAACCTTGTCTGTGTCTCTAACGAGGAATAAAAATTCCTTGTCTTCACTGAAGTCGTTGTCAGATCACGTTAGAGGAGCTCTTCTGGTAGTTCACGTGCTTAATTTTATTTATTCTATCCTCACTATTTTATTACTTAACTATACACCAGATGAACCCATTACTGAAAAGGTAATTTTTAACATGACATAAGTAGATAAATCAGATAAATACTCAATAATTACTAAACACATATCTTTCTACGGAAGATATGTTGATGACATTTTTATTATTTATAACAATAACGACGCTCATATAACTCATGCACTACACAACATATTGAATAATCTAAGTAATCTTCAATTTACCACCGAAAGAGAAGAGAACGACAGTTTACACTTTCTTGACGTCAATATTACCAAGAATAATAATACTAACAGACTGAATTACAATATATACAGAAAACCAACAAGTACCGACATAGTCATCCCTAAGGCATCCTTCAACAACACATCCAATAAACAAGCAGCATTTCGTTATCTTTTCCACAGAGCGTCTAATGTGCCGGGAAATTGCTACTATAGTTAATATAGGTAAGAAGAATGCTTACAACACTATGTTTTTGCAGAATATATATAACAACGTGCACCATAAGAATATTATCAATAACATATATCCAAATGTCAGTAGTCCTAACACATTCATCGCTCTTGAATATCAGGGACCTATAACAACATTTACTTATTTAATGACAAAATAAGTTTCATCACCTTTACAGTGGATTTGGTTTTACCTTTTTTTCGTTTTTAACCCCTGACTAGGAAGAATTTTTAAAAAGCTGAACCATTTCCAGTGTGAAAGAAATCTCTGGGAGCACTCCAAACACAGCAATAAAGTCCACAATGTGTCACCTGAAATCAAAATAAAAAATAAGGTGCCTGAATCATATATCAGATGTCATATAACAATGTCCGCAGCTGCTTTCCTTTGAGGTACAGAGTTGTTAATGATATAGGTTAATAACTTTTGCGAAGGTCCCTGGTTCAAATCCAGGTTGTAGCTGAGATTTTAGATTTATTTAAAATTTACGTCCCTCATCCTGTATGTCATCATATTATTAACCTATAATATTACTTTGACAAAGCATGTCGTTAAACATTTTCAGTTGTTAATGATGTTATAATGTTTGTATATTTATATTGATGGTTGAAATGATATGTGATATACGTGTTAGTAATAAATTGGATTATAAGAACGCAAGTACAGGAAGACTACAGAAGTCTAAACAAAATCTTACCTATGGACACCACACAAGTTTCGTAAAAAGAACACCCAATTAGTGAAAGTGAAATTATACATGTGAAGACTGCAAACTTTTACCTACACTTTGTAGTATATATTTGCAAAGTCTTTCTTAAGATACAAAGACATGAATGCATATTATATCTTTTAATACTATAGAACTATATGGAGCAAATATTCAACAATACACTGATAAAGGATAAGTCACAGACGCACTAACAGTGTTAAACTAGTCGCATTTAACAATGGCACTGAATAAATCTCTAACTTAAATTTACATCTGATGTAAAACGTTGGAGAATGGAGATTATGAATTTCTCACATTTTATTTTTTAAATACTACCGGAATATTTGATGAAAGTTGTATCCTATTTCTTAAATTTTCTGTTTTCAAGATGGTTTGCTAAGCGCACTTCCTCCAGCCATTCTTCTATCATTCAAAAAATAAAAATATTCTGCTATAATTGAGAAAATATTCAGATAAGGTTACCGTAGTGTTTCTACCTTCTTTTTAACAATACTGGTCCATGACGGATTTCAGATCAGATGGGGTTGGATGGACCGCATTTAGATCAGAGTATAATTCGGAATAATTGGGAAAAAATCATTCAAATAGTGTGAGGGTATTGGCCCACCCAATATTAATTAAATAGCTTTTGGCCGGATTAGAAACACCAGCCATTTCTCATTGTCCACATTATTTTACATCGCATATATGAAATTTGATGTGATTAATAACCAAATTGTGAATTGTGCTTAGTCGTTTTGACAGCCAGCTAAAACACGCGTATTTTTAAACACTTTTTGCGTTTTTTAGTGATTTTTCTCAAAAACTGTAATCACTAATCTTTCTACAATGTATGCCTTCAGATTCGGATTAGGCTATGAAGAAGAAACATATCAAAATCAGTTGACAACCATTTTTGTTGTTCTTTGCCACAGCAGTGAATATAGTGTTTTTATCAAAATAAGTACATACTTGGAAACCTGACAATGTTCTGATTTACCTATTATAAAATTTGTTGATCTTTTTATTTATATTGTTTATTTTTTTAATTAACTTAACCCTTCTGCTGCTTTTTTGTGTTTGCTCGTATCGAATCGTCTGATCATTCTGAACTTATTTTTACAAGAATTGGGAAAAACAAAAAAATCGTCCTGACCTGTTCGTAAATACATATATTCGTCAAGAGCAGCAAAAGGATTAATAATTATTATAGTATGCAAAGTAAAGCAAAAGGCAAACCAAAATATTATTTTAATCATATGAAAAGAACAGGATACTCCGAAATATTTCTTTTATTGGAGGTTTGTCTATTTTTGCATATATCGTAATTACTAAAGTTTAAGCCACCAAATAATGTTGCTTCTTCATAGAATTATAAATGTAGGTACGTATTTTTTATAAAAAGATGTCCCGTTTTTATACTTTGAATATATATAATATAACATGCCAACATGAAGGATAGAAAATTTTATTTTACGTTTTTTAGCCATCAATCGATTGACGGAGACCAGAGTTTAATTAGGTAGGTGCCCATAAGCGCTGGGAAAATTGTGTCCTCTTAAACACAACCATGTAAAATTATTTATAATAGGTTACAAAACATCCTACGGGTGACAAGAATGAGAGACAAAACCCCTGCGTTGTCAAAGTTATAACATAAATAAATAGTTCCATCTTTTGCCGCTCGCATGAACGGCGTCTCCAGCTTCTGTTGGGCGGACGAGATGCCGATGCATTAGCATGGTGAAAAACGCCGGAGATATAGAGCCGCTGAGACAAATAAACAAGCCTAATGTCGTAATACGACACCGCTTTCAAGAAAACATAACAAACATCTCAGCCATTTACAATCATTAACTGGCCAGAGGCAGTGTATAAAAATCCAAACTCCCACAGTAGCGTGATGAGGTATTTCAACTAAAAAAGTTATGGCTTGATATGTCATTGAAGACTTGCGAATGTTGAAATGGTTTCGAGTTTCGTAAATGGCGTGTCTGGCGTTTTTTGTGTTCCATGGTTATAAATTTATTTATGGTGTAGTGTCCCTTAGGAAGAAAATGCAATGAGAATAACGGATATTTGGGATTTGAAAGTGGTATCTGTAGGAATAATTAAGGAAGATGACAGTAATTTTAGGTCTTGCTCATTTACCAATGTCTAAAATAAAACGTGGGCATAAACACGGCAGTAAAGTGTTAAGAATTTATAGAAACCCTGTCCTGGAGAATGAGGAAGTGTCAAGTTTAAATGATATTTGGAAGACCACACACCAACACAGCTAGGGCAGGCAAATTAATAAATATGTTTATGTAGTATTTTAATATAGATGCCAAACTGTTTCAAAATGTTTTAATTTGTATGTATTTACAAGTTACTAGTTACTGGCAACTTTGCTGCATCAAGTAACAACATGTCCGCAGTTCAAAAGAAAATTGGGCAAATTGATGAATGTTGTCTCTAAACTCTTAACATGAAACCAATATGCGAGTTTGTGTTTAAGAAATATTGATTTTTCTACAGGTGTGCATTTGTCCAATTGAGCCCCACCATGGGGTACATTTGGACAGGGGGCACAATTGATAAAACCTCATTAAAGCCTTTTTGTGAAAATTTATTATAAATCTACGTATGATACTTATTCATAAGAGTAAACAAATATCAATATATGACCCCTATACCGTATAACTCCCCATCGTGTGCGGATTGATTCTCCGCTCTCTCCTCCCATTAACCCCTCGCAGAAACCGATACAAAAAATACACAATTTAATAATTAACCATTTTTTTGGTCTTGTCAAACCTTAGTCCTTTCTTGTTATGTGTACTAAATTTTATAGGAATTGATTTAAAACGATGCCACAGAGCCGAAGATTTTGGCTCATTAATCATGATCGTCCACTTTTACTGCCTTTTAGGATTGCAAGACCCCGTGCAAGGTTTGCAATAAAATATCAACCTGTTTCTGTACCAGATTCCAAATAGATACTTATAAGTTCTTTCAAAATTATATGTTCTAAGAGTGTTATAAGTTGCAATAAATAATAATAATAATAGACACACTGTTGGTTTAACACAAGTGCATTCACCGGAAGTAGAATCAAATCCGGTAGTTGTCTTCATGGTAAACGTCAACACAATCAGTTAGCACCTTCCAGTACAAAACAGATAATAAATAGCACTGGCATGACTCTGTGCTGTTTGATAGTAGAACATCTATCTACGTGGGGTAATTTCCGTCAACGTGACACAAAAGGTTAGATCTCATTGTGTTGCCGACTGGGAAGTCCAAGATACCATCGTTTGGGAAACCCGCACCACGAGTGGTAAATCGAATGGGAAGTGATCCACGGGATCCCAAAAACCCCGAAATCGAACTAGGTTTGATCAATCAGGAACATATCCAACTCTTATGGGTTTTCACTCTTTTGCCAAACCACACCGTATGTGCAGTTTGGACACCTATGGCTATTCATACCACGTAAATTCTACTCCACGAAGAATAGAGAGAATGGCATAAGCCGCAGAAAGAATGGTAGCACAACGGCCAAGTTTTGTCGCAACCATACATACATAGCAATTACCCGGACGCGTATGCTTTGTTTAACGCGATATGGTATTCCAAAGATCCAAAATACATATTATTTGAAGTGCTGACAGACTTAAAAGCAAGAGCATTTACAACATTGGCTTTCTAAAAAGTGTTTAAAAAAGAAGTTAAAACAGGATCAAACCATAACCGCGTTAATCATCGGTTAATCAAAGTTAATCAAAAAATCATGTGGCCAGGCACATGACTTTATCATACTGTATATAAAAATAATAGTTTAGCTGCATGAAATTTGATCGAGATCGGTCGTGTCTGCATTAAAATAAAACTGTTAGCCAGGATTTGACAGATATGTTTATACTATTGACAGTAGGTATTACAATACTGCACAATATATTACAATATTACAATATGGCACGATTACAATACTTTATCATACTGCAGAAAACAAAACAATTATTGAGAATAAGTATAAATTCCGCAAGCAAACAATATTTGTTGTATTTGTTTTAAGACTGTTCTTGAAACATTTTATGATAATATAATGATCTTTTAGGTAATTTAAGACGTAAAAGTTTATTACCGAATTGAGTAAAACAAATATTATTTGTTATATACATACTATGTCACACAGTATCTTGATTTGTATGCTGCGCTGTTACCACTGAGCCGGTCGTGGTATTTTGAAAACAAGTTTTTATGTATTAACCATAGGTACGACAAATTCATATTTTCGAGAACTTTATTTTGTATTTAGACCATGGAAACTTACAGTGGTATGTCTTTATATTTTCTATGATCTATTTGTTTTCTGGATTGACTTAAACTTAAAATGCAAATATTAGAATATGATTTGCATGTACCGGGTGTTCCCAAAATTATGAAAATCTCTAAAGAGTAAAGTACAAACCTATGCGAAAACGTTATTTGAAAAAATATTTAGAAATATTACAGGTCTTTAGATACGAAAATATAATCACCTTCCCCGATGCATATACCGTGTGTTGCCATAAAGATAAAAATGAAAAGAGTAAAGTACCTACATCTTCAAACCTATGCAAAAATGTTATATGAAAAAAGTGTTTCAGAATATTAGAAGGTATTAAATACGAAATTATAGTCGCCTTCAACATTCATGCTACTACGAAGTAGACTTTTTTCAGCACTTTTTTCAAATAACATATTTGTATATCTTTTAAAATAAATGTACTTTACACTTAAGAGTTTTGAGAGTTTTGGTAACACCCGGTACATGCAACAGATAATTACTTTCTAATATTTACATTTTAGTTTTAAGACAATCCAGAAGCAACTATGAAAAATAAAATTTTCAGTAAAATTAGCAATAAATATTTTTTCTATTTGTGTCCAAGTGCCGTACACGGTATATGTAAGTATTATTAGTATCTACAGAATAAAGAAGTATTATCAACGAATAGCTGTTTACAATCAGACAACAGAATTATTGATTAAGCACAGTTTGATACCTCTTATGTTTTAATCCGATTCCGAGTAATATTTGGGGGCAAAAGATATTGTCCAGTCAAGTTAGACATTTTTTGTCATTTTTTACTGATAGGTTTTGGTATTCCTGGCATTTTCATACGCCCTTTTTTACCTTATATTTTCTCGTAACTATATTAAAACAGGGAACAGTAAAAAAACTCTTATCTGAAGTTAAACATTTGAGAAAGTTTCGAGAAAAAAAAAATTAGTGAATGTGGTGTTATATAATGCACAAATACAATCACAGAGTACAGAAAATACTTTGTATAGTATGTTTTTTCTCTGCATAGCTCCAAAGTTTCAGCTTTTACTTCAAACTGGCACAAAGGAAAAAAAACTATACTATACTTTGATAAACATTTGATATGAAATGTAATTTTTTTGTCGTAGATACAAAGTCGTAATTGACTCGCACATAACGGACATAAATCGCTCTTATGTTTATATATACTTGCAAACTTCATGCTCGCGATTTATATCCTTAATTATATGCTTATCAAATCATATACTATTAATTCACTATACGAAATAATTCAAGTTCATTTTCTTGAAATGAATTTGTTTGTTATGAAGAAGAAAAATTATTTTTAAGTCTTGGATTATCTGTTTCATAACACCCAACGGTCGTAACATCAACGATGCTTTGCCATCACATAATAACGAACAAAAATTCCTCAAAATACTATGTTAAGTATAATATCAATTCAACCTTTGATCATTTTTAAAGCGTACAAGTCGATTATGCGTATGCCAAACGGAAGACGACGGCGAAATTAACAGAAATAACCCGGACGCGTCACTATTTCTTTGTAATCGTCCAGAAAATTAATTTTAAAAAGCAATAAACGTCCTGTTTTTTGATGTTATAGCGCGTCGTTTACGACTTTTTCTATTTCGCCCGGCCGGCCGCCGTAATAAATGTTCTCGAAACTTTTAATTGAATCTGAGGTGGTCCGCGAAAAAAATCCCAATCTACCGTGTATCTTTCGTAATTTACGACGTTTCCAAAATAATACCAAACAAAAAATTCCGTACTAGCCAAGTTTCACAAATCGCCACAGTTCAAATTGAATATAGGTTATGATAATGTTTTCATCCGGGCTTATTTTTGGATTCACATACAGGACACAGGATTCGATGACAACAACACATCTAATAATATTATTTCGGCGATATAAATTATATTTGATATATGGATACAGTTCAAAGAAAAAATACCACTGTGATAATCTTCAAAGAAATCAACGTCACAGAAGAATATAACAACTTCATCAAATTAATATTCCTCTTTTTTTGTGTGTGTTTTCTCAACAGTTAATTATTTCGTGATGACAGGCTTGATACTACGAACGCAATTTGCGTTGATAATATTGTTTACATCTGCTTGCTGTTGTACATACGAGATAAATTGTCTTTCGTTTGGTTCTGTCCGCGTTTAGGGTGAAACGAATCCGGATTTAGACCGGCCATAAACACTATATAATTGGACTGTTTGTGTGTCAAAGGAGACAGTTACGGTGCTGCTTTGACAATCGACTCAAAATATAAACCTTCCGACGTCTAACGTTGCGGCCTTTTAGGCGCACGTTTCATTTGTTTCCGATGTTTAATTCCGGCTATCGTTAGAAGTAATTCGTGCTGACTTTAAGAAGTTGAAGTTAACGTTACGTGAAACTTTAGTTATGTGGAACAATTTTTCAGAACAGCAATTTTAACGAATAATGCAAATAAATGCACCATCAACTACAAACTCTAAAATATGATGGTTTTTATAAACCACCCATTTCGATAGACAAATGAAGAATAACATTTTTAGCTTGGGATACTTTGTATAAGACTATTTGGGAAAAATTTATTACATATTTATTGAAAATATACATATTAAAGTTTCTAAATCTGCGTGTCTTGCTATATTGGAAAGTATTACAAATAAAAATGACGAGAAAGATGTAATTGTATGCAGTAAACCGCAGCTAAAATGCTATAAAAGAAGATTTTTCAGTAAAAATGTGATAAATGCGCATTGCTGATGTACATATTTTACAATGGAATTTGTAATGCGATTTTTCCAGCAAAATCTCTTGTTACTTGATACCAGAAATATTGCTGTAATTCTTTCTGCATATACCTGTGTTTTTCGAGATAATCCTGTAAAATTACACATATATTTAGGTAATGTTGTAGAATATTTCTGCAGGAAAGATTTTTTTAAAACAAAAAATAGCAATAAAATGATAGCAGTATGTGTAAGTTGAGTCTATAGTTTATGAGAAAATCAGTGCAGAAAAATGCAGATTGTTTGATGTTTTTTCTCAAAAACTAGGATTACTTTATATACTCTCTGCATTCAGATTCAACGGAAAAACAGAAAAATTTGCTTAGCTTTTTATTGGCAGCACATCTGTATTATATTTGTTATTATAGACAAGAACAAAGTTTTTTAAGGATTTAATTTCTTTTTACAAGTAGCAAAAGTAGATATACAGAATTTTCTAAAGCAACAAAAGTAATTTCAAGATTCAACTATATAACCAGTATAAAAAACAAACTAGTAACAATTAAACATTAAAAGAGAAAAACAACAGTCTTCGGATCAAGCTATAAATAGGCTGTCGCATTTTTTTTTTTTTTTTGAAAGTGGACTGATTTTTTAAATGGACTTATTTTTTCTTATGTTTTCAAGTACTTAATAAATTACAGTCGTTTGAAATATTAACAAGTCAAAACATAACTTTAACATACTATCTAGTAGAGTTTCCTAACGCAAACACTGATGTTGTGAGAATACTGTCAATAGTATAAAAAATATGTGTCAAATCCTGGCTAACTAGTGCTCATGCAGCTAAACTATTACTAATTTGATCAAATAATGCCATAGACATAAATTATACAAAATTTCCTCTTCTTCAATTTATTATGCAACTATTGTCACGAAATTACAGAAATGATGGCTCATTTGCAAATTCGTTGAAAAATGCTAAGAGAAAATCGCCAGTTCCTTTGGACCCTTTTGAACAAAAATAATAAATAGTCGTATAGCATGAGGGCCTTTTTCTTGACAAATACAACGTATAAGAAAAAATAGAACCAAAACTATATAGACAAAAATCCTCTACTCATATTCATCGAACATGCAATAAAAATTACCAATATCAAATAAATAATATGGGTACAATTGAAAGACGTCAATAGTCGTTGGAATTTATTCAATAAATTGTCGAAGGAATAACAATTAAAATCTCAATTGGTGCGGAGAACAGTCCACAAACAAAAATATACGTAATTGGTTAGACAAGGAAACAACGCGTTTTGGAAACGCGCTTTCACTCCAAAACAGACAGAGAGAAAGGTGGTGGTACTCGCAAGTACAGATGAGTGGTGGGGCGGCATCCCTGACCGAGCGCGGAAAACGATGTCAAAAACCGGTTTCAACACGAAAATACGAACCAAAATATTGGGGCTATCGCTTCGTTAGTGTTTATCTCAACCAACAGCCCGGTAATGTGTTTATAAATGATCTAAATCAAACGCGAAATATCGGTGAAAGTATGAACAATGTGATTAGTGATATTGTGTCGGACTTTCAAGTGAATTTGTGCAATTTTCTGGAAACTATCATGCGGGACTGCGAAGCTTTACGGAGGTAGGTTTGTTTTGGTTATGTTTATGGCTTTGTTGCATACTTATGTGAGGTTATGTTTCCTAATTAGGCGTCGACAGTTTATTGCGGAATGGAAATCAAGCCAGGCATCAACGATGGATAGGAAAGGTAAGATTTATTTGTTTTAAGTTATTTTTAAGACTGCGAATGAAGTTAATTAAAGAACACAAGGATTCTGAGTACATATTTAGAATAGATGACAAGTAGTATAAAACTCAAAATGACCAACCAACCGGTGATAGCATAAATAATACTTGTGTAAAACAGGACCATATATAATTTTGTATATAAAATTGATTTTTGTATTTGTTACACATTCTTAAACTGAGGAAACATGTTTAGCCTTCCAGGGGTGGCTGTTCCTCATAGTAATTATAGGAAATGTTCATTCAGAAAAAGCAGTTCCTCAGTTTTTAGTTTGTCTTTTCTTCGAAATCCACAAATCAGCTGCTATAGGGAATCATTAAAAAACTCATGAAGTGAGACTACGGTATTGTCTGTTTATTTGGTTTATGTTAAATATTGTTCTAATTACTAAAGTGTGTTTTTTCTTCATTTTTTATGTATTTTTCGATTTAATTCATTCTAATAGTTTTTAAGATTTTTATCATCAAATAAGTGATTGTTACTGATAAGCTGTCGTTGAGTTGAAGAACAGAACAAGTCCAGCCGATGTTTTAGCTAAAAGATAACTTATTATTGCTTTTTACCGCAAATTTAACTTCACAAAAACTACCATTGATATTTACTACATCTTTTGTGTAGTGACCAACTGACCAAATCAGTTGTACAGTTATCAAATTACACGATTTTCTACAGTTTCCGAAAAACGCCCGTTTTGGAAGTACTTCTTCCACTCACCGGTTCAATGGACTTTGGTCTGCTTCTTACAAATACATATATATTCTTACATATATATTATTGAAGGTTCTTAAGTTCCTGGTCCCCTGATCATTTTTGGCCAAGGTACATAAAAATGTCTGTGTGTGTGTGTGTGTGTACCCGATTTTTGTGGCGATTCCGGAGAAACTACTAAAGATATCGGGACGAAAGTTCATAATTAGAAGTTTTATGACCAAACTTAGAGCTGAAAAGCTTTTGGTTCAAAAGGTTCCAAAGGAACTGGATGTTTCCTCTAAGCAGTTTTCAAGGATATTGCAAATGAGCTGCCATTTCTGTAATTTCGTCAAAATAGTGAAATAATAAATTAAAGTACAGGAAATTCTGTATAATTTATGTCTCAGTTAGCCAGGATTTGACAATAATTTTTATTCTGACAGTAGGTAGTGTCAAACGCTGGTTTTTGACAATACCTACTGTCAATATGATTAATAAAAATATCTGTCAAATCCTGGCTACTTGCTTTATTTTAATGCAGACGCGATCGATCTCGATCAAATAGAATCTCATGCCGCTAAACTATTAATTTTATATATTGTATGATAAAGTCATGTGCCTGGCCACATTTTGGATGATATGGAATCGGAATCTTAGGTGATGTTAGAAAAATAAATAGGAAATTACATTTTATTAAAAGTAACATATCAAAGAACTATGAAAACTGCACCACAAATTTAATAAGTAGGTACATATTCAGAGGACAGAGGGTTTTTTTGAAAATCTAAATTTCAAGTTGATAAAAAGTTGTCCCTATGGATAACTCTTTGAAATTTACCGATTATTCTAAATGTCAATTTGCATTGTTCAACGCAGGCAATTTTTCGAATATTTGTCAATTCACAGACTCATAAATGTCACTTGTTGGTGTTCTCCAGACTCCAGTGTATGTTGAATATTGTACAATTTAAAATCAGCTAAACAAACGTCGACGTAGAGTTTAAATACAAACCAAACGGTTTTCAGATATTTTGATACTATTGGCAGTAGGTATTGTCAAAACATCAGCGTTTGACACTACCTACTGTCATTAGAATGAGGTAAAAGTTTTAAAATCGGACTGCGGTTACATTGGTTTTATTGTTCTCATATCATTTAATACTATTATACACCTATGTGTTTTATCGGTTGTCTCAAATACGATTACCTACGATACTTAACAGATAGATTAGTAGGTATACATTGAAACAACTTTCGGAAAAGGAACGATTTTATTTTGGTATTATGTATTTCCATACAAGAAATTGAATATAAAATATTATTATAATAAAACTTATTTATTAAAGCTTTTCGGGGTAAATTTAAATTTTTGACTTCGGTTATGTGCATGAACATAACATCGGATATTTATTACTACTACATACATAGTTTGTACGCAAAATTCTGTCGCATTATTTAGTTAAATTATTCCAAAAAAATATAGCGGGTAATGTCGGAATAAAATAAAGTAGCACTATTGAAAGCCACAAATAGATATATTAACACCTTCTGTGGTTTATGCCACAAAATTTGCTCTTATTTTGCCATTACAACTTATAAATATGCACCAACCGCCGCGCCGGCTAGCACTAAATTGTTCGCCGTTCATTTAATTTATTGTAGATATAAAGTAAAACGCTTTAGAGTTTATTGCATTGTAAATTTCATTGGGCAATATATCTAAAATGGACTTGGCTACGTTCACAGTCTACTACACACGCACAGTAGCTGAATTCTTCTCAGCTAGCCGAGCAATGCGTGTCATCTTGTTATATGGGACTGTCGGAACTAGAAAATAGAAAATTGGATTTTTTACTGCGGAATGAGTCAGTTTAAAGAATTAGGAGTAATCGGGATGTCCACGTATAAATAACGTGATAAATTTCTCGATCGTTATTTCTCGGATATTTATAAAATCCGTTTGGAAAAGTCGTTAAAGCAGTTACAAAACCATTGGGCATGAATTATTGGTGTAACGTTTATGTTGAACTACAAATATCTTAAATTCTGGGTTTTTAATAAACTTTAGTATATGATTGAATTTTATTGGTCGATTATTATGCATTTTTGGCGCTAAAATGTGCGTTCCAAACCATTTCACAAAATCTATATTATATTTTGTTGATCAGAATTTATAGATGTATATTATTATAGTGAAAGTTAATCAATCTCACCACTCACCACCAACAGTGTAAAATACCTAATAGTATGTTTTTAGTTTTATTTTGTTACTGTCTACTGAGGCAACGGCCATGTCGCAATGTTTTTTCTACGGTATTTAACCATGAGTCGGAATGGGTAGATTTTTTCCGACTCCGCCTCCGCTGAAATTTGTATAAACCCACCTACAGGGCCTTGATTATTACCTACCACATTAAAACCTTTGTTATCTATAATTCTATTTCTTCACATCACTGAAAAGTGATAGGCTAGACGAATACTTTTAAATTATTACTGTCGATCTTAGTTCAAAAAACGTTTGTGAAAATAAATAATAAATGCTTTCAGCTTCTTGTTTCAGATTTTATGTAATAACAACAAAATACTTGTTTTATGAGAAATGATATAAAATACTAGAATTTAACCGAAAAATTACCGATAATTACACAATTACATGTTTTGTTTTTGTTTTAACATTTTTTAATGTCATCAAAATTATTATAATTGTCAGCATCAAAAATGGCGTTAAGGGTGCCGAAACGGGTGCGGAACGCACCCTAGAAACTATAGCAAATTTGGTAAACGTTCTTCGTAAATCGTAGCGATCTTTTAATTTTGCTTTTAAATTTGAGATTTTTTGCTGTCAAAGGGTATTAATTGAATGTACCTACAGCATACGAACATGACAACGGTAACTAAAAAGAGAATACATACCTCTCCGCTCAAACGCACAAAAATCGTCGTATTTGCGGCTTCGTACCGATCGTCTAACTAAAATCATTGATTGGATATTTTACTGCATGTATTGGTGATTTTACTATGCATTGTATGAAGCAAGGATTTATAAATCAAAAAACAAAACTGTAAGTTATTGTCTATTGTTCAATTCTGACCAATTTTCGGTATGTATTCCCTTTTTAGTTATCGTTGTCCTGTTCGTATGCTGTAGCTACATCCAATTAATACCCTTTGAGTGCAAAAAATATCAAATTTAAAAGCCAAATTAAAAGATCGGTACGAAGTACGTTTTTACAATGTACGTACAATTTGCGGGTGCGTTTTGCACCCGCTTCGGCACCCTTAAAAGCTGCAGCTACTATGTATAACGCCCGGACGCAGGCAACTCAGCTTACATCGGAGAATACCAACGGCATACTCTACAGGTGTATCATTTTCTTTGTTTTAGAAAAATAACTAAAATCAGTGTTTTTAATCAATGTAATGTTTATTGTAAATATTTAATAAATTCATGAGATAAATTTTTAAAAAGTTTACAAATAATAAATGAATATTAATTGCCACAAATATACATGTCCATTTGAGAAACTCCTATCAAAGACAGATAAGATTATATGTGATGTATTATCATATATGTAAGGTATTATATGTGAGGTATTATCATATATGTAATAAAAAAAGAATAATAATAATAATAACCAATTTTATTATTATTCAGTTATTTTTAAATTTCATAGCGAGTCAATCTACGAATGCAATGCCGCAAGAATTTTTCAAATGAATAGGCTAGCTTTCCAAAAATCGTAAAACCGCACAAAAATATGTTTTGTGAAAACTGCGTATACATCGTGCCCACCTATGTTTTTATCATTATGTTTTTATCTCGTGGAAACTGATTGAAATACGTAAGCTGTACGAATGAACACTATCGCGATTTAGGGGGGCAAAACTCTGAACGACATAGCGATATTAGGTCTCTTAATTACAGTAGAGCGTCGATAATCCGAACCTCGGTAATCCGAACATTCGGTAATCCGAACGCCCAAAAAGAAATAATAATAAAATAAATCACTGACTAACCTAGGGAAAAACCATTTTTGTCGGTTCCTATTTAGAGACAAATGTTGCTTTTGTACTCGTATTTTCCACTATTAAATAAATAAAGAATAAATGAATCATAAATAAATCATAAATCATAATAAATAGCAATAAATGATAAGTAATTAAATTAATAACACTGTTAAGCTTAGCAAAACACAGTAACAAATTTCGAATTTCGGGTTTTTTTCCTCGAGGTTTTTCCCACACTCTCCTATCAATCTCCTAGACGTTGGTAGCTCAATTGGGTAGAGTTCCGGACTGGAGATTGCGGAGATCCCTGTTTCAAATCAGTCAGCAATTATAAATTTTGTTGCTCGACATCACCCGGACACTATTTACTGTTTTCCGAAATGTTTGAAGTAAAATTAAATTATTAAACTCAGAGATAATGACTGGCATCCAGAGAGCTCGTAGTATTGATTGTTACTTATCGTATTTTGTTTTCGGGATTTAACTGTAGAGGCTGTCCTTCAAAATCACTAATGCAGCAAGAACGGTTTACATACACCTATTTCAAAAATTACTTAATGGATCCATGTATTATTTTTTAAGTTTCTGTTATTAGTTATTATACAGGGTTTCCAATTTTAACAAATCAGGTCGTTGCTATTGTTTGTGTATAGGCCCCTAATGTGGGAGAAATGTTGCTGGAAAACAACATTAATAAAACAAACAGTTCTTTTGAATTTTAATGGTCAATAACATGATACATAATCCTTTAAAGACTAATTTGCATATACCATTATTATACAAAACAACATAATACAATATCGAAAAAAGTCAACGGTATTGTTTAAACACAGGTTCTGGAACACAAATTGTTGCCCATAACACAAATTTAGACCACAAAAAATCTAGTTTATCACAGATATTCTTCATTTTAGTATAGTTCTACTTCTCTATTCACACCTTTTGCCCGAACATTCAAACATTCCTCGTCTAGAAAGTTAGTAGACGCATTTATTTTAGCATACCCATAACCAATTAAGCTTTTGTGATAACAGACGGCTGTTTGTTTCTTTCATTCGAAGCCAATGGTAGTACATTTGTCTGTAGACGTCTATATGCTAATTGTAGAATGAGTATACAACACCATTCCTGAGCTCAGAGACGCATCGCGTTTATTGTGCCCAGAGGCGCAAACTAACTGTTGTTCTCGTCTTCGGTTGCAGCGTGGTATGGACCGGCGGAATATCGATTTCAATCATAGCGACGTCTGAGATTACAGTACGCGAAATAGAGAATCCCATTTGCCATTCACAACACTGTATGACACACATTCTAAGCATGTTTTGAGCGCACTGGAATTTGCATAAACATAGAAATACTACATTGTATGACAGGATAAATTGCTTCGGACTTTAGATGTAGAAGTTGACTGACGACGCTTATTTACTAGAAGACGTACGTTTACTTTTGAACTATTTAAAACGATATATTTATCAGGAAAACGCCTATAATGAACTGTGTGGCAGAAAGTGGACTTCGGTGTTGTATCAACGTTAAATATAGGAATATTGTGCTGATGATATTTCATTTTACACAACATACTTAATACTCATTAAGGTTCATATTAATATTTTTAGAAACTTTCCTTTTTTATTGTTTAAAATTGGCAGAACAAAATTCAAAATTCTTCTAATGACATTAACCTAATAAAGGGATGTCCAGATCTAAAACATGTGCGGAAAATGTAATAAACAAATATATAAATAACAAATAAGTAAATGTTTATTATTATTTTTTTCTAGAGACTCAGTGTTGTGATTTTTCAAGTGACAAGTAAATGTTGTCTGATCAAAACATATGAGTTGTCAAAGTGTGCGTATTAGTATCAATAAAAAATCAGATGTGAACAGACACATTATATATCTTGTCTGTGTCAAGCTGTGTCAAACGGTGTCAAACTGTGTCAAACTCTGATGTTTTGACAACACCGTCAATAGAATCAAAATATCTGTCAAATCCTAGGTCACTAGTTTTAATGCAGTACGAGCGATCTCTATGAAATAGAATTTGCTGATGCAGGTAAACTAATAATTTTACTAAAAAAATGTCATAGATATAAATAATACAAAATTTCCTCTACTTTAATTTATTATTTAACTATATTGACGACATTACAGAGATTGCGGCTCATTTGCAGAATTGTTGAAAAATGCTAAGAGTAAACCTCCAGCTCCTTTTGACCATTTTGAACAAAACTTCTTTCAGCTCTAAGTTTAGTCATGAAACGTCTAAATATGAAGTTTCGTCCCGACACATTTAGTAGTTTAAAAATGTTCTGGTGATCCAAAATGACATATTTCCACTAAAACCTGTTTTTTCTTTGACACGATTACAGTACATTGTCATACTACGTATGATAAAGTATAAAGTTAAAAATTTAAAGTTGATCGGATAACTTTTGCCCCCTAAACTACATATATCTAAGAAAATCTTTTTCTTTAGTCAAATCTTTCGATCGAGTAAAAAATTCTAACGTTTCTCATGGCTATTAATAAGCATATTTTGACACCTCATATTTCGATTCAACAACTTTTGCTTTTCACATTTGTAAAATCTAAACAACGGTCACGAATTATATAAACTTTCATACTTCTTCATGGTAGTTAATATTAGTGTATTTGTTTGTTGTTTATTTTATATTTCTTGTACTGTCTTTGTTGTTCTTCTCTTTGTTGTTGGCAAAATTTAAATTTGATGAATAAAAGTTGTCTGCTGTTATAATTGCTAATTTAGCATTTTTTAGTAAACCAAAGGCTGCAGAATATTGCTCAGGCTATCTACAGGTTTAAGAAGACAAATTTTGCAAACGTTCACAAACCGTTAGAGGTAGGCTTACCATAATTATGCAATTTCAAACCGGGACAAGAATTACCTACTTTTGAAAATAAGTCAACAACCCATCCGCGCCCTGTGGTGGATTTTTATAGTCTTTCATTTTTTTGTCCTTTTTTTCTGCTTCTCAAGGGTTTTCTTATGTATTTCGTCTTTTATATAATTCGAACATCAGATATACCAAAATTATCAACAATTGGGACGTTCCCACAAAAGTAAATTTGAATACCAAATAATTTTGGTTTCATAGATTCAGACTACATTTTCGTTAACGGAATAAATGATTAACGAAGTTAACTTTCTGATTAACTTTGCCCAGCTTTGATGCTGGGTGATCCATTCCGCGTCCCAAGTATTTGAAAACATGATTGAGCATCATATTTGATAATAGGAAGAATAATAACGTGCAATTAAAACTTGACCATTTGCGAGATAGTGCTTCAGAAGGTTAAGACATGGTTTACCACCTTGGTTTTAACTTTTTACGGAAACCAAAATTATTGTAAATAATCTTAAATGTACGCTAATAAAAGGTACCTACTAGTTTTAGAAAAAATCCATAAAATACGATACCGATATTTATATAAAACAGTTGTGAAGCACATGTGAACACATTTGAAGAATATTTGAGTTATTTTAATTTATTAGAATCGCAAACAGCCAGCTGTTGATTAATTGTTTTTTATTGTCATAAAACCCTAAACTGAGTTTCGCAAAGATTTTGTATATATAAACTCCGTTTTTGGTTCAATCCGGAATTGAAAAATTGCCATTGAAAGTGGTACCTACACATTAAGTTAAATGTTCAAAAATGCCAGACCTCTTCCGAAAACAATGGGACGCACAGATTTTTCTTGCTCCAGGGCGCTGAATATGTAGCTACGCCACTGATCTGAGTAACTAGAACTGAAAACTGGTCCGTTTTGATATCCACACACACAAATGCATTTGTGACTATTCTATTTAAATTGTTCAAACAAATTTAACTTGCTTTGTAGTCTATTTTCTAGTATATCTGTTTACTGATAAGATAATACTCATTATAACAACAAGAATAAACAATACGGACCACAAATGCATTATGCAAAACCCCTCAACATAAAAATACAACCTAATCTCGCATTTAGTATTCAGGCTAGGTTAAAACAATCTACGTCCGTATTCTAATTTAGCCCATAGTACCTCCCTTCAGTCTGACCGGACATTGTATGTAATGGCATATCATGTCTGGGTAATGCTGATAGCGTACGGCTGGCCGGTCACCGAAGCGTTGCGACTGTTCCTGACTGAGTCCGGATTATACTTTTAAATATCGGTCGCGGAAGTGACATAACCTGTTGAATTTTAGGCCACCGGACTCTCAAACCCGCCCGCTGTCCTCGAGAGCTCCGGCTGGCTCTTACCTCCTCGCAGTCCGTCGTCTTCACCTTTCTTCTGCTTCATCGCGAAAGTACCGTGAAAGAAGAAGTAAGTACTAGCGCGCGCGGAGTGGATATAGTTATGAATTTAGTTTTAATCGCGCCGGTCTGCGTTCGAGAAACGTCCTGTTCAAAATCGGTTGTGGTTTTTCGGCTGTTTTTGTTGTGTATAGTGCGCGTTGTTCTTTGTTTGTTTCTTTGAAACCGGCGATAAGATTGCTTAATTGTTTTGTGACGATTTTTGTGGAGGAGTTGTATTCTTCTGATGGATATTGTTGTTTGTTTCATCGGAGTTTTTGTGAATGTTGGTGACTTGGTTTTTGGTGGTGGATTGGCTATTCTTTTTCGTGGTAAGATGTTATTTATCATTCTTTTTGACAAGTTTTTAATTCTCTACTTATTTTGATATTATTATTATTAATTAGACTATTTTCTGCTATTCTTACGTTTACCAATAAAACCTATCTTGCTGTAGACAAAAAGTGTCCTGTTTTGAAAACACATTTTATTAAGATCATTTCGCAAGGCATCACAAATCCCTAAACACTGTAAACACAATGTTTTGAATTTGGAATTTGAAAGCACCTGAGCTTTTGAGTTTTTATTGCTTGGCGTCTGAATGTTGTTGGGGTTTTTGTTACAAAATGGCTTTAAAAAAGAAGACTAGAAATAATATACAGGGTGTGACATTTTAAAATAACATTTTAAGAAACAAACCTCAACTGCATGCGTGAAATTTATGGAGGTTTGCAACGATTTTGCAAATGAGCCGCCATTTCTTTAATTTCGTCAAAATAGTTAAATAATAAATTAAAGTAGACGACATTCTGAATAATTTATGTCTATGAAATTTTTTGGAAAAACTGATAGTTTACCTACTTGATCAAATTTTATTTCATAGAGATGCTCGTACTGCGTTAAAACTAGTTGATTTGACAGTTATTTTGATTCTATTGACAGTATTGTCAAAACATCAGAGTTTGACACTGCCGTATAGTATGATAAAGTAATGTGTCTGGCCACATCAGATTTTTTCACATATAAATGTACTAGCCCACCAATGTCTAAAAACCTACAGTTTTTCATACAATCACTTGTCGAATAAATGTTTTTTTTATCTATGTATCTTTATTTTCTATGTAGGACGAAGCTGGTTAGCATTATAAATTTCATGTGTCAATTGTATTTGAGTTAAACCTACTTTCATTTACTAAAAAGTGCGACTCACTCCATCAACTACTGTTTACTATTTTTCATTTATGGAGGCAGACGATGTTTGGGCTCTTTAAATCACCATAAGTTACGAATAAATATCGCAGATCGAACACCAGCCAATCAGCTCGCAAGTACAATTTATTATTTGTGGAATTATTGATCTGGCGCCTGTCGGTCTAATCGACGTACTCATTACTAATCATTGCATTTTGGGTTCAGAAAATCATCACGATTGAAAATACCGCTGACAAAGTATAGCCTGCAGTTTATAATGTAAAACATGACGTCATTTCCGGAAAAACCGGAAGAAGAAAAAAATTGTCAATAGATGTGTTTCGTTTTTAGTATTTCATACGTATTGAAAAAGACAAATCATAGGTACTAAAAATTTAAATTTTTAGCCTATTATAGCTATCCAAATTTCATTCGTCTGTTTCCACAAATAGCAG
Source organism: Melinopterus prodromus (assembly GCA_964023965.1). NCBI lineage: Eukaryota > Metazoa > Arthropoda > Insecta > Coleoptera > Scarabaeidae > Melinopterus > Melinopterus prodromus. The sequence goes on from OZ030393.1 coordinate 65,179,785, forward strand.
CGTGGATCACCCGGTATAATAGTACATTTCAATACCGTTAATGGAAATCAGTTTGGCCTAGTCCTTACCAGTTTGCCCTAAAGTTTGCGTTTACAAACCAGGTTAAACTAGTTTGGTCTAGGTTAAAACTAGTTCGACCTAACGCGCTTCGGCAGAACTAGTTTAACCTAGGTTAAACTGGTTCTACTTTTACTTAATTCAACGACGTATGGTAAGGGATTTTTGACATTGTTAGATTGAATTCCCTAATGATTATTTTGTAATGCACTGCCCCATTTTTTACAATTAGAGCCATATAAGAACAAAAATTCAACGTGATAGAATTCGCCCAGTATGTAAAAAAAAAAAAAACTTAATCTGTAAGCAAAGAAGAGCATTAGGTACCATTTAGAAAGAACGTCTGCAGTACCACTTCATTGAGCTTGAAGGTTCAGAAGAGAATTTGAATTGCCTTACTTTTCTGTATGATGAATTGCTGCATACTAAAAGAAAGAAATATTTTGGGTCTCAGAATTAATCGAAATTTGCACCTAAATCACAAATGCACCTAAATCTAACAACTTTACAGACAACTTTATTGGTTTCATTTGACATACACCACGTTCACGATTCATTCTGAATTTTTCTTCTTTTCACATGCACTTTACTGAATTGCTATTGTGAGATATTGGCTACATAAGTATATACATACGTACTACATAGGATTTACAAGATAGTTAAGTTCCACAAAATAACCTCCACATTAAACTGAATTACGTAAACTAAATTGTAGGTTGTACGGAAATACGGTCCCTGTTCTCAGCACGCAATAGAAACAGAAAGTATGAAATTAGAGCTTGTTGTTCCTGGTGCTGGCTGAGAGAGATGCTGAGGAAGAGAATTGTTACCGACGGACATCGTCGTGTTTGGTAACATTTTCTACAAATTGTCTCTAATTAAAAGCGTATAACGGGGACACAATTATCTCGAGGAAAAGTGATTGCACTGCTGCGTTTAGAACTCTGAATGTAATAAATAATTGGACCAGTGAACGTATACATTTGCTTTTGTATTTAATTTGTACGGAACATTTTTGTTTTTGAGATCTATGGATACCTATATTGATTGAATGCTGGCGTTTTTAGTACTTATAATAGGTTTGAAAGTAAAAGGTATAACTTGTAATGTAATCTAGTTTAAAAAAAATTTTCTATCTGTGTAGGATGGTTCTTTTAAAACTAAGTAACTTTCGTAACAAACTGATTTAGTATTTTTAAAGAGAGTGAATGCGAACCGAAGTTTTGCAAGTTTAGTTTCCCGTTGTAGCCAATAGTATAGGTATTATTATAAATCTGCAATTATCTTTAGTGACGTTAAATAAATGTTGTTTCGTATTAAAAGTATTTGGTTTTAAAAGTACTAAGTAGTTCGATTATTAATGTTTGTGATATCAATTACATTGTAAATATAAATAAATTTACTTGCGGAAGTAACAATTTAATTTTTAATTTTTATATTAGATTATATACTTTTTTTAAATTTATTTGGATAAAAGCATTTGTTTTAGTAGTATGTACATATTTGCGATAGTAACTTGTAATGTTATTCATGTTCTCGTATACACGGTCACTAGAGTCGCGCTGCATTATTTTCACTTATGCAGAATTTTCTTTTAAGTGGAATGCCTTGTATTTTATACAATATTATGAATACATGCTAACACGGAAGTTGTCTTTCTAACTGTATAAAGTTGTACCGGTGTAAAGTAAATAGTTTTAGAGGAATTCTATTGTTTGTAAAAAAGATTACAATGGCAGGCCTTTTTTACTTTATCATACGCAGTATGGTAAAGTATTGTAATCATGCCGAAAAAAAAAATTGAGATTTTAGCGGAAATAGGTCTTTTTGGGTCCCCTGAACATTTTTGACCAAGGTACAAAAAAATGTCTGTGTGTGTGTGTGTGTGTGTGTGTGTGTGTGTGTGTGTGTGTGTGTGTGTGTGTGTATGTGTGTGTGTGTGTGTGTGTGTGTGTGCGTATGTGTGTACTCGATTTTTGTGGAGACGATTCCGGAAAAACTACTAAAGGTATCGGGACGAAAGTTTATATTTAGAAGTTTTATGACCAAACTTAGAGCTGAAAAGCTTTTGGTTCAAAAGGGTCCAAAGGAACTGGTAGTTTATTCTAAGCCATTTTCAAGGATTTTAGAAATGCGCCGCCATTTCTGTAATTTCGTCAAAATAGTTAAATAATAAATTAAAGCAGAGGAAATTTTGAATAATTTATGCCTATGACATTTTTTGGTAAAATTAATAGTTTAGCTGCAAGAGCAAATTCTATTTGATCGAGATCGGTCGCATCTGCATTGATATGCTACATAGTAGCCAGGATTTTGACAAATATTTTTTTTTGTGCTGTCACCACAGAAATGTCTATGGCTGTCACCACGCTGTCACACTCGGAGAACCCTCGACTATAAATCTGTCAGAATTTGAATTAGCTTTTTAAACTTGACATTGCGTAGAAGTGGTATCAACCTAACATTTTCTATACCGAAATATAACCATTTTTGATTTTTTTAAATACGTATTTCTCAAAAAGCAATACAAAAAACGTTGATGTCACTCCTGCCGAAAACTACATAGCGCGACTCGCTCACATGCGACGACGACACTCCGCCATCGGTGACGCGCCGCATCACCGATCGTTGTGTTATTCCGTACTTTCGGCACTTGTGAGATAAACAACTATTATTCTGATGACAGTAGGTAGTGTCAAATGCTGATGCTTTGACAATACCTTCGATTGATACTATTGACTATCAAAATATCTGTCAAATCCTGGCTAACTAGTTTAATTTTAATGCATACACGATTTATCTCAGTCAAATAGATTCTCATGCAGCTAAACTATTACTTTTGTATTTTGTATGATAAAGTCATGTGCCTGGCCACATCAGATTTTTTAAAACTATGTAAATACTTCATTTTTTCAGATACCGTCATAGAAATTTTGTCACATAATAACTAAAACCATTGCTAGATGCTGATGCCATGAAAAGTTAGATGTGCTATACAGGGTAATACATGCAGTAATTTTTCCACATTTCAAATAGCTTTTTCTTGAGATTTTTAAATGGAACACGCTGTATTTTATTTTCAAACTGAAATATCCTTTTTAATTTATATTTTGTAGTCCTATGTCTACTTTTACTAGTTCTTGTGATATTTGAAATTTAAAGAGTGGTATTTAGTATCATAATATTTCCTTGTATACAGAGTGTTGTGTAGCTTGATGAGCAACGTTTGAGCGCGAATTTGTATTCACATACATATAATTGATTTAAAATAGGTTATATTTCTGGATTTTTACTTTAGTACTAGTTTCAAATTTTTAGGTACCCTGTTCGTTTGCCATACAATTGCAAGAAAGTGTAGAATAACCTTAAAATTTAAACTTTACATCAAACTACTAAATCATCAAACATCAAACTACTCGTTAAATTGCAAGTATCACAAAAACTAGTAACATTCGGTGTATGACATACTGGATATAAATTATAGCGAAGTAAAGGGTTATTACAGCCAGAACATACAGGGTGGTAGGATCACTTGTATAGCGTATTCAACTTTTTTCAACATCGCCATCTACCTAGTGGTTTTAGTGATTGTCTAACAAAGTTGTAAGATAATATCTGCAAATGAGTAATTTTTACGTAGTTTTTAAGGCCATTTTTTTACAAAAAATCTATCATTTTCTTAACAACATTTGTAGAAAATATTTTTCCTATCTCTTGAGATAAAGGAAGTATTCACCATTGCAACTCTAGTGATTCACTCTATAGTTATGTATTCTGAAAAACAATTTACGTTATCAAACAATGAGAATCACGTAAAGGATTCTTAACAATAAGGAACTGTTGATCTTTGATCATCATTTTCGTCGATTAACAAACCCAAAAAAACATTTTTGTCTGCCGAATTCTAAGCAAGTTCGTGATACAGTCTACATAGTTGCTGGAAGGAAAAAAAGTAATCCGAAAGTAATTATAGCGCTAAACATCACTAACCCAAATAACGAACGGCATAACAGGTTTGCGTCTTGATCCACTATTGTTAGTTCCGATAAAAAGTACAAGTCACTCTGCCAAACACCGCTCAAGTCGTTACGATCTCATCAAGGATTGTTCCACAGTCACAAAAAAAAACTACACGTACTCCTACTCAAGATTTTTGCCGCAACACTTACATATATACTATTTTTACTTATTTGTCTTGCTAGTAAGTTTCTAATTGTATTATACCAGTTCTTCTTAATGGCTTAGTTTTCTCCAGGTGATCTCGGAGTATTCAATCTGATTTAATATGTCACTCACGATCGTGGAGATCATAGAATTTTCCTCGTTTATGGTGAACGTCTTTTATATCAAGGCTCAGGTGATAGTATAGTATATACAAGGAGCCTATGAGGCGAAATTCAATACACTTTGAGTGTTTAATGTCAATTGCTTTTAACCGAAGATAGACTCGGTTAGAAACTTTGCTAATTGAGCACGGAATCTCGGCATTTACCGTTAAGCTAATAAATAGAACTGGTATACGCTTTTAATTGTTGAAGAATTGGTCAGATGACTATATCGCACTGTGAAGGTGATCAATTATAATTTGTCTGTAAGGAGGGCAACGTTTGGATATCACATGCTGCTAATTGTTGCTTAAAACTTGCGAAACATAATTGTATTAAATTGTGGTCAAAATCATTATGACATAAATATTTATCAGGTCAAATATTTGTTGGATTTGACATGTGATGAGCTATAACGAGTTAAAAATCAAAATATAGCAGACATTTTTTCTATTTTTTTTTAGTTTTAAGGTAGTTAGTTACTGTGAATGTCCAAATGTTCCTTAATTCTACCATAGACGGGCTTGATGACCTTAAGACAAGAAAATTTTCGAGGGAGACTGAAACAGAAAAACGTAAACAAGTCTGGAAAACATGAATTTTGTGAATGGTAACTGAATAGGCGTTTCCTATAGTTTTTTTGCGCTGATTACATATCCCAACTAACTAATTTACTAACTTGCGATTTATCTGTATGTGTTTGGTTAAACATTTAAAGATATCTATCAATGCTTTAAAGGTACTTGAACAAACAACTCCGTTTATGAAATTCTTAGAATTATCGAAAGAACAGTTATAATTGAAAAAGCCATAGATTTAATTGCAGTCATAAAAAAATCTTTTTGACAACTGTGTTTAGTTATTGTTTTATAGTCTAACAATGTCTAACTGAACAGTTATGATTTTAATTTGACATTTTTGCTTTAGTGGAAAATTGTTTTTAACAAGTTTGCGTCAAGTTATTTTTTTTAACCAGTAGTTTTCGAGTGCTATTGTTTAAAACATATTATTTTATGTATTTAAACTAAAGCTATCAACACTATCAATAATAATCAAAATATGCATGTAAATTATGTAGAGTTTGTGGAAAAGTATGGAATTAATGAATTAAATTTGCAACTGCTTGATATTTTAGCAAATTTACTATATTTGATTAGAATATATTTTTATACGAAATTTAAATTTCGATTTCAATTGCCTTTTTATGTTTTTTTTAATAGCTGCTCGTCATTTTCTCTTTTATTGTGTCACTTTTAGTAACTTTTAGAATGAATAGGAATCCGGACTAGAAAGATGCTTGAGGTGAACTTTTTAGCTACAAAATATTCCTATGTTGAGATGGTCATCAAGAAAAAATTGTGCAGAGAAATTCACAGAAATTTTGAGTATGAGTTTGCTAACATGGGCGTGTATGATTTTTCTGCACAAAGTAGCTTTGACTGACACAAACGCATAGAGCATAACTAAACAAATTATTTGCCAACTAATGTATTTAAATTTGTGCTTACTTAATATAATATAATTTTGATATTACTAAAATAATCTATCTAAGTAAAAGAAAAATGGGAGTAGTCACTTAAAAAACTGCCGACAAGTCGAAAACAGTTGAAGGTCTGAAATTGAATTTGATGATATAAAAAGAATTATGCCATACTTTACTGATCATCCCATATCATAAAAACTTCATCTTCATGTGTTTTGAAATCCCTTTCTTTAATTGGTGTACAAACATCGGCAACATTACCACCCTCAATATCGTTTTCGTTATCAATTTGTTAACATGTCGCAGTTTGCATCAGAATGACCAAGAAAATGTGGAGTTTTACTTAATAGTTTTACTTTAGACGACTTTTATACACCTGAATAAAGATCAAAACTGAAAATTGAATCTACACATCTTCCAGATTTTTTCTGACTTCAACATCTCCGAAGTCAAGCTATAACTGATTTAAACAAGCATCAGATTCTAATTATCGGCATTGATTTTCTTGAAAATACGAACTATAATAAGAAATAAATAAATAATGATATATCTTATCACTATATTTGCTCAAATAATCATATCTCAAATACAAAAATTGCAATCTATTTTTGTTTTGTTATTTTTAGGGGAATATGCGTCCATGTGGAGATATCACAGTAATGGCATGAGATGATGTCCTCCGACATATTAAATCTCTAGGGAAATATAAGGTAGATGTGATACTCAGAAAGACGATTGATAAGTTTTCTCAGAACCCTCGTTGACTATAAAAAAGAAGATATACAATATACAAAAATAATCGCATACGATCTAACAAAAAATGGTACAGTTAGAAAGTATGAAACAAATTTCAACAATTCGTGTGTGTAGCTAAAAACATTTCTGCGATAAAATTTATCACGTACGAATATCAAGTGGGTCCGTCAAGCGAAAAGGACAAAAAGTGAATAACCTTCTTAAGTTCAGAAATTGTTATGTACATAATTATTAAGTACTCTATATATATCACACAAAATAACAAGAGAATAAAAGAGCTTAAAACCTTGACAAATTTTGCAAGCAATTTATCAAACTGTGAAGCTATTACTTGAAGCTATTACATCATAATAATATAAGAGCAATTCGTGAGTTACCGTTTTGCTTTTTCGCTTTTATTTTACGTATTTAGTGGAATATTGAGCGTGAATCGTTCCGAGAAATGATCTCGAAGCTGTAATTAGGTGTAACTATGGGGCGTATTAAAAGCTTCACGTGCTTACAAAAGCGTGATGCGTGAAACGCGTCGTCCTGTAAAATAATTAGCCAACCATCTCGACACATCAAGAACCATCTATAGATCTCGTGTTACCTCGTTACGTAGCGTACTGTTGTTGTTTACTTATTGCCCAAACAGGAAGTAAATCACAGTATTAAAAGAAATAAGTTCATGTCTACTATAATTATTACTTATTAGTATTACTCATTACTGAGAACAAAAATTAATATATTCAATATATCCAATCATATATTACCACCCAACTAGTATCACAATTTCTTGTTGTGAATATTTTTACAGAAGGTTATTTCAGAACTAATATGTGTTAACATTTATTCACAAAATAGAAAAAAATTAATAAAATTAATAAAAAAATTAAATTAAATTTGTATTTATGGTAATTTGTTACTTGTGATTTACTGGCGTTTTCGAGATATTTAGCTTCAACGATATTTTGCAGTGTTTAACTTATAAAACAGAAAGGAGCATGTATTTTGTATAGCATGAATGTATCATTACAATTTTTTTATTTTGTTGTTTTGTATTTACTTTACGGCAATATTTTTCAAATATCTGACAACTGAAAATAATGTCAATTGTTGTATATCACTAATTTACAAAAATTGATAATAGCTTCTAGAAGCAAGCCCTTAATTTTTCGACGTTTTTTGATGGAATTTAAATAAGTAATAATTATTTTTAATAAAAAAAGCAAAATGTACGACCATCTAAAAGAACATTTAGACAACATAAAAATTATTATTGTTAAAATTAGCTCCCTCCATTTCCAAAACTACTACAGATTTAAGATTTGAAAAAAATTAATAGAATATAGCTAAGTTTCAATAAATCAGCTATAGTTTCCGATAAATTAATTACAATATTCAATAAATAACAAATCCAGGTTGTGGATGTAAGTTCTTATTTATTTAAAATTATCATCCCGCCTGTATGGCACAATATTATTAACCTATAATAATACTTTGGCAAAGTATGTCGTTAAAAATTTTCAGTTATAGTTGATATTGTTTGGAAATTAAAAAGACCTTTATTTTGTATGTAAATGAATTTTAATTAACCTTACAGTACACAATTCATAAGTCAAATTGTTATTTTTAACTTATTATCGTTGTTAATGCACACCTCTTAATTTATTTAGAAATTAAATTTCCAAAAGTGTTCCAGTTAATATATGGTAAATAATAAATGTGTGCTTATTGAACTGGAACTATATTACAACAAAACTTCTATAGAGCCCTAGATATTAACAAAAAAATAAAAATAAAAATTAATTAGTTATCAAACAACGCAGAACCAAAAATTTAACACAAGAAATACATATTACAACAATAAAATATTATAAATTTTAAATAAAATTTGCATATTGCGAATTTTAAATGAACAAATGAAGATACCACAATGTTTTTATTTCTAAAAAGTAGAAAGTAATAAGTTTCATATGGTCTTATTGGTTTTCTCTGTTCCTTTAGAAGGTGGAGCCGTTTAAAATAAGATATTGTTAATAATTCAAACGGCTGTAACTTTTTAATGAATTGAAAAAGTATTTCCATAATTTTAATTGTTTTGGTTGTCAAGCATGTATTAGATCTCATGAAAGATAATTGAAACATTAACTGCTGTAAAGTAAATACAGATATATTTCCATTGTCCTTCATACAAAATATATGCTCCGTCCTATATATATAAATTTAAATTTAAAGAATTTATTTACATTTAGTAAATATATTTTAATACTACAATTCTGAAATAGTCTATATTCAGTTTTTGTTCTACCATAAAAGCAACAAATTTAACAGTCATAATCTGTACGAAAAATAGGGCATTTCATAAAAATATCTATGACGTCTTAAGTAAAAAATATGATAAACGGGTATAAATTTGTTACACGACATGTGTTTTGATTATTATGCGTGTCCAAGGATTTCTGAAAATAGAAAGCAGTTTCAATTTTAATGAAATATGCCAAAAAATGTTGCCTTTGTCCTCATCTTTACATTTGAATTAAAATATTGTCCAGTCTTTTATTGTTTATGAATCATTCTGTGTACCAATCAACCTTACTTCTCATTATTTAAATTTGGCGTCCCATCTTGGCAACTAATTATTGCCATATGACCAATCAAACAAAAGCTTCCAGTATTTTCCAACCAATTTATGATCTATAAAATCTCATGTTGTCAACAGATTATATAATGTGAATCCTGGATATAGTAGGATATCTATCTAGTGCAGCAATAATCTTTGAAGCCGAAAACCAGTTTCAGGCGAATGCTCGGATGAGCCTACGCTGAAGCTGTCCACTGCCATCGCCAACGGACAGTGCGTTCGTGGCCATTCACAGAAAATCAGATACCATTCAGATTAATTTCCGTCCTATTGTTCCTGGTCAGAGTAGCTGTACTTACCAGATCGATGGATAACTACGGCTCACTTCATTTCAATTCTATCTACCACTGTTTGTTAGAAATAAAAAATGGCTAGTCTTCATTCATGAAAAATGGCATGTTGAATGGGGAATATTGTTTGTATTTTTACGTACACCACAGACATGGCAGACAAGGTGTGTTATATACTGGGTGGTCGATCCACTCCTCATTTGAATACCTCAGGAATATTGAATAATATTTAAGAATCGACTGTTGTAGATCTGGTCTGTGTAAGATGTACAAATAAGGAATTGTTTTAAATTGTTCATTTTTCGTTCTTTTTGAAGTAGATCTTTTGGACATTTGCATGTGTTGCACAACCTCAAAGTTATTGTATTGTAGTATCTATTGCTTTTAAGATTCAGTGCATAAATACCTGGGAAAACTTTTTTAACCACTTCCAATACGTATACATATTTAAATTTTATTCAGAAATTCTTTTCAGTACCATACCCACATTCCTTCTTTTTAAAATGACGTATCTTTTGTTGCGATAATGTTAATTGTTTTGGAGATATCGCTCAAAATATGAATGGATAAGATTCGCGATGTCGTTCGTTACTCCTCTGCAATTTAGACGCGGTTTCTCGAAACGTTGTTTTGTTGAGCGAATTTTTTAGCCCAAGTATGTATTTTTTTGCATCATTATCTAAAAAATCATGTAAAGTCGCGAATTTCAAAATTTTTTTAATAATTCTAGTTTGCGAGATAGCCACTGCTATGAACTTTAAGAAGGAAACTTATTCTTTTTCTGATTTCGGACTACTGGTTCTTGACATATCGTGTGAACCGTTGGTCATAATAATTTGTTACTATTTAAGAATAAATAATGTTTTAAAATTTATTTCCAATTTTAATTTACATTGTGTTCATTTCAAAAGTATCCACCCTTAATAACTCTTAAGCTGATGTGATTACTGCGTTGAGTGGAAACACTTCGATTTAGATATCAAAGGGCAGTTCAAAAATGGTACCTAGCGAACTTTAGGTTTCGTCCCTTCGCCCCCAAGCCACCCCACTTCGAAATTTCAAATGCCACCCCCTACCTTGTGATACATCATTAGAAAGTGCATAAAATTCTCTACTCAATCACTCTACTAGAATAATAGCCACCATTATCTGCGTTCGCGAAGAGTTCGAAAACAGAATGTATTTTGTCTAGCAAATAATGGTGGCCCTTTCGACCAAGCCATAAAATGATTTCTTATGTCTTACTTTATTATTTATTTTATTTTTTTATTTCTTATGGCTGTAATTTAATTCAACAGTGTATCCAATCCGCAATGTTTCGCTAATAATAATTGATTTCATACCTTCCATCTTCTGTGTAGTCTATCTTAAGAACCAATTGATCGATTTCATTTTTTCATATTTGAGTAGAATTATTTGTGCCCTTTCAAATGATGTAATTAATGTTCATTTCCCTACCAAAAAAACACATAACATAGAACTATAAATTTGAATAAATTTGAACACAAAATTTGGAATACCTACAAGTTAATTTATACTTTAAAGTTTGATAACTTTGGAACTACTTCGCCGATTTTTATGATTTGTTCGACAGATTGTAAAGACCATAATGAGAATTGTGAAATGCTATTACAATTTTGTTTTTTTATTCATCCCAATATTTACATGTTTGTACATGAACACAATTTTAAGTTAACCTTAATATAATCCAGTATCTGTGCTACAAGAGAAGCTGTGAACCTGTGTGCAATATATTATGCCACATGCCTCACGAAAATATTTTAAAACGCGATGCCAGGTCGACTGCGTGCTGTTAAATCCACAAGAGATAAATTAATACTCTCAATTAAGTAACATTTATACTGCAAGATCCAACTGCAGTTCAAATTGAGAAATTTTATTTGCACTTAACATCTGTTTCTTCATAAATTCAGATGCTGAATCAAAGAACAAAACAATTAATCATTTTCTCTCTCTCTCTCTCTCTCTCTCTCGATCTATACACTGTATAGATCTAACGAAATAAGTAAAAATAATAAGGGGTTACGATTAAAAAACTGTCAATCCCAAGTTACAGCGGATATTTACTTTTGCATAAAAATGTATATTTTAATGTATATCGAAAATCGACTAGTTTTGATGATTTTTTTTTAAAATAAAAATCCTCTCCCAACGTATGCTTGAACCTGTACAGGAGGAAAGACTATACTCCTGCAATTTTGGTGGCAATATACTGGAAAAATATTCAACGAATTCTGCCATTTGAATTCAATCTCCCAGAAACATCAAAATCAGTATAAAATACACAATGTCACTAATTTTCAACTATCTTTTTCTAGAAAATTTTCCTATGTACGGCCATCATACTATTATATGTTGTTACTAAGCCAATGGCGTCATTTTAAAAAAAAAATCGATTCCGTCTTAATTCAAAAACTGAGGTCGGAAATTTAGTTTACGATAAATATGTGTACATATTTTGATAATTCAAAAACGAAGTTTTTTTTAAATAACACACCGATTTAGAGATTTTGTCATGTTTCAATACTTTGTGTTCTCACTGTATAATAGCGGTTTTACACTATTGTTAATGGCACTATACGCAATATTTTATTGGTTAAAAAGTTGTAGAAAATTTTGAGTAATAAATTGCGTAGTGTAAAATAATTTTAATAACATTGAATATATAAAATTCAACAAAGATATGTCTGTGTCTGCTTATCGTCTGGTTAAAAGTAACAGTAAAATTTGTTTTTTTAATATAAATAAACTACCATCCTACATAAAATTCAAGGCGTTATTTGGAGCATCACCGTGGCCACCGAAACTCTGTAGGGCAGTAAGTTAATGTCCGATACACGAGCTCAACGCCCATTCACGGCTTTCGATGTCCATGTGCACTACGAAGTTCGTCGTATGCAGACTGGTTTAACAGTAAATCGGTTTCGTGTACGGCGACGAGGTGTGTTGAACTTGAATTGTTGCCAGTCTGCCCCGGGGTCATCTTTGACCGCGTGAATTTTGACCTCCTTTCCGTTCGTCGTGAGCAGCTGATCGTTGGACCTCGACTCTTCGCACACCTTTTACCTACTTCCGTCCGTCTCTCTCTCTCTCTCTCTCTCTCTCTCTCTCTCTCTCTCTTCCGCCTGCCGTAATAATTACGACGAAGGAATGATGGAATGATGTCAGGTTGTACAATCGAATTCTTCTTTCGAGCCTCTCTCGGTTGTTAGCGAACGATTATCATAATCGCTTACGTCAAAAAAATGTCGGATGCGCTCTTGAATTTTCTTTTTTATAGTTTTCCTTTTACTAAAGAGTGTGCTACACATTCTAAATGTGAGATGAACTGTTCAGGATAAATTAGATGGAAGAATATTCGGATATAAATGGAGTAAACACAGGTGTTAGCCAAAGCAGGGTTGCCAGTTTTAAAAAGTCGAGATACATTGTGACAATCGGCATTTCGAGAAAAAAAATGATGGTTTTACTTTAATTGATTTTTATTATTGAAATATTAAGTTTGTGTAATACATATTATATAATTGTTATAGGCCGAAATATTATAATATAAATATGCTATTTTCCAGTTGTGTCGAATTTCCTAATTTTTGTTATTTTCATTTTGTTGTTTTAATACCTCGAAAATATTATAATTTTATTAATAAGTGGATATTCAATATATATTTTAAATTCAACGAATTTCAATTTTCTTTGCAAATATTTATTAAAAACTTCTTGGGGTGACTTAGGGTAATTCTTTGCAATGTTGAGTTAATAGCATCGTTGGATCTGGTATTCATTGAGTTAATAGAACCCTTAATTAACAAATAAACCAAAAACTAGATCAAACAACAGTATTCTTAAAATTTTCAATATTGCATGTTGAAGAAACTGAAATAGATGTGAGTAGTTTTACACGCAGTTTATTATACTGTTAGTCTAGCAAATTGCACTGTAAGATTGATATTTTATAAATAATTGTAATAATTGTGGCGGATTTCTTTACTTGGATTCAGTGATGTACTACAGAATATAAAATTAGTAAATAGGTAATAAAATATAGCGGAAAAGTTTCTTCCAGTTAAGCACTTTACCATAAATTAAAAACTGAAATATTTTGGTACGAATCATCTCGAGTTTGTGATGAGGTGTGACAGCGGTAATATGGTCATTTTTAACATTTCTTCATCGCACAATTATCGCTTTTTGAGTAGAAGAGTTTTGTCAAAAAGTGCACTGCGATAAAAAAAATCTATAATGTGGCTATTTGATATGTATTTGAGAAAACCGAAAGATGCACAAGTAATATTAATTTTTTTCAGGACAAGAAATTGAATATTTAATATTCTAAGAAGTTGCACGGAATATTTCATCAATTTTGAACAATAAATAACGTCTTCACATGAATAAGCATCCGTGACATATGAATTCTAAAGTTGTCCAATTTTATCTCAAAGATGAAAACAAGAATGCTTTATTGGCATCAATATGAAAAGCAAGTTATTATCTAATAGAGTTTATATTTTGTTTATTATTGATGTCAATACGCACACACAGAGAAAGGAATGCTCAATTCAAATAAAATTGCTTTGCATCAAAACAACGGTTGATTTCCATATCCACGAAATAACTATCCACTTCAACCGAGACAATATTTTCTCAGTACAAATGTGTTAAGTGCTTCGTTCGAGATAAAATTAGTTGCAACGAGTAAACTATTGACTTGCACCAAATAGTCATCAACTCGAAAGGACTATAATGTTGTTTTGAATGAAACTTTGTAGTATTATTTCAAATATTTCAACATTTGGACCAAACTAATATTGTTTTAATGCAACCATATGATGTCTTAAAGAGAGTAATAGAGCTATCGGAATAAGTAATAGGTTATTTTGCTTGGAAGAACCAATGTTTCAGAGAAACATTTGTACTTTTGGTTCAACACCTTTAGTGTTCTGAATAGAGTATTTTGTTCTCAAAGCAAGTAACTGTCATTTTAAACGAAGTGCGTTAAAAATTCAAAGCAGGTAATAGTAATTTACATTCAACATAATATATTGATTTGAAGTGAATGTTTTTGTTGTTTTGTTAAAACTATCTACCGCTGCTGCAAAGGTTACATAAAAAATAAGTCTATCAAAACAAATGCAGAAAGAACTACACGATTATAATAGCACATACTTTCTTAATCATATTTACTAGCAAGAATAATTCTTCTGGCTGACAAATCTAATCAAAACATAATATGTGGTATTACATCAAAGTTCTTTAAGCAATTATTTTGTAAGACATATATTGTTTTTAGTCATGTAGCAAAGACAATGGGTAAAAAGAGTTCATATATACCAATACATTAATTTATTATAAAAATAAAAATACATTTCAAACAAGTAGGTGTCATACTGATATAAACCCAATAACTTGTTATCAAAGAAAAAAAAATACATTTAAAATACAATCAAAAATACAAAAAAATGTCATCCTGATACAGTAATTAGTACACTTAAGAGCTAAGCAGTCAACAAGACTTGATGGGCCTTTCTGCAACTGGCCATTATAATACGGTTTCTCACCTTAGATGTTTCTAAATCCCCTCTTAGCTTCACCGCTTCCCGGAAAACAATCCGATCTCCAATAGCCGGAATAAGTTCTTTTATCTCTTCTTCTGTAAGTTTTGTTATATTTTGCACAGTTATTTTATGGTCTGCAAACATAGAATGCACATAGTGTATTAACATTCGCATAAAAAGTAGATATACGCATATACTTACTGTCAAATATCGTTTTAAGATGATCTGATGAAATTGAAAAATCATCCACGCTGTCCATTATCACATGTAAAACTGCAGATACAATCAAGCGTACATCAAAGCGACACTGCTTACCACTATAACCAATATATTTGCATGGAGTTAACGTTGTGAGGGTTGTGAGTGAGACTGGAGAATGTAGTCCTCATATACTGCGTATCTAAAAACTGTCGCCGTTTTACGTCGCGTCAGTCTGGTGCCACAAACCGCGCAAACTCTTAAGTTTTCCGCACAATGAAACCACCCGATATTTTAAACTAAGCATTTGGTTACTTGGTTCACATAAGACGTCTCTTGCATCAACCAACTAATTTTACTTGTTTTGAACACCATATTTTACATATATGATCTTGTTTCAATGCAATAGTTGTTTTCATTGGAATATATTGAATTGTTCAATGCAACACACTATATTCTTAAAAGAACTCATAAGAACTTTTAAAATTATCCAATGTAGTTTTACTTGGAAACAAAATGTTGTCGCTTCAAAGGAGAAATTTGTGAGTTTTGATTCAAAAAGCTCATCTAAATTGAAAACTTTATTGATTTGTTCGGAGTAAATTTCGGCAAGACAACGAATGTCTTAAACATTTCTCTGTGTGCACACTTCGACTCCTTTTACCTTTTAAACCGTCAATTTTAGTTTTCTACTTGTACGGTAAAACTTGAAAGCGATGATCAAGTTTCGGGATAAAAGATATTGTCCAATAGAATATATTTTAGTCGTTTCTTACTGACTGGATTTGGTAACTTTTGTCATCCCAGGCGTTTTGATCCGATAATTTTCGCTTTTTCAGGACTCCCGGGATCCCGGGATTACAAAATCCTTAATTCCGAAGTTTCGGGATCAGTATATTGTCCGGGATTGGAAGCCTTAGTATGTGTTTGTGTATGCGATGTTTGTGGCGACGATTCCGGAGAACCTACGGGACGAAAGTTCATATTTAGAAGTTTTATTACTAAACTTAGAGGTGAAAGAAGTTTTGTTCTAAAGGGTCCAAAGGAACTGGAGGTTTACTCTTAGCATTTTGCAACCATTTTGCAAATGAAATTTTGAATAGATAGCAAATTCTGATTGTCTCGATTTCTTGCAAATTTGCTTTTTTTAACGCAAATTGTAACAACTTGTAATTTGTTCTGTTTCGGTTTCTTGTTTCTATTTCTTTAGCTTGGTCTTCTATTTTTTGGTTCACTGATATATTTGTGTACTAGTTTTTTTGAAAGTTCTACTAGATTCTCGAACAGATGAAGACTTTTCTTGCTTTTTTACTAGTTTTCTTACATTTACCTGTCAGAAGTACACACGATTTTGGACTTATTCATTAAGTATTGTTTGTGAACTGATTCATTTACATATCCAATATTTTCGTGAGCCCATTGCACAATTTATTTATATTCACGTACATCCGATCTGTCTGCTAACTTGTCTAATCAATACAAGTGGCTCAATAGATGAACGTACAATTATCGTTAATCCGGCGTAACATTGTAGATATTCCGGCAGGATTCGATATCGAGATTGACATAATGGTGCAGGAGAGCGCCATGCGGTACAAATTTACATCGTTATCTGTCGCTCTCAATTGCATCAATCGCCTCATGCTACCGTTTGTTAGTTATACGTATTATAGGTCAATAAACAACGACACCAATCGATTCGTTTACACATCAACCTATAAATAAACGACAACGTACGGACCGACCTATCGGCAGTGCCGATCCGCGAAGAAAAAAAAATGAACGGTGATGAGTTATTGTGACATTTCCGGTTGTTTCCTCTCGCTACTATTTTTACACCTTCGTACACCACGTTTCCCCCTCTTGTGAATTACGATCGTGTAGCGTGCGAATGTAGTACAACTCTGTGTATTCGAAGTAATTACAAAAAAAAAGAAAAACTGGTTCAATATTGTTGGTTGCCGATTGCAATGCAAGAGGAAATTGGAAGTTATCGTTTATTCGTGTTGGTAGAAAATATAAATGGTGATCGATGATCTTTAAATAAGGTGGTTAAAATTTATGATGGTATATTAAAAAAAAGTCAATGCAATGCAAATTTTTTATAATCTACATCTAAAAACATGAAAAGCGTATCCATACTAAAATCGGGTATTTAGAAATTCAGGTGAGAAGCTCACTCAGCATATCCACTAAACTAAGCAATCTACAACTCCTTTGGGTGTCGTACTGTGGTCCAAAATTTTTATATCTCGGGTAAAATAATACTTTACAAGGTGTTTTGGATGTCCCACAAACGCCAAACCCACACTCCGAATTTTTATTTGTTATAAAACAGATAGACAATAGCTGGGGTACCCCAGGGTAGTGCCTTAGGACCAATTCTTTCCATCTATTTAATATACGAGTGATCTACCACAGCTACTAATCTTTACTTTCGCAATTATCTCGCAATTATCGTATATATCTTTCTTCGGAAAAATAGTAAATATTAAAAATAATTGTAGATATTTTTTTATTTATTTTTTTGCTGCGTTATTTATTTACTCCTAAGGACTCTATGACTGTAAGTTGTGATCGTCCCATGTTTCTTGGTGCAATTTTGAATTTATCAGTTCTCTTTGCCTCTATTTTTAGTGTAAGCTTTGATAATGCCCGAATAAGGCGAAACATGTCAGCTACGCAATAAAATCTTACTGAATATTACTGAACAGTGAAGAACATCTTCTTGAAAACTTTTCCTGTATTAAAATTTAAGTTCGTAATGCAGATGTGTTATCAATAACCCGACTTTTTAATTTGTTAATGATCTCGACTTTATTGCACGAGCGACATTGATCATTAATCACTGTTTTTAATGCACTTGTTGGTTAAATAACTATAAATAAACAAACATTGTTCAAAGTACGTTGTTTTACATTGTCTTAAACATTGCTATCATACCATATCATGAATACGAAGCAAGTTCTCTTTGCAACTGTCATCAACATCAAGTTTTACCTGTGTAAAGTAAATAGTTTCTCAGATATATTTGTAAAAAAATGAAAAAAAAAAAAAACTACAGTTCTATCTTAAAACTACGTAAAAACTACATTTTTGCAGAAAGTATCTTACATCCAAAGATGTCTATGATCTGATCACCAGTACCAATGGGTAGATGCTGATGTAGAAAAAGAAATGCATACGTTATACAGGGTGATTCTACCACCTATTCATTGTTTAACAGTTGTAAATAGAGTTTTAAAAATGAAGTGTTCTGTAAAATATGTTCAGCAGGTGGCTATATAAAGGAAAGGGGGATATTACCCCTTTCCTTTTCTCCAATTTTTATCTCGTATGTCATACACCAAATGTTACTAGTTTTTGTGATATTTGCAGTTTAATGAAAGTGTAACTGTAAGCTTAATATTGCTTAGTATACAGAGTTTTTGGTAGTTTCATGTAAAGGTTTTAAGCGGTGATAGAAGAGGTAATTTACAACCGATTTAATCAGATTTATCTTTACGTAAAGTATTACGGGTTATCAAGTATTTGAATGAGGCTAAATCTAGTTAAATAGGTTCTATGATGCGTCTTCTATAATCTTTTAATTATTTTATATCAACGTACCCAACACACTGTGTACAGATATACAGCTATTACTTAAGATACGTACTACAATAGCATACCACTGTTAAAATTGCAAATATCACAAAAAGTAGTAAACATAGATATAGGAGATTGCAGTTAGCAAATAATGTGTACAAATAATGTGTTCCATTTAAAATTGTCATTTTTTTATAAATTTGTGCTTGGTACAATCATTCTGTATAGTAAATCTTATTTTTATGACATCAGGATCTAGCTATGGTTTTAGTTACTGGCAATAATTTAGGATAGGAAAGATAGAAGATGGACGTACTGGGTCCTAGACATAACCAAAAGTAGAAGATATAATTCCTCTACAAGTTTGTTTTATTATTTTTTCCCATAAGTCAATATTATATAACTTAGCCACTGTTTAACTGTTTTTTACAAGGAAGAACTACGTTTGAATACCTTTTTGAATACCTTTTTGTTATTGTTTATCAAGCCTATACAGGAAGTGGACGAATTTCTCTAAAATCGAGATACGACTACTGACTTAGATCCCATGGAATATGTTTGAAGTTATTCAACTGACGAATTAATAACTACCTGGCTACTCTTCAAGCTTTTTAAAATTTTACTGAGATCTTTCAAGCTAATGGAGCACATTACGTGCGATACCAACACATTTCGATTTCGGCAGTATTCTCAAGTTTCTTCTCTAGTTTATTCTTTTATACAAAACCTTTATCAAATTGCATCTCTTCAACGTCAGCCATCCGTTAGTGCCGTATAGTTCGTCACGCATATCTAATGGAGTCACACATCCAACGCACGCACGTGCACATACGTGTCCTTCGCGTACGAATAAACAATAAGAAGAATCGTGCGAGACCATGTTCAGTGGTACGTGCGTTTCTTCGTGGGTGGCGCAGTGAGAGTTACCCTTCTTCTGCTCGCCGGCTACCTACACCACAATCAGATAATAAATATTGTCCGGCATACGATTAATCTTGGTATATCTCGTCTGATGCCTCGTACGTACGTATATTTATCGTCGCGTCTACGTGTCATATTTCATAAATTGTACGACCGGCAATAGGAGGCGAACTGTGGGAATAAACAGGACTCGTTCATCGTTGTCCTGTACCTTCGTACGGAGTTTGTAGTGCGTTAACTTGTTCTGCGAGTGAGTCTGGCCCGTCATTACTCAGGACGGTTGGCCAGCGTTAATTCTGTAGTTTATTTTTGTTGGTTTTGCTGTCTGCAATGGTACATGGATTGTTATTGTTATAATACGTTGGTTTAATGATCTTACAAAACATAATATAGGGTGTTTGGCTTTCGAGCGTTCACTGTTTGTGGATCATTAGAGTAACACTGGTCCTTAACAACATCTTTCTCCATAAAAAAACATGATGAAACGGCGTCAAATCGTCTAATCTGATCATAAAACTGCTGGAACCAAAGCTCGGTCTCCGTTCACCATAACGTTGTTTCCATCTTTATTTTATTTTGCAAGAACTAAGCTATTCTACGACTTTTTTTTCGGAACACCAAACCCGACAGTTCTGTTTATTTACATGGCTTCCAAGATGAAAATGGGCTTCACCCGAAAAGAATATTTAGTGCCCAAAATCGACTTCATTTCAAGAGATTTGAAGCCCACACAGAGAAGCGATTAAGCGTCATCCTTTAGTAAATTGCAGCTTCTAAGCTAATAATCCCAGGTTTTATGAAAACTAGTCTTCAGCAAACTGCTACAAATGCCAAGCGCGCCAATGTTGCTAATGTGGAAACGACACGTGGGTACTTAAAAAAGAAACCAAGTTGATAGTTAACCCTTTATTATATCAGATACCATATTTTTCCAAATTTGGATCATGGTCATTAGTCAAGATGTTGACAACTTTCTTGTTTCTGTATTTCTATGTTAGCTGTCTTTGTTTCTTTGAACAAGAAATAGAAAATCTTGTGTCTGTCATGTTTTTTGGACTATTTTACCAGAAACTACTCTACCTTCTCTGAAATCGCTCAAACATGCGGCATGTACGGGTTTTGAAGGACGCTGTATCAAAAATGGCATTTAAATCACAAAATTTAATATGGTGACATATAGAAATGTGAATTTTAAATAAATCAAAAATTAATTTATTATTTATGTTTATTCTCATATTTCTTTTTGTCCGTCAGCTTTGGCTGGGCTTTATTCTTTTTTTATTTCTTATGGACGCCATATTAACCACCTTCAGCGTATTGTGTGATAATTTTATACACGGCTTATAACGGATCACTATAAATGATTGTAGTCGATGTAGGCCACGATATTGTGACATTATAGAGAAGTGGCTACTCCTTTGTGGGTAATAACATTAACGTCTTTGCATCTTTGTGGGGCTGTAGCGGAGATGGTAGCTTCCCCGAGGGGATAAAGACTCTTCACAGCGGTTATACAGTTGCTTTATTTGTTGTACTGTATGGTTCTTAATAACTAACTGGTATACAAAACACATTTAATCTTTTATAGTGGTTCTCCAAGGTATTGGGTTGTAGCCGACCTTCCTGGTGTCGACTTATGTTTGTTGTTTTATCGTTGCACATTTCTAGAACAAGGTTCCCAAAACACAAACTAACCTCGCGATTGATTATGTTTTATGCTCTGGATAACCCTATGTGACCCTATCATATTTTGATTCAGCGTCCTTAAAAACCCATAAAAATACTAAAGAATAAAAAGGATTTGACCGAATTTTTCCTTAATTTTTTTGTTTCGCCAAATAAATTTTGCAACTGTAACGCTGTATTCAGCATCATTAAAAATCCTTAAATTTGAAGGAGTTATGAGCGATTTCAGACAAGGGTAGTATTTCACCCCAAAAAGCAATGACGCAGACACCGGATTTTGTAGGACTTGTTCAGGGCACTACATACAAGTTTGCAGATTTACTTTATTTTCAGAGTTTGACCAAAATCAAACTAAATCTAAAATCACTGGACTATTAAGCATTTGCTTGTATAACACTCAAATGCCTCTTAACAGCGTATTGTTTCACAATTATTATAAACTTCCAGTAATAATTAGTTATTTCTTTCACAAGTTTCTGTCATCATATTACTTCTTCTTTGTGACAGAACTCTCTCTAATCATTCAACAAATTCGTTTTAAAATATCTGCTTTTTTCTTCGTAATATGTTATAAATGGCCATGTGCTCCACGTGGACCACGTGTTCTACGATAGCCTGCGGCAATTACCAGCAGGCAGTAAGATAAATAAATAAATAAATTGAGGTCGTGATTTTTCCCAATCGTCGTGTAAACAAACGTGGAAACGAAATAATTGGCCGCTAATTGCCTCTATATCGTCAAACGGACGGCGAACGAAAAAATATCGATGTCACAAAATCCGTAATTAATGTTTTACTACGGCCAATTAACGATCGGCATGAAATTTACGGTGAGTCGTTACCGCGACGCGTCGCGGCTTATTGCCGTTTTGCCACTGACCGTTTTGCAATAAAATGTCGAAAATATTTCAGTGCAGCCGCACCGATAACGTCCGTATACAAGATCGGCCAAAGTTTTTGAATGCAAACAATCATTATAATCTAACTAAAAGACAAATCATGGATGCACTATTGGCGGGAGTTTTGCGTCTTTCTCCGCAAAAATTTAGCGCCCATTTCTCTTAATTTTTCGCAAAAAATTGATGTGCGACGATATTGCCGCTTGAATTCCGTTGCACAAATTTTTGGAGCGTTCAGCACTTTCCCGGAACAATGGGCGCTCTACCGCGGCATTTATGGTTCGAATAACCATTCTTCAATGTATAGGCAATGCATATTTGTTTATGTTTTGTCCAGTTTTCGTATTATTTTCCTTCAATTTGAGTAAATTTATGGATATCGGTTTGGGAGTGTACTTCTACTCGAGTCGCCATGACGACGGATCAATAACATGACAGTTCGGTGTTTGACATTCTCAAAATGACACCGCTGTTCCCCTCGGTGCTAACATTTTGCTCGAAATGGCTTAAATTGCCGCCAGAATAAGCCATAATGTTGTCGTAGGCGTTCCCTGTTAACTATGCGACTATAATTAGGTTTAGTTTGAAGAATTTCCAACGGAAAATAATAGATATGCCGGATATGCGTCGGGGACAACCAGCGTCTCTTTCGCCACTTTAAAAAGTTCGTATTCCGACGCTCCGTCAAGGACTAAATATCACGGTCAAAACGTGAATGTCATTGCAATTCCTGAATGATACATGCAGTTGACAAAACTTTTGTTTACACACTAAAGAAGAAATACTTGGCATGAATATATGTGGTGAGTAGATAAGTTCCTTTATAAGGAATTAAATATCGTATTTATTCAACCAAGACATAAATATATTCAAAGTTGAATACTATAGATATTCACATTGACTATGTCGCACTTCAAGTAAAGAATACCATTTAATCAAATCTAATGAAACCGTTTAATAAGTATGATTGTAAGAATTTGCTAAAATTACCAGATCATATAATCAAAATGAAACTATCATTTTATCTGAACAACTTAATTCCCACCTTGATTCTAGTAAATTATTTCTTTGTTTTAAAAACATGTTTACTCAATGTAACCGTTTGATGATATTAAGAGGTGTTATGGTATAAAATAAAAGTAAGTAAATAAAAGTTTTTTCTTAACAATTTTGTTCAGTTTCAATCCATCTAATCAATCATTATACATTTGGGGCTAAATAAGTTTTATTGATCTTTATAAATTACTGCTATATTATTGCTCAAGAATCATACAAACTCATTTTTGCAATGATTATTTTTGAAATGGCCGGAACTAAAATCAAGAAGTTGTGAACATTTTTAGTTTATTTTAAGAAATCGCCTACCTTTTTCGTTAATTTTTTTGTCGTCAAAAGTGGTCAATACTATTAAGTTACCAATTTTGAAGTTTTGACGGTTCCAGTATGCAGAAATCTTATAATTTTGTAGCGCATAAACAGCTGCGGAACATATGCAGTTTTGTGGTATCTTTTAATGACGACTACATGTTCTGAATTATTTGTTAACTTATAAATTAAATGATGTAATAACTGATATGGTGAGATATGGTATTATTGTTTTATTACGTATGGAGTGAAATATTTACTACAATTTTCAGCAACAGTTCTTAACTATTCTTAATAATATACATCCATTATAAATAAATAATTATAATGTACTATTTTTTGCTGGAGACTCCAATTTTTGATGAGCATTTTCTGAAGTTTTGTTTGGAGTCATATATGTCTTAATATAGAACCCTCCGAACAACTTTATGAATATTATACTCTGTAGCACATTGAACGCCATCATAAATTTCGGATAGTTGCAATCCCTGAAAAGTGCTTGAAATGCATGTACTCCGACGATGACAAACTGGATCTACAAAAAAATAGAACAGAACGCTAATAATTATTAAATCAGCTTCAATAAATTTGCATCCCCTACCAATTGTAGTATGGTTATGTACTTCTTCCACCACAGATTCTTCTGGCTATTCGTGTTCAATGCCGACCATAGATAGTAGGAATACATTATGACATGAACAATTGAGTTTATATAGGCTGTCAACCAAATTTGACCACCTGGAAGGTATCTCACTAACATCCACGTGCTTAAAACCATTAGTATATGGTGGTAGAGATGTAAACGTGATACTTGATTAAATTTTTTTCTCAGGACGAACATCACCTAAAGCAATTTCGGGGAATGTTATTATTAACCATTGGTAGTAATGGTCTTTCTCCATGATTATTAGTTATTCTTACCGTTTCGAGAAGTTCTAATAGCCTGATGATAAAACCTAGTTGGAACCCCCAAATTACCTAAAATAATCAGTGATGTTAACAGCCCGGGTATTTATTATCAAGGGTAAATACCCCGGGTAGATACCGGGTTATTTACCCAAAGTAGGAATTTATAGGGGTATTATTTATTAACATAATATTGGTTATTAAAAAACGCAGTAAAAGATAATACTTAATAATTAAATAAAAGCTTTTCTTTTATTATAAATTCAAAACGTGTTCTGTTATCACTAAATAAAGGTTATTCTAAAATGGGCAAATGCCCATTTTTCCCATGGTTTAACGCGTCACTGCCTAACAGATAATACTAGAGACTACTAGTATCTGGGAATGGATGAAGCTTTTGGCTTTGATCTTGGAGGGCGAAGGTTATAGGCGAATACATTAAGCGAGTGAATAATAGACTAAAGATAGCCTAAACACGACACGTATCAATAAATTTTCGAATATAATTATTTGTAACATGGGGACCTGGTTTGTTCAATACTCACCGTTCGTCCATATTCTGTGCTGGCATCCGCTAACGGTTCACACTTGAAGCTAATGCGTGATAATCCCTCAAACGTAATCTAAGAATAAGGTTGTATATTAGGCTTGTCCAAATTTATACCTGGCAAAATCTTTTTTTTCTAAAATGGAAAAAAAATCGGTTAACGTTAACACGTGCCACTGAGCACCTCAAATCTCCCATTTAAAATGCATACATTATAACTTTTTGAGAGATAGAGCATTCTAATGTAGTCTTGCTTATGCATTGGGATGTGCTGAATTCAACGGTGAGTTCGGTTTTCCCGTAGCGTGTACGGTTTGGCTAGAAAGTGGGAAACAATAATTTCCGCGGTTTATCGCGTTTTTCTCACGAACCGCGCACCTTAGAGCAACGCGGCTTTCAGAAATGAATTCCTCGGCCAATTTCCCATCCGATACCGTTTGAACCGTCAATATCGGTCGATTAGATCGGACACAGTTTGCGTTCAAAGTTTCTTATATAGTAAAATGGTTGTTTTTAGCATCATTTTTTATAATTGGGAACCTAATAACTGCCGAACCGTTACAAATAAGTAAAATCAAATTATACCGGCGTAATCAGCGGCAAAAATTGTATCAAGAACCACAACCTTAATTTGATTGAAGGTAGTTGGGTTTTTGCCGACTGGCTAAAATTTTGTAAGAAATCACATATTTTAAACAAACATTTTGAAGTAGCCCACCTATCTCAAAGACAAGTACCCGGATCAACATGAAACCTTTGCTATCTTACTAAAATGGGTACGCTGATTACAAATTTACATAGGAAATGTCTCTATCTCTACTGGTTACCGAGTTGTGCTGAAAATACGGTTTTTCAAATAATATAAAAATAAGCGAAATGGACCACATAACATGAAAATGGTAAATCTTAAGCATGTAAAAGTATACATATTTTTGACAGACTCAACGAGACCTATCATTTGGTAGTGGGTAAACCTCTCTATCACCAACGATTGCAAAGTTCAATTTTTTTCTATCTAAAAGTGCTAAATTTAGACCGAAAAAACATTTATAATTTTTTGAGAGATAGAGCATTCTAATGTAGTCATGCTTATGCATTGGGATGTGCTGAATTCAACGGTGAGTTCGGTTTTCCCGTAGCGTGTACGGTTTGACTAGAAAGTGGGAAACAATAATTTCCGCGGTTTATCGCGTTTTTCTCGCGAACCGCGCACCTTAGAACAACGCGGCTTTCAGAAATGAATTCCTCGGCCAATTTCCCATCCGATACCGTTTGAACCGTCAACATCGGTCGATTAAATCGGACACAGTTTGCGTTCAAAGTTTGTAACATGGTAAATGGGTGTTTTTAGCATCATTTTTTATAATTTGGAACGTAATAACTGCCGAACCGTTCCAAATAAGTAAAATCAAATTATACCGGCGTAATCAGCGTCTAAAATTGTATCAAGAACCACAACCTTAATTTGATTGAAGGTAGTTGGGTTTTTGCCGACTGGCTAAAATTTTGTTAGAAATCACATATTTTAAACAATAATTTTGAAGTAGCACACCTATCTCAAAAACAAGTTCCCGGATCAACATGAAACCTTTGCTATCTTACTAAAATGGGTGCGTTGATTACAAATTTACATAGGAAAAGTCTCTATCTCTACTGGTTACCGAGTTGTGCTGAAAATACGATTTTTCAAATAATATAAAAATAAGCGAAATGGACCACATAACATGAAAATGGTAAATCTTAGGCATGTAAAAGTATACATATTTTTGATAGACTCAACGAGACCTATCATTTGGTAGTGGGTAAACCTTTCTAGAACCAACGGTTGCAATGTTCAATTTTTTTCTATCTAAAAGTGCTAAATTTAGACTGAAAAAACATTTATAATTTTTTGAGAGATAGAGCATTCTAATGTAGTCATGCTTATGCATTGGGATGTGCTGAATTCAACGGTGAGTTCGGTTTTCCCGTAGCGTGTACGGTTTGGCTAGAAAGTGGGAAACAATAATTTCCTCGGTTTATCGCGTTTTTTCTCGCGAACCGCGCACCTTAGAACAACGCGGCTTTCAGAAATGAATTCCTCGGCCAATTTCCCATCCGATACCGTTTGAACCATCAACATCGGTCGATTAGATCGGGCACAGTTTGCGTTCAAAGTTTTTAACATTGTAAAATGGGTGTTTTTAGCATCATTTTTTATAATTGGGAACGTAATAACTGCCGAACCGTTCCAAATAAGTAAAATCAATTTATACCGGCGTAATCAGCGGCAAAAATTGTATCAAGAACCACAACCTTAATTTGATTGAAGGTAGTTGGGTTTTTGCCGACTGGCTAAAATATTGTAAGAAATCACATATTTTAAACAAAAATTTTGAAGTAGCCCGCTTATCTCAAAGACAACTACCCGGATCAACATGAAACCTTTGCTATCTTACTAAAATGGGTGCGCTGATTACAAATTTACATAGGAAAAGTCTCTATCTCTACTGGTTACCGAGTTGTGCTGAAAATACGGTTTTTCAAATAATATAAAAATAAGCGAAATGGACCACATAACATGAAAATGGTAAATCTTAGGCATATAAAAGTATACATATTTTTGATAGACTCAACGAGACCTATCATTTGGTAGTGGGTAAACCTCTCTATCACCAACGATTGCAAAGTTCAATTTTTTTCTATCTAAAAGTGCTAAATTTAGACCGAAAAAACATTTATAATTTTTTGAGAGATAGAGCATTCTAATGTGTCATGCTTATGCATTGGGATGTGCTGAATTCAACGGTGAGTTCGGTTTTCCCGTAGCGTGTACGGTTTGGCTAGAAATTGGGAAACAATAATTTCCGCGGTTTATTGCGTTTTTGTCGCGAACCGCGCACCTTAGAGCAACGCGGCTTTCAGAAATGAATTCCTCGGCCAATTTCCCATCCGGTACCGTTTGAACCGTCAACATCGGTCGATTAGCTCGGACACAGTTTACGTTCAAATTTTGTAACATGGTAAATGGGTGTTTTTAGCATCATTTTTTATAATTTGGAACGTAATAACTGCCGAACCGTTCCAAATAAGTAAAATCAAATTATACCGGCGTAATCAGCGTCTAAAATTGTATCAAGAACCACAACCTTAATTTGATTGAAGGTAGTTGGGTTTTTGCCGACTGGCTAAAATTTTGTTAGAAATCACATATTTTAAACAATAATTTTGAAGTAGCACACCTATCTCAAAAACAAGTACCCGGATCAACATGAAACCTTTGCTATCTTACTAAAATGGGTGCGCTGATTACAAATTTACATAGGAAAAGTCTCTATCTCTACTGGTTACCGAGTTGTGCTGAAAATACGATTTTTCAAATAATATAAAAATATGCGAAATGGACCACATAACATGAAAAGGGTAAATCTTAGGCATATAAAAGTATACATATTTTCGATAGACTCAACGAGACCTATCATTTGGTAGTGGGTAAACCTTTCTAGAACCAACGGTTGCAATGTTCAATTTTTTTCTATCTAAAAGTGCTAAATTTAGACCGAAAAAACATTTATAATTTTTTGAGAGATAGAGCATTCTAATGTAGTCATGCTTATGCATTGGGATGTGCTGAATTCAACGGTGAGTTCGGTTTTCCCGTAGCGTGTACGGTTTGGCTAGAAAGTGGGAAACAATAATTTCCGCGGTTTATTGCGTTTTTGTCGCGAACCGCGCACCTTAGAGCAACGCGGCTTTCAGGAATGAATTCCTCGGCCAATTTCCCATCCGATACCGTTTGAACCGTCAACATCGGTCGATTAGCTCGGACACAGTTTACGTTCAAATTTTGTAACATGGTAAATGGGTGTTTTTAGCATAATTTTTTATAATTTGGAACGTAATAACTGCCGAACCATTCCAAATAAGTAAAATCAAATTATACCGGCGTAATCAGCGTCTAAAATTGTATCAAGAACCACAACCTTAATTTGATTGAAGGTAGTTGGGTTTTTGCCGACTGGCTAAAATTTTGTTAGAAATCACATATTTTAAACAAAAATTTTGAAGTAGCCCACCTATCTCAAAGACAAGTACCCGGATCAACATGAAACCTTTGCTATCTTACTAAAATGGGTGCGCTGATTACAAATTTACATAGGAAAAGTCTCTATCTCTACTGGTTACCGAGTTGTGCCGAAAATACGATTTTTCAAATAATATAAAAATAAGTGAAATGGACCACATAACATGAAAAGGGTAAATCTTAGGCATATAAAAGTATACATATTTTCGATAGACTCAACGAGACCTATCATTTGGTAGTGGGTAAACCTTTCTAGAACCAACGGTTGCAATGTTCAATTTTTTTCTATCTAAAAGTGCTAAATTTAGACCGAAAAAACATTTATAATTTTTTGAGAGATAGAGCATTCTAATGTAGTCATGCTTATGCATTGGGATGTGCTGAATTCAACGGTGAGTTCGGTTTTCCCGTAGCGTGTACGGTTTGGCTAGAAATTGGGAAACAATAATTTCCGCGGTTTATTGCGTTTTTGTCGCGAACCGCGCACCTTAGAACAACGCGGCTTTCAGAAATGAATTCCTCGGCCAATTTCCCATCCGATACCGTTTGAACCATCAACATCGGTCGATTAGATCGGGCACAGTATGCGTTCAAAGTTTTTAACATGGTAAAATGGGTGTTTTTAACATCATTTTTTATAATTGGGAACGTAATAACTGCCGAACCGTTCCAAATAAGTAAAATCAAATTATACCGGCGTAATCAGCGGCAAAAATTGTATCAAGAACCACAACCTTAATTTCATTGAAGGTAGTTGGGTTTTTGCCGACTGGCTAAAATTTTGTAAGAAATCACATATTTTAAACAAAAATTTTGAAGTAGCCCACCTATCTCAAAGACAAGTACCCGGATCAACATGAAACCTTTGCTATCTTACTAAAATGGGTGCGCTGATTACAAATTTACATAGGAAAAGTCTCTATCTCTACTGGTTACCGAGTTGTGCTGAAAATACGATTTTTCAAATAATATAAAAATAAGCGAAATGGACCACATAACATGAAAAGGGTAAATCTTAGGCATATAAAAGTATACATATTTTCGATAGACTCAACGAGACCTATCATTTGGTAGTGGGTAAACCTTTCTAGAACCAACGGTTGCAATGTTCAATTTTTTTCTATCTAAAAGTGCTAAATTTAGACCGAAAAAACATTTATAATTTTTTGAGAGATAGAGCATTCCAATGTAGTCATGCTTATGCATTGGGATGTGCTGAATTCAACGGTGAGTTCGGTTTTCCCGTAGCGTGTACGGTTTGGCTAGAAATTGGGAAACAATAATTTCCGCGGTTTATTGCGTTTTTGTCGCGAACCGCGCACCTTAGAGCAACGCGGCTTTCAGAAATGAATTCCTCGGCCAATTTTCCATCCGATACCGTTTGGACCGTCAACATCGGTCGATTAGATCGGACACAGTTTACGTTCAAATTTTGTAACATGGTAAATGGGTGTTTTTTGCATCATTTTTTATAATTTGGAACGTAATAACTGCCGAACCGTTCCAAATAAGTAAAATCAAATTATACCGGCGTAATCAGCGTCTAAAATTGTATCAAGAACCACAACCTTAATTTGATTGAAGGTAGTTGGGTTTTTGCCGACTGGCTAAAATGTTGTAAGAAATCACATATTTTAAACAAAAATTTTGAAGTAGCCCACCTATCTCAAAGACAAGTACCCGGATCAACATGAAACCTTTGCTATCTTACTAAAATGGGTGCGCTGATTACAAATTTACATAGGAAAAGTCTCTATCTCTACTGGTTACCGAGTTGTGCTGAAAATACGATTTTGCAAATAATATAAAAATAAGCGAAATGGACCACATAACATGAAAAGGGTAAATCTTAGGCATATAAAAGTATACATATTTTCGATAGACTCAACGAGACCTATCATTTGGTAGTGGGTAAACCTCTCTATCACCAACGATTGCAAAGTTCAATTTTTTTCTATCTAAAAGTGCTAAATTTAGACCGAAAAAACATTTATAATTTTTTGAGAGATAGAGCATTCTAATGTAGTCATGCTTATGCATTGGGATGTGCTGAATTCAACGGTGAGTTCGGTTTTCCCGTAGCGTGTACGGTTTGGCTAGAAATTGGGAAACAATAATTTCCGCGGTTTATTGCGTTTTTGTCGCGAACCGCGCACCTTAGAGCAACGCGGCTTTCAGAAATGAATTCCTCGGCCAATTTCCCATCCGATACCGTTTGAACCGTCAACATCGGTCGATTAGCTCGGACACAGTTTACGTTCAAATTTTGTAACATGGTAAATGGGTGTTTTTAGCATAATTTTTTATAATTTGGAACGTAATAACTGCCGAACCGTTCCAAATAAGTAAAATCAAATTATACCGGCGTAATCAGCGTCTAAAATTGTATCAAGAACCACAACCTTAATTTGATTGAAGGTAGTTGGGTTTTTGCCGACTGGCTAAAATTTTGTTAGAAATCACATATTTTAAACAATAATTTTGAAGTAGCACACCTATCTCAAAAACAAGTACCCGGATCAACATGAAACCTTTGCTATCTTACTAAAATGGGTGCGCTGATTACAAATTTACATAGGAAAAGTCTCTATCTCTACTGGTTACCGAGTTGTGCTGAAAATACGATTTTTCAAATAATATAAAAATATGCGAAATGGACCACATAACATGAAAAGGGTAAATCTTAGGCATATAAAAGTATACATATTTTCGATAGACTCAACGAGACCTATCATTTGGTAGTGGGTAAACCTTTCTAGAACCAACGGTTGCAATGTTCAATTTTTTTCTATCTAAAAGTGCTAAATTTAGACCGAAAAAACATTTATAATTTTTTGAGAGATAGAGCATTCTAATGTAGTCATGCTTATGCATTGGGATGTGCTGAATTCAACGGTGAGTTCGGTTTTCCCGTAGCGTGTACGGTTTGGCTAGAAAGTGGGAAACAATAATTTCCGCGGTTTATCGCGTTTTTCTCGCGAACCGCGCACCTTAGAACAACGCGGCTTTCAGAAATGAATTCCTCGGCCAATTTCCCATCCGATACCGTTTGAACCGTCAACATCGGTCGATTAGATCGGGCACAGTTTGCGTTCAAAGTTTTTAACATGGTAAAATGGGTGTTTTTAGCATCAGTTTTTATAATTGGGAACGTAATAACTGCCGAACCGTTCCAAATAAGTAAAATCAAATTATACCGGCGTAATCAGCGGCAAAAATTGTATCAAGAACCACAACCTTAATTTGATTGAAGGTAGTTGGGTTTTTGCCGACTGGCTAAAATTTGTAAGAAATCACATATTTTAAACAAAAATTTTGAAGTAGCCCACCTATCTCAAAGACAAGTACCCGGATCAACATGAAACCTTTGCTATCTTACTAAAATGGGTACGCTGATTACAAATTTACATAGGAAAAGTCTCTATCTCTACTGGTTACCGAGTTGTGCTGAAAATACGGTTTTTCAAATAATATAAAAATAAGCGAAATGGACCACATAACATGAAAATGGTAAATCTTAGGCATATAAAAGTATACATATTTTTGATAGACTCAACGAGACCTATCATTTGGTAGTGGGTAAACCTCTCTATCACCAACGATTGCAAAGTTCAATTTTTTTCTATCTAAAAGTGCTAAATTTAGACCGAAAAAACATTTATAATTTCTTGAGAGATAGAGCATTCTAGTCATGCTTATGCATTGGGATGTGCTGAATTCAACGGTGAGTTCGGTTTTCCCGTAGCGTGTACGGTTTGGCTAGAAATTGGGAAACAATAATTTCCGCGGTTTATTGCGTTTTTGTCGCGAACCGCGCACCTTAGAGCAACGCGGCTTTCAGAAATGAATTCCTCGGCCAATTTCCCATCCGATACCGTTTGAACCGTCAACATCGGTCGATTAGCTCGGACACAGTTTACGTTCAAATTTTGTAACATGGTAAATGGGTGTTTTTAGCATAATTTTTTATAATTTGGAACGTAATAACTGCCGAACCGTTCCAAATAAGTAAAATCAAATTATACCGGCGTAATCAGCGTCTAAAATTGTATCAAGAACCACAACCTTAATTTGATTGAAGGTAGTTGGGTTTTTGCCGACTGGCTAAAATTTTGTTAGAAATCACATATTTTAAACAATAATTTTGAAGTAGCACACCTATCTCAAAAACAAGTACCCGGATCAACATGAAACCTTTGCTATCTTACTAAAATGGGTGCGCTGATTACAAATTTACATAGGAAAAGTCTCTATCTCTACTGGTTACCGAGTTGTGCTGAAAATACGATTTTTCAAATAATATAAAAATATGCGAAATGGACCACATAACATGAAAAGGGTAAATCTTAGGCATATAAAAGTATACATATTTTCGATAGACTCAACGAGACCTATCATTTGGTAGTGGGTAAACCTTTCTAGAACCAACGGTTGCAATGTTCAATTTTTTTCTATCTAAAAGTGCTAAATTTAGACCGAAAAAACATTTATAATTTTTTGAGAGATAGAGCATTCTAATGTAGTCATGCTTATGCATTGGGATGTGCTGAATTCAACGGTGAGTTCGGTTTTCCCGTAGCGTGTACGGTTTGGCTAGAAAGTGGGAAACAATAATTTCCGCGGTTTATCGCGTTTTTCTCGCCTTAGAGCAACGCGGCTTTCAGAAATGAATTCGTCGGCCAATTTCCCATCCGATACCGTTTGAACCGTCAACATCGGTCGATTAGATCGGACACAGTTTGCGGTCAAAGTTTTTAACATGGTAAAATGGGTGTTTTTAGCATCATTTTTTATAATTGGGAACGTAATAACTGCCGAACCGTTCCAAATAAGTAAAATCAAATTATACCGGCGTAATCAGCGGCAAAAATTGTATCAAGAACCACAACCTTAATTTGATTGAAGGTAGTTGGGTTTTTGCCGACTGGCTAAAATTTTGTAAGAAATCACATATTTTAAACAAAAATTTTGAAGTAGTCCACCTATCTCAAAGACAAGTACCCGGATCAACATGAAACCTTTGCTATCTTACTAAAATGGGTACGCTGATTACAAATTTACATAGGAAAAGTCTCTATCTCTACTGGTTACCGAGTTGTGCTGAAAATACGGTTTTTCAAATAATATAAAAATAAGCGAAATGGACCACATAACATGAAAATGGTAAATCTTAGGCATATAAAAGTATACATATTTTTGATAGACTCAACGAGACCTATCATTTGGTAGTGGGTAAACCTCTCTATCACCAACGATTGCAAAGTTCAATTTTTTTCTATCTAAAAGTGCTAAATTTAGACCGAAAAAACATTTATAATTTTTTGAGAGATAGAGCATTCTAATGTAGTCATGCTTATGCATTGGGATGTGCTGAATTCAACGGTGAGTTCGGTTTTCCCGTAGCGTGTACGGTTTGGCTAGAAATTGGGAAACAATAATTTCCGCGGTTTATTGCGTTTTTGTCGCGAACCGCGCACCTTAGAGCAACGCGGCTTTCAGAAATGAATTCCTCGGCCAATTTCCCATCCGGTACCGTTTGAACCGTCAACATCGGTCGATTAGCTCGGACACAGTTTACGTTCAAATTTTGTAACATGGTAAATGGGTGTTTTTAGCATCATTTTTTATAATTTGGAACGTAATAACTGCCGAACCGTTCCAAATAAGTAAAATCAAATTATACCGGCGTAATCAGCGTCTAAAATTGTATCAAGAACCACAACCTTAATTTGATTGAAGGTAGTTGGGTTTTTGCCGACTGGCTAAAATTTTGTTAGAAATCACATATTTTAAACAATAATTTTGAAGTAGCACACCTATCTCAAAAACAAGTACCCGGATCAACATGAAACCTTTGCTATCTTACTAAAATGGGTGCGCTGATTACAAATTTACATAGGAAAAGTCTCTATCTCTACTGGTTACCGAGTTGTGCTGAAAATACGATTTTTCAAATAATATAAAAATAAGCGAAATGGACCGCATAACATGAAAAGGGTAAATCTTAGGCATATAAAAGTATACATATTTTCGATAGACTCAACGAGACCTATCATTTGGTAGTGGGTAAACCTTTCTAGAACCAACGGTTGCAATGTTCAATTTTTTTCTATCTAAAAGTGCTAAATTTAGACCGAAAAAACATTTATAATTTTTTGAGAGATAGAGCATTCTAATGTAGTCATGCTTATGCATTGGGATGTGCTGAATTCAACGGTGAGTTCGGTTTTCCCGTAGCGTGTACGGTTTGGCTAGAAATTGGGAAACAATAATTTCCGCGGTTTATTGCGTTTTTGTCGCGAACCGCGCACCTTAGAGCAACGCGGCTTTCAGAAATGAATTCCTCGGCCAATTTCCCATCCGATACCGTTTGAACCGTCAACATCGGTCGATTAGCTCGGACACAGTTTACGTTCAAATTTTGTAACATGGTAAATGGGTGTTTTTAGCATAATTTTTTATAATTTGGAACGTAATAACTGCCGAACCGTTCCAAATAAGTAAAATCAAATTATACCGGCGTAATCAGCGTCTAAAATTGTATCAAGAACCACAACCTTAATTTGATTGAAGGTAGTTGGGTTTTTGCCGACTGGCTAAAATTTTGTTAGAAATCACATATTTTAAACAATAATTTTGAAGTAGCACACCTATCTCAAAAACAAGTACCCGGATCAACATGAAACCTTTGCTATCTTACTAAAATGGGTGCGCTGATTACAAATTTACATAGGAAAAGTCTCTATCTCTACTGGTTACCGAGTTGTGCTGAAAATACGATTTTTCAAATAATATAAAAATATGCGAAATGGACCACATAACATGAAAAGGGTAAATCTTAGGCATATAAAAGTATACATATTTTCGATAGACTCAACGAGACCTATCATTTGGTAGTGGGTAAACCTTTCTAGAACCAACGGTTGCAATGTTCAATTTTTTTCTATCTAAAAGTGCTAAATTTAGACCGAAAAAACATTTATAATTTTTTGAGAGATAGAGCATTCTAATGTAGTCTGCTTATGCATTGGGATGTGCTGAATTCAACGGTGAGTTCGGTTTTCCCGTAGCGTGTACGGTTTGGCTAGAAAGTGGGAAACAATAATTTCCGCGGTTTATCGCGTTTTTCTCGCGAACCGCGCGCCTTAGAGCAACGCGGCTTTCAGAAATGAATTCGTCGGCCAATTTCCCATCCGATACCGTTTGAACCGTCAACATCGGTCGATTAGATCGGACACAGTTTGCGGTCAAAGTTTTTAACATGGTAAAATGGGTGTTTTTAGCATCATTTTTTATAATTGGGAACGTAATAACTGCCGAACCGTTCCAAATAAGTAAAATCAAATTATACCGGCGTAATCAGCGGCAAAAATTGTATCAAGAACCACAACCTTAATTTGATTGAAGGTAGTTGGGTTTTTGCCGACTGGCTAAAATTTTGTAAGAAATCACATATTTTAAACAAAAATTTTGAAGTAGTCCACCTATCTCAAAGACAAGTACCCGGATCAACATGAAACCTTTGCTATCTTACTAAAATGGGTACGCTGATTACAAATTTACATAGGAAAAGTCTCTATCTCTACTGGTTACCGAGTTGTGCTGAAAATACGGTTTTTCAAATAATATAAAAATAAGCGAAATGGACCACATAACATGAAAATGGTAAATCTTAGGCATATAAAAGTATACATATTTTTGATAGACTCAACGAGACCTATCATTTGGTAGTGGGTAAACCTCTCTATCACCAACGATTGCAAAGTTCAATTTTTTTCTATCTAAAAGTGCTAAATTTAGACCGAAAAAACATTTATAATTTTTTGAGAGATAGAGCATTCTAATGTAGTCATGCTTATGCATTGGGATGTGCTGAATTCAACGGTGAGTTCGGTTTTCCCGTAGCGTGTACGGTTTGGCTAGAAATTGGGAAACAATAATTTCCGCGGTTTATTGCGTTTTTGTCGCGAACCGCGCACCTTAGAGCAACGCGGCTTTCAGAAATGAATTCCTCGGCCAATTTCCCATCCGGTACCGTTTGAACCGTCAACATCGGTCGATTAGCTCGGACACAGTTTACGTTCAAATTTTGTAACATGGTAAATGGGTGTTTTTAGCATCATTTTTTATAATTTGGAACGTAATAACTGCCGAACCGTTCCAAATAAGTAAAATCAAATTATACCGGCGTAATCAGCGTCTAAAATTGTATCAAGAACCACAACCTTAATTTGATTGAAGGTAGTTGGGTTTTTGCCGACTGGCTAAAATTTTGTTAGAAATCACATATTTTAAACAATAATTTTGAAGTAGCACACCTATCTCAAAAACAAGTACCCGGATCAACATGAAACCTTTGCTATCTTACTAAAATGGGTGCGCTGATTACAAATTTACATAGGAAAAGTCTCTATCTCTACTGGTTACCGAGTTGTGCTGAAAATACGATTTTTCAAATAATATAAAAATAAGCGAAATGGACCGCATAACATGAAAAGGGTAAATCTTAGGCATATAAAAGTATACATATTTTCGATAGACTCAACGAGACCTATCATTTGGTAGTAGGTAAACCTTTCTAGAACCAACGGTTGCAATGTTCAATTTTTTTCTATCTAAAAGTGCTAAATTTAGACCGAAAAAACATTTATAATTTTTTGAGAGATAGAGCATTCTAATGTAGTCATGCTTATGCATTGGGATGTGCTGAATTCAACGGTGAGTTCGGTTTTCCCGTAGCGTGTACGGTTTGGCTAGAAATTGGGAAACAATAATTTCCACGGTTTATTGCGTTTTTGTCGCGAACCGCGCACCTTAGAGCAACGCGGCTTTCAGAAATGAATTCCTCGGCCAATTTCCCATCCGATACCGTTTGAACCGTCAACATCGGTCGATTAGATCGGACACAGTTTACGTTCAAATTTTGTAACATGGTAAATGGGTGTTTTTAGCATCATTTTTTATAATTTGGAACGTAATAACTGCCGAACCGTTCCAAATAAGTAAAATCAAATTATACCGGCGTAATCAGCGTCTAAAATTGTATCAAGAACCACAACCTTAATTTGATTGAAGGTAGTTGGGTTTTTGCCGACTGGCTAAAATTTTGTTAGAAATCACATATTTTAAACAATAATTTTGAAGTAGCACACCTATCTCAAAAACAAGTACCCGCATCAACATGAAACCTTTGCTATCTTACTAAAATGGGTGCGCTGATTACAAATTTACATAGGAAAAGTCTCTATCTCTACTGGTTACCGAGTTGTGCTGAAAATACGATTTTTCAAATAATATAAAAATATGCGAAATGGACCACATAACATGAAAAGGGTAAATCTTAGGCATATAAAAGTATACATATTTTCGATAGACTCAACGAGACCTATCATTTGGTAGTGGGTAAACCTTTCTAGAACCAACGGTTGCAATGTTCAATTTTTTTCTATCTAAAAGTGCTAAATTTAGACCGAAAAAACATTTATAATTTTTTGAGAGATAGAGCATTCTAATGTAGTCATGCTTATGCATTGGGATGTGATGAATTCAACGGTGAGTTCGGTTTTCCCGTAGCGTGTACGGTTTGGCTAGAAAGTGGGAAACAATAATTTCCGCGGTTTATCGCGTTTTTCTCGCGAACAGCGCACCTTAGAACAACGCGGCTTTCAGAAATGAATTCCTCGGCCAATTTCCCATCCGATACCGTTGGAACCGTCAACATCGGTCGATTAGATCGGGCACAGTTTGCGTTCAAAGTTTTTAACATGGTAAAATGGGTGTTTTTAGCATCATTTTTTATAATTGGGAACGTAATAACTGCCGAACCGTTCCAAATAAGTAAAATCAAATTATACCGGCGTAATCAGCGGCAAAAATTGTATCAAGAACCACAACCTTAATTTGATTGAAGGTAGTTGGGTTTTTGCCGACTGGCTAAAATTTTGTAAGAAATCACATATTTTAAACAAAAATTTTGAAG
This sequence comes from Melinopterus prodromus, assembly GCA_964023965.1. NCBI lineage: Eukaryota > Metazoa > Arthropoda > Insecta > Coleoptera > Scarabaeidae > Melinopterus > Melinopterus prodromus. Next base: position 65,219,044 of record OZ030393.1, read on the forward strand.
TAGCCCACCTATCTCAAAGACAAGTACCCGGATCAACATGAAACCTTTGCTATCTTACTAAAATGGGTACGCTGATTACAAATTTACATAGGAAAAGTCTCTATCTCTACTGGTTACCGAGTTGTGCTGAAAATACGATTTTTCAAATAATATAAAAATAAGCGAAATGGACCACATAACATGAAAATGGTAAATCTTAGGCATATAAAAGTATACATATTTTTGATAGACTCAACGAGACCTATCATTTGGTAGTGGGTAAACCTCTCTATCACCAACGATTGCAAAGTTCAATTTTTTTCTATCTAAAAGTGCTAAATTTAGACCGAAAAAACATTTATAATTTTTTGAGAGATAGAGCATTCTAATGTAGTCATGCTTATGCATTGGGATGTGCTGAATTCAACGTTGAGTTCGGTTTTCCCGTAGCGTGTACGGTTTGGCTAGAAATTGGGAAACAATAATTTCCGCGGTTTATTGCGTTTTTGTCGCGAACCGCGCACCTTAGAGCAACGCGGCTTTCAGAAATGAATTCCTCGGCCAATTTCCCATCCGATACCGTTTGAACCGTCAACATCAGTCGATTAGCTCGGACACAGTTTACGTTCAAATTTTGTAACATGGTAAATGGGTGTTTTTAGCATCATTTTTTATAATTTGGAACGTAATAACTGCCGAACCGTTCCAAATAAGTAAAATCAAATTATACCGGCGTAATCAGCGTCTAAAATTGTATCAAGAACCACAACCTTAATTTGATTGAAGGTAGTTGGGTTTTTGCCGACTGGCTAAAATTTTGTTAGAAATCACATATTTTAAACAATAATTTTGAAGTAGCACACCTATCTCAAAAACAAGTACCCGGATCAACATGAAACCTTTGCTATCTTACTAAAATGGGTGCGCTGATTACAAATTTACATAGGAAAAGTCTCTATCTCTACTGGTTACCGAGTTGTGCTGAAAATACGATTTTTCAAATAATATAAAAATATGCGAAATGGACCACATAACATGAAAAGGGTAAATCTTAGGCATATAAAAGTATACATATTTTCGATAGACTCAACGAGACCTATCATTTGGTAGTGGGTAAACCTTTCTAGAACCAACGGTTGCAATGTTCAATTTTTTTCTATCTAAAAGTGCTAAATTTAGACCGAAAAAACATTTATAATTTTTTGAGAGATAGAGCATTCTAATGTAGTCATGCTTATGCATTGGGATGTGCTGAATTCAACGGTGAGTTCGGTTTTCCCGTAGCGTGTACGGTTTGGCTAGAAAGTGGGAAACAATAATTTCCGCGGTTTATTGCGTTTTTGTCGCGAACCGCGCACCTTAGAGCAACGCGGCTTTCAGAAATGAATTCCTCGGCCAATTTCCCATCCGATACCGTTTGAACCGTCAACATCGGTCGATTAGCTCGGACACAGTTTACGTTCAAATTTTGTAACATGGTAAATGGGTGTTTTTAGCATAATTTTTTATAATTTGGAACGTAATAACTGCCGAACCGTTCCAAATAAGTAAAATCAAATTATACCGGCGTAATCAGAGTCTAAAATTGTATCAAGAACCACAACCTTAATTTGATTGAAGGTAGTTGGGTTTTTGCCGACTGGCTAAAATTTTGTTAGAAATCACATATTTTAAACAAAAATTTTGAAGTAGCCCACCTATCTCAAAGACAAGTACCCGGATCAACATGAAACCTTTGCTATCTTACTAAAATGGGTGCGCTGATTACAAATTTACATAGGAAAAGTCTCTATCTCTACTGGTTACCGAGTTGTGCTGAAAATACGATTTTTCAAATAATATAAAAATAAGCGAAATGGACCACATAACATGAAAAGGGTAAATCTTAGGCATATAAAAGTATACATATTTTCGATAGACTCAACGAGACCTATCATTTGGTAGTGGGTAAACCTTTCTAGAACCAACGGTTGCAATGTTCAATTTTTTTCTATCTAAAAGTGCTAAATTTAGACCGAAAAAACATTTATAATTTTTTGAGAGATAGAGCATTCTAATGTAGTCATGCTTATGCATTGGGATGTGCTGAATTCAACGGTGAGTTCGGTTTTCCCGTAGCGTGTACGGTTTGGCTAGAAATTGGGAAACAATAATTTCCGCGGTTTATTGCGTTTTTGTCGCGAACCGCGCACCTTAGAGCAACGCGGCTTTCAGAAATGAATTCCTCGGCCAATTTTCCATCCGATACCGTTTGGACCGTCAACATCGGTCGATTAGATCGGACACAGTTTACGTTCAAATTTTGTAACATGGTAAATGGGTGTTTTTTGCATCATTTTTTATAATTTGGAACGTAATAACTGCCGAACCGTTCCAAATAAGTAAAATCAAATTATACCGGCGTAATCAGCGTCTAAAATTGTATCAAGACCCACAACCTTAATTTGATTGAAGGTAGTTGGGTTTTTGCCGACTGGCTAAAATTTTGTAAGAAATCACATATTTTAAACAATAATTTTGAAGTAGCACACCTATCTCAAAAACAAGTACCCGGATCAACATGAAACCTTTGCTATCTTACTAAAATGGGTGCGCTGATTACAAATTTACATAGGAAAAGTCTCTATCTCTACTGGTTACCGAGTTGTGCTGAAAATACGATTTTGCAAATAATATAAAAATAAGCGAAATGGACCACATAACATGAAAAGGGTAAATCTTAGGCATATAAAAGTATACATATTTTCGATAGACTCAACGAGACCTATCATTTGGTAGTGGGTAAACCTCTCTATCACCAACGATTGCAAAGTTCAATTTTTTTCTATCTAAAAGTGCTAAATTTAGACCGAAAAAACATTTATAATTTTTTGAATGATAGAGCATTCTAATGTAGTCATGCTTATGCATTGGGATGTGCTGAATTCAACGGTGAGTTCGGTTTTCCCGTAGCGTGTACGGTTTGGCTAGAAATTGGGAAACAATAATTTCCGCGGTTTATTGCGTTTTTGTCGCGAACCGCGCACATTAGAGCAACGCGGCTTTCAGAAATGAATTCCTCGGCCAATTTCCCATCCGATACCGTTTGAACCGTCAACATCGGTCGATTAGCTCGGACACAGTTTACGTTCAAATTTTGTAACATGGTAAATGGGTGTTTTTAGCATAATTTTTTATAATTTGGAACGTAATAACTGCCGAACCGTTCCAAATAAGTAAAATCAAATTATACCGGCGTAATCAGCGTCTAAAATTGTATCAAGAACCACAACCTTAATTTGATTGAAGGTAGTTGGGTTTTTGCCGACTGGCTAAAATTTTGTTAGAAATCACATATTTTAAACAATAATTTTGAAGTAGCACACCTATCTCAAAAACAAGTACCCGGATCAACATGAAACCTTTGCTATCTTACTAAAATGGGTGCGCTGATTACAAATTTACATAGGAAAAGTCTCTATCTCTACTGGTTACCGAGTTGTGCTGAAAATACGATTTTTCAAATAATATAAAAATATGCGAAATGGACCACATAACATGAAAAGGGTAAATCTTAGGCATATAAAAGTATACATATTTTCGATAGACTCAACGAGACCTATCATTTGGTAGTGGGTAAACCTTTCTAGAACCAACGGTTGCAATGTTCAATTTTTTTCTGTCTAAAAGTGCTAAATTTAGACCGAAAAAACATTTATAATTTTTTGAGAGATAGAGCATTCTAATGTAGTCATGCTTATGCATTGGGATGTGCTGAATTCAACGGTGAGTTCGGTTTTCCCGTAGCGTGTACGGTTTGGCTAGAAAGTGGGAAACAATAATTTCCGCGGTTTATCGCGTTTTTCTCGCGAACCGCGCACCTTAGAACAACGCGGCTTTCAGAAATGAATTCCTCGGCCAATTTCCCATCCGATACCGTTTGAACCGTCAACATCGGTCGATTAGATCGGACACAGTTTACGTTCAAATTTTGTAACATGGTAAATGGGTGTTTTTTGCATCATTTTTTATAATTTGGAACGTAATAACTGCCGAACCGTTCCAAATAAGTAAAATCAAATTATACCGGCGTAATCAGCGTCTAAAATTGTATCAAGAACCACAACCTTAATTTGATTGAAGGTAGTTGGGTTTTTGCCGACTGGCTAAAATTTTGTAAGAAATCACATATTTTAAACAAAAATTTTGAAGTAGCCCACCTATCTCAAAGACAAGTACCTGGATCAACATGAAACCTTTGCTATCTTACTAAAATGGGTGCGCTGATTACAAATTTACATAGGAAAAGTCTCTATCTCTACTGGTTACCGAGTTGTGCTGAAAATACGATTTTGCAAATAATATAAAAATAAGCGAAATGGACCACATAACATGAAAAGGGTAAATCTTAGGCATATAAAAGTATACATATTTTCGATAGACTCAACGAGACCTATCATTTGGTAGTGGGTAAACCTCTCTATCACCAACGATTGCAAAGTTCAATTTTTTTCTATCTAAAAGTGCTAAATTTAGACCGAAAAAACATTTATAATTTTTTGAGAGATAGAGCATTCTAATGTAGTCATGCTTATGCATTGGGATGTGCTGAATTCAACGGTGAGTTCGGTTTTCCCGTAGCGTGTACGGTTTGGCTAGAAATTGGGAAACAATAATTTCCGCGGTTTATTGCGTTTTTGTCGCGAACCGCGCACCTTAGAGCAACGCGGCTTTCAGAAATGAATTCCTCGGCCAATTTCCCATCCGATACCGTTTGAACCGTCAACATCGGTCGATTAGCTCGGACACAGTTTACGTTCAAATTTTGTAACATGGTAAATGGGTGTTTTTAGCATAATTTTTTATAATTTGGAACGTAATAACTGCCGAACCGTTCCAAATAAGTAAAATCAAATTATACCGGCGTAATCAGCGTCTAAAATTGTATCAAGAACCACAACCTTAATTTGATTGAAGGTAGTTGGGTTTTTGCCGACTGGCTAAAATTTTGTTAGAAATCACATATTTTAAACAATAATTTTGAAGTAGCACACCTATCTCAAAAACAAGTACCCGGATCAACATGAAACCTTTGCTATCTTACTAAAATGGGTGCGCTGATTACAAATTTACATAGGAAAAGTCTCTATCTCTACTGGTTACCGAGTTGTGCTGAAAATACGATTTTTCAAATAATATAAAAATATGCGAAATGGACCACATAACATGAAAAGGGTAAATCTTAGGCATATAAAAGTATACATATTTTCGATAGACTCAACGAGACCTATCATTTGGTAGTGGGTAAACCTTTCTAGAACCAACGGTTGCAATGTTCAATTTTTTTCTGTCTAAAAGTGCTAAATTTAGACCGAAAAAACATTTATAATTTTTTGAGAGATAGAGCATTCTAATGTAGTCATGCTTATGCATTGGGATGTGCTGAATTCAACGGTGAGTTCGGTTTTCCCGTAGCGTGTACGGTTTGGCTAGAAAGTGGGAAACAATAATTTCCGCGGTTTATCGCGTTTTTCTCGCGAACCGCGCACCTTAGAACAACGCGGCTTTCAGAAATGAATTCCTCGGCCAATTTCCCATCCGATACCGTTTGAACCGTCAACATCGGTCGATTAGATCGGGCACAGTTTGCGTTCAAAGTTTTTAACATGGTAAAATGGGTGTTTTTAACATCATTTTTTATAATTGGGAACGTAATAACTGCCGAACCGTTCCAAATAAGTAAAATCAAATTATACCGGCGTAATCAGCGGCAAAAATTGTGTCAAGAACCACAACCTTAATTTCATTGAAGGTAGTTGGGTTTTTGCCGACTGGCTAAAATTTTGTAAGAAATCACATATTTTAAACAAAAATTTTGAAGTAGCCCACCTATCTCAAAGACAAGTACCCGGATCAACATGAAACCTTTGCTATCTTACTAAAATGGGTGCGCTGATTACAAATTTACATAGGAAAAGTCTCTATCTCTACTGGTTACCGAGTTGTGCTGAAAATACGATTTTGCAAATAATATAAAAATAAGCGAAATGGACCACATAACATGAAAAGGGTAAATCTTAGGCATATAAAAGTATACATATTTTCGATAGACTCAACGAGACCTATCATTTGGTAGTGGGTAAACCTCTCTATCACCAACGATTGCAAAGTTCAATTTTTTTCTATCTAAAAGTGCTAAATTTAGACCGAAAAAACATTTATAATTTTTTGAGAGATAGAGCATTCTAATGTAGTCATGCTTATGCATTGGGATGTGCTGAATTCAACGGTGAGTTCGGTTTTCCCGTAGCGTGTACGGTTTGGCTAGAAATTGGGAAACAATAATTTCCGCGGTTTATTGCGTTTTTGTCGCGAACCGCGCACCTTAGAGCAACGCGGCTTTCAGAAATGAATTCCTCGGCCAATTTCCCATCCGATACCGTTTGAACCGTCAACATCGGTCGATTAGCTCGGACACAGTTTACGTTCAAATTTTGTAACATGGTAAATGGGTGTTTTTAGCATAATTTTTTATAATTTGGAACGTAATAACTGCCGAACCGTTCCAAATAAGTAAAATCAAATTATACCGGCGTAATCAGCGTCTAAAATTGTATCAAGAACCACAACCTTAATTTGATTGAAGGTAGTTGGGTTTTTGCCGACTGGCTAAAATTTTGTTAGAAATCACATATTTTAAACAATAATTTTGAAGTAGCACACCTATCTCAAAAACAAGTACCCGGATCAACATGAAACCTTTGCTATCTTACTAAAATGGGTGCGCTGATTACAAATTTACATAGGAAAAGTCTCTATCTCTACTGGTTACCGAGTTGTGCTGAAAATACGATTTTTCAAATAATATAAAAATATGCGAAATGGACCACATAACATGAAAAGGGTAAATCTTAGGCATATAAAAGTATACATATTTTCGATAGACTCAACGAGACCTATCATTTGGTAGTGGGTAAACCTTTCTAGAACCAACGGTTGCAATGTTCAATTTTTTTCTGTCTAAAAGTGCTAAATTTAGACCGAAAAAACATTTATAATTTTTTGAGAGATAGAGCATTCTAATGTAGTCATGCTTATGCATTGGGATGTGCTGAATTCAACGGTGAGTTCGGTTTTCCCGTAGCGTGTACGGTTTGGCTAGAAAGTGGGAAACAATAATTTCCGCGGTTTATCGCGTTTTTCTCGCGAACCGCGCACCTTAGAACAACGCGGCTTTCAGAAATGAATTCCTCGGCCAATTTCCCATCCGATACCGTTTGAACCGTCAACATCGGTCGATTAGATCGGGCACAGTTTGCGTTCAAAGTTTTTAACATGGTAAAATGGGTGTTTTTAACATCATTTTTTATAATTGGGAACGTAATAACTGCCGAACCGTTCCAAATAAGTAAAATCAAATTATACCGGCGTAATCAGCGGCAAAAATTGTATCAAGAACCACAACCTTAATTTCATTGAAGGTAGTTGGGTTTTTGCCGACTGGCTAAAATTTTGTAAGAAATCACATATTTTAAACAAAAATTTTGAAGTAGCCCACCTATCTCAAAGACAAGTACCCGGATCAACATGAAACCTTTGCTATCTTACTAAAATGGGTGCGCTGATTACAAATTTACATAGGAAAAGTCTCTATCTCTACTGGTTACCGAGTTGTGCTGAAAATACGATTTTGCAAATAATATAAAAATAAGCGAAATGGACCACATAACATGAAAAGGGTAAATCTTAGGCATATAAAAGTATACATATTTTCGATAGACTCAACGAGACCTATCATTTGGTAGTGGGTAAACCTCTCTATCACCAACGATTGCAAAGTTCAATTTTTTTCTATCTAAAAGTGCTAAATTTAGACCGAAAAAACATTTATAATTTTTTGAGAGATAGAGCATTCTAATGTAGTCATGCTTATGCATTGGGATGTGCTGAATTCAACGGTGAGTTCGGTTTTCCCGTAGCGTGTACGGTTTGGCTAGAAATTGGGAAACAATAATTTCCGCGGTTTATTGCGTTTTTGTCGCGAACCGCGCACCTTAGAGCAACGCGGCTTTCAGAAATGAATTCCTCGGCCAATTTCCCATCCGATACCGTTTGAACCGTCAACATCGGTCGATTAGCTCGGACACAGTTTACGTTCAAATTTTGTAACATGGTAAATGGGTGTTTTTAGCATAATTTTTTATAATTTGGAACGTAATAACTGCCGAACCGTTCCAAATAAGTAAAATCAAATTATACCGGCGTAATCAGCGTCTAAAATTGTATCAAGAACCACAACCTTAATTTGATTGAAGGTAGTTGGGTTTTTGCCGACTGGCTAAAATTTTGTTAGAAATCACATATTTTAAACAATAATTTTGAAGTAGCACACCTATCTCAAAAACAAGTACCCGGATCAACATGAAACCTTTGCTATCTTACTAAAATGGGTGCGCTGATTACAAATTTACATAGGAAAAGTCTCTATCTCTACTGGTTACCGAGTTGTGCTGAAAATACGATTTTTCAAATAATATAAAAATATGCGAAATGGACCACATAACATGAAAAGGGTAAATCTTAGGCATATAAAAGTATACATATTTTCGATAGACTCAACGAGACCTATCATTTGGTAGTGGGTAAACCTTTCTAGAACCAACGGTTGCAATGTTCAATTTTTTTCTGTCTAAAAGTGCTAAATTTAGACCGAAAAAACATTTATAATTTTTTGAGAGATAGAGCATTCTAATGTAGTCATGCTTATGCATTGGGATGTGCTGAATTCAACGGTGAGTTCGGTTTTCCCGTAGCGTGTACGGTTTGGCTAGAAAGTGGGAAACAATAATTTCCGCGGTTTATCGCGTTTTTCTCGCGAACCGCGCACCTTAGAACAACGCGGCTTTCAGAAATGAATTCCTCGGCCAATTTCCCATCCGATACCGTTTGAACCGTCAACATCGGTCGATTAGATCGGGCATAGTTTGCGTTCAAAGTTTTTAACATGGTAAAATGGGTGTTTTTAACATCATTTTTTATAATTGGGAACGTAATAACTGCCGAACCGTTCCAAATAAGTAAAATCAAATTATACCGGCGTAATCAGCGGCAAAAATTGTATCAAGAACCACAACCTTAATTTCATTGAAGGTAGTTGGGTTTTTGCCGACTGGCTAAAATTTTGTAAGAAATCACATATTTTAAACAAAAATTTTGAAGTAGCCCACCTATCTCAAAGACAAGTACCCGGATCAACATGAAACCTTTGCTATCTTACTAAAATGGGTGCGCTGATTACAAATTTACATAGGAAAAGTCTCTATCTCTACTGGTTACCGAGTTGTGCTGAAAATACGATTTTTCAAATAATATAAAAATATGCGAAATGGACCACATAACATGAAAAGGGTAAATCTTAGGCATATAAAAGTATACATATTTTCGATAGACTCAACGAGACCTATCATTTGGTAGTGGGTAAACCTTTCTAGAACCAACGGTTGCAATGTTCAATTTTTTTCTATCTAAAAGTGCTAAATTTAGACCGAAAAAACATTTATAATTTTTTGAGAGATAGAGCATTCTAATGTAGTCATGCTTATGCATTGGGATGTGCTGAATTCAACGGTGAGTTCGGTTTTCCCGTAGCGTGTACGGTTTGGCTAGAAAGTGGGAAACAATAATTTCCGCGGTTTATCGCGTTTTTCTCGCGAACCGCGCACCTTAGAACAACGCGGCTTTCAGAAATGAATTCCTCGGCCAATTTCCCATCCGATACCGTTTGAACCGTCAACATCGGTCGATTAGATCGGGCACAGTTTGCGTTCAAAGTTTTTAACATGGTAAAATGGGTGTTTTTAACATCATTTTTTATAATTGGGAACGTAATAACTGCCGAACCGTTCCAAATAAGTAAAATCAAATTATACCGGCGTAATCAGCGGCAAAAATTGTATCAAGAACCACAACCTTAATTTCATTGAAGGTAGTTGGGTTTTTGCCGACTGGCTAAAATTTTGTAAGAAATCACATATTTTAAACAAAAATTTTGAAGTAGCCCACCTATCTCAAAGACAAGTACCCGGATCAACATGAAACCTTTGCTATCTTACTAAAATGGGTACGCTGATTACAAATTTACATAGGAAAAGTCTCTATCTCTACTGGTTACCGAGTTGTGCTGAAAATACGATTTTTCAAATAATATAAAAATAAGCGAAATGGACCACATAACATGAAAAGGGTAAATCTTAGGCATATACAAGTATACATATTTTCGATAGACTCAACGAGACCTATCATTTGGTAGTGGGTAAACCTTTCTAGAACCAACGGTTGCAATGTTCAATTTTTTTCTATCTAAAAGTGCTAAATTTAGACCGAAAAAACATTTATAATTTTTTGAGAGATAGAGCATTCTAATGTAGTCATGTTTATGCATTGGGATGTGCTGAATTCAACGGTGAGTTCGGTTTTCCCGTAGCGTGTACGGTTTGGCTAGAAAGTGGGAAACAATAATTTCCGCGGTTTATCGCGTTTTTCTCGCGAACCGCGCACCTTAGAACAACGCGGCTTTCAGAAATGAATTCCTCGGCCAATTTCCCATCCGATACCGTTTGAACCGTCAACATCGGTCGATTAGATCGGACACAGTTTGCGGTCAAAGTTTTTAACATGGTAAAATGGGTGTTTTTAGCATCATTTTTTATAATTGGGAACGTAATAACTGCCGAACCGTTCCAAATAAGTAAAATCAAATTATACCGGCGTAATCAGCGGCAAAAATTGTATCAAGAACCACAACCTTAATTTGATTGACGGTAGTTGGGTTTTTGCCGACTGGCTAAAATTTTGTAAGAAATCACATATTTTAAACAAAAATTTTGAAGTAGCACGCCTATCTCAAAAACAACTACCCGGATCAACATGAAACCTTTGCTATCTTACTAAAATGGGTGCGCTGATTACAAATTTACATAGGAAAAGTCTCTATCTCTACTGGTTACCGAGTTGTGCTGACAATACGGTTTTTCAAATAATATAAAAATAAGCGAAATGGACCACATAACATGAAAATGGTAAATCTTAGGCATGTAAAAGTATACATATTTTTGATAGACTCAACGAGACCTATCATTTGGTAGTGGGTAAACCTGTCTATCACCAACGATTGCAAAGTTCAATTTTTTCTATCTAAAAGTGCTAAATTTAGACCGAAAAAACATTTATAATTTTTTGAGAGATAGAGCATTCTAATGTAGTCATGCTTATGCATTGGGATGTGCTGAATTCAACGGTGAGTTGGGTTTTCCCGTAGCGTGTACGGTTTGGCTAGAAAGTGGGAAACAATAATTTCCGCGGTTTATCGCGTTTTTCTCGCGAACCGCGCACCTTAGAACAACGCGGCTTTCAGAAATGAATTCCTCGGCCAATTTCCCATCCGATACCGTTTGAACCGTCAACATCGGTCGATTAGATCGGGCACAGTTTGCGTTCAAAGTTTTTAACATGGTAAAATGGGTGTTTTTAGCATCATTTTTTATAATTGGGAACGTAATAACTGCCGAACCGTTCCAAATAAGTAAAATCAAATTATACCGGCGTAATCAGCGGCAAAAATTGTATCAAGAACCACAACCTTAATTTCATTGAAGGTAGTTGGGTTTTTGCCGACTGGCTAAAATTTTGTAAGAAATCACATATTTTAAACAAAAATTTTGAAGTAGCCCACCTATCTCAAAGACAAGTACCCGGATCAACATGAAACCTTTGCTATCTTACTAAAATGGGTGCGCTGATTACAAATTTACATAGGAAAAGTCTCTATCTCTACTGGTTACCGAGTTGTGCTGAAAATACGATTTTTCAAATAATATAAAAATAAGCGAAATGGACCACATAACATGAAAAGGGTAAATCTTAGGCATATAAAAGTATACATATTTTCGATAGACTCAACGAGACCTATCATTTGGTAGTGGGTAAACCTTTCTAGAACCAACGGTTGCAATGTTCAATTTTTTTCTATCTAAAAGTGCTAAATTTAGACCGAAAAAACATTTATAATTTTTTGAGAGATAGAGCATTCTAATGTAGTCATGTTTATGCATTGGGATGTGCTGAATTCAACGGTGAGTTCGGTTTTCCCGTAGCGTGTACGGTTTGGCTAGAAAGTGGGAAACAATAATTTCCGCGGTTTATCGCGTTTTTCTCGCGAACCGCGCACCTTAGAACAACGCGGCTTTCAGAAATGAATTCCTCGGCCAATTTCCCATCCGATACCGTTTGAACCGTCAACATCGGTCGATTAGATCGGACACAGTTTGCGGTCAAAGTTTTTAACATGGTAAAATGGGTGTTTTTAGCATCATTTTTTATAATTGGGAACGTAATAACTGCCGAACCGTTCCAAATAAGTAAAATCAAATTATACCGGCGTAATCAGCGGCAAAAATTGTATCAAGAACCACAACCTTAATTTCATTGAAGGTAGTTGGGTTTTTGCCGACTGGCTAAAATTTTGTAAGAAATCACATATTTTAAACAAAAATTTTGAAGTAGCCCACCTATCTCAAAGACAAGTACCCGGATCAACATGAAACCTTTGCTATCTTACTAAAATGGGTGCGCTGATTACAAATTTACATAGGAAAAGTCTCTATCTCTACTGGTTACCGAGTTGTGCTGAAAATACGATTTTTCAAATAATATAAAAATATGCGAAATGGACCACATAACATGAAAAGGGTAAATCTTAGGCATATAAAAGTATACATATTTTCGATAGACTCAACGAGACCTATCATTTGGTAGTGGGTAAACCTTTCTAGAACCAACGGTTGCAATGTTCAATTTTTTTCAATCTAAAAGTGCTAAATTTAGACCGAAAAAACATTTATAATTTTTTGAGAGATAGAGCATTCTAATGTAGTCATGCTTATGCATTGGGATGTGCTGAATTCAACGGTGAGTTCGGTTTTCCCGTAGCGTGTACGGTTTGGCTAGAAAGTGGGAAACAATAATTTCCGCGGTTTATCGCGTTTTTCTCGCGAACCGCGCACCTTATAACAACGCGGCTTTCAGAAATGAATTCCTCGGCCAATTTCCCATCCGATACCGTTTGAACCGTCAACATCGGTCGATTAGATCGGACACAGTTTACGTTCAAATTTTGTAACATGGTAAATGGGTGTTTTTTGCATCATTTTTTATAATTTGGAACGTAATAACTGCCGAACCGTTCCAAATAAGTAAAATCAAATTATACCGGCGTAATCAGCGTCTAAAATTGTATCAAGAACCACAACCTTAATTTGATTGAAGGTAGTTGGGTTTTTGCCGACTGGCTAAAATTTTGTAAGAAATCACATATTTTAAACAAAAATTTTGAAGTAGCCCACCTATCTCAAAGACAAGTACCCGGATCAACATGAAACCTTTGCTATCTTACTAAAATGGGTGCGCTGATTACAAATTTACATAGGAAAAGTCTGTATCTCTACTGGTTACCGAGTTGTGCTGACAATACGGTTTTTCAAATAATATAAAAATAAGCGAAATGGACCACATAACATGAAAATGGTAAATCTTAGGCATGTAAAAGTATACATATTTTTGATAGACTCAACGAGACCTATCATTTGGTAGTGGGTAAACCTGTCTATCACCAACGATTGCAAAGTTCAATTTTTTCTATCTAAAAGTGCTAAATTTAGACCGAAAAAACATTTATAATTTTTTGATAGATAGAGCATTCTAATGTAGTCATGCTTATGCATTGGGATGTGCTGAATTCAACGGTGAGTTGGGTTTTCCCGTAGCGTGTACGGTTTGGCTAGAAAGTGGGAAACAATAATTTCCGCGGTTTATCGCGTTTTTCTCGCGAACCGCGCGCCTTAGAGCAACGCGGCTTTCAGAAATGAATTCGTCGGCCAATTTCCCATCCGATACCGTTTGAACCGTCAACATCGGTCGATTAGATCGGACACAGTTTGCGGTCAAAGTTTTTAACATGGTAAAATGGGTGTTTTTAGCATCATTTTTTATAATTGGGAACGTAATAACTGCCGAACCGTTCCAAATAAGTAAAATCAAATTATACCGGCGTAATCAGCGGCAAAAATTGTATCAAGAACCACAACCTTAATTTGATTGAAGGTAGTTGGGTTTTTGCCGACTGGCTAAAATTTTGTAAGAAATCACATATTTTAAACAAAAATTTTGAAGTAGCACGCCTATCTCAAAAACAACTACCCGGATCAACATGAAACCTTTGCTATCTTACTAAAATGGGTGCGCTGATTACAAATTTACATAGGTAAAGTCTCTATCTCTACTGGTTACCGAGTTGTGCTGAAAATACGGGTTTTCAAATAATATAAAAATAAGCGAAATGGACCACATAACATGAAAATGGTAAATCTTAGGCATGTAAAAGTATACATATTTTTGATAGACTCAACGAGACCTATCATTTGGTAGTGGGTAAACCTCTCTATCACCAACGATTGCAAAGTTCAATTTTTTTCTATCTAAAAGTGCTAAATTTAGACCGAAAAGACATTTATAATTTTTTGAGAGATAGAGCATTCTAATGTAGTCATGCTTATGCATTGGGATGTGCTGAATTCAACGGTGAGTTCGGTTTTCCCGTAGCGTGTACGGTTTGGCTAGAAAGTGGGAAACAATAATTTCCGCGGTTTATCGCGGTTTTCTCGCGAACCGCGCACCTTAGAGCAACGCGGCTTTCAGAAATGAATTCCTCGGCCAATTTCCCATCCGATACCGTTTGAACCGTCAACATCGGTCGATTAGATCGGACACAGTTTACGTTCAAATTTTGTAACATGGTAAATGGGTGTTTTTTGCATCATTTTTTATAATTTGGAACGTAATAACTGCCGAACCGTTCCAAATAAGTAAAATCAAATTATACCGGCGTAATCAGCGTCTAAAATTGTATCAAGAACCACAACCTTAATTTGATTGAAGGTAGTTGGGTTTTTGCCGACTGGCTAAAATTTTGTAAGAAATCACATATTTTAAACAAAAATATTGAAGTAGCCCACCTATCTCAAAGACAAGTACCCGGATCAACATGAAACCTTTGCTATCTTACTAAAATGGGTGCGCTGATTACAAATTTACATAGGAAAAGTCTCTATCTCTACTGGTTACCGAGTTGTGCTGAAAATACGATTTTTCAAATAATATAAAAATAAGCGAAATGGACCACATAACATGAAAAGGGTAAATCTTAGGCATATAAAAGTATACATATTTTCGATAGACTCAACGAGACCAATCATTTGGTAGTGGGTAAACCTTTCTAGAACCAACGGTTGCAATGTTCAATTTTTTTCTATCTAAAAGTGCTAAATTTAGACCGAAAAAACATTTATAATTTTTTGAGAGATAGAGCATTCTAATGTAGTCATGTTTATGCATTGGGATGTGCTGAATTCAACGGTGAGTTCGGTTTTCCCGTAGCGTGTACGGTTTGGCTAGAAAGTGGGAAACAATAATTTCCGCGGTTTATCGCGTTTTTCTCGCGAACAGCGCACCTTAGAACAACGCGGCTTTCAGAAATGAATTCCTCGGCCAATTTCCCATCCGATACCGTTTGAACCGTCAACATCGGTCGATTAGATCGGACACAGTTTGCGGTCAAAGTTTTTAACATGGTAAAATGGGTGTTTTTAGCATCATTTTTTATAATTGGGAACGTAATAACTGCCGAACCGTTCCAAATAAGTAAAATCAAATTATACCGGCGTAATCAGCGGCAAAAATTGTATCAAGAACCACAACCTTAATTTGATTGACGGTAGTTGGGTTTTTGCCGACTGGCTAAAATTTTGTAAGAAATCACATATTTTAAACAAAAATTTTGAAGTAGCACGCCTATCTCAAAAACAACTACCCGGATCAACATGAAACCTTTGCTATCTTACTAAAATGGGTGCGCTGATTACAAATTTACATAGGAAAAGTCTCTATCTCTACTGGTTACCGAGTTGTGCTGACAATACGGTTTTTCAAATAATATAAAAATAAGCGAAATGGACCACATAACATGAAAATGGTAAATCTTAGGCATGTAAAAGTATACATATTTTTGATAGACTCAACGAGACCTATCATTTGGTAGTGGGTAAACCTGTCTATCACCAACGATTGCAAAGTTCAATTTTTTCTATCTAAAAGTGCTAAATTTAGACCGAAAAAACATTTATAATTTTTTGAGAGATAGAGCATTCTAATGTAGTCATGCTTATGCATTGGGATGTGCTGAATTCAACGGTGAGTTGGGTTTTCCCGTAGCGTGTACGGTTTGGCTAGAAAGTGGGAAACAATAATTTCCGCGGTTTATCGCGTTTTTCTCGCGAACCGCGCGCCTTAGAGCAACGCGGCTTTCAGAAATGAATTCGTCGGCCAATTTCCCATCCGATACCGTTTGAACCGTCAACATCGGTCGATTAGATCGGACACAGTTTGCGGTCAAAGTTTTTAACATGGTAAAATGGGTGTTTTTAGCATCATTTTTTATAATTGGGAACGTAATAACTGCCGAACCGTTCCAAATAAGTAAAATCAAATTATACCGGCGTAATCAGCGGCAAAAATTGTATCAAGAACCACAACCTTAATTTGATCTTAGGCATGTAAAAGTATACATATTTTTGATAGACTCAACGAGACCTATCATTTGGTAGTGGGTAAACCTCTCTATCACCAACGATTGCAAAGTTCAATTTTTTTCTATCTAAAAGTGCTAAATTTAGACCGAAAAGACATTTATAATTTTTTGAGAGATAGAGCATTCTAATGTAGTCATGCTTATGCATTGGGATGTGCTGAATTCAACTGTGAGTTCGGTTTTCCCGTAGCGTGTACGGTTTGGCTAGAAAGTGGGAAACAATAATTTCCGCGGTTTATCGCGGTTTTCTCGCGAACCGCGCACCTTAGAGCAACGCGGCTTTCAGAAATGAATTCCTCGGCCAATTTCCCATCCGATACCGTTTGAACCGTGAACATCGGTCGATTAGATCGGACAAGAACCACAACCTTAATTTGATTTTATAAATCCGAAACGTGAAAACAAAAAGGAAAAAATATGCATTTTGGAAATTTATTTTAAATGGGAAATTTGAGGTGCTCGGGGGCACATGTTAACGGTTACCGATTGTTCTCAAATTTGGGGGGAATTTTTTTTCTGGTAAAGGAACAGATTGGGGGTCGTTGCCCTCTAGCGAAAAGTCCGTTTTTTGGACCACCCTATTGTATATGTATAGTTTTCAAAATCAGATCAACATTAAGAATACTTACCCTCTTGACGACATACGCGTTTAACGTTATCAGCATTACGTTATGACATATCAACGCTCCCTTTAGCTCAAATGGTTTTCTATTTTTCATGAAATATGGACCAGCTTTTTTGGAAAACCATAGATAAAGTGCCAAAATGCCGAGTAGTGGATATATAGACGACATTAGAAAATATCGGTCAGAGTATGGCTCTAAAATGTTACTTGTTATTTACATTTTTGGATTATTAGTTATATGTTGGTTTTACCTGCCAAATGTCTGAAGGGAATCGTCATAATTTTCGAGTTGCACTACCAACGACCAGAAGTAAACTGACTAGAAAATCTGCACACTTATATAATTTTGCTATAGAATGAATTGTTATGGATATTACATGCCCGAAATTTATTAAAATACCTTTTCGCCATTGTTCTTAACTGCTCTGAATAATTTTCATTCTATTCAGTGCCGAATTTGATTGTAATACTACTACTACTCATCAATAATAATAATAATACTCATCAATAATATGAATAATAGTAATGCATATCAAACTGACTACAGTTCAAGAAGTCACGGTCTTGTGCAGTGGTCAAATACTGGCATCTGAACAATAAAAGAAAATTTGCAATTCCAATATTATTTATTATATTTAAATAACATTTGCCCTAAAAATAGAAACCAGATCATAACAGGCCTAGGCCTGAATCGGGCTAGACTGTACAAATACTGTTTAAATATGAGATCGGCTCCGAAGATTTAAGATTTAGGATTATCGATTTAGGAGTTTAAAAGATTCAGAACGATGGAATATTATTCTTTACCATGAAATTTATCCGTGATCAATCGGACAAAATTTGGTAAAGTTATTGAACGTTATAGCATGAATAATTTATCTAATGCGCAAAGAAAACATCAAATCGACATAATAAAATATTTCCAAACGTCAGACATCATGTGCGTTTCATGATATAGAGTTGAAAACATTATATTCAAAAACAGGCGTTTCATGTTTGTAAAACGCAGAAGAAAACATTCGTTTCATGGCCAGAGTATTTCTTCACCTACGGATTTTAAATAATATGTCGAGATAAATATTGTCGAATAACGTTAAATGCTTCACAGAAAAATACTTTCTTCTGTCTAGCAAAAAATTGTTTTCGAGCACTACGCCGTTCTACAAACGAGATATTATCATGGTAAGTTTTAGGCTACACATGGGCGTATCCAGGGGGGGGGGCAAGGGGGTGCAGCTGCCCCCCCTTTCGTCTTTTGGTATGATGTTTATTACATATCACTCTTTCCCTTATGGACACTAGGGTCGTTATTTTTATTTAGAAAGCAACGATCCCCTCCAAATCGTTTCCAAATCCAAAAAAAGTAAACACGTATATTTTTTCGAAATTTTGATTTTCAATGGTGTAAATGGTATTTTTCGAATAATTGTTCGGGGTTTGGGAAAACTTATATTAAAGTTGACTATTTCATTATCTGATTTCACATAGAAATCATTACTATAAGTCTTATGGAATGTTTATAAACATTTGTCAGTTAATTTCCATGTTTTTTAAACAAATTCTATCTGTTTAAATAATTCGTTTTTTTCTTGAGTCCGTCTGTTTTCTGAGTTCGAATTTGCCTCAGATGCCTCACATGTTCGAGATATCTAGTTTGTATTATCTAATAAACCCACATTTGTTTAAACAAATTCCATTTCTTTAAACTTTTTTTTTTCAATTCGCCTAAAATTATCGGTCTGGCCAACTGTTATTCTGAAGTGGCGTCATATTTTGTCATTTTAATTTTGACCGGTACTGTATACGATGCAAAAACATGGGTTGCGTTATCCTTGTTCGTAGGATTTACGGTTTGTTGCATATCCGAACCATTAAATACGTGTTGCCATCATCTAACTAAATTAATTTACCGATTGTGCAGAATTACTTTCATTAATTTTAATGATCCGAGCAATTTATTATTACCAATACTACAGTATTATGTACCTACCTACTCTCTGTCGGTATTGGTTGATATAGCCAGAGTTACTTTCGATTTTCTTGGCACTCTAATTGGTTTGAGAGATAACTTTGTGTTTTGAGTTTGGTATTTTTATGATAATAAAACGCAGAAACCTCCACACCTGGAGATCGATAAATGATACTTAAGTTTAAGCATTTATTACAACGACAAAAATCAATTTTATTCAAAAATCAAATAGACATCTATTACATCGATTGATTTGAAATTTTGTATACATAAACCAGTGAAAACCGTTGTCGTTACAGCCTTTTGTTTAGAAAACTGTCGAGTAAAAGGTGTTCAATTGGTGTTCAAAATTTTGTAAAAGTCCTACGTACTGGACTGGTTGTCATATATATATCTGAGAACATTGTCTATTTAAAGACTAAAGATACATTTTATATTTAAAGACTAAAATTCTTTACATCCTTTGTTTTTTTCAGGTGAAATCTGATGCTTTTCCTAAATGAGGGATCGGGATCGCGATATTTGGAGTGTAGGTCCTGGAACCTTTCTCAGCCATGCAGATCATTACAGAGTACCAGGAATGCACAGTGTTTCGATACAGCGATTGGAAACACTTCTGTATAGTCAAGGTAAGATTTCACTCCTGTTCTTTTTTGTTTCTAGCATTGCTAATACACTAATCAGTAAGAAATTCGGTTCATAATACACCTTATTGCAGAATTCTTATAATTAATTCTGCCAAGTGAAATCATTTCATCAAAACATTAAGTAATATAAAAATACGTTGGTATTTATTCTGCAAATTTTGAGAATCCCAACACTGCATTCGTTTAAATATTAGCCTGATTTGTATGCAACTTTTTATACACGGAGGCACATGCGGCAGTCTATGCTAAAGTTAGAAATGAGGAGAAAGTAGTATCCAACCTGAAGTTGTAATGATATTCTAAACTGTAGTTGTACTTATTTTAGTCTACATTAGAACAATTCTTCTTAATTTGATATTATTTGGTATTTTTTGTATTTTTATTTTTGTATTTGTATTTGTATTTTTTTTATAAAAATGCATAATCCCGATCTAGAAAAAAAAATAACTAGCTAATAAAATTATTTTGTGATGAATCAGAATCAAGAATAACTGTGGCCAACCAAAACAAATCGAATTATACCATGACGTGCAGAAAAATTAAAGTTTCGCATCTTATTGATGCTGAACAATGTGCCAGAATCAATTATGTAGCAACTCACATTAATGGTCATCTTAATCTATAAACAGCAAACTGAAATGCTGCCGCCATGCTATACTACAGTGCTCGATTTAATGGCATAACTGTGTTTATTGATATTAATGCTTTCGGCTTACAATTAAGTAATGATGTTCTAGTAATGGACCATTGCGTAATAACAAGAAGAATATGCACATTTGAGATCTTATCAATAATAGACTATGTCTCCAAAAATTCTTATTTACTGAGTGTTTTACTAGTACCTATTCGTTTAGCTCTGAAGAAACGAGCTACGTTTCTCCTGAGACGTCAGCTTTTCAGAATTTTGGTACACGGCATAACCCGGAAGCAATTGTTTTTCTAAACAAACAAAAAGTTCTTAATTGTTAATAGCGTACACAGTGTACACACCAAATAAATAATAAAACTATTGTAGTGGCTCTAGTATATCGCAACCGAACGGATAGAGCTTTCGGGCTTTGCATTTTCCCACACATCAAGATGAACATCACAACAAAACACAACCCAAAGAATATATATCCTAGTTTTTGTAATCAATTCAGGCAAACGATGTCTCACGTCACCTCCGGCAAGGCAACTGTCTCTTTTGCCGCATAAAATACCGCGTTCATTCAGGCATAAAGTAGAAGTTAATCAAGTAGTGGCTCGGCAGGATTCCACTATAAATAGCCAAAGCAGGACACGTTGCCAACAAAATGTCTCATTAAGGCATCAGCTTTACCCCAATCTCCGTAAAGTCAGAACAGAGAAAAAGAAAAACGAGCACAGGTAACAAATTGAGTGCTTTATTAACAGTGCCGGTTCTATTTCTGGCAGAAGGGAAGGAAACAATGACCGAGGGCCATTAAGCTTTACGCATTTTTGGACACCACTTATACCGGATGATGATAATAACGCGGAGGGGCTGGTGGAAACGGAACGAACTGTCTATTCGCTGCAAATATAGCCCCCCCACGGTATTGATTCTCGATTGACAATGGAAGAAGCACCGTGACCGTCAGAAGGACGGTTGATCGCTAATTCCGTTAATGGTTTTCAAATCTGGGAAGGCTATTTCTGGCGGCCGACCGCCCTTCTTCGCTTCCAACGACCTCCCTGGTCCGAATTCCCTATTCGGAAGTTTTTCGATTTGTTCCGGGAGACCTGGGAATCGGATTATAATCGGTCGTCCTTGATATCCCCAACAAATTTGCTAATAACTAATGCCATTGGTGAATTGATGGTGGGGTATCCATTTCGAGATTAATGTTTTAATTTCTTAGCTACCGCAAAAGTTTGCAATATAATATCGGATCCAATAATTGGCCAAGTGTTCTGGAAAGATACCTTTTACCGGTATTTTTTTTTTGCTGTTGGCTGGGATATCCGCTTCCGTGAAAGCCCCTAAAGTTTTAATGTAATCAGGTTGTGAACAAAACATTAGATCAAAAAAGGATGTATAGAACATATACTAAATTTCACCTAATAAACTTTTTTTTCACTTCTCTGGTGCTGATGTATGAACCGAAGGGCACAAAATGTTGATTGTCGCTCATCTTATGCAGAGAGAATTTAGGAGTATAACACCCTTTATGTCATTAATTTTTATTTAGTAGTTTAAGAGTTATGGTTGTCCAAACACAGGGGTCAATACTCACCATCTAACCAAGAGATGGAAGTTTGGCCTATTTTTATATTCTGTGGCACATATTGATCATTATATTGATGCAGTTACATAACGTAATGAACTCTTCGTCCTAACATGAACTTCATTCAGGTAAACATTATTAGTGAAATAATTGCAAAAGCTTGTAAATGCAATACCACACATAATGTCTCAGTATGACCTATTTGTTTTTTTCTATGTTTTTACTATATTTAACTCGCACTACTATTCAAAACTCCACAATTAAATTGTTCTTATCGTATCGTACTAATAGTAAATAATCTTCAACTGTCCCAGCTACGTTTCCGTTTACTGTTACGACTGGCGTAGCGCGCTGCACGAAATTTATATCATCCATATTAAATCGCTTTTAAAATTACTTATAAATTATTATGCAATTCTTTTTCTACAGTCGCATTATAGTATATTATAATACAAGTGTTATAACACAAAATTTGGCGCACGAGTTGTTTTGTGCACAACGAGCGAAGCGAGGAGGAACGAGTGCGGCAATACGTTTTATAAAACGAGTGTTATATACTATCTTTTCTATTTTGCGACACTAATTTTTTACATAAATTTCGAAAATTGCGGTTGTCATCTTACTATCTAGAGTAGTTTTATCGTCAACTGTTGGTAGTTGTGGTAAAATTCACAAAAATACGATTGAGGCGAGCCAATAGCGATTGAGATTTCAGTCTTATCTGACAGTTGACGTCAATATCATCAACCTTGGAAAACTAAAAGTTGCTAAAAGTTTGTGATCTAGTGTTTTCATAACGACACTGAAAGCGGTTTCGTAACGAACGCAAAGTAGAAAAAACTAAAGTATGACGATTGTTTACGTGCATATCCCGTTATCGTGCTTATATTCATGACTGAAATATCCGAAAATCTTGTTCGCAACCTTTATTGCACAAAAACTGAACGAAACTAAAACGCCAATGTATAGAAGAGGCTCTAAATGCAACCTGAACAGAAATTGAAATTTTTGTGTCAAACAGTTTAGGGCTATTCTCTCGTGTGGGGTCACATATTTTTTCTAATGTTTGTGTTCTTCGTTTGTTTTGACATATGAATTTTTGTTTGTTTTTTATTGTTTTGTGTTAGTCTATGTAGTTTTGTTTAAGTCTGCTTGCACTTTTTATTCAGAATGATATTTGCTTTCTTAAAAAGTGCTATAATTAGTGGGCCATCCTTCAGCATTCATCAACTTTCAATCAGGATTTCCAAACACGTACATACCATTATTTCTTAGATATTTTCTTTCTTAGTAATTTTGACAATAAAGTTTGATGTTTAATGGGCGCCTAAATATAACCAAACAAATTATGTTTAGTTCATCTGTTTTGTTTCGTTCAAGCTGTCAGATGAGCCCATCTGGAAATGGGCTCATCATGTTAAACAATCACTGTGTTGTACTATTTTGTTCTCATCGAAAAATAATGCGACCAAAGCAATCAAAGCCTGAACATTAAACTGAATAGCTACGAAAGAAAAATTATGTGACTATTACATGGCCGAGTTTGACAGTAATAATTTAAATTTTTGTTTTGGGCGTATACAATTTTTGCCCATATTGACATCACTCTAAAAAATCTACGTATTTTTCCCCAACATCTTGACGCCAAAAGCCATTAAATAAATCTATAAATAATCTTAAAAACTAAAAATACTACTGTTATTGTTGAGATATTTGGATCAATCTTGAAAACTTTCTAATTGCAGATCCACCTTTAGATTCTCCAATGCTCAAAATACGTCCTGACCCATTTACCCCCATTCCAATAATTATAATTGGCCAAGATCGGACAATTGACCGTAACAATTGCCCAATTACAGTTTGAATTATATCTGTGTCCCGGTGCGCATCTCGGCTGTCCTGCAACGTCGGCAGTCGTATTAATTACGCCCTAGCGACAGTATAACAAACGTTCGCAATTACCGACGCAGTCCTCGAACGCCACCTAATGTTTCCGCAGATGATTCCGACATTTTGATAATGTTGGCGACACAAAGCGGCAACGCAGTACGTCCTGTCGTGTATCCTGCTGCTGGCGCCGCTTGCAGGATATGCATTAAGCGTTTGTCTGGCGCGCAAGGACAATGGAAAATGAATAGCTAAAATGAATGCAGTTTTCGGAGGGATGCGGTTGAGCATGCGATTATATCTAGGAGTGCATTAGGTTAGATTTGACCCGCGCTTTTAATTAAAAATGGTTATTTGTGTGCAAGTTTTACGTTTGTTTAGGTGGTGTATACTGATAAAACTGAAAATGTAATTTTACCGTCTAAATCGGTGGTTATTTTTATACTCCGATTATCGAAGGGAAAATACCATCTGGTTTGCAATTTTACTTTGAGCTAATATATTTATTTATGTCCTACCTGATCATAAAGTGACATTTTACATGATACCGAGACAAAAGCTGCTTCTTAACGCCCGCGAGGGCAAATTTACATGCATTTTGTAAAATTAATAAATGTAACTGCATTTCTAATGATATTAAGTATTTTTGCTTAAAATGTTGGTAAAATTGCTGACAAATAGAGTAGGTTTACTGACCAAAAATGTAAATTTCATATGTAAGTTCGCACTTATTTTTGTTAGTTTTTAATCGCAGATAGTGTAGGTTGGCAAGATTTGACCAAAGGAATTTAGTTAGACCTGGTGGATAAAAAGAGAACTGAACATGAACACGTGGAGTTGTGTTTTGTAATTTCTACTTGTGGAAATATCTTGTTCAGAAAATATTGAATGCGGAAAAATGTTGAATTTAAATTTGATTAAGTAACTGAATCCTATTGGCAGTTAATTTTTGTACTTTGGATACGTTTTTTTCGGAAAGACTAGCAGTTATTCTGGTTATCCATGTTTTGTGATCTTTAGTTTCGAGTTCGAAGCTTGTTATTGAAATTATTCGAACATGTTAAGTTCTATTGTGGTATGAATTTGTTCGAACAAGTGCTAAGTAGGGTGTTTTAGGAGGGCATTATAAAACTTGACAAATGAATTAAAAGCAAGAAGAACCGATATAACATGAACAATTTTGAAAAAAAAAGAACGGGTTGGAAGGTGTTATCAATTCGACACACGCTAACAAACAATAATACACTTTTAGATATTGTTTAGGTTAGTATAACTTCCGAGTTTTCCGAAAATGACGTTATATTGGAAGTTGATAATGGCACTCTGCTTTATTTTTCAAATATTTTCATTCGGGATGAAATTCCTCTACTAGTTTTTGTTTGCCTTTCCAGATTTAAACGACATTTCCACACCTCCTATTTTTCACCCCCTATTTTGTCTATCCTTGTAATCGTAAAAATGTTTTCTGTCGAATAATCCACAAAAGATGACCGCTTGAACAAAAGATAATTAAATCACTCCAGAGGATGCTAGTAATCGGCCAAAAATTGATTTAGTTAGTGTTTATTTGACACTTTGAGACGTTTCAAAATTTTTAGATTTTGGTATTGTCGTTCTGTACTTTCGGTTTTAAATATTCTTTCACGATAACTGCGTGAATTACAACTAATATTTCGTCTTCGTATTGTTTATTTATTTCCTATTAAGAATTACATTTGTATTTGAACGCATTTATTTATGCTCCAACAATGAATCACAAAATCAAATTAATTAAAATATTCAGCTAAATGCTGTGTTGCCATTTAAGAAAAATAACGATGCAATTGCATCGTGCACATTATATGCCTACATTAAAAGTTGAAAACTAGGACGTGATTTTGGTTTTTTATGATTACCTGGTACTGAGGATATTACTTTAGTTGTTTTGTTGAGATTTTTTATAGCAGTCATCAAAACATCCTAGAATTCCAGCAATTCGTATGACCATAAAGTACGAACACAATTGAACGTAAAAATAAAGTCAAACGTAACGGTTCAGAAGGCAACGTTACCGCGCAATAGTAAACTGAGTTAATCACGACATCCCATAAAAAGAAAACTTTTCGGTTTGCACTTTGCATATGCCCGAACCACAGCCCGTAATTTACAACTACCACCCGCTCACCCCCGGAAAACCGTACGTCGCAATAATCACAACTCTTATTATTAGTTTTTGCAGTTACCGGCGAGTTAGTATGCAATTAGCGTGCGCATTGACGATAAGAGCATTACGTTAGCTAACGGTAGTAATCCTACCACTCGGCAAGGTTTCCCTCCCTCTTCATCTCCCCTCTCTTTTTCTCTACCATAACTACAGTAGCCAAAGTGGGGTTATTGCGACGCACGCCTATGCCAACTGGAAAGTTTTACGATTGCATTCGGTTACCGCTTTAGTGGCCATTACATGCTATGCACTATCAGCTGTTTTGATTATTTCGTGTCTAACGATTGACTCGAAACCGAGACATTCGTGTTTGTTAACGTGCGGTATATGGCAGGATTTATGTTTCAGCAGGCTGAGTTCTAAGTGTGTTTATGTGTCATTATTTTGAATTGGTACAAAAAAGTGTGGTAAATCTAAAAATAAACAACTTTAGTAAATTAAAATCTACCTTTTTTAAGAGTTTTAAGTAACCTAATCGATGACGTTCTCAAATACAGTCGGGTGTATAAAAGATCGGCCCACAAAGAACGTGTGTAAACTGTTAAGTTAAGTCTCTTTTGAACGAATTATTCAATTAATATGATTATTTCGTTTAACTGAGCATATAAGTAGGTACGGGGCTACTTGCGCTGACCTTGAAACAACGCGTCACACATCAGACCTACTGGGGTTGAACGCCCCAGTCCATTAGACCCTCTTCAAATATCAATAGACCATGTTCAAAATCCAACAAACCCTATTCAAATATCAACGGATCCTGTTGATACTCCAACAGACCCTGTTCTAAAACCTACAGGTCTGATGTGTGAGGCGTTTAAAACCAACAGGTCTGATGCGTGAGGCGTTGTTTCAAGGTCAGCCCAAGTAACCCCGTACCTACTCATATACAAGGCATAAGAATTTTTATTGTAATTTGCAGCGTTCTGTGAATTATTCTATAATTCTATATTAGAACCCATTAGAAGGTTACGTAGTGTCTTATGTAATATCCACCTTGGGTCTTTTTGCGGAAATGCAACACAATTGCTGTAACTATGTATTCAAATAAATGCTAGATGCTAGTTTTGGAACAATCTGACAAAAGACAAGAGAGATATTTATATAAAATACTTTTTCTTTGATCTAGATCTAGAAAGGGGATTTGGAATTACGGAAGACTCTTCTCAACTTTCTGAAGAACATATCTCTGAAGTCAAGTTTTAACTGCATGCTATTCTTTTTCTTATAGTTGTATATGTCTTAAGTGCTTTTGTCGTGTTTTTCAGACGTATAACAGGGACATATTTAGTAGAGAATTTAAAGATTCTTAATTAAATTAGTTTTTCCTTGACCTTTTTTACTGTATACAGAGCAAATCATTCAGCACTTTTATGCGCAGACAATACTAAGACATATTCTGTCAGTTACCAATACTTTTAAATCTTAACAACTGAAATTTTAGCATTAACGTAATTTGAAACTCTAGCTATAACATTTACACTATTGTCTAGACTTAAGTCTGTTAACAGTTCAGTTAACATCACAACGAAACGTACAAAAACAAATATTAAAAGACTCCGTCATGAATTAATTTGCGAAAGCCAACTACCCCGAGTAAAAGGTATCAAACTGGCAAGAAATGTACTAAAAAAGAAGCATTCGCACCGTAATTAAATCCACAGACGTCCTGCAAACGACGAAGTCAAAAGTTTGATATTAAATTAAAACATCCGATAGTCAAGAGTCGAGAAGTTTTAAGCACCGTTTAGAATTAATTAAAACCGATTTCCTTCTCTCTACTAAGTTTGCTTCGCAAGCATTGTTTCGGAATCCCACCTGCAGTATTTACGTATCTACTTGATCTAGTACCCGCTCGCGCTGGATTTACCTAAATTTTATCGAGTTGCGATAACGGAAATCTAATAAATCCAAGCGCCGCGCCGCTGCAAGGAAGCTGAGGTAAACACTATCGGTTTTATTAAATTTGCCCTGAGCGCACGCTAGTAGGCATCTCATTTTCTACTTGGTGTGCGACCAGGCATGCATAATATGTCATGATCGCGCGTGCTGGAGGCTGGAATATGGCCAATATAGACGTTACGAGTGAGCGTACAATTTTGGCGGATGCGCCGGAATGAACCACATTCCTGCATGGATATCGTTACTATAAGATAATATTTGGCCTTGATCCAGATTCCTAGACATTCTTTCTTTAATATGAATGGTGAATGTGTAAGAGGTATCACGGATGAACTAGATTTCATAGAATCTTTGAAAGAGTTTCACAGAAGAGCTTGAAACACAATTACACAATTAACATAATTTTTTTGTTTTAAGACAACACATACTTATAATAAGAATTTTCTTTAATATAAAACAACTGAAGTATTTTCTTTAAGAAAACGATTGTTTTGATTTAAGAACTTTTTTTTTAGGAAAAAGTTTTCGCATTATGATTCATCACAATATCTGATTGTTTGTAGAAAATTATTGGTTTGACATAAAGCCAAACAGATTAGAGCGCAAAACGGTATTTAATCGATTCCTTCCGTTCTTTCTTTTTGCGCGTTCCTTTGTTATAAACCCATAAATTGGTAATTACGATATCCTCCCGCGGGCCAGATTTCCATTATGCGCCCAAATAAAGCTGGTTTTGCACGCGATAATTATTTTACGCCACAAAAGAAGATTTTAATCGATACGCTCAATACAATCCTTTGAAACGCTACCCCAACATTATCCCCAGACTGTCGTCCTATACGAATAATTTGCAAGAATCGGACTGCAAACCGCTAAGCTATCTTTGTCCTTGTCGTATACATTTACACGTATAGGCTTAAAGGCAGTGAAAACGAGCACACACGCCGATTAGTGCTGTGCGTGTTGCTTGGCGACGTAATCTATTTGTTGGAATGCTATTTCAAGGCTGTATAATCGCGATCGGACTTTTTGACATTCCTATAGGTTAAGGAGAGGGGAATCGAATAGTGTTGGTTTTATGATGATTGAATGAAGCGTCGATGAGATACAGCCTATTAAATATACCAGTTTTTGCTAATATTTCGAGTCACCTAATCAGTTATTAATTAATTACGGATGCTAATTTACATATTTCGGATCGGACTTTTCCACTTTTGGATTGACCGAATATGAATTGACCGAAATATGTACATATCAGGAAAAAAAATTAAATAACAATTGTTTTATCTTACAAAGGAAACTAACTCGAGCTAGGTTTGAACACAAGAAACTTGTAAAATCGTATCGGCTGGAATATTCGACGCAAAAGATATCACCTAACTCCTTTTGCATACGGAAAATCATGTAGAACACAACATTACAACAGAACTGTGGAGTGTGGTGTGGTTATAGCTGGAAAATAATTTCGTGCACAGAGTGTTATATTGATATAAATTTAAAAGATGTATGTCTATACAAAATCATAGCGACGTATACAACTACAACTGTATTTGAAACATGAAAATTATCATAGCTTCTCTACAATATCACTATGGCTACTGTTGCCACTATTACAGCCGAACCAATATAGCTGAACCATAAAGAAAGATAAGCAAAACGTCATCAACGCACTGTACTACGATTCTGCAGGGCTTTCCGTTTGCAAAATGAGTTGGGTGATAGCTTTTGCATGGATACGTCGAATTTCCCAGTCGATAAGACTTTACAAGTTTATTATTTTCCAGTCTAGCCAGAGGTTGTTTGCTAATCACGTAAACGGTTTACTAACTTTTACAACTGTCAGATTCGTAGTGGATACTTATCGTCTCAGTTGATACATATTCAGATTCTAACCACTCAGTTGCTCTATGGCTCATTCAGAATTGCAACTTTCCGCAAAGTTCTTATTTATGTATTGCATGTAGCAACTTGCACGGTTGCTGGCGTTAACAATTTTGATATAGAAGTGGGCTCCATGTGCAATATTTCGTAAAAATAGTAGTGATTTGAAAACTTTACATTTTTACTTCGCTACTGTTGAAACGATACGTTATATCTATGAATAAACGTTTCTACATAAAATACATATTATATGTTGGTAGGATACTAAATTGCGATGATATGATGCCTCGTTTACACATAATGATTTTTAAATGAATTTTAACTGGAATTTTTAGTGTTTTTCTTGGCCCAGCTTTTTATTCTGTTCCCTTTTCGCTTCTTTTCTTATTCCTCTAGAATGATGCTCTGTTGTTTCTTCTTTTTTATTAATAAATATTCTCTCCAAGAATTAGATAATAATGTTACTGAGGAACACTTTCTTTTTACTTTATTTGGATGTTTCAGGCCAGAATAATATTTTTTAAATGGAGGTGGCATAAGTTCAACTGTTATGTCCAAAGGTGGTGTATTAATGTCAGAATCTCTACTCTCTTCTGCCAATGTAATAATAAGGGATTATTGATGTCCGTAATTCCGACACTTGTGTCGAAATTTGGACAAAATGCGTAGGATTAATTGCAAACGATGTAAAATATGTTATTTTCTTGTATAAAGGCAGTTCTATTGATGTCACTTCTAACCATGTGTCCTACCTATTTTATCTTCACAAAGTTTTAGTTCTACGTTTTGGTTTAGATTTAATGAATTGTAAATTATTGTAAACTCATAGTTGAATGAACCTTGTACACCACGTTTTACACCATACGATCTTAAAGCAAAACTTCCAACACGCAACGCAACATTTCAAACTTCCTCACAACAAAACTATCATTTTACGTCAAAATATCGATCGTTTAGCAGGTGCTTTACACGAACGAACGGCACGGGCTTACTTCCTTACCTTCAGGATCGAGGCTACGGAATATTTGAATTAGATAACAACCTAAGGACGGTTTTTCCAACCCCGTCTCCATAGTCTTATATGTTCGCTCGCTATAGTCGCGCTCAGACGTTTGTCGCATTCGCCCACCTGCAGCCCCGTGAGTGTTAATGGCAAATACACAAACGCGGGTCCGCGGCCGCACTTAATCGCATTGATTTTGGTGGTGAAGAACGCGGACAAAACAGCGGGGCGGCCGCCCACTACCACAACAACGGTTCATTACGTGCGATTTTTCAGTGTCGTGCAGACTGCCTCCTTGTTATCAATTTGACCGTGTGGCCGGTGGTTTTTTTTTTCTATTCGTAAGGCGGGCGATCCGTTTCGGTGGTCAGGTGATTAATTTCGCTTGTCTGAGATTTTTTGTTTTTAATTTGGTTTCCGGGAAATGGTTGAGATTGTATAGGCGGATAACGTCCGGATTATCGTGGTATGGCTTGAAGGGTGAGTTTGGAAAAATAATCGTTGTTTTTAGAGTTGTGTTGCTGGTTATTATGGTTAGAAATTCGTGGTTAAATTTATTTTAGTTAAAGTTTTGTTTTGGACACCTTTTTGTTATAGTTCTCTTAAGGATATTTTTGTTTGACACTTGTAGGGTTATCAATTTCTTTTTCGCACTTCTTGCCGCAGTACTTGAGATTTTAAAGCGATATACATCATATAAGTGAGGATCTTAAAGCGCAGACTCCGCGTATGCGTGTTTCTTTGAGATGCAAATTAAGCACTTTGTTGGTATGAGCGTGTTACAAAAGTCTAGAAAGTTCGATCTTCTCTAAGGATAAAAGCAGAGGCTAGTTATTATTATTAATTCATATTATCATAAATTTTCATATCATTTTATAATATTCTCGATTTTTTAATACAATATTAAATAGTAATAGTTTATTTGTTTAACGTATTGTCGTAGAAACCTGAAAAGAGTCTAATCGTAAATTAATCTTTGAACTTTTACCTGAAATCCTGAAAGTTTATACACAAAAGTTTTTGTACCGTTTACAGCAATTCTGTAAGTAGAATACTTACTGAGTTTTTTGTTGTTTTTCCTTCGTTTACTTCTGACGTAAGAGGCAACTTTCAAGCTCGCATTCGTATTCAGCGCAAATATCACCCTAATTTTCAACAGTTTAATTATAAATAATTTTCTGTGCAAAATTCAATACTGAAATTATGGAGTTGAAATTTGTTAGTTTTCAATAGAGTCAGTTTTCAATAGTGTCGATGACGTCATGAGTCAAGAACAATTATAATGCATATTCTAATAGTTAAAAATCGACGTGTCGTAGGATTCTTTTTACTAAACAATAGTTTCAGAGATAATCGTCAAGTTTCTATATTTTGCGTCCTCATTGGATGATGACAATTTCTATTTTATTAATTATTTAATAATTTTATATATATTGAGGAGTTGATACCTGCTGTTAAAGTTTAGGTTACTAAATCTGATGTGAGCAGACACATGTCTTTATTATTTTATACTGCAGTGTCAAACTCTGATGCAGACAATACTGTCAATAGAATCAAAATATTTGTGAAAATCTGGCTAACTAGTTTTAATGTAGTACGAGCGACCTTGATGACATAAAATTTGCTCATGCATCTAAACTATTAATGTTGCCAAAAAATGTGAAAGACATGAATTATACAAAATTTCCCCTACTTTAATTTATTATTTACCTATTTTGACAAAATTATAGAAATTGCGGCTCATTTACGAAATCGTTAAAAAATGCGAAAAGAGTATTCATCCAGTTTCTTTGGACCCGTTTGAACAAAAAGCTTTTCAGCTCTAAGTTAGGTCATGAAACTTGTAAATACGAAGTGTCGTCGCGATACCATTCGTAGTTTTTCCGGAATCGTCGCCATAAAAAACGGGTATACACACATAAACACACACACAGACTTTTTTTGGTAAAAAGTGTTCAGTAGACCCAAAAATACATATTTCCCCAAAAAGCATTATTTTTTGCACCATTACAATACTTCATATTACTATTGACATTTCAAATACTAATTATGGAATATACGAATATACCTAATTAAAATACTAATATGACAACTCTTCAAATATCCTTTGGATCTTATCAAAATCCGTTATTTCGGAGTTTTCTTTTATTTTGAGATACGTCCCGACATTAATTCAGAACTATTGTCCTGATATCGCATGACTACACAAAAAGTAAAATTTGCCTGTCTAGACTTTACCACAAATTCCTTATAATAATAGTTATTTCAACCAAAAAGAGGCTAATCTATAGGTTGCGTGAATGACTCTGAATATATATGTACCTACCTACCAAAATTGTTTCCCTACTAAATATATGTTGCAATATAAAATACCAAATTCAACTTCAACAGCGTAATTTTGTTTTTAAAATAAAACATTCGTGTTTTAATATCTACAAATTCGTTAATAATATAGTTTCATTTTTATTTTACAGAGAAAAGGCTTCAAATTTCGGATATAATCCAGTTTGCGGTAAGTACACTCTCACTCAACTTTTAAGATATTGATCGTTGTATAATAACAGCAATAATTATTTAATTATGCAATAAAACAACTACTATAAAGAACAAATCAGTAATATCTACTTATGTAGTACTTATGCATCCGGTTCTTTGAATAAATCTAAGTTATGCCGCACAAATCAGCGGGTGAAGTAGCCCGCAAAAGTAGGGCATTGAAAAAGGCGCCAATCTGTTGAAAGCATGACTTATATATTTTCCATATAGAGTAGCCTTCCTCGGGGCAGGCAGACAGGTGCCCCATACAACAGCAGAATGGCAAAAACGATTTTCCCGCAGACCTACAGACCTCACCGAGCCGTTGCTCTTTCTTTGGAAGTCCTTTTGATATTAGACCGCAGCGGCATGCATTATTCAACAGCAGACCTAACTAAACACATTTCCTTTGGAAATTCCGCAGAGAAGATGGCCGTACACTTATCAGTATCTTTATAGTTCCGGTTGGTTTGCTTTATTCAATAAAATGATAATAAACTAACCGCATAAGTGATTGATATTTATTAATCGATAATCAATATCTATTGTTGTGATTGGGTTGGCAATCTATTAGTTTCTTTTTTCATTTACTCAGTTATTTTCGACCACGTTTGACCAAAACACTGAAATAAATTAAATAATTCTGCAAATTTGTGTATATCTTCTAACTATCGTGCCCTGAAGGGTCATTATAAATGATACAACTTTTTGCTACTTTGCAACTTTTTTTAAATAAGCATATGGTGCTTAACATATTGAAACTAATCTAAAAGATTGACCATCAATTTAAATCTGAATTCATAAAACTAGGTACTTACTTTGTCCTAAACAAGAAGCACTAACACTTCACTCACTGTGCTCTGCTTTTTCACGTTTCACTGAATTACTAGTGCGAAGGGTGTAGTTCTTTTTAGTCTTCTCACTAGATTCTGGTTGTCCAGTAGCTGCAGGGCATCTACGTTGACGTGATGGCTTAGGCGAGATTCATGCTTAGTGGCGAATATTTTTATCTCTTGGATGACTTGTGGGACACCAAGATCACGATGCAGGTTACTATTCCGTATGTACCAAGGAGCTTTAACCATATTCCTCAGTACCTTATTTTGGCAACTTTGGATTTCTTGCTTATTGGAATTTTTCGCGCAACCCCAAAGCTGGATGCCGTATAACCAAATCGGTTTTAGTATTTGGTTGTAAACTTGTAGTTTGTTCTGTACTGACAACTGAGAGTTTCTTCCCAGAAGCCAGTACAGTTCTCTATATTTGAGGCCAAGCTCTACTCTTTTCTTCTTAACGTGTTCTTTTCACCTAGTTTTGTATCCTGAGTCATATCCAAATACGATTCTTTTGTTTGTAAATGTGAACAGATTTCAGTTCGTTGAACTTGGTCTTCCTTTTTTTGGTCCATTTATATATAAAACATATTCTTATGGATACAACGTCATTCAAAACCCTTAAATTCCATGCCTCAAGGAGTTCGGAGCGATTTCAAACAAGTAGGGTAGTTTGGGGTAACATACCCCAAAAGAACGTGATGCAGGCATGTTTTTTTATAATTTTATTATGTTATTAAAGTTAAAGCCTAATATGCTTAGATTAGTTGAAAAATACTAAAAAAAGTGTTGTGTCGCAGAAAGTCTCAAATGAAAGTTGAGCAGATTTATTGGTACAAATAAAGAGAGAAATTATTTTCCATAAATAATTGGATTCAATACTCTCAATTGTTTCAATAATTTATAAAAGAAACCAACTGATGACCCAGTCTGTAGTGCAGCACCGAGCTGAACAAAGGATATGTCATATGAACACCTGAACTTCTATCGATTGGCAAATGAAAAAATTGTTAGAATCAGTAAAGTTTGTTGTTCGATTCTAAGGTCGGACAGAACATTTTTATTTTATTTTTTATTTTTTGCTTGTTATTTATTTACTCGCGTATACATTCTTTAATAATATAAGTAAAATTACAGTTTTTATGTGAACATATCAATCTAAATTACTTAAAAAAGAACGTGATACATAAACGTATGGCTATTGTTCGTGTAAAGGGGCGTCTATATTTAGAGATCGTGCTCGAAATGGGGATAATTAATTTTTGAACCATCGACCTTAATCGTCCGAGAGAAAGAGTAAAAAAACAATCTGCATACAAATCGCCACTTTTTATAGGCTTGTTTGTACTTTAAGTCATAAATGTCGTCGCAATCAACGCGCCCCATCTCGGTGGCGAAAACTGAGCCTTCTATATTTAGCTCTAATTACACCGTTGGTATTTACAACCACCCGTTACAGTCCGCCGCGAAGCGTCGCGACGTACGGCCTAGATTATCGACCCAGTACGGCCCTTTCTTTATACAGACTGGTTCTAATCAGATTTCTTCAAATTCTAGAATATA
Source organism: Melinopterus prodromus (assembly GCA_964023965.1). Lineage (NCBI taxonomy): Eukaryota > Metazoa > Arthropoda > Insecta > Coleoptera > Scarabaeidae > Melinopterus > Melinopterus prodromus. The sequence continues at coordinate 65,254,974 of OZ030393.1, forward strand.
TTAGCTGATTATTATACAGGTGTTCCATCCGTACGTGGTCGTATTTTAGTTGCTTGTCGGTTCGTCTGGCTGATCAATTTCAACTCGTGGGTTTACATAGAGCCAAAATTAAGGTAAAATTTACATTCATGTATATCACCAGACAACATTTTAGGTGAAACAAATCCAGGAAACTTGATGTTTTGATGTCCTGAATAAGTTTTCGATTACTTCGATTACTTCGATTACTATAAACCTGGTGCAGTTTTAAAACCAAAAAGGATCCTCCGGCATTTGTAGTTTTTAATAGTTTTTAGGTTAATTTCGAACTGATGATACCCTGAAGAGAGGTCCAATATGCTAAAGTATACACCTAATTTGTTCAAAATTTAGTTCATAACTATTAGCATCCATTGCCCAGTTCCAACTGTCACACTACATGTCTTTTGGTGGTCCTTTTAATAGAATCCTTAAAAACGTCTCACGGAAAAGAATGCTTTAACTGAGCTTAAAACGCGGAGTTTCTTGGTACTAGTATACGCGCTATCAGAACCAAAACAAATAAATTTTGGTCATTTTTACTTTATCATACGCAGTATGATAATAGTATATTGTGTACCAACCCGATAAAGTAGTTCTTTTCCGGGCCGAGAGAAGAGTTTTTGTGGCGACGATTTCGGAGAAACTATTGAAGGTATCGAGACGAAACTTCATATTTAGAAGTTTCATGACCAAACTTAGAGCTGAAAAACTGTCGGTTCAAAACGGTAATGTCAAAACTGGATGTTTCCTCCAGGCCTTTTTCAAGGATTTTGCAAATGAGCCGCCATTTCTGTAATTCCGTCGAAAAAGTTAAATAATCAACTAAAGTAGAGGCAATTCTGAATAATTTATGTTTATGACATTTTTTGGTAAAATTATTATTTTAGCTGTATGAGGAATTTTATTTGATCGAGATCGTGTCTGCCTTAAAACTTAGTTAGCCAGGATTTGACAATTATTTTCATTCTGTCAGTAGGTGCGTCAAAAGCTGTTTTTTTTTGACAATACTTACAGTCAATATTATCAAAATATCTGTCAAATCCTAGCTAACTTGTTTTATTTTAATGCAGGCACGATCGATTTCGATCAAATAGAATCTCATGCAGCTAAACTATTAATCTTACATATATTGTTGTATGATAAACTCATGTGCCTGGCCACATCAGATTTTTAGACCTGATTTGTATTCAGCACAGAAAATCTATCAACAACGCCACCTATCTGAATAATACTTTATAATATTTATATACATACAAAGTGTAAGTATGTGTTCATAAAGAATATTATAATTAGAGTGCACTTACTTGCTCACAGTTAGCATCTGCTACATGCTTTTATTCTAATGACTTGTCGTATTTGCTGCAATTTATTGAAATATATACTCAGATACACTTTTAGAAAGTAAACTTCATTCTGAGTGAAACTCTTCATATGGACTAAAACGTTTTTCAAATTTTTAAAAAGTTACAGTTGCTGGAACTATTAACACAAACAGAAAAATAAACCACAAAATACATATCAAACAATGCAAAAACAAAGAAATAATACAATCAATACCAATAACAACAATAAAAGTAAATAATTGTAAGTAAAAAAATCAAAATATCAAAAATAAACTAAATATCTTGTCCGGCTTTTCTGCCGATTTGCTACCACACTCCAGTCCGCAACAAGCTCCATACTTTTGTTTATCAACACTCATTCAAATTTCAAACAGCGTTTTCCCTTAAATTAAAGTGAAGTTCGACATTTAATTTGTAAAGCTAGTGTCACTCACAATATTCTTTCTAAAAATATGAAACATCAGAACTCCTTGATACGTTTTTTTTTATCGTTTTGGTTTATTGTGACCGGACTGTACGTCAAAGGGCCGCGTCGATCAATCTGATGGCGTGCAGGAGAGGCTCTCGGCCTTTACTGCAGCCATCATTTACCGGTTTACAACTGCAGTGAAACTGTAATTTGGCGCGCGGATCACGCTCGACCGACTCCGTCCACCTTCCCCTTGGCCACGATCTTTATTGTAATTTCTCGCGGCACGCAATTAACGCCGCCCGAATTCGTGCAATTATCGGCTTTACAACCCACCTCAAAATTGCCGTCTATTACCAGACTGATATAAAGTCGGACGCGTCGTACGGAATACGTCAAGCGAATTTTATGATAGCTAATAGGAAAATATTCGTTTTGTTACCTTTTTATGGTGTTATAGAGTCAAAAAAGTAGATTATTGTGAAACCAAAACATTGAACCACGGTGAACTTGTAATGTGTGTTATAATTTGACTTGAATGAAACGATACTATCGACTTCACCGCCCTTTTAATAAGAAGTTTTGGGTGCCCTAAAAATTACATATCGACAGTCGGAATTTGGATTTCATATAGAAGTGGTCAAAAGCAAGGGATTATTATATTTGTTCAAGAGATCACTAAAAGTTTTTTAACATGTCAAAAGAACTGTTATTATGGACAAATATAACATTAGAATATTGTATCTTAAATCTCAGATATCGGTGCAGTTCAGGGCTAAACTATGAAGTGCGCGATTTAAAAAATATTAATTATTAAATGATGAATTTGATCAAACTATTACAAGACTATGTCCTAAAAGTAATTTTTAATATTCCCATTTTCAAAAGTTTTAAAAAATTAGGAAAATATTTCTCATATCTGTCCGTCTGTCCGTTTGTCTGTGTACACGATAACTGTAATTTTGAAGTAATTGATCTGAAATTTGGTATACAAGCTTATCTCTTAAAAAGCAAAGACAAGCTCGTGAATAAGCACAATCGGCTAACTCAATTTTTTCTTTCAAACTCAACACCAAAAATATTTGATGGTGGGGGTATTTTAACTTCGGCCCCGCTGAAGATAGCTTTCTTACTAGTTGAAAAATTTGTACAATACTAGTAAGAGTAGATTATCAAAATGTGCAGTTTTCATAATTTGTTATTAATAATAACAACTTGAGATCAAACGATAAAACATGAAATATTCAAATTTGATATGCGCATTTAAGTTTATTTTATTTATTTAAATTTTTTCCTTATGACATTTATAATTAATTGTAAATGACTGATACATCTAATTTAACAGTTTGTTTTGTATATTAAATCAAATAAATTTGTCAAAACAGCAAAAGTAAAAGTAATTTGGTCGCAATGGGTACGACACACTGTAGAAAATGAAAACTGTTATTTTTACTGTAAAATAGATCCGAAATAGTTGACAATACACATTTAAAAAGTACGGAAAATCCAGAAAATCATCCTAAAGTGGTTTTTATTGCACAAAAGGTAAGACTTCTTTGGTTAAAATTCTTCCACATTTAGTCTAAAATTACTTAAAGTTCTGAAGGTTTTGTCCGGTATTTATTCACAAAAATGAATCATGAAGGCAATACACAAAATTAAATACCAAATTTGAATCAACTTATATATCGCCTATAATTTTGACCCATAATTTATAATTCCACCCAATTGATTTAGATCATAGAGTAAAACCAACATCTTAATCAAGGTATAAAATGTGTTTGTTGATGTAATGGAATATGATAAACAGCGCCATCTACCAATCACGTGGCAACTAGCCGTGTTAGTTAGACTCCCGTACATAAAATGAGCTTTTGAAGATGTCTATGGAGCTAATACTGGTCCTAATTGTTACGAATACAACTGAATCCATTGTTTATTTCTAAGAACCGACGGTATCTACACTAAAAGTTTTGATTTAGAGTGTTTGTAACTTAAATCGCAACTATTATTTATGTTTTTTCTTTTTATTTCTATGTACAGTATGCAACTGGTGACGAGCAGAACCGGTTGAAATTCGAATATTGCACGAATCCCACAATAAATAGATTATTCATCGATGCCTCGCATATTTTATTTTATGCATAAAATACAGTCGTTAGAAATTGTCAAAATGAGTTTGTGAAAACAAATTTTTATTTTTTATAGCATATCCGTAAGCTGTCATTTCCTCAATCATATTTCTTGGCTGATACTTATTCTCACATAGGTCCATAAGTATTCCATCTTACTCGTAACTCTGGTCTCAGTCTTGCTTGCCAAATTGACATTGACTTTCAGCATTTTCTCTTGTAACTGACCGAAATATACGACAATATCCTTCCTTCAGTACCCTTAGCCATGGATAGATTTGTGTTGAGCTCTGCAAATTGCTTTCTGCCTGGCATTTCCTGGTAACTTTCCTCCTTACTTTCCCTTTTATCTGTTGGAGGTAGGCATGAGATAGTTGGTCTTCTGATACACCTTGATACAATGATCTCTTGGTGGGTTGCATTAGATGTGTCCATCTTTTCAATATAATATGCAACGACTCTTGACGGGCACACAATTGCGTCAATTCGCGTCAATAATTCATTTATTTGAAGTAACATACGTATGTCAGTCACTCTTAGCTTGCTTTGTATATGTTTTTTTTTTGTAATTTAGCAGTGATTATCTGGAACAGAAATCATCTGAAAAACAACTTTACCAAATACATTCGCAAAAAGCTTACAAAAACAATTTTCCCTACAGTGTTCGGTTCAATGGCGTATAGATCCTGGGGCAACATCATTTCGGCAGGTTTCAAAGCGGCCGGTTCACTCCAAATGAAGCGAACGCATTGACGTGACCTAAATAAGGCCGTAGATTAGGTCAAAACACCCCCGCAGTTCGAATAATTAATCAGTTTGATAGATCCGTGGCACCAAATCTCCGCGCTGACATTTAAACTTCGCATGCGGGGGATTTTTTTCCTCGATTTTCAGCGTGTCGGGTTTTTGCCTCATTAACTCGAATGGCTAATGAAGCCGGACATTACCCTAAATGATTTTTTGTGTAACGTGATACGTTGTATTTATTAATAAACATTATAATGAATGTTGGTTGCTAATACTTTGGTGAGTGTAAATTGCTTGGAAAAAGGGAAGTCGTGTTGGCTTATTCCTTCAGTTCCAGCTGAATGTTTTAACGATACTGATGCTAATGTTGTGATTTTACTATAAAATCAATAAATCGAAAGTCCTTTTTTCGATTGACCCCGTTGTCTGTGTGGGCTTTAAAGACCACATAAAAGTTTTACTGTTATTAAGTGCAATCAAAAGCGGATGAACTTAGGCTGCGATGATATTACCTTTAATACATGCAATCAAGTGGTACTACCTCGTTTTTATTGAGTTTTCATTCGATGAATGAAATTAGTGACAGACTTGAAAAGAAAAGAATACATTGTTTTGATTAACAATGATTTAAAAAAATATTTTAAGTAATTTGAAAGGTTATAATAAAAATGATTAAATTGATTAATATGAAAGTCAAAATTTGCTAAAATAGATACATGATTTCTTAAAAAAAATTATAAAACTGTTAAATAAATAAATAAAAATTAAAAAAGAAGACTTTTAATCGTATGGTTATTTAGGTGGAGGCGCCGGGAGCACATCATTTCTGTTTTAATACTCTTTAAGATATCAATTGGTCAATTTCCACAACCTACTTACTTTACTAGTATCAGAAACACCTTTCGTGTCTCATTAAAAAATAGAGACGTTACTTGCTTTTTTGCAGATAATGCCTCATGGTGCAAATGCGGACCTGTGTGAAATGTCGTGTTTAAAGTTGTACAAAATACAAATATTTGTGTTGCAATTATACAATAAGGAAATAAAGTAACTCAAATGGCTTAAATACAATACGTAACAGTGCCATAAAGGATCATCTACAATCTACACTATTCAGCTCCCTTACTTGGTATTTTTTTAAGTCTGTAACATATACTGTTTTTGCGTTATAGTTCAGTTCATATGAAAATTACCCTAATTCTCACCTTCTACAGAATTTCTAGTAAATGGTAAAACTCGTGTTTGGAATATGGAATGATTTATTCCATACCCCATTTTTTATTTCTTGTTAATTTTGAAAGATGAATCTAATCAAAATGCAAATCGTTTCACGTGTATCTGTTTAATCTTTTTACGTGTATTATGATATATAGGTTTTCTAACAAAAAATGTACCCCCATTTTGAGTCTCTTAGATACGAAATTTTCAAAAACCATTCCTTTTTGTGTCATCAAAACAATTTACCTTCCAAATTTCACGTTAGGTTTTAGGATCTAAAATGTAATTCACTTAGGGTACATTGGACACCCTGTGTCTTAATATGGTTCGACTGGGTATTTAGGCGGGATCTAGAACTAAAAATTAGAAAAAAAGTTATTCGTTAATGAGTTATAGCCCCCTAAGAACTTTATTAGTTTGTACTACAGTTATTAGAAAACTCGAGATGTAAATAACTGGTTTTTGAATTGACAACTTCCAAAGAAAAAACGATTCAAACCGATTTTCGAACTTTTGCAGGCGAAAGTAAACAAATGTACCTATTCCTATACTAAAAACAGTGCTAAAAACGTAATAATTTTGGAATAATAATAAAAGGAAATGTGACCAGGCACATGACTTTATCATACTATAAATAAAATTAATAGTTTAGCTGCAATCTATTTGATCGAGATTGGTCTGCATTAAAATACAACTAGGTATTGTAGGTATTGTGAAGACATGAGTATTTGGCACTACCTACTGTCATTAGAATAAAAATATCTGTCAAATCCTGGCTAACTAGTTTTATATTAATGCAGACACGACCGATCTTAGAATTTGCTCATGCGGCTAAACTATTACTTTTACCAAAATATGTCATACACATAATACAATATTGAAAATTTCCTCTACTATAATTTATTATTTAAGTATTTGGACGTAATTACAGAAATGGCGACTCATTTGCAAAATCGTTGAAAAATGCTAAGAGTAAACATCCAGTTACTTTGGACCCTTTCGATTAAAAAGGTTGTATTATAATTGTATTATAATAATTGTGAAATTACCTTTTAGATTAGCCTGATGATGTCTTAATGACGAAATCGATCGCTCTGCTTTTAAAATAAAATCCAATACTCGTTACGACGTTCTGCGTTTTCCTTAATTATTATAAATATGAAGTTTCGTCCCGATACTTTTAGTAGTTTCTCCGAAATCATCGCCACAAAAAACGGGTACACACATACTCACTTTTTTGTACCTTGGTTAAAAATATTCAAGGCATCCAAAAAGATATATTTCCACTAAAGTTTCATATTTTTTTGACACGATTACAATACTTTATCATACTACAAAAAACCTACCTTAACTTTTCATAATTTCCTTAAACAATCTAAATTGCAATATATTAACAAATCAGATTAAAGGGTCTATTGTGTTTTAGGACAACTACTTTATTATTATTTGACATACATTATACAATTTTTTTCTCGATAATACCACCTAAAACTAAATCGCAATTTCAAAAATAAGAAACGTCAAATAGCAAAATATCAGGTTACTCGCCACGAAAACAATCAAAATTGCGATTTTAGCGGATACTAAAAGCACATTAATACAAACCAAACACACCGATAATAGAATTTAAAATTTCATCAGCTGCGGTCAGCGACAAAATCCGGGCCGCGATTGAAATGTAAATTGTCAGATTTAGTATACATTTTAATTTTTTGATGAAACGTAAACAGAGGGGGTGCTGCCGCCGGTATATTTTCGGAATTCATCTCGAAGAAAGTAACGGTGCCCCCGTACTAAGCCAGCCCCGCACAAATTGGATTATATTATCGACCCTTTTTGTCTCTATTCAACAGGGGGACTATCGTTCGCGTCGCGTCTGTTGGGGGTTGTTCGGGGTATCGTTTACATCCTACATAATATATCATGTAAATGTTTTGCCGCTGGATCGGCCTAATTGAATTATTGGTGCTTTTATACAGATTACGGCGTTCGCAATCAATTGTGATATGGGCGCCATTATTATTCATAACGACGGTTACTAGATTGGATTTATTTGGGTACTGATTTTTGTTGCCTTGGTCATGCACATGCTTTATTTGATGATGCTTTAAAATTTGTTAATTTAATGCATATTATAGTCAATTTGTGTTATTATTATTATTACTTCAATGAGCAGATACTACACTATAACACTTTTACGTGTTATTGTTACTAGTCAATAAAAAACAACAGTTTAATTAGTTGTTTTTTGCTGACTGACTATCACAATGAAAACTTATTAATTTATCATAAACATTTTGTATATAATACATTTATATAAATATACAATAAATAGTAATGTAGTAATTAGAAATAACCCTTCTGTCCAGCTCACAGGACAATGCTGAACTTATTTTCCTTAGTTCTAATGATCAGGAAACCTGTAATACAAATCCAAATTGATGCATATCAATTAAGTAATAATAATTTAAGTTTCTGATGCTAAAAGTAAACTTTTGCAAAGTTAAAAAGTAGTAACTTCGCGTATATTTGGGAGTTAAGCTGACTCCAACATTTTTGGAACAAATTCGATATTAGTTTCAAGATTTTTGGTAGAATTTATTATTTCATTATTCCGTTTAGGTTTTATCGGTTTTTAATCTACAGTGCCATTGGCCTGGGGCTACAAAATAGTGTAACTAGGTGTCTTCATCACTCGAGTCTTAAGAAGACTTCTTTTTTTGGAATTCAAAATGGCGGATCTAATATGGCGACCAAACATGTAATTAATTGTCGGATTCATGTAAAAATTAAAACTTGTGATATATGAAGGTTTCGGATTCCAAATCTGGTGTCAGGTGTATAAAATTCAAAATGGCGGATCCAATATGCCAACTAAGCATGTAATTAACTCTCGGATTCGGAAGAAAACAGAAAGATCTGATGTTAGATGTTTATAATTCAAAATGGCACCGAATGCTATCAGGCAACCATAATAAATTAACGTGAATTTGCAACTTTTTTTTTCCCCATTTCCTGTAATATAGTTATGCAGCTCTCCGATTTCAAGACTTATGTCAGTTAAAAATCCAAATTCAATTTGACGATGTATAAAATACAAATAAATCAGATAGTATCAAATTATTTCAGACGTAATTAATGATAAGAAATAAACATAACTAGCTACATAAATCATGGAAATACAATCATAATAAATTTATATAAAAAGTACATTTTTAAAACTACGCTTTAAAAGGACATTTTTTTAAAACTACGCTTTATAAACAAAATTCTTTTCTTTTCCGTTCTTTTCTTTTCTTTTCTTTTCTTTTCTTTTCTTTTCTTTTCTTTTCTTTTCTTTTCTTTTCTTTTCTTTTCTTTTCTTTTCTTTACTTCACTTCACTAAGCTAGTTTTATAATATTTAAATGTTTGTTTACATCCGGAAAACTAACCAGCAACGTTCCGATCCAAGGAAGAATCATCACCGTCCATATAAATAATTAGCGGTAACAACTTCAGAGTCATCAGTTATTCACATCCCATTTCCTAATTGACAGGGGTTTATCCATTTGGGACAATAATAAGTTAGCTGAATAATTACGCGCGACGTTTCGGCTCGCTTCCATCTCACCGGATAGTTTGGAGGATTAAGCTTGAGCCGCATCTTTCACCTGTAAGTCGTTTCAGGGCTGCTCCATCCATTTTAGGCTTAATAAATTTGCAGTTACCGCCTTCTCTCCGAAGTCGATGTATTGGACTACTTATATACAGAGTGTCCCACACGTTTCTCCTATAATAATTAATAAATCGTTTGAGAAAGCAAACAATATTTTATACAAAAGGAAAAACTCGCTCGAAGGTTTAGCTCTCTATTTTCTATAATGTAAAGTTATTGTAATTTATACAGGGTGTTACAAGACGAAGTGGCGCTGTTTTATGCAGTTTCCTCCTTAGTAATCACCCACGTGGTACTTTCCTATAACTTGTCGACTAAAGTTGTTGTACGTAAATTGGTAGAAGCAAGTAGTTTGTTTGTTTTGATTTATAGTGAAATTAAGCCGCGTTTTCTTTCATTGTTCTGAAGAATTTTAATAAGAAATAACAAAGTCGATCACAGCGCATTTGCGTGCAGCAGCAACGGAGAAAACTACGCGGGGGCTTCATATATCGCCACGGGCATCCCAATCGTTTCTCAGTCCCCCACTCCGTATTGTGCACAGGGCCAATGCCTGCAGCGATTCCTGACGAATAAAAAGTCCATAAACGTCACGTCGTCGTACGCACTGTATCGAGAAGCTAGACCATTTGGGGCGGCGACAAAACACCGGTGGCGGCGGCGTGCAAAATTAATAAGGTGCCACTTTGTTTACGCGCTTACTGAAAGGGGATTAAAACGATTAGGCCGATAGGGCCTCCTGTGATTCATCAGCTAATTACCGGAGAGAATAGTCGAGGGCTTACGGAACAACCTTTATAATGAAGGCGTTGACAGGTTACATAGCGGTACTTTTCGGAGGAAGTAAGTATGAAGGAGAATCCAGATTAAAATGGTGGGTTTAAGCCTAAGTTAAAAATATTAGGCTATATATGTACTAAAAAAGTACAAAAATCCAGGGTCCTTGGTAGTAGGATTGGGCGTTAGATATATTTTCGAGTCCGTTTTTGCTCCACCGGTGGGGTAAAAATCCACGCCGTCGGCTAATTGCTTATAACTTGGCCAATTTTGCAAATTTTAGCTTGAAACTTCGTACCCACATTCTTAAGACCTTATATAATAAAATAGCGTATAAAAAACAATTTTTGATCAGAAAACCGGAATCCCCTTAAGGGGTAATACCTAGTCTAAAGCAATAAGTGAGAATGTTTTTTGCAGTTCTTTTAGCAGGTTTATTATTTCTTTTGTTTTGAAGTCAAATAAATTTATAATTGTGGTTTAGCCCTTGATTTGATCATTTTAATTTTTTTATCTCTCCGAAAAACATCCACATTTTCAGAAGGCAGGCCATTACAATTTCAGCATTCTGCATAATTGCCGACGACGCAGCGCCGAGGTAAAACAAAACACAAACGGAATGGAACCGAGGAAGGTATTACATTCCCCCGAAAGAGCGGCCATCGCTGTTTAATAATTCAAAGAATAGCGACGCTTCCGGCGAGCATCATCGTCTTCGTCTATACGTCGTTTCGCGAAACCTGGATAAGATAAAATAAGCGGCTATTTAGTTAAGCGGTCCCCAGTTGTGAAGGGTTTGTTGTTTGTTCTGGCTCCCTCCGGCCGCGCCGCATCGCGTATAAATCGGTTTTCCGGTCGAATTAATGAAAAGGATAAGGCCCCGAAAGGTCGTGAAAGGTCCTGAACCAGTAACGCAACCCCACGCACAGTTACAACTCACCTCTACCCGCTCGGCTTTTGATTGCCAAAGTTTTCTTTTGCCCGAAAGTGGACCGCCGGTCGTTTGATGAAAAAAAGAGGAAGATTAAGTCCGATGGAAACCTAATTTTAAAAATGTGAAGCGATCTGTACATAGAGGGTTAATCGACCCTTCATTGACTTGACGTTCCGTTCGCATCCCTTTTTTTAAGCGGAAAAGTTTAAAAAGCCGGTATCTCGTTATTGGCCGGATATTAAAGGTATTGGCTTTGATGAACGATTCATGGTTTTGAATTCTACACAGTTGGACAATTGAATATATTATTCAATGAGGAATAAAATAAGCTGTGCTCATGAGCATGAAAACCATTATGTGACAACATAATAAAGAATATAAAGAATGCAGAGCATGACAACTTATTTACAGATTTTTGTATCTGCAGATGGAATTTAGAAAAAGTGAAGCGAAAGTACGGTGGTGTACGTGAAGTGCGACCTTTCTATTGAGAAATATACAGAAACTAAAAAAAAACTAGGGGTAAAATTGACCAATACATTGATAACTTGATAACATTGATAATAAGAATTGACAACTTTCTATGGTTTAGATATATCATACGATCTCGAAGAATTAAAGCCCCTCGTCATATGTACAGTCCAGGCGGGCCACAGAGTTGGTGCAAATGGCGCTATGCTAAGAAACCCTACTAACTAATAAACCCAAGCATTGGGTTAGATATTTCGATGATACCTTTATGGTTTGGCCTCATAGTAGACACAAACTTACTCCTTAATCATCTGAATCATGTTAGCTCTTCCAACAAATTCACGATGGCAATAGAAGAGGACAATCAGCTGCCATTCTTGGATCTGCTGGCATGCAGAATGTCTACGGGGTAAGCTTGGGCATAAGGTATACCGCAAACAGACATATACCGACCGGTATTTGGTCGCCAAATTACACCATCGTCTCCAGAAGAAAAGTGTTATTAACACTCTGCTCAACGGAGCCAAAAAGGTGTGCGACTCGAACACCTTGGACGACGAACGTAAACACTTGAAGTGGGCCTTACGTCAGAATGGATACACCAAGTCTGACATATGTGGTGCCACATAAAAAAACCGCAAGTACCACAGGAACCGCAAGAGTCAAAATGGTTTGCTTGTTTATCATACGTAAATGGGGTATTTGAAAAAATCGGTAGACTACGGAAGAAATTGGATTATGGTAAGAAGTAAAACACCAGTACTGAAAAACGTAGGGGTCTACAAGATAACGTGCAAGTCTGGAACGTGCTATATAAGACAGACACGACGAAGCATCGAATGTCGCGTTAAGGTGCACAGTAGAGACACCCGGCTAGGCAAATTTCAACACTCCGCTATCGCCCAACACTGCCATAAGTGGGGGCAAAAAATGGACTTCGATGACGCGAAGGTGTTGGCAAGGGTACCTAATTATCTTCGAAGGCTTATTTGACAATCAATCGAAATTTACGGACATCCCAACAACATCATTCATGAGGGCTGCACTGACATCTTTAGGATCTGGAAATCTGGTAGCTCCATATATGTGCAGTGTGCTTGCAAATTGAAGTATATAAGGCATATAAGTTCTTTGGTCGGTCTTCAGTATGCAGTTAACTCTGAAGGAAGTAAGCAACATAGTTCGCGGTGGCAATTTATTTTCTAAATGTGGCCTGTCTTTCAATATCTATCAATTCAAATCAATATTGGGGATTCTATAGCAGCACGCATTTAAGGGGAAGTTCTCATGTAATGTGTTGAAAAAATCACTCGTTGGAATGTGAAATATGGTTACAATATAGAGAACGTCTAGGTGGTTATGTTAGGTCTAGGTATAAATTATTATATTTCAATGAATTCATATAGAAAATGAGTTTTAAAATGTATTTGTTTCTACCTTCTCTTGTGGAGTTTATTACACCGATATAACCGACGCATTTTTCTAGAAACACGATCTTTCAAACTGTCCTGCGCGATTACTTTTGAATCGTTAAACGGATCGAGTTACTATTTTTTTACCTTAGAGTAAACACTTATTATTGGAGCCTGAACCACATAATAAGTGAAAGTTTTAAATAATTATATTATTTATAACGATTTGAAAACGAAAAAAGGTGTAAAAATCGATTTTAAAATTCAAACAGCAGCCATATTCTCAATTTTCAACTTTTTGTAGTTGATATTGGTTTATTGTAGAAAAATAACTTTTTATAGCTTTGCAATGTTTATTAAATACCTATACTATGTGTACATGTTTCCAGTTCATACTGTCATCCTCAGCACTTAATAGTCAAATCCGAAATTTCCGCACAAGCACAAACGGTACAAGCATCGGGAAAGTCACTGTAATGATATGCAGCAATTGGAGGTAAAACCAAAAAGGAGAAAAACGGAAACGTGCATGGATAGGTTAAAATGTCGTTCGAGTCAATGTAATCAGTAAAATAGACCAGTCAAAACTTAAAATATTAATGAATTATCGCAAAAATCCAGCCTTCAAATCTAATAAATATCCAATAAGTATTTTTAAAATTTTTCGAAACGAATTCAACTAAGTAGATAAAGGAATATTGTAGACTCTGAACATTTTAATATTAGCGTAAATAACCGTAATCTTCTTACGTTATATAGATGTTTCAAATACCAATAGTGAAGCTTCTCCATTGTCCCACAACATGATATCTTGCGGGACATATTGAGGGTTTCGGTTACAATCTCCAGTGTGCGGTAAACAAGGGTGTACGTACAGCATATGAATCAGGTGGAATTTTAAATCAATTAACTGGATGCCGAAGCGGCCCACGAGGCTAACGACTCCCATCCTGACAATTCCGCCCGCTGCGGATGTAAATGGGCACTAATTGCGAGCACATGTTCGTACACCGCAGACTGACGGGTGTTCGAGTACAAAGAATCTACAGGAAATTCTATTTAAAGATTTTAATTTCTGCTCGTATCGTTGCTAAAATTGTCGTCGCTTTTGTGTTTTCCATAGTGTGTTTTCTGTTTTTCGTAGCCCTGACGCAAACAGAACGAAGTGTTCTTTTTATTTCGGTGGATGCATAAATTCCACTGGTCATAATCATTAAAAGCAAATGTATCAATACAATCAAACCAAATTTTCACATTGGCTATACTGGTACGTAAACTAACACTGAAAACACAACATACATACATATTGATGGTGAATAACTTTTGTAGTCATTGCCCGATTTTGATGATTTTTAGCACAATGTAAACATATTCTTCAAGATTATGATACATTCTTTAAATACGAAATTGCAAAGTCCACACATCAAAGCCAAACTTCACATTATTAGCGTAGAAGTTTTGTGAGAATTGATTTCAAAATTATTTAGTAGTAAGAGACAATCTTAATGAATTTGTTTGCAATGTTTCGTTGTACTTCGGGGTATTTTCTGGTTATCAAACTTGTTGTGCAGATATTTTAACTACTAATGGTATTTGATTTTTGGTAGTTAAGTGATGTTGAAAAATACCAGCTTGAATATTTTTTAATAGTATCATTTTTCAATATTTATTTCCGATTAGCTAATCAATACTTTATGAGAGAGCTAGGCTACTTCTGTGTCATAAACACAACATATATGGTAAAAATTGATGAAATCTTTTCACGGCTTAACTAAGAATTTTATTTAGCGACAATAGATTTTCTCTTTGTTATCAGTCACCTTCACTGTCAACGAAAATCACAATAGTTTTGGGCGACAAACAATAGTTGTGATAAATGGATAATATGCTTATTTCACTTAAGAATTTGTTCTTTCAAATCAAAAGGTTGGGTAGTTAGATTAATTTGCTCACATTCTTAACGCATTCAAAGAAAAATATTATTACTTTCCAATTAGAGAAGACATCCGGTGTCCCTTCTTAGTATCTTTGCATCAATATTAGAGCTATTGGACATTTCTACGTTAGGTACACTGACGGTATAGTAGTAAAATCTCAACTGTATGTTTCGTATACCGATGAAGACGTGTTAAACTGTATCTACATCCATGTAAGAATCATTTGAATTACTGTTCATGTTGTACAAATTTACATATAATACCTACGAGTTTGACATTACTGTTGTAGGTACTTTATCACAAAATGATCATATAGGTATATATTTTACAGAACTTTTTCTGTGTTCCTTTAAACGAAAACGTATTGCAATTGTACCAAGTTAATGGAGACGTCACATTGCGCAACTGAACGTGCACATTAATCCGGCAAAATAATTAAGGCAGCAATTACTTAGGCAACAAACCGCCCACGCAACAGGCATTAATCATATCCCCAGCGCGCGGTCCTATCACAAAACTGTTCAGCGCACTCACAAAGGTACACGGTCAATTTTTAGCGATGATATACTTTCGAAAGTGATTAAAATTACCGACTAGGAAATTAAAGGCGGCAATCAATTTCAATTAAACCGAATGGACCGGCCTCTACGGGCAAAATAATTCGCTATACGTATACAGTTTGCGAACGCACACACACACACATGAAGTTAGGCGCGCACAGAGCGGCCATGGATGTAGTCATTTGCGATAATGAACATAGTCGGACTTGGGCTCAATCAATTACTAATGTGTCAGCGGACAACCCTATCTGCAAATGATTATAGAGGATGAGTAATAAGCCAAGATTAATGCGTCTTTATACAACGTTTGCGCAATATATGTAGTGCCTGTGATTTAGGAATAATATTTCTTCTTTTTTTTGCTGAATTTCGGTGAAATAATGTTTTATCCAGAAAACAAATATATTAAAATAATGTCCTAATAACTACAACTATAGGGCCAAGTATGTATCTCGAAATTGTGTCTACATTTTTTTATGCATATAATGAAATTTGTGGTTTCTCAGTGTGGTATTTGGGTAAAAAAATAGGCAAACAGTATTTTTTTGCCTAGAAGAGATCTAGGAGGCTAAGATATGCATGCAGAGTTATTTGCAATTCGATACATTCCTTTCAAGACATGATGGCAAAGATTATTAAGAACCTATTTAACCAGATTTATCCCTAAATATTGTATTGTTATTACTTATTGGTATTATTCAAAAATGGTCTCGAAGTAAGCCTTAAGTTTTATTCGTTTACATGAGCAGTCTTTTTATCACTAAGCCGTAACGGTGCTTTTCTCTATAGTGGTATCTTAAGGCCTCCTTCAAAATGTTATATAACCAGAAAACCAACAAAAGTATTTTTTTTTTTACTTTTAGGAATTAAATTTGTATTTTAAAAACCTTTCTAGACAAAATTGTGTTTTTTACAAAGAATTTTGGGCTTTAAAAATCTGTGAAAAGTCTATAGGCATAGTTAAAATTTTGGTCAACCTACAAATTTATCTTCTTATCACCCTAAAATCTTATCTTCTTGTCGATAAACAAGATATTCTTAATTTTGCTCATAAGTAAATCATCATTTTTTTACAATTAAACTAAAAATGTTTTAAATGTTATCTTATGCTTAAATTTCAAATCAACTTGATATTTCAAAGTAGAATTTGTGAAAAAAGAAAATCCCGAAATTATTTTTAGATAATATCCGGACTTATTTCGCAACAAAATGTTTTTTCTTCCATTCAAGAGTATTTCTCTGATACATTATCCACAAAATCCTAAAAGCTATATAATATGAAGAATTAGTAACGGGATCTAACATCAGAACTTGCAGATTTTATTTTGTTTTGTAATTGTTCTGCCTCAGTTGGCATATTAACAAATACAGTTACCGTAATTTGTTATTAATAGTAATGTAAACTCGTAGATTATTATCATTATATTATTATTACCTATCTTAGGGGAGGTTCTCTAGTAGAGACCTAAAAAGTAGCCTAAGTTTAGGATAGCTTTTCAAACACATAAGAAATGTCAATTATTTTTTCTTTTGCTATATATTTTATACTTTAGTGTACACAAAAAAGTGTTATAAAAACTATATGATGGAAATGGATACTGTTGTAGGAACCATCAGTTCTTGTTTGAACGACGTGTACGGTAATATTTAGTTAAAATAATTAAAAATTGACCAAACTGGTGTTGTTTGAATTCTAAGATCGATTTTACAACTTTTTTCGTTTTCAAATCGTTATAAATTATGCCTCCAATAAAAAGTGTTTTCTCCAAGGAAAATAAAAGAATAATTTGATACGTTAAACGACAAAAGCAAACGCGTATGCCAGTTTGTAAGACCGTGTTTCCAGAAAAACGTTTTTGTGGTATCGGTGTAATAAACTCTACAAGAAACGGGAGAAACTATATAAAATTCCTTTTCTATATGTTTTCATTAAAATATTATAGTTTACTCAGTATAAGCACGTAGAGTTATTCGTTTTCTATACTGTATCCATATTTCGCATTCCTATTCTAAAGCGTTACCGAAAATTAGCAATTGAAATATTTCAGCGCCTTCATAAAGAAAATTTCGATAATATTCAAAAAACTGAGAACTTTCCCTTACTAGAGAAAATCAATAAACTTATGAGTTTTTCCGAAGGATTTGATTCTGAAGGCAAACATTATGAATTGTGTTTAGTTTTTATGAAACGCGTATTTTTGCGTCTGTTTAACCTATTTGGCACTGATTTTCACAAATGCAGAATCAATTCATAATTTCTGTTTTAAGATCCAGATTCTACGAAAAATGAAAGTTTCATTAAATTGTATGAGTTTAAGGACACTTGTTACATGTGTCTGAAATTCTTCTTTTAAACACAAAATCGGTGTTCAGCTATGGCAAAAGATAACTTTCGGCTGACAGAAAACAAATTGTCGCTCTTGAATATAATTAATCTGCCCTAATAATTCTACGAACTGGTTTACTGTTTGGGATTTAACATTTCAGAATAGTGATCTACGACTAGCTTTGTAGGTGAAATACCCCAACATAGTAGATTGTGTCTCCATTCGAGTATAGTTTGTTAGACAGTTTTGAGCCGTCCTATATGTTCCTCAGGGGTCCATTCTCGGACCCAAGCCTTTTTTGTTTTATTGGTTAATGCCTATTCCACCAATTTTCCGATAAAACATCTCAAAATAATTTCCAGGACAAGCATTGTCACAATCAATATCGTCATTTACCCCGCATACCATACGGTCCAAATTTGCACCGCAAACCTATTCTATTGTACTTTATTCGCGGGATTCAGGATTTACGACGAATTTGATTTAAGGGATACCTTACCTTCCTACTTCCCACTTGAATTATCACATCCTGAAGGGAGCACGTTCCGTAGTGCGTCTCAGGGTTCGCAAAACACGGGATTTGCCTGTTTGATTCGCGAATAGCTCAACGCCGAAGGCACGAGAAACTCGTGAAGATGCCTATCCGCATCGGTCATGCACAGAATTCGGATAACGTCAATGGAATTCAATAAAGGGTGCTAAGGGATGGTGTAGCCGGACACTATTCGAGGCCTACGGTTATTATGGAATTTGTATATTAAATCTTTATTTAAAATCTTTAATCTAAGTCACCAGAGAAAAGGAAATAAAGGTGATTTCAAACTTCGTATTCTGGTAAATTTTACGAGCGTTAATAACCAAGAGATAAATAAAATAATGAAGTGAAACAAAGGTATATAAGATAAGAGAACATAACAAATTATAAATGCGAGATATACCGTCGTTTCGTTTTGTAAAGAACACAGGAGTACATTAATTGAATTTTGAAGCGGCCAACGTAAAATAAAATTGGAAAATGCAGGGTGAATGGAGAGAATACAGAGATGGCCAATCACGTGTACGCTGTAGGTATAGTTGGCTTTTAAATTGGATTTTATACGACCCATAAAGATATTATCCTGTGATATTGCTTAGCCAGTTTACCGCCGACCTCTGATTCTAGGACATTAGGACCATCATTTCTTGGAATATACAGTAATACAATTGAATATTACAAAGGTGATTTAAAATTGTATAGCTTCATAAAAGAGATAAAGGTATAAAATAAATGTAGGTCGATAACAGTTCAAGAGTTACATAAAAACTACTATGAGATGGTTCGTTATTTCAAAAAATTCCTCGAATAAGTCCATTTTTAATGACTATAATACACATTTCTGTGAAAATTTTCGAACAAAAATCAATTGAAAGTGTAAAATAGTATTATAATTGTAAAATATGATAACTTCAGGGTAAATAGCTTTTGTGAATTGAATATGAAACTGCGTTTTGGGTTGATTAATTGCGAAGCAAACAAATCTGAGCTCCAAAATTTTCTATCGCACAAAGTTTTTGAATAAATTTATAGACTAAAAAACCGATATTTTTTAAACTTTTACAAATTTATACCAGATGAACCCGTTGTCATAGAAACCTCAAAATGGTTTCGTACTAAACCTTAATCTTTACACTTTAACCTGATATCTACAAAGTTTGTTCCCAAACGTCTTTTTCTCGAAAATTTTCTTATGTCAGGCGACAATTAACAGATTAAATATCAATAACACGACAAAAAATATGGGGTAACCTTAGTTGAAGACAGATTTAAATGTTTGTTTTACTTTTCTCTTAATATTGTATTCTTATTGTATTATAATATTTATTTAAGACTTAACGCGTAAAAAAACAATGAACTAATTAGTGTGTATGAGATGTGTGTGAGAGAAAACTCCCAGGTGTGTAGAAAGAAAGTTTTCCAAGTGTATCAATCATCAAGTTTGGTGCAGAAAGTTTTTGTTTGCTGTCTATTGGTTCTAGTAGTGTTATTTATTACTTAGTCTCATACTGAATGGTCCAATTTCCTATCCGGTACAATTAAATATCTTAACGATTGTAATACACGTTTTTCGTTTATTAAAAAACACTAGATTAACATATCGAGACTAATCAAAAAAATTAACCACCAACTTGAATTTTAAAAATTAGATAATGGCCGTGTCATCTGTGTATAATAGACAGAGAATAGGGTATTTGACTGTATTAAAAGTATGGTTTGTATTATAGTCATCCTAATAGATTATATTTTAAATATACGTTTATAAAAGAACAGAAAGAACCTTCACAACAAAAAACATTTGAGTTTTTAGCAGCCAGTCTCAACCACTTTCTTCACAGTGTCAAATCTTGCGGAACAGTTACAAATACATAGTGTATCATATTGTAATTACCAAATAGGGACGATGCCGATGATTACACACCATATGTGCCGACTATGATGTGACGGCACAAGAGTCACGTGATCTACGAATCACAGAAAGTGAGTGCTGACTCAGTGACTCAGTGAACGCTGAGTTTTTGAAAAATTCAAGAAATATTGACGAAAAAGTGCATTTACAAAGTAGAGTGAAGGAATAAACACGCTAAGATGGTTTTAAAATAATAGTCAATACCCTATTTGGCCCAAGCCACTGCCCTAGGTACCCCTGTTTTGTCTGTTCAGTCAATTTTGATCCTCTTTCTTAAATATTGTCTAAAATACAAACAATCTGTGGGAAAATGTAAAAATTTATAGGTTAATAACATCAGATGATATCAGATGCAAAATTTCCATTCCTCCTATTTATTAAATTTGTTCGACTAATCCGAAACGAACGCCGCAGTGTCGATTGAAATTTATTGCACTTTCACTTATATTTGTTGTTGTATCTATTTGATTAAAAAACATCTCGCAAATCTGAACATTCTAAACGTCACAATAATTGACACAAATCGAGCATTGCCTCAATAGTGTTTGGAATACGACAATACATTATTATGTAAACGCAGATTTGGTTTAAGAGTTGGTCAAATTATTCTGTATCTCTATCTTGCTCGCACTCGTACAACCAGAGGATTAGCGTTGTGACAAACAGCTGTATTACATTAGAGTTATAAATTATTTTTATCAATGCCGATTTATGACAGTACCGATTTTTATTTGTTGCCAAGATGATATCTGCGTGTTAGTTCAAACATTACCGTGCTTTGTGCCTTTGCGATACCGTTATCATTTTATAGTTATTATACTTTCGAGCATTCTTGGACAATTGTTTGTGATCATAGTTTTTATAGGTTACTTTTGCGGTATGTAGTGTTTTTCGTACAAATGGTGCAGCACAATTATAATAGCGATATAATGGTATGTCAATTTTAATTTTTAATGGACGATGTTTGATAATGTGCCCACGTGTCAGAAAGTAGTGTTATTTTGATTATTTTTAGAGGATATTATTTTAAGGTTTTATATCCCATTGCAGAATATCATAAGAATTGATAAAAACGCAATTACGCAATAAAATACTCATTTCAAGTATTTATTGTTATAACAATAGTTAAACTGCTTCAATATTAAAAAAAGCTTTGAGTAAACTGAATAAGGCTTGCTCTACGACATTCTGTCATCTCCTTGGCAATTTTAACCTTCTGTTATGTAATTCGCTCCCACCAACAAAGTTATCATGTCGCTAAGTATAAGTATAAAACCAGCTGTTAATTTGCTGTAAGTTGTTCAGTGAGTGTACTATATATTTTATCAAAAGAATAAACAAATTCTTTTTCCCATATGTGGTGAATGGATCATTAGGTCTAGAATGAATCATGTGGATAGGCGTTCTTATTTAAAATTTGTTAAAAGATTTCATTTATCAAAGTAATACTTTTAACTAATTCTGTGGGGCTCAATTTTGGGTCCACTTGCGTATAGTAAGCGAATATATTTGTTTTTTTTTTATAAAATATATTACGTTTGCTTATTGTGTATAGTTTATTTCTATTGTTAAGTATCAATTTCCTCAGTTATACCAATGTTTGGATGATATGTGCTAATAAATACATATATACAAAAATAATACAACGTATACGTATTCTTAGAACGCTTTTTGGGTGCTTTTTTTATTCTCATTTTTCGTGCTCATTTTAAGCGCTTATTTTCCCTAAATAAATACTTATAATTCCGCACTCTAACTAATAATAATAAGGTTGTACTGTCGCATTTCTTGCTCTCAATTATTTTTTTTGTGTTGTCAATAAAATCAAATAACATTTTAATTTCTTTTTTTTAGTTTATTGCTTGTTTGAGTTTATCTTGGCATTGCACACAGTAGAGTTGCAAACGAAATTACGCACACCAAATCTGATCTATAAACGTTTACGGATTATTTCATTTAGTTAATATCAAATTTTTTACATCATAAACAATAATTTGAAGAGGTCTTCCTGGAAGAAGTATTTTTGAGAAAATAAGAAGCATTCTAACCTACAAGTTTGTCTTATCTTTGTGGAGAGACTCAAAATACAACCGATAATTGGGACAAAATCATAATAATATATCAGTACTCTCGTCAACTTGCCAACAAAAACATGGGCTATGATTATAGCATTTATTACTTCATAAATATGTACTTCTGTTTGTAGGTCGAATTGATTCATTATATGAAGAGCTTTCCAGAACTCGAATCATGTCAATAAATATACTATTTCTGATAAGTTTATATTCCAAGAACGATTGATTACACGAATGTGATAAGTGGAAAATATAATTACTGCTACATTAAAATAATAATAATAATAATAATAATAATAATAATTCTTTGTTGACCGAACATTAGTATATACATTGCACGGCAAGTCGAACATAAATGTTGCAAAAGAAAATTACAAATATAAATGACATGTAATAATAACCATGACAAAAAAAAACAACAATCCTGAATATTCGGTACAACATGACTCATATGAATTTAAAGTTCAAATATTCTTCTACTGAGTAAAATGATCCACGTATTAACACTTCTTTGACTTTGGATCTAAATGCACTTGATGAGAACTCTTTAAAACTTCCTGGTGTAGCGTTGTATAGTTTTATGCTGGTGCAGTTCGTACTTAATTGTGCTCTGGGTATTCTGTGTTGCGGTAATAAAGTTTGGTGTTTATTTCTTGTGTTATGATGATGGATTTCATTACTGAACAGTTCCTTGAAATTATACTATATATTTGATTCTACCAAAGTGAGAGTTTCCCTTTGAGTAATTTGATTATTCTTGTTCGATTTCTCATATTTACTAAACTGGATAAATTCTCTACATTTTTCAACATTTTTTTTAAAATTTATTTCGTGAGTAGTTCTACCGTGACTGACTCTTATGTCAGAGAAAATTATAGCTGCTGTGAAAGGAAAGTGTAAAATAAGTGCAAATTTGCAATGCAATGCAATATTCAATCATATTTATTCAATATATTTTCAACCTGACGCAACAAAACAAAAAGGACTTTGTATATTTACACAGGTATCATAATTATATATTTCGTGTCTTAGTGTATAATTTACACAGACTTCCTAATTTAATTAACAGAATCTTCAGCGAAAATGTTAATTACATAAATTTCGACTATTGCCAAATATAATGATGAAAAGGCAGAACGATCCGAAGTTTAAGAAGTCAGCTAATAGCTGTGGGAATAATGGGAATAATCTCCACCGGCATTTATCTAAAACAAGCAAATTAACATCTCAATAGCCATTGTTCCGTTCTCACCTATCAAACTGAAACAACTTTCTATAAACCAGCCAATTACCCGCGACTCGATTTTTCGCGAAAGACAGTCACGAACAATTCCAGGCGATCTTTGCATCGAATAACGTGGCATTGAAAACGACAAGCTGGAATGAAGTCTAAAACTCATCAAAACTGCGGAATTTGTACCTTTTTTTATGATTTTAGGAATCACAGGACTTAGTATAATCGCAAAAATTACTATACTTTGAGTAATTTAAGTCAATTTAAGAGTCATAAAAAAAGCAGCTTGTCGATGCTATGTTCGTATTTTAATTATAAAATCATCACTTGATCTAATGAGTTAATTGATGATTTATTGAGTTCATTATAAAAACATAAAGCTGAACTTTTTGCGAAAAAAGAACACTGTTTTCTTCAAAACTTGGATGTTGTATTTTGGTGAGAAAATTCAGTCAGAAATATCCTATATGCCACTATTTTTAGTTCCATCACACCTACAAATTATACTATGTTTCATAAAAAGTATAGCAAGTGACTAGGGAACATTTGAAAATTATTTGCTAAACAATATTTCGATAACTGAAATTTTGTCTAATTTTAGTTGATTCGGAAAACAAAAAAAAATCGTTAAATTAAAAACCAAATTAGAAGAAAATGCATTAACTGTTTTTTATTGCAACTAGGTTATTTTGCTGTAGAAAAAAGAAGTAATACAATGTAAAATCGAAGACAAGACATAAACAATACCCGTTAATAAGTACAAATAAGCGGATATGAAATTATATACTGAATATAAATATAAATATAAATATATGCGTAAAATATCAGCAAATACTGTGCAAAACTTTATTTGATTATTCATGTCTTCATTCAGTTTATTTTTATTGTTTGGCATTTTGTTACTTCTTATTTAGTTTTGTTTTGTTTCTATTTTGTACTTATATGAAACCTTGTACCACTAATTCAAATTACTTTCTAAAAAAATGCGGGAAAAAGAAACTACTGAAAGAACAACAAACATATTATTCCATTTAAAATACCCCATAGTTGATAGTGACTTCCGGTAGTCCGGACCTGGAAACTTAGATATTTAGTTGATGTAGAAGTTTGGATCGAGCTTATTGGTGTCAAGTAGTTTTGAAAAGAAAAAATAGATGCTAAAGTATATGTATAATATTTCAAAAATAATATCAGAATCAAATGATTATTTTTAATAAAATATTATTTTTAAAATTTATATATGTTAATATATGTTGTACCTTATACTTTACGGAACCTGTAGCGAAAAAGTTTACCCCACAAAAGAAACATTTGGACATTTGGACATTTGATGGGAATGATAATTTTCTGTACTTATTTCAAATTCATTCCAAATTGTAAAACATCGCCTAACTAAATAAATAAAAAACAAGTTATTCCAAAAAAGAGAATCAATTACCAGTAAATACCATCAAATATAAACTGTTATTGAAGACTCAAATCCAATTAAAATACCTTCATACACTCTTGTACTAAAACCAAAAAGTTACAGCCACGCAAGAGTGCCATAAGTTCAAAATAATCGTCCCCCACCGACAAATATACCCAAGATACAACACCAAACACTCGCACTGTACAAAATAGCATCGCTTCCCCACCTCCTTCTTCGAGCCTTTCAGCTCGCTCCATCTCTCTCGCTCGCTTTGCCAGTGTTATTTTTTACGAACTGTCACATGGTCGGTCCAATGTGGCTTGCTCAGAGTTTTCAAACTCTCGGTCTATCCGCGGGCCATCGCATGGCTCCAAATTAGCAATCAAAAACGGAAAAAATCGCTCGCATCATTCGCCAATATCGTTATATAATAGTGCCAGTTCGGAGACGTTTTTGTGCGTTTGAAAATGCTGGCTCTGTTTGCAGAACAGCAATAGTGCGCATGTGTTTTGTGTTGTGTGCAGCACCGTTTTGTGAATGTGGGGTTAACCGAATTGAAAATCGTGTTCGTCTGTTACAATTTAAAGTGTGTGTTGGTTTTTATTGTGAGTGGATTATCAATAGTCATCCAGGGAATGTCTTTATTTAGAAGTTAGCGAATTCTCGGTAGGTAGAGCGACCACAAAATGACTCAGTTCTCTGAGTAAGATTGCCTTTGAGCCGGTGTGGTGACATTTTGCGGATATCCCACGTGTATACGAATCGAAAATATGCATGCTTTTATGTTAATTTTGATCTTTTATGTGTACGAAATATGAACGTATACATAAACGATGTATAAAGAAACGTGCTGGTACAGTAAAAAACTCGTTTGATATCACAGTACTGCGGAACAATACAGTTACATCTTCCCAACATATATGCACGAGAATACCTAGGTCGACAGTAAAACGAAAAAAACGTGAATATGTGAACTACGGTTGTTACTAAATGACCTCAAAAACTCGTTAGCTGTTAATCATTATTTGTTGTTAGTTTTAGACGTTGAATAACTTACCTGAAATGCATTTTACGATCGGTAATGAGTGTAATGACGTAATGTAATTTGTTACCTATCTCATAGTCATAATTGATATTGAATGTTTCATGTTATTATTTTCTCGAGGAGCAAGTAGGTATATATTTTATGTTAACAATTGTATTTATTTTATACGAAATTATCCATATAAAACTTTCTTTGTCTAGCGGAAAATCAACTCTAAATACCTATTATGATGACAAGGAAACTTATTGTTTCTCTTTTGGAAGTTTGCAATCAACTCTATCCAAAGTTGTAATTTAAAATGCTCTCAAAATGTCTGCCGCCACTTCCGGTCTACTGAATGTTGAAATCAACTTTGTTATTTTAAATGGAAACATAATTTTTATTTATTTAAGTTAACAAAATTGATATCAGCTTCCTGTAGACCGGAAGTGGCTGTCATCTTGAGAATATTTTAGTTTACAAGTTCTGATTGAGTAGATACTGGTTTAAAACGTTCTTATATGTAGAAATAGTCTCTCAAAATGTGAACATATTTGTGAAGAAATTATATTGCTATCGGTAGGTTATACAGTAGGTTTTCTATAGTAAGATAGGTGCTGTTTCTGATATAGAAAATCCATGTTTGCTGTACAAATCATTATACAGGGTTGGCTTAAAGTGACCACTGACACATTTTAACAGATCACAGGTGATTCTAAAATGTATAAGTTAAATTAAAAAGTTACAACAAACTGATAAATTAAAGAAGTCTTGTGTTTTTTCCCAATATTCTTAACTGTAAAAAAAGTTAGTATAAAATTTGATATAATTTAAAAATATGTTATAAGGCTAAAGAAAGCTATTTTAGTATTTCTTTTTTGTTTTTCATTAAACTTCCGGTTTATAGATCAATTAAGAAAAAACGTAAAATTGAACGCTCCTTCAAATCTAAAGTATGTATGCTACTCCCTGTGAGGAATATCTACTTAATATAATCTACTATTTTGCTATCATACAATAAATATTGTCACATATCTTTAATATCATAAGTCATAACGTTATTTACCTAGATTACGCAAAGTTAATATTTTGAAAGTTTTTATCTGTTCCTGTAATGAAACATTATTTATTGAGACATAAAATGTACTATAATTAAAATATATGTAGTTCTAATTTATAATCTACATTATCTTTCGTATCACCTATCTAACAGATTCTGCGGCATGTATTAATACAATAACATCTTCTTAAATCACTAATTAATTCCTTTACTCAACGAATAATTCTACTCAGGATTAAACTCGAATATCCATTAGAAATTACAAATAGTCGCTTAGAATATGATAAGAATTATTATTTATATGAACAGTCAATATCTAAGACAGGTTATATAGGCTTATTTGGTACAAAGTTTAAAAATCCAATTACACTGATCGGATATCAAATTAATTGTAAACCCTATAAGCGGATTTGCGGAAGTAATTTTCTAGCTTATTCCGGTTTGAAATCAATTTACTTGTATTATTAAAGCTGTAGAAAATGATAGGAAACTATATTTTTGTTGTAAGAAATGTGTATTTCTATACCTTATACCTAATGAAGGAAAGATTAACAGCGACTTTGTTAAAAATAAATTGTATTGAGTACTTTATAAGGGATATGTTTCTAAAACTAAAACAAATCGAAAAGTTATACAAATTAATTCTAACGTTATTTACAACCTGTATAAAAGTATAAAGTGTATACCGTTTTGTTATTTTTAAACAATAACTAATTGAGTTCTTATCGTCGTTTACAACTGTTATTAGTAATCTCAAATTGTGTTGTTACAGCTAGTACCTACCATAAAAAGTTAAATTGTCCCCCATATCTGATAAACAGCACTAATTGCCTGCTGTTTTTACGTGACATTTACTTCGCATAATCTTGGAGTTGTACATAATACCAAAACGAGAGCAATGTACATAGTAACAATTGCAGCAAATCGACATAGATTTTGCATCCGCCCTGCTTGTATGCGAAGGACGAAACAATCACGTTAAACGTGATATTAGTGAATGGTATCACATTGTTTTAAATGCGCTGGTACAACATCTATTGCAGGTACTATAAATAGATCAATTGAAAATTCAAGTGCTCTGTAGCTTTGTACACCATAGTTTCTACAAAATACCACTAGGTACTTGATTGCTGTATTTACCAAGAAACAATTTAATAATCAATCACCTATTGTAGAAGGGTTACTTTTTATAGTTGAGAAAATTGTTTATTGCAAAATATAATTAGAATTTTTTCGATATCAGTTGTTACTAACTGAATACTCGCTCTGAAGAAGCGAGCAACAATACTTTGTATAAGGATAAATCTGATTAAAGCGTTTCTAAATTACCTCTTCTATCATCCGTTAAAGACTTTTTATCAAACTAACAAATACCTTGTATCCACAGCAATATTAACATTACGAGCAAAGTAGTTGGGATACAAATTATTTTTATACACGTTTATGGATCAGATACATTGGGTAATTAATTCTAAAAAGTACAGCCCTCTATCTATTTTAGTTTGTTCAGGAGGATTTTTGAAACTTAGATTTTACGTTGTTTATCGGTGGTTGAATGTTATTATTTCGCTTCATGTGCGATTACGAGCAAAATAGTTGGGATACAAATTATTATTATACACGTTTATGGATCAGATACATTGGGTAATTAATTGTAAAAAGTACAGCCCTCTATCTATTTTAGTTTGTTCAGGAGGATTTTTGAAACTTAGATTTTACGTTGTTTATCGGTGGTTGAATGTTATTATTTCGCTTCATGTGCGATTACGAGCAAAGTAGTTGGGATACAAATTATTATTATACACGTTTATGGGTCAGATACATTGGGTAATTAATTCTAAAAAGTACAACCCTCTATCTATTTTAGTTTGTTCAGGAGGATTTTTGAAACTTAGATTTTACGTTGTTTATCGGTGGTTGAATGTTATTATTTCGCTTCATGTGCGATTACGAGCAAAGTAGTTGGGATACAAATTATTATTATACACGTTTATGGATCAGATACATTGGGTAATTAATTGTAAAAAGTACAACCCTCTATCTATTTTAGTTTGTTCAGGAGGATTTTTGAAACTTAGATTTTACGTTGTTTATCGGTGGTTGAATGTTATTATTTCGCTTCATGTGCGATTACGAGCAAAGTAGTTGAGATACAAATTATTATTATACACGTTTATGGATCAGATACATTTGGTAATTAATTCTAAAAAGTACAGCCCTCTATCTATTTTAGTTTGTTCAGGAGGATTTTTGAAACTTAGATTTTACGTTGTTTATCGTTGGTTGAATGTTATTATTTCGCTTCATGTGCGATTACGAGCAAAGTAGTTGGGATACAAATTATTATTATACTCGTTTATGGATCAGATACATTGGGTAATTAATTCTAAAAAGTACAGCCCTCTATCTATTTTAGTTTGTTCAGGAGGATTTTTGAAACTTTTTTATTTTGTTTATCGGTGGTTGAATGTTGTTATTTCGCTAGCAGTTGCATTACATTTTTGTTAAATTGCAAATATCACAAACATTCGGGATGTATGACATACCAGAAATATATATTGGAGTGAAGTAAAGGTTTATTACAGCAAACATATATTATACAGGATGTTCCATTTAAAAAACTCAAGAAGAAGTCATTTGAAAAACCTCAATATTTACCTTAAATTTAAGTTCAATGAATAGCCTGTATAGTGTGTTTAATATCTTTGGTTCATCTACCTAATCATCATCAACCTAATGGTTTTTACTATTTTCTCGAATAGTTTAAAGGCAAAATCGGCAAAAATGCCGTGTTTACATAGTTTATAAAAAGATCCTACAACGGGCCTATTTTGGAAAAACAGTTGACTATCGCTGGAACTATTAATGCTGTGACTTTTCTACAATAAATGCTCTATTAATCTTCTTCCTACAAATAACTGTTTTTGCGTTATAGGGCTGAAAAGCAACAAAAAGTAGCAACGAACACATTATATTGGGAATTAAAATTATAAAATATAAGGCTAAATATCCAGCTTACTTGGAATTTTTCAGTAGAGGTACCTACTTTGAGAGTCTGAAATATAATTCTTAAAATACCACTACATAAATTCAAATTCGTTATGATTATTACGTTCGTGTAATCTGAGTTTCGTTAGAAGAAATGAGTGTATATCCTGTGAAAGAGAACCCGGCTTTCCCCGGTATATGCGTAAGCAAAATCCACAGTAATGAGGTTCAAAATAAACAGTCTAAGATAAATATAAGTGAGTGATATTTCTGTGCCCGAGACGTTATCTATTTTCAGTTATAAAAATCCTCTTCGGACGGTAAGTTTCGTCCCCTTTGATCTTGAGGTAATTAAGAGGTAACTAGTTTAATTGCTTTTGTAAACTTCAATTACCATACCTCCGTTATTTTGGTGAGATAATGCAGCTTCTTGAAGATGTTGTTGACTTATCGTCGATGTTCAAAATAAAAGATGATTAACTGCCATCATATCATAATTATCTTAAGATAAACTTTGAGTTGCAAAGACGAAAGTCGCATTGGTATAACAAATGAAAATGTTTAACGACATATTTTGTCAAATTATTAGTATAGGTTAATAATATGGTGATATACAGGCGGAATGTAAATTTTAAATAAATCAAAAATTACAGTTACAACCAGGATTTGAACTAGGGACCTTTGCGTTTCTAGCACAATGCTCTCCCATCTCAGCTACTGAGGCCAATGACATTTGTTAGATATAATTGTCATAAATCAAGGAAAGGAAGTAGTGGTTACCACTAAACACTAATCTATCTTGACGTAACCTATGAAATGTTTAACGACATATTTTGTCAAATTAACATTATAGGTTAATAATAAGTCATAGGCCTCAGTAGCTCAGATGGGAGAGCATTGTGCTAGAAACGCAAAATTCCCTGGTTCAAATACAGGTTGTGACTGTAATTTTTGATTTATTTAACATTTACATTCCACCTGTATGTGGCATTGGTATATATTCTATTATGATTTCTAGTTCTATTTTCAATAAATTTTAATTTAATATTCGAAAATTGTTGAAAAATAAGCACTCTTAACGTATCGACATTAATTGAATTTTAATGTCTTGCTGCCTTTGCACATCATGCCTACGGTGACTATATTTTACCCGTCGTATATTCCTTGTAGCTGTTGCAGCATTAGTACACGCTTTCACTCTATCTTTTATACATTAGCACAATATCGGATATCATAATAATAGCCAGGAAGCTGTTGATCGTGCGTTGCCTTGCAAATGACACCGACACGGCTCCTGCTCGGAGAAAATTAATTTCTTACGCTTCTTGTTAAGAGCGAAATGTACCAATTTTCACTTTCTTTGATACTAATAATAACATAGAGCGGTGGATAAAGTGGCACGAGTTTCCTTCGTCACACTGGTAAGATGGCGCCCAAAATCTTCAAATCAAAATCTTCAAAGTAACCAAAACAAAAAATGGTTTATTAGAAAAGTTGTAGTGGATAAGGTGTAAGTTTGCTGCAAATATTTTTTTTCTGAAGCGAATATTTTTAGAGTTAGGGCCTTTTCACACGGGGCACGGCGTCCGTGCACGGATTTAAAACGGCACGGCACGGTACGTGTGAAAGCTACCATTTAAACTCATACACTTCGAACCGTACACGGCGTCCATGCGGATTCGACCGTCCACGGTCGTTGCTTGTGTGCTTACACACAGGCACGGATTTCAAACGGCACGGCGCGGCGCGGCGGCGCAGTTGCTGCTGGCAGTTGGCTGACAGTTGCGCAGTGTTTGCGACGCACGGTTCAGTACTATCTCATTCGCTATGGAGCGTGCACGCATAATTGCGTTATGGTTTTTTTTACCGACGTCGGCAACGGCAGAAACGCCGACAAAGAATTTATTGGGTGCACCCAATAAATCTTAAACGTGAAAATTTGACAATTATTCTCAAATTTTGTTATTAATAGAGATAGAATGATTGTAGTCGAAGTATGCCATGAATTCAAATGTAAATATTGCTGGTTGCTGGTCTATTTGAATGGAACACCACTGTTCTATACACAAAAGCTAATTTGGTTACATAACCTATTTCACTTTTGACAGTTGTTTGGGTATAGCGGCACAAAAATTATTAACATTGACACGGCCTACTTCGACTACAATCAACTATAATCATCCTGTATATATATAATACATTTATTACGTAAACAAGAGTTTGTGTCACAAGACAATATTGGATCTTACGCATGAAACTAGTAACTTCTAAGGCAGTAATTGTTTCAACACTGGTACTGCACAATATTGTCTGCAACCGAAATAAGTAATACCGGATCAAGACAAATGGTATGATATTAGTACCTAATCAAAATAATTGTTTCTATGGTAACAGTTAATACTCGATTATTTTTCCATATACAATAAATAAATAAATAAACATGTTCTCCTAGTCTTATTTTTTAAAAAGTGTAGAATGATAATTATTGTAAGTTTCTCTGATAAGTATTTTGTGGACGATGATATACGAATAACAGTGAGTATTAAAGTATTAATGTCAATTGGAAACATGGGCGCCGTTACAAAATGTTCCAGGGGGGGGGCAAGATTTTTTTTAGTAATGAAAGGTGACTATACTATTAATTATGTTGTAGCGTTTTCGTTGTTTTATTTGTTATAAATGGCACTGATAGAGACATATTCGTATTTATTAGTTAGGATTCTAAAATTGACACACAACAAACATAAAAATATAAAAAATATAAAAGAATACCCAATAGCCCATATTATTCGTCAAATTTAAATTGCATGCACCCTGAAAATCTCTGTTGCTTTTATGGTTGTGTCATTTTTTACACATTATTTTATGTCATTAGCCGCGGTTGATACCCCTGTATGCTCGGCAACTTATGTATGGCATATTGATATTAAGTGAATTGCAAGAAAATTTGCTGCCCTTTTATCGTTTATTAATGTGTAATTAATAATTTTTATTAAGAATATTATTTGTATTTATATTATTGTTTCAGAATCATTGAACTTTTATCCTAAAATTTTAGATTTGGTCTGATTGCCAACCAATATTGATTTTTTTTTATTACTTTGGAATATTTTGGAGGAAACATTGCTCATTTTTTATAAGCATTTTCAGCTCGTGTTCATCGAGCAAGGGCTAATGTATAATGAGCAACTGGCACCTTTCAAAGCCAAAAATA
The DNA here is from genome assembly GCA_964023965.1 of Melinopterus prodromus. Classification (NCBI taxonomy): domain Eukaryota; kingdom Metazoa; phylum Arthropoda; class Insecta; order Coleoptera; family Scarabaeidae; genus Melinopterus; species Melinopterus prodromus. The sequence continues at coordinate 65,288,368 of OZ030393.1, forward strand.
CAGGCACCAAATGAACACAATTGATATATTAACTCTATAATCGTATCAATCGAGCATCCAACAAAAAGTAAGTAATAAGAAATTGGTAAACAATAAAAGGTGAAAATATTATTTTGAAATGGACGAAAAACAATGACTAAATATAAAGAAAAGTTGACAAATTTGATAATTCTGTGATAACGATTATTATCGACAACGAAATTCAACATTACTATCATTACTATTATACGTAAACACTTAAACGGCGACAATACTAAGTTAACTAGTTAATAATATTTGTTGTTATATATAAGCTATGAATGGTCTGTATGACCACAGTAGACAAATTTTTGAATGAACTCATGTCCGGCAATGTATTGTTTGAACGTTGGAGAGAGTCGGAAGATTGAACCAATTTTACAAACAGCATAGGAAAAATAGTGCCATGTATCATAGGACGGCACTTTTAAAGTCAAATAACATTTGTGTGACTTTTTTTTATTTTTTATCGTCTGTGAAAGGAGTTAATGACAACCGTTTTGTAATTTTGATACCAATTTTGACAAATTTGGGTTATCTTGAATTCTTTATAGAGACGTTAAACATATAAAGTTTTACCTACACATTATTTATATATTCTATAATATATTAAAGCTCTATGCAGTACCTAAACGGTGTCAGGCGTGTGAACATGAGTTCGATATCATAAGTTCAGTATATTTTACCTATATTTTACACTTATTTTTAACACCCACTATATTTTAGATAAACAGCTGAACAGTGCAAAAAGATGCGAAGTACAGTAGAGCGTCAATTATCAGAACTAATTGGGACCGAAAGTCATTCGGATTATCAAATTGTTCGGATTACCAAATATTGCAACTAAATACCAGAAAATAAGATTGGATAGAAGTTCAATCTTAAAAAACCAACACATTTCGATTCCGCTCTTCATAATCTATTAGAATGTAAAAAAGTCAAAATCGAAGGGATAACGAAGGGATATCAAAGCGATATGAAGGGATATCGAAGCATATCGAAGGGATATTGAAGCAATTTACCGATATCGAAGGGATCTATTTATAACTTTTTTATTATTAATTATGATTTATTTCTTATTTATTTATTACAGTAGAGCGGCGATAATCCGAACTACTTGGGACCGAAGGTGATTCGGATTATTAAATATTGCAGCTAAATAGTAGAAAACACAAGTAGTGAATAGAAGATATAAAACAAAAACAACATTTTTCTGTAAACAGGAACCGAAAACAAAGTTCTCTAGGTTACTCAGTGGTTTATTTTATTATTGTTTCTTTTTGGGTGTTGATTTTTTGGGTGGATTAGCGAACGTTCGGATTATCGAGGTTCAGATTATCGCCGTTCTACTGTAATTAAACCTAATAAGTATGATTAAATAAAAGCGTTGTTTGGACTAAAGCACAAAACCGTAAACTTGGCACTGACTCGTGACTCTTTCACGACGAAAACTGGAGGTAAACAATCTAATGAAACTGACATTGGTGATGATTATAATCGGCAGAGTCATCATTAGCATAAAAATGATGTGTGCGCCGCGCAAAAAATGATTTCGGGGCCTCAAAATGTGCCCAGCCTCGATTAGGAATCAGTTTCTTGTCTTACTACACAATATACTATAGTACCTATATAAAATGTCAGTAGGATTTTTTTTTAATTCAGTACGGGGGGCAAACGCCCATATATCACCGAATAGTTTGGATATAGTTGGGTTCAAAATCCAGGGGGGGGGGGGGGGGCACGCGCCCCCCCTGCCCATATGTAACGGCGCCCATGATTGAAAGTACAATGTATTCTAGCTAATCCGTACGAAACCAAACGCCCTCGAACACTCCACTCCCTTGCAATCTGAACCTAGGTTTATTTTTAGACCTATGTCCAAGCACCTATATAATATTAGCGTGATTATACTGTAGTATTGAAGGGATTAAGAAATTTTTTGTAATGTGAAGCAATTGGTCCATAACGTAAATGAATCAAAAGAAACGAAAAGAATTTTGTTAATTAATTTATGTATATTAGTAGGTTTGTTCGAGCAACACCAAAATAGGTGCATAAACCACTTATTCTTACTTCTGCGCATGCAGAATGGGTGTTTTGCCCGTCTAAAACCATCATTGCGCATGCGCAGAAGAATACCCAATTGTTTTTACTGCTGCTCGAACAAACCTATTATCACAAACATAATCAAAAATGATACATAATCATAATCATAAATATGTAAGTTACCACCAGTTTATGTAATTAGAACAGAAACAATAGAACTTGGTTTAAAAAAAACAACGGCTACTCCATTATTTAAAATTGATGCAATGGCTATCGACGTATGACGAAAACTAGTAGAATTAGCGATTTTACAACGTACGTTGATATTATGAGGATACTTTTGGCGTTGTATTTGTTATTAATATATACCTATTACCAGTGCAAGAATACACACCGTGTGAAAAACGCACGGTGCGTGTGAATGCTACGATTTAACTCAATGCATTTTCGAGCGGACGATTGCCGTACCAAATCCGTGCCTTCGTTGGTGAGGCACGGCGACCAGACGGTCGACGGCGACGGCACGGTACGTGTGAAAGCTATGATTTAATTTCATACATTTCGAACCGTACATGGACAAAAACGCACGGTCGCCGTGCCCCGTGTGAAAAGGTCGGCACGGAATCCGTGCCTTCCTGGTGGACGGCGACGGCACGGTACGTGTGAAAGCTATCATTTAATCTCATACATTTCGAACCGTACAGGTATAAAAACGCACGGACGCCGTGTCCCGTGTGAAAAGGCCCTTATGTGCATTGAAGTGTGAGTGTGTATTACAAAAAATATGTATATGTAACCCCGCACGAGAGAATCGCCCTAACTGCTATCTTTCGTTCGATAAAACCTGTTTTTGAAGGCCCATAATTCTAATTCTATTGCAGTTTTAAATTAACGCTAGTCTTTTCGTTGTTTTTTCGTTTAAACCACTTACCACAAAAATTTCAATTTTTGTTCATGTTGCTTTTACAGTCTTTTCGATAGATTGGCGTTTAGGTGTTGTTCAGTTTTTATGTATTAAAGATTGCGAACAAAATGTTGATGGAAGCCGATATCTCAGTAACGAATTTTAGCAGGACAACGCAGTTAGCGTGCAAATAATCCTTATTTACTGCGATACACATCCCTCGTTTTGGGGTCGCAAATTAAGCATTCGTAAAAATAATGTACATTTTTCAGATTTTATGATTTTTTTTTATATAGCACCGAAAAGCTGTAGGTAATTTCATTGGTAGTTGTTCTAACATTAGCACAAAAATTAATTTTAATAAAAAATCAAATATTCCTTGGTGTTACACAAGTCTTAAACTATAAATATAAACAGAGATAATCATGTTCTTAGATTACCATATGACTTAAAACCAATTAGTTTGTTATTGCAAAATCGCTTATAATTATTAAGTTTATCGACATAGATGGTTTTTTTCTGGGTTGTATGGAAAATAATTGACATAACGTTAGCTTATATCATGTGTTTGACCGTTTTGATTTCCAAAATATATCGAAAGTAGTAAAGTAATGACTGCATTGGATGATGTGTGCTATCATTGGATAGACATTTTAGTGAGAAACACTTGTTTGAAAAGTTGTTTCTAAATCATATGGTTCACGAACCATAGTCCGTTATGTGATCTGCAAGAATAAGTCTTCGCCATAATCAGATATGTATATGTTTTATTTCGTAAAACATATGATTGGATAAGATTTTTTGCAAAGACAGATGTTTTATATTGTGATAATAAAGTTCACTTGTGTAAAACAGATGTACACTGTGGGCAAAAAAAACAGTGCAAATTTTCAACTACTCATATTTCCAAAGATATTAAGTACATACAAGCATTTCTTTAAAAAACTAATTGTTTATATTGTGAAGATTAAAATCATACCATATTTGCGATAATTGAATGTTTCAATCCAATGTGATATTGCTTTATGTATGGCTATGCAACATTTCTGATAATATCGGGTCAATTTAATGTGTAATGAAAGGTAAAATCAAATTAGTAGGTAATACAACATTTGTTTTCTTTTAGTCAAATGAAACAGTAGAGATTTTATAGTATCGTATACAGGATGATTTTTTAAATATACAGGGTGAAATTTTTAATCGTCAATTTTTGTTGTTCTTACTCAAAAAAGCAGTCGAATTGGACGTTTGCATAGACTAAGAACGATAACATTGCATAGGCAGAAAAAATCCAATTGGACATGAGTTATCAGTACGGTAGAGAAACTATGGCCAACGTTTAGTTTTATTATGAGCGTCACGTTTGATTTTGAAACTTTTTAAGGATTTCTCATACCGGTTTACCTTATTGTACTATTTTATTACGATTATAGGGCTGTAGATTTTTGTAAATTTTTATGTTTTTGTTTTTGCAGTGTTTGTGGAACAAAGGCATAGAATTTTGTCTTTTCAGTGTTTTGGAACTAAAAGCAACTTGGTTTTTATTGAACTAAAATTATGGCAGTTTGATTTCAGTTGTCTGACGGTCAGGTCTCAGCTGCTCCACTTTCACGTACAAATTAAATCATTAATAAAAATCCTGGAAAAAGGAACAACACAATGTATTATTGGAAATGCGAGTAGTTAAAGTTTTGTAACGTTTTTTTGCCAGCTGTGTATTTGATTTTGTAATAAAACTGATTTCTGTAGTATAAATATACATGATTAAACTTATTTTTTGACTAAGCTTAGTTCTTAACCAAATAAACAATATTTATGGTATCATTTTTGGTTGCATGGTAATAGAAAGTACATAATATAATTTTAATACCTATTCTGTTTTTCAGTTCTTGTAAACAGTCCTCGTCTATTTTAAATTTTGAAAAATTTTGCTTCTTTAAAAAAGTATCTATGATATGTGTTTGGGTTTAAAACTATCAGTTATCTAAATAAATTTATCAATGACATATTGGCATCGCAGCAAAATTCCGAACAAATTGTTTCCAAAACAACTGCCCGACGATACTCGAAGCCACGAGTGTTGCAATGTCTAAATAGCAAGCGGTCGAGCAGTTTAGTTTAACCCTGACGTTGGGTCGTCTTCAAAAATGCACGTCAACATACCGTGGACGCGACAAAGTCGCACACAAACATATACAGAGACAGTCGGCACTAGAGGAGTCGTATAGTCATTTATGCTTTAAAATTAGACGATCTAAGAAAAGAATCACCGCCAGGGCGGCGGAAATACAGTTTGCGCCTGTGTGTGTGTGTGTGTGTGTCTGTGTATATGTATCTGTAAGTGCGTAAGTGTGGCCGCTAGTTGGTGTACCTTCTTGTGTCCCCATGCCAAAACAAACATCATTCGGTCAAATACTTATTAACCGTGACGGTATACACAGGAATTAGCTTGCCTCAAGCAGGTTTTAGACTTTCGAAATTAACAACTTACTCATGTTGATTGGGTTTGACACCAGAGCAAATTTTGTTTCGTATTGTTTACTGTTATCCTGTAGCGATGTAATAAGAAGTCGAAATATGTCGGAATTTAGGACAGTGTCTGAATTTGAGACGTTTACCTTACATACACTTGATACCTAAAAATTTAAATGCAGTTTATTCATTACTAACTATACCAATAAGCTATGAGCAAAGGTATTTTTTGTGTATTGGTTTATTATGATTTGTATGTGAACCTGTAAATTCTTTTGATAAAGAAACTGTAGATTTTCAGACAATCCCATGAATTAAAAGTAATGTTTGGAAGTACAATTTTAAATTATTAAATTAATTACGTTTAACAAAAACTACCGTTGACATTTGAATGCAAAAACATTTCTATGAACTTTATATAGAGTGTCCCACATTTTTAATTGATTTCTTAAAAGCTGTAAAATACTGGTAAATCTGTATTTTATACTGCACTACTTCTTTAGTAAATTAAAAACCCAATAAGTCTACACGAAACTTTTTACTACGAATGACATTTAATTGTAGAAAAGTCTCTTTTTGTATTAAATTGCATTTTTTGCCCATTTTTTTACTTTTCGTGTTATTATTGATATTGATAGTGTTCTGTCTTCGTTCTTGCATTGTTTATTTCAAACGTCTGTTACTTTTTTAGGACTTAAAAAACAATAAGGTCCATATGAAAAACAATACTCTCTATAACAACTTATGCTTTCACTTGAAACTTACAATTTGAAATACCTAAAAAATTCTTTAAAAAATTATGGTTTTGTACGGATTTTTGTACATTCTGATGGTATTTTAGAAGTCTTTTAGATATATTCTTCATTAGAAAAATTAAAAAATATAGAACAGGAAAAGATTAATATTTACCTATTTTAAGACCCTTTTTAGATTTTTAGATCCTAATAAAATGAATAAAATGACCAGTGACCAAATTTTATAAAACACAAACGATTTAAAATTTTTAGAAATTGATCTCAGCTTTTTACCGTTTTTTATACATTTCTGTTTTTATACGTTTCTGTTCACAAAATCAATGTTCCCATAGAGTTTTTATTAGTAACCAATAGGTTTACCCTGCTAATATTAATGTCAGTATGTTGAGAATGACAGTCTGAAATCGCACGAGAGATTGAAAATAAGAAAAGCTGTTGCTAGTTCTTTGGTACTTACTTCATGGTACAAACAGTTTACATTTACGCAATATCATTGTTAATATGCGTTTATAATTAACACCCAATTCAGTTACTCATTCCGCATTGCTACAGAATAATTGTCAATTGGAATGGAATTAATGATTTATTGTAAACACTCAAGGTGATAATTCGTATGTCGTGTACATACAGTTTGTCCCACTTTGTATAATACCTTTGGATATACACTCAGTACTAAAACAAATTTTTAAAAACATTTAAAAACTCATACGTGTTGTTGACCTAAGTAAGCAGGTGGTATGTAGACGTCTGAAAGATGTTAATTTAAAAGCTAGGAGACCTACAAAAATTATTAAATTATTTGAGCCTTTACATAGTGCTGTTAGAAAAGAAATTTTGTTGAAAATTATGGAGAAGTGACTAGTCCTGAATGTCTTGTTTACGGATGAGATAAGGTTTTGCTCTAACATAGTGGATGAAAGAAAAATAGTGGTGAAAAGTTTAATCACAATTTGAAATCCTTCCCTACAACATAACCGACCTACCTTTATAACTTCTCCGTTCAGTTACTAATGAATGGAAACAACCCTTTATTTTTCTCCTTTCTTTTCATATATACAAATTTTCAGATTCTTTTTCTTTCTTTAACAATTTTTTTTGAATTATATACCTATTGCTATTATTTGCACTACAATATATTACATTATCGATTCTAGTGGGTAGGAACAATATTCGTAGAAATGTAGCGAACCACAGCTGTGGGAAAATTCATTATGAGAAACAATTTACGGTTTGTACGCGACCCCGCCAGGATACTCGCAAAGACATGTAAATGCAACTGGGACCCTTGTCACTTCGCATAACGTTAGCCGAACCGTTACTGTAATTAAAATGGCACATTTCCAAGAGTATTTTCCTAAAATGATTGCTCAAGCTGCAGCACTTACTGTGCTGGCGCACTACTACTACCTTTACCCGTATAGACATAATACTAATGGCAAACTTTAACTTTTCTTGTGAAGTTTGTACCTTGGAAAACACTCTATAGATATATACCTCTTTATATGTTTTGTTTCTCGTGAGACAAAAAATAAATTGCATCATAAAATATCAAATCGATATCGCATCGATCTTTCATCCATAATTCATAAAACGAGAAAAGTTTTATCTGTGCTCCGGTGAAAATAATTTTGAATCGGCACCTTTTTTAATACCTCTCGCAGATCCGTTATCGGTTAACTTTTGATTGATCTGTGTCTCTGTTCACTTTACGCGACTTTACAGAGAAATAACACATGTAATACATATACAGCCAGTAATCAATCTCTCATTTTGGCCTTATCATAAATAACATTCCGGGTTTTATAGCCGGTGGGTGATACCGTGTCGATTCATTTGTTTTCTTTAGTATGTGGGATTGAGCGTTGATTATATCGGCCGTTACGTTGATTTTTAGATGCCGTAAATCAGTTGGTATTTAGCATTTTTAGGTCAATGTAAATTGAATACCTAGTTTGATTACTAGTTGTGTTTAAAGTTATGAATGTGGTTACCTACTGTAACCTTTTGTTCGTTTAGTCTTTACCCCTGATATACAATTATAATCTTATTGGCGGTGAAATAAAAAAAAATCTTGTTGTGTCCGCAGGAATTTGTTTGTCAGCTGATAGCTATTATAATCGTGATAATCAAAGTTTGATATTTAATAACCTTAGTTATTAAGCATGGATTTAGATCAAGATGATCAGCAACTTTTACAGTTTTTAAAAATTAATTTGTAGAACTTATTATACCGGCTGAATCAACATGCTGTTTTCGTGGTCTAAATTTAAGACATTCTATGGTGAAACCTTGCATTTTTAGATTCAATGTTTGGAATGGTAATTTATTGAATAAAATCATAGATAACCTCTAAAAAGCAAGTAAATAAAGAAAGTGTCTTTGATCAAACTTGTATCACCGGCTCATCATTGTGGTTCGCCCGGCATAATGAGCTACAAGTTTATTTTCTTTTTAAATTGCAAAGGCGTGTGATATTCTTGATAAATTTATTGAAAATGTGCTGAAAAAATAATCAAAATCCGTTAAAGTTACTGATCGTTAGATTTGATCAAAATATTTGTTTTTTTTTGGGCCCCGGTGTATCGGTAACAAAATAATATTTCGATAAAATAGGAATATACGATGTTTATAACATGTCAAATTGGCGCTTGAGTTGTTTGGCCAAGATGTTTTATGAAACGAGATTAAATACTATTTTTCTTCTTTGCGTCAAGTAATTTAGTAAGGTTAGGATAAATCTCTTTCGTTTTCGTAGTTTTTAGTTTTAAAAACACCGTCTTGTAATAGTCTAATTCTAATTCCTGATTGGAGATTAACAGCTATATATCGTTTTTAATTAGTGAGATTGGTGTGGGTCGCCGCTTCATGGATTCATGTTGCATACAGTACGTGTCAAAAGTATTGAATATATTCATTATTTTTAAAACGGTTAGGACACGTCAATTTTATTTTATCAATATATATATATATATTTTTATATAAAAATCAATGTCCGACCTTCAACTGTTTTCGACTAATGACATAATAGTGTATTATTATGCAAGTTTTATAAGATGTCAAATTGTCACAATTTACTATTTTTTCTACTTTGCGTCATTAATTTTATATACATTTAGAAATTGTGGTTAATTTATTTAAAATCTAGGGTATTTTGCGGGCACAAAGTTGTAGTATTGGCAATACTGTAGTAAACTGTCAACTTCGGAAAGTTGGGATAAAATCATGACAAAATCTTATTTTTGATAGTTTTTGGATAATTGAAACCAAATTCTGATTTTGATGAAGTGAATTATTAGAATAAATTATAGTTAGTAAAATTACGTGCGATGGAGATATCACAAATAGTTGCATACAAGCGACGTACAAAAAAAAAACTAAACTAAGAAATCCTCAACACTTAAGATGTACTATAGCTTGCTACGTGTATGCTGATATTCAATTAACTATTTATTGCGCATATGCAATCCCGCGGCAGTAGTTGATCCCGATCATACATATATCTACCATGTAGGTTTGAGCTTCGCATAACTCCTTATTCACCTCATACTGCATTTGATATCAATATGTCCAATCTTAGAAAAAAGTTGCTAAATCGGTGTTACAATGTGTGCATTGTGCAACGCAAAGTAGAAAAATATTTGTTTAAATCTACAAATCCTTTTCGTCATATTGATTTTGATAGCTCCTTTAATTGTTTTAATGTTGGCCTAACAATATTATAGCTATCAGTGAAACAAATTGAACAAAAGGTAGTCAGGTAAATTCGATACCAATGTGGAAAGTTGGTTTTGCCCATTAAAATTAAACACGCGCTTTACATAGATTTCATTGTGCTGAATACGAATCCGGACTCAAACATTAGCTATGGAACTTGATATTTGAGTTGTCAGTCCTATTAGGATACATTTTCATGTTTCTTGACATTTTTGCTTTTGAACCTGGACGAATACTTAGCGCAAGGAAGTTTATCAAAAAATCGATTTCCATTCACATAACTCGCATACTTCCAGAGTTATCACTATTTCTCTATTTATCAATTGTTTTTTTTTTCTGGAAAATTTTCTTGAGCCACTATTTATGATTTATTTTTTCTTTTATTCCTTTTTTTACACAAAAGTTTTAAAGCACGTTTTTTTACAATATAAAGTTATATGTTTTCTTTACAAAAAAGACGTTTGACAAATAATATCTAAACCTGTATATCTGTGTCATTCCGAATCGCGCAAAATTCCAATTGAAGCTGCCGTTGTTGTACGCACAAACCAAGTAGAGATTCTTTCGAAGGATAGGTTAGGTACATGGCTAGTGACGCTTTTCAATGACACCCACCGGCAAAGTCGGCGTTTCAATTTGCAATAACACGCGAAAACGAAAACGGTTGCCCACGTTCGCGTTCAACTGTAAAATTAGCTTTGCACCGCGTACCGCTAGAAATTAAAGCGAATTGCGCAAAAGTGGTTGCTAGTGTGTTTGTATACCGATACAAGTTGGTACCATACACCTTTCTTTCTTTACGTAACGATACCTTGCGCGCGTACAGGTTATAATTACAGCGATATTAACGAGAAATGAAAATCGTACGTACAACAACAATGAGCGATTATTAAATTATGTCGTAAGAGTCGACACAGTACGTATACACATTGCAAATTTACCGTAGATCTTTGCAATGCACCGTCGTTTTCTAATTGAAAATAGGGTAAGTGTTATGGAACAAATTTACGGCGACAATTAGAGAAGTTGTTGTTGAAATGTGAAAAGTTTAGATGTGTAACTTGAAAACACTAACTCGTATTTAAACGATGCCAGTGAACTTAATATAATTAATAATATGTAGACATAGATACGCGGAAAAATAGTGACTACAATATTGCAACCATAACAGGGATGTTTTGAGGTTCTTGAAACTAATATATGGCCCAACAGATATAGTTAGTGGAAAGTTAGACAATTGACCTCATTACTTTGGTGGACAAATTTTAATTGTTAAAAATGTTGGCTGGAATGATTTATATACCCTGCGAAATAAAATTAAGTAAGTTCTGAGAACATATACAATTTGTAGCAACACAAATGAGTTGCCGCAACAATCACATATAACTTTGTACAATAGGGTGGTTCAAAAATGCATTGCAAAAATTTTTGTGATGATAGAAACCAACGAGCCCCCCCATATTATTACCAAATACAAAAAAAGCGGACACCTTTTTTTAAATTTAGATATTTAATGGTGCCTGTCGAGGAGACCTCAAATTTACATGAGAAAAATAATTTTTTGGTATTTTTAGAATTATTGTTCGGGATTTGGGAAAACTTAAGGTTAAAGATATAGGATTTGTAGAGAACTTTCTAAGGAAGAATTTGACATATTATACATATGAATTTGACTCCACCAACCCACCCCCACAGTGTCCTGAAAACTAACATTCTTCAGTAAATTTACTATTCTAATCATTTCATTCTCTTTTTTCTCATAGAAATCATTACCTACTATAAATCTAGTGGAATGTTTATAAACATTTGCAACTTAATTTCCTTTTGTTTAAACGAATTCTATTTGTTAAAATAATTCGTTTTCTCGTAAAAAACCGTCTGAATTTTGTTTTTTTAGTTCGTAATGGCAGTTTACTTTCTTCGAGTGACATTATTCATTAAAAAATTTGTTCTTATTGTCTAAGCAATAGTTTATTTTCAACTTTTTTCTAATTATGGTAGAAAAGTCACCTTTTTTGAATTTAGGTTATAAATTTCATGTTGGAGATATCTTTCCTATATTATGTAATAAACCCACATTTTCATGCAATTCACCTAAAATAATTTTTTTATCGATCTGGCCAACTGTTTATTCTCAGGTGATTTCTTTTATATTTTCGGATGATTGCCATTATTTAAATAAAAAATATTATTCGTCTTCAATATCTTTTATGAAGGAATATCCAAATTTTGCGAGAGTAAATTCATTCAGAAATGATGAACGGACAAACTACAATATGACTCTGTTACCAAAAAAGAAAATTGCTTCTCAGTCTAATCTGGTAAAATATTGAAAACGAATAATATTTTATTATTTAAACAATGGAAATCATCCCAAAAATAAATGATGTCACTTGAGAATAACAGTTGGCCACACTGATCTAAAAAAATTATTTTAGAAAAATTGCAAAAAATTGTATTAACAATTGTGGGTTTATTAGATAATATAGGCAAGATATCTCGAACATCAAATTTATAACTTAATTTCTCAAAAAGCTGACTTCTTCCTTTATTAGAAAAACAGTTGAAACTGAAGGATAATAATTGATGGTTTAAACAATAGGGAGAAAATTTTTAATGGTGTATTATAGTAACGACTAAACATGTATGTATAGTTTCAATGGCAATTCAATTTTCCTTGTAATTTATTTATGAACAAAATGCAGTAAAAATAGCAATAAAAAAACTAGTGTGTGGTGAGTTTGAATAGATTCTAAAATAAAACAACTTTGATTGGAAAAAATTTTTTCATTATGATATGGTTAGTGAAATAATCCGTATGATTTAGAAACAATTTTTTAAACAAATCTTGATTCTTATTAGCTTATCTATCCAATGATACCACACACGACTTAGGGTGTTGTTAGAAATTTCACCCGAATGCAGTTTTATCACTACATCAGATCGGAATATGTTATGCCACTTATTTTCATGAGCCTCTATGGGGTCATATTACCAAGAAATTGATAACAAAACGTTCAACACGACAATCCAAAATTGATGCGGAAAGTAAAACTTAGTACATCAATCTACATCGAACTTCGAACATCGAACTTCCATTAGTTTAGATTATCTAATTTTTTCAGGGTAACAAAATAATTTGTTTAAAGTAATAGTTAATCTATGAAATTGTTTATATGTCAATATAAACTGTTCTTTACTGTATTACTACTTTGTTTAGAATAATCTTCATCAATTTGTCAACAGTCAATCAGAGTTAGAAGTATCCGGTCGGGTCGGCTAAGAATAATGAAACAGCTATGTTTTTGAAACGTTGTAGGTGGGACAATTAACACATTTGTAAATTTGTATCGCTGTTATTCGTTCACCACATGTTGCGTCTGCCTGAAATTTGTTAGGAGTTTCCATACGGCCCGACAACAACTCCTTCTAAAAATATACTATTATTTACGAGCGAAGGCAATAAAAAAAATGCTTCGTCAAATTTATGTCCACCCAGTAGTCACATTCTTCCACTAATAAAACTACTTATGTCTAAAGGCGTCACACATATTTGACAAATATTTATTGCATATATTTCAACCTTCATACAAAATGGAGAAAACTGTGTTTCCATTGAAATAATTCAGCACTAAATTAAAAGAAAGAAATTGTGTTCTAACGAATGGAAGTGTGAATAGATTGTTGAAGAGATAAGCGAGCCAATTAAGACAACTGTTTAATGATCTTGTGAAAAATTCCGGAGAGTTTTTGAGCCTGATTGTTTCGTTTTGCAAGACAAGGGAACAATATAAATAGACGACTACACGGAATGACTTGGCAATTAGCATCTCAAGTCTTGTTAAGTATTCTCAATGTTGTTTCGCATAAGTAGATTAGAGATGTATGTGTACAAGTGTTTAAAAATCATTTAGATTTTATCTTAATAATAAGACGTATAAATAAACCATGTGGAACATAATTTCAAACAATTATCAATCAATTATCATGATTAGTTCTGTCTGTTGAAATCAATTTACGTTGCGACATAGTACTCCATTATGGTTGACTGTTATTTGATAACTATTATTTTAATATAGTAAAATAAAACTCCTTTTTAGGCTAACAATTTTTGTTATGTGTATGGTGAAGTTAATGTGAACGTTCTATTTAAATTTTATTTGATTTGAAGATTTTAAGTATGTTCATGTATCAATTAATACCAAACAAATTTGGCTTTAACAATTTCGCTATCATACATATACATATTAACTGAATTTTATAGCCACATAATATGATATTGTGCAGAGCAACTTGTGGTCAATGGTTTCCGCTGTTTTTAAGTGACAAATTTAGCTGAAATTGTAGAAAATAGAATGCAATTCCTTTTTCGTCAGTGGCTACGTTACATTATATCACTGTTGTAAAATTTCCTTTTTAAATTCTAATTGTAAGTGAGATATATTGTTCTATAAATATTTATTTTATTGCACTGGTTGTACAAACTGGTTGTATTGTTGATAATGAAAAGACGCTTTTTATAACAACAATCTTTTAAGGGGTATTTGATTATTTTAAGGGGTATTTCATCTGGAAATTTGAGCAAAAAATTAAGATATTTGTTTTACCTCGCAACAGTTTCGAGAAATTATTGAAATAATTAATTTCATTAATAAAAATCCTTCACCAACTCTATAACCACTACCAATATAAAAACTTATTATTTTTGTTATTATTTTTTGAAAAAAACAATTTATTTTTATAGACTTACCATTTTTAGCAGAAATACAGCGATTTGATAGAATTATTTAAGATATGTATATTACATAACTTATAGCAATAAAAGCTAGCTCAAAAAATTACGAAATCCTCCAAAACGTTATATTAACGTTTTGAAGTCTCCTGTTTGCTGTAGCTTTATAAAAAAAGTACAAAAAATATTATATGTATATATTATATTATTATATACCTTGTTTTTCTATACTCTATATTTATATATACAAGACAATAATTATGCATGTATTTATGCAGGGTTTTCCCCAAGTCAAATGTCATTTCGAGTGAAATAATTTATATGGGCTTAAGTTCCTTAAGAAGTTACAGTAGTTTGAAGTATTATCAAAACAAATAAAACAAAAAATAAAATACGTAGCAAACACATGAACAAAAAATACATACGAGATGAGTAAGAAGTTTCATATGGACTTATTTGTTTTCGCAATTCCTTAAGCTGTTGGAGCCGTTTAATATACAGTGTTGTCTAAAATATGAAATGGCTGTAACTCAGTATGACAATTACTATGTCAAACAACGTTTCGCGAGAATGCAGTGGAACATCCTGCATATATTTAAAAACAAATTACCTATACATACAAACCAGATAGGTAAACAATCATATGTTAGTGATTAGATATCATTATGTCTCGAATAGACGTGCTCTGCTGATGTCGATAGCTGACACAAAAATCCACCTACTTTGAGCATCTAGCCTAAAACTTCCTAATCCGGGCATTTACGATTACATATATATCACATTTCGACCTTGAAAATCCCGCAGTCACCGTGCGATATGACCCTTAGATAGAAAAAAAACACGATAAAACGCGAATTATTATGACAATAGCATTCTGTATTGAATGCGCGCTAAAACATTGAAGGCAATCTTATCTCAGGAACGGCTCGATACATTTTCGCTATCGCTATTATCAATTGTTTTATCTATTCTCACAGATTACGTCGTCGGACATCTTACGCCGACCAGTGTATATGTGCGCGAAAGAAACGATGTCGCAAGTGCCGAAAACGAAGACGAAGAAGATTAAAGATAACGAAACGGGCGCCGATAAGATTACAAAGAAGCTGCGTCTGAGCTTCCGCGGCAACAAATCGAAAAAGGCCAAAGAAAAGGACAAGAAGATCGACGATGACGGCGATAGGGACCATAAACTAATAAACACGGTCCACTGTGGAGATAATGGAGATGCCATCCATAAGAATTCGAACGACGATCCAGATAAGATTATCGTGAATCGGAAGAATGAAGAAAACTTGCGAATTTCGACGGTTAGTACCTCGGAAACCTCCACGGAGGTTGTCAACGCGGTCGTTGAAGACATTCTCGCGAAAGTGTGGCAAAAGTGCGACAGTGCGATGCTCAGAAACGGAACAGTGATCACCATTAACCCGCCTGATCCCGAGGTTACACTCAGGAGGACCCAGGAAGTGATTAAAAGTGATGACAAAGTTAGAAAACTTGGCAATCGACGGGCTTCAGTTTTAGACCTATTGGATCCAAACTCTTACAAGAGAGACTCCATAAGGAGGGACTCATTATACTCGGTGGAAGAGTACGACGAAGAACTAGACGAAAACGAGAATAAACTCCACAACCACATAGAAGCTGTCAACTTCAACGTAACCACCGAGCAACCAAAGAAAAAATCCTTCCTGAACAAGCTCTTCCGGAAGAAATCAGACGCCAAAAAACCACCGGAACCCCGAAACCTCCTCCTCGGTCGAAAATATTCCTCGACTTTAGAACTATCTCCGAGTAACAAAACCAATTTCGAAAGATCTCCTTCGTTCATCAAACGAAAATTAAACCAGTTAGTCAGTACTGATTCACCGGGTCTCCTGAAACGGTCTTTCAGCGTGCGCGATGTCGATAAGAAGAAGGATAAACCGATCACGAAGGAAAAACTCACGGAAATGAAGAATTTGGAATGGCAGAAGTCGCTGCAGAATCTTCGCGATACGGATAACTACGTGAGCTACGACGATATGAGTTTCATTAATTATGATACTTTGGATACGTTGTCGTATACGGAAACTAGGAATTCTGTGAATTTGCATCGCACCCAAAGCTTGATAGTTCATGTAAGTTTATTCTATTCTATACGTATTCTATTCGATATTTATTCTGGATTTTCCTTTTTTGGTTGCATGCTCAAATGTGTTGTGTTATCTGTTTGTATCTGTCGGTTTTATTGATAGGTTATTATACATATTAGGTTGATGTTATCTTTTTTGATTGGAGGGGAATGAAGCGTTTCCAAATAATAAATTACTGGTTCATAAGTTGTCGACGTTGATTGGTATTATGTAGGTATTGGGAAAATGATGTTATGATAGAGTTTTATCACAACGTCCTTTTTCATAAGCTGTTTTTTTATTAATCTGCTAAATTGGGTATTATGATAAATTACTAAAAATATAGTTTATAATTTTGAGATACTGCTTTAACAAATCTTATCAAGTAGAATAATTCCGTTTTTATTTAGCTTATTTATTTTTAAGAAGAGATGCATTGACAAACGAGAAACAAAACAAACCCTTTAACGATCATGTACATTTGTTTTGAATTATTTATTAAATATAATGGATACCTTGGTTTTTGTGATCAATAAAAAATGTTTCAAATTCCGATATAGGTTTAAGGAACATCAATTTTGTGACTATGTGACCTGACTATGTGTTTTCGATATTGTCTTTTTTACTTTGATAACGAATCCGACCTTTAAAAACGGTAGTAGAAAAAAAAATAGATCAACATGTGAAAATTTATTGTAGTTAAACCCGACGTGCTTGAATCTTCGGAAAGATCGCAAAGTTAACCTTCTGCTTTTCAAAATTTTAGTTGAACAGCATGCAGTTTTCTATATTAAACTATTTTTTTTACGAAAACTTTATGAAGGGTTTTTTTAAAGAAAAGCTCAAATTTCCAAAAAAATGATTTTTGCAATGTTTGCGAATTAATAACTTCTACGTAACTAGTTCTAAGTAAACAAAAACTTTACTATTTTTTCTACTTTGCATTATTAATTTTATATAAATTTCAAAATTGTGGTTACTATATCTAGAATCTAGGGTATTTTGCGGGCACCGGTTATAGTACTGTTGTTACTATATGTATGGTACTGCCAACCAACATACTACATTTTCAAAAACAATAACAAAAAATAGAAAATAATGATTTAATAAAAATATAATAAACCAATAATAATTGTAGTCGCTTAAAGTCTGAGAGCCAACGTATGTTTATTTGCTCAAGAAGATTGATTAATTTTGCAAAATTATATTTATATAATATCGTAAGTACATTTCATTTGAAACACGAACCAAATCAATTTGGTGTCATGTTATGTCTATGACATTGACTAGGTATAGCATTCGTGTCATTATATCGTGATACTTTCAAAATATTCATTAATCATAAATCACAAGTTGTCATTTGTCATCCATATAAAATAAAATACCCGAAAATTCAATGGAAAACAGCATTAAACCTAATAACTTATACATTATAGGACTTCTCTAGAACAATAAATAATGTTTTATACACTTTAATCCGGTTTACTGAATTCAATAGTAAAATTTTGTTGAGGCATCAAAAGTTGAACACAATAATAAACTCGGTTTTAACATATTTTAGTACCGAAAAAGTTTAGAAGAGGGGAGAGCATTGTAAGTGTCCGAACCCTTCGAAAATATTAAAAAAGTTTCCGTGGAGGTTCCAAGCTGTTGAGATCCTATCTGAATATCAAAAAGAACAAAAGCCCGGCAGTTCTTTTAAATCGTAATATTTACTTCGCGCTTTCTGCTCCTGTCTCCCTCAGTATGCCATTGTATACGTGTTATCATCCACACCGTTATGTGTCTATTTTTATCATTATTATGATTAGAAATCGGCACGTCCTGTTATAATATTCGATGAGATCTCGGTGGTATTGAATATTTATATGAAATGTGTAAATATTAGAACCTATTTGGTTAATAAATGTTGGTTTAAAATCATTGGAAAATTAATAATTTAGTACTACTTTTTAATATTATTATAAACAAGATTGAAAATAAAATGCGCGAAAAATGCATGAAAATGTGGGTTTATGTCGGCTGTATTACAGAACAGAAAGTTATCTGTAAATTGTAGTGTGTTATTTCTACAACTATAATTGACAGCGGAACAAATGTACTCGAGTGCAAGATTGCCATGATAATGCCGTTGTAAAGTACTTAACTTACATACGTATTGTCGTGTCCCAGTTCCAATGTTGATTCAATGCATGAAACTTCTGATAACCACAGAAATAAAATAAATAAAAATACGCAGCAAATTATATCAGATTGATTAATTGCCAATGAAATTGTTGCAAATAAACTTTGGAACGTGTCGGCTATTATAATAATAATAATTTATTGTTACCATCAGAATTATTATGATGCTAATTATGTATTTGTTACATTTAAGTTACATAAAGTGGATATATTTTTTTGTTTGTAAAGACCCTACCTAGTTTTCGGATAAAATAAATATTATAAATATAGAATAAGTGTGCCGAAACCATAGGACCAAGTGTGCCTTGGCACACGGTATCAGTTTTGCCAACTTCAAAAGAGAGGTATAATTTGTGATGATATTATTGCTCTTAAAAACGTTGAATTTTGCTAAAATTTTATTTTATTTAGATTACTTTCTCAATTATGTTTTTCAGTTTTTAATAATCTTGACTAAGTTTAACTAAAATGTATTATATTAATGCCATAATTTTCTTGATTTTAGCTAGATTTTATAGATTTCCAAGTGTAATGAAACCGGTACCTAACAAAATAAATACTGAACAAAGGAAAGGAGGTTTTCTAATTTCTAGTATAATAATAACAAAAAATACGAGCGTCTTTTAAACTTCTTCCTAGTTACATAGTTCTAAAAATTTGACGTCAGAATTCTCTTAGTAGGCTGATATTAAAGCTTAAAGCTTAAACTTTACAGATATGTTGAGGAAATCTATGAAACTATAATTTGTCATATTCTAAGTTAAAGAAAACTTGTGTTAATTAACAATAGAAATTCGATAGACTCGATATATGTGAGTGAAAAATTCTTAAAACAAATTAAACAACCATATAAATTTGAAGGATTCGATAAAAATTGCGGAAAGAATGTTGAATAGCAAATTAATCAACAATTTCTCAAATTCCAAATTTATTGTGCAATATTAAATACTTATTTGTCCTACTGAAGGACAAATAAAATAAAATAATATTCCTGTAGGTAGAAAATTAAATGTATATTTTTTAGGTATATTAACTCTTTGTTTTCTTTTTATTATATATATATATATATTTTTTTTTATTTTACGTAATAATAATGATTAAAATAATCCATCCCTCATTTTACATTTTGCGTTAAAATCTGATGTGCCGACCAGAGAGCGGTAGGGATTGAGTGGTTAGCGATGTTTAATTATGAAAATTTGCTTTCAGGGTTCCCCCAATAGCTTCAGGCCTGGTGTCGCCAGGGGAGCATCGGTACCGCCGCACTACCACTCCACCAACGGTAAGTAACAAACAATGTACGCACCTCCACCTATTTGACACTCATTTCGCATCCCATACGCATACGCACTGCTCACATTACTCATAATATTACCGAAGCTATCATATTATCCCCAAAATATGGCATTGGTTTTTTGTGTAATTCCATATCGTTTAAAGGTTAAATAATTAATAAAATAAAGGGTTTTTTATGTCCAAAAAGTATTCAGGTATTATATTCAGGGATTCGTATGCACTTGTGTCAAACACGTGTCAAAAGTGTGCTTAATTACTCTAATAGTATGTTTTACGGAAAGAATATATTATTTTTTGGAGCTGTTGTTTGCTTCATTAAAAGATAGACTAGCTTTATTGGAACAAAAGCTTAGGAAACCCAATTTTTTAATATTGCTTTCGATTGGTCATGTTGAACTTTTGCTAAAGTTGAACTAAATCCAGCTTGGAACTTACCAACTGGTAACACCTTTAGAAACAACAGGGAATGTGATTGGATAGTGTGAGGTATCATAGAATAGTTCTTTTAAAAGCAAAAAAATACCTACCCTAAAGTGTTTTCAAGAAAACCTAAAATTAGTTAAAATTTTGACAAAAATTACAACGTTTGGTTCTTACTTAAATAAAGAAAGTTTCAGATGAAATTTAATTGGTTTTAAAGGAGCTTTCCTACGATATCTCACATGACACCGTATGGTGTTTCGGATGACAGTTTATCAACAGAGAAACATTTATAACCTAATTTTCCTGTATAAAGTAATCAGCAATATGTTTGCAACGAAACGCCTTTCAGTTCTTAAAAGCAACTTCTGCTGTAAAATTGCAGGACTTTTTCTGTAAAATTACTCTAATAAATCCGTAATTTCACAGAAATATGGTGGTATCAAATAACCGGCGATGTTGCAGTCGAAAAAGGAAGCGAATAACTGCAAAGTCTTCTTTTACAGCATGTTTGCTGTTTAATTAATATATTCATTTTCTGCAACTTTGCAGACATTTTTTTCTGTCTACATTGATTTGTTTTTTTTTATTCCTTAAAAACTTACTTTATTCTTTAAGTAACACAAGTGAATATTGTAAAAATGCAGTCGAAAAGATATAGCAACAAGAAGCAAATAACTGCAAGTTCTTCCTTTAAAGCTTTTTTGCTGTAATTTATTCATTCAGTTTATCTAACTTTTATACATCTACATATCAAACAAAGCGATAGGGAATAACACACAAATGTGTACCCTTTATATTATTAAAATCTAAAAACAAAATAGTTAATAAATTAAAACTATACATTATAAGCATATAAAACTAGATTGAATAAAAAAAGCAAGTTCGAATAGTCGATATGAAACATTTTGTTGATTTTTTTAATTTTATCTTTGAGTAAACAGTTTGATATGGACTTAGTTTTCCAATTCTTGAAGAAATAAAACAAATTAAATTACTGTTGTGTTAATATTTCAAGTCTTAGAAGAAGAAATTAAAACAAAAATATTAAGTTGGAATTAAAAATATAATGATTTTTATAATGAAATAATTCAACTACTATAAACTACTCGAAATAAAATTTATTTACTTTAAATAACCTTGCTTTTTAAAACAAAAAATGATGAAGTGAGACATTTTGTATATTAGTAGAGAGTAGTAATAATTACTTAGCACTCAGGGGGTGTTGCCAGTACCGCGACATAAGTTACCATTAGCAATAATAACATCATTCTTTGAATATGAAACATAGTGAAAATTGCTTTTGTTTTTATTATTTTCAGGATTTTTTCCACACACAATATTAACGATGCTTTCTAATGTTTAAACGCGTATGTGAACGTAATTTTATCTGACCGTTTACCAGTTCAAGGTTTCTCTTATGGAGTTAAATACAGTAACTAAACAAAAAGAAATTTCGTTCGGCAAGACAATGAAAATCACACGATTCATAGAATATCTAATATAGAACCTATACATAATTAAATTAATTAGGTAGGTAGCAGTTAAGTTTGTTATTATGAAAAAGTTGATGGCAAAGTTCTAAAACTAAATCACTTTTTTGCCAACATTTGCACTTGTTTCAGTTTGGCTTAGTTGCCTGTACGGTGACAAAGTGTAGAGCTGACAATATCCGTCGAAATGACGACAGTTTGAAATACATTGACTCCTGATTTATAGTTCAACTTTATGAACCTTCCCATCTATCTCTGCTTCGGAAGCGAGTATCGCCTCTCAAACTTTATACAAAAGTCAATAGAGTACACCACTAAAGAAACTTTGTCTAAATTTACAGTGGATACGAACTTTGCAGTCGATATTACACTATAAAGTCACCCAGCGCTTGTACCTACTTTATTTACTGTTTTACTAGCTTCAATAACCCTGGTTAACAAATCAATAACATTTGTATACCCATGAAATAATTTGCAATATTTTCGAGTTGTTTGGGGCACGAGGAGCGCAAAGTTCGAATCTAGAAAAACTTAGAAATCCTCAATACTTACAGTAGTTGAAATCGTGATAGTTGTTATGTTGTAGGTTTTGTGTCTTCCCATAACTCCTTATTCAGATATTTAGTTGATAAGGATAATGCACGGTCTTCTTTCTCATAGAAATCTGAATTCTGTTTTTTGAGTTCGAAGTGGCAGTTTATTACCTTACCTTTTCTGAAAAATGTATATTTTTCATAAAATTGACCGTTCTAATCATTTCATTATATTCTTTCTCTTAGAAATCATTACTATAAGTCTTGTGGGATATTTATAAACATTTCTCAGTTAACTTCCATTTGTTTAAACAAATTCTATTTGTTTAAATAATTCGTTATTCTCGAAAGTCCGTCTGAATTCTGTTTACTGAGTTCGAAATGACAGTTTATTACCTTAGTAGAGATACATAACCCATTTAAAAATGTCTTCCTATTGTTTAAACAATCAATTATAATTCATTTTCAACTTTTTTTTCGAATTATGGTAGAAAAGTCAGTTCATTTGTGAAGCTGCCTTATAAATTTCATGGTCGAGATATCTAGTGTGTATTATCTAATAAACCCCTCCTTTGTTTAAACAAATGCCATTTCTTTAAAAAAAAAATTGCAATTCGCCTAAAATTAATTTTTTTAGATCGGGGCTATGGGGATGGATTGGGGGCGTATTTGAAAAATACCAAAAAAAGTCAAAATTTCAACAACAAAATACGTGTTCACTTTTTTTTGGATTTGGAAACGATTTGAGCATTGTGCACTGTGCATTGTGAATGCAAAGTAGAAAATCCACTGTTTTTTTATGTTAATTTGAATCATGTACAATAATATTTAGTAAATATTTATTGTTTTGGTTGACAAAAGGGTTGGTTTGCAGTGGGTCGTGACTGTAAACCATAACGTTTGAAGTTTTCGAAATTTATATTAGCCCGAAAGTTTTAGCGTGCCATAAATCAGACGAACAAACGGATTGCCGGTTACCGTAAAATAGGAAACGAGCCAGCCACTGTTTTGGAGCGTTAGTTTCTCTCGATAAATTTTGAAAGTCTGACGCAAATAGAAGAAGTGGAGCGCGCCATTAGCGGCTATACTTTATTTCGGATTTATTGTGTATCTGAACCGCTAGATGTGGCGCTGTCTGTCCACTTTGTTGACTTCATTAATTCGATTTAATTTATTAGGATTGCTTGCGACTGCCGATAGGCTTACGAGAATGAAATGACGTATACGTATATTGAGATTGTAAACGTTGGAGCGATTTTTCATTGAGAATTCTGTTGCGCACGAATGAATGATTTATAGTATTGCTTCGTTGATTGTTTGAAATTATGGAACGCGTTCAATTTCCTATGCTATATCGGACGCAAACATCGGTGATACATCTCAAGCTACAGAACTGTTATAAACTGTAAAACTGTGCTGGCAAAAGTTTAATCCGCACTAGTAGTTTTTGATGTTCCACTATTTCTATATATTTGAAAGTTTGAAATGAGGTTCTATTCGACCCAAACTTGTAAATTACAATACTCAGGATGATTGGATGTCAACATTAAAGTGAAACATTTAATTTGTTGTTACTTTATATCAAAATACACCGACTCTTTACAGGTTTTACTATACCTAAATGCCATAATATTGAGTTCAAAATTAAAAATTTGTAACTCGTTTGTTACATTTTCAAACATGGAACAGCGTGTATGTTAATACATCACTCGAAAGAAGATCTTGATCTATGACGTAATACGATACTTGTTTGCATTTCTTTTGGCAACCATGTGTATAAGGGTATTTTAAATTTATTTTTAATGCATTTAAATGCATTCACATTCCAAATAATGATGTAAGTCTCTTATTATTACAGGTAACAAAAAATTAAAACATAAAGTTTGCATTTTTGACCCATCAACCCATGAACAAAATCCAACTTGGAACTTACCAACTCGTACCAACTTTTCTTCTAAAAAGAAAAAAAAAATACCCTAAGCTGTTGTTAAGAAAACCTAAAATTAGTTGAAATTGCTACACCAATTACAACATTTGGTTCTCATTAACCCGTTTAAATTAACCCTCTTCATTAAATATAGAAAGTTACAGAAGAAAATTACTTGGTTAAAGGAGCTATCCTATGATATCTTACACGATGGAAGGTTGAACATTTTATTTATTTGAACATTATTTGACTTAAAACACCGTTTGTGCATCTACGTTTATGAATACTATTATCAATAATGTTTACGTTGGTGTCCAGATTCTCAATTGTCTTTTGTTCCAAATTTCCTTCCCAGTGTTATTCTTAATAAAAAAATTATCAACACAGAAAATTATTTTCTGGTTTGCTGTAGCAAATAACCAGCAACATGTTTGTAAAGAAACGCAGTTCAGTTCCTAAAAGTAACTTCTGCTGCAAAATTACAGAACTTTTTGTCTGTAAAATTGTAAAAATATCCTGTAAAATTACTGTAATGATGCTGTATGTTCATAGAAATATGGTGGTATCAAATAATCAGTGAAGTTGCAGTCGAAAAAGGAAGCAAATAACTGCAAAGTATTCTTTTACAGTATCTTTGCTGTTGTACATTCATTTGTTTTTTATTCTCAATCTTTAAAAAGTTATATCTGTTTCAAATAAACAATTGAAGAAAAAAAGAAAATAAAGTTAATTTTAGTAAAAATAAAACGAATACAAAAATTAAGAAACATTCATTCTCAGAAAAGCATTTCATATGGACGTATTGATATTATAAATTAACATTCTTGTCCCAATAACCAAAAATATAGAAGATAATCATATCAGATCATCTTGAATTTTTATTAGAATGAATTCACAAAGTCACCATGCAAATATCTATCAAAATGTTAACGCCAGCCAGTACAATATCAGCAGCATTTTAATCAATTTTAGAAAAAGGTGTGAGTATCTAAAAAACCACTGACGATAGGTATTTGGAACACCTGTATGAAATGATAGAGCACAAGATATTTATTCGAGTGGTGTCTCAATATATAGGCTACTCCATTTGAAGGAATATAGATTTTGTAAGAAAAAGAAAATGTAACACTTGAGTTGTAACCTGTATAAAAACCCTGTATAAAATGTAGTCACATACTAAACATTAATTTTAACTTTAAAATTTAAAAATAAAGCTGCATAAATACCAAAAAAGTAAATATATCAATATAACTCAAAAATTGTGGCCTTCAGCTATAGGAAAGCCTGTTAAAAGTGGAAAAAGCTATAAAAAAACTGCCGTAATTTTAGTGCCATTGTCCGGTTGAAGGTAATTTTCTTACTCGTTTGTTGTGATTTAAAGAAATCCCAAACTAACTCGACAAAATAAAGAATTATTAACCTCATAATGTTCTACACAATGTTGTATAAGTCATTTATATTCAAATAGGAAATCTCTACGAAGGAAAATAATATTAGGCGCAGAAGTAAATTTGGACCTCCTAGAACTATTTCAAATAAAAACAAACAAATAAATCATAATCACCAACAAAGCAAAATAAACCGGACCATAAAACGTATTTTTGCGGGCATAATTTCAAAATCTGGCGACGACAAACACTTCTTCTACTCGCCACTAATAAAGTGGATTTCTAATTGAAAGGAGCGCCCGTAGAACGAGTGGACTAAGTGGGTAGCAAAAATCATAAAACTCAGTTTTCTCACTCGGATCCAGCGCTTTTCCGTCGCCTTTCCCCTCTCATCCAGCTTGCAGTAATTAGCCAATTAAAACTGGGGACCTCTAACTAATTAAATTTTACCCTCGACACCCAACAAAAGTTTCATTGCATAGTGGCTCACTCTATACTATTTTTCGCTTTGCCTTTTCCAGATATCAGCGACCAGAGCGAAGCGTTATCGTTACCTTCTTTACATCAGGCCATCCAAGAACATGAGGAGATCGTCTTCGAGACGTCACAGCCGCCACCTAGATTGTGAGTAGAAAGTATTTTGCTATTTAGAGTTGTTTGTGTTGCAGTTCTGAGTACTGATTAAAATTAGACTAAATTCAACGAATTGCACTTATTTGAAGTTTGTTTTGATGGATTTGATATCTTGAAGTGTGGAAATATTCTTGTGGATTAGTTCAAATTAAACCAATTGAAATATACAAGGTGTATAAAAAAAGAGGAAAAATGTTCTCGCTAATACCCAAAAACTTCAACGGCAAAATCCTAGGAACTTAATCCTAGAAACAACTTTTTATTGCTTGAAAAGTCGCGATAGTGTTCGTTCCTAGAGCTAACGTATTTCAATCAGTTTCTACAGAAAAATGTTTATAACTTCTGCAAAAATGGTTGCATAAATTTCTATTATACCTCAAATTGTAGGAAATTAAAAGACCTATTACCCCTATGACGTTCAGAGTTTTGCCCCCCCCCCCCCCCCTACATCGAGATAATCTTCGTTTCTATAGCTAACGTAGTTCAATCTGTTTACACACAAAAATGTTTATAACTTCTGCCAAAATCTTTGCATAAATTTTATTATACCTCAAATTGTAGGTAATTAAGAGACCTATTATCCCTATGACGTTCAGAGTTCCCACTAAATCGCGATAGTTTTCGTTCCTATAGCTAACGTATTTCAATCAGTTCCCACAGAAAAACTTTTATAACTTCTGCAAAAATGTTTGCATACATTTCTATTATACCTAAAATTGTAGGTAATTAAGAGACATATTATCCCTATGACTTTCAGAGTTTTTCTCCCCCTAAATCGAGATAATTTTCGTTCCTATAGCTAACGTAGTTCAATCAGTTTACACAGAGAAATGTTTGTAACTTTTGCAAAAATATTTGCATTAATTTCTATTATACCTCAAATTGTAGGTAATTAAGAGACCTATTATCCCTGTGACGTTCAGAGTTTTGTCAGTTAACTGAGGATTTATTTAAAAACTCATTGTTCAAATTGTAAGGTCTTAAATAAAAAAAAATCTAAAACATTTATTTTTTAAATTATGGATTATGGAAAAGTTTCCAAAATGTCAATAATTGTGAGCTTGACGCTTTTTGTGATTTGTGAAAAGATTCATACGTGATATTTTGGACGCTTGGCATATTAAGATTTAGCAGGAAATGAGTAAAATAAGAATAATAGCTCTTTAAAATTGATCGTGTAATCGAATGAAACTATGCCATTTGCATATTTATCACAACGATTTTTAATGTAAAAATAATAATTATTTATATTTGTTTGTTTTTAAACCGTATCGATGCAAAAAATTGCAAGAATACGCAAATGATCAAATTTAAATCCATGACATATCCGAATCAATTCAAAAATAAGATATTAAGTTTACTTTTTGGGTCACGTCGCATGATTATCTACTATAGAATACAAAAGGAAAAAAATACTTATTTTTAGACACATATTTATTTCTAATTTTATATATTACATTTTTGTAAATGATCCAAATGGATAGGTAATTAAAACAATTTATCGCAAGGCTGATAGAAATATTTTTTATGGAATTTTAAAAACAATTTCCGTATAAGCTAAAAAATAATATTTTAAGGACTTTCTTTTTTGCATTTAGAATAGACTAAATATGACATCATTACAATCAATACAAAATTTAATTAGGTAGCCGAACTAACAACAACACGGCATACACAGTTCATTATTTCAAAGTTCATTAATTTGCCAAATTAATTATTATAATTAATAATTTGTACATAATGAAATGCTATCAATAAATTAAATAGCTCTTACGCACTCATTACTACAAAATCACTACAAAATCTACCGGATAAAACAAAACCCTTTTAAAAACAAACTCCACAAAAGCCATCGTTTGCATTTCGCAATAAAATATCGTCTCACAATTTACAATGGGCTCTGCATTTCCTACAGGTAGATATACATAGTAAGTATATATGCAAAGTGGGCACAGCTCTGCCCTTAAAATCGAAAAATTATGGGCCCCAGAACGCTAGATTCCAGCACAGTGAATCGCAATGCACACGCTTTGTGCAGTTTGAAAATGTACCTATACCACTCAGGGTGGCTACCTTGCGTTAACGCTTACCGGTTTGAAACCTTTTTAAATATTAAACTTTAATCTGGGAGTGGCTGCCCCCTCTTCAAATATTTAAAATACATGAGTCCGGCTGCAATGAAGCTCGATTTTTACGGCGCCCTCTTTAAAATTTGTGGTTGCGGTTTAAAGCTCTGTAATGGCCTGGTCAGCGCAATCAGTCGCTTATATCTTGTTCGTGCTTTACTTGATGTAGAGGGGGAACTGGAAAGGGGGTTTCTATACCAACGAAAGCTTTTATAACAAGTCATGGCTACGTGTTTTTTTTTCAGTCTAATGATAAAAAGCATGCTGGTTTATGGTTCTAATATTGTTATTTCACTTTTATTTCATGTAAACGTCAGTCTAATTAAAAAGTTTCGTGTGGACTTCCTTGGGTCTTGATTTCTAACAAATTTGCTGTTGTTTGAATATGACAAACTACTTCTTACAACCTTACAATCTTAATCAACTTTTGAAAGAGAGATCTTGCGACAAAACCATACGTACCATCATAAAACATCACCCCGATATTATTAAGAGAGTATTATTAAGGAAGTGCTTAACAGATCGTCTTGAAGGGAAATAAAATGTAAAAGACACCTTCATCAAATAGGTGTTTCATGTTTGAGTCTTCTCAGAAGCAAAAACAATGGTGTGCCGAATCCGAAATGACCGCAAATGACTAGTAGACTGATCTTTTTTTGTCCTTCGGGAACCTTCAGTACTCATCAAGACATCTGAACGCTGTTTCTCTCAATTATAGATGAGCGCCCAAATTATGGAAACAAGATGAAACGTCTCAAACGGTTTGTTATTTAAAATAATCCTCGGGCACGTCAATTTTTAATTATCAAAATACACATATTTATCTAAAATCATCGACATTATTTCTATAGACAACCCCATTATTTCCTTATTAATTTTGATAGATATTTTAGTTGTATTAATGGTAACAAGATCATTTTCGAGAAAAAGAAACAGTTGAAAATTAAGGTCATATTGATTACCTTTCTTTGTCCATGGTAAGCAAATAGGCATTTTTCTGTTTGATTTCTTTGCGCTGAATACGAATCCGGCCGTGAACGTTGCATATCACGTCAGGTTCTTGTTTTACTGACATTTCTTTTCAGGATTTAAGGTAAAAGTACAGAGATTAAAGTTTAATTTTTGAGGTTTCTTGGATAACTGGTTCAGCTGGTAAAACCAACAAAATCTGATGTGGCCAGGCACATGACTTTATCATACTATATATAAAATTAATAGTTTGCTGCATGAGATTCTATTTGATCGAGATCGGTCGTGTCTGCATTAAAATTGAACTAGTTATCTAGAATTTGACAGATATTTTGATACTATTGACAGTACGTATTGTCAAAACATCCGGCTGCGCGCATTAAAAAAGGGACTATTAGTGCTAAATTTTCCGATGCCATCATTTTGGTTCAAAAACAAAGGGCAAAAGTTCGAACAGAAGTGGCATAATTGGGCAACTTTTGCGTGGCAAGGCATTAGTATACACTATGTGGGTGATATATTTAGTTCCTCAAGCCTTCTTCAATTAGTTTATACACCCTGAGAGCAATTTACCATCACTTGGCCACGCAACTTAATTTCTACGAGATATTACGACGACCAATTTAGCACAGCGGAATTGCTTTTCCTTGTAAAATATTACCGAGACGGATGACCGGGAAAAAATCATTCACTTGTTGCAAATGTGCGGTCTTACTAGATTTTCAACAGGCTCGCGAAGCGTTCGCTACATCATAACACCTCGGATATACATACATATGAAAACTGGCATCTTTTTAACCGACAAAACGCAGTGACACAAAGCCAGCATTTCCATCAACGACGCTAGACGTATTTATCGGAGAATTGTGGTCGTTATTAATAGACAGTGTTACGTGAACTTGGACCCGACGTGTATTTTTGCTTTATTGGCTGCCATTGAGATGTAGAAACACGCTCGCTGCGGCTCTCAATGACGACCACGTTACTTTTCCTTTCTTCTAATCGAATGCTGAAAGAGTTTATCTAGATAAGCGAGCCAAAATTCCTGGTGTTTTCGTGATGAGTAAGAGATATGCGATGTATAGAAAATGAGTCGCATTTTTGTTGCAGATGAATAAAATTAAGTAAATAAAATTGAAGAATATCTTATATGATTGCACATATGTAGCGAGGCTATGACGGTTATGATTTTCTGCCAAAACCGTTTTGGTGTTTACTATTTAAAGGACAATATTGGCAGTTAAAACTTGAAAACGGTCTCATTTTAGACCGTTGACCATCTGTGTGTATTGTACAACACATAACACATACAACGCCAACGAGTTGAAAATATATCTTTGGAGTTTAGGGAGTTCACACTTTTTAAATATGAAACAGTTCTATCAGTATATTTGTATATCATTTATGTTCTTTAGTATCATAGCATTTGTATCAGTTGGCAAGTTGTTGGTGACTTTTGTTTGTCAAAATAAGAAAAAATAGCCTGGTGTGTTCAACTTCCAGTGTTATATAAAGTCTCAATCGACTGGTCTCGGAATATTATATCTTCTGCTAATAGAGTTATTTTAAAACTGTTTTAATAAGTTATTAATAGTGGTCGAAATAGATAAAGTTTGACACGAAATGTATGACAGTTATTTCGATAATTTTGTGTACATTAAAAACTAAAAGCCAATTTTTTTATCATGTCACATTTGTTAATTGAACCTACTGCCACTAGAATGAATTTGGATTAGTCAATCCTGGCTAACTAGTATTATATTAATGCAGACACGAAATAGAATTTGCTCATGCAGCTAAACTATTAATTTTACCAAAGATTTCATAGACATAAATAATACAATATGTCCTCTACTTTAATTTACTATTTAACTGTTTTGGCCACATTACAGAATTTACGGCTAATTTGCACATTCGTTGAAAATGCTAAGAGTAAACTTCCAGTTCCTTTGGACTCTTTTGAACAAAAAGCTTTTCACCTCTAAGCTTCGTTATGAAACCCATAAATATGAAGTTTCGTCCCGATACCTTTAGTAGTTTTTCCGGAATTCTAAAATTATTGTAGACGAGACTTTTTTTCAAGTTTTGGCAAAAGTTTTTCCCTAGGGACTTACTGTTAATTCAAAGAATTTCTTGGAGGCAGAATATTGTCACTATTCCTTGGGGTCTCTTCAATCTTCCAGCGTTGTTGTTGTGATCCTAGGCCAGATAAAAGAGTTCTTATAAGACACACTTATAATTTGTTATGAATGTGACTAACTTTTGATTTTATTTAAGCGTCTTCAAAAAAGGAGAAACTTATTTCCATTTACGTATGTTCGCGCATGATTCTTGTCTATTTAAAAGTTTGTTTTTCACTGGAAATGGAAATCGTAATCTAACCATAAACTCGGTAGTTCATGTACTCTGAAAGTGGACCAGGCAAATATAGAAGACAGAACCTAATAAAATGTTCAGTGTACGCAGAATAGAGACCAAAATAAGTCAAAAAGTCAACTCAACATGGGTCCTAAAATAACCTGAGTTTCTGAGATATGGCATAAAATTTGGGAAGGTCAAAACGCTGATTATGATTATTGATGTAGACACATCTTTAGAAGCCATTAACTGGCTACCTGGATAATATAAACCAATGAACAGCTGACTGTCACTGTAAGCGAGAAACGCCAGAGTGGAGGGAGACCAAAATATTGCCGGCGGCATTGTCTTGTCACCAGTTGCAGCACAACTGCGGTAGAGTTTGACAATTTTCTTGATCTGAACAGGGTCGGACTCAGTTTTTCTGTACCTACTAATTTTCTCAGGAATACGTTAACTTAAACATAATCCATTTGACAAAAATGTGCCCTTTAGTGCATCTGCTGGAAGTTCTTTTTTTTTAAATATTAGGATTCATAGTCTAGTGAGTTGTCTAAAAAAAATCTGGCACCTTTGCAAACTATGCAAAAACATTTTGCTAAACCATTAAGGCTCCGTTCTAAAAACATTGTAACTCCGAAACGAAACATTTCGTTTCGATTTTTTTTTGCTGGGGGTGGTCAGCGTGTCCCCCACCAACGTCAATCCGTAGTCACCAGTTATAGGCGGTGATTAAAACTCCTAACGTCTGCTGTCCACGCCGGGCAGCCGTAATATGGGCATAAATGCATTTCTGACAATTACGCTTTATTATCACAATTATAATAGGACTTAAATGTTTAGATGTTTTATATTTGAAAAAGCCAAAGATGTAGAAGTAAAATTAGTTTTTATATTTCAATTTTTTTTCCATCCAGCTCAACTCGTTATAAATCTAAGTAGTTACACTGAACATTTTATAAACTTTGAACAATAAATACCGTTTTTATTTGAAAACCCGTTTTAGTAGAGGTAGAACTGGGTCTTAAGTAAAGCAAAAATATAAAAATGTTTTTCTCCATTTCCCATCGTTTAGCAATGCACGCAAAGTGTTTGCTGATGGATTGCAAAAATATCATTAATCATTTCGAAATTTCGTGGGCGAATAATCTCAACCATCAAGACGCACTCGCAGATGGCGAAATTGCGATGACGAGGCGGTCGGTATGTATCTCACGTGACAATCTTGAAAGAGTGTAATGGTTCTCGTAGCTAATGCCCCGCAAAACAATCCATCATGGCGTTTCAGTTTCATAATTAGCGGTTGCTTAATAGTCGCTTCACAGGGTGATTATCACCCTCTTGATAACGTCGCGAGGGTGTGCAGGTAACCGCCACTTGCGCTCATGACAGAGTACTTGTTTGCATTGGTAATTACATAGAGACCCGACAATATTATTACCTACGTTGTGTACCTGATATGATTACTTTTTCATAATGTTTACTGTCCGTGTTGAACAACGTCGGCGAGCTTCAAGTTGTGTGTGTGTGTGTTCGATGACAAAACGATAGTTATTAATTTGGAAAATTGTCTTTTGATAAACAAGGAAATCTTTTCCATAAATCAAAAGCCAGTTATATGGAAATTATTGTTTGAATTCAGCACCAAAATGAACGAGACTTTAATATTTTTGTTGGTTTGTTATATAATTTTTAATCTGACAGAAAATAACACGTTTTTCATAAAACCAGAGAATAATAATATAAATATTATTGAATAATAGAAGTAGTATTTACCTTCTTCTATATGTGTACAAAAAAGTCAATAATGAATGGTCTTTTTGCATTTTGATGTGATTAGTAACATGAATTGACACCTAAAACATATTCAAATATCACCTCAAAGACGCTCATAACTCTAAAATGAAAAAAAAAAATCAAAATTGTCTGCTCTGAGGTTTATGCTTGAGTTAGAATCAAGTAAATAATCGTACAAGATTTTTACAAACTTGTTTGCAACCTTTATTACATAAAAACATAAGACAAGATAAATGCCAATCAATCATACTCGATCTGAATTTTATGCACTTTTTGGGAGAAAAAATATCCGAAAGTCGAGTGTTCCTTTAAAACAGATAAAACGAATCTAGCCTTTCACATTTTTGTTGTTTTATTTATAAGAGTTTAGTAGTTTAATCACTAGTTTTTATTAAAAAGCCTATAATAATATTGGCAAGAACATAATAATACTGCGAAAAAAGACGTATCAAATCTGATACATTGACATGTTATACATTGCGGAAATGAGAAAAAACAAGACTATCTGTTTCAATGCCTAGCTACTCTTGGTTTTGAATAAAAAATTAAAAACGATATCTTAACTTTTCAGTTTTTTTTGCGGATATCTTAAAAATAAAAAATGATAGCTTAAATTTCTTTTCGTATAATTGATCAACGTAAAAATACGAAACTTTGCCAAATTTAAACATAGGCTCTATCTTTACTAATAAGCGAGATCACCATTGTGAGGCTCGAAATTGAATGAAATACCTACTTGGGAGTGTACATTCCATTTTATATGGAGTTATATAAAGAAACGACGTTTGATACAAGTTCTAATCAAATATCCTTTATTTTTTCAGCCTACGACGACCGTATAGTGTCTGTTCAGAAGATGGAAGGGCGAGACAGACGCGAGACAACGGTAGTTTCCGGTCCGCAGGTAGCGGTTGTGCGAAGTTGAAGCGAACGAACGCGTACCGGCAGAAATCACGTGACGTTCATACATCATTTCTCGATGGAAGTCGCAACGGATCGGTGAGCTTTTTTCTGTTTTACCTTTTCTTTCTTCGCGCTCGATTCCGTACGTGGAAATAAATGATTTCTCTCGCTGTGACGAGAATACTTCTACTCCATATATAACCCCACGTACAAATCTCGTCGAATTAGGATAAATCTATCGGGAACAAAAGTCGTTATGAAAGTCTAAACTTTTATTCGATTTGCAAGTTTGGCTGTTACGGGTACATAACCATACATTAATAGAATTTATAGAAAGAGGCTTTTCTGTAAGTCGTGCCAATATATGCAGAGTGATACATTTAGCCTTAATTATTTCGTAGTAGATGGTGCTGGTGTTGTGAAAACGAACTGTATATACTTTACTTTTGTAGGGAATTGCATATATTTGTATTTGTTTTTTCTAACATTTTAGTGCATAAAGTATTAAAAGGTTTCCAAGCTATTTTGAAAATACCAAAAATTGTAATATTTCAATTATCCTCATAACTTTTTTATTTGTGATACTATCAAAAAAGCATTATCACATTATAAAGGCACTTTCTTGTCTACAATTTGATAACGTCCGTTTAAAATTTCTTTAGAAAATGAATTCGTCAGAAACAAACGTTTGTTTTTCCTATGGACGCCATATTGGTTTTATACATGTTTGGATTCACAATTTTTTTTCTGTATAATTTGGTATGCCACTTGCCAAATTTAGAACACAATAAACCGAAATTTGCGTTTTTCTTTAATATCTGAAAATCGCATGGTGTCATCAATACACATTTAAGTGCCCATAGTCAAGTTACAGTAAACTTTTGGAATATATTTATTTGTACCAACTGCACAACATAAAAAAGTAACAACTTTAACAAAGTAACAAAAATCTTGGCGTTTTCATGGAGGCATTTTTTAAACTGACACAATCAAATTGTAGACAAAAAAGTGCCTTAATAAGGTCAAGACGCTTTTCTTATGGGATCGCAAATAAAGAACTAATGATCGATATTTAAAAAAGGAATTTTTTTATTTTTTTCAAAATAGCTTGGGGACCATTTAGAATTCAACTGTT
This sequence comes from Melinopterus prodromus, assembly GCA_964023965.1. Taxonomy (NCBI): domain Eukaryota; kingdom Metazoa; phylum Arthropoda; class Insecta; order Coleoptera; family Scarabaeidae; genus Melinopterus; species Melinopterus prodromus. Next base: position 65,324,288 of record OZ030393.1, read on the forward strand.
TTCTGAACAGATTATAAGAGAGCACATAAATATTCACTACTTTGTCGATTTAACCGACTTTCTATCTCTAATAATTACAAAAGTACACAGATACAATCCAACGTCACGTGAGACACACTGTATACAACCATACTAAAACAAATTACAATTAACTTAAATTATTTGGGAACAAATAATTACAATGAACGGTAAAAGGTGGTGATAATTGTTTTAAGGTCACCGTGGATAGTGCAGTTGGTAGTGTATTACCACCTGCTTTTCGTTTTGCACCGACCCTTAAAGTTGTTTCTCTTAGAGCTGTGTTTTTATTAAGATAACCTCCGTTATACCTCGCACAATTTTTATCAAATCTGTCTCCTTTTTCTCAAATACCCAATTTAGAGGATAAATAGGAGTCAATTAAACAAAAATCAACGTGGTAGGTTTTCCCAGATAGCAAATAATTCATTATGGTTAGGTATACATATTAATTTTTAGTATCTAAAGCAGACTTTTGTAAATGTAAAAACCGGTTCTCGAATGCTGTAAAGAACCAAGAACCCCAATTTAATACTATTTATTTAAATACATGAATATGCAATGGATTCAAATGCATCGATATGTATTGTTTTCGAACGCAGTAATCGAACAGAACAGTACATTATACAGACAAAACAGGCGCGTTCGAGAGCAATACAATCGAATCGGAATTAAATCCTGTCACGAGTATACGATTCAAGGGGTACAAGTGCAATACCTATAGACAGGTAGAAAGCACGCTCATGGTGCGCGCACAGATGCTATAGAAGTGGCGGATGCGCCTCCAAAATCCGGAATTGACCCGTTTGTGAAGTCCCCGAAAGCATTATCACCCGTGAACGACAGTACACAATCCCATTATTAGCTAATTTAGGCTCAACGATTCACGATTGAACTGCAATTGCAGCTGTCAGGTATTAGTCCTGGTCTGAGCCGAAAATGCATACCCAATATGTAGCTCCAAAGTGAAGCTAACAGTTCAATAGCCACAAATTGGACGATATTAACTGCGGTATGAATAAATTGTAATTTGGTCCGAACCGGTGGTTTATGAATATGAAATATCGTGATTTGTTTGAATCATTGTACATGCGTACTATATTATTCATATTTATGGGAAATTATTTGATTTTTGTGGTTCTATGCACCGCCGATATCGACAGACCGCTTTGTTGGATTATAAAAGAATAAAAACTATATATATTAATTTTGGCCTGGTGGAAAAACAGAATTTTGAGTTCAAAGTTCAATTCCTGGAAGTCTTTTTGCGAACAAAAAAGCAAAGTTTTTCATTGTCACAAATTTCATGCATCAATCTAAGTGAAAAATGATTTGAAGTGGTTGAAGAGTTAAAGTGGTCATTATTTGTGCTATTTTTTTTTCCTTCAAAGTGATCTGGGCAGTACTGGCTTTTTTGATTTTTTTGATTTTGATGAAGTACAACTGTACAAGGTGTGGAAAATAATATAAAAGCTGATGAAAACAGGCGTTTTATGTTATCCGACTGTATTATACTGTAAATTTTTGCTAAGCTTTAGGCAAAATAAATACCTTACCACCATAAATATAATAGTGGAATACATTGGATATATGGCATTCAAAAGTGTACGTAATTTTATCGTTAAAATATTAATTTTAATTTAATTGATCAGCATGAAAACCCACATCATTTTGCCCATTTAACTGAATATCGGTATCTCGGAATAATGGCTTTGGAATTTAGCTCGTTATTTACTTCAGTCAACTCTTTATTTGTTGAAAACCTAAAATGCAGTATATAAATAAACTGTTCTTATAGTTATATTATATAGCATAATATTAAATTATTGTATGCTAGACAAAAAGACATCTAAAAAATATAAATATTTATAAAATAAACATTTAATAAAACAATTTTTTTAAAGAATCAACACAAATAGGAAATGTTTGTACCTGTGTTTATTCAGTAATAATTACAGTAGTAGACAAAAGGATGTTTAAACAATAGTAGCTTACTAGTGGAACACAAATTAAATATTTAAATAAATTTGTCCCTGTTTGATGTTTTTTTTTAAAGCTGATATTGATTACGCACAACATAGGGAAAGGTACAATAACCTTTCCCTACAAGTTGACAATTTTATTCCATAATTTAACACAAATTTTTAAATTCGATATCGACATGAAGTAACTTTCCATGTTTGCAAAGGCATGGAATGCCTTTGCCAAATTATACAACACATGTAGACAGTATCTATAATATAGCCTTTTATTTCGAATATATGGTCTGGTCCTTTACTTCAAACAACATTGTCATCTAATTAATGTAGGTTTCGCATAAAAGAACAAAGGGAACGACGGTTCACAATGTCTCTCATCTTCTACGCAAGTGAGGCCTAAATCGTGTTCATCCGTCCATCTCAAAGGCAAAGGTCACCAGCCCTTGCCGGCCTCATACCCTTAATAGTCTGTCTATCACCCCTAGTTAACATTATCGCGTTTGGTGCAAATTAGCCAGATGCTAGGAATTTAACTGATCTGTTAAGTTGCCCAAAGCGACGATTTCTACCATCAGATTTCAGAGAAAATTATGTGATATGATCAGGACTGATAATCCCTTTTCAAGATCAGAACATTTGTGTTTTCGTTAATTTATATTTGTATCTATATCAGTCTATTAATCTAAAAAATCTTTGCATTATTTAAAATCCACCAAGAGATAGGTTGCAAATACAGGAACTACGGAAAGTAATATGAAATTTAGGAAACGAAATTTACGTACACAAATGTTGGTATTAAAATTACACAGAAGGTCTGTACAAAACTGCTGTTTCAGATATGCATTATTTCGACCCAAACGAACCGTAAAACAAAAACAAGCGGTTTATATGTAAATAATCCTGCCATTCATTTATTTTATAACATTTCATATACAATGCTGTCATATCGTACTTTAACAAATCATCAGTCATAGAATAATATTGCGCGTTTCAGCTACAACTGACCGCTAGAACATGCGTTTAATACTGGTTAAATCTACTTGTCAGCAGCCTAAAAAACAAAGCATATTATATATCAAATTGCTATTTAAGTAAACCTGCATGCAAGTATTGAAAATTTTTATTAACGGCACTGATTTCTCTGTCGTTTATTAGAGTTTTTTTTTTTTCAGGAATGGCGAACAGTTAATTTCCATTTATTAATTTATGGGTTGGCGCACTAATGGCAAAGGGGCCGTATTGTTTGGGCCTCATTGTGTTCAGTACAACAATGCTAATCACCAAGCTGAACACATTCTAAAAACCATAAGGTTCTTATCTAAATGACTGTCCGGCAAATGCAGCCCCAGCATGTGATTCTCTAACGACCTGGGACTTTAATAATATTACGTAGTTGATGACGTTTTTCTGTAGTGTTGTTCGTTAACCAACAAGATTAGTTTTTATTGATTCTTAGTTAATTTGTTGTTTACATCGCGATTATTGCAATTTAAATCGCAATTTTAAAAATGTCGTATATTTTTTTAGTTTATCATACGTACTAAGACAAAGTATTATAATCATGTAAAAAAAATCTTGAGATTTTAGAGGAAATTTATGACCAAGTAAAAGAAATCTGATGTGGCCAGGCACTTGACTTTATCATACTATACATATATAAAATAAATAGTTTAGCTGCATGAGATTCTATTTGATCGAGATCGGTCGTGCCTGCATTAAAATAAAACTAGTTAACCAGGATTTGACAGATATTTTGATTCTATTGACAGTAATAATAGTCCAATAATATCAGTTCAATAATATATCCACACGAGCACTGTACAGTTTGCGTAATTGGACTAATAAGAGACCACCAAAACAGTCCTGGAGTTAGGTTGAACCAGCTTCTTAATATTTAGATGCATGTCTTATTCTACAGTAAAATTCGTCAGCATTCCTTCGAATTCCAACCGTTCTAAAATAAGGTAGAGGAGCACGCGTATGCTAGCCAAATTGCTGATTAGTATTAGTCACCAAAAAACATGAAACAAAGATTAATGATCATTTTGGGAAGGTCAGTCAGTAAGCATTCCAGTTTTTCTTAATCTATTGCGCCAGTAATGAGTCAGATCGGAAATGTGGCACACACATTGTTCATGTTCAGTCATCCCGTTACTGGAAAGGTAAATAAATAATATTGTTTTTGGCAAAAAATAGTCAGTTAAAACAGTTAAATTATTATGCAAATTTATTATTTGCGACACAGAGTGATATGCAAATATCACTAATTAAATAACTGATTGAGTTCATGTGGAAATAAACAGTTATATATAATTTGTTATGTCGTTTAATCATACATAATTATTAGAGACATGTGTGTTATTAATTTATAATTTTTAATTTGGTCCTATAAAAAAATAAGTATTGAGAAATGAACCCATGTCAAGCTGTTTATAAGAAAGAACTTCAAGTCAATTTGAAGAAAAAGCTCTCGTAACTGAATCAGCAAACAAAGAAAACACGGAACACGATTTGGCCGAACCGGTTGCATTTTCATTCGCCAGAACGGCAAATCTTTATCTGGAACAAAGTATATTAATTTTACCACTAATTCAACGGCATTATTTTCGTTTTGCAACTTTCCGTCGCAGTTACACATTCGTTGGACTTAATTGAAACCACAGGAGCGCACTTTATCTGCAATTTGGCAGAGTTTAACCTCACGCACACAACGACTAATACGTAAAATGTACCCTAAATGTATGTGGCCGTTTCCCCTCCAAGGGCACTAAACAGCATTTATTGCAAATTTCGCCGAAGTTTACGAGCATCGTTTGGCGTTTTTCCAACTGGGACTACAAGCGCCCTCTAGGCGATGCACAGTGGCGCTGCGCTGTGTATGGGAGAGACAAAAATTCCTACAAAGTAGACATTATTTTCATATTAAAGTAGATAGATAAAGTTTGATTTGCCCAAACATTTTATTATATGAAGCTCTTGTTGCTAATCTACACTACGTCAGAGTTGACCATTTGGGTAATTCGCACGTACCTCACGTATTATAATACCTCACTTGAAAGAAGATTTCTTCTAGGTTTCAAAAATGCTTTATTTAGTTTCTAATAAGTATTAGTTATTGTAAAAAAAGATATATTCCATACGCAATATCAATGCCGGAGTACCACAAGGAAGTGTATTTGGACCACTTTTGTAGCTACTGTATACATATGATATTCCTGTACCGGGAAAAACACACTGGCAACATTTGCAGACGACACGGCTATTCTGGCGATTAGTGACAGTATCGAAGAAGTAACTGTAAAATTACAGATAGCTGCGCTGCAAACAAAATCAACCTTTGGACAAAGAAATGGCGCATCAAACTAAATGAAGGAAAATCCACGCAAGTAAACTACACCAATAAGAAAGTTGACTATATTCCAGTAACCATTAATGGGTACGATATTCCATACTTGTATCCAGCGAAATACCTTGGCATGACACTGGATGCCAAGCTTAGATGGAAAGCAGATGTCAAGAAAAAGCGGAACGAACTCGACCTAAAATTCCGCAAAATGTATTGGCTAATGGGACGGAGGTCTGCCCTGTCAGTGCAAAATAAGCTCCTACTATACAAGCAATTATTAAAGCCAGTATGGGTGTATGGAATACAGTTATGGGATGCACTAAGCAGTCCAATATCAACCTCATACAGAGGTTCCAAAATAAAGTTCTAAGGGCCATTGTTGGTGCACCATGGTACATCAAAAACACCAATCTTCATCGGGACCTTCGCATGGAGATGGTAACTAGCGAAATATAAAAGTTTGCTAAGACGAGGATCGTCTACTCCACCACGACAACATTGAAGCAATCCAGCTGCTGGACAACAGTGCGCTAGTGCGTCGGCTGAAAAGAACTAAACCATTCGAACTAGTGCGGGAGCACCCGTAGTGTATTCAGAGTGATACTATAAGTGAAAACAACAATATTTATTTGAATCAAAATATGATTTCTTTGGCAGAAGTAAACCTATTTTTGGGCCATAGAAAAAATATTTCTTTGAATCAACAATAGATTTCAATAACATGTTAATGTTTTTCTTACGAAGATTAAACCTTAGTTCTTTCTTGTGATGTACACCAAATTTGATCAGAATTCATCTAAAAATGACAAAGTGAAAGACTTGTTTCCCCGAAAGGTCGGTTTTGCCCCACTGTGCGAACCCCATTTCGATGCACCTATACGACATTGTGTAAAGTGGAGCGTAACGTAACATTGTAGTAAGGCGCTTTACAGGTTTCAGGAGTTTCAGGACCGTTGTAGTGCTTTCCGATGCACACGTCTCAATTTATTGGTTGGCAGGTCAGATCGTATATACTTGTGGACGGGTATGGAGATACGGTTCAGTTGCGGGTGCTTCAATTTTATAATAGCTTACATTGCGAACGCTCGGTATGCATTATAGCTCTGTACCTTGGCGCAATACTGCCCTCCAATGGTAAAGTGCCATATGTACAAATGTGACATAGATTGAAATATTTCGCGTTTTCTCTTAAATATGACGTTAATAGTTAAAACAAATTAGCCTGTTTTACGTACCAATAGTTAGCTAACATGCTTGACTAAGGTAAATTTCTTAAAATGTACAAAATGTGTGTGGTTTATGCATTGAAACAGAAAAATTGTAGCAATTTTTGTATGTACATACGACGTTTTACCGTTGGACGGCAGAATATTAGGTAGGTATCTACTTCCTCGGGCAGTTTTAAATTTTTTTGCGGATATGTTCGTAAAAGTTGGAGATGAGTTGTGTATAGCGGATTAAAGTGTTTTCGCTTTAGAGCCGCTTCATATCTCCGAAGTGTCATCCGCAGAGATGTTTGTAGATTGAATTTACTTCACGTTTTACCGACTGTTGGAAATACACAATTTATGATGTTTAAAATTTTCGGTAGGTAAATGTAAAAATATGTAATTTATTATATTTTATATTTATAAACAGTAGAGATTTGAGTTTTGGTACAGATGTAGAAGCGAATGCCGGCAACTACTGCGAATAAGGCCTCTACGATAAATTAGAAGTACCGAAAAAGTTATGCACTTGGCTTTCGATATATAGGAGGAAAGATCAACAAGAAAAAAATCATGATATACATGCTGATTTATAATAGTGTTAAAAACATTTAACATTTAATTGAAAAAATATATAATAAAATAATAGAACTTTATAATAAAATAATTAATAAACTTCTGAATTTACACATAAAAATTTATAGGTGTTCTATTACAATAAAATACAGAAACAAGCAAGCGTCGACTGATTGGTATCATATGGAATCAATTTTTGCAAAAGTTGACTGATCGAAATACGTTTGCTATTAGAACGGAGATTATCCCCATTTATCAAAACCCCTAGCATTGAAGGGCTACTAGGTCTTTTAATTACCTACAATTTGGGATATGAAAGAAATGTATGCAACCATTCTTGTATAAGTTATAAAGAAATTTCTGTCGAAACTGTTTGAAATACGTTTGCTATTCGAATGGAAATGGTTATTGCCATTTAAGGTTTGTTGTCCATGGGGCAAAACTCTAAACGTCAAAGGACTACTAGAACTTTTAATTACCTACAATTTGAGGTATTATAGAAATTTATGCAAACATTTTTGCAAAAGTTAGAAAACATTTTCTGCAGCAACTGATTGAAATACGTTTGCTATTCGAACGGACATAGTCGCCATTTAGGGGTTGTCGTCCATGGGGCAAAACTCCGAACGTCGAAGGGCTACTAGGTCTTTTAATTGCCTACAATTTGAGGTATGATAGAAATTTATGCAACAATTTTTGCAAAAGTTATAAATATTTTTCTTTATCAACTGTTTAAAATACGTTTGTTATTCGAACGGACATTATCGCCATTTGAGGGTTGTTCTCCATGGGACAAAACTCCAAAACTCCATTACCTACAATTTGTGGTATGATGATAGCAATTTATGCAACAATTTTTGCAACAAGTATAATAAACGATTGGATTTTTATACCAAAAGCGGAATGGTTTCCGTTAACCCTATTTTTTGGAGTTGGCAACGCTTAACCCAACCCATGGCCAGTTTTGCACCCCCCCTGAAAATATTTCGGCGGGCGCACATGCCCCCCCCCCCCCCAGCTACCACTCTAGCCCCAGGGCCACACAATTGCATCTGCCTGCATGTTATTATTTTGGTCTTCGCATTTATTTCAATGTTGGTTTTGTGTTATGACGTTTTTCTGTAACTTTGCGACTTAACTTAAACTGTGTTGTACCAACTTTAGGATAGTCCAAAAACAACAACTTTTCTATGTCGTAATACCGCATAAATGTTGCGAATTCGGGAAAATAATGTAGAGAGACACATGAGCAACAAAGCTACAAGCCACGCAGATAGAACTCCGGTGATGCTTGCTCATACATCCGTTAAATTGCAATAAACCCTATCCGGACAAATAACTTACCATCCGTGAAACAGTACAGAAACGGCGTATCAAATCCCAAACGACTACCAGACACCCTGACGGGTTTGCCTGCAAAACTGCAATTAAATACGCTCGGAACACCAATTACTCGAAACTCCATGTATTGTTTAAACCGTAGTCCGCACTGACAAATATGCACCGGTCGCAGAAATTTCAGGCAACCGCACACAATCCTATACGGTACGAATTCGGCTGAAAAACGCCCACACATATGAATATGGCATATTCGCTCGGGGAAGTTTCATTGTTGCTCAGCATTTAGGTTCCAGGGTAGAAAAGGTGGCATCCCGTAAGCGCATAATCGTGTCCTGACGCTCCTGCTCTTACGCCTGGCCGAATCGTATGCAAATTGAAAATCGTATACGAGAGAGAACGGCGAAATAGTACGGATGAAAGAGTGGACTGAAGTAATGAAAGGGAAGCGTCCAAAATTGTCGCTATCGTAACGGTTTAACTGCGAACCGTCATGAATATTAAGTTGAACGCTGCGGGTCGGCTTTTTGTCGAAATACGATGGTCGCTTTGATGAATTAGAGTGATTTTGTTGGGGTTGTTCATGAAATTAACCCTGTAATATTTTCGGGGCTGGTTGTTATTTGGCGGACGTGTTTAGATTTTGGAATCAATTTAGTTGTGGGGAAATCAAAAGGATAACAACACGTTTTTGCATTTCTGTCGTTTAGTTTAGACCTATTTTGTTTTCCTAGAGTATATAACATCATTGATGTTATTTTTGGTAAGCTCTCGAAATGTGTAGATGGCAAGCCAGTTGCCCCAAAAGCACAAATATCACGCTCAGCAGTAGATTTTTTTTTATTTCAGCGTATGAACTTTTGTCTTCTAAAACACCTTCTATCATCCTTATTCTACATTTTTCAACATTGCCTTTACATTTACTCTAGTTTATCACATTCACATACCGTTTGTAAGCAGAAATTGAGTTGCGGATATTACACAAGTATGGTCCAAATGTACAAAATCCGTATACATTCAGCCAGTGTTACACTGATGACATACGTGTACACGCCCTATTTATTAAGGGTAAAATAGGGCAGAATGCAGTTATAGTCATGATGCGTTTACACACGCTTGGGGCAATTCTATCTCGAGGCTTATTTTGATACGGTAATTTGGAATGAGTTATTGCGCACACAACCGGCCTAATGTTATAGCATTTATAATGGCAAATAATTGTTATTATGGCCTAGCAGAATATTGGATATGCATAAGCATGGGGCTGTAAATTAATTATTACGGTGCATGCGGGATATGGTTGAATCACAGGTGCGATGTGGGTGCCATGAAATTATAGGTAAACTAACGTGGAACCTACGTGGAAGTTTTGGAAACAAAGCTAATGTCCACAAATATAGTGTGGGTCTTATTAATAGGTAATATTAATGGGCAAAGCTCCAGTTGCTGCAGCTTCAAAGTACGTTAGGTATGATGCAGTTTATGTTACCGTTGGTTATTAATATCATACTTCCTTCATACTTTATAATAATCCAAACAAATGGCCCAATTATAATTGTGTCGTACACCTAAACATAACCAATTTTTTCAGTTTTAAATTAACGTTTGTCGTACTATAATGTAGCTGATATACCCGTTTCCATAAAAAAGCGTATTTACGGCATTTGTATTGATGCTTAAGAAAAAAGAAAAACGTCGATCTAGAAAAGAGATTCTGAACATTCAGTGATAAAATTTTTAGTTTCTTGTGATCAGCGGTTTTGAGAGAAAAACAAATCGGAAAGACGAGCTTTACCTGACGAACGCATATTTAAACCCAAGGGTAGATAATCTTGGTATAATCTTAGTATAAATGATTCTGGCGTATAAAACACTTTATTTAATAGAATCTTTTGTGTCTAATAAGATGTTGAATAATAAATATACGGTTTTCTCCAGGTTTCGCATCTAACTAAATGCTTGTACAGGTTAGAAAAATAAAGTTAAAATTACTTATTTCAAATTAATCACAAAAGTCTTGCAACGACTTACACTTTGCCAAGTTTCTTGAGGGCACATATAAACATATAATTACACGTACAATAGACTGATTTTAAAAGATACTTTTAGAAAGTGACGAGTAGATTTATCAAAATAAAGTTATTGCTTATATTGGTGACGTGGTTGGCGGTTATAAGTATCAAAATGGTGTCTATTCTCTAAGATGTTCCTTTATTCTTGTGCCAATTTTTGTGTCTGTCTTACCTATACACAGATAGAAAATTTTGTTTACTTCTAATACATAAATTTATATCTTATAATGAACGAGATTCATTTAGTTCAAATAAACATGATTGTAATAATCAAAGTATTGAAGATGGTGATATCCAGGAGGGATGCAAATTTTAAATGAATCAAAAATTACAGCCACAACCTGGTTTTGAACCAGGGACCTTTGCGTTTCTAACACAATGCTCTCCCAGCTGAGCTACTGAGGCCTATGACATTTGTTAGGGAAAATTATCATATACAAAAGAATAAATTCAATAGAATATATTTCTTAAAAACAAGACATCTTTTCTATCTGTGTATATATACTGCATCACAATTTGTGCAGCAAAGTTTGTAGACTCCGCTGTTTTTATTATTTATTTTTTATTTCAAATCTGAAAAATTTGGGGAACTTATGTTTGTGACATGTTTAAGACATCTTTTCTATCTGTGTATATATACTGCATCACAATTTGTGCAGCAAAGTTTGTAGACTCCGCTGTTTTTATTATTTATTTTTTATTTCAAATCTGAAAAATTTGGGGAACTTATGTTTGTGACCATAACTAAATGGGATCTCTCATTTAGTTCACTAGTCTCATTTCAATTATCTCGTTGTGCTTTTATTTAAAACAACATAAACTGCAAAAATCTAGATTTTATTACCTTTTAGACAAATTTATTTAAGACTTATTTAACAAATTTGTTAAAAATAAATTATACTGTTAAACTAATTTAATTTCTTTTTTTTTCAGGTACGTACTCAACCTCTTTCAACATCCAATGATTTCTGTAGTAAGTACGATACGATATACATATAAGTAAACTAAGTGTGGTGCTAAATCAATTCTAGTACTAAATGTAGGCCCTTAACAGGGAAATACCGACTGGTTTAAGCTAAACAAATCTGTATACATAAGCAATGAATTCACAGTATTTTCGCATTCCCAAAAAATACCACGAAATCAATGATTAATTACTAATTAACCCCAAAACACCAACCAACTCGCACAATCGCTATTAAACCGAGCGTTAAGAAAACCCAATCGAAGAAGTTCAACTTCGCCCTTGTCGATTACCCTCAGCCACCAACGCGAATCCCATTGTAGTAATATTCGCGAAAATCCCCCCTCCTTCAATCCCCCCAACCCACAATTTATTTTTAACCCATTGTACTAACCCCTAACGCCCCACCTCCGCCGTGTTACGCATCCGAAGCTTTTGCAGATAATTAGCTGGAAGATTCGGCTCTTGATTCCTCCAACCCCCCCCCCCCCCGCAGCCCTTCTTGCTTTGTGCCCCCCTTTCACTTTGGAAGTCATATTGGCAATTGCTGAATGCTGCTTGGTGTTATTGCGGTTACTCTATTGCGAGAAGAGATGAAACGTTGCGAGTGTTTTGGGGTGGATCAAAAGCAGATTCGCCGAGTGTATGGATGTGCTTAATCTATCACTCAGATGAGCCCCAAGCGGTATCTCGGTAAAGGTAAAGCTCTACACGGCGCGTTGAACGGTATTCGCTTTAGTGCAACTCGAGTGAAGTACGAGGAAGGGAAATTTAAATAATTGGGTGCTAAGTATGGTGTTTCGACAAGTTAAACAGCGTCTGATGTGGTTTTTAGGTCGTAATGTTGTATTCGGATTTAGAGTGCAGCACTCAGTAAGGTTTTGTATGACATATCGAGGCCAGTTAATGAAAAGGGTCCAAAAACAGGAAAAGAATTGTTCTTTTAAATCAATGGGTTGGATAGGCAACAATGACGAATAAATAAAAATACGCAGGACAACTGGACAATAAAGACAAAAGAGGTAAAAGGGGTCGAAGTAATAGTTTACACGATATGTGTTCACTAAGTAGTCAGCCTTAAAAATCTCTTAAACATGTATTGACTTGCAGGGTGAAGTAAATACGTTCCTTTATTCACATTAATTTTCGCAAATACTTAAAATTAAAATCGTTACTATGGGCTATTGGTGTTTACTGCATCTTCAAAGTATTTACTTGTGGTAAATACTATTAAAGTAGACAATAAACGATTATTATTATTAAAACTACCGAACACGTCTAGCTAGCCACTTCCTATTTGCATTGTCTCAACACAATCGTCTTTACACATTTCAAAATATCAAAATATACGTACAAAATCTAATATAAAATAAGCCGTCAATATCGCGATAATCGTAAAAATGTTGTAGACAGTGATCGCGCCATATATGCAAACATGCAAACATCTCTGAAACCGTTTGTTGTTTAAAAACATCCTCGGAACTGGCGATTTCTAATCAACAAAATACACATATTTATATTAATTTTATTTTCGACCTTTGGCTGTTTTTAACTTATGACGCCATCGACATTTTTTTAAATGGCACCACCAATTGTCCGTGCTAATTTTGATAGATTTAGTTGTAATGATGGTAACATATGAAATTTTCGAGACAGAGACAGATGAAAATTAATGTTAATTACTTTTCTTTATCTATGGAAAACAAATAGGCATTTTTGATTGACTTCTTTGTGCTTAACACGAATCCGAGCATAAAAGTTGCTTAAGTAGACATGCAAAATAATCGCTGTAAATGCGTTCTAAACATTTGTGAGCAAATTTTCAGCATTTCAGGTAAAATTACAGAGATTAAGGTTTACTCTGAGGCCATTTTAAAGTTTTAAAGATAACTGAACCCGTTATCCCTAAAACCTGTTAGAAATGTGCAAAACCTACCAAAGTCGCGCTTATTTTACAATTAGTACTCATTTTATTTTATTTTTTCAAAACCCCATTGCAAATAAATCTTCCCAAAACGAAATTTCTTATTCACAAAATCCATGTTCCCTGGGATTATCAATTGTTTACAGTTTTTAATTGTCTTGAATGTGTCTTATGTAAGCCGTAAGGCAATAAAATATTTCCGCAATCATTAAGAAAATTAAAAGATCTACCAAAATCAGTAGGATAAATATGTGGCTGCCCTGAAACAGGTGTTGATGATGTCAGTAGTCAGAAAATGGTGATCAGAAATTAAAGTGAAGAAACCAGAAAAAAACTCTAAAAAGAATTTTAATCAGTGCTTTGACTGGTGGCCTGAAGACGAAACAATTGTTTCGAAACATTTAGCCAATAGATCGGTATATGTAAATAAAACAATTAGTGGTATGAATGTCTCCAATGTCATTGGAATGTATGATATGGTCAAGATAGGCAAATAGAATTCCAACGTATGTTATTCTTGTTTATTCGTGGTTATATGTTTCGAGACCTACGTATCGTCAGCAGTGTGACATCAATATTGTACTGTCTGCATTTTGTGTGGTTTTTACAGTTCGCGAACTACTGAAACCTGACTGAATACTCTCAACATAACCTATGACACGTGATAAACCCTCATTGTATTTTTTGACGGTGGAATTTCATTTGCTTATCTTTACCATAAATCGGACACTTGAGTTTTATCACAATTGTTTAAAAAATTCCGATGGCATTGCGATCTTTATATCGACATCGCATACAAATGTTTTATTAATTATTATTTAATGAACTAAATCGTAGGTACATTTCAATGGAAACCGTGTGAAAAGCTAAGAAATGTTTGGGATTTCACATTTTATAAAATATAAAGTTGATAAATTATTTTTAATCTTGCACTTCCTGCGAACGAATGAAAGGAAAGCTCAGCGAAAGCTCTACCCGTACAACCTTAAATAAAAGAAAATCCCTTCCACGTTTCTAAAAATAGCTTAGTTCTTCATAAAATGTCGCCCCCGTCGTGTTAAACGTTTTAAAAATAGCCTCGAATTTATAACAAGCATTACGACGATTCTTTATATCCATTTGAAGTGCTCTAAATCTCGAGGACTCGCGCTGAATAATCTAAGGAGTACATCTCGGCCTCCCGTCTCCGGGCAAACTTTCGCTCACCTCGGATGGCTTCCAGTGCGTGTTTATTAATGGCACGGCGCACTCAGGCAAATGGTGTATCGTCCGCGAACGACGGGAACGAAGAAATAGATAAATGGGGTAGGCTGAAGGGCCAGATTTATCAGCTAAGGGGTCAGAATGGGGATGAGAGTGGGGGTTAATATGACAAACTCCACTCCATTCATTGCCTGAGAACGAATGATTCCAGAGGAGCAGGCCTCTTTGTAACGCACAAGAAATAATCTACTGTGTAGCTTCTGAAATTTATTGGTTATAATTTGTTCGCTTCGCGAATGATTAATAGATTAATGGTGATATTGGGTCGCAAAGTGAATAAACGTTTGCGTTTTAGGTTTGAAATAGCAGTCGGAAATAAAACGAGGTGGAAATGTTTGTTGGTAAGGCTGTTTATATTACGGAAATAACTACTGGATATCTTACTTTGTATTTTCACGCCAGTGGTTTCTAAAGTAGTGCCGCAGTGGACTCGAATAACAAACATCAAAGAATCGTTGAATATCATAATGGAATGGATATAATGGCCATAATGAAATAAAAAGAAAATACAAAACAGGTTTTATAGATTTATTTTTCTGAGAGAATGATCTTAAACAACCCAAAACTGCACAAAACAATTGCAAATTTATAAATATTTGTATTCTCATGGTTTGCTGCGTTGTTTTGATGATTTATTGTAATCCATTGCGTATTCGATTCATCTTAATACTTAAGTGACACCATTTTGATCGATTATTTGTCTAGGTATTCTCAGCAATAATTTAATCTGTTTACTTAACGAGGAATAAAAAGGAATAAGTTAGCGATGGTTAGCGCCTCAAAACAAAATGGCTTGTCAAATTTGAGTAAAGTTTTCAATTTTCCTTATTAATCCCATTAAACATTTTGATCTTTTGTTGTCTTCTTTAAGATAAAATTCGATAGCTTTATAACTTCATACGTCATGGTTGTTTATTATGCAAATAGACTAACTGTTTGCATTTTAAACAAAACGACAATTGTTACAAAATAAAAGATAGGTATAATGTCTTTTAGAGCCAGGTCTACACGCGTCTTCAAGTAAACCAATATTTATTGTCTTTCGGTTTTATTAAATATAGTTCAAATGGCCCAACCCACATTAAAAATAATTTTTTTTCTAAGTGCACTTTATGACAAAACATAACCACTATAAAAGCGAAAAATTCTTGCTTTATGTAGCTATTTTAAATATTTTTTGTTGAGGTAACTAAAAAGACTTAAGCAAGCTGAAAGGTTCATGTTTGCCTCTATATTGAATTATATCTACTTCTTGCAAAATCTCTTCCTCCTATTATAGCAACATTTTATACTTGATACTTAATTTATTATTATAAAATTATTATAAAACCAATGCATTGATGAAACATGCAATATAAGCCTGAACATATCCTAACTTTTATTCTCAATTACTTATCATATATCACTTTTTATGTGCTTTTCACTTTTCTCAAAAGTGCATGTGATAAAGTTTTGGTATGATAACTGTTGATTCTCCAGGTATGATAACTATTGCCTACAATAAGTCGAAAAAATCATCTAAATCCATCATTAATTGCAAATGTTTTTTTGTGTTCGGTTTTTTTGGTGTCCCGAACTGTAGTTTAGTCTACATTTTGGAGGTCAATACCGTTTGAAATTTCAGTATTCCGCCTACACTGTACGACGATACATGACTTTTCATTAAACTTTCAACTCATTAAAACATTATGCACCAGCGTAAAGATTATTTACTTTTGAATTTCCCGAATACCAACATGTCATATTTCTAAATTTACCTCATAAGTTTAATTAATAGAACTTAGCCCGATTCTATAATGACCAAGTCGACGTTTATTAGTTCAGAATTTGAGCTCTTGCCAAACGCAATTATGCTATTTCAGTTTTTAAATAACTTAGCAGGAATTAAATAAAAGGTAATTAATTAATTACCTCAAGTAATACCTCAATTTTTACGTAGCTCTTGGTTCGCATCCATGTTGGGGTGGTACATTTTGAATACAAAATTAATATTAAAAAAATAAATAAATTTTGTTTCTGTTTCAATTCAAAAACAGTAATTTAATATTGAAGATATTTTGATATTTCTCCCCATAAATATGAACCACTTTTCAGGAAATAATTGACACTACCACGTCTATTCTACGTGTAACTTTAAAGTGTCCCTCTCCAACCGTTAAAGGGGGTTACACGTCACGTATCGGTTCACGTGGCAAGGCCCAGATCGCACCGTGTAGATGAGCTCCTCCACTAGCATTAGCATTGATCGTTCGAAAGGATATTGACTGGCGTTGCGTTGCAGTTTACAAACTTGAAGTGGTGGAAACTTCGAAAAGCTGGTCAGTGGAGCTGAAATATTTTGGTCCCCCGCAGATTTTACGAGGGTCTTCGCCCAGTGGCTCGAGTAAATTATTGGACGGCAGGACGAACTAGTTCGGGATATATTATGTGCTTAATTCCATCAAACATTCTAACTACATTTTCCACCTGGGGTTTAGTAACGAAGTTTATTACCGGTCGCTGAAAGTTAGTTTAGCGGTGATTAGCTATCGTAGTAAATGTATGTAAGAGAAAATAAGATGAAGAAAGTAACGACCCAACAATTGTTTGAAGACAATGTATGTATATATATATATATATATATATATATATATATATATATATATATATATATATATATATATATATATATATATATATATATATATATATATATATATATATATGTATTTTTCTTTTGTGTCTTGATGTCATTTTTATTATACATTTTGATGTCAAATTGTGAAATTGTGTTAATTTTGATGCACATACCATAGATTTATCAAGTGCATAAAGAATCCCCATAAAGAATCACGCATAAGTTGTGAGTTTCAATAAATTGTTTTGGAGGTATATATTTTATAAAGAAATGCTTGATTGATACGTAAAGTATTTTCTTTTAAGTATACAAAAATCAGTTTTTAAAACTACATATTTTGATTTTGCTAAACTAAATGAATACAATGTATAACTAAGAGTGAAACAACAATTGATACTTTTTTAATTTATATAATAACTATTACAGAACTGCAAAAGCAAAATTATACATTTTATTTATTTATGCTCTGAATTACATATAGTCCAAGTTTGGCTTCAGTAGTGGCTTTGGAGTAGTTGTTTTTTCTTAGGGTTCCTAAAAAACCAATAAATTGATTGATTCATAGAAGCATTTCATAGATTTTTATCGTTGTCACTTATCACCAATCATCACCAGTTATAAATGTTTTATTTTAAATTTCAAATTTCAGGATAAATTGAACAGTTAATACCTACTAACAACAGTTCTAAAGAACTGCATTATTCCAGAAAAATAGCCATTCTATAGGAAAAACACTAATATCCACGGTAATTGTGCAGCATAATTTGCAAAATTATCTTTTAATATGTATTCATCGATCGCAAATTTCACTGCACTTCATAATAAATAATAAATTATAACTATTTAAGTACGTTCATTGCTTAATTATAATTAATATAAAAGTATTGATATAAAGGAATGAATTGAGCGGGTCCTGGATACAAATAAATACGATTTTCTAATCTCCGAATTAAATTATTTTAACTTTCATGTAACTTTGGATCTAAGGGGTTTTGGCAAGTCTTAAACAGCTATTGCTAGTTAAAATGTCCGATAAAAAATCCGTTTTATTTTGACTTTGTAGTGAGATTTGCATTTGAAGTGTGCAGCTGTGTTTCTATATTAATAAGTAGATCATTATGTGTTCGATGTTTGCAACAAGAAGCAATCAAATCAGATGAAAACTACAGGAGATATGAGTGTTACAGTCTTAAGTGAGATCTACTGCATATTGCTAAATTTATGAGTTGCTTGGATCACCGGATGTCAACAATATGTTGAAATCATTAAACAAACATTTAAATCAATTAAATCTGTTCGTTTACAAATATAAAAGAAAAGGTTCTGTGTAAAAGGTGTATTTTTTTTAACCTTTGAGCTCGTTTTCGGAAAAAAAGGTATTAAAGAATACAATTATATTAGGGCTTCCAATCCCGGACAATATACTATCCGGGATTTCGGGATTAAAGATTTTGTAATCCCGGGATCCCGGGATTTATGAGAAAAGCAAAATTGCCGGATCAAAACGTCTGGGATGACAAATTCCAGTCAGTAAGAAACGCCTAAAATATATTTTATTAATATAATATTATCTTTTACCCCGAAACTTGATCAACGTTTTTAAATTTTGCAAGTAGAAAACCAAAATTAACGGTTTAGAAGGTGTCAATGTGTGCGTATTAACATCAATAAGAAACTAAATATATACTCTATTAGATAATAACTTGCTCTTACATCTTAAATTTGTTAAAAAAATTTGCATTTGTGTAAAATGTTTCAAGAATAATTTTTCATATTGAAGCCAATAAAACATTTTGACGTATTTTTGTTTTCTTTAACTTTAGAATTTATGGATGTTTATTCATGTGATGCGTTATTTATTGTTCAAAATTGATGAAATATTCAGTGCAACTTCTTAGAATATTAAATATGTCTTATCATGGAAAAAATATTATTAGATACTTGTACGTTTTTCGGTTTTCTCAAATACATTTCAAATAGCCCAACCATACATTATAGATTTTTTTTATCTAAGTGCCCTTTCGGACAAAACTTTTCCACTAAAAAAGGCGATAATTGTGCTATGAAGATATGTCAAAAGTGACCATATTACCTCTGTCACAGCTCATCACAAACTCGAGATGCTTCGTACCAAAATATTACATTTTTAGTTTATGGTAAAATCCTTAAACTGTTTTCCTTAAACTGTTTTTTTCCCTGTTGTTGAGGGTAAAGTAACTAAAAAGACTTAAGCAAGTTGAAAAGGTTCATGTTTGTCTCCATATCGAATTATATATAGTACTTTCAAAATCTGTTCTTCCTATTATAGCAACATGTTGGTGTAAACGAACATTTTATGCTCAATTGATTTATTGTTGGTCAGTGCCCTCATTTCGTTAATTAATAAAAAATAAGAAAATAATTCAAAGTTAACTTTTTTAGGATCCCGGGATTTAGGGATTTCCCTAATTTATATAGAGTAGGTACCTAATTCAGACCAGTTGAGTGTATCAATGTTTATACAAAGGGACGAATACTTCAGACTCCTGAACTACTGTAATATCGCTGTGTTTTTGTAGAAGAATACAATACCGTTTTTTAACTTGTTTATTTTATGTCCGTCTATTTCCGCAACTTAGCCGTTATATAGGAACGTATTTATACAACCGTACACATAAGTGTGCCAGTAGTTTTCGTTCACCATTTGTTTCGAATCAAACGCCAACGAAACCGCAACAGTCAACAGTCTCCGCCTCAATCAGCCGGAATGCAGCAGTACGCACGTCTTCGGCGCGGTTCCGAGGATTTTCCAAACAGACCATGGGTGCAGTGTAGTCAGAGGGAACGGACGGTCATCGACGCCGCCGTTAGGGGCGAATCGGCGGCGTCGCGACGCCTAGCTGGCCCGCTGGCGCCCGCCGGCCGTCGTTCGCTTCGCGCGCGCCAGTTCGCAACACGACACCGCACCGTCGACAACGTCGCCGTTCGTCAGGCCCAGCTTTAGAGATACGCGATCGCGATTTGGCACGTCCACGCGACATCAAAGAGCAGAACCGGTGCTATCCGAAGAATACGCGCGTCGCGTCTGTTTTTACCGTTACCTTAACTAAGATTAGAGAATCTCGTCTCTCCGTTTCGTCGATGATATCTTGTCGATTGTGAATGTGCGAACGATCGCTGACGTAAGAATTTAGATGATGTTTATATGTTGTTGATGTTGATTTGGTTTGGCTTCGTTTCTTTTTTGCGGCCCGTTGTTGCTGTTTTCGAGCTTTTATTAATAGAAAGCGCGAGTCGGTGTGGAAATTGCCGATCTTTTTTTGGTCGAACGCGTTTTTTTTTTCTTTGTTGTATTATATATTTCCTCGTGAATTGAAAGTAAATTTAAATGACAACAAACTATGTTTTTAGGGTTGAAGTTATTGAAGTTTCACTAAACGTAATAATAAATAATAATATGTATTTTAAGAATTATTTAACTGAATATACTTTTATATAAAGTGTTTAAGATATAGAGTTAAAAGGAAAATCGCAAAACCTTCTAAGTCACGATAAATAAGGGATTTTTACGACAATTTTATGTAACAGATGTAACCTCACAATATCTAGTTTAAATGCACTTTTAAACGGCACAAAGCATTACATTCTAACAACAGACAGATCACTACACAAAAACTTGAAGATTTAAATAAATACGTTTTAGTATTTTCTTCATTCAAACTTACTAAATAATGCTAGTTTCAAGGGATATCAGGGATATTCAGGGATATTACTAAATAAATAGACAATGGCATTAATTGTTAAAGAAAACATTTTGTTTTCTATTAAGCATTGGTTTTCGTATTTTATTTAGTTGATAGGAAAACTGTTAATTTTTACAGGGTGTCAAACTTTTTTCCCCGCCATTTTATGTTTTATTTTATACCTTTTTCTTTTTCTCATTCAAAACCGATTTTTAAATGAATAAGAATCGCTTTTAGATCATTGAATTTATATGTATAGAACTATACGTCGAGAACTATAGGCGAGATCAAATCTACAAATTTTTTCATGTTTAATTTTTTCCGATACAATCATAAGATGAAATGATTTTTGCAGATCTAATACAGCTAGAGGATTTGAAATATAACAAAGAATTATTCCAAACAATTTTTTGTATGGAAACAGGTTCTAATAAATATTTTATGTCAGATATGTGCTGCTTTGCACAAGTACTGAGCATATTTTTCAAATGTTTGTCTTGTCAAATTTACCTACTTTCACTATGTTGTGTCAATATACATATCAAACTAACGTATGATAGTTCAACAACCATTATTATCAAGGCAACGCTCGTGGAAATTTAATTCATAGGTGGCTTGAAAAACCTGAAGAAATTATAGATTGCTCAATGAGAAAATTTCTTTCTTTGTGACAATCAATAACCATACACCATAGAACTATTTACTTTTTTATCTATAATAAGAGGGAGGATTAACTATTTTTTACAGGGCATTTTTTAAATTATAATTATCCGTTTTAGTTTTGTTTATTTATGTTTACTGTTTTCGAGGGAGTAGATATAATCATATTTAATTATATTTTTCTACTCTAATAAATATATAAATTAGTATTAAAATATGTATAAATATTTTATACTGTTTAAGTTTTTCGGTAATTTGGCATTCAAGACTAGAAGCCAGTCCAATAATAAAAGCAAAAAAAATGAAATAAAAATCATAAAAATAACCTGAATAAACGAACGAAGAAACATATAAATCCATATGAAAGTTTTTACTGATTTTTTTAGAAAGTAAATGTCAATGTGACTGGAAAATGTCAGGACATTTCTGTTTTCGATCCTTAAAAAGTTAGAACCTATTAAAGTGCAGTTCGTTAATATTTTAAACGGCTGTAACTTTTGAAAGAATTGAAAAAAGCAAAAAAAAACTATAACTTAAAATTCTTCATTAAATTATCTCATAAATTCTAAATTTAAAGATTCAAAGACTCAAATTAAATGAAAAACTGAATTGTCTGGAGGTTAGATGCAGAAATAGAAGAACTAATTGTGGATCAAGTGGATGAATTGTCAAAAACTGTCAACCAATTTTGATCTGGTTTGCTACGAATCATCCATTCGATTACACAGAAATGCTTTGAGAATGCCCAATCTACATTTTTTCATATAGGTATTAGACTTCCCGATTTTTATTTCTATATTTGGTATACTTTTATCTAATATAATCAAAAATATATCAAATACATAACAGAATCTTATAAAAAACCAAAATATCAAAGTAATCAAACAAAAACAGAGCATTGTTGTGTCAATCAAAAATTATTTATGACCAATGACGCCATTACTCATAAAAAACGTTCGTTTTTCTTTTCTACTTTATGTGTGTACTTTAAGAATCGTTCTTCACTGCTTTGAGTTATGATGATACCTTTTCTGTCCTTCTACGACACACAGAAGTTACCTAATTATCTTGAATTATGACACTGTATTCAGGCGCTACAATAATTAATTATTGTGTCACCTTTCGCTGTCCGTTTATATCTAATTTAATGACGTATGTACCACCATCACGATGTGTAGCTTCATTACATAACACAACATTCTCTGATAACTTTATTTGGATTACAATCGCTCAAAATATTATTTCCTTTCTTATCTACTAATTTATTTGGTATTTAAAACAAAAATCATTTAAGGAAACTACTATCTGAAAGATAAATATAATCCGTTTTCAATCCGATGTTAGATTCTTCATGGGAATACTGCTAAGCTCGCTTCCCTCACGGAAACTTTTACTGTTGTCGCGTGTAAGAACTCACGCTCGAACTTTGACAAGTAGTTAGGGTAACCGTGTTAGCGCTACAACGTGAAAATGGATCCTACTTAAAAAGAGCAAATTTCCCTAATCCGCTCAGCACACATAAACTTAAACAAAGTTCGCGAACGCGATCGCGGACTCTAAGTCCTACAGGATCTTAACTCCCGCTGCGACTGTGTCCGCTCAGCCAGATTGGGACAGAACTGTGTTGTCAAGTTTGCAATCCCTTAAGATCGAAATGTATTAATCAAGCTTGCGAATATTAATGTCTAATGTTTGATAACAGTCTAACTTTGTGTCCTAATATAACAATATTATGTAATTTGTTTTCAATTTGTCTCTAAGGTGGTTATTGAAAAATAATATGGATTTTATGGACACATATATAATAAATATATCATTGTAAATTTTAAATTAAATTAAAAATTATAGTTAGAAGCTGGGTTTGAACCATGAACTTTTTATTGCCGGAAACATTCTCGCAACACCCTATACGTTATAAAAATAATAATAATGATGTTTATTTAGTTAAAAGAAACTAATAATCACAATAAATTTGGTTTCCTTAGTACTAAACTTATCAACTACTTAAAATTAGCCAATACATAAACTCGACATGATATTTTAAAGATACTTTTTAACTACTGTTTTTTATATCACCTGGTAGGCTGTTAAACATCTTCAGTGCTTTATAACAAAATGAATTTTGCGTACTGCTATTTGTATATTTTGGTAATCTGAAGTGGTCCTTTTGCCGAGTATTGTATTCATGCTGCTGACTATTGTATGTTAAATAATTACTCATATAAGTTGGAAGTTTATTATTTAGGCATTTATATACCAAGATCACTGCCAGACCGTTCCTTGCTTAATATTAAACAAATTTTATTTACTCAACATTGTCTCGATACTGGTTAACCTGGAGCTTTGTAATAAAATTCTGAGTCCCGATTTTGCTGTACTTGAATTTTTGTAATGTCTTTGTCTGTACACAAAAGGAGCATACTGCTGCAATAGTTAAAGTATGCTTCTATAATCGTATGGTACAAAGATATTCTAACTTTTAATGTAAGATTATTAGATATTCTTCCTAAGTAGCTAATCTTTCGGCTCACCTTTCTAACAATATACTCCATATTACTCGTAAAGTTCAAAGTATTGTCTAAAATGACACCTAGATATTTAAATGTGTCCACTATCTCAACAACTGTGTTATTGATAACTATTTCAGGTGTAGGGTTTACCGGAATTCTATTTCCCAATATCATAGTCTTTGTTTTCAATACATTCAAACATAACTTATTTTTTTATACCAATTTGTTATCGAAACCAGTTCAGAGTTCAATGTCGCGATTACATCACGTAAATTATCTCCTGCAATTGTTATTAGTGTATCATCTGCAAATAGGTGCATATCACAAGATTTAACTAGTGAAACAACATCGTTTATATATAAATTAAACAAAACTGGTCCCAGCACAGACCCTTGCGGTACCCCTAAGCTGTTTATTAATTCACTACTATCGAAACGATAGATAGTAGTTAAGAACTGTTGGCTACAAAATAACAATGTATATGACTTTCTAAAGACAAAAATGTCAATGATAATACTCTTTTTATTAGTTCGTTTTCGAATATTTTCGTTTCACTTGCAAGTACTTTTACTCTACCGTAGAAAGAGTTCCACTTCAACTAACTAACTAGCTCTGTATTCATCACGTGGAAGTGTTCGTTAAATATCACGGAAAGGAAGCTACACTCGCAAACGTCCTTAATGTTTCTTTCATATAACGTTTCTTAGTGTGCCCTGATACCCACCGTAATAAAACGGGTGTAACATCGTAAAAGCTAACCCGACCCTCCCCAAGGCGCTAATAAATTGATTTTCTTTCCGACGAGCCACACTGTCACAAACAAACTCTCGTGTTACATGTTGGCTTACCCAGTAAATTTGGGCCATATCAAATTCACATCCTCCAAACTTAACTGGCCACAGAATCCACAACAAATTTGTCCTAGTTAAACTTTAGATACCCGCTCGGTAAGTTTGAATGTCCTCCACCTTTTATATCATAATTTTCTCAATTAAGTGTGTCAGCTCTTCATTGAAAACTTGTAAAATAACAAAGTTATCCTCAATCTTACAACTAGCTACAAAGTCTTCAAAGCTTCAGTTCAGCCTTTCCAATTTTCATTTAGTTCAAAGGAGCTCAACTTTAAAATAGTTGTTGCTAACTTAGCTTTGTGCCAACATAACTATACTGCGTAAGAAGTCTTGTCTTCTGGTTTCGAGAAAATAACAGGGCAGAAGTTTTAATAAAATAGAGTAAATATGGGGGTAAATATAGTGTTGTGGGAAGAGGTGGAGCTACAAACTTCGTATCAAGTGTGTACGAGTACGCTCATAACCGGTTTAATTGGAGCCGGAAGTAACAGATGCTTTTAATGTTATCATTTCAGCGACCGTATTTAATTATTAGTTTGTAATTGAAGAATTTAGCTGTTTCATTAATATTCGCAGTTTGACTATTTTGATATTTTGTTTTGTTGTTTGGCAGTACCTACTTTGTAGATTTATTTTAATAATAATTCATATAATTCGAGTTTTGTATAGGCTGTAAATGAGCTTTGAAGCAGAGTTCACTGAAATAGACTTTAGTTTTTGTAACAATCTTTAGATTAATGTGATTTCCGTTTTTGTTTTCAAATATAACAGAATTTTGGACAGTTTTAATTTATTAATGTTTTTTTTTTTGCCAAAAGTCGAGGTATAATTATTATTATTTGACAAAAAAAAAACATTTTACAAATACCATGATACCAAATGCGTCATATTTTGCATGATTTCGACATCTACACATAAAACTTTATCCATTATTTTTTAGATTCCATTTTGTAAAATTAATAAAAATGTATGAACTATTTAAAAATATGTTATGTCAAATATACAAATTTACGTGAAACAATTACTATTAACCGATTTTGCTTCAAAGATGCAAACAACGTATAAAGAAAGCAAGTGAGAATCAGAAAAACATTAATACCTCGCTATATTAAATATACCGACTTTTAATATGGCGAGTAATCGTCTTCTTTTATTTTTTAGTAAAAAAATTTAAACCCATAATTCGAAAGCATTAGGTATTAAAAAACATCTCCAGAATTACAAAATGTTTTTAAAGTTCATTGATTTCTTTAATCAAAGAAACCCGGAAATAGCCCAAAAGCCGTTTATTTTCTAAATGATTCTGTCCGTGAAAGCGTACTTACTTTCTTACATAAATATTGTTCTTGTACTTGAAACAACATTGGAACTAATCAATAGATTTCGTGTAGGAACAAATTATCAATAAACATCGAACATAATGTATTCAAACATAACTTTTATGTGCACCAGTTATTGCTACTATTACCATTCTACAGCCAATCGATTTTAAACAAAACACGCATGCCCGCGAGCCTTTAAAAAAATTTAACAAAGGAAGAACCATCAAATCCAATTTCAGTCGCCCGTCAGCGTACCTAAACTATATCAGTAATTAAGCAACTGTCCAAACAAATTAAAGTAAGTCCGGGTGCACAATTACTTTAGATTTAACCGATCGAGCACTTTCAACTTTTTGCGAACGTTCCAACCGATGATAATAGAGCGAAGCTAAGCTTTCGGCGATCGAACATCATAAAACTTTCCTTCGATCTCGCATACTTCCGTTTCAGGCTGTTCCGAAAATGCTAAATGTCATAGCGTCATCCATTCGTCCACAGATTGGAAATTGCTTTTCCAAGAAGCGCTGTGCGCGACGGAAGGCCCTTTCTCGGCATACTGACGTTTGCTCTCGGTCTCTTTTGTATGAGTTTCAGCGAGGAAGATCGTATACAATGTGTCTCAGAAAGATTGCAACAATTCAATACATCCCAAATAAATGCGTCATTTTTCTATTAGCAATTCTAGGGGACGCATTATAAAATTTTATTTATTTATAGATCGGATGATGGTTTTAAAATTTATTAATTTACGAGACTGTAGTATATCTCTTAAATATATAGTATACTCAGTGTAATGCTAAAATACACCGAACCTACTCTTCTTCATAAATGTAAAAAAAACTTCAAATTAGACCTATTAGAACAACTCGAGATAGAAAAACATAAAAGAAACCACAACATAGCTTTATTAAATGATCAATTAGGCTTCCAACAAACGCCATTAGTCATGTTTACATTACAATAATTTTAAAATTTATGAACTGTAAACCTTGGACCAATTTTTCACTATTTTCGCTATCCCTCTTGCTAAATTCCAGCCGTATGTCAATATTGTCTGTCGTCATTCACACATGGCACACGTACTTTACTTTGCCTGTGTTTTTAATTACCTGACCGTGAGTAATCTGTTAAATTGTTAAAATGGAATCGAGGCATTTTTTCGAGTATATTAATCTTAAATATGCATCCCAAAAACTATCGAAAGAAACGCATACTCTACTGCTGAACATATTTATTTGTCTTCCAGTATATAAATCGTTTTCGTTATAAACCGTCACTTTTATACCCGTAGACGGGTGCCAGCCAATTCGAGGGAATCAGGGCGATGCATATAAAATTTATAACGACACATCGCGAGCACGAGTTTGTCGAAATATGTCGTGTTTATTGTCACTTTTTTACGTGTGCATAGTGCTGAAGACCCAAAAGGTATATTCCGGTTGACGCTGCACTTTTCATCGCACGTTTTGCACATTTGAACTTTGATGACAGTTCGCCCATATCAAAATTTATCGGTTTCTATACACACTAAAAAACAAATACTTGAAGAAATATAAGTGCTTCAGGTTGAGTAAATCGTAAGATTATATATAAGGAATTAAATATCGTATTTAACCAAGACATAAATATATTTAAAGTATGATGTGTTTAGAACAAATGTCACATTGACTATATCGCACTTCAAGTAAAGAATGCTGTTTAATCAGTATGTTTCTAAGAATTTGTTAAAATGATCAGATCATGTATTCAAAATGAAACTATGATTTGATCTCTACAAGTTAACTCCGACCTTGATTCTTGTAAATTATTTCTTTGTCATAGAAAGAGATTTACTCAATGTAACCGTTTGATGATATTGATATTAATGAAATTTTAAGATGTGACTGGATGAAGGTGTTATGTTACAAAATCAAACTTTGAAGTAATTTAGAGTTGTTTCTAAACAATTTTATTATGCGATTACGTAGTTTTAATATATGTATTGCTTATGATTAAATTTATTTTTGGTTAAAATAATCGATATAGTCCACATATTTAATTCAGGTAAATGTATGAACTATTTCAAAATACGTTGATTTCTTCCCTAAGTGTTCTTATTTCTGCAAATACAAGACATATCCGATTAGAAGCCGAGAAGTCATTTGATGAGTTTTTCTCAAGTTTTTTAACATTTTATGGGAAATGATTTGCTAATTTGCAATGATTTCTTTTATCTGTAGCTTTTATGTTAACCTATACAAGTATTTATGAGAAAAGTCAACAAAAACCTGAGTTTCCAATAGTAAAGAAAACCAGAAAAGATAGTACAGATTCCCGATAAATATTTGACATGTAGGTCGGCCATTGAGACATTCCTGATGCAATAAAACGTTCCCTAGACGGGTCATTTCTCCAACGAATTGAGTTTTATCGTGGTACTAAGCAGGACCACCGTACCAATCTATTACTTAAGCAGCTACTTAAACATTTAGCGGTCTGAACCGTAAAATTTTATACGCGCGTCCGCAGAGGTCAGAGTTTAATATTTACTTGAAGCAAAATATGCCTCGAGCCCACAGAAAAAAAAACAGAACAGGGAGAGTTGATGCAAATGGCAAAGTTCATGCGCGCGCGTTATCTGACTGTAAACACCGCACGGTATGGTGAAAATTGCTTTGTAGCCGGTATAAATATTTAAGAAGGGTGTGAGGCGTGCTTATATAACTTTTCCAATTTATTTCTTTCGTTTGTCGAGCCAGTTATGCCCAATAAATATTTCAGCGGACTTGAATACCTTAGGGATGATTGGCAATTTATTTGGTATTAATTTTCGCCCTTCAACCAAATGAATTCAGTAAAACAAAATCATGATATAACTTGAACGATTGATGTATTATACCTGTGTATATACCTTGCTTTTGAATATAAATAATTGTATAAATATATAATGTATAAATCGAATAATTAAGGACAATTCTTTTTACTGGTATTTATTATTTAATACTAAACAGTACAACGTGCATTCACACATTAAAATATTATAAATTTATACGTATACCGGTATACCCCACTCCAAAAACAAGAACATTACTTAATGAGCAACCAGCACGGCAGTAAATTAAAGATAATAGCCAGATAATTTAATAAGCACGAGATTATACGCAAATGTATGAATTATTAGCCTAAACCGCAGAGGGCAAAACAACCGAGCTCCGGTATATTGGACGTATGATATGAGAGATGAGTTCTCCGTAAGTCCTGGGGATATGTTGTTGTTATCGTTAATGGTGGCACCACTGGTCCCAATCGCATGTTTGTAATTTGTACGCATACGTACGTGCAGACGTATTTAAACACACGCAATGCCAAGTACGGCCTATCTAATAATAATCGTAATAAGTCAGATACAACAGCATTGTAATTACCTAGTAATTGCAAGGGGTAACTTCCATGAAATACACCCCATAGGTATTCATGTCGAACCAAATAATTCTAATGAAACGTATGCATACAGGGTGTTTCAGAAATAACGGCTAACATTGAAGGAGTATATCCGCCAAGGACAGAGAAGCAATTTTGGTTAAATAACGTGTAGTCTATTCCAAACGTTAAAGTACCAACAAAATTGTATTGAAAAAATCGCCCAACGCCTGCCCTATAGAATACGGTTGCAAACGTACGTTCCAACATTTATCAAAAGCAAATTGGCGATAAAACTAAACATATAGCGATATCCGTCGAACAAAATAAACCGACTTAACACAGCAACTGCGCGTCGCCGCCGATCAAAGTTATGTAGCATTCTAGCCATACAATTGCCTTCCATCCGTCTTTGGTTGTGTTATCGATTTTCTTGCGCTGAACAAAGACGGACTCCGTCTTTCTTTAATTAATTTTGTCAATAATGCCCATATGTTATTCACATATAGCCCATATATCAGACCATATATTATTTGACAAAACATGTTTTAAAATGTTTTTAATCAGTAATTAAGAATGGAGTAGTTTTATAAAGACTTTTGGATGTTCTAAAAATGCCAAATTAAAATTCTGACTTTGACCCTGGCATTTTATTATTTTTTTACCACATTCAAAAATCTTTATAAAGGATTTATCTCGAGAAAACCTCCATTATATGTACTTTTATGCGAAATATACTTAAATCTATTCAATTTTACAGCTTTTAAATCCAGCTATTATTGTTGGCGGCACAGTGGAGGTTGCAGACATAAAACGTTCGCGTAATTAAATAGTTTGTGGCCGTTATAAAACTCGATGTGCAGACAAAACATAAACAGAACGAACTGGTGGCAATAATGTCGTTTTCATTAAGTTCGATTCGTGATTTATTGGCAGACGATGGATCGTAGTCTGCGGAGAATTTTTTTTATCATTATGGTCGGATTTCACTGGCTGCGTTGTTATGGAAGCTCGCAGATGGCGCTGTTTGAAGCGAGTAAATACTCAATAAAAAAGGTCTGTTGTCGATTTCTGGCATCACGTTTGTTTCTTCTCATTGGCGTTTGCCTTTTTTGTACTTTTGGAGGCTAGAGTAAAATTTATATTATAAATTAAGTAAAATATTCTGGTGTTTTATAATTTTCCAATATTTATTGAAAGATTCCTTATCTAAGAATCTTTTGAGGAATTAGTCTGGACTTTTTAGAGTTATGGCTCTTCAAGTGGAAGGAGTTTATTCATATACAAGTTGGTATTAATTGGGTCTTACCGGTACTGTGTGGGACTTTATAATTGAACCACGTTCGTTAGGTATCGTCCTTTCAGTTTGACGTTGAAGCCCTGCTCATTACTGTTTAGGAATACTTGATAGTGGCTAGGATGCTGGTGGCTTTGTTCCTTCAACTTCGACTGTTTGCCAACAGTATTATTCAAGTAAAGCGGTTTAACTAGTTGGGCGCCTTCTAATTTTAGTGTTTCTGTGCCGCTATTGGTTGCAATTATAGAACAAGGCAGGTACTTTTGTTATTTCGTTTTAAAGTAGCTATCCTATGTGATCATGAATGGACAAAAATCGGTAAATTCTTGTATAATCAACAAACATATCAAAAAATCCACTGCTATAAATTGTAAATATAATAGGTAAAGAATGAGACTGACTTATAGGTTTAAGATTATTGAATATCAACTGATCTACTTCATGAATATAATGCAGCTTAGTTTGCACTTGATAACCGATAAAGTAAATATGAATGACTTACCAGAAATAATCAGCAATCAGTTCAATTTTGTATTACAGTTGCTTTTCGGTTGCTAGGAAAATGAATTGCGGACCACCGCGGACCACTGGTGGTCCCTGAAAGCACCCGCAGTGGTCCGCTAAGCCAAAATTCACTTCTTAAATAAATTAATAACAAAAACGACGAATTGACGACGCTAAGACTACCAATATTTATGAAATACTTAGTTATTTTATTACGTATGTAAACCAAACCTTGTTTTGTTTGTTATGTTACATGAAACTAAGTAAGTATGTTAAGTAGCTAGGTACTGTAATATCCTGAAGTTACTATACCATGCCACAAACTGGTTTAATTTAAGAATTTGATTACCAAATCTAGTTTCAGTTTCAGAATTCAGTTTCACAGCTTGCAACGAATCATGTTGGGTATAAAGTTGGGATTTCAAATGTCAAAAGATGACCGGTTGTAGACATTTAGGCGTGGTACTTAGGTAGAATCTGCGAATAGTTAAGTATAATGAACTTAATTTGGTTTTAGGAACAAAATGCACGTATTACCACGATTATATTAAATTCGGCTTTACCTCGATAGAAATAAATGGGAAGATTAGACCTCAATACGTAATTTGCGCAACTGTTCTTACCAGTGATGCTTGAAATCCGGCAAAACTGGAACGTCACTTAAAGACCGTACATCGTAATTATTGTGACCGTCCGCGAGAATTCTTCGAGGGCAAACTACGAATTAAAAACGAATTAAAAAATAAGCTTGGACCCAGGAGGTCATGATATGCAATATCTTAAAAGACATTGGCCGTATCATTTGAATCTTCAGTTGCAACGGTCACGTAATATGAAGTTGGAAGGCATGAACAACATATTTTATTTCATGATAAATTAAACGCTTTTATCGCTAAAATTGAGCTATGGGATCAACAAATAGAAGATAATTTTTCTGCCTTTGATACGCTAAATTCAATTTTTGACGGACTGTGTACTGAAATAAAAGACTAACATTAAACAGAACATTACAAAAATTAAACTTTTTTAAAAATAAGTAGCTCCATACGTTATTTGAGTGACCTGACTGCGAGGATAAAGCTATTCAGAAACTGATTCACAATGCTTTCATTGTTAACATTACTGAAACACCTGATAAAATTCAAGAAGAGTTATTTGAAATGCAACACGATAGTAACTGCAAGGACACTTTCGAGACAAGAATTGAACTTTACAATTTAAGAGCAAAAAAGAAGAGAAATTCCTTTACGTTACATAACATTGTTATATACCAATGTGAGCAGGAATTCTCAACCTTTCTGGTTATTGAAAATAAAAACCGAAATCGTTTCGCTGCCAGTTAAGCCTTTGTCACAATTATCAGTCACAAAAATCGCACTAAAAATGTAACTTCTTCAACTTTAGCAAATAATATACACTTGATTTAAATAATTTCAAACGTCTTTTATTTATTCAATAACCATATAATAGTTTATTTTGTCGCTAAACATTTAGTGGTCCATGACAAAACTAAAATTTAGTCAAATGGTCCTTAATCACTAAAAGGTTAAGAACCACTGCTCTAAAAGAAACACCCGATTTGTTTGACTCAATGCATATTTATTTGAATTAAACAAAATTTTCTATCTGTGTATGATCAAAGGGTTTGCTAATGTTTGGCACCTAAAGGCCACAATAAAACCGGCTTTAACATTTTCCGAATAAATATCTGAAAAAAAGCTTTCACAAAATCACATGATATTTTCCACCAAATTCAATTGGATGGTTACGCATTAAAATTTTATGGATATACCACATTAGCCACATTTTATAACATCTATAATAAAAGTGTAGGCATTATAGACTCAGTAAACGACTAAACAAATTATTAATCACCGCTGAGATTATAAACTTTTACTGTATACAAGCGTACAGCACCCGGTCGGTATAACAAAAGCGTAATATTTAAAAATTTTACCGTCCCGGATATTAGCGGTCATTAAAAGACCGATCGCAAAATTTTACAACTTCGCGAAACCACTTCGCCGTTTTTGATAGAGTTGTAAAACGGGCTCCACTTACCGGTTATTACACTTGGCCAAATAAGCATAATGGCCATTAGGGCCTTTATGTATGCCGGCCGCGTATTTTGGCGAAAGAACATTGGGCGGACAAGTCGCCTACAAGTTGCCCTCGGGTTGCCCATTTAATGCTGGGGGGATGAATTACCGCGCGTAGAAAACCGTCCGCTTTATTTTCCCCCGATGTCGCGTTTATTTGGTTATGTGCGTGTCGGAAAATGAGACCGAGTTGTGTTCGTTTTCGTGTCAGAGTAAGTGGTCCCTTTTTCAAACGTCGCCTCGCACTAGACTGGTCGCTTGTACCTAAATTTAGATTGATTCGTGGTCGCTTTTGGTCGCCTTGCATGTTTTCTTGGACCACTTGAAAGGGGGTGACGACCACTTCGACGGATGTATTGTAGCATATTGTTCGTATCAGGGTTTTTTCATTGAATTTATTCGATAATTTTAGTGCAACATAAAGAGCTTTAAAATTTAATGATATCTAACTTCCTAGAAGCATTTTAAGAGTGCAATATTATAAAAGTTTTATAAGACGTCAAATGCGCCAACATTTGGCGGTAACTGATTTGTCAATTGTAACACCGAAAACAGTGTTACAATGTGTGCATTGTGAATACAAAGTAGAAAAGATATTTTACTTCTCGCATAGACAAGAGTTGCTGCCAACAAACAATATACAATAAGATTGTTTTTTTACTCTTTCAAATCAATTCAAAACATAATGCACACGCTAGGCATCAAAAGAGGCTCAGACAAGGCGAAGAAACGAGCAAATTTCTCAAGACGAATTTACACAAAGCATGGAAAGAAGTACTGTATGTGCTGGTACAGGAG
Source organism: Melinopterus prodromus (assembly GCA_964023965.1). Classification (NCBI taxonomy): domain Eukaryota; kingdom Metazoa; phylum Arthropoda; class Insecta; order Coleoptera; family Scarabaeidae; genus Melinopterus; species Melinopterus prodromus. The sequence continues at coordinate 65,358,755 of OZ030393.1, forward strand.
ATTAGCAATAAAAATGATATAAGTACTCGATATGCCTCCGTAAGCTTGACTTGAACCTTTAACCAATTTTTTCTCGAAACAGTATTTTGCGTGGTTGGCATGTATTTTCAAAATCTAGTTTTGATGTTTGATTATTTTTTTATATATGACGCTGGATGATTGCAGTTTTGAGAAGCGCTAATAGACAAAAACACTGTATTTTCTGAGATACTCTTGAAGTTAGTATGACTTCCGGTTTTTCCGGAAATGAAGTCATCATTGAAATTTTAAAGTGCACTCTATGTTATTTGTGTGATAGTTTTAATCACGATGACATTCTGAAAACAAACAAAATATCGGTCCTCAGTTTTTATTACTATGGATTATTGCTAAAATAAAAATTTGACTGTTCTCTGGATTGCTTATTGTTTGAGGTTATTCGTGGTATTTTTGATTGTTAATATAATTATTGCACATAGCTATTATTGTTGTTTGAATTTCAGTTGTTTTAAAAACACTATTTTTCATGAAGACAGGAACGCACTATTTGCGAAACTGTCAAATTCGAATGTTGAATGATTGAATAATAAGAGTATACTAATGAAGTACTAGGAAAAAAATGAGTAATTGGCAGAACAACAATTCAATTATGCTAGAGGGCACCAGTAATACAACATCATTCAAAATCGACAATGTTTTTTTGTTTATTTAACAATTTTAACCATTTCATGCCACCCTAGATTAAGAACCAAGTTATTCTTTCGTTGTAGTGATAAAAGAGACGATCGATATGTTTTGTGTTCAGAGTGTTATACTGACTGAAAATATAACACAAATAATATAGGGTGCCATTTAGAATGTCAACAAATACATTTTGTGTTTCATTCGTCAAGCATCATAAAAAACGAGCGCTCTTATGACATTGGTCACCCGGCATACACCCGATTGGAAAAAAGTTGGCATCTGAAGATGCTCTAGTATTAGTAATAGAAAATGTATATGAGCAAATCGAACAAAAGTATTACATAAGAACGCCAAGTGATTTGTGTAGGTTAGGGTTAAAGCGGACATTTGACGATAAACTGAGAAAATGTTGACTTTAAATTTAAAAATTGATATCGACTTTAAGTATTTACCCCACTTTAATTTTATTATGAAACGTACCGTAAATGATCTACCAAAATTAGTACGAAAAATACGAGGTTGTCAGATATTTGTTTCTTTTTTAATGATGTTATAAGTAAAAAGCAATTGTAGGTAAGGAATAAAAATTGATATAAATAACGTGTCCAAGGACTTAAAAAACAATTAGGAAAAAGGACTCTTGAATATATAAATTATTCTCAGTAAATATCACATAACAGACTTCTGTACCCTCAAGCACTTACTTCCCTATAAAATCTAATAATACCTATCATAATGCACCTAGCGTATTCCATTACTCGTGGAACCATATTTCTTTAATGCCGTAGCGTAGCCAGCGGTATGTCTCTTTATCGTACAAAACCTTTTTATGCGAAGTGCAATGCAATAGAGTTAACCTTTCGAATACTATAATACGCTAGCGGACATAAAACCGTGTTTTATGGGACGGCGCCGGCGCTCGGTAGCCCGGATGCAACGACATCGTATAGCCTTTTCATATCGAGTAAGTAAGTGCTTTGCCGTTCTTTCTCTCGGCCTGTGAACGTAAATCAACAAAATACGTCCACATCAACGCACGATACGTTTCATTCCAACGCTAGAGAAAGACAGACAAGGGAAATGGTGGATTTTGTTCATGATATCGCGCTTTGAGTGTACTTTTTTTTGTAACGAATAACGATGCAGCGATTATTGAAACAGCATTAATTGAAAATCGCCGAGTTATCGGAATATTTTTATTTAGGTTGTAAATATTGGTGTTTTTATCAATATTGCAGCGTTTTTAGTTTCTGGATATTACAGTGATATAACTGTGTCGTTTTAAGTGGAATTACAGGAAGAATTTAGGATAATTTGTTCGAGAACATATTGTGGTACAAATTGGTGGAGGCGCCTCGGTATAAATAAAATTGTTTTTGTTTAACCATCGAATGAATTAATTTTTATATTAATTATTCATTATACATCAGTACAAATTATATACGCAATAAATAAAATAAAACGTGCAGTTATTGTGAGCATTTGGTACAATATTTGAGCAATTATTTAAATAAATAAATGTGCAATACAATCGTTACTATTCTATAAAAATATAATGAGTAGCTTAAAAAATATTCATTTCCAATAGTTTAAATAAAGCAGCATTTGAAAATATTATAAGCGCATTTAATAATCTAAATTACACCATGAGAAAATTCTAATCCGCCCTAGTAAGAATGTATTGTGCGTTAAGTTCTGCAACCTGTAGCGTTGTACATACAGTAAGCGCGTAAAGTATGGAAACATGGGAAAATCTCTGAGAAGTTGTGTTATTTTAGTTGTGTTCCTTGTAGACGTCGATTTTTAATTATTAAAATATTTTTTTTTAAACGCGGATGTTTTGACAATACCTACTGTCAATAGTAAAAATATCTTTTACAAAGAACTTTTCTGCAGTCTCATATGTTTGTTTGTGACCTTTGTATGTTGTTTTATGTTCTCCACGGGCCGCGCCTGACAAAATTTATCCTGGCTAACTAGCTTTTTTTTAATGCAGATATGACCGATCAAATAGAATCTCGATCAAATAGAATCTCAATTACTATTAATTTTATAAATAGTATGATAAAGTCATGTATTTGACCACATTAGATTTTTTCTTAATGGCGACACCATTTTTTTCTTACTTAATTACACAATTAAGTAAGAAAAAATGCCGTTGCCGTTTACACAAACGGCAGCGGATATATTTTATGGCCTTACAAAAGAAAATTTTTGACAAAAAGCAAAAGAAATTGCGTTTTGGGTAGAATTAGTTGCCCTGAAAACCAATCTAATAAAATAATGTAATTAACTATCGTGCAGTTTTCGAAAAAAGCGGGAAAAAGATTTAATAAATGCGTTTTGGTAATTTAGACAAATCCCAGAAACTTCAAATTGGTCTCATAGTAAGCCTTAATATTTGCACTTTTACCTGAAATCCCAAAGGTGTGTTTACAGTATTTACAGCGATTGGAGTGCGAACGGCTCCCTAATAGAAACGTAAATAACCGCAATAACCTGACGTGGTATGCAAAATTCAAGGTCAGATTCGTATTCAGCGCAAATAAATCAATCTAAAACGCCTATTCGCTTTCCATAGACCAATGAGTTATCAATACTACCCCAATTTTCAACTGTCTTTTTCACCAAAATATTATTATATAAGGCCATACGCTTGCTAATTACCTCTAAAACAAGCAATAGATCTATCAATATCAGTACAAAACATATGGGGTTGCCATATGTCGATGACGTCATAACTAAAAAACAATAGAATTTTCTTTTAATATAATATATAGGGTGGACCATTTGAATTAATTAATATGGTCGTATATTATTGAAAGTACAAAATCGGATAAGCGTTAATTTTGATCCGCACTGGATCTAGTGCTCAATATTTATTATCTTATTGCACATATGTAATTAAATAATGCACGCTTAAATCGCACCGATTATAAATATATAAATAAAACAGCCCCTAATCAGAAAACGTTGCTTAAACCATAGGCTTTTAAATTCATGCTCAGATTAGATAAGATAATAATCAACCAAGGCAGTCTCTTCGATTATTTTTTCAAGGTATTTTTTTATAGGGAAGAAGAAGAAGTAGACAATTTAAATTTCCTCCGCTAGAGATACCGATCTCGTTAACGGTCGTTCGCGTTGAGTTAGAACGCAGTTAAAAAGAGCGAATAGCTTATATTTCTATACGACGGGCCACGGACGATGTTTGCTTGAAAAAAAAAAAGAATAAAAGTAAAATAACTCTCATTTGGTGGGAATGATAACGTCTATTAGATGTCGTCACGAACCACCGCGGGTAGAATTTTGCATAAAATTCCTTTGTGGGGTTCTCCTGGCGCTTGGGGTTAATGTCGGGGTTTATTTGCATCAGGGGAGGGGAGGGAGTACGGGAAAATGACCCTGCTTGATCGGACGCTATCATTAAGTTATATATCCGTCGTCACGGCATATCGATTGCCGTTGACGTTGATGGTTCAGATGTATAAGATTTTATATTCTAATAATCGTTTAGGTAGAACGGTTTAATTTAATATTGACTTTAGCCTGACTAATGCTTACTCCGTATTTTATGCAAAAATCACCGCATTCTTTGGATTTTTTAATGACGATATTTCATGATCAATTGATCCTAAATTTGATAAATCTATTTATTAACATTTCAGTTATTTCCCGAAAGAATGTTTAGTTTTTTAAATAGCTTGTCAGCCAGTCGCAAAAAAAGTGTTTTAAAATAATACACAAATAAGCGAAATGGACCACATAACATGAAAATGGTAAATCTTAGGCATATAAAAGTATACATTTTTTTGGTAGACTCAACGAGGGCTATCATTTGGTAGTAGGTAAACCTTTCTATCACCAACGGTTGCAATGTTTAATTTTTTTCTATCTAAAAGTGCTAAATTTAGAACGAAAAAACAATTATAGATTATAGAGAGATAGAGCGTTCTAATGTAGTCATGCTTATGCAGTGGGATGTGCTGAATTCAACGGTGAGGTCGGTTTTCCCGTAGCGTGTACGGTTTGGCTAGAAAGTGGGAAATTATAATTTCCGCGGTTTATCGCGTTTTTCTCGCGAACCGCGCACCTTACAGCAACGCGGCTTTCAGAAATGAATTCCTCGGCCAATTTCCCGTCCGATACCGTTTGAACTGTTAACATCCGTCGGTTAGATCGGACACAGTTTACGTTCAAAGTTTCTATCATAGTAAAATGGGTGTTTTTAGCATCATTTTTGATCATTGGGAACGTAATAACTGCCCAACCGTTCCAAATAAATAAAATCAAATTATACCGGCTTAATCAGCGTCAAAAATTGTATCAAGAACCACAACCTTAATTTGATTGAAGGTAGTTGGGGTTTTGCCGACTGGCTAAAATTTTGTAAGAAATCACATATTTTAAACAATAATTTTGAAGTAGCACACCTATCTCAAAAACAAGGACCCGGATCAACATGAAACCTTTGCTATCTTACTAAAATGGGTGCGCTGAGTACAAATTTACATAGGAAAAGTCTCTGTCTCTACTGGTTACCGAGTTGTGCTGAAATTACGGTTTCTCAAATAATACAAAAATAAGCGAAATGCACCACATAACATGAAAAAGGTAAATCCTAGGCATATAAAAGTATACATATTTTTGATAGACTCAACGAGAGCTATCATTTGGTAGTGGGTAAACCTTTCTATCACCAACGGTTGCAATGCTCAATTTTTTTCTATCTAAAAGTGCTAAATTTAGAACTAAAAAACAGTTGTAACTTTTTGAGAGATAGAGCGTTCTAATGTAGTCATGCTTATGCAATGGGTTGTGCTGAATTCAACGGTGAGGTCGGTTTTCCCGTAGCGTGTACCGTTTGGCTAGAAAGTGGGAAACTATAATTTCCGCGGTTTATCGCGTTTTTCTCGCGAACCGCGCACCTTAGAGCAACGCGGCTTTCAGAAATGAATTCCTCGGCCAATTTCCCGTCCGATACCGTTTGAACTGTTAACATCCGGCGATTAGATCGGACACAGTTTACGTTCAAAGTTTCTAACATAGTAAAATGGGTGTTTTTAGCATCATTTTTGATAATTGGGAACGTAATAACTGCCCAACCGTTCCAAATAAGTAAAATCAAATTATACCGGCGTAGTCAGCGTCAAAAATTGTACCAAGAACCACAATCTTAATTTGATTGAAGGTAGTTGGGTTTTTGCCGACTGGCTAAAATTTTGTAAGAAATCACGTATTTTGAACTATAATTTTGAACTGGCACTCCTATCCCTAAAACTAGGACCCGGATCAACATGAAACCTTTGCTATCTTACTAAAATGGGTGCGCTGATTACAAATTTACATAGGAAAAGTCTCTGTCTTTACTGGTTACCGAGTTGTGCTGAAATTACGGTTTTTCAAATAATACAAAAATAAGCGAAATGGACCACATAACATGAAAATGGTAAATCTTAGGCATATAAAAGTATACATTTTTTTGGTAGACTCAACGAGGGCTATCATTTGGTAGTAGGTAAACCTTTCTATCACCAACGGTTGCAATGTTTAATTTTTTTCTATCTAAAAGTGCTAAATTTAGAACGAAAAACAATTATAACTTTTTGAGAGATAGAGCGTTCTAATGTAGTCATGCTTATGCATTGGGATGTGCTGAATTCAACGGTGAGGTCGGTTTTCCCGTAGCGTGTACGGTTTGGCTAGAAAGTGGGAAACTATAATTTCCGCGGTTTATCGCGTTTTTCTCGCGAACCGCGCACCTTAGAGCAACGCGGCTTTGAGAAATGAATTCCTCGGCTAATTTCCCGTCCGATACCGTTTGAACTGTTAACATCCGTCGATTAGATCGGACACAGTTTACGTTCAAAGTTTCTAACATAGTAAAATGGGTGTTTTTAGCATCATTTTTGATCATTGGGAACGTAATAACTGCCCAACCGTTCCAAATAAGTAAAATCAAATTATACCGGCGTAATCAGCGTCAAAAATTGTATCAAGAACCACAACCTTAATTTGATTGAAGGTAGTTGGGTTTTTGCCGGGTGGCTAAAATTTTGTAAGAAATCACATATTTTAAACAATAATTTTGAAGTAGCACACGTATCTCAAAAACAAGGGCCCGGATCAACATGAAACCTTTGCTGTCTTACTAAAATGGGTGCGCTGAGTACAAATTTACATAGGAAAAGTCTCTGTCTTTACTGGTTACCGAGTTGTGCTAAAATTACGGTTTCTCAAATAATACAAAAATAAGCGAAATGCACCACATAACATGAAAAAGGTAAATCCTAGGCATATAAAAGTATACATATTTTTGATAGACTCAACGAGAGCTATCATTTGGTAGTGGGTAAACCTTTCTATCACCAACGGTTGCAATGCTCAATTTTTTTCTATCTAAAAGTGCTAAATTTAGAACGAAAAAACAGTTGTAACTTTTTGAGAGATAGAGCATTCTAATGTAGTCATGCTTATGCATTGGGATGTGCTGAATTCAACGGTGAGGTCGGTTTTCCCGTAGCGTGTACCGTTTGGCTAGAAAGTGGGAAACTATAATTTCCGCGGTTTATCGCGTTTTTCTCGCGAACCGCACACCTTAGAGCAACGCGGCTTTCAGAAATGAATTCCTCGGCCAATTTCCCGTCGGATACCGTTTGAACTGTTAACATCCGTCGATTAGATCGGACACAGTTTACGTTCAAAGTTTCTAACATAGTAAAATGGGTGTTTTTAGCATCATTTTTGATCATTGGGAACGTAATAACTGCCCAACCGTTCCAAATAAGTAAAATCAAATTATACCGGCGTAATCAGCGTCAAAAATTGTATCAAGAACCACAACCTTAATTTGATTGAAGGTAGTTGGGTTTTTGCCGGGTGGCTAAAATTTTGTAAGAAATCACGTATTTTGAACTATAATTTTGAACTGGCACTCCTATCCCTAAAACTAGGACCCGGATCAACATGAAACCTTTGCTATCTTACTAAAATGGGTGCGCTGATTACAAATTTACATAGGAAAAGTCTCTGTCTTTACTGGTTACCGAGTTGTGCTGAAATTACGGTTTTTCAAATAATACAAAAATAAGCGAAATGGACCACATAACATGAAAATGGTAAATCTTAGGCATATAAAAGTATACATTTTTTTGGTAGACTCAACGAGGGCTATCATTTGGTAGTAGGTAAACCTTTCTATCACCAACGGTTGCAATGTTTAATTTTTTTCTATCTAAAAGTGCTAAATTTAGAACGAAAAACAATTATAACTTTTTGAGAGATAGAGCGTTCTAATGTAGTCATGCTTATGCATTGGGATGTGCTGAATTCAACGGTGAGGTCGGTTTTCCCGTAGCGTGTACGGTTTGGCTAGAAAGTGGGAAACTATAATTTCCGCGGTTTATCGCGTTTTTCTCGCGAACCGCGCACCTTAGAGCAACACGGCTTTCAGAAATGAATTCCTCGGCCAATTCCCGTCCGATACCGTTTGAACTGTTAACATCCGTCGATTAGATCGGACACAGTTTACGTTCAAAGTTTCTAACATAGTAAAATGGGTGTTTTTAGCATCATTTTTGATCATTGGGAACGTAATAACTGCCCAACCGTTCCAAATAAGTAAAATCAAATTATACCGGCGTAATCAGCGTCAAAAATTGTATCAAGAACCACAACCTTAATTTGATTGAAGGTAGTTGGGTTTTTGCCGGGTGGCTAAAATTTTGTAAGAAATCACATATTTTAAACAATAATTTTGAAGTAGCACACGTATCTCAAAAACAAGGGCCCGGATCAACATGAAACCTTTGCTATCTTACTAAAATGGGTGCGCTGAGTACAAATTTACATAGGAAAAGTCTCTGTCTTTACTGGTTACCGAGTTGTGCTAAAATTACGGTTTCTCAAATAATACAAAAATAAGCGAAATGCACCACATAACATGAAAAAGGTAAATCCTAGGCATATAAAAGTATACATATTTTTGATAGACTCAACGAGAGCTATCATTTGGTAGTGGGTAAACCTTTCTATCACCAACGGTTGCAATGCTCAATTTTTTTCTATCTAAAAGTGCTAAATTTAGAACGAAAAAACAGTTATAACTTTTTGAGAGATAGAGCGTTCTAATGTAGTCATGCTTATGCATTGGGATGTGCTGAATTCAACGGTGAGGTCGGTTTTCCCGTAGCGTGTACCGTTTGGCTAGAAAGTGGGAAACTATAATTTCCGCGGTTTATCGCGTTTTTCTCGCGAACCGCGCACCTTAGAGCAACGCGGCTTTCAGAAATGAATTCCTCGGCCAATTTCCCGTCCGGTACCGTTTGAACTGTTAACATCCGTCGATTAGATCGGACACAGTTTACGTTCAAAGTTTCTAACATAGTAAAATGGGTGTTTTTAGCATCATTTTTGATAATTGGGAACGTAATAACTGCCCAACCGTTCCAAATAAGTAAAATCAAATTATACCGGCGTAATCAGCGTCAAAAATTGTACCAAGAACCACAATCTTAATTTGATTGAAGGTAGTTGGGTTTTTGCCGACTGGCTAAAATTTTGTAAGAAATCACGTATTTTGAACTATAATTTTGAACTGGCACTCCTATCTCTAAAACTAGGACCCGGATCAACATGAAACCTTTGCTATCTTACTAAAATGGGTGCGCTGAGTACAAATTGACATAGGAAAAGTCTCTGTCTCTACTGGTTACCGAGTTGTGCTGAAATTACGGTTTCTCAAATAATACAAAAATAAGCGAAATGGACCACATAACATGAAAAAGGTAAATCTTAGGCATATAAAAGTATACATATTTTTGATAGACTCAACGAGAGCTATCATTTGGTAGTGGGTAAACCTTTCTATCACCAACGGTTGCAATGCTCAATTTTTTTCTATCTAAAAGTGCTAAATTTAGAACGAAAAAACAGTTATAACTTTCTGAGAGATAGAGCGTTCTAATGTAGTCATGCTTATGCATTGGGATGTGCTGAATTCAACGGTGAGGTCGGTTTTCCCGTAGCGTGTACCGTTTGGCTAGAAAGTGGGAAACTATAATTTCCGCGGTTTATCGCGTTTTTCTCGCGAACCGCGCACCTTAGAGCAACGCGGCTTTCAGAAATGAATTCCCCGGCCAATTTCCCGTCCGGTACCGTTTGAACTGTTAACATCCGTCGATTAGATCGGACACAGTTTACGTTCAAAGTTTCTAACATAGTAAAATGGGTGTTTTTAGCATCATTTTTGATAATTGGGAACGTAATAACTGCCCAACCGTTCCAAATAAGTAAAATCAAATTATACCGGCGTAATCAGCGTCAAAAATTGTACCAAGAACCACAATCTTAATTTGATTGAAGGTAGTTGGGTTTTTGCCGACTGGCTAAAATTTTGTAAGAAATCACGTATTTTGAACTATAATTTTGAACTGGCACTCCTATCCCTAAAACTAGGACCCGGATCAACATGAAACCTTTGCTATCTTACTAAAATGGGTGCGCTGATTACAAATTTACATAGGAAAAGTCTCTGTCTTTACTGGTTACCGAGTTGTGCTGAAATTACGGTTTTTCAAATAATACAAAAATAAGCGAAATGGACCACATAACATGAAAATGGTAAATCTTAGGCATATAAAAGTATACATTTTTTTGGTAGACTCAACGAGGGCTATCATTTGGTAGTAGGTAAACCTTTCTATCACCAACGGTTGCAATGTTTAATTTTTTTCTATCTAAAAGTGCTAAATTTAGAACGAAAAACAATTATAACTTTTTGAGAGATAGAGCGTTCTAATGTAGTCATGCTTATGCATTGGGATGTGCTGAATTCAACGGTGAGGTCGGTTTTCCCGTAGCGTGTACGGTTTGGCTAGAAAGTGGGAAACTATAATTTCCGCGGTTTATCGCGTTTTTCTCGCGAACCGCGCACCTTAGAGCAACACGGCTTTCAGAAATGAATTCCTCGGCCAATTCCCGTCCGATACCGTTTGAACTGTTAACATCCGTCGATTAGATCGGACACAGTTTACGTTCAAAGTTTCTAACATAGTAAAATGGGTGTTTTTAGCATCATTTTTGATCATTGGGAACGTAATAACTGCCCAACCGTTCCAAATAAGTAAAATCAAATTATACCGGCGTAATCAGCGTCAAAAATTGTATCAAGAACCACAACCTTAATTTGATTGAAGGTAGTTGGGTTTTTGCCGGGTGGCTAAGATTTTGTAAGAAATCACATATTTTAAACAATAATTTTGAAGTAGCACACGTATCTCAAAAACAAGGGCCCGGATCAACATGAAACCTTTGCTATCTTACTAAAATGGGTGCGCTGAGTACAAATTTACATAGGAAAAGTCTCTGTCTTTACTGGTTACCGAGTTGTGCTAAAATTACGGTTTCTCAAATAATACAAAAATAAGCGAAATGCACCACATAACATGAAAAAGGTAAATCCTAGGCATATAAAAGTATACATATTTTTGATAGACTCAACGAGAGCTATCATTTGGTAGTGGGTAAACCTTTCTATCACCAACGGTTGCAATGCTCAATTTTTTTCTATCTAAAAGTGCTAAATTTAGAACGAAAAAACAGTTGTAACTTTTTGAGAGATAGAGCATTCTAATGTAGTCATGCTTATGCATTGGGATGTGCTGAATTCAACGGTGAGGTCGGTTTTCCCGTAGCGTGTACCGTTTGGCTAGAAAGTGGGAAACTATAATTTCCGCGGTTTATCGCGTTTTTCTCGCGAACCGCACACCTTAGAGCAACGCGGCTTTCAGAAATGAATTCCTCGGCCAATTTCCCGTCGGATACCGTTTGAACTGTTAATATCCGTCGATTAGATCGGACACAGTTTACGTTCAAAGTTTCTAACATAGTAAAATGGGTGTTTTTAGCATCATTTTTGATCATTGGGAACGTAATAACTGCCCAACCGTTCCAAATAAGTAAAATCAAATTATACCGGCGTAATCAGCGTCAAAAATTGTATCAAGAACCACAACCTTAATTTGATTGAAGGTAGTTGGGTTTTTGCCGGGTGGCTAAAATTTTGTAAGAAATCACATATTTTAAACAATAATTTTGAAGTAGCACACGTATCTCAAAAACAAGGGCCCGGATCAACATGAAACCTTTGCTATCTTACTAAAATGGGTGCGCTGAGTACAAATTTACATAGGAAAAGTCTCTGTCTTTACTCGTTACCGAGTTGTGCTAAAATTACGGTTTCTCAAATAATACAAAAATAAGCGAAATGCACCACATAACATGAAAAAGGTAAATCCTAGGCATATAAAAGTATACATATTTTTGATAGACTCAACGAGAGCTATCATTTGGTAGTGGGTAAACCTTTCTATCACCAACGGTTGCAATGCTCAATTTTTTTCTATCTAAAAGTGCTAAATTTAGAACGAAAAAACAGTTGTAACTTTTTGAGAGATAGAGCATTCTAATGTAGTCATGCTTATGCATTGGGATGTGCTGAATTCAACGGTGAGGTCGGTTTTCCCGTAGCGTGTACCGTTTGGCTAGAAAGTGGGAAACTATAATTTCCGCGGTTTATCGCGTTTTTCTCGCGAACCGCGCACCTTAGAGCAACGCGGCTTTCAGAAATGAATTCCTCGGCCAATTTCCCGTCCGATACCGCTTGAACTGTTAACATCCGGCGATTAGATCGGACACAGTTTACGTTCAAAGTTTCTAACATAGTAAAATGGGTGTTTTTAGCATCATTTTTGATAATTGGGAACGTAATAACTGCCCAACCGTTCCAAATAAGTAAAATCAAATTATACCGGCGTAGTCAGCGTCAAAAATTGTACCAAGAACCACAATCTTAATTTGATTGAAGGTAGTTGGGTTTTTGCCGACTGGCTAAAATTTTGTAAGAAATCAGGTATTTTGAACTATAATTTTGAACTGGCACTCCTATCTCTAAAACTAGGACCCGGATCAACATGAAACCTTTGCTATCTTACTAAAATGGGTGCGCTGAGTACAAATTGACATAGGAAAAGTCTCTGTCTCTACTGGTTACCGAGTTGTGCTGAAATTACGGTTTCTCAAATAATACAAAAATAAGCGAAATAGACCACATAACATGAAAAAGGTAAATCTTAGGCATATAAAAGTATACATATTTTTGATAGACTCAACGAGAGCTATCATTTGGTAGTGGGTAAACCTTTCTATCACCAACGGTTGCAATGCTCAATTTTTTTCTATCTAAAAGTGCTAAATTTAGAACGAAAAAACAGTTATAACTTTTTGAGAGATAGAGCGTTCTAATGTAGTCATGCTTATGCATTGGGATGTGCTGAATTCAACGGTGAGGTCGGTTTTCCCGTAGCGTGTACCGTTTGGCTAGAAAGTGGGAAACTATAATTTCCGCGGTTTATCGCGTTTTTCTCGCGAACCGCGCACCTTAGAGCAACGCGGCTTTCAGAAATGAATTCCCCGGCCAATTTCCCGTCCGGTACCGTTTGAACTGTTAACATCCGTCGATTAGATCGGACACAGTTTACGTTCAAAGTTTCTAACATAGTAAAATGGGTGTTTTTAGCATCATTTTTGATAATTGGGAACGTAATAACTGCCCAACCGTTCCAAATAAGTAAAATCAAATTATACCGGCGTAATCAGCGTCAAAAATTGTACCAAGAACCACAATCTTAATTTGATTGAAGGTAGTTGGGTTTTTGCCGACTGGCTAAAATTTTGTAAGAAATCACGTATTTTGAACTATAATTTTGAACTGGCACTCCTATCTCTAAAACTAGGACCCGGATCAACATGAAACCTTTGCTATCTTACTAAAATGGGTGCGCTGAGTACAAATTGACATAGGAAAAGTCTCTGTCTCTACTGGTTACCGAGTTGTGCTGAAATTAGGGTTTCTCAAATAATACAAAAATAAGCGAAATGGACCACATAACATGAAAAAGGTAAATCTTAGGCATATAAAAGTATACATATTTTTGATAGACTCAACGAGAGCTATCATTTGGTAGTGGGTAAACCTTTCTATTACCAACGGTTGCAATGCTCAATTTTTTTCTATCTAAAAGTGCTAAATTTAGAACGAAAAAACAGTTATAACTTTTTGAGAGATAGAGCGTTCTAATGTAGTCATGCTTATGGATTGGGATGTGCTGAATTCAACGGTGAGGTCGGTTTTCCCGTAGCGTGTACCGTTTGGCTAGAAAGTGGGAAACTATAATTTCCGCGGTTTATCGCGTTTTTCTCGCGAACCGCGCACCTTAGAGCAACGCGGCTTTCAGAAATGAATTCCTCGGCCAATTTCCCGTCCGGTACCGTTTGAACTGTTAACATCCGTCGATTAGATCGGACACAGTTTACGTTCAAAGTTTCTAACATAGTAAAATGGGTGTTTTTAGCATCATTTTTGATAATTGGGAACGTAATAACTGCCCAACCGTTCCAAATAAGTAAAATCAAATTATACCGGCGTAATCAGCGTCAAAAATTGTACCAAGAACCACAATCTTAATTTGATTGAAGGTAGTTGGGTTTTTGCCGACTGGCTAAAATTTTGTAAGAAATCACGTATTTTGAACTATAATTTTGAACTGGCACTCCTATCCCTAAAACTAGGACCCGGATCAACATGAAACCTTTGCTATCTTACTAAAATGGGTGCGCTGATTACAAATTTACATAGGCAAAGTCTCTGTCTTTACTGGTTACCGAGTTGTGCTGAAATTACGGTTTTTCAAATAATACAAAAATAAGCGAAATGGACCACATAACATGAAAATGGTAAATCTTAGGCATATAAAAGTATACATTTTTTTGGTAGACTCAACGAGGGCTATCATTTGGTAGTAGGTAAACCTTTCTATCACCAACGGTTGCAATGTTTAATTTTTTTCTATCTAAAAGTGCTAAATTTAGAACGAAAAAACAGTTGTAACTTTTTGAGAGATAGAGCATTCTAATGTAGTCATGCTTATGCATTGGGATGTGCTGAATTCAACGGTGAGGTCGGTTTTCCCGTAGCGTGTACCGTTTGGCTAGAAAGTGGGAAACTATAATTTCCGCGGTTTATCGCGTTTTTCTCGCGAACCGCACACCTTAGAGCAACGCGGCTTTCAGAAATGAATTCCTCGGCCAATTTCCCGTCCGATACCGTTTGAACTGTTAACATCCGGCGATTAGATCGGACACAGTTTACGTTCAAAGTTTCTAACATAGTAAAATGGGTGTTTTTAGCATCATTTTTGATAATTGGGAACGTAATAACTGCCCAACCGTTCCAAATAAGTAAAATCAAATTATACCGGCGTAGTCAGCGTCAAAAATTGTATCAAGAACCACAACCTTAATTTGATTGAAGGTAGTTGGGTTTTTGCCGACTGGCTAAAATTTTGTAAGAAATCACATATTTTAAACAATAATTTTGAAGTAGCACACCTATCTCAAAAACAAGGACCCGGATCAACATGAAACCTTTGCTATCTTACTAAAATGGGTGCGCTGAGTACAAATTTACATAGGAAAAGTCTCTGTCTCTACTGGTTACCGAGTTGTGCTGAAATTACGGTTTCTCAAATAATACAAAAATAAGCGAAATGCACCACATAACATGAAAAAGTTAAATCCTAGGCATATAAAAGTATACATATTTTTGATAAACTCAACGAGAGCTATCATTTGGTAGTGGGTAAACCTTTCTATCACCAACGGTTGCAATGCTCAATTTTTTTCTATCTAAAAGTGCTAAATTTAGAACGAAAAAACAGTTGTAACTTTTTGAGAGATAGAGCATTCTAATGTAGTCATGCTTATGCATTGGGATGTGCTGAATTCAACGGTGAGGTCGGTTTTCCCGTAGCGTGTACCGTTTGGCTAGAAAGTGGGAAACTATAATTTCCGCGGTTTATCGCGTTTTTCTCGCGAACCGCGCACCTTAGAGCAACGCGGCTTTCAGAAATGAATTCCTCGGCCTATTTCCCGTCCGATACCGTTTGAACTGTTAACATCCGTCGATTAGATCGGACACACTTTACGTTCAAAGTTTCTAACATAGTAAAATGGGTGTTTTTAGCATCATTTTTGATAATTGGGAACGTAATAACTGCCCAACCGTTCCAAATAAGTAAAATCAAATTATACCGGCGTAGTCAGCGTCAAAAATTGTACTAAGAACCACAATCTTAATTTGATTGAAGGTAGTTGGGTTTTTGCCGACTGGCTAAAATTTTGTAAGAAATCACGTATTTTGAACTATAATTTTGAACTGGCACTCCTATCTCTAAAACTAGGACCCGGATCAACATGAAACCTTTGCTATCTTACTAAAATGGGTGCGCTGAGTACAAATTGACATAGGAAAAGTCTCTGTCTCTACTGGTTACCGAGTTGTGCTGAAATTACGGTTTCTCAAATAATACAAAAATAAGCGAAATGGACCACATAACATGAAAAAGGTAAATCTTAGGCATATAAAAGTATAAATTTTTTTGGTAGACTCAACGAGGGCTATCATTTGGTAGTAGGTAAACCTTTCTATCACCAACGGTTGCAATGTTTAATTTTTTTCTATCTAAAAGTGCTAAATTTAGAACGAAAAAACAGTTGTAACTTTTTGAGAGATAGAGCATTCTAATGTAGTCATGCTTATGCATTGGGATGTGCTGAATTCAACGGTGAGGTCGGTTTTCCCGTAGCGTGTACCGTTTGGCTAGAAAGTGGGAAACTATAATTTCCGCGGTTTATCGCGTTTTTCTCGCGAACCGCGCACCTTAGAGCAACGCGGCTTTCAGAAATGAATTCCTCGGCCAATTTCCCGTCGGATACCGTTTGAACTGTTAATATCCGTCGATTAGATCGGACACAGTTTACGTTCAAAGTTTCTAACATAGTAAAATGGGTGTTTTTAGCATCATTTTTGATCATTGGGAACGTAATAACTGCCCAACCGTTCCAAATAAGTAAAATCAAATTATACCGGCGTAATCAGCGTCAAAAATTGTATCAAGAACCACAACCTTAATTTGATTGAAGGTAGTTGGGTTTTTGCCGGGTGGCTAAAATTTTGTAAGAAATCACATATTTTAAACAATAATTTTGAAGTAGCACACGTATCTCAAAAACAAGGGCCCGGATCAACATGAAACCTTTGCTATCTTACTAAAATGGGTGCGCTGAGTACAAATTTACATAGGAAAAGTCTCTGTCTTTACTGGTTACCGAGTTGTGCTAAAATTACGGTTTCTCAAATAATACAAAAATAAGCGAAATGCACCACATAACATGAAAAAGGTAAATCCTAGGCATATAAAAGTATACATATTTTTGATAGACTCAACGAGAGCTATCATTTGGTAGTGGGTAAACCTTTCTATCACCAACGGTTGCAATGCTCAATTTTTTTCTATCTAAAAGTGCTAAATTTAGAACGAAAAAACAGTTGTAACTTTTTGAGAGATAGAGCATTCTAATGTAGTCATGCTTATGCATTGGGATGTGCTGAATTCAACGGTGAGGTCGGTTTTCCCGTAGCGTGTACCGTTTGGCTAGAAAGTGGGAAAGCAACGCGGCTTTCAGAAATGAATTCCTCGGCCAATTTCCCGTCCGATACCGTTTGAACTGTTAACATCCGGCGATTAGATCGGACACAGTTTACGTTCAAAGTTTCTAACATAGTAAAATGGGTGTTTTTAGCATCATTTTTGATAATTGGGAACGTAATAACTGCCCAACCGTTCCAAATAAGTAAAATCAAATTATACCGGCGTAGTCAGCGTCAAAAATTGTACCAAGAACCACAATCTTAATTTGATTGAAGGTAGTTGGGTTTTTGCCGACTGGCTAAAATTTTGTAAGAAATCACGTATTTTGAACTATAATTTTGAACTGGCACTCCTATCTCTAAAACTAGGACCCGGATCAACATGAAACCTTTGCTATCTTACTAAAATGGGTGCGCTGAGTACAAATTGACATAGGAAAAGTCTCTGTCTCTACTGGTTACCGAGTTGTGCTGAAATTACGGTTTCTCAAATAATACAAAAATAAGCGAAATGGACCACATAACATGAAAAAGGTAAATCTTAGGCATATAAAAGTATACATATTTTTGATAGACTCAACGAGAGCTATCATTTGGTAGTGGGTAAACCTTTCTATCACCAACGGTTGCAATGCTCAATTTTTTTGTATCTAAAAGTGCTAAATTTAGAACGAAAAAACAGTTATAACTTTTTGAGAGATAGAGCGTTCTAATGTAGTCATGCTTATGCATTGGGATGTGCTGAATTCAACGGTGAGGTCGGTTTTCCCGTAGCGTGTACGGTTTGGCTAGAAAGTGGGAAACTATAATTTCCGCTGTTTATCGCGTTTTTCTCGCGAACCGCACACCTTAGAGCAACGCGGCTTTCAGAAATGAATTCCTCGGCCAATTTCCCGTCCGATACCGTTTGAACTGTTAACATCCGTCGATTAGATCGGACACAGTTTACGTTCAAAGTTTCTAACATAGTAAAATGGGTGTTTTTAGCATCATTTTTGATCATTGGGAACGTAATAACTGCCCAACCGTTCCAAATAAGTAAAATCAAATTATACCGGCGTAATCAGCGTCAAAAATTGTATCAAGAACCACAACCTTAATTTGATTGAAGGTAGTTGGGTTTTTGCCGACTGGCTAAAATTTTGTAAGAAATCACATATTTTAAACAATAATTTTGAAGTAGCACACCTATCTCAAAAACAAGGACCCGGATCAACATGAAACCTTTGCTATCTTACTAAAATGGGTGCGCTGAGTACAAATTTACATAGGAAAAGTCTCTGTCTCTACTGGTTACCGAGTTGTGCTGAAATTACGGTTTCTCAAATAATACAAAAATAAGCGAAATGCACCACATAACATGAAAAAGTTAAATCCTAGGCATATAAAAGTATACATATTTTTGATAAACTCAACGAGAGCTATCATTTGGTAGTGGGTAAACCTTTCTATCACCAACGGTTGCAATGCTCAATTTTTTTCTATCTAAAAGTGCTAAATTTAGAACGAAAAAACAGTTGTAACTTTTTGAGAGATAGAGCATTCTAATGTAGTCATGCTTATGCATTGGGATGTGCTGAATTCAACGGTGAGGTCGGTTTTCCCGTAGCGTGTACCGTTTGGCTAGAAAGTGGGAAACTATAATTTCCGCGGTTTATCGCGTTTTTCTCGCGAACCGCGCACCTTAGAGCAACGCGGCTTTCAGAAATGAATTCCTCGGCCTATTTCCCGTCCGATACCGTTTGAACTGTTAACATCCGTCGATTAGATCGGACACACTTTACGTTCAAAGTTTCTAACATAGTAAAATGGGTGTTTTTAGCATCATTTTTGATAATTGGGAACGTAATAACTGCCCAACCGTTCCAAATAAGTAAAATCAAATTATACCGGCGTAGTCAGCGTCAAAAATTGTACTAAGAACCACAATCTTAATTTGATTGAAGGTAGTTGGGTTTTTGCCGACTGGCTAAAATTTTGTAAGAAATCACGTATTTTGAACTATAATTTTGAACTGGCACTCCTATCTCTAAAACTAGGACCCGGATCAACATGAAACCTTTGCTATCTTACTAAAATGGGTGCGCTGAGTACAAATTGACATAGGAAAAGTCTCTGTCTCTACTGGTTACCGAGTTGTGCTGAAATTACGGTTTCTCAAATAATACAAAAATAAGCGAAATGGACCACATAACATGAAAAAGGTAAATCTTAGGCATATAAAAGTATACATATTTTTGATAGACTCAACGAGAGCTATCATTTGGTAGTGGGTAAACCTTTCTATCACCAACGGTTGCAATGCTCAATTTTTTTCTATCTAAAAGTGCTAAATTTAGAACGAAAAAACAGTTATAACTTTTTGAGAGATAGAGCGTTCTAATGTAGTCATGCTTATGCATTGGGATGTGCTGAATTCAACGGTGAGGTCGGTTTTCCCGTAGCGTGTACGGTTTGGCTAGAAAGTGGGAAACTATAATTTCCGCGGTTTATCGCGTTTTTCTCGCGAACCGCGCACCTTAGAGCAACGCGGCTTTCAGAAATGAATTCCTCGGCCAATTTCCCGTCCGATACCGTTTGAACTGTTAACATCCGTCGATCAGATCGGACACAGTTTACGTTCAAAGTTTCTAACATAGTAAAATGGGTGTTTTTAGCATCATTTTTGATCATTGGGAACGTAATAACTGCCCAACCGTTCCAAATAAGTAAAATCAAATTATACCGGCGTAATCAGCGTCAAAAATTGTATCAAGAACCACAACCTTAATTTGATTGAAGGTAGTTGGGTTTTTGCCGACTGGCTAAAATTTTCTAAGAAATCACATATTTTAAACAATAATTTTGAAGTAGCACACCTATCTCAAAAACAAGGACCCGGATCAACATGAAACCTTTGCTATCTTACTAAAATGGGTGCGCTGAGTACAAATTTACATAGGAAAAGTCTCTGTCTCTACTGGTTACCGAGTTGTGCTGAAATTACGGTTTCTCAAATAATACAAAAATAAGCGAAATGCACCACATAACATGAAAAAGGTAAATCCTAGGCATATAAAAGTATACATATTTTTGATAAACTCAACAAGAGCTATCATTTGGTAGTGGGTAAACCTTTCTATCACCAACGGTTGCAATGCTCCATTTTTTTCTATCTAAAAGTGCTAAATTTACAACGAAAAAACAGTTATAACTTTTTGAGAGATAGAGCGTTCTAATGTAGTCATGCTTATGCATTGGGATGTGCTGAATTCAACGGTGAGGTCGGTTTTCCCGTAGCGTGTACCGTTTGGCTAGAAAGTGGGAAACTATAATTTCCGCGGTTTATCGCGTTTTTCTCGCGAACCGCACACCTTAGAGCAACGCGGCTTTCAGAAATGAATTCCTCGGCCAATTTCCCGTCGGATACCGTTTGAACTGTTAATATCCGTCGATTAGATCGGACACAGTTTACGTTCAAAGTTTCTAACATAGTAAAATGGGTGTTTTTAGCATCATTTTTGATCATTGGGAACGTAATAACTGCCCAACCGTTCCAAATAAGTAAAATCAAATTATACCGGCGTAATGAGCGTCAAAAATTGTATCAAGAACCACAACCTTAATTTGATTGAAGGTAGTTGGGTTTTTGCCGGGTGGCTAAAATTTTGTAAGAAATCACATATTTTAAACAATAATTTTGAAGTAGCACACGTATCTCAAAAACAAGGGCCCGGATCAACATGAAACCTTTGCTATCTTACTAAAATGGGTGCGCTGAGTACAAATTTACATAGGAAAAGTCTCTGTCTTTACTGGTTACCGAGTTGTGCTAAAATTACGGTTTCTCAAATAATACAAAAATAAGCGAAATGCACCACATAACATGAAAAAGGTAAATCCTAGGCATATAAAAGTATACATATTTTTGATAGACTCAACGAGAGCTATCATTTGGTAGTGGGTAAACCTTTCTATCACCAACGGTTGCAATGCTCAATTTTTTTCTATCTAAAAGTGCTAAATTTAGAACGAAAAAACAGTTGTAACTTTTTGAGAGATAGAGCATTCTAATGTAGTCATGCTTATGCATTGGGATGTGCTGAATTCAACGGTGAGGTCGGTTTTCCCGTAGCGTGTACCGTTTGGCTAGAAAGTGGGAAAGCAACGCGGCTTTCAGAAATGAATTCCTCGGCCAATTTCCCGTCCGATACCGTTTGAACTGTTAACATCCGGCGATTAGATCGGACACAGTTTACGTTCAAAGTTTCTAACATAGTAAAATGGGTGTTTTTAGCATCATTTTTGATAATTGGGAACGTAATAACTGCCCAACCGTTCCAAATAAGTAAAATCAAATTATACCGGCGTAGTCAGCGTCAAAAATTGTACCAAGAACCACAATCTTAATTTGATTGAAGGTAGTTGGGTTTTTGCCGACTGGCTAAAATTTTGTAAGAAATCACGTATTTTGAACTATAATTTTGAACTGGCACTCCTATCTCTAAAACTAGGACCCGGATCAACATGAAACCTTTGTTATCTTACTAAAATGGGTGCGCTGAGTACAAATTGACATAGGAAAAGTCTCTGTCTCTACTGGTTACCGAGTTGTGCTGAAATTACGGTTTCTCAAATAATACAAAAATAAGCGAAATGGACCACATAACATGAAAAAGGTAAATCTTAGGCATATAAAAGTATACATATTTTTGATAGACTCAACGAGAGCTATCATTTGGTAGTGGGTAAACCTTTCTATCACCAACGGTTGCAATGCTCAATTTTTTTGTATCTAAAAGTGCTAAATTTAGAACGAAAAAACAGTTATAACTTTTTGAGAGATAGAGCGTTCTAATGTAGTCATGCTTATGCATTGGGATGTGCTGAATTCAACGGTGAGGTCGGTTTTCCCGTAGCGTGTACGGTTTGGCTAGAAAGTGGGAAACTATAATTTCCGCTGTTTATCGCGTTTTTCTCGCGAACCGCACACCTTAGAGCAACGCGGCTTTCAGAAATGAATTCCTCGGCCAATTTCCCGTCCGATACCGTTTGAACTGTTAACATCCGTCGATTAGATCGGACACAGTTTACGTTCAAAGTTTCTAACATAGTAAAATGGGTGTTTTTAGCATCATTTTTGATCATTGGGAACGTAATAACTGCCCAACCGTTCCAAATAAGTAAAATCAAATTATACCGGCGTAATCAGCGTCAAAAATTGTATCAAGAACCACAACCTTAATTTGATTGAAGGTAGTTGGGTTTTTGCCGACTGGCTAAAATTTTGTAAGAAATCACATATTTTAAACAATAATTTTGAAGTAGCACACCTATCTCAAAAACAAGGACCCGGATCAACATGAAACCTTTGCTATCTTACTAAAATGGGTGCGCTGAGTACAAATTTACATAGGAAAAGTCTCTGTCTCTACTGGTTACCGAGTTGTGCTGAAATTACGGTTTCTCAAATAATACAAAAATAAGCGAAATGCACCACATAACATGAAAAAGTTAAATCCTAGGCATATAAAAGTATACATATTTTTGATAAACTCAACGAGAGCTATCATTTGGTAGTGGGTAAACCTTTCTATCACCAACGGTTGCAATGCTCAATTTTTTTCTATCTAAAAGTGCTAAATTTAGAACGAAAAAACAGTTGTAACTTTTTGAGAGATAGAGCATTCTAATGTAGTCATGCTTATGCATTGGGATGTGCTGAATTCAACGGTGAGGTCGGTTTTCCCGTAGCGTGTACCGTTTGGCTAGAAAGTGGGAAACTATAATTTCCGCGGTTTATCGCGTTTTTCTCGCGAACCGCGCACCTTAGAGCAACGCGGCTTTCAGAAATGAATTCCTCGGCCTATTTCCCGTCCGATACCGTTTGAACTGTTAACATCCGTCGATTAGATCGGACACACTTTACGTTCAAAGTTTCTAACATAGTAAAATGGGTGTTTTTAGCATCATTTTTGATAATTGGGAACGTAATAACTGCCCAACCGTTCCAAATAAGTAAAATCAAATTATACCGGCGTAGTCAGCGTCAAAAATTGTACTAAGAACCACAATCTTAATTTGATTGAAGGTAGTTGGGTTTTTGCCGACTGGCTAAAATTTTGTAAGAAATCACGTATTTTGAACTATAATTTTGAACTGGCACTCCTATCTCTAAAACTAGGACCCGGATCAACATGAAACCTTTGCTATCTTACTAAAATGGGTGCGCTGAGTACAAATTGACATAGGAAAAGTCTCTGTCTCTACTGGTTACCGAGTTGTGCTGAAATTACGGTTTCTCAAATAATACAAAAATAAGCGAAATGGACCACATAACATGAAAAAGGTAAATCTTAGGCATATAAAAGTATACATATTTTTGATAGACTCAACGAGAGCTATCATTTGGTAGTGGGTAAACCTTTCTATCACCAACGGTTGCAATGCTCAATTTTTTTCTATCTAAAAGTGCTAAATTTAGAACGAAAAAACAGTTATAACTTTTTGAGAGATAGAGCGTTCTAATGTAGTCATGCTTATGCATTGGGATGTGCTGAATTCAACGGTGAGGTCGGTTTTCCCGTAGCGTGTACGGTTTGGCTAGAAAGTGGGAAACTATAATTTCCGCGGTTTATCGCGTTTTTCTCGCGAACCGCGCACCTTAGAGCAACGCGGCTTTCAGAAATGAATTCCTCGGCCAATTTCCCGTCCGATACCGTTTGAACTGTTAACATCCGTCGATCAGATCGGACACAGTTTACGTTCAAAGTTTCTAACATAGTAAAATGGGTGTTTTTAGCATCATTTTTGATCATTGGGAACGTAATAACTGCCCAACCGTTCCAAATAAGTAAAATCAAATTATACCGGCGTAATCAGCGTCAAAAATTGTATCAAGAACCACAACCTTAATTTGATTGAAGGTAGTTGGGTTTTTGCCGACTGGCTAAAATTTTCTAAGAAATCACATATTTTAAACAATAATTTTGAAGTAGCACACCTATCTCAAAAACAAGGACCCGGATCAACATGAAACCTTTGCTATCTTACTAAAATGGGTGCGCTGAGTACAAATTTACATAGGAAAAGTCTCTGTCTCTACTGGTTACCGAGTTGTGCTGAAATTACGGTTTCTCAAATAATACAAAAATAAGCGAAATGCACCACATAACATGAAAAAGGTAAATCCTAGGCATATAAAAGTATACATATTTTTGATAAACTCAACAAGAGCTATCATTTGGTAGTGGGTAAACCTTTCTATCACCAACGGTTGCAATGCTCCATTTTTTTCTATCTAAAAGTGCTAAATTTAGAACGAAAAAACAGTTATAACTTTTTGAGAGATAGAGCGTTCTAATGTAGTCATGCTTATGCATTGGGATGTGCTGAATTCAACGGTGAGGTCGGTTTTCCCGTAGCGTGTACCGTTTGGCTAGAAAGTGGGAAACTATAATTTCCGCGGTTTATCGCGTTTTTCTCGCGAACCGCACACCTTAGAGCAACGCGGCTTTCAGAAATGAATTCCTCGGCCAATTTCCCGTCGGATACCGTTTGAACTGTTAACATCCGTCGATTAGATCGGACACAGTTTACGTTCAAAGTTTCTAACATAGTAAAATGGGTGTTTTTAGCATCATTTTTGATCATTGGGAACGTAATAACTGCCCAACCGTTCCAAATAAGTAAAATCAAATTATACCGGCGTAATCAGCGTCAAAAATTGTATCAAGAACCACAACCTGAATTTGATTGAAGGTAGTTGGGTTTTTGCCGACTGGCTAAAATTTTGTAAGAAATCACATATTTTAAACAATAATTTTGAAGTAGCACACGTATCTCAAAAACAAGGACCCGGATCAACATGAAACCTTTGCTATCTTACTAAAATGGGTGCGCTGAGTACAAATTTACATAGGAAAAGTCTCTGTCTCTACTGGTTACCGAGTTGTGCTGAAATTGCGGTTTCTCAAATAATACAAAAATAAGCGAAATGCACGACATAACATGAAAAAGGTAAATCCTAGGCATATAAAAGTATACATATTTTTGATAGACTCAACGAGAGCTATCATTTGGTAGTGGGTAAACCTTTCTATCACCAACGGTTGCAATGCTCAATTTTTTTCTATCTAAAAGTGCTAAATTTAGAACGAAAAAACAGTTGTAACTTTTTGAGAGATAGAGCATTCTAATGTAGTCATGCTTATGCATTGGGATGTGCTGAATTCAACGGTGAGGTCGGTTTTCCCGTAGCGTGTACCGTTTGGCTAGAAAGTGGGAAACTATAATTTCCGCGGTTTATCGCGTTTTTCTCGCGAACCGCGCACCTTAGAGCAACGCGGCTTTCAGAAATGAATTCCTCGGCCAATTTCCCGTCCGATACCGTTTGAACTGTTAACATCCGTCGATTAGATCGGACACACTTTACGTTCAAAGTTTCTAACATAGTAAAATGGGTGTTTTTAGCATCATTTTTGATAATTGGGAACGTAATAACTGCCCAACCGTTCCAAATAAGTAAAATCAAATTATACCGGCGTAGTCAGCGTCAAAAATTGTACTAAGAACCACAATCTTAATTTGATTGAAGGTAGTTGGGTTTTTGCCGACTGGCTAAGATTTTGTAAGAAATCACGTATGTTGAACTATAATTTTGAACTGGCACTCCTATCTCTAAAACTAGGACCCGGATCAACATGAAACCTTTGCTATCTTACTAAAATGGGTGCGCTGAGTACAAATTGACATAGGAAAAGTCTCTGTCTCTACTGGTTACCGAGTTGTGCTGAAATTACGGTTTCTCAAATAATACAAAAATAAGCGAAATGGACCACATAACATGAAAAAGGTAAATCTTAGGCATATAAAAGTATACATATTTTTGATAGACTCAACGAGAGCTATCATTTGGTAGTGGGTAAACCTTTCTATCACCAACGGTTGCAATGCTCAATTTTTTTCTATCTAAAAGTGCTAAATTTAGAACGAAAAAACAGTTATAACTTTTTGAGAGATAGAGCGTTCTCATGTAGTCATGCTTATGCATTGGGATGTGCTGAATTCAACGGTGAGGTCGGTTTTCCCGTAGCGTGTACCGTTTGGCTAGAAAGTGGGAAACTATAATTTCCGCGGTTTATCGCGTTTTTCTCGCGAACCGCACACCTTAGAGCAACGCGGCTTTCAGAAATGAATTCCTCGGCCAATTTCCCGTCGGATACCGTTTGAACTGTTAACATCCGTCGATTAGATCGGACACAGTTTACGTTCAAAGTTTCTAACATAGTAAAATGGGTGTTTTTAGCATCATTTTTGATCATTGGGAACGTAATAACTGCCCAACCGTTCCAAATAAGTAAAATCAAATTATACCGGCGTAATCAGCGTCAAAAATTGTATCAAGAACCACAACCTGAATTTGATTGAAGGTAGTTGGGTTTTTGCCGACTGGCTAAAATTTTGTAAGAAATCACATATTTTAAACAATAATTTTGAAGTAGCACACGTATCTCAAAAACAAGGACCCGGATCAACATGAAACCTTTGCTATCTTACTAAAATGGGTGCGCTGAGTACAAATTTACATAGGAAAAGTCTCTGTCTCTACTGGTTACCGAGTTGTGCTGAAATTGCGGTTTCTCAAATAATACAAAAATAAGCGAAATGCACGACATAACATGAAAAAGGTAAATCCTAGGCATATAAAAGTATACATATTTTTGATAGACTCAACGAGAGCTATCATTTGGTAGTGGGTAAACCTTTCTATCACCAACGGTTGCAATGCTCAATTTTTTTCTATCTAAAAGTGCTAAATTTAGAACGAAAAAACAGTTGTAACTTTTTGAGAGATAGAGCATTCTAATGTAGTCATGCTTATGCATTGGGATGTGCTGAATTCAACGGTGAGGTCGGTTTTCCCGTAGCGTGTACCGTTTGGCTAGAAAGTGGGAAACTATAATTTCCGCGGTTTATCGCGTTTTTCTCGCGAACCGCGCACCTTAGAGCAACGCGGCTTTCAGAAATGAATTCCTCGGCCAATTTCCCGTCCGATACCGTTTGAACTGTTAACATCCGTCGATTAGATCGGACACACTTTACGTTCAAAGTTTCTAACATAGTAAAATGGGTGTTTTTAGCATCATTTTTGATAATTGGGAACGTAATAACTGCCCAACCGTTCCAAATAAGTAAAATCAAATTATACCGGCGTAGTCAGCGTCAAAAATTGTACTAAGAACCACAATCTTAATTTGATTGAAGGTAGTTGGGTTTTTGCCGACTGGCTAAGATTTTGTAAGAAATCACGTATGTTGAACTATAATTTTGAACTGGCACTCCTATCTCTAAAACTAGGACCCGGATCAACATGAAACCTTTGCTATCTTACTAAAATGGGTGCGCTGAGTACAAATTGACATAGGAAAAGTCTCTGTCTCTACTGGTTACCGAGTTGTGCTGAAATTACGGTTTCTCAAATAATACAAAAATAAGCGAAATGGACCACATAACATGAAAAAGGTAAATCTTAGGCATATAAAAGTATACATATTTTTGATAGACTCAACGAGAGCTATCATTTGGTAGTGGGTAAACCTTTCTATCACCAACGGTTGCAATGCTCAATTTTTTTCTATCTAAAAGTGCTAAATTTAGAACGAAAAAACAGTTATAACTTTTTGAGAGATAGAGCGTTCTCATGTAGTCATGCTTATGCATTGGGATGTGCTGAATTCAACGGTGAGGTCGGTTTTCCCGTAGCGTGTACCGTTTGGCTAGAAAGTGGGAAACTATAATTTCCGCGGTTTATCGCGTTTTTCTCGCGAACCGCGCACCTTAGAGCAACGCGGCTTTCAGAAATGAATTCCTCGGCCAATTTCCCGTCCGATACCGTTTGAACTGTTAACATCCGTCGATTAGATCGGACACAGTTTACGTTCAAAGTTTCTAACATAGTAAAATGGGTGTTTTTAGCATCATTTTTGATAATTGGGAACGTAATAACTGCCCAACCGTTCCAAATAAGTAAAATCAAATTATACCGGCTTAATCAGCGTCAAAAATTGTAACAAGAACCACAACCTTAATTTGATTGAAGGTACTTGGGTTTTTGCCGACTGGCTAAAATTTTGTAAGAAATCACATATTTTAAACAATAATTTTGAAGTAGCACACCTATCTCAAAAACAAGGACCCGGATCAACATGAAGCCTTTGCTATCTTACTAAAATGGGTGCGCTGAGTACAAATTTACATAGGAAAAGTCTGTGTCTCTACTGGTTACCGAGTTGTGCTGAAATTACGGTTTCTCAAATAATACAAAAATAAGCGAAATGGACCACATAACATGATAATGGTAAATCTTAGGCATATAAAAGTATACATATTTTTGATAGACTCAACGAGAGCTATCATTTGGTAGTGGGTAAACCTTTCTATCACCAACGGTTGCAATGCTCAATTTTTTTCTATCTAAAAGTGCTAAATTTAGAACAAAAAACAGTTATAACTTTTTGAGAGATAAAGCTTTCTAATGTAGTCATGCTTATGCATTGGGATGTGCTGAATTCAACGGTGAGGTCGGTTTTCCCGTAGCGTGTACGGTTTGGCTAGAAAGTGGGAAACTATAATTTCCGCGGTTTATCGCGTTTTTCTCGCGAACCGCGCACCTTAGAGCAACGCGGCTTTCAGAAATGAATTCCTCGGCCAATTTCCCGTCCGATACCGTTTGAACTGTCAACATCCGTCGATTAGATCGGACACAGTTTACGTTCAAAGTTTCTCACATAGTAAAATGGGTGTTTTTAGCATCATTTTTGATCATTGGGAACGTAATAACTGCCCAACCGTTCCAAATAAGTAAAATCAAATTATACCGGCGTAATCAGCGTCAAAAATTGTATCAAGAACCACAACCTTAATTTGATTGAATGTAGTTGGGTTTTTGCCGACTGGCTAAAATTTTGTAAGAAATCACATATTTTAAACAATAATTTTGAAGTAGCACACGTATCTCAAAAACAAGGACCCGGATCAACATGAAACCTTTGCTATCTTAGTAAAATGGGTGCGCTGAGTACAAATTTACATAGGAAAAGTCTCTGTCTCTACTGGTTACCGAGTTGTGCTGAAATTACGGTTTCTCAAATAATTCAAAAATAAGCGAAATGCACCACATAACATGAAAAAGGTAAATCCTAGGCATATAAAAGTATACATATTTTTGATAGACTCAACGAGAGCTATCATTTGGTAGTGGGTAAACCTTTCTATCACCAACGGTTGCAATGCTCAATTTTTTTCTGTCTAAAAGTGCTAAATTTAGAACGAAAAAACAGTTGTAACTTTTTGAGAGATAGATCATTCTAATGTAGTCATGCTTACGCATTGGGATGTGCTGAATTCAACGGTGAGGTCGGTTTTCCCGTAGCGTGTACCGTTTGGCTAGAAACTGGGAAACTATAATTTCCGCGGTTTATCGCGTTTTTCTCGCGATCCGCGCACCTTAGAGCAACGCGGCTTTCAGAAATGAATTCCTCGGCCAATTTCCCGTCCGATACCGTTTGAACTGTTAACATCCGTCGATTAGATCGGACACAGTTTACGTTCAAAGTTTCTAACATAGTAAAATGGGTGTTTTGAGCATCATTTTTGATCATTGGGAACGTAATAACTGCCCAACCGTTCCAAATAAGTAAAATCAAATTATACCGGCGTAATCAGCGTCAAAAATTGTATCAAGAACCACAACCTTAATTTGATTGAAGGTAGTTGGGTTTTTTCCGACTGGCTAAAATTTTTTAAAAAATCACATATTTTAAACAATAATTTTGAAGTAGCACACCTATCTCAAAAACAAGGACCCGGATCAATATGAAACCTTTGGTATCTTACTAAAATGGGTGCGCTGAGTACAAATTTACATAGGAAAGGTCTCTGTCTCTACTGGTTACCGAGTTGTGCTGAAATTACGGTTTTTCAAATAATACAAAAATAAGCGAAATGGACCACATAACATGAAAATGTACATCTTAGGTATATAAAAGTATACATATTTTTGATAGACTCAACGGGAGCTATCATTTGGTAGCGGGTAAACCTTTTTATCACCAACGGTTGCACGGTTAAATTTTTTATATCTAATAATGCTAAATTTAGACCGAAAAAACTATTATAACTTTTTGCGAGTTAGAGCGTTCTAATCATGCTATGTTATTATCTAGAATCCCGGGATCAGTCCCTGGATCCCGGGATTACAAATACTTTAACCCCGAAATCCCGGGATTAGTATATTGTCCGTAGTATATTGAATATCATATATCCCATGTGATCCGCTGTTATATTTTTGGTGGTACGGTATTTACTTTGTATAAAACTTAGCAGAAACGACATTGTATTACCTTCTACTCCATCGAATTTTTTTTACAGATAAATCCGAAATTTGCCTACACTGTTTACACGAAATTTGCCTACACTGTCGGCAATTATTTATGACAACTCCTAGATCACTTTAAAGTTTATTTTTTTTTTGCTTTTAGCTTACTATTTACTTCAACTCTTCATTTGCAAATATCTTTATTTGTTACCCATTTCTATCGTTGTTATCGTGTTAAAGACGACAGAAAAGTGTACATTAAATACCTGCTTTTAAGTAATCCGCAATATTGGTTTGCGCCATCAATTTTGTTGTTATTTTGATTTTGTTATTCTTTTTACGCCACCTAGACACCATTCTAGCAAAACTTGATGATAAATCTATCAAGTTGCGGTTTCTAATAAGTTTGTTTAGAGTTATTTCTCAATGGAAAGGTCTTACTTCATGTACTTTACCGCAAGGTCAACCACTTTGGCCTCTCTTTTCCATATTTCATGGATGCTTAATTCATCAAAATATCGTAAATTTATATGCTATAATCTGTCTCAATAGGAGTTTTATTATTCTAGTGATGAATCAATATTTTTCAGAAAACATACAACTAACGAATACAATATGTTTTTTACATGACATATTAATGACAGCATTCGTATTATCTCTTTATATAGGAAAACATCCATGCAAAATTACTTTGTCTACCACATAAAAATCCCTGAAAAAATAAATTAAAGGACGAAAACCCCAGCCTTGGTTGATTAAAATCTCTGATCTAATCTCCGAACAATGGCTGTCTATATTTCGATCAGTCCTAGGCCACTGAAAAGCTTCTTCGCGGCAAAGCGCTTATAGAGATAACGGTCTTTTGACCGAGCCTAATATAGTAAGTCCCTGGGAAAAGGATTTTCGCGTCGAGCGCGCACTCTAGCGGCGCGTTACATCGGCGATGCCGTTGCAGATCAAGCGAAAAGCTCGCTAAACAACTTAATAGATTGTTCTAGGATTCCTTGGTACTTTGCGATATATACGTACTACGTTACGAACTTCCATAAGATGTGAGTCAAGGAATTACGTAAGAAATAAAACACCAGATTTAGGTATAGGTATAGATATTACTAGAAATATATTAAAAAGTACACTGTTTTTCGAGAAAGAGAGATTGGTATGTACCTAATCCAGAAATGTGGTTCCCGTTGGACAAAACAAACCGACTTAATGTCGCACCTGCGCGCCGCGCCGGTGTTGGGCGAAGTTATTTTTGCATACTAGTTTTCTATCACATACAATTGTCATTCGTCCGTCTCTGGTACTACACAAAAGATTCTTATTGTAGATAAACCAAGGAACAGCTAACCATGATGATACAAACTCACCAATGTAGGTCAATGCACGGACGGTATGATGTTGACGATTTTTTGCGCTGAAAATACTCGGACTAGGTTATTTTTTAAATTAGTTTTCCCAAGAATGCGAAGGGTTATTTTTTAATTTAAATTAATTACTTCTTTATTGCGTATTTTGATTGCACAACATTTAAAGAATACGCTATAGAAATGTCACAAAGTAATTCGAAGAATTAACGAAATTTTACACCAGAATGTACCCTTAAGCTAGACCATACGTTATTTGTCAAAACATTTGTATTAACCCGGGACTTCATTTTCCTATATTTTTCGTATATAACAATATTTTGTTGATTGTTAAAATCTGGTTTAACTGTTTTCATTGCTCTTCGAATAATAAACATCATAAAAATCGGCAAATATATAAATCCAACAAGCAAATAAATTATAATTTCATAGAAAAGTATCAATTGCAAAGAAATAACATTGGGTTTGTATAGATAGGTAAAAAGAACTAATTTATTTTTAATTTCTGTCTGAGATGGTTTCCGAAAAATATTTGATATTTGCCAAGCATACGAATATGAAGACCCGGCTTTACGTTCCTGAGCATATTCTCCAAGGTTAACCGTTGCTCTCTGAAACACTCTGTATAATTATGATGCGTGGTATTGTTTTATGACGTGATTTGTTATCGCAGCTGATTTTCTTGCTGTAATTAAGATTTAATAACATAGACGCGACTCGGCGTTCATTCGCAATTTCCATATTGTAATTTCTGCTCGTTATCTGATATCCTTGCCTGGTCACGTACAGCTCTCAGAAGATCAGGGCTAAATTCACACGAACGAATAACGGTAACGGTTCGATAACGGTTCCTGAAATTGTGCAGGGTTTCAGATACATTAATCGGAAAAATAAAGAAAAAATAAACTTGCTTTAAAGTAGAATCAATAATCCAAATGGGATGGAATTCTTTGTTGTTTTTATGTGAACGCTTTAGAAATAAGCTTGAAGTTTCTAAGATTTCCGCGAGGAAATAGTTTTTAATGGTTCTGCCAGTGGAAAACTTTTTCCCGTCATGCTGTACTTGCAGCGCAAGCGAGCAAATGTAAACTACGGTTTTGTAAACTTTGAGGGTCTGTGTTTGAGAGCAACGCTTCATACGTGCGCAGCAGAAATTCAGTACCGAAACTGTTCACTGTTCTCAAAACTGTTTTGATCGCGTAGTCCTAAAGTATAGAAAAAAATGATTGCATACGCCTGAATATTCACATATTCATATATATATAACTGGTCTTCAGATAAAGTGTCCTCGTAGTAGGCCTTGCAAAAAACACGTAGGTGCGCACATTTGTTGCAAACCTAAAAATGAACTGATAGAATATTTTTGTTTATGTTGTGAGGTTAGAACTGAAAGTAAATCTGAACGGAAGGACTTCTGAAACCTGATCTCTCAAAACCATTTTTCGAAAAATGACGATGTATTGAAAGCTAATATTTTTTTGGAAAATATGGATCCACATCTTAATTTCGAACTAATGGAGTAAAAACCCTAAAAAGGATTGAAGCAATCTATTGAGACGTTCATATCTCCGGCTGTTTTACGAACATTGAAATAAAATATTCAGGGCACATTTTTTAAACATTCGAAAAAAAATATATAATTGAAAATTCATATATTTTTTCTTGACAAGGTGTGTTCTTGCCCCTTAAGGCCTACTTCGAGAACCATTTTATCTGAACTCCCGTTATGATTATTCATTATTTGAATAAATGCAAAATGAAACGAATTTTTAGGCTATGTTTTTAGTTCAGACTTTTTTAAGTTTCAGATTGTTTTGCGCAACGGTAAAACATTTGAAAAACATATCAAAAATAAAATAGTTATCATCTTATTCTTATTATTATTCATGATTATTTATTTATTATGTGTTTTCAAAATACTAATGTATTCTTTAAAGCGTAAAAAGTCTGAAATTATAAAAGTTAAATGTGTACGCTCTTATAATATATAACCCTTCTAGCACCGGTACTTTTTGCACAAATATAGTCAGATTTCCTCGATTTTAATGGTTTCTCGTCTTTGTCAACAATAGACTCCAGTCCCCAAAGCACTACTGGCAAAAAAGTGTAATTTTTTAGATAATTGATCATCTTAATCTACGCGGTTTTGTGTATTTTAAGCCTTAATTTTTCGAGGCTAGAGTGAATAGACAAAATCAGGGTTGAATGGATAAACTAGTGCAGATT
Source organism: Melinopterus prodromus (assembly GCA_964023965.1). Classification (NCBI taxonomy): domain Eukaryota; kingdom Metazoa; phylum Arthropoda; class Insecta; order Coleoptera; family Scarabaeidae; genus Melinopterus; species Melinopterus prodromus. Next base: position 65,392,917 of record OZ030393.1, read on the forward strand.
TGTATGCTCTCTATAATCCGTTACGAAAGCAGCTTAGTTCAAAATCGTTTCAGAGATATTTGGAAATAGAAAACATAGTAATATATAATATTATATAATAATAATATATCTGGGATAGCCACCCATAATAAATCAATATTTTGTTCAGTAGACCAAAACAGTTATATAGAACATGTCACAAAGAAAAATCATTCATTTATAAAGTAACAATAAATACAAGAATAAGCTATTAACAATTATGAAAATTAATACCTGCAAAAGTGGTTGTTGTTTGCACAGTGGTTGATGTTGAGTGTGAATCTTTAAATTACCACCAACACATCTACGAGTATACGAACAGTAAAACTCCTTGGAACCATTCACTGACATACAATACGAATTGTTAAAATTTACTATTTGTAAATAAAATTATCAGCGGTCTTCTTGCATTTAATATTTATAACTCGGGCTCCAACATCTGCTCACCGTAGTCTCATTCATAAAATTTTGTCGTACTCGGCCTACTGGAAATCGATCATGAAGAGCGAATAACGAACATCAATAAATTTTGTTTAGAAATGGTTACGTATCAGTTATGTAAGACTTTGCTGTAACATATATGCAACCGAATATACGCTATTACGTGTTGTGTAATATTGGTTGCCTATAAAATCATAACTAGTGAAACAACTTTTCGCTAAGCACAACTGCACACGATCCACACAATTTATGTTTTAACTGCCTAGAATAATACATAACGACGTAATAATCCATCAGAGACAAATTTCCTTTCCCAAAACGACCGCGTCACCATCCAGCAGTAAAGCAAAACCGAGAAATTGAGCGATTAACGCATATTAGATGCAACGATAAGCACTGGCGTATTCAGCGCTCCCTCCTACATCAACCCCTTCCCCAATATTTAATTAAAAGCTGATTAATCCGACGCCAGAATTCTCGCCTCACCACCATTTCCAGCCTTCAACCCCGCAGGGTGTCATTATTTTTTTTTGTCGAATATTTATTTATACGTTTTGTGTATCGGTCCATACTATAGGGTGGTTCAAGTGGGTAGGAGGGCTCTTCTAGAGACTTAAAGGTGGACACATGGAAGAATTGTATCCATGGAATTGTGGTCGATACTGTTTTGATACTGTTTGCTGGAGTTAGATTGGACTATGGACGGAGTAACGCTAGGGATGGTAGATGAAATTGTGTTTACATGCGCAACATTGAATTTAATTCGGAGGGAGGGGGGGGGGTCCTGCTGATATTAAACTTGAAGTATTTACCGAAGGGGCTGCGGGGTTTATTCTGTTGACAATACATCGATGTACCGCATAACATAGTAGATCTCTTCAGTGTTTCGCTTAGAATGAAATGCATTAGGAGTTTGTATGGTATGTAGTGTAGGTAGTACGTATTGTTGACAGGTGGCGCTCGCGTCAATATCAGGTGTCAAAGTGTATTATTTATTTGTGGAGAGCACTTTATTCAGGAAATAATCGATGACATTTAAAGTGAAGTTATTCGTTTTTGTTATTCGTTGTTTCTCTATTTCTTATTGTTCTAGTAAGTCCGTTTTTTATAATCCTGGTGACACCTGTGGTAGTGGTGCCATCCAGTATCATTTTAACGCACCATATCGAGAAGATCGACACTGAATTATCGCGGAGAGAATATTTAAACCCGTATTACATCGTTATTCATTGTTATTATTCACAATATTAGAGAAATTTATACCATAATTGAATGAAAAATCACATTACTCTTAATCAATTCTAGTTTAATAACTGTTCCATTTTACATGCGACATCTAGTATCCTTTAACGAACCAGAGCCTCATCCCTTACACTTTGTTTAGAAGTTGAGACGCCGACATCAAAGGAGCCGACAGCTAATGCGACTACTTCTATGATATATCTACAATGTTCATACTATATATAAAATTGATTGTTTAGCTGCATGAGATTCATGATCGAGATCGGTCGTATCTGCATTAAAATAAACTAGTTAGCCAGGATTTGAAAAATATTTTGATTCTATTGACAGTAAATATCTGTCAAATCCTGGCTAACTAGTTTTATATTAATCCAAACGCGACCGATCTCGATCAACTAGAATTTGCTCATGCAGCTAACCTATTAATTTTACCAAAAAAGACATAAATTATACAAAATACTCAAATCCTCAACTTTTCACATTTGTATTTAGATTTTATTATATGGAAATTTTAAGGATTACCGAAAGGGAATGTTGCCAAAAACCTACCAACTTTTCACGTGATTACGGCCATCGTTACATCGTATAATGCTACCATAATAATACGACTTTCCTCATATATCTCAATAAAACCAGGACACATTAACTCCGCTAGATGTTGCATAAATTCATTACAGAATCCGTTTTAATAAGCGAAACTGAGGGATTTGGAATTGACGCTCGCTCGCTAATGTAAATATTGAATTGCGAATATCCCGAAACAGGAATTTTGCAATTCGAACGCCAGTATCAGTATCCAGCGTGCTGAACCTTGCGGGCGGTATAATAATTTAAATTTTAAGCCTCTACCATCTCTGATGTTAATGAACTGAAGTCGATAAGTACACGCGTTTTGTGTTTGGGGCGCCGATAGCTGCTTTATTACAATACTGGCGGTCTGCGAATAAATACACTAATTAACAAAGTTTTAATGGAAACGCCAAATTAACGTTAAATCTTCGGTTAACTTAAATTAATTGGACGTTATGGCGTATTATAGCGTATTAAACACTAACACCCTACGTCAGAGTTTATACATGGGCCTTGTTTTTCGTACATGATAAACTTAATAAATTGCGAAACTTGATAAATTAATTTAAGGAGAGAATAAATAATTTGAGGGTTTACTAAATCCTTTAATAATGAGTTGGATGCAGAGTCTGCTGACATTAAATATGCCTGCTTTAATGAATTAACCAAATAGCTGCTTACGTATTTGTTATGGAATACGTATTAATTTATTAAATCAATTCTAATTTATATTTTACTGTTTACAGTGGTGCTGAAAATTGGCCTTTAACGTTACTGGGAACATGGGGTAGTTTAATTAAACAAAAGTATGCGTTGTAATATGGGTTATAACTTCTATAATTAAAACCGGTTTGTCGATTCACAAATTAACAATTATCTAACTAAAACAAGAATTCATAACTTTGTTTGTGATTGAATTTTCATTGTTTGTATAAAGCACCAAAATAATAAATAATAACTAGAGATTCCTTATTGTTCTGTTTAAATATTTTCCTATTATTGAATATTGACTAATCTTTCAATATCAAGTTAAAATTTTTAAAAGAAAATTTCATATTTTTGCGGCACAAATAGTTTCTTCTTAATAAAATTAAATCTCTAAATAGGAAATTATGTATAAAAATCCTTAAGGGGCGGTTCTCATGTAAATCTCTTAAAAAGGTATCTTTTTAGTATCTTTTCTTTTGCTATATATTTATTATACTTTAGTGTACAAAAAGAAATTATGCCATAAAAACTATGTATATGCAAGGAATTGATACTTTTGTAGGAAGTATTAGGTCCTGCGCGGCGTGCTTGTCTCAACGACGTGCACGATAGCTCCTATAAAAATAAACATAATTCGAAATTTCAAAAGCGCAGTCAAACTAGATGAAATTAGTTGAAGGCTATAGCACCATTTAGTTAAAAAAGTTTAAAATTGACAAAATGGCTACTGTTTTCAAATCGCTATGATTAATATAGTAATAAGTTTCACTTATTATGATGTATAGCGTCCAATAAAAAGTTTTCAAGCCCAGATTCGTATTCAGCGCAAAGACATCTACCGAATACGCCTATTTACTTTCTATTCACAAACATAACACGTCAGATTTTGCATAATTTTCAATCAATTATCTGATGACACAAGTCGGACAAAGTAAAGCGACTTAACGCTGCAACTGCGCGCCGCGTTCGATCAAAGTTATTTCGCATACTAGTCATTCGGCGCATACAATTGCCATTTGTCAGTCTCTGTTACTACACTAATTATTAATACATACACACACACACACACATTAAGATTTCACAATCCAAGCAATTCATTCGCTACAGGTAAACAGTAATTAAGAAAATTCTTATAATAATTATTTAGGCTAAGTAAAAATGCTTTATATTTTCATAATAATACGGTGTACTTACCACTCTGTTAACTACTAATATTTACAAATTTAGGGGTGTCATAATTAGGTACATGTAAATATAGCACGTCTTTAAATCAGACATGTGTGTCGGAATTGTGTACATGGTTAGAAGTAATACATATGGCTCTATTTCTGTATTTACACAAGAAATTAATTGTACGCATTTTGTCCAAATTCGGACATAAATAATCCTTAATTATTACACTAGCAGCAGAGAGTAGCGATTTTGGCATTAATACACCACCTTTGGAGATAACAGTTGAACTATTGTCATCTCCATTAAAAAAAAATCATTATTCTGGCCTGAAACACCCAAAAAAGTAAAAAGAAACTGTTCTTCTGCAACATTATTATCTAATGCTTGGAGAGAATATTTGAAAATAAAAAATAAGAAAGCACAAGCAGCCAGACTGTGGTCGAGTGGTAGCGCGCTTGGCTTGCAGTCTGGAGGTCGTGGGTTCGAATCCCACGCCCTGCTTTCAGAGTAAAGGTTTTTCTGTGGTTTTCCTTTACTCCACGGCGAATGCTGAAAGCCAAACAACTTAAGACGTGCCACAGACGCGGGCCATAATAATGATAATTCGGGCCTGCCGATGCCCCCGTAGTGGCGAAAGCTGTTGGGGGATGTTAAGGCGTGGATTATTATTATTATTATTAAAGCAAAAATTCCTTCTGAATTTGGGGCGTTTACCTTAAATAGAGTGCTGGTCTTAACGGAAAAAAACTCTTTAAATGCAAAGCAACACCTGCAAATCCAGAGATTTTAGGATTTGTTTCCCTTAAACCATGTGTTTTATTGATTTTATGTCACACATATTTCTCGTTTTGTTGGTAGGTACATATTTGAGTGTTTCAGATTGAATATCCTTTGTATTAAAAAATTGCGCGAGCAAATATTGCAAACTGCCAGGAGAAAGTACTTGAAAACTTACTTGAACGACTAATACAAGAATACTATTCACTCCGAGCATTGCAAGCTCATCCGAACTGAATAACGAACTGAGCTTTTTCCGCTTCCACTGTCGTTTGATGTCGTATTAATTACAAAAGCGACGTTATTTAGGCCGTTCGTAACAGTGACTCTGCAAAATCCATCCGGCGAGTCCGCGGATGAAAGTTGAACAATCGGAAGTTCGGAAAACTGCTTTTCACTCGAGCGCACGCTGGAAATTTATAAACGCCGTCAATGATGTTGCCATCAACGACCGTCGAGCTGAAATTTCTGAAGCCGGTTATTGCCTCGCTGCTGTGCTACTGTAACGAGATTTGACATTTTTTTTGCCGAAGCAATTTCATTGTGATCGAGGACACAATTGTCTGAAATAAACTGAGTTCTATATCTGTGAACACATTGAGAGATGTCGTATATTTCTGTAATTTTGTACGCATTTGAACGAACTCGTGTTCTGGAAAGAATGTATGTGTACTGAGAAAAGTAATATAGTATAACTATTTATCATTGACAGTTGGGTTCATTCTGTTTTTTTTTTTAGTGATGATCAAAGACCGGACAAAACAGTGACTTGAAGGTCATGTGGTGGTTCCATAGGTGGAGCGCGCAAACCGACATTCTGATTCATTCTGATTCAGTTTCTGTTGCTATCAGGATTATTCTAGTAGATTCCAACTTATTGGCCATACATATTATTATTTTAAGTATGTGTCGATAATTTGTGGCAATATTTTTTTTCTTTTTAAAGATATTATACTAGGTAGCATACGTTGTAGTAATATTCTGATAGGTTTTATTTATTTGTTTTAATCAGCGTTTGTAGCCAATTTTTCAAATTTTTTTCAACCAGCCCATGCGTTTTTATTTTTAAATATTAATTTATTGTTTTTTGTTATTGTTTACCCGTTTTTCAACCAGCGTTTGTGGTTACGTGTATTTCCTTTTAGACAATTAAATGTAGTAATTGAAATGGAAACTGTTTTGACGGATTTTGACAGTTTTACAGTTACAAGGAGATACCAAAACATGTAAGATATGCTTTTAAAATTTAATGGAACCCAAAGTTTAAAACAACATTTACAAACTAAAAATCATTACGACCATTCGATGTGATATCAAATAAAGTGTTCTTTGCAGACTTATGTGAAGCACTTATTGCGGCAAATATTCCATTAAATACATTAAATAATCCATCGTAATAACAGGCATATAAACAGCAATAGGTAACAATTACTTGTGGATCAGTACCGACAAAACTATTGACATTAAGGGCAAATGAGTGGTGAATCTAATTGTTGGTACGTTAAATATTTATTTAAAAATGCAATTGATCGGCCAGTGAACAGCTGTAAGTGGCCCATGTACGCAGTGACTGCGAGTCTAGCATAGTTGTGTTGACTATTGAGTTAGTCAACTGTGCGTGACCTTGATCGCAGTATTTTGTCCGGTCTTTGGTGATGACATTACATTCTGTTCTTTTGAAAAACCTGTCAAAACGGCCTTCAAAACTTGGCTGTAATACTAGCTTAATAACAACTTAGATATTATAAGACATATACAGGATTAGTCACTCATATTATCATTCATGTTACCCAATTGTTAATAGTCTCTCCAGAAAAATAACTCATTTTGAATCAAATTAACAATGATAGTGAGTAGATATTGTTTTTTTTATATACTAAATACACACACAAACTTTTTTGGGCAATATTTGCAAACCTGTAGTATTTACGTAGTTTTTAGAAAAGGCAGGGGAACGAAAGACAATTTATTCATACTACGATACGGAGCATTAAAAAAATAATGTTATCTCTTCACGACTATTGCATCATAAATAAATAAAAATAATGTTTGTTGATTCAAACGATACGTCAAACAACTTTCCTATAAAATATTCTTTCTATTACCTCTGATCATGTTTTGACGATGTTTTCAAGATATTTATTACGGAACACTGTTTCTAAAATATCTAAAAACACGTTTTTTTATCTAGTTACTTTCTTATCCCACACCCTAGTATAAATTTATAATCAATTCTACCGTATTTTCAATGAAAACGGTTGAAATCAAGTATTCGCCAAAATGGTGGATTCGCCGGGAGGAATTTTGTACATCCGAATAAAATAGCTCGTTCGCGATTTTAATTCGTTTAAACTACAGAACACTCAACAGACGACGTCGAGATTTCAATTTCCCTAATCACAATCTCACGCTTCAACCCTTAATGTACCACACGCGTTCCGCGCGAAGCGTAAAATTTAAATGGCAAATTATACGCGTTATCGCTAGAAACACATGTAAATTCCCGCCTAAATTACACACAACTTCCCGTTTATTAACGCCCCGCATGTGCGTTGTTAAGCATACGTTTCATAAATATTAATTAACATATCACTTATAGCACGACACGCGTCCGTCTGGGCGATTTTTTTTCTCGCTCGGATATGCGAATGTATAATTAAAAAGCGGTCTTGTTTATGGTGGATGGGCGAATTATCATATTGGCGGTGGCTAGAGGGCGAGACGGGAAGACGTAAATATCGAGGAGGCATGCGATAAATGGGCGGTTTGCGGGCGTGGCGATTTTTAATAACCGAAAATTGGGTGACCCAATTTTGAACATATCGAATTTATAATTTGTTATCGATCGAGCGCTTTCTGCCTCGGTAGTTCGTTAGTTCTGCGGGGTGTGGGGTAAATGGTAAAATTTGAGGGTTTGTCTTCTTAACTTCTTATGTTAAATGCCATTCTTTCAGTTGCGTACGCGGATACGTTTTGTTAACCAAATGAATACCATTTTCGCGAAATTTATATATGACTTTCCTTACAGCAGCCGCTGAAGTGGCTCTACAAAAAATTCTTTCAGCGTTAACTTTGGCAATAATTTGTTAACAGAAATCCGTGCTCTATAGTTCCTACTCGCAAAACCCGCAAAAGTTCTGAGAGGGTTTCTCAGCTTTTAACTCACACAACCGTATAAAGCAATACATACACCAAATTAAAGATAAAAAGTATATAATTTTCCGTCAAATGGTAGATTTATGATATTTTTGTTCGTCTGGCAAATCTGTTACTGATTCTGACCTAAAATTGACGGATTTTCCAGATTGTTACAACATATAATCCATAGACATTACCACAGCAAGCAAAAAAAAACATTTATCTAAAATTTGAGAGTTAATACAAAATTAAGGTCACTATGGACTATGGATGCTTGTTTTGTAGGAGGTACTAGCTCTAATGATCCCTCTTCATATTTCCCAGCGTTTCTCTATGGTTAAATTTTAATGTGGAATATTTCAGAGAGCTCATTTTCTTAAATTTTTTAAATAAATCTGACAATAGCTTACGCTATTTCTGTTAATTACCAATTTTGTATAAACGTCTACAAACATAATATTTAGAAGAAGAAGTCAACTATAACATCAAATTGTATTGACACTGAAAGTTATTTATAGTCCAATAGTACCACTTCTATGATATAAAATTAATAACAGTATTAAAATAATTAATAGTATATTACGTTCACTTGGTTGGTATACCATTTTCAGGAAATATTAAGTTTGCAAAGAATTACTTTATTTTTAAGATATGAACCAATTTCCGACAAAATTTCATCATTTCATTTCATCAAATCCAAGGTGGTGAGTATCCAGGCTGTGTTCATTTGACATGGATTTACCCTAATTTAAAAATACCACACACATCAAAACGAAACCAATGGGTGACCCACCCTTTATTATTTATTTACGAAAACAGTTGTTGTAACCAATATTATAAATCGTAACAATTCCAGCATTACCATCTCATTTAAAGCATAGGGAAAACTAATTTTATAGTTTTAAAACAATTTTCAGTATTCAGGTATGACCAAAAATATCTAAGGAACGTAGTCTTGCATGGTATCATAGAATAGCTCTTTTAAATATGTTTGATAGGCTCTAATAGCACAGTCCTAGCTGCATTATGCTAGAAATTAATGATAGAAACTAATAGCTGATTTTTTTATTCAATTTAACATGCAATTTTCGCCTATTTGCCACCATCTTTCTTTCTATTTATTTTATATATGCTTTGTTTAGAATTTTATTATTTTGTTTAGAATTTTATTTTATGCTCGTATAAAAAAAGAGTGATATTAGATCTCAAAATGCAACCTAAAATAGCGATCATAATACTTTCTTTTTGTTTTTTGTTGTTGTTGCTTTCATTCTGTATTTGATTTTATTCATTACCCCCAGGCATTATTACTGCCATTTAAACATTAATAACACCCTATTAAGACCGGCCATTGTCTCTTTTCGAAAAAAAAAATAATTATTTTCGGAAATTAAAAGAATATATAGCCGTCGTCGGTAAGGTGGGTAGCTGGAATTTAGTTTCCGCATCCAATAAAAGTAATTTATGAAAATGGCCCTCGGTTACAGAGAGTAGAACAGCGGTCGATCCCTCTTCTTTTCATTTTTGGGAAAATTGCGCCCGACATAATTCAGGCTTTCGGTCATCGTTAAGATTGCAATTTGGACGCACTCTTCTCCGCCGTTTCACCGCCCCTACGGCTCGAGTGGCGAATAATTTTCACCGGGGTCCACGATGGATACTTTAAAGGAATTTTCTCCCACCACCCCCCCTCCCTCCATTCGGTTCTCTTTTTTTTACGACGCGACCAGACAATGCCTGGTGGCGCTGTCGAAAAATTCACGACATACATCTCGGCCTCTTCGTAACACTTAGCGAGAAGTGCCGATAAAACAAAGGGTCTCTCACTCGCAGAAAGAGAGAGGGAGTGAGGAGGGTTTTCCAAAAATCACATCGAGCACTTACGTCGGCCCTTAATGAAACCGGTATTTGCATAAAAAACAATTATTGAAGGGAAAGGTCACACGAGAAATTAATGAACGACGCCCCGCTGTTCATTAGAGGGGTTGATAAACTAAGCTGTCCGCCCGAGTTATTAGAATGACAACCCAGCAACGTCGCGTCTAATAAACGGGTAGTTTACTAATTGGATCTCTACTCTAGTATTAATTTAGTGTATTATTAGAAGTTTCTCATGTTCTACTATTTCTGGAAAGTAGTAATTTTTGAATTAGACTTTACTTGATCTGTGCTCTTCAGCTAAAATATTCTCAAGTTAACTGTCACGTCCGGTCACCGGAAGTCGGTATCAACTTTGGTATTATAAATTGAATGACATAATTTACATTTTATTTTTGGTTTCTACGTATCAAAATACATAATTTTTAATAAGTTTTCCCTATACCTAAATATCACCTTTTTTGAGTTTGTTTTATTTTACTAATTTTTTGGTGTTTTTTGGGGTTAAGTTTAAAATTTAATATCTCGGTTATTATTGAAACTAGAATTTTCATGATTGGTGCTGCAAAACTAGAAACATAACCAAATAAGACGGTATAGCGAAACATTATCAAAAATGATGTATCCATTGTCCATTCAAAATAACAAAGTTGATACCGACTTCCGGTGACCGGACGTGACAGTTAACTTGGGAATATTTTAGGTGAAGAGCTCACATCGAGTAAATTCTAGTTCTAAAATTTCAAGTTTCCAGAAATAGTAGAACATGAGAAACTTCTAATGTACCAGTTCCGTGAGACATCCTTTATATTGTTAAATATTAATGATTTATTTAGTTGAACCATTGAGTGGAAGAACAGAGTAAGCCAAAATTACAACAACTACCAATAACAATTTACTACAACAAGAGTTGTAGTAAATGTCATTGGTAGTTGTCATGAAGCTAAATTTTTGAGCAAAGAACAACCATAAATTAGCCATTAACAACATACAACATAAAACATCTGCTGGCCTTATTCTTTTGTTCCAATCAACGACATTTTATCAGTAATTATCACTTAGTTGATGACAAAAATCATGCTATTAGAATGAATTGAAAATAAAAATACTTAAAAAAAATATAAAAAACTTTAATATTTAGAGGCATTACTTTAGTCTCACTTCACGAGTATTCGAACAAAAGAAGTACTAAAAAATAAAAAAAAATGTTTCTGAATGAAACTTAACAAATAAATTTAAATAATAGGTACATATTTTTCCTAGAATTATTAAGGACCAACCATACCTGGAAGTCGCAAGGTTTCTCAGTTTAAGCATGTACAAAAAGCAATTTATTTGCTTCTATTTTATTTAAAATCTGATGTGGCCAGACATTACTTTATCATACTATATGTATAGCAGTGTCAAACTGAGTCAAACTCTTATGTTTTGACAATACTGTCAATAGAATCAAAATATCTGTCAAATCCTGGCTAACTAGTTTTAATGTAGTGAAATGGAATTTGCTCATGCAGCTAGACTAATAATTTTACCAAAAAATGTCATTAACATAAATTATTCAGAATTTCATCTACTTTAATTTATTATTTAGCTATTTTGACTAAATTAGAGAAATGGCGGCTCATTTGCAAAACAAGCCTAATTGCCTTAAAGTATTGCCTATTGCACGGAGGACGGTTCCACAGCAATACAGTATTAGTAGTAAGTATTAGATAAAATTATAATTTTAATACTTTCAAAAAGATCCAGAAATATACAAAATGGCGAAATATAAAATTCCACTCGCCGAATCTGTTGTTTTTTGATTTCTGACAGCTAAAAAAACAAACAAAATTTTGTACTTTTGAGGGATTGTGAATGCTGGTATCTGATATATACATATATATTAAGTAATATTTGTCTTAGTATATACTCGATATGCTAATATCAAGACACAAACAAAGTTCATCGGAACCATAAGGAGCTAGCAGAATACCGGCTGCGGTTTACATTAAATTATATTAAATCGGTACACCTTCCCTTGAAACTGACATCCCTCGCGCTGATTAAACCGCACCGCCCCTTCTTACACATCACAATTGTACGTAATGCATGAATTTATGTCACCATATATATATTCCGCGTAATCGCGGTATATTTGCATTTCATTGCGTCGTCTGTGTCGGCCTGCTTCGTCTGCGAAATTAATTTTAACCCTGAGCCGGCACTTGTTTTACACCGGTAATTCCCCGTCCCTCTGTGTGTACCATAAAGTTTGCCGGAGCGAACTTTGCAACAGACGCTCTCGCTAGCTGAAGTTATGCACGCTCGGGCTGCCCGCTTTATATTACCCAGCAATAATTTTAATTATAACGTCGTCTGATTATCGGGTCCCAGTTTAGTGTCGCATCAACAGCCTCCTTGTTTGAATCCCGGCCACTGTTCCCAACACAGAAACCATCCTGATTGCCTTTTGGATCTATTCATACCGAAGTATGAAGGAAGCCACAATGGGACGGTTATTACCACGGCCTTGCGATAGCATTAAATTTGTAATAATGGTAGTCTAGTAAGTCGTAATAAGTTTAATATCTGTTCCTTTAATGAAAATGATTATCTCTAATATTTTAATCAGTATAAAATATACCTAGTTTTATCAAAGAAGCGATACGCATCTCAAGCAAGTTATATTCTTATATTCTTCTGGTATAGCCTTTCATGTTTAAGCAAATAAAAAAGTTATAATTAAATTATAAATTATACAGGGTGTCTCACGGAGCACATATGTACATGGGGATTTCGGAATCAATAAGAGCTACGTTGACAGTTTTTACTTTTAAAGAATTTTACATGCATTACTTTGCACGCAAAAAGTGAAGTTTCTTTTTTCTAGAATACCTGAGCTATTACGATAGAAAGTATAGAAAGTCGAAATTTTGCATTTTACATAAGAGCATTTTTGGTATAAAAAAATATTTTTGTCATGATGTTGTAGGCTGGGCGATTTTCAACTTTTTTACTTCTTTTGGACGCCATATTGAATTTTTTTTTAGATTTAGAATGTTGCTATCAAGTGGCCCACCATATCACCCGACTTAAACTCCATGGAACAGAAACTACTAAGTCTTTTTCGAGGATTTTGCGAATGAGCCGCCATTTCTGTAATTTCGTCAAAATAGTTCAATAATAAATTAAAGTAGAGGAAATTTTCTACAATTTCTGTCTACGACGTTTTTTGCTAAAATTAATAGTTTAGCTGCGTGAGCAAATTGCATTTTATTGAGATCAGTCGTGTCTGCATTAATTTAAAACTAGTTAGCCAGGATTTGGCAGATATTTTCATTCTAATGACAGTACATAGTATCGCTGATGTTCTGACAAAAAAAAACTCAAAAAACTATAAAAAGAAAACTCTGTTAAAGTAGAGTTTCCCTGTTTAAAACTGGTGATATTTTACAAGTACCTACTGAACTATTTAGGATTGTAGGTATTATAGTAACGAAGATTTGAACAACTTTGGAGCTTTTGATTCCCAATTGCCATTGGTTTATTGTTTTTCTTTTGTATGTGTATTCCATCAACAACATATAAACATACGACAACATCTTGCAGGTACAATAATCGAAAACCCCCTTTCGTTCTATTAATTGTTTGTGATTATTTTGAAACTTTTCCAATGGAAAGCAGAAGCGCTTACTAAACAGTAGATAAACCATATATATATTATCACATAAACGTAGTAGATGTCTCCACGTAATATATCCGCACGTTGTACATACGACCACCATAATTAAGGCTAGCAATAGCGTAAAGATTAGAAGCCGCAACAACCGCACTACTAACCTGGTGCGCTGTTGTGCAGTGCGTAGCAATTCTAAAGAAAACTTGCGCGCCGAACGTCGATCTCCAGCTGACGGCAGACAGGCGCCAAGTTGTCGTATCGTAAGTAGAGCCCTGTTCGACATAGTGAAGCTATTCGCGACGAAGAATTTAAAAATTGCGCGCGAACACTTAAGCATCGAGCAGGATCCGCAGCATCAGCAGCAGGACGACACCGGCAGGCCGCACGAGTGGCGTAAGCTGGTCGGCTCCATAAGGCGCCGCGTGCAGCGCCATGCCTCTTCGTCCACTTCCGGCCACCAGGAAGCGTCGACGTCGCTGGTCCCGACCACTTCTCCTGCACAGCCCATCTCCAGGAAGAACTCTCTGACACAGAGCAGGTGCGAAAATAAAATAATCCCCATTAAATCCTCAAATTATCCATAATTTCCTTTCCTGATAATTCTGTGATGCTAAATGAAATTGTCAGTTAGTTTTTCTGGGGTAAATTGTATTCACCACGGTGTTAATTGGGATGGGCACGGTGTTAATTGGAGTTGGCACGGCGTTAATTGCAACTCGCACTTTGCAATTTATCGTGGGCAACAAGCCTTAAGATCATCATCTATTATGTACTATGCTTTCTCAATTATGGGGTGCAAAAAGAAACTTCCAGGTAGTTTTTCTGAGGTAAATTTTATTCCGCACGGTGTTAATTGGGACAGGCACGGCGTTAATTGGAACTGCCAGTGCGTTAATTGCAACTGGCGCAGCGTTAATTGTGATCAAGACTCATGATCAGCATCTATCCTGTACTATCCTTTCTCAATTCTGTGATACCAAGGAGAAACTTTCAGATAATTTTTCTGGGGTAAATTTTATTCAGCACGGTGTTAATTGGGACGGACACTGCGTTAATTGGAACTGCCAGTGCGTTAATTGCAACTGGCACAGCGTTAATTGTGATCAAGTCATGATCAGCATCTTTCCTGTACTATCCTTTCTCAATTCTGTGATACCAAGGAGAAACTTTCAGATCGTTTTTCTGGGGTAAATTTTATTCAGCACGGTGTTAATTGGGACGGACACAGTGTTAATTGGAACTGCCACTGCGTTAATTGCAACTGGCACAGCGTTAATTGTGATCAAGTCATGATCAGCATCTTTCCTGTACTATCCTTTCTCAATTCTGTGATACCAAGGAGAAACTTTCAGATAGTTTTTCTGGGGTAAATTTTATTCAGCACGGTGTTAATTGGGACAGACACTGCGTGAATTGGAATTGACACGGCGTTTATTGAAACCACTACTGGCTTAATTACAAATTAAAACTTGTCTTTTTAAATTTAACGTGGCCAATATCTTAATGATAGTTAGGGGGATAATACTGATGATCTGCATCTATCCTGTACTATCCTTTGGTATCCTTTAAAACCCTTGACACTCGTCACGTAACATTTGCAACCCGGTTCATTCAGGTTCGACTTCTTCAAGAGGAGTAAAGAGGACGGCAATAAGAGTGCGGAGAAGAATGGTAAGGTCAAACCGCTCACGCGACAGAAGAGCGTCGAGCATAGTTCTTCGCCGAAAGTGCAGGACTACTTCAAAGGACTCACGTCGAAGGACAAGTCGAAGAGCGTATCCGTGAAGAACATTCACATGCTGGCGTCGTCTCCGACGGCAGTCAGCAGTAGTAATAGTCTTAGTGTAAAAGGTGTTCGAAAGAGTGATAAAAACAGTAGTAGTAGTGGCAATAAGACTATAAAATCCGGTTCAGGCCATAAGAAGATGAGCAAGAAGGAGATTGCGAAGGAGAGGAACAGGGACGACTTCCTGAAGGCCACCATGAGGATTTTTCTGGTGGTTTCACCGCCGGTTGGCAAGATCCAGGTAAATGGAAATGTGTTTTCCTATTAAACGTGACATGTTGCTTAGATTAGTTTGATGTTGCATGGATGTAGTAGAAAATTTGAATAAATTGTTTTAAAAAATATGAACCCGAACCGGCATAGCAATAGACTATGGTTCGAATCTAGATACAGGCATATTTTTAATTTATTATTTGTAATTATTATTTTTGTATGAGCTTTCTTTGTTTATATTCAATCTGAAATAATAATATGCCTCCTCATTGTTTCATATAATTATGCTTGTAGGCTATTCCATTCATTTTGTATAAATTCTCATTTACTGAGTGTCATACGCCAACATTTTGGGTATTTTAAATTACGGTAAGCTTTGTGCGGTGACCTTTCACTGATCTTTTGACAGAGGGGAAAGGCGACTTTCAATTTAGTATTCTCGGGGATTGCCTGGAGTACATAATGCTTCGCACACATCAGCTAACACAATAAATGCTTATAAGTTCGAATTGTCGTGCAAATTTTCATTCATTTTGGCTTTGACATCGTAAAAGAAGGTTTTCATTTTAGTTTAACTAAATCTACGTGTTACGGTAATGGGGTGTTTATTTTCTTTAGTGAATTTTGTTTGGACAAATTTTAAAAGGCTATTGTCAGTTTCATGTTACGAAATAGAATTCAATGGATAATTTTCTTTCCTGACTTTTTGTATAACGATGACGTAAATATAAATTTAGGGCTTAGAATACCGGGATCCCGGACAAATTTTTTCCAGTATTGAAAACCGGTATTGATGTAAAAAGTACCGGAATTTCGGTGTTGACTTATTCCTATAAAAAGTATATTGTTTATACTGACAGTTTGAGAAAGTTTAAACTTAACTTGAAGATGAACTGCTCAATTCAATTCTTCATGTTCGTCCAATTATTGAACATACCATACGCCATAGATACAAAAAAAGGTTTGACAATCACAGAAATGGAAAAGACAGAGCTTCGGTTTGACATCACTTCCGAACTGAAAGACAGTGGTCATTTGGCAATTGGCTCAATGTAAGATTTATAAACAACACATGGTTTACATTTTTATTATTACATTATATTTATATAATATGTACTTATTATACAGGTTATGGAATTATTGAATTGTTGGCGTTTTCAATAGACGCTGTTTGTGAATTTATAGTGACTAAAAGTATAAAGTTTTATGTTAACTTTGAAGCCATTTTGTAGATTCTTGGGCAATGGGTTCGTGTGCAATAAATTGACACAAAAATGCCAAAATTACAATGTTTGATATTATGACCTCAGATTTTTCGAAACCCAACCAAAACACGTGATACCAAACTTCTGAGTCCGGTTTCGTGCTCAGCGCAATGAAATCCATTCACAAAATCAATATGTAGGTTTGTTTCAAGACGAAGAAAACATCGTTCAGGTATATTGTTTTGTGATGGACCAATTATGTTACGCTCGACGTAATGAAAAAGGTAGCGCTAATAACACATCTGGCCCAACACATGGAACCTGAACGGTATTTTGGAACAGATCTCCATATTGGCCAGAGTTATCGATTTTTTTGTATATAAAAATAAAAACTGAACAAATTAAATGTTTTGAGAGCAAATTTTTATTTTTTTTGTATCTCATTGCCATATGTCAGAGATGATAACGTATCAGAAAAACCAAACACTTAATAAGTTATTCTTTATTTACCAATTTGTAATTCATATATTATTTATAAAAGACAATTTATTAGACAACATAAGCTTTATAATATTATATAGCTTTATTAATATTCTATTATAATATCAATATTAAATCCCAAAAATGTTGATCCATACACTTTGCACTTGAGAAGAAAAACATCTGGAGTCAGTGGTTGACAAGTCGGCTATGTCCCATTATACATTTCTTATATAATAATATTATGGAGGCGTATTCCAGTAATATTACCAAGAAAGTTGATAAAGAATCAATAATCTTCAGCATGCCTCAGTGATTTTATTGTCGGTTCATGGAAATTGTGAAAATTAGTAATCACATCTCTTGTCTAGAAATCCTCTTTGATCAACAAAATAGTACGTCAGGATTTTGATGCTTCGTAATGTAATTTGAATCCAAGTTCTAAACCCGTAATGAGCTTCTGCATCATGCTTCGAATTCTCTGGCAATAGAATGGATAAAGCAGCACTGTTTATGTGTATATTATGCTGGCTAACCTAACAATTGACATGGAGTTTTTAATGAAATAATACTATACTTCTTTATGCACAAACCTGATTTATGTCTGATATAATAGTAGAATTTTAATGTAATCTTCTAATTTCGATAGGAATACTTCTTGGTGCGGTGTTCCCAAGTTTTCTATATTTTAGGATGTTATCTGCTTTATAGGTTAGAGTACTCGAAATCTATTCAGTAAATCTAAACGCGAATTTTAGCGAGTTAAAGATTTTTTTGTGGTATATGGTAGATAGAAATAGACCCATTGCTATCTTCGTCTAATGACGTCTAGTTCTCGAGAAGATCGTAGATGGCCACACTGTCTAGATTCGAACAGCGATGGAAAAATTGGGAAAATAGGACGCTATTTTTTCAAAGCGGTGACTTTATTACTTTATATTTATTGGAATTTTCACAAATATTGCATTGACGTCCAGTGAAACTACTGCGGACTGGACACAAAGAAAAATAGTTGAAATGATATTCCTGAAATCACGACATCCAATTAATTATACGTCTATTTTGAGAGGCAATTGTTTAAAATTGGGCATGGGTATAATAAATATCGAGCCAGTCCGACCAAGAAGAGTTAGTTAATTTAGATTGTTCTAATCTTTTGGACATTTTGAACATTGTAAAACGAAAAATGAAGATCACAAAATTTTGAAACCTTGACAACAAAAAACCCCTCTTGAATTTCAGAAGAAAAAAAAACAGAAGGAATAGAATACAATGCCGTTTGTCACGGCAATTAAATAAAAACAAAAATTTATTTTTTATATCTTCTAAACTAAAAATGATATTATAAAATTTCCCTAATCTCTGTTTCATAAACTTTATATCTTAGCTGGAAAACTCTAGCATAGACAAAGGAATAGTTGAGTGCCACACGTACGTAACATAAAGGAAACCTTGGCATGGGGTATTTTTAACCTTAAAAGTCGACACTTGTGTCGTTATAATTTATCTCTTCTTCGTGTAAAATTGCCATCGACATCCGGTTCGGAAACCGCACGCCGTCTAGACATCGGACATAAATAGAAACAACAAGATCGTAGGCGGCAGTTATGATGCTCCTAATAACCTATCCACACGTTCCAAATTTTATTTCAGACGTATGAAGGAATCTACGCTATAATTCCGTTTATTTTTAACCCAAAAAATTCCAATCATTTAACGAAATACGTCTAAATTCATCGAAAGAAATACTCGAAGTCGAATTGATGTTTCAGCAAGTTTTTAATTAAGACGGTCTGACGGACGGTTCAGTTATTAAGAGAGAGATAACGTCAAGACAGATCCAATTAGTCCTGTCGAACCTAAGGGTATATAACGCTGTCAAATTTGTAATTGATAGCTGCCCATGGGGACAACTATCGACGCAAACTGTCCGCAGAACTGTTACTGCGAACTTCTTGTGGAGTTATAGGATGTCCTGGCACTTCTATAATTTAATACCTACCCTCGGTTCTGGTACAATGCCAGCAAAGGGAAGAGTTTGTTTTTACTAGTTGGCTGAAATCTCATAGAGAAAAACCTAAATCGAAAAGAGGGGACGTTAACGAAGGAAATATACAGTACCATTAAGGTCGAATAACAGGTCGTTACGGTGTGTTAACATTTCCATTAGTTCTTTGTTGTTGTTCTCTTCCCTTTTCTTGGGATCTACGCAAAATGAGAGTTGAGATCTCGGCTGTCTGCAAATCTTTAGGTATCCAGGTGAATAAAATAAAAGTTTCAGCTTGTAGAATTACCGGACAAGGTTGATATCTGATAGTAGATAGTTGCTGATATCAAAGTTTTCATAGATTGCCTTTCCGCTACAAAATATAATAGAATTACCACTAAAACATTGAGAGACAAACAGTATTGTTAAATGTCCAGTCAAAAAGTTGTTTATTACTATAATATAGTGATTAGAAATGGAATTTTTTTCCTTTAATAGTGTTCTCATATATTCAGAAACGCTCCTCTACAGAAAAATCCGCATTTTCCAATCTTTTACAGCGTATCATAAAATTATTTCGCACAAATTTAACTCTAAATAAGGAACAAACAGAAACCAGGACTGAAAATGTAACGAAACCTGAATATTAACAAACAAAAGGATAATGTTAAAAAACAAGAACATAAAATACAACAAAAGACTCCCTCTCAAATCTGTATACAATCCCAGCGTAACATGACAATGAATCCATCAATAGCCTAGCCCTCTTTAAAACGAACAACGGACGCTTATATCATTATCCTGTCATTAGTAAAACAATCCGGGATTCACGAATTTATCTCAAAAACGGTCGGGAATATTTCGCGCGGGCTTACAGTCAAAGATTACCGAATCTTCGGCCTTTCAATTTTCATTCGTCTGAAAATTATTCCTAGCAGGAGATTCGAGCGGATTCATAAATTTTAATGATGCTATAGTCGCGTCAAGTATGATTTCGATTATTACGGTCATTATTTTGTCGACGCTCGCTGTTTAACTTACGTAAAATCCTTGCGAGAATCGTCAGGAACGTTTTGAGGATAATGATTTCGCTGCTGCGTAGAGTTTGGGTATAATGCCTCACTTCGCTTTACATGCCCTTAATTATAATGTATCTGTTTGTATGGGGGATTCCTACCTGTACTTCGATACAGTTACAAATTTTGTATTGTTTGTTCGGTAATCGATCCCTTTCAGAAACAAAGGTAGCAGCTTTGTTGTTAGGGGAGATACAGAGGAAGCGTCAGATGACGTAAACACGAAAGGATTAAAGAAGCAAATGAAGAGTGGTTTTGTAGATCGAACCTGTTCTCTGGATCTTGTCGTAAATTCTAAAATAAACAGTAGTAAATTCGGTAAATTCAGTAGCGATACCTAGAATATCATAGAGATTTAATGTCATAGCATTAAAGTTACAAAGGAGCTAAGTGCCAAATTTTCACTTTTCGACCATAGATTTGTTACGTAGCTCGTGGTTGGGATGGTCCATGCCAGGGTGGATGTTAATAAAACTCACACTGGGGTTTTACATACTGTATATTGTCGACACAACAGTCTAAGAAAACAGGTTCTTGTACGGGTGTCTAATGTCTAAAATACGATTCCCTCATGCTCCGGTGTGACGCTATTTATATCAATTGTCCAAATACGTCATTACCGTGAATTATGTTACCCAACGTCGAGGTTGTTCTCTTGCCTTTAGTGCAAACTCGGCGTTTGGTATCCATACTAGACACCGCAATCATTGCATAATTCGGGTTGTTAACTTTAATATTTGTATGCAATTTTTACACTATAATAACTTTAATTTATTACTACTTCGTAACAATATGTGCTATGCTAAGTGTCCCTACAAAAGCGCTATGTGCCATCTCAAATTTCAAAGTGTGTTTTACCCACTAAAAGCTGACGTTATTGGTATCCACCACGCAACTTGCTATAAAACGTGTCAGTTGCCATTCCCACGTATTTGGTTTTCAAGTGTTTCTCGCCGTGTATGTCTACTCATTAGCAGGGTTGTCTAGTTGGTTCTTTGCGACAAAATCTGGTGGTTCGAAATCTTATTTGATACCCTGGTACTCCTTTGATAAAACTGGTCTCAAGTCTACTTATTACACTGTACTATGACCACAACATAAACTTGTTAAGTTATTCTATTTAGTCACAAACTAAATGGAAAAGGTCGACATCTCAAGAAAACTAGCTCAAACGTACTCATCTCAAAAAGCTGGCGTGTAATTTCCAGAAAGTGATCACCGATCAATCCTCATCTCATTCCCACACCAAGAGACATTGGACACTACACGCGCACAAAATCGCGATTTGAAATGAAATGAAACTTTATTCGTTCTACTATTTACATTCCATTGCATTGAGTCATGTAATACTCTGTCCTCGCCTCGAGTCGTGAAGTTCATCCTCGGGCTGACGGTATCGAGGGTATCTTGTCTTCGTATATATAGTGTCTGGGTCTCGTCAAATTGTCCTCATAAGAATTATTTGCATTATTTTTTGTTTGAAAGGTTTATGTTGCAGTTTCTTAATATTGTCTTCTAGTTTGTCGTATTTGTTTATTGTGTCATATTGTTATACTCAACGTGTATTTTTTGTTTTTACTTTCTGAGTTCGTATGTCAGTTCGTTGCTTGGTGTTGTTGTTGTGAATGTCTTTATTTGTTAATAGTGTCAAATCCGTTTGAATTTTTCCATTTAGAGCTTTATGCAACAGCAGAAGGTCGTTTAGTTGGAGGGTCTGTTTGACGTCTAGTTCTCGAATAAGCACTGTTCGAGTGCTTTTGTCGGTGTGAGGTGGTCGAAGTTGTGAATCAGTTTCCGAGCTTTATTTTGCTGTATGTACTTGTAGTTTTCTTAAGTTAGTGAATGTAGTTCAGCCCCATATGGTTCCTAGGTACTTTTTGTTGCATGCAAACATGGAGTGGTATATTGTCTTCCTTATGTGGGTTGGTGTTAGGGATCTGATTTATGTGATTTTAGATATTGCTATCGCGTTTTGTTTTCTTATGTGCTTGACATGTGTGTCCCATCTCATGTTCTGCGAGATTCTCAGTCCTAGGTTGTTTGCCTCTTTAGTTTCCTCTATCCTGTGAACATTAATATTTTTTAAAACATTTTACAATATGCATTCAGATTTAGCAGTAACTTTCAAGTTTTTTGACCAGGCCTGGTTTAGACCGAGCAAGTTTAGTGGCAGACAGCACTTTCCTCCACTAAACTTGCCATGTCCAAACTGTAAAAAAGCCTACTTTCCTATGATTATGCATGTAAAGATTAGTGGCAGACAGAGCTCTCCGCCTGTCAACTTGCCATGTGAAAGCGATTTTTCCTTTTTTTTAGAACGAAAGAGACTTACTTGTAGATTAGATTCATGTCATTAAATCAGCAAGATATAAGATATAATCCCCCATTTAACATAGTTGATATGACAAAAGCTCATTCTGAGATATTAAACGAAAAGCAGCTGACGAAGTACATATAATACATCCAAGCTGCAGATAAGAAAAGCGGTTGAAAAGCGGTTATAATTTGAGGCTACACAAGAAAATCCAGCAAGCATAAGACCCAAATCATTATCTGAGCAATGGAGCTATACATTGTGCAGAAAGGACCAACATTTAAATATTTCAAAGGATTAGTGTTACGTACATAGGCTCCTGAAAATAAAGATTCGGGCTATAAGAAAACAAACAGTTACATGTTTTTTAATAACCCAAGTTTGTGGTACCAATACGAAATAAAACAAATCTGTTACAAAGAAAATACCTTACGGCAAAACATAAATTGCCCATGTACACTCAAAAGAATCTGAACTAAATCAGAACCAACGAAGTTAACATTATAAAACCTTGACAATTTTCGTTCATTTCCCGGCATTTCGGTACAACTTTATATTTCGCTTACAGGCTGCGGGCGATTTCTCAAATTCCGTCGGTCCGTGCGCTCTGTCACAAAGTTCAAAGGTGGCCAAAGTTCGCCAACAGAAAATTGCTGCAGACGGCCGTGGTATCCATCTTGGTTACGTGTCTTGCGATTTTTCTTAATATCGCGCGAATTACACGATGGAAGTCACGGCCAGAATTCTCCATAGCTCGCCTCGTCTTTTTTTTTTCACCCAGCTTATAGTTGTTTGCCCCGTCATTCTCATTAGGGTCCATAAATAATCATCGTTGGCCTTCACTGCTGACACGGTACGCGTCAGGAGGCCTTAGGGCCTTTTCCGCCATTTCTCTTCCCTATGTTGTGTACGTGCGCCACAACTTTTGCAGTTTTTCATGTTCAAAGGAGTTAAATAAGTCCCACAAAAACGTTTGAGTAAATAAATTTTTACTGCTTGATCTGAGCTTGTTTAATCTCATTTGTTTTTAATGTTTATTGGATATTGCCAATTGACAATGGGCAATCTTTAATTTACATTCGTTAAGTCACAGTGTGCCAGGAGACTGAGGGCATTTCGCCAAAAGTTAATAAAAGATTTTCTAAACAGCAAAAATGTTGACAAATTTGCTTTTTATTTGAATTATTTTTGTATATGTTTTTTTATTATTGTTTTAATTTTTTTCCTTACATTGTAAAGAACTGTGTCAAGATTACCGTACACATTTAAACATTTGAATGAAAACATCCTATAGCTGATTCACTGACTTATTAGCTGATAAACATAAATGATATTTTTGGTCTAACTTTGTGAAAAAAAAGCTTTTATAGGTAATTAAGTTGTCTGTTATAAATCATTATTAATTATCAACATTTTTGTTTTTAATTCATCCTTATATATGAATTTTTGTAGAAGATACACAATTTTAAGTAAAATTTTGCATTGTCTGTATGACTAAAAGCAGTATTTTGCGATTCGGTCTAAAATGCCTACAATGTCTCGTGAAAATAATGGACATCATGGAGTCAAATATTATAGTAGTTATTGAATTTATAGTTAATGTATGATCTTACCCTTGTCTTAAATTATTATATTAGATCGGTTTCCACGGCAATTGATTCTACCCAAAACGCAATTTAATATTCAATTTACAATATTTAATATATTTTTCAAGTTTCAAATGCCTTTTTGTAAAAAAAAAATTCTTCTGTAAGACTATAAGATTGCTCCGCTGGCCATTTACACATTTAAATGATGTATAAAATTCAGTAAGAAAAAAAATTGCCCATTTTTCCATACTTTATGCGCTGACTGTATGTGCGCTACAGGTTGCAGAACTTAATGCACATTATATTCTTTCTACTCGCATGATTACACACTCGCCTACGGCTCGCGTATAAACTTCATGCTCGCCATTTATATCCTTAATTAAGTGCTCGTCAAATTACATACTAATATTCATTAAATTAAACATTGATATAATATACATTATTATTTTTTATAGTTTGGTCTTTTTTTATTATATTTCGCCTTATATTCATCGATATATATTCTCGATAAGCCAATGTCAAAATAATTCAACAAAATTTTAAAAAAATACTAATAAAAATACATTTTCTATTTGTATTGTTGTACTACAGATCTTGGCTAGATGTTGTTATACCTATATTAATTATAAATTGATATTCTATGCTTATTTAGTTCCTTTTTTTTGCAGGTAAGTGTATCCAATCAATCCGAAACTCTAACGCTAGTGGTGAGTTGCTTAAGTTTAAGAAACGATAATTTAAAGTATGAGTATTTTTATAGTATCTTTTTTCTCTTATCTAATTATTACAATTTATAATGTTTCGAATATCCTGCGTGTACATTTCTAATAAGTACTTTTGGTTATGACTGTACGATCTCTATACTCACACATTACAATCATAACAACACGCACTCAACGTCATTAAAATTCAAAGTTTAATTAAACCGAAATATTGCATTAAGCACTCCTACTCATAACAATACAATTATTATGGACAATAAAAACGTGATTCGCTCTAAATATTCTAATAAACATAAAATGGATTTAACGATTATCACCAAATGCGATTTTCATGTACAATAAACGTTAACAATGAGAGACACATTTAGCTACTACCGTTGTACAAATTACCAAAAACATTCATGACAATATAAAAAGGTTATTTTTTTTTGTTCGTTGAATATTTTACACAGCTATGTAGAACTGTTTTTGCGAGCGTGTTCTCTGTAGCATTGGTAGGATTGTACTGTTGTCACCCCACATTCGCAAGGGCAGATATTAAATTATCATCTTCGTACTCCGGATGTCGCCCTAGCGACAAAAGCAGGAAATTCCGAAGTTCCAGGTTCTCGGAGGAAATAGATTCTGGTTCGCAGCGCGTTTATATCTGCGAATGTGTGTGTGAGTGCGGATTTGGTCTCAGAACGGGAAGTTTGCTAGGGGAGATCTCTGCTTTACCTCCCCCTAAACATAACCCATTTATACTGCGAGGTCAGGTCGATAAATTTTGCAACGAAAACAATGGGAATATCCGAAATCTAAATGGAAATTAAAATTAAAAGTTTTTTTGCAACGTTGCTCAGTGAAAAATTATTTTTCATTTTATTCATTTATGTACAACAGTTTATTCTTATAGTAAGTATTCGAAGATTATAAACTTAATAAAACATACATAAAACTAAGGCAAAAATGAGAACTTATACTCACAAGCTTCCAGTTGATAACCCATTTTTAAGCAATCTAAATGAGTGCGAGTATGCTTTTTCGATATATTCCATTGCTTTGAATATGAATGCGTTCTCAAAAGGCTCGTACCCGGACAGTTTTCAGGCTTTTTTTAGTTTTTTAATAACAAGCACAATCCTACAGAGGAACTCTGTAATTGCTGAACCTCATAATAAGTGAAACTTTTAAAATAATTACAATTTTATATCGATTTGAAAAGGAAGGCATGCAGTAAAAGAACTATCCTAAAATTCAATAACCTGCAATTTTGTTAATTTTAAAAATTTTCAGCTAAATGTTGGATTAGCTTGCAACCAGTTCCATCGTTTTTCGCTTTCTTTCTTTTTTCTCTTGAATGATTTTCTTTGTGCTTTCTTCTTTTTTATTAACAAATATTCTCTCCAAGCATTAGATAATAATGTTACAGAAGAACAGCCTCTTTTTACTTTATTTGGGTGTTTCAGGCCAGAATAATAATTTTTTAATGGAGATGGCATGGGTTCAACTGTTAGGTCCTGTAGCTATTCCAGAAACTAATTTACTTGTGGAATTTCACATTTTAGTAATTTGTTTTATTAATCCCATTTTATGAAAATCACTAACATTGCTGTATACATTGATGCCTGTCTGAGATAGATCTAGATTATATTCAATAATCACCTTTAAGCAATGCTAAAAGAAAAATGGAAAAGAGAATTTAAACTGAAAATTTTGCTTGTACTTAACTTTTGTGAGGAAATAACAATATGAGATTTCAACCATAAAAATATACCGTCAGAATTTAATCAAAATTGTAAAGTACTGGCAAAGGATGTTATCATCCGCACTGAAATCCGTTGGCAAATGAAAATACTTAATGAAAGCGCCTCATCGCCGTGTTTCTCGTATTGTCGCTCTCCGGTCAGTTGTATTCTTGTTTATGACCTTGGTCTTTGTTCCCCGGCTTTGATGTCGCTCGCTCATACCGAGCGAGGCTATTTTAATTACATTGGTGCTCTTGTTCTAGTTGACATTTCCTTTAAAATCGCGTACGCGCTGCTATTCTGTCCACGCCATGTCATTTGTTTTCATGGAGTACTACATCATCCATTAAGGTTACGCCCATTGACCTTTCACCAGCCGATTTTCTCTATATTTGCTCGACGCGGTGGAATAGTGTGCAGGGAAAGTTGAGGGTGTGTGCATGGAAAGTCAAATAAATGACAGCCGCGGTTTGCAATCGTTCGTTGAAACTCACTATAATTTCTTATATGCGGGATGTCTCATATAAGAGGCAAAGTACATTAAGAAAATGTTCTGTAAAATTACTCACAAATCAGAGTAGAGTTCGAATTATTTTTACTAATCTGTGTGATATTACAGCGATATTGCTGCTTTATTTCAATAACATTTGATCTTTTAGTAAAATTACAACATGTTGTGAAAAGAAAAATGCGACAATGTATTTTGAAAACCAGAAACAAACAAAAACAATATGCGGTTTTGTTTCTGTTTTGTTTTTGTCTCTATATAATATTCTACTCATCCTTTCATGATTTCGTTACGGCTTTTACGAAATTGAAGTACAACTTTGTTCCATATCGAAGATTTGTAGATCATTCGTTTTCCACAAAAAAAATAGTATTTTCATGCTAACTTCTTTCTTTTTTATGGAACATTAGATAGGTATATTATTGCAGTTTTTGATTTATTTGCAATTCTAATGTGATTTATCCGAAGTAACTGCTAATTAACTTAGTGTAAAATCACTTAAAAAATTTCATTTATAAGAATTAATGATAAAATGAAATGGAAAAATTCCAATTTTGTTCGTAAAAACTAAAATCTTGAAGTGTAGAAAATAATACGAGTATGACGGTCTTCGTTGTTCACTTTATTTAGTCTCATCAGTGACCGGTTTCGCCTACGTTCGGCATTGTCAAACTGACGCTAAAACCAAAAAAACGAAATAGAAAAAAAAAGAGAAGAACAGCAACAATACAACTTAGTATAAATAATCGTATTATTTTTTACATATCTGACCCCTGTTTATATCAGCGTATCTCAAACATATAAAATCTTAACATTCCTCAAAACAGGCAATTTCATTATCAGCTTATAAAAATGTGTTGATAAAAAAAAACTTTCAGTCAATATTTGTAGCAATTTATTATATTGAAGCAGACACTTAATCTTATTTTATAATACTTATTATAAAATAAGATTAAGTCTGATGATTTTTCAGCTGTAATTGACTCATCTCTTATTTAATTTATTTATTAAACATACAACAGCATTAATTTCATCATGTCCCGCATTCACAATTCCACATTAATTGTGTTTTACATTTTGGGCGGAGGCGCCGGAATTTTTAACAACCGGACGAAAAACCAACATTACCAATAAAATTATTCTCTAGTTTCAATAGGCCAGATATTCACGCAAGCTTTAAAAACCGTATTTGCCATAAAAAGCAACAACTTTGTAAAAAATAAATAAATTATTCGTAAATCGAAAACGGACATCGACCATCGTATACGCCTCCAAACAAATTGTGAAAATGACGGTATAAAGCCGCCTCCGGGCCGGTTGATGATTACAAGCGAGAAATGTACCGAAACAGCTCATGCATAATAAAAAACCGATCAGATTGAATGGAAATTTGATGCTAATCGCGCAAAATTCGCGATTGACCGTCGATCGGTCGGGCAAAAAGTGGCCCGCTGGCGTCGCTAGCATCGCATTTTCAGATATACGATATGTGGTACTGTCAGTTGTCACCGCGTTGAGGTCAGTGAAAATAGTATGATGTATTGCGGGTCCTAATGACCGTTCGTACAGTACAGTGACGTACAGCTGGCCGATTTCATTTTTGCCCGAGCATAATTATCCAGTGACAGTTATGTGCTGAGCTGACAATTTCATTTTTAATTAATGCTCCGAAGCGGGGATATTCATTGCAACTGTAGAGCAGTTGAATGGTGGCACGACGTTCGCTAATTTGACACGTGTTGTAGGTGATATTTGAAAATCACTGTACGAATCATGAATTATTAACCAACTAACTTATTATCAATGAATATTCACTCTACTAAGTTGTCTTGTGATGAATGCAGCTTCTTTTTTAATGTCCCAACCAGGATTTCTCAAATTGTAACCTGAATAACTTTAGATATAAAGGCAAGATACATAGAGAGAAAATACAGAGAAAAATATTGACAAAATCGAAAATTTTAGAACTGCGTTTATTGAGCGTAATTATAATACCACTAATACTACTATTACTATTAATAAGCAATATAAAAGATGTTGATTCACAATAGTCTAATAAGTAAATCATCATTCTAATTCGTATTTGCGGATTAAGAAAGCACCCTGTATATTACGGCAAAATTGTAAATTAAATTAAAAATTCTTTGTATAAAACAGGGCTTAAGAAATGAATCAAACATGAGGACTTAGTTAATTATTATCATCAACATTTTTTTAAATGGCAACCCCACATTTGTTGTATTGATATTGATAGCTCTATTAATTATCTTGAAGATTAATTAAGAAACTTTTCAAGATAAAGAACGTTGAAAATTAGGGTAATATTGATAAATTTTGCTGGTTTATGGAAAGCAGTAGGCGTTTTCGATTCATTTATTTGCAGTTATTGTGTTTTTTAGATTACTTTAATGAAGGCGTCAGCACCCACTTAAAGCATCACCAAAAATACTTCAAAAACATTTTCGAACAAACTTGGTGATTTCAAACTCGTGATTTCAGGTAAAAGTGCAAAGATTTCAGTTTACTATGAGAGGATTTTCAGGTTTCTAGGAAAATGGGTTCAGCTGGTATACATTTGTAAAAATTACCGATTAGCAACCAACATCAGATAGAAAAAAATTGGCTACCATTAAAAAAGTTTTAGTGACGTCATACCTCAGTTAACAATTGATCGTCGGAAATTAAACGTTTCACGGAAATGTGTATCTTAATAATTAATATTCCGCGTGTTTGAGAAATTTTTAAAGTGACAAAACGTCTTAGATATTTCTCATGTTTGGAACACAACGCGCTCACTGTTTATTGCGATTGTAATAAGCTCCAAGAAACATCAACGTTTATTTATTTTTATATTTATTATGTCATAAATTGTCGATCTTAACACTCACTCGAAATGCAATAATACTATTTAAAAACATTAGTTTTAAGAGGAAGTTTTTATATCTTTGTTTGTTTTTAGAATCAGTAACGGAATCTGACAAAGGAATTAGAAGAAGGAATTAGTTTGCTATCGAAGCAGTATTTATTTATTTATTTAGTTATCTTAGCATTATTTATTTTTTTATTTAGTTATCTTAATCTAAATGTATAATTTACAAATGTCTAATTCCGTTAGAATTGAATTAAGTATTATAAACCAAAATTATTTATCTATTTCAGAAATTTTACAAAATTGATCTGCCTGATAATGTGCAACTTTTCCTCTATTTAACCGATTTTATTTATATATTTTTAATAAATAAAAAAAAATCATGCTAGCGACAAAATTATCTAAAAACATATATTTTTGTGTAACTAACAATTCTACAGCTTAATTTGCGAGCTTCATAAATAACAAAAGAAAACTGCGCAAAACTCGTAACGTAAAATGTATATAAGCTCGTTTTTTAAATGTTTTACTTGAATTGTGTGCTATAATGTCACTAAGTGGATTGAAGCAGACCACCATTCATGAGAAGTAACGGTATAATAAGTATTATTAACAAACAACATTAATAAGCCCTTGAAAACCCAGCTCTCCAGAGAATTGCCTTAGGCAAGGCAATTAGCTAAATGGACCATTTATGTCAGATAAATGAAAATAAACCATAGAAATTAAGAGTGGAAATGTACATAAATATTTTATAAACATAGCTAATTAGTAAAATTTGAAACCCCACTCTTTGAAATAACTCAAAAAAATACATTCAATATATCCACATTAGATACCCTTTACATCTGTTGAGTTTTACGTCAAAAAACAGAAGTAAAAAAGCCATTTTACTGGTCTCTGTTAAAAGGTGTAATTGAGTCTCGAATTTTATTTATTATTCACTGCCACTAACCAATTTATGTAATTGGTAATATTAGTATTCTCATACGTTACCAAACAACATCAAATTCAAACATTTGAAAACCGATTCACCACCCTGTAGTTGATCTAAGCGATCTTTCCCCTACAGTAAAAAGTAAAAGCTCCAACTAATAGCCATTTAATGTTTTCGAAGGCGGTCGTTGAAATTTATACGTATGCGTAGACACACGCGTGTGTGAGTGTTGATTCCTCACATGTACAGACGAAGACGAGCGGATGAGCGGTTTAGAAATTTTCCCAACCGTCAAGCCGTTCGTGTAAGTACGAACGATAAAGATAAGGTAAATCGATATGGGCCATTCACTTGCCCAATGCGATCTCATGATATTAGGAGCGAGCACGGTCGAAGACTCGAGCTTTGTGCTTCGGAATATTGGAGCTTTTGTGGCGCAAATTTCATTACAAATTGACGGTACAAGATAATGGCGACCTGGGACCAGATATCAACCTAATACAATGGTCGCTAGGGGCCCTAATAGACCTTTATAGGGTTGACGCTCTCCAGACAGTATAATCCTTAGTACGTATTCGGAACATGATGAATTTTAGACCGACCGATAATAAAAATGTTTTTTTTTTATTTATTTTAGGAGTATATT
This sequence comes from Melinopterus prodromus, assembly GCA_964023965.1. NCBI lineage: Eukaryota > Metazoa > Arthropoda > Insecta > Coleoptera > Scarabaeidae > Melinopterus > Melinopterus prodromus. Next base: position 65,424,582 of record OZ030393.1, read on the forward strand.
GTAGTACTTATATTAATATTCATTTAGGAAAATTTGTTTTTGTAATTCATTAACATCGCAATTATTTTTTCGTAATGGTACATCAGGCAAAACATCCTACCACCTAAAGACGGGGTAAAGCAATGTTTTAAAAATTCACCTGAACTAGAATCGATAGAGACCTGTATTTTTTTAGAAATAATTACCCAACGTATCTGTTACCACGGTGTGTATCATAATATTTTTTTTCGCAACTGCACAGATAGAAAAGATTTCTTGTTTCTAAGAAATATATATTTTTTAAATTTATTCTTGTGGATCGAAGCATATTTCTTTGATACCAACAATATTTACTTCATTGAATACTCAAAACTTACTTTCCGTTTAAGTAAGGTAAGCGTCTAAAATTCAGACACTGTCCTAAATTCCGACATATTTCTGTTTAGTTGGATAAAGTAAGAAATCTACAACATTGAACTTTATTTTAGGACATCCGGTTTGTTCACTTGACATTACACATATCAACCCACAATCGTTTCTTATAGTAACGAAAGTGATCTTTGCAGAAGCGCATGCGGAAGCCAAATGGTCGACTTCCTCGGAAGCGGAACTGAAAGCGGAAGCGGAAGTAAAAAGAAATCCGTCAAGAGTGTTGGAATTACGGACATCAATAATCCATAATTATTACACTAGCAGCAGAGAGTAACTATTTTGGAGAAAACAGTTGAAGTCATTCCATCTCCATTAAAAAAATCATTATTCTGGCCTGAAACACCCAAATAAATTAAAAAGAAATTGTTCTTCTGTAATATTAATATCTAATGCGTTTGACGTTTGGCGGTTGATATCAACGCCACCTATTTTACAAACCTACAACTTACTAAAAACAGTGTTATCTTTAACGATCCTTTAGTGAAGTGAATTCCTTTAAATTGGGTAAATGCAGCTGCTAGCGAAACAAAATAATCAAACAATCCCATTGGACATAAAATAGGAATCTCGAGAATAGCTCTTCTTAAATCATTTAGGGAAATTGAATGCAGCGATGTGCATTGAGGAGGAATATAATCTACCAACGTTCACACTTGAAAGACTCTCAATACAAATAATATTTGATTTGTATTGTCTGCAAACATGGAGTTAGCAGACAGCAGAACTATTTATAGTGAGGGGTTGTGCTGGAGGAGTTGTGGTCGGTCACGTCACTCTCTTTTATATACTCGATCATTTATCTATTGAGTGCACACGCAGTTCTTGTGATTACACTTCATTTTGCAACGGTAAATTAACTAATTTCAATCATAAAATATTATTATGATGTCAAAACTAGGCAAACCACAGAATGAGGTCAAATCATTTCGCCCAATATCACTGTTACCAATGATATCGAAGCCCTTTGAAAACCTGCTAAAAAGAATGAAAGCTATCATTGAAAGAAAGGAACAAATTCCTATATTCACTATAGATCAAGTCCATAGAATAACAGATATCATAGAGAAAGCGTTAGACGAAAATGTTTATTTGCTCCACAATCTTTCTTGATGTGACGAAGCATTGATACACAAACTAAGGAGTATGCTACCATTTACAATACGCCGAGCTGTCCTAGCAAAATCTGGGGTACCCCAGGATAGTGTATTGGCACCAATTCTCTATCTACTATATACAAGTGACCTACCACAGCTGGAAAATGTAACAGTCGCCACATTCGCAGATGACACGACTCTAATGGCAGTGGGATCAACTATTTGAGAATCTACTAGGAATCTTCGTCAAGGTAGTAATAAAATATATAAATGCACCAAAAAATGGCAGACCAAGCTCAACGAACTGAAATCTGTCCACATTATCTTTACAAACAAAAGAATCCAGGATATACGTCGTGTGAAGATTAACGATAGCATAGTTCCACAGCAAAGAATTTGAGTATAACTCTGGATAGAAAACGAAAGTGGAAAGAACACGTTAAGAAGAAAAGAGTAGAGCTTTAAAAAAATGGGAAAACTGTGTACACTGTACATGTATACTGGTATGTGTCCTGGTCTGTGTAATTACTCTTCTAGGGACAGTTGGTCGGTCAAGTTAAAGAAGAACTTAACTATCGATTTCGTAAGTCGTTCGCAGGGTTTGCGAGTCGCTCTGGGGTGGGTAATTTTCCATCTTTAATTAATTCTCGGCGGGAAAGGGTGAGGGCAAAAAGCATCAGCGTTAACCCCAATCAAAACTATTTTCAAATCAAATTATAAGTTAGCAGGTAAATTGGATCCCTAACCAAGTTCAAACTGCGTAAAGTGGAGTAGTTATATGAATAATTTCATAATTATTAGGGTGATGTATACTATACTATACTATATATTCCGATACAGATTTAGTTAATTATATTTCCTTTCCATCCGTTCATATGACAATATAGTAGTAGTCTCTTTATTTCCACAATAAGCCACGTGTCTTTAAAGCCATGGTATCGAAGAAATGTCCAGTATGACAGGTATGGGTAAGCCGGCCTTGGTATATATCAGTATATATCTGACATTCTTTTTTTTTCACGTGATATGTCACGTCACATTTTTTTCAGCTCTCTACCAGAGCTTAAAATTTTAGCCATGGGAGCATCCTGGGACCAACGGAAGATGGAAGTAATCAAGTCTGGACTGGACCCACATCATCTGGAGCATATCTAACAGCGAGATCTTCTTCAAAATCTTAACCTAACCAGGTGGCTTAGCGTTTTTGATTGATCTACTCCCGGATCTATTGCCGGAATAATGATGATCGATGAAGATCTCAACGATGCAGAGGAGGTTGCCCTACTGTTACCAGATGGTGACATTTTTGGCTCGCCTAACATCGCTTACCGTCCGGCTTCTTCAAAATCTTAACCTAACCAGGTAGCTTAGTCGTTGAAGATCTCAACGATACCAAGGAGAATGGCATGGCCCCGGCACTCACTGTCACTGTCACTAACAGTGATTTTTTGTCAAAATTGACAAGCTGTCAGGTCTGCACTTTTTTAATGTTTACCTTTACCTACATTTCCTTTAGCCCATGTAGAGGAAGGTCGTGTTCTTATGGAAGTGGCAGGAAGTTGCTCTTGATGAACACCGAGAGCGCCCCGTACTCTTCTAGAGTACCGACAGATGCATCTGGCAGGCAGTGGTCACAACCACAACTAGTGCCCTTTTGCTGACACACAGACGTCAGTGCCACCTCCGGGCATGCCTAGGCTTCAGTTACACGCATGTAGAAGAGGGCCGTGTTGTTGTGCGTAATAAGCTGTATTCTGACATCTGATCCATGTTGGGCAAGACGACGGACACCAGTGGTGCATTATTCTATCATTCACCACTTCAAGAAGACCACAAGTGACAGAAAGCTACTCTTGGTGTACACCCAGTAAACTTCTAGAGTGCCGCCAGATATATCTATCTGGCAGTGGTCCCAGCCAGTGTACCTTTTGCTGACACCCAGCTGTCGGCGCCTCCTCCCGACATTGGCCAAGCTGTAATTTCAGTAATGCATTACACAATTCAGTGTTGTATAAACACTATAAAATTTCCGTAGACTGGTCCAGAAATTAAATAATTTTTGAGATTCAACATATTTGAATACTAAAAGAATAATAGTCCTCAGTTTTGGGGGAGGAGTATGTGCATCAAAATATTATGGTCTATTTTGCAAAGTTAGTGGATCAAACTGAGGTTCCTCAGTTTATTACTTTGTGTTCAATAATTATGGCGACTTATCGTTAAGTTAGACAAACCTCACAATGAGGTCATCAACAACTCCCCAATCGATTAGTTATTGATTGTTGAAGTTTTGTAATTGTGAATATCGAACTATTCAACAATATGCAGAGACCAAAGGTCAACTTTTTTTTTTTTTGTATCTTGCGAATTCTGGCGCAATATCCTGGGACGCTGATGACTGGTCTAAAGTACCCTTTCAAGGCAGACATCCTTATATTTGGTACCAGTATACAATATCCCAACCGTCAGAACCAGGAACGTTTCCTATCGGAAGCCAGTAATTAGACCATATTGAAATGCGTACATTGGGCAAAGAATCTGGGTGACCATATTTGGTCGTTATTCAGCGCCGACTAAGATATGTTGTATCAAGGTGGACCAATTCTTCTGATCAGTTTCTGCCCCCAAATTTTCTTAAGAAAGAAGAACCGGGTGGCTCTAATAGTAAATCAAATTTAGTGGAGATTGAGATTTGTCATCACTTTCCAAAATTGCAAAATTCTGTTCGTGAATTATAGCTCTATTACTCTGTTACTCTAGTAATTATTAAAATCATACTCTAAATATTCAGAGAGAATATTTCAAAATAATGGAGATTGGCAAAATTTTTAATGTTGCCTTATAATTTGAAATATATTTCGGTTTATACAAGACTATTTTAAAGAAAGTGTCTTGTCTTTTAAGCAACATTCCTTAGCTACCATATTCTTGCCTTGAGTGCTGTCATTAGATGACTCTATATAAGGTGGTTCACTCCGTATAAAGACTGAAATGTTTTCAAATGAAAACTTTTAGATATCCCTATCGCAATACTTTGTATCAAGAAAATTGCTGTCGAGCATTTGACAGATTAAACAAACCATCCCAAGGATGTTTAGGACGTAAAATTTGTTTGTTTTCTAAAAATAAGTTAGAGCCGATTTTGCTTCAAGATCATTAAAAATAGACTAATATCTGATAACTGAATTCAGCTAATTAATTTTGCTGCCAAAAGGATTACTCAATGTTTGGATACGCCTTCTATACTTTTATTTGTACCGAAAAGTATTTAATCGGGGCACGCTTGTTTGTTCCTGGTTAAATAACCTAATTTCATAGCGGCTGAAGTCCCCCTTTTTTTTGTGGCAAACAACATTCTTTATTCTTTCTTATATTTGCACCTCTAGTCCTAGAAGTAATCCTACAACAAATTTCAGTTGTGCGCTTTGGCCGTTACAACCGCAGTTGTCCTATTGTACAAAGCCTTTCCCTGTTGACAGGATAGATGTCAACCAAGCTCTAAACCGGCTAGGGATTATGTATGGAATCAACAGATGTTGCTCATAATTCTGCTGCAAATTTTTAAATTCACATAAATTAAAGCGACATTTGGGCTGAGATAAAGGGAATTTTCATTTAAATTGCCTATTTGACCAAAATTTTTAACGTTATTAACTTGCGTATCCTCTACAACGAAGTTATTACTTCCTTCGGTCATTACGTCCTCGCAACTTTGCATGCGTGTGTGTCATATGTTTTATATGACTATTAGTACCATGACTAATAATACCTTTTGGAGTCTGCCCAATAGGTTTTTACTCTTTCATTAAGAAATGCCTGTTGTACTTTTCAGATATTTTGAGCGGTTTGGGCACGCAAATCAAAGATTCCTGACACTCCTGTATAGGCAGCTGACTGTTAATATAAGCCTTGAAAGATATATTTATCTTTTTTTACACTTGTTTTGTTACAATAACAAACTTAATAATTGGGTCTAAGATGGATCCCAAAAGTTACGCTAACGGGGCAATTACTTTGTTTGTTGCGTTGGATCGACCAAGGGCGTGAACTTGGAGCAGCTAAATGGACCGTTTATATCTGCGGTCCTTCTCCCGCTCACGGGCAGTCCCATAAGTCTGCTCCAGTCCTGGGGGTACGCGGACCCCTAAGTTGGCGATCGCTGGTTTATATTAACCATTTGGATACGGAGGTCGGCTCATTGTTGATACGTTCCTGTGAACCGTTACCAATAATTTGTGTTTTTACTTCTGGACAATAATAACCGCGCAGCCGCTGCTGGGTTAGTTCTTTAAGTGACAGTTCACCATGACTACAGTCAAAACAGTCTAGAGTTGTCTTTATAGTCAATCATATGTAAATTAGATGCTGAGCCATCAAAACACCAAGGAATTTATTGGATACCCTTTCTTTATTATTTGTGGATAAAGTTTAGACCGCTCATGTTATCTGAAACTACCGGTAAACGGTGTTGTCAAGTCCCGTCCAACTAAGCTTAAGTTTTTAGTTGGTACTCAGCAATTGTATTGAATTATATTACTTTTCGAGGCAGTAAAGAACAATATGCATATCAAATATAGGACACCATTAGACTTATTGAAATAAAAAAAGCCTAATTAAAAGATCTAATTAATTATACTTTTGCCTTTGTCCGCTGCTCATCGCGTTCAAAGATTTTCCCAATGGTTATTAAACGTCTAATTTTATTCATAACCATATGAAATTAATTCCAGTTTTTATTTATATACATCTATGTGTGTTATCTGTTGCTGTAGGTACGATTGTTTATCTATAATATTAATCTTTTTTACAAAGTACATTTACCGATTATTTACAAAGGTCTACATCATGATATATACCTTCTTATTGTTTATAGGCTTAAAAGGGCCACATGGACAGGTATATTAAAGTATTTATACTGATTAGTACATTGGAATTATTAAAAGTTGATTCATATGTATTCCGTACTGATGACGACTAATAGTCCGAAACACGTGCATATGGTTGCTTTCTTCGATGACGGAATTACCCGATAATTACCTTTCTCCATATGTATTCATGCAATTGTCACAAGTCATGCAAGCATTGGCATCTAGTCTTGTGTTGGCAGATTCAATTTCCTAAATTGGTTGAAATACCCACAATTTTGCAATTGTTCTTCAATTTTACAACTGCATGCATGAAAGGAAGTTTGATGAAAGTTTTTACATTTGACTCTTTAACTTTGAATAACATGATAACGATATATTGTTGCAATAACATGTTAACAAAATGTTAACATGTTCTTTCAAGTGCATTTTGTTGTTTCTTATTCATAAACAGACGATAATGCTGTTTTGGCTCTAAATTGCTCTGTGCTTTAAACATCTACTATATTGTCATATGAACGGATGGAAAGGAAATATAATTAAATGATTAAACGAACTTACCTTAGTGAAGTTCTATCATAATTATATGATCTTTCCATCCGGAATATGACATAACCCACCCTTCCTTTGTTTAGACTCCCGAACCCTGACCAATTTAGAGACCCTATGCTTTCAAGAGAATGTCAGATATATACTGATATATACCAAGGCCGGCTTACCCATACCTGTCATACTGGACATTTCTTCGATACCATGGCTTTAAAGACACGTGGCTTATTGTGGAAATAAAGAGACTACTACTATATTGTCATATTCCGGATGGAAAGATCATATAATTATGATAGAACTTCACTAAGGTAAGTTCGTTTAATCATTTAATTATATATAGGATTTTTACTTCCTGAAGTATGCGAAAATTGTTTTTAACGTAGCATTTGTTTGTTATAGTAAAAGTTTATATATTACGTTATTTTGTAGTGAAAGTTAGCTTAGTGCCAGTGCTGTCAGAACTAATATACTGTTTTCATATGTTACGTGTTAAGTTAAGAAGTTAAATTGCGTTGTGTCTACGGAAAGCTGATTAAAGCCACCATAAGTCACTCCTGAGTCCTGAGGGATAACCGTACTAAGTTTTTCTCTTGTGAATAGTTTATGTGTAAGCGGACCAACCTTGTGCACGCAAATAAACATAAGTTTTTACTTTATCATACGCAGTATGATAAAGTAACAACTACATATAGTCGTGAATCCAAACCCTTATACAATAAAACATAATTTTTAATATGTTAAATACATATTATACATATCTATGATATGTTCAACTCTAACTAACATTTGCGCATATTTGCACTAAATCAAAATCATCACTCGACAGGCAGCCATAAATGTGTTTCTGAGTTTAAAAAAAAAAATTAGTAAAACTTTTCTCTAAATATATACCAACTTTTCGAGTTTTGAAAAAGACATTACAGTTTTTAACGGAAAATCATTTAAAAATAACCTTTGATAAGTCCTTTTTCGAATACTCATAGTTGTCGATTTCGTATTGTTCAAGTAAATCGAGTTTATAACCATAATACATCTATGTAAAAGTTTAAGTTTTCATAATTTAAATTGTGACCTGTTTCTAATTTGTGTTTAACTATTTCTTGTTTTATGTTCGCTGATTCTTTGTAAAATTTTCGCTCCAGTCTGGACTAGGTAAAACGATGAGCAATTAGATTTTTTTTTTAAATAAATAACAATCGAAGGATCAAGGAGCTTTTATTTCCAATACATATATTACTCACCTTTGAAAATTATGGACTCGGTCAATAATATCTTCAACAAAAAAAAAAGGGTTTAAAAATGTAGACGTATATTGTGCATTTCAGTTAAATTTCATTATTAACAAGTTGTTTTGACGAATAACCCACCTAGGTATCCAACCTTTACACCAAGTCTGCATGCAATATTTGCATATAAACGCCCTGCAAAATGCTAAATTAATATTTTCAATACATGCATGCAGACATGGTTACTGCATCATGTCCATAGGCAACCATTCACTAAATAATCTGATCGACAAACACAATTTAAATTTTAGCAACGGTCAAATGGTCGCGGAATGATAAAACAATGGACAGGCTTTGTTGTTTCATTGATACAGAACAGGGAATGAACGGACACTCAGTTTCAATCGCAATATACCGATGGAATGTGACTTTTTAGTAGAGAAATTGTCTGTGTCTATGCAGTAGGTGTTGTTTCTGAATTGCCTAAAGCAGAATATTATTTACATAGTTTACGCTAGTTCTTAGCGTCCGTCTTAGCAGAACCATAATAAACATAACGCCGGAAACCACTTACCAAATGAAATTGAGTCCTGCGTTATTCAGTTGTACATTTGGTGGAGGAGAGAAGAATGCATTTGAATGTTCAATATTAAAATGGTGTTTATTATTTTAAACACCAAGGAATAATTTTCTTATATTGACAATATTAATAATTCTCATTTGCGCATGTCAACGCTTTAAGGTTAAACATATTTATAAAACAAACGTCTTTTTTTTCTTGGGGTCACATGCAAAGTTAAAAGATATAAACAACGTGTAAAAAAATGACGTTTCAATTACAATAACTCTCGCTATAACGTATTAAGTTCAAAATTATATTTTTTTCAAATAATTTTTTTCTTGTTTAGTGCATGTTTTCTAAATGTGCAAATTCAGGATTGCAGTTAAAAGTACAAAGTTTGAGTTTCACTTGGGAGACATTCTTTTTACTTTTATGAAAGTAGAGCTGCCTCAATCCCTACAAAATATAAAATATTTCCAAAATCAGGTTTATCGACATTTCAATTTCGAATTTGTTGAAAATCTTACTTGATAGGGCACTTTTGAGTACGCTTTCTTTACTATCTGGATATAAAACAATTATGTCACAAGTTTGAAAAGTCACTGTAAAAGCTTAAATATTGATTTTCTTTGTTTTTTATAGGACCTATTTTAAACCTACTTGGTCCACTTTTCTGTCCCACCCTTCACATTCTATACGACCATATTCTTTGATAAAAACTCGCGAAGCGTAGGTTCCCCAAATATTATCAGCGTTCGAAGTGCCTGTAAGCAAATTTTCCGGAAAGGCAGGATAGGGAAGGTCGCGCCCCTCCAATAATAAAACATAAAAACGGGGAGAATATCAAATTTTTACGAAGTTAAAAGCACACTCGATCCACCTTGCCGTTTCTAGTGGAAACGCCATGGGACCTAAGCGTCGTAAAAATGGTCTCCGAATTGCGTTCTCCGTTTTTATTCCCATTTTATTATTACCGAATTTATTAGTGCCCAAAAAAATGACTCCTTTAAGGACCGCCGGCCACAAATATATCCTTTTATTGCCTAATACTTAGTTAAACAGGGCGCGGCGATTACGTTAAAAACGCAACCTTAAGCAAAAGGTCCACATTTACAAGAAAAAACAAATAGTCGGAAGAATAAGAATAATAATACGAAGGATAATTGGAAGGTTAAAACGAAGAATAGGAGATTAGAAGAACAGCAGAATAGGAGAAGAATAGGAAGGATCATTGGAACTATAATAGGAAGGATAATAGGAAGGATAATGGAAAGGATAATAGGAAGGATAATTGGGAGCATAATAGGAAGGATAATTGGAAGGATAATTGGAAGGATAATTGGAAAGATAGTTGGAAGAATTATAGGAAGGATACTAGGAAGGATAATAGAAAGGATAATTGGGAGCATAATAAGAATTGGAATCATAATAGGAAGGATAATAGTAAGGATAATTGAAAGGATAATCGGAAGGATAATTGGAAGTATAATTGGAAGGATAATTGGAAGGATAATTAGAAGAATACTAGGAAGGATAATAGAAAGGATAATTGGGAGCATAATAGGAAGGATAATTGGAAGTATAGGTAATAGAAAGGATAATTGGAAGGAAAATAGGAAGAATAATAGGAAGGATAATAGGAAGGATAATAGGATGCATAATTGGAAGTATAATAGGGAGGGAAATAGAAAGGATAATAAGGAGGAAATAGGGATCGCATTAGACAATAATATTTGCGCGCACAAATGTTTGTCGCACGACTATTTTTTTCGTAGGTGTGGACGCACCTTAACGCTTACGAAGTATCCTGAGGAAAGGCGGTGAGTGCGTTTAATTAAAAAATTACAAGAAATTTACTGAATCGTTCTCGTGTTTACGGACTGGCATAAATCTCACTGTTTTAACGTTTACGACGCCCGTAATACTTATAGTGGGGCTAAACGCCCCCGCTTCTCGAAGGGCGTTCTAATGCCCGGAACGTGTATTTGACTAGTCTAATTAATTATACGTCTAGAGGAGTAGGGGTAGTTAACAGGACTTTATTATTCTTACTTGCTTTGTTACTTGCGAATTAAAAAGCACGCATGAGTTGTGTTCTGATTAGACCATAAACAAAAACAATTGAAGCATGACTAATTAGTCATATTTCCTGTTTTTTGGACATGTTTCAAACTTTTATTGAAATGATATGCTGAAGTTGATGAAGTGATCAAATGCCTACCGAATGAATTATGGGTTTTCACTCAAAATTTAAGTCAAACTCACAATTAATTTTAATATCCCCAAATGTAATAATTTATGCCTCTGACATTTTTTGGTAAAATTCATAGTTTAGCTGCATGAGCATATTCTAACTAGTTTTAGTTAGCCGGGATTTGTCAGATATTGTGATCCTAATGACAGTAGGTTGTGTCAAACGCTGATGTTTTGACAATACCTACTGTCAATATAATTAAAATATCTGTCTAGTTCTAGTAGTTTTCTTTTAATGCAGATATGGCCGATCTCGATCAAACAGAATATCATGCTGCTAAACTATTAATTTTATATATGGTACGACAAAGTCATGTGCTTAGCCATATCAGATTTTTTTTGCAGAACAACTTAAAACAAAGAAAAACGAAAAATCAACATTTTTATTCTCTGGTGATGTTTTAAAACTAAAACTGATCAGATTTGTCCAAAATACCCAAAATGTGAAACTACTCAGTGCAATGCTCTCCCCCCTAAACTAATAACTATTAAACTAGCCAAATTTAAACCAGATAACGGAACATAAAATCCACAATGCTTTATTTTGGTGTTAACCTTGTTGCAGCAGTATCTGTTTTAATAAACCCAGCGCGTACAAACAATAACTTCGCAGGAAACCTCATCCTATTTCTTTTTCCTAATCTTATTTCCTCTACTTCCCACGAAGCCTTACCACCAGAACGAAAACCACATAAATACCCGCATTTAGAAGTGCGTATAAAGAAAATCAATGATAATCCTTTCACGCCATGGATTACGTTCTCATTTTCCAAGCGTCTTTTCCTCCATTTCCTTACGTATTTAGTTCATTCATCCCTGACAGGACCGGAACCAACGGCGGCAGCACGGCTGCCCCCTAGGGAAAAAGCTAAACAGCTCATTTGCAATCTTGGGACCGACCGGCATGGTATTCCGACTTCCATCAACTCTACGAGCCATCCAGTTTTACAATTCCCCCGGAAACGCGCTTTTTTTGATTTCCCGGTCAATTTGCTGTTTTTAGTTTGTGTCTCGGGCCGGCAATTTATCTTACATTTGCCGAAGGCTCGAACACCTATCAGAGAGCAGTTAACGCACACAAAATATTTCAGATCGAAACGTTTTAAGCGAGTGACAGCCGCGATATTTTCGCTGAAAAATGATATCGATCAGGGTTTCGAAATTGGATACCATCGCTCTATGTCAATCATTCTCGATATTTGGACATCCAGGATACAGCCCACGCGTGACTTGGGTATGAGCTTAAAGAACTGAAACAAAACACACCACTAAAAAAAACTGTTTATCTAACTTAGAAAAAAAAATTTTAGGGATAAAAATAATAATAGGAAGAAATAAATTCGGTGTCCAATAAGGTGTCGTTTAATTAAAAATTCACGTGGTAGTCCTTATTATTTTGTTTATTTGATGGTCGCTACATGTTTCGCGTCTAACTAGACGCTTCTTCAGGCGCTACAATAATTACAAAACAACAGTAAATCAGTTAAAAACTCACGATTCACAAAAACGGTCATCAGTATACACTTACATATCGTCAAAAAACTGTAGAAGTCACATAAATACGTCACACAAATACACATACGTAGATGAACCAAAGTATAGCTTCAATTAGATATATATCGGTAGTGGTTGCTCTTATAAAATCACACAAAATTTGGGGTTGAGGTTAACACACTTGACTAGCATACAACGTGGTAGACAGAGCGGCGACGTGTGTATTATGTATAGAGATATATAGGTAACGTGCGCAGGAAAATCCAAACCGCGGCAACCATTTTCGAACTCGGATGATTATCAGTTATTTGAAGGTTTGCCAATTTCAAACTATACCAAGTATGTGTGCAATTATAAAAGTAATTTAAATAGCGGTCTGTATGAGAGATCGTTCTGCTTATTGAGGCAATCAACCGTTCTATCCTTGACAGCTTTCTCAATCTCAAACGCTTCAAGTATCTTAATTTTTGAATTTTTCACACATTTGTGAAGCAATTTTGCGTTTGTATTTTCAAAATGATGCCCATTATGAAACAGATGTCTACCAAATTCCGAAACAGTGACGTCTCTGAGATGTTCCTTAACTCTAATACCAATGTTTCTGCCCGTCTCTCCTATATATATGGCGTTACAATCTGAGCAGCTAAGTCTATATACTCCACTATTCTTTAGGAAGTCTGTCTTGTCTTTCGCATTTGAAAATATTGTTTTGATAGTAGCATTAGTCCTAAAAGTCAAATCTGTATTGTGGTGTTTAAATATATTTTTCAAAGGATTAAAATTGTAGTGTGAATTAAAATTGATAGATTTGTAGTTAGGATCATTTCTTGTTTTGATATTTAGATTATTATTGTTGAAGAATTTTCGTTTTTTGTTAATGATCCTGTCTACAAGGTTGGTATTATATCCATTGTTCCTAGCTATTGTTTTTATTATTAAAGTTTCTTTTTTGAAATTTTCCTCGGAAATAGGGAGGCTGAAGAGACGGTGCACCAGGCTATTAAAAGCTGCTAACTTGTGTGTGAAGTGGTGGTTAGACTTATACGGTATTATGACGTCAGTGGTTGTAGGTTTTCGGTAAATGTCGTATACTAGTTTATTTGAAATTGAATCTCTTGTGATTGTAATGTCTAAAAAATTCAGTGTTTTTTCCCGTTCTATCTCTAGAGTAAATTGTATCTTTGTGTTGAAATTATTTATAAAATTGTGAAAAACAGTAAGAAGGTCTCTGCCCCCGCTCCACACACAAATCACGTCGTCCACGTAACGTTTCCAAAACTTTATGTCCTTTAAGAAACTCTGTTTGGAGCTAAAAATTCGTTCCTCTAAGCTGTCGATATAAACGTTTGCCAGAAAAGGAGAGAGAGATGAACCCATTGGGAGACCATCCCCGAGCTTATATGTCTCGTTATTAAAGTTGAAAAAATTCTGTTCTAAAGTCAGTTTGAGCATAGTTGATATGTCCTGCTTTTCCTTATCGCTTAGGTTTGCTGAGGCGATTAGATTGTCAACCACGCGTAGAGCTTCATTTGTGGGTATGTTTGTATATAGGTTGACTATATCGAAAGATACAAGAAGATATTCGTCTTTGATCAAATAAACTAGTATACGACATTTACCGAAAACCTACAACCACTGACGTCATAATACCGTATAAGTCTAACCACCACTTCACACACAAGTTAGCAGCTTTTAATAGCCTGGTGCACCGTCTCTTCAGCCTCCCTATTTCCGAGGAAAATTTCAAAAAAGAAACTTTAATAATAAAAACAATAGCTAGGAACAATGGATATAATACCAACCTTGTAGACAGGATCATTAACAAAAAACGAAAATTCTTCAACAATAATAATCTAAATATCAAAACAAGAAATGATCCTAACTACAAATCTATCAATTTTAATTCACACTACAATTTTAATCCTTTGAAAAATATATTTAAACACCACAATACAGATTTGACTTTTAGGACTAATGCTACTATCAAAACAATATTTTCAAATGCGAAAGACAAGACAGACTTCCTAAAGAATAGTGGAGTATATAGACTTAGCTGCTCAGATTGTAACGCCATATATATAGGAGAGACGGGCAGAAACATTGGTATTAGAGTTAAGGAACATCTCAGAGACGTCACTGTTTCGGAATTTGGTAGACATCTGTTTCATAATGGGCATCATTTTGAAAATACAAACGCAAAATTGCTTCACAAATGTGTGAAAAATTCAAAAATTAAGATACTTGAAGCGTTTGAGATTGAGAAAGCTGTCAAGGATAGAACGGTTGATTGCCTCAATAAGCAGAACGATCTCTCATACAGACCGCTATTTAAATTACTTTTATAATTGCACACATACTTGGTATAGTTTGAAATTGGCAAACCTTCAAATAACTGATAATCATCCGAGTTCGAAAATGGTTGCCGCGGTTTGGATTTTCCTGCGCACGTTACCTATATATCTCTATACATAATACACACGTCGCCGCTCTGTCTACCACGTTGTATGCTAGTCAAGTGTGTTAACCTCAACCCCAAATTTTGTGTGATTTTATAAGAGCAACCACTACCGATATATATCTAATTGAAGCTATACTTTGGTTCATCTACGTATGTGTATTTGTGTGACGTATTTATGTGACTTCTACAGTTTTTTGACGATATGTAAGTGTATACTGATGACCGTTTTTGTGAATCGTGAGTTTTTAACTGATTTACTGTTGTTTTGTAATTATTGTAGCGCCTGAAGAAGCGTCTAGTTAGACGCGAAACATGTAGCGACCATCAAATAAACAAAATAATAAGGACTACCACGTGAATTTTTAATTAATAATAGGAAGGATAATTAGAGGATAATAGGAAGGATTAAACGAAGGATAATAGGAAGGATCTTTGAAACTACAATAGGAAGGATAATATGGGAAGGATAATTGGAATGATAATAGGAAGGATAATTGGAAGAATAGGAGGAATAAATGTAACGATAATAGGAAGGATTATAGGAAGGATAAAACGACGGACTATAGGAAGGATAATTAGAAGGATAATACGAAGGACAATAGGAAGGATAATTGAAAAGATAACATGAAGTATAATACGAAGGTTAATAGGACGGATAATAGGAAGGATTATAGGAAGGATAATAGAAACGGTAATTGGAAGGATAATTGGAATGGAAATAAGAAGGATAATAGGGAGGGAAATAGAAAGGATAATCAGGAGGATATAGGAAGAATAATAGCATGTATAGATAATAAACACACCACTAAAAAACATTTTTCATCAACTTTGAAAAAAAATTCTTGATTTTAAAACAAATGGATTGGTTTGACAATAGGACGGATAATAGGAAGGATAATGGGAAGGATAAGAATAATAATAAGAAGGGTAATTGGAGGATAATAGGAAGGATAAAACAAAGGACAGGAAGGATCATTGGAATGATAATAGGAACGATAATTGGAAGGATAATATGAAGTATAAAAGGAAGGATAATAGGAACGATAACAGGAAGGACAATAGAAAGGGTAATTTGAAGGGTTATTGGAAGGATAATCGGAATGATAATAGGAAGGATAATAGGGAGGGAAATAGAAAGAATAATCAGGAGGAAATAGGAAGCATAATAGCATGTATAGATAATAGGAAGGAGAATACAAACTTAAAATAGGAATGATATAATAAAATATGTACAGAAAATATAATACTAATAAAAAAGAAAAAACATTGAATTTGGTGGATTTATCTTATACAAAAGAGTCATTAATTACAAAACGCACTTCACGTTCATGTGCTATACAGCAGGCAGGTATAGTATCAACAGCATGAATGATAGCGAGACTGTTGGATTTTATTATGAATGGAAAATGTTGGGCTGAATATCTTTTTAGTGTGCCTAGCTAGCAGAAATTCCCCCACGTTTCGCTTGTAAATCCTGAACGAATGGCAGCTTAGTTTAACAGGATTAACGGGCAGAATTTTTCCATGCGTTTTCGTATAAATTGCCTGTTAAATTTTGCGTGATGTCAAGGTGAACCAAGCAAAACAAATATGACAACGTAATGTATTTTATTAAGTTAATCTATATTTGTAATATAGTGTCATAATTCCAAATATTACTATTATATTTGTTTACTGTACTATTTTAGATATTGTGAGATACGGAGTGTCCTTTTTTTGATATTTTTATTAGAATAACTTAGAAATATGACAGTATAATATATAAAAAAAAAATAAAGATAAATCCGTTGGTTACAAGTTACGATAATATCGAAAAGGTATTCAAAAAGGTATTCAAACGCAGTTCTTCCTTGTAAAATATTATTAATATATTTTATATATTTTACAAGGAACAACTGCGTTTGAATACCTTTTTGAATACCTTTTCGATAGTATAATATATACATTAAGGAAATATCCCCATCCCCATTATTTATGTATACATATTTACTATGAAATTTTAATACACTACATGTATAGAGGTATACTTATGTCACCACCATGTGAATTAAAGTTGAAAACAAAATTATAGTGATTAATAATTTACATGTAGATTATCCAAGATGAATATTTAATTGTGTGGTAAGAAACCCTGTTTACTTATTCCTCTACATACAAAATATTATGGTAATAATACAAAATTATGATGACCTATTGATTTAATGATTATGAAAAATAGGCTAGGTGTTAAAAAGCTGCATAGGTAGGGAAAATTCTGAGAGCGGTCGAAACTATTATTAAGTTTTTCTTTTTAAATATGTTCCAGTAAATCCAAAACACAAAAAATATTTATTAGAAAAGTAGATGATAAAATAATTTTTTTTTCTAGGTAGAAAAGAAAGTTTAATGCAGAAAGAAAAACTTAATTATTGAATAATAACCCTAACGTATAGCTTTAAAATTTAAGAAACTCCTTTGAGTACGTAGCTTTTTAACAACATAAATTACTGAGCTCTAGTTATAACACAAACTTTGTGCCATAAGAAAACTTCTCTGAACTATATTATCTATCCATATACAGCGCCCAACTTACTCCAAGAATATCATACCGCATACCGCCTCTATTCTAGTCAGTATAAGCTAATCTTTCTCCGTCTAAAACTCCCATAAAAACTTGCTTTTGGGGCGGACTACACAAGCGCCTCGCAAAAACTATCGCGACTGTCGTAAGCAATGCACCGAGTCGCGAGACTACTCTAGAAACGACGGATGCCACCGGTGCTGACAGCATGTCGTTTGGCAGGACGCCAACTGACGTCACCCGTCGTACAACCAGGCACACATGACCTGAAGGGATGAACGCTGCAGAATGATAATGTAGACCGGTGGTCTTCAAACTTTATCGACTCGCGAAAACTTCAGATTTGTGGCGTTTCCCACCGATCACAAAAGGGAAAAGATATGTTTCATAAATCTTTGAAAAGGTTATTTATTCTTGGATACAATTTGTGGCGAAAATGAACAATATAATATTCTCTGGTAGGGTTTTGAATTGGGTACTATATCTCAATAAACCATGAGTGATATTTTTATCAAAATTTAATATATTTAATTAATGTAACTACCCAGAACACAATCAACCAACTAATTAATTATTGTACCTTGATCATTGAAGATGTGTGTGTATAACTTCATTATATACACGACGATTTTATTTTAATTATTAAAATATACATTCTTGTGAAAAATTAAATTGTCAATCGTCAATTGTTACGGAGTTACAACCATTTGTTAAAGACAACCGTATTGTGTCTGACTTATTTTGGTAAATCTTTTAAATAGTAGTGGAAACATTAACAAAAACAAAAATATATCATAACATTTTTGTTATTAACTTTTCAGAAAATTTTATTCTTCATAAAAAGTTTCTGGATTGCCTTAAACCTAAAATGCAAATATTAGAAATTAATTGTGTGCTTGCGCGTATCGGGTGTTACCAAAACTATGAAAAACTCTTAAGACCCAGTTCGCATTAAGTACGAAATAATAGTCTCCTTTGTCGTTGCATGAATATCTGGACATATGGAACGTTGAAGCTGACTATAATTTCATATTATTGTCTTCTAATAATTTGAAATATTTTTTCAAATAATAATCTTGCATAGCTATAAAGATGAAGGTACTTTACTCTTGACACTTTCATCTTTATAGCAACACGCAGTATAAGCAACGGAGAAAGTGATTATAATTTCGTATTTAATGACCTGTAATATTTCCAAATACTTTTTCAAATGTGTGTTTTTCATAGTTTTGGTAACAACCGGTACATGCAAGCAAATACTTACATTCTAATATTTGCGTTTTAGGTTTAAGACAATCAAGACATTCTTTTAAACAATTAAACTTTCTGAGTAATTGATAATAAAAAGGTTAATAAAAACTCAAATAGTTCTAAAAACTTTTATCAAATATTTTTCTGCATAGCTTTGAAAATAAAGGTACTTTACTATTAACGGGTTTTCATAGCTTTTCGTAACAACCGATATATGCAAGCAGATAATTATATTCTATGGAACATGGTTTTTTTTGCACTGAAAACGAATTCAGACCGCAACATTTTCTATTGTATAAGGTTTTCTGAAAAAAAAAATGGTGTCAAAATGTCAAAAAAATGCGATTTTTGTAATTTTTACAAACATACCAGCTATACGCATTATACTAGTAACCTCAGAATGATATAGTAAACCTTAATATTTGTACTTTTACCTGAATACCTGAAAGATTGTTTACAAATGTTTTTTAAGTATTTACAGCGATTCTTTAAGTGTTGTTCGAACGCCTATATAAAAGAAACAACAAAAACGCAATAACCTGAGATGATATGCAACTTTGCAGCTCGGATTCGCATTCAGCGCAAATAAATCAATCTTAAACGTCTATTGGCTTTCCATAGACAAACGAAACTTATTAATACCATCATAATTTTTAATATTTTCTCGCAAATGTTCTTATGTAAGGCCATAAATTTTGTAAATTACCATTAAGACAATTGACAGAGTTATTAATATCACTTCAAGATAGTATAGGATGTGGTATAGTATAGGATCACCATTTAAATAAATTGTCGATGACTGGATGAGTCGAAAACAATTGATGGTCAGAAATTTGATATAAATACAGTGAGCGGGTAAAGTATGGAAACATGAGAAAATCTCTGACACGTTTTCTCATTTTAAAAATTCCTCCATTACCTCGATTTTTATTATTGAAATACACATTTATGTGAAAAGTTCAATTGCCGACCGTCACCTGTTACCCAGTTATAACGTCATCGACATATTTTTTAAATTACAACAATTGTTTTTTCTTACTTACTTTGGTAGATCATTTAGTTGTCGCAATAGTATCGCAAATATTTTAGGGCCTTACATTAGAAAATTTTAGAGAAAAAAGTAATTGAAAATTGTTAAATATTGACAACTTTCGGAAAAATAGCTTTTGTGAATTGAATATAAAATTGCGTTTGTCTATCACATAAGCTTTTCGAAAAAAAGTGCGGCTAAAAAGTCAAAAAAACACTGGTAATTTTTACAAATTTGTACCTGATGTACCAGAAATCCATTGTCCTAGAAACCTCAAAATGGTCTCATAGTAAACCTTAATCTTTACCTTACTTACTGTATTTACTTGCACTTTTACCTGAAATCCCAATAGTTCGTTCCCAAATGTTTTTTTGCACATTTACAGCGATTTTTTAGGTGAGGTGCTGACGGGTCCATAAAAGTAACCTCAAAAAACGCAATAACATGAATGTGATATGCAACTTTTCAACTCGAATTCGCTTTCCATAAACACAAAATTTCAGAATATTACTCTAATTTTCATCTGTCGTTTTTCTCGACCATTTGCTGATGCAAGGAAATGTTGTGAAGACAATTACAAGATTTATCAATATCAGTACAAAAAATATGGGGTTGCCAATTAAAAAAAGTGTCGATGACGTCATAATTCGAAAATAATTGAAGGACGGAAATTAAATTTGATGTATAAATATAAAAGAATTAAATACACATAAACGATATACACAGGAGCAATAGCCACATATATATATATATATAAAAAAAACAGAAGATTAACGTACCAAAAAAATATCACACAGTTCAAAACGAAACCATTAGATAATATATATAGTTTATAATATATAGTTTATAAAATAGTTGTTTAAGTTTGAATTGTTAATCTTTAAGAATTATGTCAAACTTTGACTTTAGATACGCTTCACGGTTTCAATACCACTGATTAAGTCCACTATCACCCTCTCCGTCGGTTTTGCTATTCTAGATGCCCTCCATCGCATACTATCATTGCAACTAGGCCGCGCCATATGTCGCGAAACTCAATACTGATGGATTACCGATTTGCTCTCTAGGATTGATTTTTTTAAACCTCTTTGTCGACCGCCGATCAACCGACCGAGTCAGCTCGTTCATCATTATGGATTTGCACGTCATCCTCTACAACGCACAAGCTCCACGGACGATTATATCCCGAAAAGTTGTCCGGCACGTTTGAGCGACGATTATATACGCGGTCTACATGATAAATTACCCAGAAACAGAAAAATAAGTACATTTATCAAAATTAGCTTGTAAGTAAATTATCCCGGGTTGAAGTATTAAAAAATTACCACTTTGCGTTAGCAGTCAATTAGGGTTTGGAACGTATTATGATTATGGATGTACTTGGCCAAACGTCTGACGGTCCCTGTGATGTGATATAAAATAAGTTAATCAGCCCATCTATATTAAAATTCAGTACAAATTATATGCGCAATAAATAAATTAAAACGTGCATTTAATGTAAGCATTTGATAAAATATTTGATCAATACAAAAAAAATACCATTTCAAAAAATGTTTGAGCCATGCAAAAATTACTTGTGCATTAAGAAAACAAATGTGCAATAAATTTATATAAATGCACATCAGAAGAAATAATTGTGCATTAAAATATTTTAATGTTCCTTTCATAATGTATTTGTACACTTATAAAAATATAATAAGCAGCTTAAAAATGCTTGTTTATTGAAAAAATAAACTTCGAATGGTTTAAATAATAATCTAAATTGTACCATGAGAAAATTATAATTCGCCCTACAAAGAATATAATCTGCATCAAGCTCTGCAACATGTACCACATTTTTATCTTTTCGTATAATATCTATTCTTTCATCTGTGCATTCCACCATAAATAATAGGAAACTGCGTGGACACAATTTTCTAAAAATAGTGGTCTGGTGGTGTATCTGTAACTCGAGACTTGTCGTTGTGGTACAGGCACTCCATGATTTTCTACTTCTGACTTGTTTTCAATATTCTCGTTCCTACTAGTTTTTCAATTTCCAAAACTGAATGCTCTTCTTGGGGTTCTTCTTCCTCTTCATGGTCATCCTCGCTATCAGCATCAGACTCAGCTGAGTCATCAATATCATTTACATAGTCACTGTCCGAATCATCTCCGCTCTGAAATGCATCTCCAGCTTCTACCTCGGAATCTGAAGGTAATAACAACATTTCTGAAGGTAATAACAACGTTTCCTACTCATGCGACCGACGCACATGTGACTTTGCTTGCTTCTTCTCCACAACTCTTGGTTTCAATTGCCGGTAATCCAAAAATCATTCACAATCTGACCGAGTTATAACTTTACAAAAGGTGGTAACATTGGTGTACCCACTTAACTTCATACTGTCCCTTATATAACGAAGTTTTTGGACATAACTCTTAGCAAAGCAAAGATAATGTGAAAAATATACCATTCCATAAAAGTCCAAATAATAGACTACACACCTATATTGTTTTCAAAAACAAAACGTGCGTTTTATCAAACAAAAAAACTCAGTATTACTAAACATAACAGATACAATGGCTTTCTAACATTCTTCTTCTAACCTCTGAATATTTCTTTCAGGTTCGCTCTCGCAGTTTGAACCATTTGGACACGTTGGAGATGAGGTATGGTGCGCCAAGCTCCCCCGACACGGCCTTGAAGGACTCCAGATCAGAACCAGACTGCACGAAGCCGTTGCTGGCACCCCCTGACCCGAATGCCGAACCTCCTCCTTCTCCCACAGTGGAAGTGCCATCGTCAAAAAGACACGTCCTCAGCAGGTCACAGGTAACTACAACTTATAATGTTATATTGTATTATATAAATATATTTTTGTATAAGTAATATATGGGGAAAGCGAAATCAGGTGATAAGTAAATTTATAAATCATTTAAAAATAACGCACTCAGACCGGAGTCGAACAAGGTCTTCTGGCTTTGCCGGGCTGATGACAGGATTAGGCAACCAACAACACCTATTCGACTGGTTATGTATTGTTGGTTGCCTAAGCGACAGTTCTACACTATACTTCCTTCATTCTTTATAGTTCCTTTAACACCTTTTGTGAATATTAGCACCTGATGTCTCTTGGGGTTGACGTAGGTTACGGGTGGGGCGAACTCGCGAAAAGTAAAGGTATATCGTGAGGGGATGATTGAGTTAGGGTAGTAGACGGAAGGGTGGCACGTAACCGCTTCTCGCTCGCCCTAGGTAATCCAGTAGGAATTTTCAAATCCAATATTGAAAGAGTTAGGGTGACATAATACTTTAAAGCCGATGGTAGGCGTAACCTGCGCTCCCATTTAAAGGGAAGACGTGTTGTTTTTCTTTCTCGTATTGCGTTACACCCCGTTCCGCGTGTCTCTGCCTTTGTTTCAAAATTGTAGCAGATGTGAGATGGATGTACGATGTGATCAACCGTATGGAATTGGGTGTAAAATTCTGTCTATAAGTCTATTAGTATTATTATGAAAATATAAAGCATTTTCAGTCAGCCTAAATAGATATTATTAGAATTTTCTTAATTATTGTTATGCTGTAGCGACGTAAAAAGACGTTGAACTGCAGTTACCTTATAAGGAAAAATCCAATACGTTTGAAGATAAATATCTCGAAAACACGCCAGTAAAGACAAACAATAACGAAAATAATTGCTTCGACTTTGATAAAAAAAAAATACATTTCATAACATTTCAGTTCTGAAATATTCAATCTTCAGTAAAAACAGCAACAACATGAAATTGCGTTTTGCAGTTACTATCGCAAATTAAATTTCTCGTAAATGCAATAATTTATTCAGTGATTTTATCTCCATCTCCAGTTCTATCGCATTGCCAAATTTAATTTGACTCAAGTTAGTTCCGTAAGATAGATACTGCGCTGAGACAGAAATAGAACTCTTTTATCTTGACGAAGAAAAAAAGATACGAATACAACGCAGAACTAAATTGATTTTCCCGATGAAAGACGCCTCTCTTCAGCATGAAATGTATACATAAGCGTCCGGCGATAGTTACGGGATCGATCCGGCTATTTCCCAATTGGCGTGCCGCTTGCATACAAATTCTCCTGGCACCGGCTCGGAGAATATTTATCAATTTGTCCTGTCAGGTTTTCTGCTATTGTGGCGGGCAATCTATGTCCGCGGATTATAGAGTACGCCTTTGGCGCTGCTTATTTCAACCAACCGCCCATATTTCAACCTATTCTCCAACACAGTGGCGTACCTAGAGCTTTTGCGGGCACTAATTTTCCGCCATTTCTAACTCATTTAGAATATGGTGGTGGTGGTTATTAACATTACTGGACATACATAAATAAGCAAAAATATATATTTTTTAAAACAGATTGCACAAATAAAATATACAATGTGTCCAGGATCATATGGATCGTTTTTGTTTTTTTTTTAATTCTTACTTTTATGACTAATTAGTCAATGCCAGTGATACTAAAATGTTTGTTTTAATGTATTTTTTAGAAATTTGAATACATTTTTTATTGTTTTGATTATTTTGGTATGATAACTAATGTTTATTTAGAACTAGCGCAAAATTACTCATTTTCTTGATGCAAAGTTGGTTTTTCACCCTGTAGATAATAACAGATCATACAATAACGAATACATGAGCGTGAATTACTTTTAATTCAATTAATATTAATGACTTTGGACATGTTTATAATAGTAGTTATCCATCTACAGAAATCGATTATCTCGATGTTGCTATTTTCAATGAAAACACCCGGACAACCAAATTGTCCATTCAACCATTTCTAGGATAATCAGAAAATTTAAGCAGACTGGGTCTGTTAAAAATCTCTTTAAGAAACACCACAAGTGTCACACCCAATCCAGTAAATCAACAGCACATAACATACTAAAACTGAACAAAGATCACCTTTAAAAACCATACGAAATTTATAAGTACACTACAGGAAAGACACTATGTCATCAGTACCATCCCTATGACATCAGACCTGATGTCATAGGTATGACTTCGCCATCTGGTTTAAGGGGGAAACGGAAGACGACAGATTGTTGTTTCTTAATATTCTATGGATAGAGTAGTCAACATTTATATATTATATTTCATGACATAGCCGTTGGTAGACACAAGAACACCCGCATTTTACGGTAGAATGCCGATATTAGTACCATTTTAAGACAAATGTACTTTGCGGTATTTTGAACAATAAAAAATCTGCGCCCTTTCTTTCGTTAAAATTTAAATGTAGATTTCGATCTTCAGTTCCTGAACAGCGTGTAAACTAGGGTGACCAACTTTTTCATTTGCCAAATCGGGACAC
This sequence comes from Melinopterus prodromus, assembly GCA_964023965.1. Taxonomy (NCBI): domain Eukaryota; kingdom Metazoa; phylum Arthropoda; class Insecta; order Coleoptera; family Scarabaeidae; genus Melinopterus; species Melinopterus prodromus. The sequence goes on from OZ030393.1 coordinate 65,449,667, forward strand.
TTGGGGATCGGGGTTGGGTTGGGTTAGTGGAAAACATTAAATAAAACGTGCTGAACTATAAACAAATTCTACCATTGGGTAAATTGACAACAGCAAAAGTTTACTATGACCTATACTATACGTTTTGACTTTCAATAAAAGAAAGCAAGCTTAAGAAATAACAATATAAATAAAACAATCATTATTTATCTTTCACTAGTTAAAACAAAAAAGAAAACATAACACAACATAAATCAAACACAATTCTACAATTTTGATAAATTGTACCACAAGAACCTAACTTAAAACAACATTTTTATTATCATAGTATTTTTTAACTAAAAATAATCATCAAATAAACTGTATGCAAATATTGAAACATACCTATATCAGAATAAATATAAAATAAAACAAAATATAATAAAATTAAATAAAGTTTCTTTAACTTTTACAAATTGCACTATTACTTGACTCTATTTTTCCCGTATAGACGATCTCATATTTTTTTTAAAAACAATGTTCTCTCTTCTTCGTTCTTTACCGCCAAAATTGGTAATTGTACTGTCTGCTGCAATGAATCCATAATTCTATTATTTCTATTGGACAATTGTTCAGCCGTCTCGCGAATAATATCGTGAACATTTAAAATATTTATTTAAATTCCTTTTTGGACATCAAAATATCTAACCAGGAGAGGGAGTATTTTTATGTCTCTGGCTAGATGTGTCAGGAAACATTTCTTCTTAACTCTTTCTTTACTAGAGGATAAAACACATTTGTTATACTTGCTTCTGTGTTAGTTCGTACGAGACACATCTTTTCAAACATTTACGTTAGAAGCTTTGACGTGCAGTCCATTAATCAAAAATTGTGGTTGTGATACAGACAGTGGTATCCATATGTGCCTTCTTTGCAAGCCAAAATCTCTTATTGTTCCCGGCTCTAAAACAAGTACTTAATTTCGATGAACTTGCTACATTATGCATTGCTTCTGTTTATTCGATGTATGTTTTGCAATATCGTTTCGGCGACCTCCGCCGATGAAAAACAGCATTTTAGTTCTAATTGGGAATTAGGCCTAGTAATTTTCAAAAAAACGAAATTGTTTTTGTAAGTTGTCATTGAGTTTAAGTTGCATTTGCGTTTTCTCTCTTTGTGTTCCATATTTTTGGAAGAAATTAATCTAGATCTAGATTAAGAAATCCCAAGAACAGAATAAAATAAATCGGTAACATATTTTCCTTTTCATTCCAAATTATTAGGATCAATATATTTGTGATTTTTATGAATACCATCAAATGTGTAAAATAGAAATCTAAAAATAGCAAAAATATGTTTTGTATTGTGTTGACTGATTCAATTTGAAAATCAAAAAATAAAAAAAATCCAACGCGACCTGGCCACTAAATCTTACCCCGCCCAAACGACTGCACAAAAGACTGACATGCACTTTATTTAAGTCAGATTAGTTTTTTATTATAAGTCACTTACCAGTTTTTGCAATATGCTCCGTTTGTACACCGTCACAAGGATTAGATTGTCACCCACCAACCGGCTATTTACTACGCGTGTTCACAGTTATTATGGTCGCTAAGTTTGCGCTTAAAATCCGTTATAGATAGACAACCCTTCTTTCAGATAATCATTGGGAATCTAATTTATGTTCATGGATATCCATGAACATAAATATCTTGGAAATTCGAATTGTATTACAAAATCCTGGACATAAGGATAAAATTTTCAAAAATCGGGACAAAATTCGGGACGCTTTACGAGTCGGGACAACTTGTTAAAATTCGGGACTGTCCCGCCGAAATCGGGACGGTTGGTCACCCTAGTGTAAACACCTTCTTTTAAACACCGCTACCGTCAAGAACTTTTTAAACCAGAAATTAGGTTAGAAATTATTAAATTTTACTTCTAAACAACGTCTTCAAGTAAAGTTTATCGATAATAATGAAGTCATACCAGATACCACAGTCGCTTGCCTTTAGGTTAGTAGTTATTTTGGTTTATCAAAGTGATTAAAAAGTAACTGTAGAATGTTTTTGTTTCAAATGTCTAGCTCCATGTGGTTTTGAATAAAAAATTAATACCGATATCTTAATATTTCAGTTTTTTGCGGATATCTTAAAAATGAAATATGATAGCTTAAATTTCTTTTCAGATAATTGATCAGCACAAAAATACGAAACTTTGCCATATTTAAACATAGGCTCTATCTCCACTAATAAGCGAGATCCCCATGGTGAGCCTCGAACTTGAATCACCCGGTATAGCAAAAGAAAAAACATTGATCTCTTACAATTCCCGCCTGTATATTACCATCTTCTATACTTTTACAATTCGTTTGAAAAACAAATGATGAGCAACTTTTTAGGTCTCTATATGAGACCTTGTAAACGTCAACGTCCTTGTAGAGCAGCTACGGGCATACCTACAATTTTGGATTTGAAACTGATCTTCTTAAATGACAAGAAAGTTATTCACGTGATTTATCAAAACTTGTGTTTAGAAGATTACATGGTATTAGACAAATACTTGGCAAATAAGTAGTTTCCTATAGTTAACTCGATCAAAAGATGCAGGAAACTGAACGTTGTTCCATGTCTTCCTACTCTTAACAGTCCCAAATGTTATTTTGACAATTAATGAATGTCTTCCGTCTACCCGCGACAAGGTACGCCACTGCTCCAACCCCTCTTTCCGTATTTGCAAGTTGGGCGATGACGTGAGCTTTTTCTTTTACGCGAGTTAAAGAAAATTCGGGCCGAAACGCCGGGTTCGGTTTGCGTGACTGTTGGTGGTTTATTACGAGAACTGACGGACGCGTCTATCCATTCGCGTAATACCCTAATTCGATTTTTTCGATTTTGTTTCCGAGCCGAGGTTCTGACGCGATAATTTTGGAGGGTCCTGTTCCGTTCTGGTGGGCGTTTTCATTTTGAAATGCGATTGGAAATGGTGTGGAAATAATGCAGGTTTAGTTATTCAAGGGTTAAACCACTCTAAAACATAGAACACATAGTAGGAATATTCTGATTCGTAGAACGATATTGATGGTTTTGCAATAAAGGTTTTTATCAAGTTTCATCAGGATTATTTTCTTAAGAATTATAATAATTTAATGTTTCACAATGCATATTTTCATTTGAAGATGAAGCGCACTGAAAATCTATGTACATAATGGTTTGAAAATCGCTGAAAATCCACGAAAAATGTAGGTGTCCCAGGAAGTTTCCAACAAATGTTTTTATTTCTATCTGATTTTTGAATGAAGAGTTAAAACAAAAATTACCTCTAATTTACAGGTATACACTCTAGACCAGTTTTTACTCATTTGGCACTTCCTATCAGAGGGTGTCTGGGTAAATCGATTTGACAAAATCTTTGATTAAGTTCTAGAGTTTTATCAGGTCAAAGATGATCCGCTACGAGCAGGGCCTGCCCTAGGCGGTAGGCAAGGTAGGCAACTGCCTACGGCGGCAAAGTTTAGGGGCGGCAAAACCAGCTGAACTACAATAAAAAGGGCTCTAAAATATTGCCTGAATCTAGAAAATAAAGGAATAGTAAAATACAATCAAATACAATCGGAATTGACAGGCTTCAGGCCATTCCTATATTTTAAGATGCATAGCAGCCAATAATAGACATACTTAAATAAAATAGCTCATTAGCTTTTATAAAGAATTAGGATCAATCAGGAAAAATATATGATCAATTAGGAAAAATAATATTAAAGTGTACTGTAGTGTAGTGATCCTATACAAAAATCAAAAGAGAAATATAAAATAGTCCTAACGATCCTTTTGCGTTTTTGTGCGATATCCACAAACTTAAAGAAAATGTTATAAGTAAAAATGATTTACTGGCACATCCCAAAGATATAGAAGCCGCTTTAAAAGTTGGCGAATCCTCCATCCTAACGGTTTAGCATTTGCTGCCGAAATGGTAAGCTAGTTAATTTTTATTTGGGTAGACACATAATTTGCCCGCCTATAAAAATAATATTAAAATGTGCTGAGTCTTTGATGATATTATTATTGAAATTAATTAAAAACTATCAGTGATTCAAAAATTCCGCATGAAATGCTTGCATCAATATCTCCGAAAATATTATTGTTAGCAGAACAAACTATACATCATATTAAAGAAAAAAAATTGATGAAGATTTGGGTACATGATAAACAAAGAATTTCTTAAAATATTGAAAGATTTAGATTTGATAAAATGTAAAGAACGGAGATATTATGTCAATATCTATTCTGTCAAAAACGACAGAAGTTTGCTGATGACAGATGAGTTAACAGTGTAGATATTGACATAATATTTCGGTTCTGAGACCCCGTTTTTTAACCTTCTCCCAAATCTACATCTTTCAATATTTTTAAGTAATTCTTTTCATCTTTAATATGGTGTACATTTTGTTCTGCTAAGCTTAATACTTTCGGAGATACCTATTTGATGCAAGTAGTTCATGACAAATTTAACTGATAATCACTGATAATTAATAATAAATTTCAATAATAATGTCTCCATTCAAACATTTTGATGGTATTATTGGTACTATTTTCATAGTCGGACGAATTAATTATGATGTTAAATGATTTTGTGTCCATAGACCTTGTTTCCAGAAGGTCCAGTTGACGTTTTTAAAAATTCATTACCTCCCTTAACATTGGGCCTAATTTAAACATTGCTTAGCAGTCTTTTTCTAACCCTGCCTATAACTGTTGCTACCTGAGCGGGCGATAGACGGTTTGCTAAACTAATATTAATAAAAAAAGTACTTAAGAACCATGTATACTTAAAATTGTCTTAATGGGTTAGTAATGAAGGCCACTGAATATGAATTGTGTAGTATATTAGATCTGAAAGAAGTTACTCGCGATTTTGCAGAAAACAAGGTTCGAAAGAGCTAATTTTAATTTAGGGTTAAACTTTGTATACCAGTATTCTTTACTTTTTGTTGTTTTAAAAGTATTGTTTGTACTAGTACAATCTCCAAAGATTGTGTTTTTATTACAAATAAATTTCGTAAATATACTGAGTGCTGACTGTAGTTTTCTGGATCATGATATATAGGAGATATCGGTAACTATAAGAGATATCGAAAAACGTGTAAGATCGTCTTTTTTGAGAGAAACTCAATGGTGAAAACCAAAATTAGCTATCGTCTTTTGTTTTCGATATTATTACCCTATTAATCTAAGCAAATTACACTGCGAGATATGCACTGTCAAATATGTATTTGTACCGAAAATATGAACATTTAATGCGGATTCGTAACATCGCACATCTGGACTTGCAACACGTTGCAAGGTCTCGAACGCATCGGCTGGCTTGACAAAAACTTGTAGTTCTGTGGCCGTAAAAATACATCTACGCCAATATTGGGCAGACTATTTGAGGTAAACATATTAATGCCGCATGAATGCACCGGTGAAAAATACATTCTTATGCCTGCAAGAAATAGTTTTCGCGCTATAGAATTCTTAATACGTTTTACTTTCGACAAGAAAATAATATCTTGGTACGTAGTGTGTAGGATGTTTGTTTTCGCTACATTACTAACGCGTCTTGCAAAATATAATAAAAAATAATACACGCAAGGACTCGTGATGCATGAATTTATTATTTGATAATAATTATTTCAATCATTTGCAGTTGGTTTGTTATAAAAGTAACTAATCAATCAATCAGGGGGGCGGCACTATTGAGATTTGCCTACGGCGGCAAAAACGCTAGGGCCGGCCCTGCTACGAGATAACTTAAGAAAATACAAAGCAAACTTATATAACAATTTCAATGAAATAAATTTACAACTCCAAGTCGGCGAATTTGCTGAATTCGATAAAGACCAAGTCGGTTATACTGGTTACAAAAGCAGATGGCCGAACTATACCTTAAATTGTGGTCAATCGTTAAACAAATTTTAATAGCATTTACGTCATCATATTTAGAGTATTTAGTGCAATCACAAATCTTTTGAGGAAAAAGCGAAATCGCCTACGAATATGTTATAGAGGAGCAAACCATAAAATGTTTTGTAAACAAACGTTTACTTAATATTATTATTATTCTAGATAACAAACTAAAATAGATCGAATCGATTGTTAAACTTGTTTATTCTTTTGTTGGTTGTCACATATTTGCAACGTTATTTCTTCTATTATTATTTCTTTCTTTGCATTATATGATTTGTTACAAAATTTGTTATTACTTTGCGGTGGGTACCCAGATAACAAGAAGTAAAATAATAGCAACATCTCATATCAATTTCTTGAACGCAACAACAATAATGTTGTAAAACCGCCACACGATCAGTTTGTTTTTGATATGCACAAAACGTGTAAATTCCAGTTCATTTTATTATGGTTTATTTAATCTCCATTAAATGTAGTTTTTGCGGTTATTTGCGGTTACCAATCAGCAGTTTATAGACATAACTATAGTCAGTTGTTTATTCGTTGATTACTTGGTCAAAATCTCCTGAAATGACTGAATGTCTGAATTATTTCTTACCTGAATACATTCAGGTAAGAAGTAATTGTTAAAAATATATCATACTCCCATTGTTACTAATTTATTCAATTAACAGCGTTGGGTAGCGGAAGTAATTTACATGATAAAAGCACCCATCGTAAGACCGTACCTAATTCGATTTTAACAGGTGCTTCTTCTCTGTCTGCAAACAAAGCGGCCGCCTTTAATTCATTTAAGTACTACCACGGGTGCGTTTGAAAATTTGTAGCCGACCATCAGGTTGAACGTACCAGAAATAGGCCCTATTCGGGTAATTTTAATCAGACGAAAAAGGGTAATTCATCAGTTCCCTCAATTCAGCCGATCGGTTCGGCATATCGATGGATCAATGCCGTTCGGGGTTAATTGCAAACGTAATTAACTCGCGCCTATTTCGCCTAATGTGCGAACGTATGTTGCGACTGTTAAAGGTATTTTCGCCGAATCACTGTGGACGGTTTCGGAATTAATATCACGCGCGCGCGATGCGATGGTTCACCAGATAGTATGTACAACTGGCGGTGATGATATTTGATGGAGATCGGAACAAGTTTCAATTCAGTTACTCCAAAAAGAATACATCGTACAATTGTGGGCGTTTTCGATACCGTATTGGACAATTCTAAGATTTACCAGTTCGTGTTGGTAAAATGTTCTTTTTTAAAGGCCCTTAAACTTAAATCTTTAATCTTTTGCATCTGCATTAATACAAAAACAAAAGGTACCATGATTAATGTCAAAGTTTTAATAGTTATTGAACCAACAAGTATATTAAAAAGAGCGATTAATGATCGAGACTGTTCAACGCACGAGCAATTAGCGAGTGCGTTAATTGTCGAGATCATTAATCGCCGTTTAATGTTCGAGATGGTTTTCGTTGATTGTATTCTTCTGGCGTCTATATAGCTTTTTCTGCGCCGATGTCGTTTGAGGTTGAATGAAAATTTATGTATGTAATTTGACAGTAGTTCTGGAGTACAAAATGTTTTGATTGGATAATTTCATTTCACGGATGCTCGATTGGCTATAATGGCGTCATTTGATTGGCTATAACAAATCATGCATTAATAATGATAAAAATCATAATTTTCGTTTTTTTCTTTTGCCCGAAAATCAATAGAATTCATGATTTGCATAATCTAATTAAAAAAGACTCAAACAATGTAAAATGTTTTTACTATGCTTAAATACAAGTATGTACTTTGTTTTGAACAGTTAAAACGTACTTTAAACATGTTTCAAACCATTCCTATTTTAATAATAAATTTATTGTTTTTTTGTCGAAAATTTTCTTCCACTGCTGCAATGAATAGATATATTTTTCCTATGGAAATACATCGACCGTTCGTATATAAATCAACTTTTTATTTGAAGCCATGTTTTTTATAACAACCCTGGAAAAATACTAATAAAAGAACAAAGTGAGAATACAAATTTCAACTAATTTGATTTACCTGAAGTCGACAAGAACATCATTTTTATGTCTGCTTTTTAGTTTTATTATTTTTAAAATCGTTACGTTTCTATATGTCCTAAATTACTTTGGTTGCATAACAATAATAGTTGCAAGCGAACTTTTTTCTCGCAAAATTTGTCTGCTGAAAGTAAATGTCATTCTGCGTAAAACATTTCATATGGACCAAGCTGTTTTTACAAATCCTTAAAAAGGAACAGCCACTTGAAAAATAAATAATTACAGAAATGTAAACAATAAAATACACAACAGAAAATGCAAAAACGAAGAAAGAATACCCATAACAACAACAACAAAAGTATATAAATTTTACTGAAATATAATACTGAAACGAGCTTTTACAGTAACATATCTAACGATTTTTCATAATTACGACAATAAGAATAACCAAATTGTGAGAAGTTCTAGCGGATATACGTCAATTTTGTCAGATTCAATTTTGTCAAAACTCAGGAAAAATATCAAAACCTACCATTAGATAGAAAATTATATTCATTTTATTTTTAATTAAAGATTTGCAAGTAGTTTTGCAAGGAGAGTCCTAAGCGAACTTTGTTACGGGCGCTAAGATGTCTAGTATTCGTCTAGTCAGTCTACTGCTTGCAGTTTTGATAATGCGTTGATTCTATGATTAGGGACACGCGTGGCCACTATTTTTTGATGGTTTTCTGTATAACAACAATGTCAAATTGATGTTGCTATAATTTCTTCTTGTGTTGCATACATCTTTATGTTAACATTTTGATTTGTGTCGTAGCAATTTCGATATGCCATTTAGGTTATGTTGTTTGTTGTGGTTGTACTGTACCGACTTTGTGAATAAAACAGAACACTGACATTACCGATAGGGATAATGATCATAACGGCACTATAACATACCCATATTTTCTTAGGATTGCGATTGCTGTTGCGGTTAAGGTAGCGGTTAAGTGTACGGCACTATAATCTGCCCTTATGATTGGCCATTTTCGAGCTTTTATAGTATTAGGACAAATAAGATGAGCAGTCAGTTTCCTTTATTTAATGAATAAGGTTGTTATTTTTTAACATTAGACAACCATTTCTCTATGTCTTTCAATATGACTCATCCAAATGAAACAAAAAAATGTACTCCATAAGTTATACGTAATTTTCTGTAATAAACTTGACATTTTTTGCATGCCAACAACGTAAAACGTGTCAGCTATCTACTTCACCGGCAGCTTGTCCTCTAGACCAGCGTTTCCCAACCGTTTTCTTCCGTGGACTGGTAATTTTTACATTTTTTCTTCGTGCCCCACTATTTAAGCATTTTGCATTTCGACCCTAAACCGTCGACATTAGTTTAGCATAAGCGAATTAAAGCAAGCCGTCGGTGATGAATGTTTAAAACGTCCTCCGCGTCGGGGCGGTTGTTAATCCCCGTGTTCCGGCATCTAGAAAAGACGCGACCGTTTTTTATGCTCGCAAAACGTTCCATCCGATTCGCCGAAGAAAAACGTTCAGACATTCTACGAGCGCGGAGTGAAAAATTACGTTAGCTTTTATGTATATTTAAAACCACTCCTGTCTCATTCTCCCTTCTCGTGGGGAATATACCATTTCCCCCCACCCTCCCTAGTCGGATGGGACGCAGTCGATTTCCCACTTCCTTCGTCCTTGCTCACCCATTTCATCCACTGGATCATCCATTCAATTTGTGGATCCTCAATTCGCCACCCACCCTACCCGACAAAGAGTGCGTCTTTGTTTTCAGAGTTGACTGACGGAGGTCGACGTTCGACTAATGGGAGAGCTTTTTGTCCTTGAATTTACTTAAACTTCGAAGCAGTTTAATGAGCTATCGATGTCACTGTTACTTATCGGTCCTTTTTATGGTCTTTTTTTAGCGTTTAATTTCTTTTTTGTTCCTACTAAGGGTTAAGTTCAGTTTAAGGACTCTGAAAGATCCGGAAGGAATTTTTGCAATGCAAAAAATATCATATATGTGCTATATGTGGATAGCTTATCAGAATATTAATACACTGTGGAGCATTATTCTGTAATTTCGTTGGTTTTTAATCAATTTAATCAAGGAGAAAAGTGTAATGTGAAGAGTAAAATAGTATATTACACAGAGAGAAATTTTTGTTTAATTCAAATAAATATGCATTGACTCAAAGAAATTTGTTGTTTCAATAGAGGCAAAGAAATATTTATTTGCGGATAAAAACGCATTCATTTGAAATATTTGTTTGGTAGAAAGAACGTTGATTTGTGTCAAACAACTTATGTTTCCAGTTAAAGTTTGCAATTTGTGTATTATAAGAAATGAGATTTATTTACTTCAAATAATTATGATTGTGTTGAGTGAAAGAATTACATTTTTTTAAATTAACAAAATTGTTGTCGAGTTGAAATGCTTAAAATTATTAATTTGTTGAAGGAATTAATAGACAAGAATTTTTCGGAAGACTCGCCATGAGTCACCTCCGTTTTGGAATGTCGCACATCCTCGACCAGTGCCTGGTCTCCCCAACCCAACATATAGTCAAGGTTAAGTTAGTAAAGTGTACTCTGATTTGGAATCGCAACTTGAACCTGCAGGCACTGTACTCTATAAGTTCTATACTGTTGATCACGCGGCTTTATACTCTCGATATGTACGAAGTACGAGGAGCGAGTTTACAGCGCCATCTAACACTACAGTTGGATGACATTAAAAATATATTTATTTGAATCAAAATATGATTTCTTTGGTGGAAGTAAACCTATTTTAAAGCCAAAACAAAAATATTACTTTAAAGGAAATAAATCTCTTCTTGTGTACAAATATATTTATTTTAATCAAAATATGATTTCTTTGGCGGAAGTAAACCTATTTTTAAGCCAATGACAAAATATTACTTTAAACGAAATAAATCTCTCCTTATATACAAATTTATATGTTTGAATCAAAATTATATTTCATTGGTGTAAAGAAACGTTTTTTTAAATCAAAACAAAAATATTACTTTAAAGGAAAGTAATTTTTGTTTGTATCCATATATATTTATTCCACTTAAATACATATTTCAAATAAATTAATCTCTGCAAGCAAATAAACTAGAGTATTCAATGAAGTAAATATTGTTGGCGCCAAAGAAATATGTTTTGACCCAAAAGAATAAATTCAAACAAATACATTTCTCTAAAACAAGAAATCTTTTCTATCTGTGTATTATACAAATTTTATAAGACGTCAAATTGGCGCATGAGTTGTAAATGAACGAATGCACGCACTTATAATCGAAATCAAATTCTAATTTCGGTGAAGTAGTTTAATTACAATAAATTATACTTAGTAAAATTACATGCGATTTATCAATTGTAACACCGAAAACAGTGTTACAATGTGTGCGTGCATTGGGAATGCAAACTAGAAGAAATATTAAGATTCAATTAATTTATTTATTAAAAAATGACAATTGAGTTGTGTGACTTCTCGTGTGACACTGGTGTCGGAATTTGGAAAAAATGCATACAATTGATTGTAATATAGCAAACGATGTAAAATATGTTATTTTCTTATGTAAAGACGGCAATGTTACTTGTAACCATGTACACAAATCCGACACTCATGTCTGGTTTAAGGACGTGCTATATTTACATGTAGGTAGCTAATTCCGACACCCCTAAATTTGTAAATAATAGTGGTTAAAAGAGTAGTATTATTATTATGTACTATTATTATTATGTGCTATTATTATTAGTACATAATAATAATAGTTACATAATAGCAAACCAGGGCATATAACATAAAACCAAGTTTTATCTTATGATAGGACGCGATAAAATATCCTTTTCATAGATAGCTTTACAAAACGCGCATACTTCCCACTTGCCAGCGCCCAAATTTCGCATAAAATCTACAAAAGCCTCCGAGTTTCTTTCATATCGCCACGGGCGGTCCGTCATTCCCAAATATCCTTTCAATATCGTCCGGTCATCTCGATACGTACACCCTTTTAAATCCATCGGACGTGCAGCTTAGCCCTTGACCGTAGCCGTCATAAAATGTTGATCGGCTTGACCCGGCCCACCGTTTAATCTTTTTTTCTTTTTGGTCTACGAGAATTTTTCCATGGGCATACATTGAGGGCGCCACCATTAATCATAATTTCAATTCCAGCGCAACAAACGTGGCATAACGGCAGCAGAACGTTACATTCCCAGCCATATACACGGAACATACATGAATACACCGAAGAAAATGTATTTTAAATTGTTTTTCGGTCGATTTTGTTTTTGGTGGGTTGTTCCAACAATACGCAGGCCTTTTCTATTTCTGTTTCAATTAGTTGGGCCAACTGCTTACACGTTCTCCTACGTAATTGGACTAAAGGGGAAAGGTGTTGTGCGAAGGTGGGTCGGTAACAAAGGTGAGAGACGGCGAAGATTTTCGATATGAAAAGCTCCTGGCTGATTTGTGAAAAGGATTATTTGTTTTCTTTTCATGGTCGTACATCGTAAGTTGGTTAGCAAGACCTTTTCTCTCCGGTCGATACTTTAATCGACTTTCTGTCGTCTGCCTTTTAACTCCCTTCTGACGGCTATCCTGTCGTCGGCAATCAACAGGATTCGAGGACAATCCTTGTTTTTCTTTCGTGTTAAAGGTAAACGCACCAAATTCAGACAAGTTACGGAATTTTTATTAAATTTGTAACGGTAGAATTTATAGATGTGGTGATAATGACTATGTTAACTTTTTTTAAACAAATATTTGCCTTTACGGATATCTGGCTATTCATTTTTAAAGAATTTTTAAAGCATTTTGTGAGCCGTGGTCAATGTTGCTTGTATCTATGTTTTAGGACTATTAATTGTCCCTGAAGAAGATAACATTATTAGGAAAACATTGGATAATTAAAAAAGTTAAACAAGCATCTGTTTTGAAGCCCTAGTAACCCAAAATAAAAATCACCATTTTGTTATACAGTCTGTCCACGAAAGTTCGCACCATATGGAAAACTTTTTTATTGTGTATTTCTCAGAAAATTTTGTTCTTTATGAAAGTTGGCGGCTCGTATGAAACCATAACTCCAACAGTCAAATATGTGAATTTCGATGCCATATACCGAGCGATTCAGAATATATGAATTTGTGATAAGAGTAAAGTACGTTTATTTTCATTATTATCGATAAACTTTATTTGGAAATGTTGTTTAGAAATAAAAATTATATGCAAATATGAAGTCAGAGCAACCTACCTTGAAAAAAAAATATTTTTTTTCACTTTCTTTCTTCAAAATTACTCTTGTGACAAATATTAGTAAATGCCAGTGATACTAAAAGGTCCTTTTTAATCTATTTTAAGAAAATAGAATACATTTTTATATTTTTTGTTATTTTGGTATGATACCTGATGTTTATTTAGAACTAGCACAAAATTACTCGTTTTCTTGGTGCGAAGTTGTTATTTCACCCTGTAGATATTAATATATCATACAATAACTAATTCAGGAGCGTGACTAATTTTTTATTCGGTTAATATTAATGATCTGGATAGGTTTATAATAGTAGTTATCCATCTACAGTAAGCGATTCTCAAGTGGTGGTACGCGCTGTACTACCACTTATGACGTTTTATTTTCACTGATATTTTAATAAAAATAACTAAAGCATCAAACATCTATTGTTTCTTGAATTAATTATGACTGACTTACCCGTTATTAAGTTAATAACTATTATGAATATGTTAATAATGCTAATTTATTATCTATGAACTTATTTTATTTCTACTACTTACAATTACAAAAATACATAGATTAATACAAATTAGTTTATGTGGTGTAACTTTTCAAACCATGACTACAACACAACAAAAAGTTGAAATTGTTTTAATACATGGAGAAAATAGACCGCACCGAGATGTTGCTGCTAACAAAAAATATAAAAAAAGTATTCAAATAAAAAAACAAGTAAAAAAAGTCAACACGTACATAATAATAATCTAGGCAAAAAACTATAATATATTGTGGGTCCATAGGGACAGTTTTCTATCATCCTGAAATTTTGAATTTCGAAAAGAGCATTTTGTCTTTACACCCTCCTATATATTAGTATGTTGAATGTTTGAATCCTATATATTGAATGTACGTTTTAATTTGTATTTGTGTAGAAAGTAACAATAAATGGCTATTATTATTATTATATATTGGTATAAATACCAGAATAAGCTGTTACAACTGGCAGCACACTTTGTTTCTGATAGTTAACACTAAACATTTATTATCTAAACAATAATAGAAACTGTTCCACTGTGTACCACGAAAAATACGTTTTTAGAATTTCATTAAAATTTTCCCGAACAAGGTCTGGAACAATTTAGCTACATAAATCTACATACATTGACTAAAATTCGAACCTGAAACGACCGGAGCTTGCTTTGAACTGACATAACAATTTCATTATATGAACTCGATGTAATAACCAGTGTAAGTTACAAAGTTATTCAAAACGTTCGTATAGTTAAAGCACAAACAAGGTATTTATCTCCAAATAAGGGAAATAGCGGCTGCAATCGGACGCAAACGGTAGCGACCTTTCTGTGAAGTTAGGCCCATTGTGTTGAAATTAATCAAACTTTGAACAACAGGCGGACTGTTAGCCCATATAATCGAAACTATTGTACTGTCTGTTTTACAATCGAGTTAAACTAAATCGGTTTTATCAATGTTGTTCGTTAGGTTATAATCTGAAATGGTAAACTAAGAACTTATTAAGAATTAATGTTATAATTGAACTATTACTCTTTAAATATTCTATAAATTAAATATTATTTTTTCTCGAGTATGTAGTTTTAGTTACTACTAAAACTAGTTTGGTCGAACGTATTTAATTTAGTAAAGTTCAAAGTGTAAATAAAGTTTTCGCTTGTAGCTATAGGTCGATGCAAAGGCTGCAGAGACTTTTTAATTAAAATGAACATACATACGTGTGGTGGCTACACCGTAACAAGTTTTTATAAAAAAAATACCACTGCAGGTCAAGTGTTTTGATTTTTTAATTAACGTATTCCAATTGTGTTAATTGGAATTCGCACATGACTGTTTTTTTTTTTCCTGTTGGATGATTTTTCATCAATTTTAGATATGAATTCAATATAAAATACGTGTGCACCGAGTGTTATTTTTTTTTAACCTCCAGTATTTACCCTGTGTAAGCAACAGACACCACGTTATAATGAAAGACTTTTAAACAGATTTCAATATTTTGATTTACAATGAACAAGCAACAAATTCATGAGGGAATTGTTAGCACCTGATTTTTACCATTTTACAAAAAACTTTTTATAGCACCATTTCAACTAATATTGTCGTGTTTCCGTTGTTTATTAATTCGTTGTTGCATATACTGTCAAATCGCTAATAACCTGGCGAATGCTAAAATAAAACCATTGAAATTGAACATTAATATGATTATGCAGTGAAAAACCATGCGTAAACTCGTTGAATATTCGCTACATCATTTTATGGAATTGTTCCATGAATTTTTCTTTCGAATTGGAGTTTCGATCTTAATGCCAAACTATGTCAAACATGTGACGTGATAATTTTTTACAAGTAGGCTAAAATGAGCAACGTCCTCAACCCACTTTCTTCGACATCCATTTCTAATGTTGTGACCATAATCTTACCCAAGTGACGTCCTGAGTACCTTAATAATTCACTACTTCAATTAATCCCATTCGTTTGTTTCAGAAATCGAGTAGCGAATGCTTCAGCGTCAACTTCGAGGTGGGCGACGAGTCGACATGGGACAACGAGCTCTTTTTTCCAGCGTCGCGAGGCGTCACGTTACAGTGAGTAAACAAATTACGCTAAATGGACCGACGCCGCACGGTCTGTCGTCCTTTATACCTTTTCTCCTTGCCTTGTCCAGCCTAGATCCAGACTGAAGCGCTGCGTACTCGCTTTGCTGGGCTTTTGCTATGCCCAGCTAAGCCCCATGCGGATACTCCGCAAAATTGATTGAGTTCTATTTTCGAATCGTCGACGGTTTGCGGTGTGATCGCACACCAGATTTCAATAGAATTTTATTCGTGTAGGATAGCTGACCATATACAGGCTGTCTCACGGAACTGGTACATTAGAAGTTTCTCATGTTCTACTATTTCTGGAAACTTGACATTTTGGAACTAGAATTTACTCGATCTGAGCTCTGAAGATAGATATAGGGAACCCTAATATTGAATGATGGGGAATAAGATTTCCTATCGAATGGCGTATCGGTATACAGGGTGTTCGATTTGAAAAAATAGTTTTTACGTTTGAAAATTCATTTATAGTGTAGTAAATTTTGAACATCCTGTATATCATCGCCTTATTTGGTTATGTTTCTAGTTTTGGACCATCAATCATGAAACTTCTAGTTTCATTAATAACCGAGATATTCAATTTTAATTTTCAAATAATTTTCAAATATTCAAATTGAAATTTGCAAACCGTTCCTTTTTTAAACACCCTGCATTTATTTAAGTGTGGCAGTTTGAACATTTAATTTAATTCTATTTAATTGTGTTGTTATTTTATCTTGGATTTTTTTTATTTTATACATTTAAACAAATGTAAATAAGTACAGTTGTTCTGTTAGAAAGAGGAAAGATTTGCAAATTTCCTTAATAAAATAAATACCCTGTATATTCAAAATATATTTGAACGAGAAGTTGTTTACACACAAAATACTTTTAAATGAAAAACATTTTGAAAAGTGTTGCTGTTATTGCTGAATTATTTAGGTGTTCCGGTAATTTTCATTATTTTTGGTAAATAGCTTTCAATTAAAAAACTACAAATTTCATTATTTTTAAATAAACAATTTTTAGAATTAAAAACTGTAAAAATAATATACATGGTCCTGCAACTCAGGTCCCGTCTTCTGTAGCTCAGTTACTAATTAAGCTAAGAGTTTGACATGCAGGCCTGTCAAGGTAGGTACAGTCATGGAAAAATGTATGTTCGTATCGCTATCGCAGGATTTGAAAATAGTATGTCGGTTATATATTCCCTCGGCCCGGCCGCTTAGCAAAAGGTTGTCCGTCATGAGGTGGTTTTTCGATGTATGTAATGTAACGGAATTTAATTTATTTTGAGCGTGTCCGATCTTTTCCTTAATGTGATACCTTCATTGCAATGTAATAAATGTAATATGACCACAACATTTAAGTTTACGAGTAGTGCATTTAATTAAATATAAAATTACTTTTATAATAATATTAATAAACATGAAATTTGATAATATGATACGAAAATCTGATATTAAGATATTGCGTATGTAATATCACGACACATTATTTAAATTTATTTTATCTAATACACATATTAATTACTTAAGTAAATGCCTTTGCCCAGCAGTGGGATGACGGGCTTAAGTAAGTAAGTAAGTAAATGCACAAATCATCTTGTTGCCAAGGATTATCACTGAATATAGACGATTTCAGAATTGTATCACTAAATGTAAATAAATTCTCTAAATTTAATTTAAATTTATATTTAGGACGGAGCATGTATTTTGTATGAAAGGACAATAGAAATATATCTGTATTTACTTTATAGCAGTTAATGTTTCAATTATCTTTCATGAGATCTAATACATGCTTGACAACCAAAATAATATACAATTATAGCAATAATATATGCAGGCTGTCCCACGTTTCTTCTGCAAAACATTTTTTTGGTAAGCTACAGCCGGTTGAATTATTAACAATATCTTATTTTAAACGGCTCCAACTTCTGAAGGAACAGAGAAAACCAATAAAACCATATGAAACTTATTACCTTCTACTTTCTAGAAAAAAAAACATTCTAGTTTCATCTTTTGTTCATTTATAATTCGAATTATTAAAATTTTACTTATAATTAATTAACTAATTACTGAAGAATACTGAAAATTAGGTAATTATGTCAATAATGATTAACGTCAAATCTTTTTTCAAATCTCAAATCTGTAGTAGTTTTGGACATAGAGGGAACTAATTTTAACAATAATGTCATCTAAATGTTCTTTTAGATGGTCGTATATTTTGGCTTATTTATTTTTTAATACTAATTATTTCATATTTACATTCCATTAAAATTCGTCGAAAATTTAGAGCTTGCTTCTACAAGCAATTATCAATTTTTGTAAATTAGTGATATACATAATTGTCATTATTTTCAGTTGTCAGATATTTGAAAAACATTGCTGTAAAGTAAATACAAAATAATAATATAAAAAGATTGTAATGATGCATTCATGCTATACAAAATACATCCTTTCTGGTTATTAAGTTAAACTGCAAAATATCGTTGAAGGTAAATATCTCGAAAATACCAGTAAATCACAAGTAACAAATTACCATAAATACAAATTTAAAGCAATTTAATTTTATTAATTTATTTCTATATTGTGAATAAAATGTTAATACATAAAAGTTCTGAAATAACCTTCAGTAAAAATATTCACCACAAGAAATTGATTTTTGTATTTATTAACGAAAAAAGCTATTAGATGCAATAAGTTTGTATAGTTTGTTGTGTTTTATGCAATATCTTGAAATGATTGACATAATTTTCATTTTATGTTATATAATAAATTATATTTAATAAAAACACAATTACATTGCAATGTAGGAATTACATTAATTTATTACACATTAGGCTAATAAATAGAAATATATAAATCATTATAAACCAATTCAAAGCATTCGAACAAGGTTTCGAAAATAATAAATTTCCGATATACGGGTATGCAGCGTAACCGGACAATTTTTTGCACTTAGCGGCCGACCGGCGGACTAGAGTAACAAAAAACTCGTACATGGATGTAACATCGACACACTGCTGAAATACGGATCAGAACATACTTTATTCCACGAGTGTACATTACAAGAAATTATTTTTGATTATACAGGCCGTCCCAAAAATGAGCAACGCCATGGTAATATACTTTTTAAATTGCATGCTATACATTTTTTTACACATTTTGAAGCCTTTTATGGTTTTTTATGGCCTACATACCACCAAAATTTTATTGAAATCGGTGGAGTGACTGCATCCCAGAAAAATAAAAACCAAACAAAATGATTTTTGAAGTCGTTGGTTTTAAAAATCAACCAAAAAATCAAACTTGTCAAACTTCAAAGCATGTTATTGTTCTTATTTTAAATTGGAACCCATAAATATTTTTAGGTGGAACGATGGAGAATTAAAAAATTAACATTGTTTCTAAATACAATCCCATCACAATTCCCTATATTTTAAAAGTTATTAGCCAAAAACTAATTTCTCAACGTTTGCAACGGCAATTTTAAGTAATAAATATCGTACGCGGCGTTATTTCATAAAATATAACGCAGAGAGGTATTTTAGAGTTGAGTATACTTAATTAAGTAGTTAATTAAGTAATTAATTTCACATTATTTTATAACCAGTTTCAATAGCCCAATACAAGTTGGTGGCATAATAATTAGTAGGGTATACAAATGTTAATCAAAAACTGCAACAAAATACCTTGTATTCCATAAGGTTGTGTCATTAGTGACATCATATCCAGTTTTTTACAATGGGCTTGTAGACCATTGAGTAAGTGGTAAACCCCTATTTCTAGGTCACTCTGTATAATTGTTTCGTCGGGATGTAATCCGTCCGGAGGACAAAAGGATAACTCCTGGCGACTGCAGGTTTTCAGTCAAATAATTTCCGCTTCCGTTTGGAGTATTCTCAGCGTGCCTTCCCGAATTTCATTAAAAGTTTTCATAATTTTTGCGTATTTTTAGCCAGAAACTTAACGGGTTTCACGGCTGATTTGGAAACTTCCCTTCAGTAACTTTCCTTCTCGCCCTCTGCTAGTTTCCAGGATTTAATTTAAATACAGAACTACACTGAAACATTAATTTTTGTTCGCCTTCAGTTAAAACCGACTGCAGGAAGCTTTAATTATGACGTTTCTATTTGGGGCTTCAGAGTATTAACGTAATTAAATTTTGGATGCGGTAGATGCGACGTAAGTACAGTAAATTTATTCCATGTTAGTTTAACTATTTAAAACTTTTCTCTTGTAATTCTATACGATCTCTTGGAATTGAGACCGTTTATTGGTATACAGTGCTGCCCCTAGTCCCTTCCTCAGGCTATATGATCCCAACACGATCTGTGTAGTCCATGGAACACAGTTGGTAATTAAAATTTCACTGCTTCTACGTGATAGCTAGAATAAAAAGTGGGAAACGTAGTGAGAATACCGTTCCAGTAGTTGCACTTTAAATAGTCAGTTGCTACATTGGAAGGAATTGTATTAACATATCTACAGTAATTAATTTAATAAATTATTAATTAAATTCTATCCATCATTGATTTTTAAACATTGTAGTTGCCAAAAATCTGTTTTTCTAATATAACAAATCTAGCGTAATTTCGGAATTTTTAGACCATAATGGTTACATTTACACACGTTTATTATGCTGTTCACTTTGTCTAAAAAGATACTGAACTTAATAGTTTTGAAGATTTTGTATTCCGTTTTTAAATTTTACTCAAAAATCAACTAGAAACTACGAACTAAACACTGATGTTTTATTTTTTTCACGTAAAAGTTAGATTTTAGATAGCTTAAAAATATCGTAGATACTATTGTCTAGTTTTCTGTTCGCTATCTTGGATTTTGCTATTCGCAAATGCGACGAATACTTTCCTGCGAACGGAAGCAATATTTGTTTGAAAATATCTTTGGCTCTCGTTCTGTATAACATGCAAGCTGTAAATTGCAACTGAAACCATATTTTTTTTGACACAAATAAGCGTTCTCTGCCAAACGAATATTCCCAACAAGTCCATTTTTATTCGCAAAGTAATATTTCTTTGTCTATATTGAAACAATAGAGTTATCTCATATTTGTTTGAAAGAAACAAATTTTCTATATGTGTAGAAGAATTATACCTGAAACACCGAGATGTTTTCGTCTCTGTTCAAATAAACTTGATCTCTATGCTCTTACACAAAACAAAAGTTTGTCTAGTTTGAGTTTTAGGCTTTTTGGTTTTAGTTTGTAAATTTGTAGACCTTTATTTGGAGCCATCTTTTATTGTGCACTGTTTCTGCCTTCCTCAATAGCTCAATTGGTTAGAGCTCCCAACTGGAAATTGCGAAGATTCCTAGTTCATCTACAGGTTGAGGTTGATCTCCAGGTTGACGATACCCTGATACAACATATTTAATATGGGGTTTACACCCTTTAATGAAAACGTTACGCAAGCGACCACGCTCAACTTTTAATAAAATATTAGCAATATTTTATACGCCTATTATTTCGGAAACCTCCCCTATAATCTTACCCTCGAAACCCTCGAGATTTACTACGACTGGAGGGATAACATAAACCACCACAAACGCAACAAACAGTCAACCTAAACGCTTCATAATTCCCAGCGTCTTAATCCCTCATTCCAACCCCTAAACGCTACACGTCTCACCCTACTTCGTCCTGAATCGACACTACAAACGTCACTTACTTAGCCTGACTATAACGTAACGTAAAATCCTGCAAATCCTCAACGTCACGATATGGCAACCGTACGCTTAGTTAACTTCGTCCATCCACTCACACCCCTTGGATGAGCAAACTTACCCTTATGATAATTTAATTTGCAGCGAGTCGTTGTTGAAGCTGTGCGAACTCCGGTCCATAGATCTTAACTCTTGCGATGTCTGGCTGCAGGACAAAGATAGCAACACCAATACGCTGCTACATCTCACGCAGGACACGGCTAACCTCGTTGGACGTCACATCCGGATAACAGGTTGGTTTCTCGAATTAACGCCGGGGCTCGCCGCTATACGAGCGCCCGGACTGCTGGGTCGTCGGGCGCTCGCCTATATTGAAATTTAGCGTTTGTGGGTTTCATTGAGTAGACTGTGTGGGTGTAGTGGGGTATGAAGGGTTAACTGTGGTTAATTTGGGTCTGTGGAATATTATGGCGAGATGATGATTCGGACTGTTGGAATAATCATTGCGAAACTAAATGGTTGTACGATGTTGTTAGACTGTTTTAATCCTGGTGAAATGAATGTAGGTTCTTGCTGTAATAGTTGTATCTTGTTAAATTAATTTACAGCTAGATGTGTGTACTCTGTATGATTCAAATGCTAATTTCTGATAAACTACTTGATTTAAATTTGTTACTTCCTCATTTTGAATAGTGATTTAACTATTTTATTAGAAAAGAATACTGAAGTGAAAATTATTCATTCTTCTATTCTGAAGACTTACGAAAGCTTTCACTGTAAAAATCAATTTAAAGTTTCCGGTTTCTGCCATGTGTCTAAATTTCAAATTGCTGACTGAATTTTGCGAACAAAGTCTCTGAAAATGATAGGAATGATCGTCTTTAATATGGCGCATAATTTGGTTTTCTAAGCTTAATACTTGAAGAGATATTGATGAAAAATGTGTGGAAAACAATTTGTATCAAATTTTGCCATATCTATAGCCTATGTATCCTAAGTAAGCAAAAGATGTTGCAGGTATTAGTATTGTTACTAACTTACAATTGCAATGCATAAAATTCGGATTCTAGAACAAAATTGTTTTTTTTTTTAGTGATTTATGTTCACATGTACACATTCAGTTACAGAGAGGAAACAAATCTTTGACATAGTTTTTTATTTATATCTCCGTTTATAAAATATCTATTTTCCTGTTAATTTATTTCAGTAATAAAGTAATAGTTCCAGTATTATTTACCAAAAATATTGGTAACCATAGTGTTCGTTTAAAATATTAGATATAAAATTTAAAAACTTTTTTCATGTTGTAAATGTAGTTTTAGACAGTAAAAAGTTTCATACGGACTTACAAATTCCTTCTTTCAATGCCTTAGGAATTTACAGACTTTCGGAATATTAAAAAACTGTATTTTAAACGCCTCTAACTTGAATTGAAAAAAAAAACAGGCAGTTGATGTAAGACTTTTTACTCAGAATTAAATTTTAAATTTTAAAAGAATTTTTAAAGCCAAAAAAATCAATAGAAAGTTTTCGATACATTTATTTGTTTCTTTATTTGTTAATTGGCTTTATTTTTGTTATTTTTATATTGTTTGACTTACATTTATTTATTTTTTATTGTGGTATTTTTAAACGTTTTCGAATTGTTCCAAATGCAGTTTATTTTTCTTTCTTGTGTATACGTATTTCAAACGTCTGTAACTTTTTAAGAATACCAGTCCATATGAAAACTGTTACTCAGAATGACATATGCGCCTAAAAAATTCGGGCACTTTTATTAATAATAATGTAGAATATTCTACTTATTTAAAGACAAAATTGCAATTTTTAGTGAAATACCTAATAATTCTTACATTTTAATATTGTAATTGTAAACCCGAATTCAGAACCGCTTTTATACATCTAAAAACCGATTTTCGAATGTCACAGAAAAAAGGTTTGAAAAGCGATTTTTGATTTTTAGAGTTTAGACAACTGAAGATTACTGTAATTGACACAAGTAGTAGTTTATAGGATTACTGATAAACACATTGAAATATAATATAGCAAGTCTGAATTTTTCGTAAGAATGGGAATTTAATTTAATAATTTAATATAATTTCTTCAGTGTAAACAGAAAATTTACCCAAAAAGCAATAGGTAATAAAGATACACCTTGTAACTCGATCCTGGAACATACTGTATAACATACTGAATTCTGGATTACAATACATTTCTGAAATATTATTTATATAGTAGATAAATTTAATAAATAAAAATTTTTGAAAGAATTTTTAATAAGTAATTAGAATTCGATATGTTTGTCAATATGTTTTAATTAGTTGTGATTATCAATCCATTACTGCAGTTAAATTCAAATTGAAAGTTTAAAAATTCATAAACGTTGCCTTATAAATTCATATTTCGAGAGATTATGCGTTTGTTTATGGTCAGATTTACATCAAAATACATATTCAATAATTAACTTCAGTTTCAATAAACAAATCTGTATTATTGCAATCTAAAAACAACATTGGGATGTGAAATCGACAAACAAATTTAAGGGGAGCATTTCATGAAAGAGACCTAAGAAGTAGCTCAAGTTTGAGACAGTTTTTCTAACAAATTGTAAGAGATATCAATAATTTTTCTTTTGCCATATATTTATCATACTTTTGTGTGCAAAAGGACATAGCGCCATAAAAAATATATGCAAGAAGTGGATACTGTTGTAGGAAGTATTAGGTCCTAAACGGCGTGCTTGTCTCAACGACGTGCACGATAGCTCCTATAAAATAAACAGAAATCGAAATTTCAAAAGCGCTATAGATGGAATTAGTTGGAGGCTAAACCAACATTTAGTTAAAAAAGTTGTAAATTAACAAAATTGCTGCTGTTTGAATTTTAAGATCGATATAATCGATATATGTATATTTAAAAGTTTCGCTTATTATGAGGTTCAGCCTGCAATAAAAATTATTTTCTATAAGGAAAAAGAGGAATAACTTAATCCGTTAAAATATTCAAAAGTAATCGCGCAAGCCAGTTTGAAAGACCGTGTCTCGAGAAAAACGCAGGGTCGCGATTTTATGCATTCAAAGGTTTCAAAATTTTAAAGCAAAAAACTGATTTTTTCAACCTATTACATGAGAACCTCGCCTTAAAAAGCTTCTCCTAACGCTTAAAAAAACATTATATCGTAGCTTATTTGACAGCTTGAAAATATCGTTAAAAGCGTATATTCTAATAACAATTGACAAACAAATTTCCAACTTTCCACTCATCCCGCCTACGTAACATTTTCAACCATATTTAAAAATGTATTCTATCAATTTGTCTGACGGCACAACATCGACACAGTTCTCATCCTTAACGACCAACGTACGATAACACTAATCTATTAAGGTATCACCCATAAAACACAGAATTTCCTTCAGCCAGCATAGCCTAATCTGCATTTTATGTGTTCCAGGGAAGGAGTTCGGCGGTAAAAGATCCTCCCTAAACCAATCAAAGAAGTATATCGGGGTAAGCACGTTCACCTCAATCCGTTCACGTCCCGCATGAATCCTTGATGAGCCGCTAGCTCGGCTCTAACCCGCATCGATCACGCCCCTTCGAAATGTCAACAGAACGTACTCGCCTATCGAACGTGTTTTTTCTTGTCTTGTTCGCAGAGCACGCGGCAGAAATCTTCAAGCATCTTCAGTTCGAGCACAGAAGATCCATCGTATTCTAATTGGCCTCACGATGCGCGGTTATCGTTCCAGGATGCTGATACCAGCAAAAAGCAGAGCAAGCAGCGATGGTCTGGATTGTTCGGCAATAATAAGGTAGGTGGAGTGATTTTGAAAACAGGTTTATTAATGAAAAATCCTCTTGACGTTTGCATACAATTTTGTTTAATTAAATTTGGTATCATGGGCCAAATAGTCTAAATATTATCAACCAGCAACTATGATCAGGGATGTAACCGTGTGTTGTTGCCGTTTGGTAAAAGTCTTGGATAAAAATTAGTCTTATTATACAATGAAAGTCGATTAGTTGCATCTTTTTTATGTTTTCATATTTTTTTTTTATTTTCTGTTGGTCGTCAATTTCAGATCCATAGACTAGACGTTCAAATTCTTTGTAGAATTCTTCAACTCCTTCTATTGCTTTCGTGCTGTTGCTGCTCACGCAGCGCCTCACAATGGCCAATTTTGAATTTTTAGCCACAAATACTGTTTCCAATTCTAAGCCATTATCGAGGTTGTTTTGAGAGCAAAAAAAATAATTGGTTTTACAATTCTGAAATTTTGTTAAGTATGCTAATCATACATTCCAACACAAAAAACTATCCAAACAAAATTCATTGCAACAATACGATTTTTGATAGTTTTTAAAATACACACCAATATTTATATGAAATTTAATTTTTACATAAAACATAAATTTCATAGCCTTCACATCCAAAAATTTTCAAAAAAATCTGATGTAGCCAGGCACAGGACTTCATCATACTATATGTGGTACTATATCTCTCGTTTCGATAGTAATGACATCCGTGTTTGAAAGCCCATAACCCTAAAACTACTGAACAGAAAAAATGAAACAAAGTTATGTCATATTCCTGAATCATTTCTTCATAAGTTGTATGACTTGCAAAATTGTTTGCCTCTCGGTGTAAAAATGAGCGCGGGAGAAGTGAAAAAAGTACCTGATTTTTGCAGTTAAATTAACACTCGTCTTCCGATTTTTTTTTCTTTTAATGCACTTACCACATTTGGTCAATTTTCAGTTGAGCAACAGTTTGATTGCATGTTTGTGTTACCCCTAGAGCACACTTGTGTTATATGCAGTACTATGGATCTGCGCATACATGCAATTGCAACTGTTAAACGAGTTGCAGCAACCAATTAGTTTGTGGTCTGGCTCAAACTTTTTAGTTGCGCAATCGCCTTGTGACGCATTGGAATATATGGTGGTGGGCTCACTTGCATTTAAACAGTTTACAGGTTTGTACATGCGTAGATTTCTTGCGAATATTCCTTCGACAAAATGGAATTTGATTTGTTATTTTTTATTAATAATAGTATAATGTAATCTACATTTACATTTTCACTTTAATCCGGAATACATTTCCTGAACAGAAGACTTCATTGCAACTGTTGTACTTAGATTGTATGATATTGCCACGGAATTGATCCTCCTAGTGATGTGAAGTGGTTTACAAAGTTATTCCTTGATCAAGTACATTCCTTTTGGCCTCTTAAATTATTGGGATTACTATTTGTCATTCATACAGAGTGTCCTCGTATGCTACTCTATATCTTTTTCTAACAAAGTGATGAAGAGTACAACATGCACAACTCTGTACAACACAGAGTGCAAAAAATTATTGGAAGCTAATTATAGATAAATAAGAATGCACTTCTTAATTTTCAACTAATGAGGTATATTTCCTTAAAATTTCAATTAAAACTATTACAAAATGGCGGAGAAAATAGCAAATAAATCACAAACTGTTTGTTCAATTGTTGAAAATGCAAGAGAAGTAGAACAAACAGATACGATCACATGAAAAACAAATTTATAAACTAACTAGCGACTGTCTTGTGTTTCCTTTGTAAAAATACAGCTGATTTTAATCAATTTCGAACACCACCCTATCTCAAATCAATATCACATATCAACTCAATCATGTACGATCATTCAACAACCGATAACGGCTTTATATAAATGGCATAATTTCGTCAAAGTTCCCTCCAAACCACAAACAGCATACTATGCACATACAAATCGATTTCCCATATTATAATAATACCGACGTGACTTCCAAGAATGTTCGATATTGCATTCGGCATGCAAATTATTCAATAAAACACGAAGACGGTTGGCTGGTTGGAACCGGGTGCACCGTTTTAATCTAAAAATAGCCAAAGTAAGCGTTTGTTGGAAATGCTACGTAGCCACCTCCATATATCTGTTTTTGTTTCCTGTTTGTAAGATCAAAGAGAAACCGGATATGAAAAGGGTCCGTGAAAGTAAACCCTATAGAAGATGAAGGACCAATTTCTGACGTATTGTATAGGGCGAAACGTTGTCGAGTGCAGGTGAACGTGAGAATGAAGGTTACATGGTTCTGCAATATGTGGAGGTTGTATCACTTCCGTGTTGTAATTGAATATATTATGAAGTCTTTGATGTGGTCTTGCTACTAGAGCAGAATTGGGGCTTTGTCCCGCTTATTAAGTCGACAGATGCTGTAATTAAATGTTAATGGAGTGATCACGAGTGCTCCTATATAAGTTACTAATTATATTGAACGGTCGATAATGGCAATTATTAACCGCGTTAATGTTCATTAACTGTGTCCTAGAAGTTAGCCGTAGTACTTCGAGGTAATTAATTATATGTCCAGGCACCCAGAGAGCTTTATTTTTCCAGATTTTGATGAGTTTAGGTTAAGCTTAGGTGCCACACAAGAGACATTAAGGAAATGCGAATAATTTAATTTAATAGTTTTGAAACGTTTTTGTTAAAAGGTTTTACAATGAGATTAGAAAATGCTAGTGGGGGTGTGGTGATGTTTTTTTACTAAAACAGTGATGGTGTTGTCAAGTTTGTAAGTTGCTTGGTTGCATTTTCGGGTTGCACAAACTCAAAAGTTGAACATCTAAATCCCTAAAATTTCGAATCCTTAATATTGTTTCTTAGTTTTTTCCATTTATTTTGATATTCCAGATGACTTTTCATTTTGAAAGAACACTTTATTAAATAGGCTCCATCACGTATTTTTTTAAGAAACAAATGAAATCAGATAAAAATTAGAAAATCTCATGTCGCCAGGCACATGACTTTATCATATATTAAGGATATTAAGGATCTTTCAAATCCTGACTAACTAGTTTTAATGCAGACACGACCGATCTTGATTTGAATCTGCTTATGCAGCCAAACTATTAATTTGACCAAAAAATGTCTTATAATTTATGGCTTTATATAAATTATACAAAATTTCCTCTACTTAAATTTATTATTTAACTTTTTTGACGACATTTTAGAAATCTCCAGTGTAAATCTCCAGATCCTTTAGGCCCTTTTGAACAAAACTTCTTTCAGCTCTAAGTATAGACAGGAAACTTCTAAATATGCAGTTTGGTCCCGATACCTTTAGTAGTTTCACCGGAATCGTCGCCACAAAGAAACGGGTACACACACACAAACATTTTTTACCTTGGTCAAAAATATTTAGGGGACCCAAAATGGCATACTACCGCTAAACTAAAACATAATAATTGACACGATTACAATACTATTATATACCTATTCTGTATGATATATTAATAATATTATTAACCAAAAATGCCTCGCAATAACCTCAACTAATAAGTAACTATCATACATAATAAGTAATACAGAGAACTGTGAAATTGAAATGTTAGCAAATTCATCCAGTTCACAACGCCGACTTTATTTGCCATTTTTGCTTTAAACAACATTTCCTCGCCCGTGAAAAAATCAGATCTTAGAAGAAAAATAAAACAATTAACCTACAAAATTTTTAAGATGACGCTATTTCCGGAATAGTAGTAAATTAAACTCAAGAAAATGTAATTTTCTGTGAACAGTTTAGCACACCCAAAATCTAGGAAATAGTTTATCTGGTGATTTATCCTCCAGAAACCGCGGTTGGTGAGATAGAAGAGTTGATCCTATCCAGAAGATTGTGGTTCACCAACCGATAGATATGTAGTTCTTGTTGGTTAAATCTGGCTTAAGACTTTTGTATCCACCAACATTGACAAAATAAATACTGATAGTAAGGCAAAACTTTTTAAGCAATAGTTTTGAAGATTTGGCGTGCAATATATATTTGCTAGTTCGGTTTCTTCATTATATTAGTAAGTATTTTCCTTTATGTTGCAGGATACCAAAATGGAAGCTCTTGCGGAACACCTCAACAACTACACAAAGCACGGCGTCCCAACACCAAACATCTACCCGCAAGGCCAGTGCGACTCCCTGGACGCGCTATACAAGCTAGAAGGAGACTGGAGAGAAATCATAGACTACAAAGGTAAGTCCTCCAAAAAAATCACTTCCAGCAATGGAGAACACCCAAAACCATTTCAGATTTAACCGAACGACAGCAGCAACAGCAGACAGCGGTTTGGGAACTGATCAAAACCGAAGTAGCTTACATAAAAACCTTAAAAGTAGTTACCGAAGTAAGTCTCATTTTAGTGGCAGCGGTCGGATACAATCTATTTTCACTCCCTTTCTCTACTTTCTTCTAGTTATTCTTAGCTTGTCTGAAAAACCTACAATCCGTGAACCTTCTCAAAGAGATCGACACCGAGAAGCTCTTCTCGAATATCACGGAAATCTTGGACACGAATGTACAATTCTGGAGAAACAGTTTGTTTCCTCTAGTAAAGAATATGCGTCAGTACAAGCAGCCGCCGTGCATCGAGAACATGGCTCAGGGTTTCCTGAACATGAAGGACACCTTCAGGGCCTATTTTCAGTACTGCGCCGAACAGGCTAGATGTCAGCACTACTGTCGCGAGAATCACGCCCACAACGAGCTCTTCACCGCGTATCTCGCGTGGTGCGAGACGCAAAAAGAATGTAACAGGTGAGAGTTGTTCCGAGTTCTCAATAATGAATGCGATGATTGGTTCGCAGTATTGCCGCGGGAAGTATTGGCGTGACTATCGATTGCACTCGATTGCGAGGGTATTGTTGAATCGAACACTTGCGCCCACTTGGCCGTTATGAATTTTATATGCGGTGTCTGATTGAAAAGTCTGATTGCAGCGACCTTTTTTTTGCTTCATGGACTGCTGCAGGTTGTACGCTGTAAATTTTTAATTGTTTCTTCCTTATTATTTGCGTTTCTTGGATTTGAAACAACGTAAAACAACGTTATTAATTTATTTAAGTAAATTTAACGATATTATGCTGACTATAACATCGAGTTTTAGTACTTTTTGATGCCCTTTAAAAATAATGCGACGTGATAAACTTCTTTAGGTATACTGAAATAAAAACTGGTTCTGACATCATACATTGTTGAAAAGAAAATCAAACTGCGTGTAAACGACGATATTTCCCGAGCAATAGAGAAAAGATCGCTTCAAAGTGACAAATTCGGGGTGCGTTTTGTCCCTTTTACTCATTACCAGCGATGAGAATGTAGGGGAGACCGGGGCACATTGTATGCCCCTGCCCGGGGCACATTGGGACAGGCATGGGGCACATTGGGACAGTGTGAATATCTTGGTTATTATTGAAGATACCAATTCGATGTTTGGTGAGTACAAACCATCAACATGGACAAACATAATGCCGGTAAATTCATTATTACATCTTATACAGGTTGTTCAAAATTTGAAACACAAATGTCACATTTAAAACTGTAAAATTGTATATCTATCGAAAAAGTAATCTTGCCCTGTGTCATTCCAGACTATACCTGATAAGTTTTCTTAAAATTTAAATAGATTTTATATTATGTATTATACAGACTGTGTTGTTCCACGTCCCGAATATTGGAGGGGTGATAGAGCGTCTTATAATGATGAAGTAAACATCATATTGTTAGTCATGTTAATGTATGCATCCACCAAGCCTGAAACGTTAATCTCACAAATATAAAATTACAAACATTGCCGTGAAATTAAACTAAAATAGTAAAGCTGATGTCGACTTCCGGTAGACGGGAATACACTCACTTTGAGAGTAATTTAGTTCCAAACATTGAAATATATAGAAATAGTCGAACATAAAACTTCTAATGGAACATTTCCCCTTATTTCCCTGTCCCAAACCGCCCAAGTTGAAATGTCCCAATGTGCCCTAACATGATAGCCGCCAATATCGGTAATGTATGGAGAATATATGTATTATTGTATAGAGCCTTACAGCCTGTAGCTGTACTCGTGTATAAAGAGATAAAAGGTTCCAGTCCACCGGATAAAAATCAAATTAAAAATTAAAAAGGCTGTCACTTCCGAAATTTGTGTATATGTTTAATACAATACTTGAGGCTTCGAGCCTTGGAGCCCCAGGAAGTTACAGCCTTTTTTAATTTCATACTCGTGTGTATTATCACGAACAAAAAATCTATTGTTCCAAATACGTTCGTCAGAGCCATGTGCTGCTAGCCGCGGGCCGCCTAAAAAAACTCGACCTTCATTACGTACCCTACGGAGGCGCCATTTTGTCAAAATAAAATAAAATAAAAGAATTTACATTGATCGGTTCATAAGTAAAGTCACAAGAAATTCACAAAAAGTGATTTTTTGCTTCAGACAACCCCTTAAATGATAACGTCAAAGTTGTTTGTAGTGATAGATTTTCAAGGAAAAGACAGTTGAAAATTATGGGATTATTGAGAACTTTTGTTTGTTTATGGAAACCGAGTAGGCGTTTTCGATTGATTTCTATGCGCTGAATACGAATTCGAGCTTGAAAGTTGCGTATCACGTCAGACTATTGCGATTTTTGTTTGACGTTCAGGATTTCAGGTAGTACCAAGTACAAAGTACCAAGATTAAGGATTGATTACTCTTAAACACTTTTTGAGTTTGTTTAGGGCAATGGGTTCAGCTGGCACAAAGTTGCAAAAATTACCAAAGTCGTGTTTAATCATAAACATGCAGAACACAACATACCTGACTATATATAACGAATTTACACCAAAATATAAATAATTAATTCTAACAAAAACCCAACTAAGATTAGCTAGATGGCAAGTGCTCAAATAACAACTCAAATAACTGTTTTAGATTTATTTCTCTTTGATATGAGGTGATGGACTCTTTTGGTTATCATATCGCAAACTACAACAACAAATCTAGCCTGACAAATACAAAAATATGAATTTAAATCCATTCATTCGATAAAAATTATTGTTTTGTTATTTAAAAACACAAAGACTCTTTCGTACTACGAAATCTCTAGCTCGCCTTTATGTCTTAGGAAGAGTAACTGAATCCTCTTACATTTATTTCTTCGATATTCCTTCAACTATTATCTGAAATACTCAATCATGCCAATATTTCAAAAAGACAATTTTACTCGAAATATGTTCCAATAAAATGCATACATACGTTACTAGATTAGATATTCAAGGAACCATATTTTCTTGAAAACCCGCGCGATATCAAAATGATAAATGACTACTACGGCCCGTGTAAGAAGAAGACGACGCGCTTTTTAACGATTTCTAGTCACATTACGGAAACATATGGCGAACGCATCAAGTCATTCTCCAAGCTTGTACTATTTACTTCCAAATTAGATGTAAACCGGATGAAACTTCTAGCTAACTTTTGTGCTTTCCACTATTAGAACATAGTAAATATGCAAATGTTATGAATCTGGCACACTTCCTAAATCTGCAAATAAAATTATCACGGACTTTTCTCACAAACTCCACCAGACCACAGTCGTATTATGTAACGCATTCTGAAACAACTCCGCTCAAATATCTCTGAACACTGAAATATTTCCTTTTTATCTATCTATAGGTTAAGGTTGATGGATATTCTAGTCCAGCCGATGCAACGGCTTACGAAATACGGCCTACTCCTGAAGGCGATCCTGAAAAATACCGACGAAGAAGTTGAACGTGATACTTTAAATTTAATGGTAAACATTTAGCGAAATCGGCGGGTTTGGTTTGCTGATGATTGTGATTGTTGTTTTTTTTGTTACAGATTAGGGGTGTGGATGACTTCGTGAACAAAGTTAACTCTAGCTTAAGACAACGACAAGATAACGAAAGGTTACGGGGCCTTATAATCAGGATAGAGAGCTACGATGTTGTTGTAAGTATTTTTGTGTTTTTTCATTGATTTTAGTACTTTTTACTACCTAAATTAATATTTCAACAAGGCTGTATCCATTTTGAGGTAGGTCTTATTTTGTTTTTGTGGTTTTCTACTTATTTTAAACAACTGCTTTTGGGGGTAATCTTTTCAGAACATTAAAATCTCTATCTGAGAAATATGAATTTCTAGAATTGTAATAAAAATAATTTCACATAATTGCGAGCAAATTTCCTATTACTTAATTTGTCCGAATCTATCAAAATCAATCACCTTTTTATGCGAGCGCGTACCATTATTTTTATCGGTTGCTATTTGTCATTAATTCGGTTCAAAATTGCGTGCAAATTGCTTGATGTAAATGAATTATGTTTATTAAAACAAGTTATTATTTTAGTAATTATTATTCTTTGTAAATTAAACATTAAATTAATATTACAAACTGATACAGTACTGAAAAATGTTTGAGAACTACGGCCAATAAAAACATGATTGGCAACTGATAAGGCTGCTTTTTCCGAGAAATCTTTATCTGACCACTCTGAAGAAATAATAAATTGACCTTAGTTTATGCATATGCAGAATAATAAGTATAAACGTTTTTGAATAAATTTTGATTTTTTCATGGTAAGTACACAATAAAGGGTATCTAGCTAATTTGCTAAACTAAATAAAACTGATATTTAATAACATTTATGCCCTACATAATCATAAAGTGACATTTTACATCTTAGATACCGGGGCAAAAATATTTATTAATATTATTCAAACGGAGGAACAAAACCATTGTAGGACATAAAATTTTGTATGCAAGTTATATGTTCATTAGATATAAGAATATTATAATCACATTATTGTTTACTCTTATCATTAGGGATAATTCGGGTACATCAACTTATTGGTTTACCCTCAGTGTTTACTGTACTTGTGGTCGTGTATGCAAATGTTTGACTGAGTTGTACTCTGTTACATTTGGACGTTGGATTTGTTTGATGACTATTAGACTTGGAACTTGAAGATGATGAAATTGTAATTAAGAGTATTGATTGTTCACGATATAAATATCGGGAACAGAAATCATTCAGCATTGTAGTTAGACTTCAAACGGTTGGTCTGCTCGTGGTAGTGGAACTTATGTTCTACTACCACGGGCCACAAGTGAACCAAACAATTAGTGAAACAATTAAAGTTCTTCACCGAATCTGTCGTCTTTTATTTCGAATACTTAATTTGCACCTCGGGCATTACTTCATTTTTATACCCTCGGGCGACTTAAAAAGCTCTCGGGCCTATCGGCCCTCGACCTTTTTAAACGGTCACCCTCGGGGCATAAACATCCGTGTAATGCCCTTGGTACATAAATAACTAATTATCTACGACTCACATATAATAAGTCCATTGCATACGTATCTATGACTATATAATCCCCATCATTATACGCGCCAATGATTATAATGACACTAGCGTTGTATAATAATGACAGTTCGCTCAAATAATGACCTCATTATTTGAACGAACTGTCATCATTATACAACGCTAGTGTCAAAGTCTGTCAAAACCTGCGTGGATGACAGTTATTTGACAGATTGCCTCGCCAACATTGACAAATACATTTAAAATATTTTGTATAAAATGGAATTTATGATTCGTAGATAAAACGTCATATTTGACTTGCACATAACGGATATAAATCGCTCGCATGATTACACGCTCGCCTACGGCTCGCGTGTAAACTTCATGCTCGCGATTTATATCCTTAATTATGTGCTCGTCAAATAATATACTAATTATGTCCTACATGATCATAAAGTGACATTTTACATCCGGGGCTAAAACAGCTTCTTATTGCCCACGCTGGCATTAAGCGTTGCCATGGTTTATATGTCAAATTTATTAAATATTTGTCATTCAAATTGTAAATTTTAAATTGGTTTAAATATAGTTATTCTGTTTGACAATTAATTGTGTCGGGGCATAAACATCCGTTTAATGCCCTTGGTACATAAATAACTATTTCACAGGTTTGAAACATAAATTTGTAGAACTTATTATTCTCTTATATTAACATGATGTTTCAGTTGCCATCCTATAAAGTTCCACTTTTGTAAATTGTAAATTTCAAGTTGCAACCGATATTGGTTATTTTTTCAGCACAAATTTATCACGCATATCAAACGCCTTTTGAAAAAAAAGCTTGCAGTTTATTATACCTACCATGAAATCAAAAATGTGGTTCAACTTCGAGATACCCTGCGGAGATATTAAAGATTTTGATGAAGTTCTCAAGAACTATGTGCAAGGCCTAATACCTATATTTTTTTATTTTTATTTCTTGCAAAAGATTTTCTCAAAGGCTAATTAACATTTCTATCTTCTGGTTAAGATTCCATGGAAAATATCTACCCGAATCAGTTGTCATATGTAATTTTCAGTTTGGATTCATACCTTTTAAAAAATATTAAAGTAGTAACAAGTAAGCCGGTACCAACCTCTAAATTATTATTTTTCTTACTAAATAAGAATCATCCTACTGATCGCTCATTTGACCATTGCCTGATAAGGAAAACTGACACCGAATGTAAAATATCATCATCATGTGTCACCCCTAGCTCTACAACTAATAAATTCCCTTATTTCACATCCAATTCCCGCTCGGGAAACCTACAATTTTCCGTTTTTAACTTCCAGGAATCGAAGGACGACGATTTAGAGCGATTGCTCAAGACGTACAGTCCGCTAGATCTAACAAAACCGATGATTGGTTGTTCGCTGGATCGGAAGCGACACTTGCTCCTGGAGGGTGACCTGAAGCTGAAGGACAGCAGCACGTCGAAGGTGAGTTCTTCTACTTACCTATATTTCATCTTATACTATCTACCGTACGCCGTTCCTGTACATATATTACGGTAGTGGAATGTGCCTAGATGTATTACTGCGACATGTGCAGAATAAATCGCTCGGAGGATTGCAGTACAGTCGTGAGCTTGTGTTCGAGACGCTGGGCAACCGCAACCGATACTGGCGAACTGATTTGTACATGTCACGTGCCGGTGTATGTAATGGTATATGTACGTAATGTGGCCTAGGTACCTGATCGCCAAATAATGTCATATCCCGAGAGAGAATTGCTGATCCAAGTTGGTTGAAATTCACTCTAGTTACGTATTGGTTTTGTTGCTATTGGTTATGTCTGGAGTTGCATGATACATAAAGAAGAGAGAGTTCGCAAAAAATACTATGACAATACGTCAAAAGTCCTCGTCGATACGAGTCCTGAAAACAAATATGGGGTTGAGCGGGGGGAAACTAACTGTGATTATCTTTGAAACTGTTTCGGGAAAAAATATGATGAAAATAAGATGTGAATTTGTTGTTCTTGTGGTCAATGGGTTCAAAAAAGGTTTCTCTTGGCTAGGGACTAAAAAATTACATTAAATTAACATTCAAATGAAATGGTTCTTACGGAAAAAAAACTCGTGAGTACATAGAAAACTAAATTAGAAAGCGGTGTACCCGAAAATTGGAAGATTCTGGTTCAAATCCAGGCCAAGATATTTTTTCCATAGATTTTCCCCACCTAGATTAATTATATCATGCCCGTTCTAATTTAGAATTTTACACTGATAATAATTAATATTATAGGTTAGATGCCTTATTGTTTTCGCCTTCTGCCTCAAAAACTGTTAGCAATAAGAAAAAAAATTAATTATAATTTTTCGAGGTTCTAGTTCGATGATCCTAAATGGTATCTCTATAAGAGGGCAAGAAATTGTAAATTTTTTCATGATCTACAACTTTTGAAATGGATACTTTTTGATTCTAAGACAAAAACTGATTATTTTAAACAATCTCTAAATATCTCAAAAACTTCCTGTTTTTTGCATACAAAAATGTATGGTTATTAAAGACATAGAAAGGCACGCTTTCACAAAACTTCATCAAAATTGAATTAGAGTTGCGATAATGAAAATTAAAAAAAAAAACAGAAACATTTTGAGGTCATTTTAAAAAGTGACCCGTATGAATGTTGTTGATTTTTTTATGGTCTACAACTTGGCACAGGACATTTACGAATAAAACGTCAAGTTTCACCGGAAAATACAATAATATACTTTACACCCGCTTTCAGCCCCCATCCCCCACCAAATAAACACTATACCACCCCATGACCTGCATTTTTCCGACGTTCACTATGAGCCCCTTTACCGTTTCCAATGATAAAAGTCCTGTCTACAATTAATACCTGTTTTGGCTTCTAATCAGTTAATTTGCCTGCACTATTTGATTATAATTTTCTTTTTCTTATGGTCTTTTATCTTTAGTTTCTTTTTGTATAACTTTGTCAGCTTTGTTGAAAGTCTTGAAATTCCCATAAAAACCTTTAACTGTACTAATTTCATAAAATAGAATGCGGCCATACAATTACTAACCCTTTCTCTTAAGCGGACACCTCCCATAAATGCACAAAACTGTTAGAACCGTAATTTATGTAATTTGTATGATCTGTAATCTATGAGACCAATGATGTGGAAAAGATAATAATATATGTTTATCCCATTTTCCGACCTTTACAAAGGTCCATACAATGATAATAACTTACTGGCAGGTTGTGGTAAAAGCATTGACATTTAATGTACTTACTAACTTCTTTTGTCACCTTGGGAGACACAAACTTCCCAATATGCAAAAGAAACTTCCAGCAAAAGTTCTAAATCACCATCTATTTTGTCTTCATCAATACACACTACTTTGTACTTGTAAGCCACCAAATATTATGATAATAATGCATTAGAGACATTGCTCACAACGACTTTCCAGACTTTAGCATAAAACCACAAAAAATACCTCTATCGCGTAATTACTGCCGGTTGGCTCTATGGTGACAACGGTAAGTTAACTTTCTTTTTCTTTCTAACTACAGTAATTAAGAGTAACAAAGGGACAATGTTTTAAAGCAGCCACAAAATTGTCACCTACTTAATTAACTTTAAACAGTAAACTTAAACACACCAAAACATTATCAAATTTCACGCTTTTGTAACACATACATCCTGTACATACACCACAAGCATAAGGAGCAAAGTTCACACTTCACCAACGTCTCAGGACAGGCCATTGATCGCAATTTGCTCGACTCTAATCCAAATTCCTGTCGTCTAACATCGTGTATGCTCAGAACCCACCGACGAAAAAAGAATCGCATTAATCTCGAGCGCTTACCCTTACAAGATTTACAAGAAGAGGGGATCTTTCCCTCTTTCCCCGAGCTGGGGAAAATGCATTTAGGGGATGTATCCGCTCCCGCGGTTCCCTTGGTTAACCTTCCATAATTTAATCATCGGCCTCTTCGGTTTTCCAGATGGAAGTACACTGCTTCCTGCTGACCGACATGCTGCTCGTCTGCAAGCCGTCCACGAAGAAGGGCGGCGCCACCATGCGGGTCATCAGACAACCCTATCTCGTCGATCGGCTCGTCGTCCACGAGCTCAACAGGGAGACGCCGTCACTTGCGCTCATCTACAAGAATGAATTCGACATGGCGGTGGCTGGATTCATACTGCAGAACAACGACCTGAAGAAGTTGAAGGTAGTAATTTTGTTGTTATTATTTTTTATGGTGGGCCTTTTTCTAGCGTCAAGAAAAAGTATGGCGCAGCAAATATTAGTGCAGAAGATTTGATTAAATGGGTGCGCTTTTAGCGTGCATTATTTAAATAGATATGTGCAATAAAATAAATACTTTGAGCATTAAAATAATAAATATTGTGCATTAAATAATTATAAATACATATATTACATACAAAATTACCTATTGTGCGCTAGAATGGATAACTTGTGCATTAAAATAATACACTTGAATATTTCATAAATATGCATATGTTACGTATTATGAGCCATATTTGATTCATATTGTACCCTAAAATGAATAACAAAGCATTCAAATAATAAATATTCAGCAAGGTAATTAGCAAGCGTATGGCCTTACATAAACAAAATTTTCGACAAAAAGACTGTTGAAAATTAGGGTAGTATTGACTTATAAACTTATTTGTTTATGGAATGCGAATAGGCGTTTTCGATTGATTTATTTGCGCTGAATACGAATGTGAGCTTGAATTTTGCATATCAGGTTAGGTTATTGCGTTTTTTACGTTTCTTTTCGGGAGCAGCTTGCACCACACTTAAATAATCGCTGTAAAAGCTTCAAAATCATTTGAGAACAAACTTTTGGGATTTCAGGTAAGAGTGCAAAGATTAAGGTTTACTATGAGACAATTTTAAGGTTTCTAGAACAATAGGTAATAACCTGGTATAAATTTGTCTAATTTACCAAATCGCATTTATTACATTTTTTCCCCAGTTTGTTTTTCAAAACCTTGCACGATAAAAAATTAAATTATTTTATTAGATTGGTTTTCAGGGCAGTTAGTTCAACCCAAACCGTAATTTCATATTCAATTTACAAAAGTTATTTTCCCTAACATAGTCTTTTTGGCAAAAATTTTCTTTTGTAAGGCCATAAAATGTTTCCGCTGCCATTTCCACAATTATAACTCCAAAAATGTGTGTTTTAATAATTAAAAACCGACGTCTGTTTTTAAAATTACACAACTCAGAGATTTTCCCATGTTTCTATACTTTACGCGTATACTACAGGTTGCAGAACTTTAAACACATTATATTCTTTCTAGGGCGCGTTATAATTTTTCGTGGTACAATTTAGATTGTTAAATGCGCTTATAAATTTTTCAAATGCTTATTTTTTTACTATTTTAACTATTGGAAATATATTTTTTTCAATGAACAAGTATTTTTTATGCTGCTCATTATATTTTTATAGACGCACATTTATTTATTTAAGTGTACAAATATATTATTAAAGGGACATTCAAATATATGAATACACAATTATTTACTCTGATGTACATTTATATAAATTTATTGCACATTTTTTAATGCACAAGTATTTTTTTTAATTGCTCAAATATTTTTTGTACGTATTGGATACATATTTTTGGTATTGGTCAAATATTTTATCACATGCTTAGAAAAATACACTTTTTATTTTAATTATTGCGCATATAATTTGTACTTATATGGAATGTCGTGTTTCAATTGCATGTTTTGCCCTAAAACGCAATTCCCTAATATTTTAAATAACTATGATATCAACGGCTTTATCGATAATTATAATTTGCGCAGAAACTACACTATTAATTGGTCTCCCATAGACCAGCTCCTTGCAAAAAAAAACTGGTATATGAAATTCTCAATGGTGTAAATTGTTATTCCTGTTACTTT
This sequence comes from Melinopterus prodromus, assembly GCA_964023965.1. Taxonomy (NCBI): domain Eukaryota; kingdom Metazoa; phylum Arthropoda; class Insecta; order Coleoptera; family Scarabaeidae; genus Melinopterus; species Melinopterus prodromus. Next base: position 65,490,230 of record OZ030393.1, read on the forward strand.
AAGGCGTCATCATAGAAATATGAAACGTAAAAGTGTGAAACAGCAAAAATCAAAATACAATAATGGAAACTTAACAACTAGCCTGACCAACAGCAAGAATATTTTTGTGTGTTTTCCGTAGAATCTGTATCTGAAGGCAGATATTTTTAATTGTATCTAGTCTGTAAGAAGAAAACGCGTATTTTTTTGGGGGGTCTTGAGGTTTTTGCGTTTATTTGCTTAAAAACTACACCCAATCACAATTTCTGTTTTCATATCCAAAACCTACGAAAAAAGCACCCCATAATCAGTTGTCACTTGTTCAATTTCTGTAGTTATCAGCCTGGGTAATTATTTACTTTTAATTATATTATAGTATTTTTAAAAACTATGTAAATGTGTTTTTTTTTCTTCTTCTATGTTAGAGTTGGAAAGATAGCATAGCGAAAGCGCAACAACTCTACGATCAGGCGAAGCAGCCAACTTACTTCGAGGAAAGTTTAGACCCCGACTACAGTTTTGCCGACGTTCTCGAGGGCGACTACCACAGTGTGCAGTTGGCTCCCAGGTCTCCATTGGCTTCCTCGTCGAGAGCAAGTCGCGTCTCAAGCCTGGCGCACAGTCACAGGTAGGTCGCCTCCACGATTCCGTTTCCACCGGATGCTTTACAACTTAACTGTGCCGATTAATTAACTAATTGGATCGGGCAAATTACGTTTAGCTCGACAGCGTTTCGGAGGAAGTGTTGTATTACGTGTGGCGTGGGGCTTACGATGAAACTGGCACCGGTTCTCGACTAATTTAATTCCGCAGATGTTTGCATAGTTTTAGCAAATATATCTGATGCAGGGTGCGGTGGTCCAAAACGGTTTAGTTTCGAAGTTGAACAATTCTAATGCTGTTAATGTAATGCTGATATCTGAATGAAACTACAAAAATTGTTTAACAGAACGTTTGTTTCTTAAGGGGGGAAATGCTGATATCTGAATGAAACTACAAAAATTGTTTAACAGAACGTTTCTTTCTTAAGGGGGGATTCCAGTTTTTTCCTCTAATATTACCCATTTTTTATTGACTATGCAATAAATCAATTCCAAATTTGGATCAAATATTTAGTAGCTTTTCAAGTATTTATAAAAAAATAATAAGTTTGATGATTTACGCACACTAGTCAAAATAAAAGGATATATATTTGAGGAAATGGTGAGTTATGAAACTCAAAATATCGAATTTTCTCAAAAGAATGACAATGTTTTCTCTGTGACAAAAAAAGTACATAACTTATTGCATTTCTAGTTCATCAAACGAGAAAGGGATGTTTACTGAACATCCAGTTAAAAATGAGGTCATTTCGTCAAATAGTTTTTGGTATATCGTCCGGTTGGCACGATAACTGTCCACGAAAAAACTGTTCCGAGAAAAAAACACGTTTAAACTTTCAAGTACACTTTATAACGTGACATTTAGTACTTACAGTATTTTTCTGCTAATATGCTATACCAGGGCCATACTTTATTCCATCCTCCACTTCTCAGAATTTATTTTCAGACATTTGCTCATTTCCACACCTTGTTTGAGCTTATTTTACAGCCTCGAGTGTACGTCTTGACGACCTCACTAGACGCTGTTTCTCGCGCACATTTGCAAATAGCGTCGTTTCCGTACCAATAACGATTCCTATTGTTGTCATAGTCTTAACGACGACAGAAAAACGCCTTTATTACAAATGCTTGTTGCTGCATAAGCCGCAATTTTGATAGGTTTTGAGTCACGATAAAGATGTTTGGGTGAGAGGCTCCAGATAATAGAATTGAAACTTTAGTTGTTGTTTTGAGTGTCACCACCTAAACATCGTTCTAGCAACTCTATCGACGACCAGTCGTTGTAAATCGGCTTGATGGCATTTTTGACATTTTTATCAAGTGTTATTGAATTCATCCAGTGTTTTCTCGGGTTCGGTTTTTCGTCATTTGCACCAACTCTGTGATCCCACAGCGCAGTACGTACATGCTGGGGATTTTCATTTATCTAGATCTTATGATAGAATTTGGTCCACACAGCATTGTACATGTTATCAACAGTCTGGATGTCTTCTGATTGGTAAACCATAGAAAGTTGTTTATGCTTTTCAATATACAAGCCGGATCGGACATTTTTGTTGTCTATCAGCACGTGTAGGAGTTTTTCTTGAGTGTTTACTATCCATGGCTGTTTACGAGAGAATTTTTGTTTCGGCTAATTGCTTATAACTTCGCTAATTTAGCAAATTTTGTAACTTCGTACACAGATTCTTAAGACCTTAAATAATAAAATCAAAAAAACAAAATCGATTTTTCATCAGAAAACCGGAATCCCCCCTGAAATTTGCTAAATCTGGCAAATTTCATTCGCATTAATAGTGACAATAGTGACGTGATGATTATGTAAAAACGCTATCTTCACTAATATTCCATTTTCTCTAACATATTTTCGTTAATGTTATTATTATATTTACACTTACACTTATTATACTAGTGCTTCCATAGTTCCATGTGGTGACCATAGTTCGTAACCCTTTCAAATCATAGAGGAAGGCGCTATGGCAGGCGCTGCAGTATGCTACGAACACCTTCCAACGTCAATTTGACGTCATCAAACATTTCTTTGATGATATGTTGCATCGTGTCTTGCTCATAAGTTTAGATAGGTGCAGAACGGTCCGACATGCTACCAAATATTTGGCGATGCAAGGTGTTTAGCATCATGTAGCATTACATATTAAGCACTCTTAGAGTGCAAAAATATAGTAATCGCAAGTAAATTCAAATTAAAGAAAACTCAAAACAAAGATTAAAGAATATAAGGAGTCCAGACTGGATAAGAAAACGCGTGTCTGATAGTGAGATATATTTGGTCAATGAATTAAATATCTTTGAACTAAAAGGAGCGACAAAGTTGACTACCAATGGTGGATTATTATTACTATTTCATATCAAGAGGAACGACGTAGTTGTAACATATTTTTTTTTACTTTATCATACGTAGTATGTCGTAAATGTTACTATGTGATAAATTTGGTGATAGAAGAAAATACATAGTTCAACCCTACAACAAATTTTGGCCATTCATAGTGATTTTCTCTGAATCCTTCGTTATTGTATAACATACATAAAATTACCAGTGAACTTGTGAACATCCTAATTTTAACAACAAGCCGATTCTGGAACCTCCTCCATGTGCTTGGCCTTGAATACCATGAGTACAAGGTCATTTTTGAGGAGGAGCAGACTTGTGAACATCCTCATTGTTAAAAGCAAGCCGATTCGAGAACCTCCTCCGTGACAAGTCAAGGTCACTGAGGAGGTTCCCGAATCGGCTTGCTTCCTCTACTGATATGTACAAACAAACAATCTTTTGTTACAGCGGATCTGTTGAAATGAACGACCAGTCGTCCATCGGATCCGGGAAGGACCATTCCAGGGCCGTATCCGTCGAGAACGAGAATCGCACCGCGTCGATATCGAGCGACGAAGGCGTGCAACCGTTGCCGCCCGATAAGTCTTCAGTCTCCCAGAAGAACTCCTTCAAGCAGAGACTACTCAACAAGACACCAAACACCTTAACGGTCCAACCGTACACCAATCTCGGCCAGAGTCTACCAAATCTATCGATGGGCTCGGCGAACATACACAGCCTAAGTCTGAATCTGAATCAGAACACTCTGTCCGTACCAAATACCAAAAACGGAAGTCACCTGCTGAGTCCGACGCACCGCGGCATCTCATATCCGCCGCCGTCGCCGACGAGAGCCAATCTCCGAAGAGGCTTGGCAATATCGCAAAGCAAAAATCCGCCACTGTTGAAGACGAGACACGTGAATTCGACTGCGAGCGTTTCGTCTGGCCAGGTGCCAGCGAGTTTCGACTTTGACGTGCCGGTTATTGCAGGTCAGTATCTCAGCCAATACTCGTAAATCTGGACGATGGGGGATTCAGGGTTGTATTTCACGGGTCGCCCGTAACACGTCAGACCGTGTACGTGTGTATGCATTTTTCGGTTCGAAATCTCATTTCCGGTATACGCGAATCGATATACTTCAGTGCGCCACGCTTACCTTAAAGATGTTCGGACACGCAGTGGCCGTACGTACTCTATCTTATGAGTATTTATGTTGCGGTGGTTCTGGCCAAATTATTAAATTAAATAAAGAGTTTTTCTAACCGCCACTTCTACCACATGGGTCTTTGCCTCATAGCAGTGTTGAAGGTTCACTAATTTGAGCCTACTTACAGAATTCTATTCTGGTAGGTCTTAGCTACAGGCTAAATGCCTTTGATCGAAGGGCTAATTTACAATAGGCAGGATAGGCAGATTGCTGTAATAGACTACCACAACTATGCCAGTCCTCTTTAACGGTGCAAGCAGATTTAGGCGTCTCTCAGCAAGGACCCAACTAATCTGTAACTAATTTATTACCGTCTCAAGAATAGTGAATATTTGCGCTCCTGCCGGTTGGGAACCAAAATAAATCTATCTAATAAGTCTAAAACTTAAATGATCGACGTCCAAACGAGGGATTTTCGCGTCTTTCTTCGCCAAAAACCGCGGACGCGGCCGCGGTTTTGCCTTCAAAATGCCATTTCGCTGCTGCGTGGACTCGCGAATCGCGGATTTAGCGCCCATTTCTCTGTTTTTTTTGCGAAAAATTGACGTCCGACGATATTACCGCTTGAAATCCATTGCAAAAAAAAATTTTGGAGCGGGTACACCCCGTTCAGCACTTTCCCGATAATTGCAAACCTTAACTTCTCAAAGGATCCGAGGAGAAGCAACAATGGACGCTATACCGCGGCATTTATGGCTCGAATAACCATTCTTCAATGCATAGGCGCCAGGCTGTCCTATTTGTTTATATTTTGTCCAGTTTTCGTACTATTTTCCTTCAATTTGAGTAAATTTATGGATATCGGTTTGGGAGTGTACTTCTACTCGAGTCGCCATGACGACGGATCATCTTTTGTAAGCTATAAATTAATTAGGTAATTAATAAATTACCGTAGTAAGAATAAGAAATTTAACTTTGGAGTAGTTAAACATGTTTTTTTGCAATAAAAGAAACTATATCTAATACTTTACGAAACTAATGAGAAACCGTTGACTAAGTTAGAAGAGAAAAACTGTATGAATTCTTCGAAGATTTTTAATCAACACTTTTCCTATTTTTGAATTCTTTTGGTTCTTTTGAGAAACTATAAAGAAACATTCTGTCAACGTTCTTCGAAAACCAAGAATCACAACTTGATCCAGAAACCAAACCCGGAATACTAGGTGCATCATGAAGAAATATACCATACTCTAAGACAAGACTAGAATATACTGAAAATCTGAAAATACTGTAAACAGTTTATTTTAACCTAGTTTGCCTTTATTTTCTTATTATTTTATGAATCGTTATCTTTATTTACGCTTAGTAAAATCCAAAATTTTGTACTACTTTATTTCCTTTGTTTTTTAAACACGAATAATCTGACATATTTTTTCTTTTCTCTCTCTCGTTGTTCAAACCAGAAGAAGAGAACTGGTAGCAATTGGTCATTTGTTGTGAGTCTGTTTTGCTCTGTCGATTGGTCACAGTGTGCTGATGCTGCAAAAAACGCGACAGCAACTGATTTTTGTAATAGTTTTGTGCTATAACCACGCATTCCCAAAGTTTAGGTGAGCACCTTGGTCATTTTACCACATCTAAACCAGCATCTCACAAAAAGGAACATATTATTTAAATAAACTATTATTTTTTTTCATTATGACCAATGTCAGCCATATCTAAAGTGAGATGCCGGTTGTACTTGTCTTTTTCTACCATAGATCACTTAGATAATTAGAGATTAGATGCATATTTAGACGCACTTGTGTATTGTCAACTGCTTTAAGATGGTACAAAAACGTCCACAGAGTGTTTATGGCGCTTTATGACAGGACTTAGCGTCATCGAAACTTCACGCTACGGACATTGTTAACGTTAATATTGTGCTGTCTTTTTCAGGCGTATTGCCGGGTGAGCAATGCGAGAATTTCAGCAGGGGTCAATTGAGACAAGCGATGGTCAAGCGCAGCCATCGTAATGACAACAAGCGATATCATACTGCTGGAACAGTTGATGATATCAAGGTACTGTATGAAGACAATATCGCTTTGTTGCAGCTTATGTACATTCTCCCGCCGCTTGTATTCTTCCTAAGCTGCCTGCTGTTATAATGATGCGCTAATATGTTGAATATTTATCGTTGCTGTGCTTTGTTAGTTTTTTTGTTTATTATCAAGTATTATTATTATAAGTAGAACTATGGAACTAATATATATTATAAAAATATTTACAATTAGGCTATATATTTGTTTCTATTTTCTTGTTGTTATTATCATTATATTTATCATATAGTTGCACTTTATTACAGTGGTTTACATATTTTTGTACTGATGCATTTCCACGCAGTTGCTGTTGAAATAAATTTGTTTTTCAAAATTATTTTTGATTTATTTAAAATATGTTTGTACTTACTTAACAAATAATATCGGCTGGCATGCTAAATCGAAATAAATTACTTCTTTTTTCCTGCTTGTCTCAATAGATATTTTTTTGTAGATTACTGATCTATATCTACATCACTTCAGTGAGACCTCGCATTGATCTTGGTTTTATAATTTACCTATCGTTAGATTTCTCATTTTAGCCTACTTAAGGAATTATATAGATTTTTTTAGAGGCTCAAAAAGTACCAAAACAAGATCCATTGACCTTTGAGTACATATGCCATACCTTTTGGAAAACACAAGTTTGCAAATGTGGTCCATTTAATGCATCTAATACGTATTTTTAATTTTTTCCCCTACATCTTACAAGTAGAGGTACATATCATTTCCTTCTTTCCAAATGGATTGGTTTTATTCCTCCTGCTATGTGTAGGTAAAGATAAAACATTTGCAATAAACATTTTGTATGTAAATACATAAAGCTTGTAAACATTAAAAAAACGCGCTAATGCATATGTAATAGAAATAATCCAATATTAATTAAAAAGTATAATGATAATTAATAATATATTGGCACGTAAAAATTGCATTGTGATACCTCGATCATAGTCTTAAGGCAGTAGAACTACTTATTTTCCTGCTCCTCTATTCTGGTGTAGTCCAAAAGCTGTATGTTGGTAATTCCCCCCTCCGTTGTGATGACTGGAACGTCCAAAGATGGAGTTATGTGTCATGGCAAATGAACAAAACTAATAACAAAGACTGTTTACATGTGCAAACGTAATCGGTTTAAGTTTGTAGTTGGCGCCTGGTGAACGGCCTACAAACGTTCGACTGACACAAAGTGATTTCCGGTCCTTAAAAAGTGCCCAGCCTCGCCTATGGCTCGGCTGTGTATCTTCAATATTCTCGTGCCTTACTGGAAAGCTATAAATTTATATAAATATATATATATATAAATATTCTTGATTCTACTGTATTTTTTCATACCAATTAATTTGCAATCCTCAAAAATTAGGATGTTTGGTCAATTTTATTGGTGGCGCCATCTCTGGAAATACTGATAAACTACTGATTCGATGTACATGATGTATACCTACACACACACAGTTCTCTAATCATTTTGGTAAGAATTGAAATCTAAATTACAAAATATGCGTTTTTTTGGGTAAGCTGGGGCACAACAGCATAACAAACACATTGATATGTACAAAATCGGGTGTTTGTATTCGAAATTCAAATTTGAGGTGCACTTTGTGGTCTTAACAAAATACTACTATTATAAACCCTAAATGGAATCAAAAATTGTGTTCTATTGAGCTATAACTATCATAACTACCTTCTTTGAGTGCAAAATTTGTTCTTGGGCCAGTACAATTTCAGCGCCTGCTGTAAAAATACTTTTCCTGTTAAGTAGTCAACATAAGACTAATCCACTAACTTGCAAGTTATGCATATTAACGAAACGTAACAAAACAATAATTAATATGTTTTGTAATTATTTAATGGACGTTTATATTTTCTTTTCCAGAAAAATGACAATAGGGATGCAAGTATACACAAACGGCTTTCTTGGAACTACGGCAGTCAGGAACCACCGCCAACGCAGGAGGACGAAACATAGCAGAGGAGCCTGGCCTCACTGATTCTGGTCTCCTTGCTCTACTTTTCAATTAGTACGCTCCTAGAGTACATGTAGACGTTTACAGGAGGAAATGAAATTATTTAACAATAACCTCAGGTTAACTATTTAGGATTTTTTCGAGTAAAATTGTATAACTTTTTCTAAAGTGGACCAATGCCACCACGTATATATATGAAACACTTGTGTATAAAAGAAAAATTGTATAGTAACATTCCTTTAGACGAACATTCCCTTCTGTCCTTGAGGGGTGATTGTAATGATATAAATCAAAAACTAATAATTACTTGATAAGTTACGAGAATATTGTCAGGCCTAATATTATTAATAACTTTTTATAAAATATATATATTGTATACTTTGCCATCGTGTGTAGGTGGTCACTTCGTAATGTTTAAGGTTTTTGCGGGCACCCGCGGTTGTCAATTTTTTAAGCCGCAACGGGACCCCTTCCAATGTACATATTTTGCGAGATTCAATTTGTCGAGAGAACAAAATAATAGTACAATGAATTTTATATTCCCTATTATAAAAAAAAGAACAAGGTATCTATACTTGAGAAACAAACGAAAGTAGTAGATATATTTATTTTTCGTTTCGCTTTACATGAGAGTTTGTATTTATTTCAGATTAGTAAGTTAAAATAAAACCCGTAAAAAAATACTTAAGGATCTTAGAAGATAATAATACTTAGTACTTTTGTTATTAAGAATATTTATTACTATTTAATAAAGTAAACGAAAAAAAATTGTAAGAGGGACGGCGACGATCGAAATTAATAATTTTAGTTCGTTTCGAAGTTTTGGTTTTTCATTTTCGTTATTAATTCTCGGTTGTCGGCTCCCTTTTGTCGTCTTATACATATATTTTTTCTTATCAAATCGAAGAGGTTTAATAAAGTGAAATGTTGTCGTAGTTGAGTGTTTTCCAGTATTGCGTCTCATCGCAATAGCAATAATAGATTACTTGAGAGAGAGAGGTGCACAAAATGTTGACATTTGTGAGATTAAAAAAATGAGAAATTTACAGAAATAAATTAGATATTTTAAAAGTTAATCCCTTTTATTTTTCTTGTCATAATCGGGTGCCTCGTCTATGTATCGGCGGGGCACAATAACATCCAAAATCTTAAGAATTATATGACACAACGTGATGACTAGAAGAAACGGCCATACACCACTACTTAAATACCTGAAAAAATGAGAAAAACAGCGTTTAGTAAAAGAAGAAAGGTAGGTATGAATATAATTACCTAGCTAATTTTTGGGATAAATTCGTAGACTTTTCATTATGTATTCTTTTGTAGACGTGTTCTGTACGTTCTGACACATTTGCCCAGTTGTAATATTTACTTACTCTTTCATTGCATTCAAATGGACAAACAAAGTTACCTTGGTTAACATCCAATATTGCTTTTTCTAAACCTAAAACACACATGAAATCAAAAAATGTAGTGCAACTTTATTTGGGAGAGGGCGACACTGGGTCAACAAATCCAGACTACAGTCTGGAAATGTGGAAAAACTTATCACAACTCTAGTATTTTCTTTGTAATTTGTCCTTGTCTCTTATATCTTAATTTGTTAAATTTAAATTATGCCAGGGAATTTTGTATCAAGACAAATAAAATATAATATAAATTTAAAAAGGCTTTAAAACTTTCTACACATTTAATCTAAAAAGTTAAGTTATCAACATACCATCCAGTAGGGCTGGAACAGTTGGCTCCGTAAGATAAATTAAATCCGGTGGTAAAACTTCTGGAATACCTCCAACTTCAGTCGATACAATTTTCAAGCTAAATATAAAAGAACAAATCAGTATATGCATTCATTTTATATTAGAAGGAGAAGCTTTCTACAAAATTTAAAATGGGCAGTCGTGAAAAACATGTCATGGAATCAGTTAAGAAATGAATTGAAGAGTATAAAAATTAACAATTACTTACCCACAAGACGCTGCTTCTACAATTGCCATACAGTATGCCTCGGTCAATGAAGTGTTAAGAAAGATGTGACCCTGATTCAGAACATCTCGTATAGCAGAATGTTCCAAACTACCCAGCAGTCGGACCCTATCTTGTAACCCCTGTCTCTCCCGTACTTCTTCCAGTAACCTAATAATGGAAAAACTTGATATTGTATTGACGTTGAAAATAAATTCATTGATCTGTCATATTTCAAACCACATTCAGTAAAAGCATTTTGTTAAATTGAAAACTTACCATCTCTTTGGACCATCACCACCAATTATGAAGCGTAAGTTGTAATGCTTTTTACACATTTCTGAAATGACCTGAGCCATCAAATCAACTCCCTTTCTGTAGACCAGTCTTGATATTATTACAATACATACTGAAAAACAAAATAGTTTAATCTTATTGATATTTTTTACTTTATCATATATGACAAAGTAAAGTAATCATGGCAAATTTTTTTTTTAGCTTTTTGCGGAAATATGTCTTTTTGGGTCCCCTGAACATTTTTGACCAAGGTACAAAAAATGTAAGTCTATGTTCAAAAGGGTCCAAAGGCACTGTAGTAAACACTCTAAGCACTTTTCAACACTTTTGCAAATGAGTCGCCATTTCTGTAATTTCATCAAAATAAGTAAATAGTAAATTAAAGTAGAGGAAATTTTGTGTAATTTATATCTATTGTATTATGTATTATGTTATTCAGAGTGGGTCATTAGCACTGGTCCATATTTCTGGTAACTTAAGAGATAGAAACAGAGGTAACTGAATACTCAGTACTGAGTATTTAGTTAGCTCTGAAGAAGCGAACAACGTGATTCGCGAAACATTAGCATACTGAGTATTCAGTTAGCTCTGAAGAAGCGAACAACATAGTTTGCGAAACGTCAACATTTATAAATCTTGAGATTCGAAATAACCTGGAAGCAATTTATTTTCCAAACAATTAAAAAGTTATATTAATAACTCCTTAATTTAATTACAACCTACAACTTCTATATTATTTTATTAATTTTATTTTTTAAGGGCCCGCAACTTTAACATTCTGTCCGTCGCAAATGTTTATGACAATAAAATATACTTACTGGTTGTATACGATTTTCTACAAGGTTCCGGTACAAACAATGCAGTGTCAACTGCATTCGGAATGACGGAAACTCTATCAAAATTAACGCTAGCACGCAAAACAGTATTTTCTTTACCAGTATGCGACACGCAAATACAATGGTTGCAATCAGAAAGCGTTATATCCAACAACTTATTCGTAATAACAGCACTGGCATCAGCAAAACCAAATAAACTATGATCAGTAAAAACAGTCTGAAAACATTACAATTAATAACTTTTATACACAATACAATACAACGTACAGACCTTCAAACCCATTAAACTAGCAATAATTAAAGCTTCATGTGCTAAAGCAGAAAATGCAGAATGTCCATGAACTATACTAATACGTTCCCGTATTAAAATGTAACGTAACATAGGAATATTGCAGAACATGGTAGGTAAGATGCATTGGTTATAGAATACAGGGATTGGTAAGTAAAACACTTTTAAACCATTCGTCAAGTATCGTACTCCAACGCGGTCTCCATAACTATGCGTTATAACGATTACTTTATGTCCGTTCGTGATCAAACACTGAGACAAATTGTAAATGTGTTCTTCGACCCCACCCATGTTGGGGTAAAAGAAATCCGAAGCCATACTAAAATAGATATTTGTGTAATTGAGTGAAATTTAGGTATTTTGAAAGGAATATTACCATATTCTGAACTTTTTTTGTATCCTGTAACTCATTACAACAGTCTACTCAGGAATTTGTAGGTTAGAACTTAACCTAACCTAACAAAGCTCAAGTGTTCAGTGAAGTTCAGTCATAGTCACAAAACATATGAAGTACCTAATTCAAACTGACTGTTTTCTTCCCTCCTTCTTTTCCTAGCATACATAATTACTAAATAATACACAAATTAATTTTAAAACTGAGTTAATTTATTTTAATCCAAGTTATTACAAATTTGATTGTGTCACATCCAGTACGATAGTCACAAACATCGTAATTTGTTATATACAAGATAGGAATACGTGGTAGCTTAAAATTAACGTAAATCTACTGATGCTAGACTCTATCCAGCGCCTCAAGCATAACAATACTGTTACCGCGGATTACAATCATGCCGATATTGTTTTTTGAGCCGTCTTTGCACTCTTCAATGGTTTCATCGACGACGAGATTCATGAAAGGGTCGAAACCTCGCAGGATGCCTACAACTTGCCTGCCACCGTTCAGTTTCAAGCTGAGTTTCTTGTCCATGAATTTCTTCAACTCTGGAGGATGAGCTTTCGACATTTTGCAGGCGGTTTATAGTCTACAATAAAGAGATAGTTCAAATTTAAGATAAAAATAGATGTCGAATAACTACGTACTTCGTAATTTGATAAATAGACGCTAAGTAGTCAGCTTTCAATGCTTTTTAGGTTATGTTTGTGATTTGTAAAAGAGAAAGGAACGTTGATAAACGTTTGATCCGCCGGTAAAGTAGCACACCTGTCTAAAGGTAACCTGTATTCATTCTTGACTCTTGTATGTACTGCTAACTACACGGCTCACCAATAGATGGTGTCCTAATTCGCGCTTTGATCTGTTCTACATTACCAAATTATTTAATGAAAAAAATACAATAAACAAGCTTTTTAAGGAAAACAATGGTGTTAATTTGCAAAGAATTCAATAAATATAATGTATTCACTTTTTACTTTATCCTACGAACTACAGTGAGCGTCGATAATCCGAACCCCGGTAAGCCGAACGTTCGCTAATACGAACGCCCAAAACACAAATAATAAAACACTAAATCACTGAGTAACCGAATAAAATGCCATTTTTGTTGATTCCTGTTTACAGAAATATATAAATAAATAAATAAATATCGGCTTCATTGGCCAGAATACATGCACAAATTATAGCGAAAAATAATTACAACTATTCAACTATTTTATTTAATTTTAGAAATGTATTGCTTTTGTTTTATATCTTGTATCCAATACTCGTTTTTAGCTGCATTTAGCTGCAATGTTTGATAATCCGAACAATTCGATAATCCTAATAATCTTCGGTCCCAATTAGTTAGAGCCAAAAAGCTTTTTGTTCAAAGGGATTGAAAGGAACAGATTTTTAACGATTTTGCAAATGAGGCGCCATTTCTGTAATTTCGCGTCAAAATAGTTAAATAATAAATTAAAGTAGAGGAAATTCTTAATAATTTATGTCTATGATATATTTTTTTTTAATTAATAGTTTAGCTGCATGAGCAAATTCTATTTGATTGAGATCGGTAGTGTCTGCATTAATATAAAACTAGTTAGCCTCGATTTCATAGATATTTTCATTCTAATGCCAGCAGATAGTGCTACGCTGATGTTATGTGTCAAATCCTGGCGAACTCGTTTTATTTTAATGCGAGATCCATCGATCTCGACCAAATGGAATCTCATGCAGCTAAACTATTAATTTTATATATAGTATAATAAAGTCATGTGCCTGGACACATCAGATTTTGTTATTTGTATGTTTAATTTCTTACTCCAGACTTGCAATAAATCTACAGCATCTATCTTGATATTAATAAACAATAACTAATTGTGTTAATGAGAATATTTGAGAATTTCAAATATAAAATATAAAATGAAGGAGACACTTTTGCTGAACATTGAAATTTTCTAGACTGAACGTTCATTTGTCATTATCACGGCGCTGCTTCCAACTTTATTACTACCTTTATTAAATATCAAGGAAGAATTTCACTCCTTTATTAAAGTTTATAACGTCTATGACGCCTGGAATATTTTTAAAATGTATTAGCTAGTTAATTTTCTCATTTCAGCGGATTCATTCTACAATATGAATATCATATGAAAATCAAATGCAATAACTTTGTTTCGTCTATTTGGATTATGATAGTTGGAGTTCTTGAAACTTTGTTTAAATTACTAACGTGCCAACCTTGGTCTTATTGCTTATGTATGTAACTATATAGGATGGGTATTGGTTACATTCATTGCCGAGAAAAAGTGCTATTGGAAGACCTAGATACTAGATAGGTATCTGAGTAATATAAATTAAGACTATACAATCCTTGGAGTTATACATAAATAGCTAACAACTTAATTTAGCGGTATTTGTCATTAGTGATAAATAGAGTAAAGAAATAGGGTAATCTATTTATATACCTATATTAATAGAAGGTTTGCAGTTACTGCACAATGGGCGATAGTCTAGTTTGTTCACGTCACCAATAACAATAGGAGTGTACTGATTATTTCATCATTTGTTAAATTAATGTGGATTCTTGCCAATTGTGCCCAATTAACTTTGTGTTTCTGGGTTTATTGCCAGACCGTTAGCGAGTAATTGAGCAGAATACAGAAGACAACAGAACACCAAAGAGTCACGTAATACTAATACAGCTTGAAAACGGAAAGAAATATGCCGTGGAAATCTAGGAAAATATTTGGAAATTATAGAGAGAGCGAAAGAGGAAATTGAAGAAAGTCAGGGTCAAAATTAGGCAGTCGAAAAGTTTTATTGGTGACAACAGCCGACCAGATTGCTCGCTTCTTCAAGCATTACTGAATCCTCAGTATTCAGTAAAATACTGACTACAAGTGTACGAGAAATATAGATGATTTGCCGTAATATGAAGATGCGAGTAATAATTAGTACACCCGAGGTAAAGTTTTTGGAAATATAAGCCCGAATGTCAGCCTGGATTTATAACAGGAACCTCCGCAATCTTCAGTCCGCCATTCTAACAAATTGAGCTATCAAGGTTGGAAGAAATTGATATGCGAATTTGTCATGTCAAGGATCCCGACGAAATTCTTACTTTGTTCTGCTTAGCTTAACTGTTTTGAAGATATTTATAGAAACATATGTGAACAAGATAAAAAGTCTGGAAACGATGTTTTTTTTTTAATATTTCTTAAAACGTTGTTTTCTCCTGCGAATTATCTATTGCTGATTATCTTTCGATTAATTAAGAATTTGTATTACATGCTCAATGAGCACAATTCTAAACTTTGATGTTGTTATTCCAAGAAATAATGCCGCCTTTCGATCGCTTAGTAATTCGCTATAATAATCATTTATTGCAGATTCGATAGACATACAATAATCTAGGTCTTTTCGGCGTTAGAAATCCGCTCTGTACAACTTAGCAAATAAAAAAAGATCTTCATGGTATTGTCGCCGAAGTATTGTTTATCAATTTGTTATTACGAATTTGTGGTGATTTCCAAAAAACAAGAATCATTCTCTTCAAAATAATTATTGTTTTTTATTAAATTAATAATCCAGGGAACACCTCTTTGCTCTTAAGACCCAGTTCTACCTCTCCAACGCGTTTTCAAATAAAAACGTTATTTATTGTTCAAAGTTTATGGAATTTTAAGTTGGGCTGGATGAAAAATAATTTTTTTGAAAGATAAATAAATATTCATTTTACTTCTACATCTTTGGCTTCTTTCAAATATAAAACATCTAGCCCAACATATGATACAAAAATAGATTTTTTACAATTTTAACCCAGGCATTTTAATTGCGATTGGAAAACGCAATTGCCAGAAATATACTTATTTGCCCATATTATACTGCTGCCCGGTGTTGACAGCAGACGTCACGAGCTTTAAACACCACCTTAACTGGTGACTACGGATTGACGTTGGTGGGGGACAGGCTGACCACTCCCAGCAAAACAAAAAAACGTTGAAACAAAATATTTCCTGTTGCGGAGTTGCGATGTTTTTAGGACGAAGCCAATAGTAAATTTGTGGCTTGATAGCATGTTTTGTTGTTTTCATAATTAAGAGTATTTTTTATCCCTGAACAAGCCACCGATAATTTGCGAAATGTTGTACAATCAAAAAGGTCTCACTAAGAACACTTTTATAGCCTTGTTAACCCCAAAACACACATTTTCTCTTAAGTTAATAATGTTAATAATCAACCATAATATTTTCTCGGAGTTGCACTCGTAATTCAGAAATATGTTTGGAAAAACTTTATTTTATTTATTTATTAATATTATTCTAACGGAGGAACAAAACCAGAACATAAAATTTTGTATGCACCTCGGGCATTACTTGATGGTTTTACCCTCGGGCGACTTAAAAAGCTCGAGGGCCGATGGCCGGTCACCCTCGGGGCATAAACTTCCGTGTAATACCCTTGGTATATAAAAAACTATTAGATTCATTTGAAAAACATATTATGCAAGTTTTAATGACATTTTCAAAAGTTACAATATCAAAATTCAATTTGTGGGCCCCTCAAGCGAGGGCCGCCTCAGGCCCCTAGTAAGTAATCCCAATTCAGCCCCTGCATTGCCTCAATTTCAAAGATAATATGTATACTTTTTAGCCCGGATTTTTAAGTGCAAAGACATTTATCAAAAACATTTAGCAGCGTTATAATCACAAGCTCATAATTTTCTCTTGACAACAATAAACCAATATAAACAATGCACTATGAATGCGGTCGATAGATTTTTGAAAACCATGTTGAAGGAAAATACGTACTCTTTACAAATCTTCCTTAAATAATAATTTTATTTATAAATCTCAACCGTTTTCATTGCCGTCAACTTTTGTGTGACAGTGTCAGGAAATACATTTGCTGCAATTTACTGCATCGCCCCTTTAACTATTAGGTATATAGATTTAAAGTTTAGAAAATTGACCAGTTTTTTGGGTCAACCAACGTAATGTGAGACGCTATGTTGCATTTCCAGATTTAAGTTGTCTAAATGGAAAACTCATGTAACAAAATACGTTTCTTCTCTTTCATACCTCTTCCATTTCCTCCACAACTCTTCCACTCCCTCCTTTAAACCTTTAAACTTCCACCATTACACTTTAAACCTTTAAACTTCCACCATTACAAAACAAAGTTACTAATTTCAATTCAAGTTTCATCAATGATAGGTTTTGATGTTTCTCTATAAACTGTTCAAATATTGTTTCAGTATTAGTATTCAATTTTTGTCAATAAAATGTTGTTCATCAACCTAACATTTTGATTAATACCATGTATCACGTATGCAACAATGAAAGTCCAAAATGCAGACAATATTTCTTAGTAACTCTCTCAGCAATCTGTAGCATATATTTTCTTCTGCTAGCGCGTGGACAACTATCAACAAGCTATCAAGCAACAAGTTCCTCAATGTCCTTATCCCAAATATTTAATTTCCAATAAGTACCAAAATTCCCGAAAAACACTGACTAACAGCAACAAGCACCGCCCGTCAACAAATTGGCGACTGATTAACAACCCAAACAATTACAAAGCCTCAAAATCGTTTATTATTCCTACCACCAGATGTTCATTAAATTTCAAAAAACATATTCCAAGAACAGCGTAATAGCGCCATCAACATTTGCAGATCGCCGGTCAACCAGCCATTCACATCCATAACCAGACACCAGTTCATTATTTATACTTGTATATACAGACTTACACGAAAGCCAGCGAGGTCCTCGTATATTAGCCCGTTCATTGGTATTAAGTTCATCAAGATATCCTTATAGAGCAGCACAGTTCCGGTCTCAAACCGTTAACTTCTTCAGCGGAGAGACGGGTTCGCGAAGAACAGAATAGCCGAAGGCGGTGGCAGCACCGTCGCCGCACAACCCTGCGATACGAACTGCTCGGTGGGTTACATAACCTGTATGAACGCTGCGCGCGCCTCTACCCATATGTTCTTCAAACAGCGCAGTCTATCTCAGACTCCAGTGCGCTTCAGGCAGCGGTAACGTTGGGTTCACGCCGGTTTTATAAGCGATTTCATCGTGTTTGGCTCGGTAAAACTGCTCTGCTACACGCGGTTTCACTCGTTTTATTAGACAGGCATCAAGAGTTTCGCGAGCATGATGTTCGGAAAGGGTTGTTCGTCGGTGTTCGTATTGTGTTTGATGGTGTGGTCGTCGCCAGTGTTTTGTAGAAATGTTGAAAATTCGCCGGCAACAAGACAGAAACGCAGTGTACAAGTGTGGGAGACAAGTTGTGCTAAAGTTAACGAGAAATTGGAATTCCTAAACGCTACCAACTTGCGAACGGATGCTAAAGGTAATGAATTGTTCGAGTAGATCTGTCAAAAGTTTGCCCACGATTGTGGAATTTGATGGTCAACTTGGAAAGTAATAAATAATAGAGGAGGCTAACTTTTAAAATCAAAACACAAGAACGTTGTGGATGAATTTCAAATGAATGGAATTATTATTATTATTAAGATATTGCAAATATTGATATGGGTAAGATAACAGCCAAACTCTGAGTGTGTTTGTTATTATGTCACTACACAAATGAAGATGATAAACGAGAACAGCTGATATCTCATGTTATGCACAATCAAATTTATCATTGTAGAAGTTTTTGGTTTGATATTTTGTGAGTTTGGTACTATGCACCATTAACACTATTGTCCAAAACACACCTAACCCAAGATATAACTTCACGTACAAAATTCCTATCGCTTTCTCAGGTCCAATATTGACATTTATTAATGGATTGAAACGGACTAAAAGTCTATCAATTTAGCTCCAAGAAGAATCAAACCTTTTATTCTCTGATGATACAGTTTATGTATGTAAAAGAAACGAACAATAATACCAACTAAAAAGTACCTGATGTTTTTTTGGTGGGCTATATGTTTGGAGCAAACGTCATTGTTTTGAACAGATTCAGATTTTTTTCGTAGAATCTGAGTGTGGTGATACAAAAAAATGAGTAACATCTTGACAAGAACATGGTCACAGTCGAAAATGTCGTTTTGGGGCAAATGCCAGAAGTTTTTTTAGCATTTTGTTTTGCCTATAACTTAGTATTCAGTTTCATTGCTATAGCAATCAATCAAATTTGGTTTTAAATAGAGAGTGGGCAATTTTCGAGATTTTATTTTTCTGGATATGATAATACATTCTATTTGATCGAGATCGGTTGTTTCTGCATTAATATAAAGCTAGTTACCCAGGATTTGACAGATATATTACAATTCTAACGACAGTAGGTAGTGTCAAACGCTGATGTTTTGACAATACCTACCGTCAATAAAATCAAAATATTTGTCAAATCCTGGCAAACTAGTTTTATTGTATAGACCAGGGAATAGAGCAGAAAATGACTGAGTTCGTGACAAAACTACTGGCAGGAAGCCGACGATCCTAGGTCACGTGGAACAGTCTGTAGATGTTTTGTGATGTGTTTCCTACTCGCAAATATTATTTCTTAATTTATTATAAACAAAAACCTCCAAAAATTATGTTGTTTTTCGCTTGTAAAAACTGAACCGGGGTTTTGGACTTCCTGTATAACCAAAAATAATTTTTTGAAATGTACCTTGAAGTACAAGGTAAGCTTGCAAAATGTCAAACTCTTGCCTTTATTAGTAACTGAGATACAGAAGACGGGAGGTTAGTTGCAGGACCCTGTATACATAGTATGATAAAGTCATGTAACTGGCCACGTCAGATTTTTTCTTATTGCTCTTTCCCTTCTAATTTCAAGATAGCAGGGTATGATATAAACCGTTACAAGTGCCAGAATACCATTTTGGCATTTCACCTCATACTTTTCAGTTCGAATTCATATTCAGCGCCAAAATTAAATCGAAAACGTCTACATATTGGGATAACGTTCACAAAATAGATGTTATCTGTACTTTAAGGTTTTAAAAATGTATATCTTTTTAAAAAAATATCAATTGTAGGAGAAATTTAATGGTAAAAATAGAAAAGCATTTTGGCTCCGCTTAAAGAAAACAAAATAGAATATATATAAAAAGAAAAAAAATCTATTTTTTAAAATTTATTTAGTGGTATCAAAAATAACTCATATCAATTCCTGTAATCTGGACTCAAAAAATGTACAACGGTCACAAATGAGCACAGAACACAAACAAATAACCCACAAAACATTGAAATTATATCTCACGACCACGAATTATACTCCAACACGATGTTTTGACAGTTTATACCTTTAATATTTTGTTGTGAAGATGTGTGAAGGCATTAAATTTTCCGTAAATTTACGCGGTTCTTAGGTAGGTGAAAAAATACAAATAAAACGTCCGTCCCCTTTGTATAAAATATACGGTCGCTGGAGTCGAGGTGGAACCAGCAAAGAAGCGGGTGGGGAAGACCATGCCCGATGGCTGCTGAGTCGAAATGTTTCCTGAATATAAATTACTTTATTCCTTTTATAACTTTCCGAGAATACCTGTGAAAAATGGTTCCCTGACCTGTTTTAGGAGCGAGCGAGACACGCCGGGCCGACGGTGAATAGTCACTTTTATAGCAGGTTTCATGTCGTTTATTCTCTCTTTCTTTTTCATCCGAAAATGCCTCTCATCCTCACCGACCGATCGAGCCGTTTCGTCGTCCGGCCATTCACTAAACCCAACCGACGACGCTCTCAATACACATTCCGATGTAGTGGGACGGCCCTGTATATAAATCGTATAATGCTACATGGTAATGATGAGTCATTCCCTAATTGTTCTATCCATCGCGCACAGCCAACCCGATCTTCAAAGTAACTCAAACGGTGAGAGAAAACGTCAAAAGGTGCGTTTTATACCACGGCATATGAATTCCACGCGTTTGAGTATAGTTCGTCGTCTAACGTATCGTTGAAGTCTCCACACTAAAATAGCAAATTTTGCTATTTTTTTAGTATTTTCTCATTATTTAAGCAATTCTAAGACGATTGAGACGTATTTATCTCTATACAAAATTTCTTGGTTTCCATAATAATCCCTATTTTTTACTTTGCGTCAATAATTTTTTTTTTTAGTTTCGAAGTTGCGGTTTCTGTATTTAGAATCTAGGGTATTTTGCGGATACCATGTTGTAGTACTGTAGTAAACTGTCAACTTCGTACTCTGCTTTAGCCTATCACAATAGAGCTTGGGGCAACAAAATTGCTCTAAACAAAATTGCCTGCTTTCTAAGACACAGCTTTTATGGTTTCCACAATAATCTCAAACAAATGGCATGCGTTTATACCACAGGAACATTTCTGCGTGAATTCTACGCGCCTGAGTGTAGTTCGTCGTCTAGCGTATCATTGAAGTCTCCAGAAAAAATAGCAATTTTGCCATTTTTTTCTCTACAATTTGATTATTTAAACAATTCTAAAACGATTGAGCTGTATTTATCTCTATCCAAAATTGCTTGGTTTCTGAGCTATAGCATTTATAGTCGCCAGTTTCTGGTCAAGGACAAAGTTTCGCAGAAAAGAAACATCTTGTTCCTTTCCGATCTCATTCCTTTTGCGAGCGCGCGTGCAGGACGAATTGGCCTCACCACCAGGACTAATGTGTTTAGAGATATACAGTTAGAAATGTCTTGTTTTGCAGCGCACAACGTATTTACCGACTGTAGGTCTAATCTTTATTGGCGTAAAATTGCTCCATGCCTTATTGGTTTAAACAAAGAACTTTTATCTTATTCATTTATCTTTTACTACAAGCTTATATATGTTGTTGTTATTGTTTTCGAATGGGAAAGTTATTAGGCCTTAAATCAGAAGTTAGATATGTGTATATTTTTAAGGACTACAACTGAAACAAAACCATTTAAAATTTACCGGAAACTTTTGTCTTAAAACAAATACCACCACGTACTATATCCGTGTGCAAAATTGGGTTTTGCTGGAAAGGAGTTGCTCGTAATTCTTGATACTGTACATACTACATATACATATATAGGAGCAGAGTTTTGCAAGCATTTGAGAGGTTTTCGTGGAGACGGCTGTCTTCAAATATTTACGTGAAAAGTACTGGAAACGAACTTCCTGCTATATAGGAGCGTTATCTACGTATTACAGTCACACGGACTTTTACGACCCTGTGCTCGTGGTAATTGTAACCTTGATGGAAATGTTGGAGACCGCCCAAGAATTTCGTAAGAATAGTACGATCCATACTAAAGGATTCCTCAAAGCAATTTGACTTCTTGAAATTTAAACAAGTCTATACTGCTAAATAAATTGTTTTAAATGAGATTTGGTCTATAATATCGACGATTTATTGTCATAAACAATACTATTGTATAAAAGAAAAATCTTCTTCAGGACTGCTGAGTTCATTTGTATTGATTTCTGCATTCATTCGCTTTATTGTGTTTGTTTTTGTTTTTATACTAGCTTTAATTGGTATTGATTTTCTTGACTTCGATTTGCATTGATTTTCATTTCATTTGATGCTCGTTGTTTCAATATGACTTGTACAATATGACTTGTCTCATGCATTGTATGTACAGAGACCAATAATGTTTACTTTTGCATTTTCCCATGTAAAATAAAGTAAAGACTTCACATTACATGGGGAAATACACGGGAAGAAGACATTTTTTGGTATTTTTCAAATAATTGTTCGGGGTTTGGACAACGTTAAGATTACTCAATATGGAGTTGATACTCCCCAACCCACCACCATAGTACCGTTAAACTACCCTTAAATGAAAATATGTAAGTAAATTCTTCGTATAATTGATCGTTCTAATTATTTTAGTCTAGTGGAATGTTTATACACATTTGTCAATTTACGTTGGTGTAACGAAATTCTATTTATTTATATAATTCGTTTTTCTCGAAAATCAGTATGAATTCTGTTTTCCGAGTTCGAAATAGCAAATTATTATCTTACAGTAACGTTATTCATTAAAAAATTACTTCCTATTGTTTAAACAATCAATAATATTATTCATTTACAACTTTTTCTGATACTGGTAGAAAAATCAGCTTTTTGAGAAAATAACTTATAAATTTCATGTTTGAGGTCTAATAAAATTCCATTTGTTTAATTGTAAAAAAAAAACAAATGTGGCTTTATTAGATAATATAGATATATCTCAAACACGAAATTTATTAGTTAATTACACCAAGAAAAAAAAGAACTTTTCTACTATAATTACTAATTAGAAACAAAAGTTGAAAATGAATTATAATTAATGTTTAAACAATAGGATAATTTTTTAATAAATAATGTCATTTTAAGGTAATAAACTGTCATTTTAACTCAGAAACCAAAATTCAGACAGATTTTCGAGATAAACGAATTATTTCAACAAATAGAATTTGTTTAAACAAATGGAAATTAACTGACAAATTTTTTATCATTAACATTCCTCTAGACGTATAGCTTTATATATAGCTTTAACATAAATTTTCCCAAACCCAAAACAATTATTCGAAAAATACCAAAAACTAAAAATTCGGTCAGAATTTTTCATTAGCGATTATTATTATTAACATTTAAGAACTGATTCGACTGCGCCATGTTAGTGGAGCTAGTTTCACCCGACTAAACAATACTTTAATTCCCACTAATATCCCCATTTTTAAAGAAAATCCTGACCTTGAAATCATGCACATTTTGTTTCTAATGGACATAGCAACAAAGAATTCCCGAAACCGAGGTATGTACACCTCAAACGTGCCCTACACTGTCGAGCAATTTACATAAGCAACCATTTGCATAGTTTGCGCCATATAACTCCGGGAATTTACATAGTTTTCCAGAAAACACGCCAACCGCCGAGGAAACCCCTACAACCGAATGCCGAAACGTTTTCATATGTATTTAAATCCGGGCAAAAGTCCGGAGAACAATTTCGCACGCTCTGGGATCAAGTTGGCTGCGGACGGGGACTGACGTTTAGAACGCGACGTCAACTTGACAAGTTTACATGCACGCAGAATTATGTCAGCATCCTCGGGTGGGTAAATGTATGCACTGGCTCGAAGTTAACATGACTTGCTTGATCAAATTTGCATTTCTGTTACTGCTGTATAGTTTGCGGTTATGGAAATCTAACTGGCAAACGTCTAGGATATATCTTGATACCCGCCAGTCGTATAGTGAAAGTATTCTGTGCTGTTTATACGACAGATTTTGACGTTTGTTTGTACTGTTTGTAAAGAATAGTCTGTTCACGTAATATAGTTGCCCATTTTATGTTGACTTTGCCAAATAATAAGGAAAACCAATAAAGCAAAGGTATAAAGGAAAGTACAAAGAAATAAATACGGTATACACTATACAGGATGATCACGTAGTAATCTTTTATTCTTTTAAACAAGGATTTTGTATAATTTTCTGTTAATGCCGAGTGTCTTTAGTTCATATTAGGTATGTCATAATATGATGAAATTCAATGAAAATTTCGTGTAGCCCGTGTAGCACAAAATATTAAGGTTACAGGTTAGAATATTTTTTTTACAATACACGTCGATTTTTTATTATTAAAATACACATTTCTGTAAAAAGTTGGATTTCCGACCATCAGTTGTTACTGAGTTATGACGTCATTGTCATACTGATTCGAATACTGAATTTGGTAGATCATTTAGTTGTTTGAATGGTATCGCAAATAATTTATGGGCTTACATGAGAGAATTTTCGAGAAAAAGCCAATAAAAATGTTGATAACTTTAAGGAAAATAGCTTAAGGTTTTCAAAAAAAGTGGGGTAAAGAGTCAAAAATGCTATTTTGGTGATTTTAATAAATTTATAACAGTTGGACGCATTGCCCTTGAAACAAAAGGGTGTCATAGTAAACCTTAATCTGTGTACTTTTACCTGAAATCCCAAAAGTTTGTTCTCAAATGTTTTTGACCCATTTGCAGTAATTCTTTAAGTGGATTGCTGACAGCTATATATATATAAAACGAAACTGTAAAAAAGACGCAAAAAGCTGACGTGGTATACAACTTTTGAGCTCAAGTTTTGGTTCAGCGCAAATAAATCAATAAAAAATTATCAATATTCCCCTAATTTTCAACTGCATTTTTTTAAAATAACAAACAGTTACAGAGATTTTGTCATATTTCATAGGTCATAGTTCATAGGTCAAGGTATGTATAATGTATATGTATTTTTTAATTCCAAATGTCACATAAACTAGTCAAAATAAGTACATGACATTCTTAATATCAATTAAATAAAGGATGTTGGCGATTCATTAATTAAAACTAAGGTATATTTTCTCCACCATGCTTAAATCCAACACCCTGTATAGATGGGAATATTTTTTTATTGTGGAAAATAATGGGTCAAACAACTTTTGTATAAACATTTTCTATCTTTCTCTTAAGACAACGGAAATATCTCTCAATGCTACATAAACGAATCACCCTGTATAATATGTTGCCGTTTCCTTCATTCTTCTGCATTCCAGATTACAAATTTTCAGATCTTTATCGTTGTAAGGAACATTGTAAGGAGAGATAAATGGGAACTGCCGCTTCACAAACACCCTGTAGTGTTTATTCCACCCTGTATTGTTTATTCCTTAAGGTCAATGTTTAGTGGTAAGCTCCAGCAATATTGTAAATAAATTTATGTTCTTGTAAAAAGAATTAAAAAAGTCCTAAGGTAAACCCCAAGTTCAGTAAGTCAGCCCCAAATTTAGTTATGTAATTTATATTATATTTTTCAAAGTTCAACAAATGCCCCTAATTCCGACACTAAGCGTATATTGTAATCCGACACCTCAGTGAACCTAATTCTGACACATGTGGTATATTATTCCGACAAATAGAAACATTCAAGTAACTATTAAGTGTTTTAAATATTGTTTAATAAGATTTATTATTAAGAAATGTTAAGCATTTATGTTTTGCCATTTTTAATGAAACACAGTCGAAACTAAGTCCTTACTCTTCTTCAGTCTGCCCTCTAAAAAGAACAATTACAGAATGCATAAATTCACACAAATAGATCAGGTCATATAAGTCATGCAATAAAACAATGAAAAAGCACCAACTACATGCGGTGACAAACGTAGATACAACTATAGACATATCTTTAATACAAACCCTAAATATTATGAAAACCAGTGATAATTAGAGGTAAAAAATTCTGTATTCTGTAATTGTTTTTTTTTATCACATTCATTGCCCAACTCATTTGTTCTCTTTGACGTTCGTACTTTCAGCCTGGCCTGAAGACGTGTTAACAGCCCGAAACATGTAGCCAAAAGAACAAAATTATCTCATAAACGTTGGAATCCTACTACATCATTGCTTAATATAATACACCAACGTAATACTGAAACTCATAGCCACTATAATGTGCTCTACTGTAAAATCGGCTAGAATGTAGCTAACAGTTAATATACATAAGTTGGCAGCATACAAATTCGCGAAAAATTCCATCAAACTACGAACTACAAAACTCAGAATAGGAACTAATAGTAAACGCGAAAGTATGCCCGCGTATCAGCATTCCAAACTTTAGCACTGTCACGTTTGGTATGTCGATTCCCTGGCTATTTCACGCTAGACGCAAACGTACAAACTTTTCACGTTAAACCGTGTGTCGGTTTTAGCGTCAAAAATATTTTCCATCGGAATGACCTTTTCGCATAAATAGGTACAACGCTGCCCGTTTTTTTTGCTTCAATATTTTTACGCAGTGACTAAACGCGCTATTTTAGTAAATTTTCCCGAAGCGTTTTGGGACGATTTGAGTATTTGCCGTGATGCTCAATGTTTACGGTCCTTTCAAAAATGTCACTGACCGCTCTAAATCGATTCGCGCCGGCTTTGCAGGAATTCAAATAAAAGTGGATCGTTGTAAATGCAAAAAGTATGCGGAGAATTCTAGTTCAAGTTGAATTCTAGCTGGGAATGCAATCTCCGTTTTTGTGGATCGGTTGTCGTTGTAGATTGTACTAATTTTGTGATAGATGGCGTGTGAATGCTATTGAAAATATGTGTTCTGTAGTGTGTGAATTGAGGCGTTTAAGCTCTAGGATCAAAAGCGGATATGTGGCATAATAACATACGCTACTCCAAGAAAGCATGAGAATAATGATAATAGATTATGATTGTAGCTCATCTAGTGCTAAAGAAAATAATAAAAAAATAAATGTTGGAGGTATAAAAAACAAATAACTGTTAATACTAATGTTAGTTTATCCACAAAGTATGAAAATGGGATGAAATAAGTGTGTCTTAATAAAAGTTTAGAAGCAAACGTTTTTCAGAAATGTGGGTAAACTTTCTGCAGCTTATATTGGCAGTCCTAAAATATTGGAGGAAACTCTAGTGTCATTATTACATATTATCATTTTTTTAATGGAGTCATATTCTAATAATTAATAAAATATGTAGGTATTATGTCGTACTTATATTATGTCCCATTATGCACAATTGTTAACATCATTTTTCACTTTCTCCTGAAAAATATACCTGTTTCTGACTGAATTGTGCAATTTACTACAATACATTTACATATAACAGTTATCAACTTAATACACAAAATGAATTAATAATCAATTAACTTTTAGTCTATATATCAGAGCATTATACATTTTTCCAAGTAAAGTCTGGTTACTCACTATCTGTCAACCAAACGGAAAGTTCCAGACGTAATCGCAAAAACTTAAATTGTAACCAATTTTCTTCAAAACATTTTGTTTACAAACTTTTGTTATATATAAGACGTAAACCAATTTCTACCCCACTTTAATTCT
Organism: Melinopterus prodromus; assembly: GCA_964023965.1. Lineage (NCBI taxonomy): Eukaryota > Metazoa > Arthropoda > Insecta > Coleoptera > Scarabaeidae > Melinopterus > Melinopterus prodromus. The sequence continues at coordinate 65,517,877 of OZ030393.1, forward strand.
TTGGGAATAAACTAACAATAGTATAATCTATTATCGAAATTATCGAACAAACTTCTTTAAAGAAAAAAAAAATAAAGATGTGGGTTAAAATGTGCAAAATTATTCTAGATTTCAGGAGACACCTCATGATAAATACTGAAGAATAACACTTTTCCAAAACGGGATGACACATCCACGCCAAATTCGGTAAATTTTGTTTGCTATATAAAGAAGGTAGTAGCAATAATTGTGCTAAAACTAAAATCCACGTTTTATGTATATTTTTTGATATTATCAACCGGACCACGATTTAATTATACTGGTAACTCGTGAACCATAAAAAATCATGCCGACACCTAATTCTATCCAACACAAAACCCCATATACATTATAACCGACCGTATATCACAAAAATAGGGGTCGAAACGAGCATTTTTCGTGACAACGAGCCTCGGCGAGTAGATAAAGTTTCGAAACGGTCGCATTAAACGTGTTCGAATAGCGCGTTTTTATGGCAACTAATTTATATCGCGAGCGCGTTCCGATACATTAACCCCTGCTCGAATGACTTAATATCAAACCTAAATAGCTCTACCAGCCACCCTTGGGCCCAGTATATACCGCCTTACTGGGGTAGATACGAGACGTGATAACCGCCATTGGGACACATTAATTAAATGTCAATAGCGACCTCTGACGTACAAATTGGTCGACTACGATACCAAAGTCCGATGTAGATTGGGAAATAACACGGAAATAATTGATTGAGATAGATTTGCGATGGACGACGACCAATAAAATTTTATTGTTTGTTAAATCGTAATGTATACAGAGTGTTTCAATTCCTGTGTGCCAAACGCAAGCAAATAAATAGAAGAGGTTTTATACGAACAGCGGTTTTAAGGACAAAAAGTGTAATTGAATACCAAAATATGAGTTTTAACGACTAAAGTGGAAAATGAATATCAAAATGTGTTTTAAGAACAAAAATTGATCAACAAATTTAGTGATCTACGCACCTGCTTTTTATGCGAAATAAAAATTTATGCATTGAAAATTTAATTGTTCTGGGCCATGTTTTAATAATGTTGAGGTGCTAAAAGATATCTCGAGGATTTGTTTTTATTGTTGACACGATTGTTCAACTTTATCAAGTTGGAATACCTGATTTTCAATATGAAAATGTCAAATCAATCGTCAAATTATAGTAGTAAGAAAATCAGAGTGCAATTTACAAAGGAAATATATGTATTAGATTTTTTACTTCAATTATCAGGATTATTAGATAGATTCAGGATAGATTCAACAATATGTGAACGATTTCTGAAGTGGTATCGGTATGTTGTAAATTTGTGATATTTAATCCGCATTTCCACCAAATAAAAATACCAATAACCAGAACCCACTGCTTCCTCAATAAATTTGTATTACAGAAATAATGAGAATATTTCCAGATACGTTTTGTCGATAAAAGACTGGAATGATAAGGTATAATTTAAAATAATATTAATATTTAGATTATTAATTAAATCAAAACAATAATTTAATAATAATAAAAATAAAAACCATCGTCGTGCCATCGTCAAATCAAAAAATATCCATTTATTGCTATTACTTTGGTTGATCTGTTATTATATAAGGGTAGGAATCTTTCAAAAGATAATGTGTCTCAAATAGTTCATAATTAATGTTTTTGATAAGTTTGAAATTATCGTTCTTATTCGTACTTCATTTTTACTATGCTATGTTTATTTTGCAAATGTGTATTTTCATGGTGTGAATTTTTATATTCAATTTACCGGAATTATTATGACAGTTGAAAAATTTGATTGACACAATTAAATACAATATTTTTAATTGAATATTATCTATATTACAATTTTAATACCAAGCATATTTAAAGTAGGGTTTTAAAAGGTTTCATAAATTTAACAGAAATTAATTAAAACTCGGAAATAAAATTTGGTGTGCTGTCACCTCAATTGTTGGGAGTCTCTAATTTGTGATGAGAACACATTCTGTCGTTACGAACGAATGCCTATTTTATCGTATAGAGTACATATTTGTCGGACAAAAATTTGTCGTTGAGAATATCCCCTATGATTACTAGTGTTATCTAATAGGTAAATCGAGGTAAATTTAAGATCAACTGCACTTGATTGCCAATATAATAAATATGAATAACATACTAGAAACTATTATCAGTACATTAGGAATGAAACCTCCCTCTCCACCAGTATGGATTATTATCAAGTTGGGTCCATTATTTATATTTTGTTTACGACTAGCTGGAGTATTTTGCCATATATGTAATTTCAAATCAACATCCCAATTTGTCAAAATATTAGAACGATAAAACCAGACCCTCTTCTTAGTGTAAATCAACTTTACCAGCAAAAAATAACACACCTTCATACGAAAAAAATTATTTGTATCATATTATTGCTAATAATCATTCAGATACCAACAATTATTTTCACTATAATAAGCTTGTAATACACCTGCTCATACTGTTTTTACATGTATCATCAATGTATCGCATGTTCTGTCACTCTCTCGTATACAAACATAGATTATATCTCAAGCCAGATAAAAAACCCAAACGTTATCAGCGAGTTCGTCTATCTACAACTGCACTCTGGTGGATTTTTGTAATCACACACCAGCCTTGTATCCAATCAAATCCGGAAAACAACATGAAATAAACCAGCAAGTCTTTCAACCACTTTTCAACTGGATATATGTCTCCACACCGCTGCGCAGCTCTTGAGGACACGATGCCTTAGGCCCCTGCGGACTTGCAAAATTGCTTTTGAAACAATCTGATAATGTCGTCGACTGTACAGTCGACTATAGTAAATCCGACACTGTCGAAAGGTTTGTCGATATCAACGCCGTTGTTAGCGTTTGTAATGCGTCCGCGAACCCTGTGAAACACGGTCCTGCGAAGTGATTAATAACTATAAATCATTGCAAGCGCGCCAGCGGAGCTCTGGTATTCAATAGTGCTGGGGCTTGAGCGGTCTTCTGGTCCCCAGACAGCCGCGCATTATATCATACAACCGTGACAAACTATTTGGTTACATGCCACTCGGGTTAATTAATTCGTAATATTGCGCGTGATCCATAATAGCGGTGCTTTGTGTATTATATTAATGTTGTGTATGCATGTTTGACTAGCGCTGTAAACAACGCTGTGAGATATGTAGGTACGTTTGGTATCTTAAAGGTCTAATCTGAATTCATAAAGTGAGATATGAAGTGCTAAGATTGTCATGGTGGGAATCGTTTAGAAGATAAATAGTTTCTCGGTTATACCGTCCGTCAAAATTCATGAAGACCGCACAAAATAGTGACTTGAAGGTCATGTGGTCGTTCCGTAGGTCGAGCGCGGAAACTGGCATTTTGCACTGCATGCACTTATTGATTCTGATTCTGTTTCACTTGGTGTCAGGATTATTCTAGTAGATTTCAATTTATCGGCCATACGTATTATTATTTTAATTTTGTGTCAATTATTTGTCGCAATATTGTTTCTTTTTAATGCCATACTAAATAGCATAATCTGTGGTAATATTCTGATAGATTTTATTTATTCGTTTTAACCAGCATTTGTAGTAAATATTTCCAATGTTTCTCAACCATCCATTGCGGTTTTATTTTTTGATATTAATTTATTGTTTTTGTTGTTGTTTTCCCGTTTTCAACCAGCATTTGTGGTAACTTGTATTGTATGTTTTTAAATCTAAAATTTAATGGAAGCCAAAGTTTTAAACAACATTTACAAACTAAAAACATATCGACGATGTGATGGGATATCAAATAAAGAGATTTTTTTTTGCAGACTTATCTGAAGCCCTTATTGCAGCAAATATTCCAATAAATAAATTAAATAATTCATCATAATAACAGGCATAAAAACAACAATAGCTAACACAATTACTTGTGGATTAGTACTGACGGAACTATTGACATACACAGATAGAAAAGATTTCTTGTTTTTAAGAAATGTATTTGTTTGAAGTTATTCTTTTGGGTCAAAACATAGTTCTTTGACGCCAACAATATTTACTTCATTGAATACTCTAGTTTATTTGCTTGCTGAGATTAATTTATTTGAAATATTTATTTAAGTGAAATAAATATATATGGATACAAACAAAAATTGTTTTTCTTTAAAGTAATATTTTTTTTGATTAAAAAAAAACGTTTCTTTGCACCAATAAAATATAATTTTGATTCAAACATAAAACTCTCTTTAAGTATCTACAATTTATATTTCGTTTAAAGTAATATTTTTTCTTTGGCTTAAAAATAGGTTTACTTCCCCCAAAGAAATCATATTTTGATTCAAATAAATATATTTTTAGTGTCATCCAACTGTATTGTTAGATGGCGCTGTAAACTCTCTCCTCGCACTTCGTACATATCGAGAGTATAAAGGCCGCGTGATCGACAGTATAGGCTTATTGAGTACAGTGCCTACAGGTTCAAGTTGCGATTCCAAATCAGCTTTCACTCTACTAACTTAACCTCGACTATATGTAGGGCTGGGAAGACCAACCACTAGTCGAATTTTACATTGTCCTTTTTTCCAATGTATGCTTATGTGATGCTGTATTTGCGCTCACTGCTAATCAGGTCAAAGTTTGTTAAGGCTTACGAGGTTTTGAAGTTGTTGCCAAAATGTCAAATAATGAACAGCATATTTGCCAGAAATTAATTGTGTAGAATTTCATAGGTTTGACTGAAATAAAATTTAACTAAATATTGACTGAAATTGACTAAATAAATTTTTTTATAAGAACTGGACAGCTGTTGTTTATCTGATATTTTTATGATAATAAAAATTCTCACGGCTTCTAAGACTGTCTCGATTTCTATATGTTCGTTGTAATGAGAGATTTGTTTGTGCAGTAATTTCAAATTTATTGAAGTTTTAATTACTTATTTCTATGGCTTCGTATTTGAAAATTTCTCTTGTCGTATCAACTATAGTACTGTTGAGCCCACTGTTGTCAGATTGGAAAATTTTCTCCCATCTTTTAGGGAACAACTTAAGGCGAATTGAAACCATCTCATGTAAAGCAATAAACACATATTTGTTTTCGTAGAGGTGTCTCCTATTTGTTACTTAATGCGTATCAAATCACAATTATTAAACCCCACACCATATTATAATGATTATTATTTAAAGAATTGGTTAACATAATAATACAATCTCTCATTTTATATGTTATTTTAGTGCTCTTGCAACAATGTTCTGCTATTTTGCTGAGCTAAACATTGATGTGGGAGGTGCTTATTCCGTTCCATACGATGCAACGTCAATGCGTTAACGTCATTCAACGTCAGGAATTGGAATATCACGCATTCCACTCCGTATGAGGTTAGCGGTCTATAACAAACCTTCACGTGCTGGCAAACAAAATTTAAACGTTGTTTTATGTTTTAATACAACAGTTTAATGGCGACAGTTAAATTTATACCTGCCTGCATTGATGTTCACAGTTTTGGTCATGAAGAACAGCATTTACTTCACAAAAGGGTACCTATTTTTACATTATCTACATCTTAACTTGAAGTAATAGGTATCTGTTGTTGTTTTATGATAAGGCAAAGCTAAGTTATTGTGTACAGTACTCCAATTGATTATCCCTACCATATCGTATAGCTCAATACCAGCCTAGACAAAGTGGCGCACTTAACAAGAACTTGAATTTCCTAACAATGACTTTCTTCGTGGTTAGGCCAAAGCTAAGCATCGTCTATACAAAAGTTCACGTATTCCACGTAATTAATCACGGCAACTCGTATAATAAATTGCTACCAGACAATTGCACGGTGCGGTAAGCGCTATACTGCTGTCATCTGCAAATCTTCGCGTAAATATTTATGATTATATAACTTCATAAATAGCCGGCTCAGTTTAGAATATAATCACGCGTGCGCGCTGTGGTGTACATGTTTATTTTGTTAGTTGGATAAACGATTTCAGTGACAACGAAATAATTCATACCTAAAATAGAATTTTTAATAACAATCTAGTTATTGCTGTGTAAGTACTGGTTCTATTCCATCGAGTATGCAACCTAAATTACAGTTACCAACCTATGATCGACCCCTAGATATCTTCGATTCAAACTTACCCTCTGAAATGAGCTGTGAATGTCGTAAAATTATACGAACAAACCCTCTCTAGTTTTGGTGAGACCTCAAGCGGAGATAAGAGAACCATAAAGATAACAATAACTTTTTATGTTTGTGTTTTAATATTCCCGAAACTATGGCAATTTACCCGAGGTTGGCTGCAAGCACACTGCAGCATATTGTGGATATAATTATCTTAATTTTGATCATTATGATGCAAAGTTTTACCAGAATTAATTAAACAACTTTTAACATAAGAGAGTTTTGGTAAATTTCCTAAAAATGTCTTGTTGATAGTAGTAATTTTATGTTCACATATCAAATTGTACTGACATTGTGTTTTTATGTCGAAAGCAAAAGTCAAAATACACAACGATTCGATTTAAAATATTCCCATAACAGTTTCTCCATCTTGACCTTCGAGTTCGAGCATTTTTTACCTGTGTTGGTACCTGTCACCCCTAGGGGTGTTAATAAATCCACCCCAACATAGATCTCAAAGATAAGATAGTTTGCCAAATATTATTTACGTAAAAAATGCTACTACTGCTGATTTATTGTTTTTGACAAACAAAGAAAATTATAAAAGGATAGCGACAGAAAAGAGAATGAATTGGTAAGAATTAGGCTCTCTGTCATTGATCTATTAACATTTCACGCTCATTGAGTTATATACAGGGTGAGGCTTAACGTACGGAAGAGATTGAGGGGGTTGTTTTTTCTCTCCGTACGTTATGACTCATCCTGTATACCCCAGTCAAATTATATGTTGATGAAGTTTAATACAAAAAACTTTATAACCTTGTTAATGTTTAGACATTATTTGCGTGTACTATTATTATGTGCAAGAAGTATTATTTAAAAGTTAAACGTCGGAAACAGGAGAATTGGATTTTCAGTTTTTAGACAACTGCTCTATTTTACTGCGTTATGTCTAGCGTGCAATTGTTTTCGAAAACTTTAACGAGCTTTGGTTAAAAGCCCTCTTTTATCTCTCCTTTAAACCTATTCATTATTCTCTATACTCATTTACCGACAAGGTAAAATTGAGCGATTTTATTTTCAACCGCACCTAATTATAGCGCTTAGCAGTACTTATGTCGTTAAATGTTTTTTTTGTTGCTCCAGTGCTGCCCCGTTGCTCCCGATGCTATTTTACAGCGGTAGTTAGTAGCTTGGAAGAGTCGTATCATCAAGACCTCCTTCAACAACTCGCCTATGCGACGACCATAAAAATTCTAAGCTAGTTTTAATTCTTCGACAGTAATAAAATGCGCATAGGAATTCTTAGTAGGTCTATAAAAGCGGTACGAAAATAGTACATTCTTACGGAGAACAATGTGGACAAGATTCAAAATAACACATTTAAACACATAAAACGAAAACCGTGTCGAACTGTTTTATTCGTGTTCCATTTTCATAAATATTTCGTTATGTCGGATACGTCAAACAATCATATCCTGTTTCTACTTGAACTGACGTCTACGAGAAATTTATATACTATTGCGATTGTTTCTATGATTGAACGGATAAAAGTGTCACGTATTCATACTTTTGTATACATAGTCTAGCAAACAATACATTCAAAAGTTTAGACTGTGTATTTCAAACAACTCTGCAAGGTCTACGATTACCGAATAAATATATTCGCATTTGAAGTGAATTGTGGTAGTTTGTCACTGTCGGCCTTCGAACGCCAGGACATGGCAATGAAATCACCCCTTAATACACTTTAAGAGCACTGTGGCTCAAAATTCTTTAACGTCATCAGTTTTAAATCAATTGTTATAAAATTTGGTGTACTCAGTAAGAAAGAAATAAGGTTTAATATTATTTATTTTTCCTTTTTAATATATTTTTTTAAATATTTCTGCGATGCTTAACATACTGACACTAATCTAAAAGATTAACCATCAATTTAAATCTGAATTCTTAAAACTAGGTACTTGTCCCTAATACGCTATCCACTGATGTCCTATATTTAACTTTGTCACATATATATCTATAGTAGATAGAGGATTGGTGCCAAGACTCTACCCTGGAGTACCCCAGCTTTTAATTCTTTTAGTTAAGGCTTACTGGCTTTAAAATGTGACTTCAAAATTGTTTTAAATCGAATCTCTGATTATTGAAATAATTTCACAATGAGCTCATTTTGTTGTAAAGTAGGAATATATTTCTTTAATATAGTAAAACGTAGCAATTGTTGCAATATTTTAAAAGCTACACTAACTGGGCAATATTTTTAAATAACTTGCCAGGTTATATAGATATTTTTCGATTAGGTATGATGACTCAAAGTTAACTAAAAAGACAAAAAAAATCTGATGTGGCCAGGCACATGACTTTATCATACTTTAGAGTTTAGAGCACACCTGTATATAATTAATTGGACGTCTTACTGAAATATTTGTTTGTTACAATGTAATACACGTTCTATTACACGGTATTAGAATTATTAATCTTACTCAGTTATTTGTTTTTATTAAACACTACTTCCTCTGTCTGTCATTTATGTATAGTGTATGTATATCATTTCAGATAGTCATGTCATCATAAGAAGTATATTCAGCAGTTCTGCCAACAAAGAGAACTATAAATTCGTCTTTATATGCGCACACGTGCTGCCTGGTTTGTTTTGTAAATGAAAGATGCGATGAACGTTAACTGTTTATAAGAAATATTGCAGCAACTTGTTTTTTTTTCTAGTGGATTAATTTGCTTGTTTATATTTAGCAATGAAAACGTAGTTATTAGATGACTGTTTTCCTCATTTATGTATACAAATTACGTAACAACTTTGATGTGACTCCTTAAGCCTTTCATTTTGAAACGTGTCAAATATCTAGGAAGAGAATTTACTGATTTTCTCAAGTTCTTTTCTGGGTTTTTAACACAGAAACGCAAAAAAGGACACATTGTGGTTGAAGTGCACACAATACTTACCAAAAACCTGAATCTAACTATTATAGTAACCAAACGCGTTTCCATATTCCCTGTGTTTGGACGTTCTGTCACGTCCAGGCCGACATTACATAGTAAATTAACTCTGCGTAATGAAAATTAATGTAAGCAATTATGCGCTCGGTCGGTAATTAATTATGATATCAAGTTACGCACAGTGACAGTTATTGGAAAGCTAACCAGGTAAACGGTACGCCTACCCACGTCTCCTGGCTGCGGTGCGTGAAACCTTTGCTAAAAAGTGCTTTCGCATATCTTTACATTGTATAAGGGAGAGAGACTCTTTGCGACACAGTTTATAGGTTAATCTTGCATTTGGCATTCCGTTCGCGTACCGGCTATTGCATCGCACCATCTGTAGATTTGCCTTTGACGTAAATATACTGAGTGGCATAGAAAATTGTACACCCTGGTATACAGCCCAAATATAGAGGGTCTTCAACGACGAGCTGCCATTAGAAGTATATCGAGAACTAAATGAAGTGAGGGATTGAAAATTAGTAGACTTATGTGGATGGATACGATCTTTTTAAATGAAATACTTTGAGTTTTTGGTAACTTCCGGTTTTACCGGAAATAGTGTCAACTTTAATATTTCAAATGGAACACCTATATTCTTTAGTATTTTTGAAATCTTTCACATAATAGCTACATATTTCAAAACCAAATAATTTGTATGTGGAACTCTTTCAAAGACGTTGTTTAGAAAGTGAGGCAAGTTAGGTAAGTTGACGAGCAGACAGGTGTCACAACCGTGTCTAATAAGTAATAACATAAAATAAAGTGAGTTCAAAAAATGACACAACCATAAAAGCAAAATTGTTGTGAAGGTAATATATTATCGACATATCGATAGAGTTGTTCAAAAAGTTATACAGTTTGTTCAAATTATAAGATCAAAGTTAAACTCGAGAAAAGTACTAAAAGTCAAGTTTTTCAAATGACAGCACCATCATATGATAGTATTTGCAATATCAGTATGTTCGCTAATATTATTACTGCTGTTGCCAATATTAAAGCCAGTGACCTCCAAATAATATCGTACCATTATACAGACATGCAACATGCAATCTACGTGATTTTTTTAAAAATTTTATTCGATTACTGACTCTTGCAACCACCTGTATATGTGTGTGTCAAATATTATTGAAAAATATCATAACTGTTGGGTGTACGTATTTCAATGGCACTCAGTATAGATGTCCAAACGGCATTAATGTCGTTAACTTTCGATTCGAATACTATTCAACTCGAATTGTCTGAATCCAAAGGGTAAAATTGGCGGTACGCGTTCTGCGGATGTGTACGCCATTGCGGCAAAATTGCATGATTTATGGGTTGTCTAATGACCTAAGTAGAGATAAATCATATCTGGGAGCGAGATTGAATGCAAACGATCCATGAACGTGAACAATAATTCAATTACTCTGTTAGTACAGGTATTAAAATATACTGCATTGTAGAGGTAAAGTGCAAGAGATATTGGATTGGACTGAATAATGAATAATAATACTTAATCATTGTGTTGATTGAAAAGGAAAACCAATATTTCACATACGATGTGGATTTCAAACTATATACTGGTGTCCTGTAATACGATGGACATGGGTTAACCACAGACTCTTATACTGCATTATATTTCACTTTTCAAAATTTGGTTTTATGTAATGAACCAATTTGGTTATGTATGGAAAAAGAAATTTGGAAGTTAGATCGTAATTTTTGCAATAATTTTGGGTCTAGTCATGTCCGGGTGTGACAAACTGACAAACTCTTCAGAGTTTTGTTTACCATTATGTTCAAAGCTATGCAAAAATGTTATTTAAAAATCTATTTACAAATATTAAAGGTCATCAAATACAAAATTATAATCACCTCTTCCGTTGCAGATAGTGTGTTTTTACTATTATTTTCTCAGAAAATTATATTCTTCAAAATTTCATTATAATTTCGTATTTAATGCCCTCTAACATATCTAATTTTGCTAATTTTTGTATAGCTTATAAAATAAAGGTACTTATTTTTCCGAAAAATAATGTTTAACTTTCTGCCGAACACGTACAGTTAAGAAATGATAATGCAAATTTTATAAATAAATTATAAATTTTTATTGAATTTATAAATTTTCTTAAAGGAAAAATATGACATTTGATGTAAAAAATAGTTTCAAACATCAAAAATTGCAATGATACAAATAATATCCAAATTTAAATCGATATTTTATAAAAGGAAAGTAAAATATTTATAGAAATGTGCAAAGATACAAAAATATTACATATGAATGTGATAGAACTTTAACAGAGGTCTGCTTTGCTATTATTATTTTATGTAGGTTATTTATATGGCAATATAAACCGATTTTTCTTGAATTTCCGTAACATGGTTACCATTAATATCCTGCCTGATAAGATATTCGATACCCTTTTTCCGTATAGGATTTTCTCCGCAGTTCGGTCGATAAAAGGGCGAACCGTGTCCCTTCCCAGGGGAAACGAGGTAATGACGTCGAAAAGGCAATTTTCTACCAACGAAAATTATTACTGAACGCTGAAGTTGCGCAAAAATGTAAAAGAATTTGGTGCAGTTTGAGTACGCGCGAAGAAGAATGAAAACATTTTTAATAACAACTGATCAAAATTGATTTTGTAACTAACTAATATTTGAAGAATAATATTAATATGAAATTGATATATCTAGTCCCATATGCGATGCGTTTGATGGTATTTATAGAAAGAGCCTATTAACAACTGTTTATTTAACGAGGAATAAACAGATACAATGTATTTAATTATATACACAACGTTAATAGCGAGCGGGGCTTAGATGGGGTAATTATTAAAACAGAACACCTTGTAGTATTTAAAAAGAATGCGAACTCTTTATATTATAGACAGTCTCCAAATCTATGTTATACATAAGCAAAAGAAATGGCAGCGGGTGCCTGAAATGAAAATAAATGTAATTAATTATCTAAATATTATTAACTGTATTAGTACGAGTCACGTACTGCATTTCTCAGAAGTAGTTATGTCGACATAGCTATCTGTATTGTGTTGTCAAACACTAATCAATTGAAAACAATTCAGGATGCTGTTTATAATCTCATCTCATAAAATACCTACAAATACACTTGTGTTGTTTTGAACATTGTTTTCATTGCAACCCTGATATACATGTTTTGATCGACTGATTTCATCAATTTTCAAACCATAAACTCCTAGTAGAAACACAACGTTACTCGTGAAAGTTGAGATAAATTCACCTGAACTATTATTGTGTCTAAATTTAACTTAAAGTTGCAGCTAAAATGTTATACATAACACCTGAAGCGGTAAACAATTTTCAGCCTTACATTATCACAAACGCCGCGGGCAATATTTTAATTAATTCCAGCTGTTTGTATAGGTACAGGTTGCGTTTAAATTAAAACAAAACGGTGTTGATTTAATGGCCAATATAATTAAAAACAAACCACAAAACAGAACGCCACACCACAGTCCTAACCTTGGAACCGCCATATTCCTTCTAATCAATATTAGATGTTTTTCTCCGTAATTTTCAAAATACATTCTCTCGTATTTATAATATAATTCATGAATATTCATAACGCGCAAAATATTGTACGGGGCAGCAGTTCTGATATTTGTAATACTGTTATCGTAAACTTAAGACATCAAAAGAAAACAAATATCTACGAATAATTTAGTAGCGAAGTAAATCTACTAGAGGAGTAAATCGTATTTGGTTATTATAAATCAACTTAGGACGGCAACCAAACTGTGAATTGTTGTGGAAATTTAGTGAAAAACATACCATAAGTGTATGTCGAGTGTAATATACTATTTATTCTACTTTGCGTCATTAATTTTATATAAATTTAGAAATTGTGGTTACTATATTTAGAAACTGGGAAACGTGATTTTAAATATCAATCCCGGGATCTAGAAAAATTTAAATCCTAATTATTTTCTTTTTTCAATGGCGAAATGTGGGCACTTATCTACAATAAATCAATTGATCTGTTATTTTTAAGTATGTATAAAGTTCAGTCTATAACAGCACACTATCAAGCATAAAATGTTCGTTTACACCAATATGTTGCTATAATAGGAAGAACAGAATTTGCAAGAAATAGATAAACATAAGATTTGCAAGAAGTAGATAAACATAAAAATAAAAAAAAACTGTGGCATCGTTCTTTACTTGTATTCAGTGATGTACTACAGAATATAAAATTAGTAAATAAGTAGGAAAATATAGCGAAAAAGTGTCTTCCAATTTAAGGATTTTATCTTAAACTAAAAAAAAAGAAACGATATATTTAGGTTCGAAGCATCCCGAGTTTGTGATGAGCTGTGACAGCGGTAATATGGTCATTTTTGACATTTCTTGAACTCACAATTATAGCTTTTTTCGCATTTTTACTGGAAAAGTTTTGTCAAAAAGTGCACCTAAATCAAAAAAATATATTTTTTAATGTGGGTTGTGCTATTTGAACTATATTTGAGAAAACCGAAAGTTGTACAAGTAATTTAATTTTTTTCATAACATGAAATTGAATATTTGATATACTAAAGTTACACTGAATTTTTCGTAAATTTTGAACAATAAATACCTCAATATACCTATCTGTTCTTAGTAAACAATAATCGTTTTATTTAAAATGCAAACAGTTAGTCTTGCATAATAAGCATTGCACAACAATTCACCAAAATGAGATATTTGAAAAAAAAATTGAAAAATTCATCAAAAATTGACATCAATATTAAAAACTTTACTCGATAAAAGAATTTCTTTTACCGTGAGTCTTGAAACATTTTACAAAAACGTAAAACGGGCACACCTTGACATCTTTTACCTTTTAAACCGTCAATTTTGGTTTTCTACTAAGGTAAGGTAAAATTTTAAAACGTTGATCAAATTACAGGGTAAAAGATATTGACCAATAAAGTATATTTTAGGTGTTTCTTACTGACTGGGTTTAGCAACTTTTGGAACCACAGGCGTTTTGATCTGGCAATTTTCGCAGTTTTTATAATTACTAAAAACGAATCAATCGAAAACGCCTATTCGCTTTTCATAAACGAACCAACGTTATCAACATTACGCTAATTTTCACCTGTCTTTTTCTTGAAAATGTTTGGATGTAAGGCTTGTGTATTAGATATTGAATAAAAATATATTTTCAATTTATATTATAGCAATATCAAAGTGCTCTACTGGAGGGTTTACAGTAAGCAAAATAAGTTAGGTTCTTTTGCAGTGATACGTCAAATCTCCAACCAGCAAAACTTCACAAGCTTATAGGTTTCCAGTCTAGCCTGATTTTATTTCCTTTGTAAGCTAAAATTCTAACCTAAAATTCGTCTTCTCTCAAATCATGGACTACAAAATCTCTTTGTAAGACAAGAACTAATTCTTGATTTTAATAGCAGCAGATGGATACAAGCGTATTTAATTAAATTACGTCTTCATGCGGTTTAAGTGTAATGATTTTAAAAGGTTTTGACGTATACGAAAATTACATTAGTTACAAATTATAGAGATTTAGAAAGCGTTTACGTTGAAGAGATCTTTATGCATGGTCGGCTAACGTACCAAATGACGGAGAAAAGCGTACAATTTGAATAATTATCCACTCCTTATATGCTGATGTACACCCACGCGGTGGCAATGCGGTATGAGCGGTATAAGCGGTAACCTTACCGTATACAGACGAAGACGATCGCCGCCCGTGAGTTATTATAATTGATAGTTCAATTACCTTAGCCGGTAATGGATTGTGTTTAACCATTTTGTGTATGTTTCCGCACGATTTATAAATTGCGTTTGATGAGGTGTTATGAAATGTATCTGTCATTAAATTGTTTCTTTTTTGCTTCGTTTCAGGTGAGTGCCGGTTCATTCCGCTGATTAATATCCCGGAGGTGTTTTTAAGGTATTTAAACAAGCTTTTATACAATTACGAGAGATAATTATTAATTAAAATGAACCGTAAATGGTCAATCGTGTTGTGAATAATGTAATAAGTGTTATTTACGTTGGTATTAGTTTTTGCTGTGAACTTACTTATGGTTGTGTTACTTTCTACAGAATATTGGGGTAAATAAAAATATGTTTACTTAATTGAATACTCGACATTATTAGCATTATTACAGAATATTTGTTGCTGTCAGATTTATTAAAATTAAATAAATATTTATATAAATTTTAAAAAAATAAATAAATAAATAAAAATAAATATCTTGGTATGTAAATGGAAAAATCAAGAAATGATATTAGGGACTTTTCCCATATCTCCAATTTCCGAAATTCTCTTAACCCCTTAAGTACATAGTTATAAACATCAGACAAGCTAGCAATTCATTTAACTTCCAAATTACATTTTATGAACAATGGACAATTGAATCACCACGCATATAACAAATTGGTAAGATTATAACAACAATAATACATACACGATACACCAATTCAAAATGATAACAAATTGGCACCAAGCTTCACGTTTTATTCACCAAACGCACTAATATTTCACCCCCATACTACCTTAGTGTATCTAACGTTCGTGGTAAACACAACCATAAATAAGGCAACAAAAGATTTATTAATTAAAATGCTGCATTATATTTCATAAGCAACTTATAACTGAATCCACTTATAAAGCAATGGTAAACCTCTAACACTATTAATAAATACATACACGAACAATAATAAATTGGTGTATCTGCTTACAATTTCCAAATTATTCAACAACGCACTAGCTGTAATATCCACCCCCCCCCCCACTTCATATCTAAGCGGATTGGCGTGTCGATGAATTCTTTTGTTTTTTTGGCGTTCCGAGCAGTCTGTAGACCACGCGTTTGGAACAATGTTGCGTTTTCCAATTTTGACGCTTTTCTCGCATTTCTCTTACATAATTATCGGTATCTTGGTCTATAAAGTTGATAAATGTGTGACATTTGGTGTTAATGTTGTCGCCGTTGCCATCTCAATGTGTTTTCGGCCAAATAGAAGAGATGAATCGTCCAAATAAGGTAGGATGTTATTTTCTACTGCGTAATCGGTATTTATTTTGAGTGTGAGTGTCTGTAATATTGTATTCTAACAATAATGGACCATCATATCTCTTATATATCAGCACCAGGATTAATTAATATCGATGGCCTAGTTGCAATACCACATATCATTATGGTTAAGGCATACATGGGTGATTCGTAGTTAACGTAGTATTGCAGCTTAGGCTTCGATATGTGATGTAAAACGCAAGCGGGTTCCAAGACGTCACATTTGGTTAGGATGGGTCTCAACCCTGAACACGCGTGATTTTTGTAATGTTTACGTATTTATTGAGACTTAACCCAATATCATACCAGCTTCAAAAGGGTTTCAAGTGATCCTCAGGGAATATACTTGTTGTTCAAAATCCTAGAGTCCGTTCACAACTGGGATTGAAGTACGATATGAGGTTTTTCGGGATTTCAGGATTATAAATCTAAATCCCCCTATTTGACAAAATTTGCCGATTTGACAAAAACGTTGAAATAATATCCATTTTTCATGACAAAAATTCGAAGAAGCACTGAATATTTCATAAATTTTGAACAATAAATAAAAGTCATTATAGGTACTTATCTTTTTTACTTTATCATACGCAGTATTAAAGTATTGTAATCGTACCGAAAAACAACTTTGGAAATGAGCCGCCATTTCTCTATATTTGTCAAAATAATTAAATAATAAATTAGAGTAGAGGAAATTTTGTATAAATTATATTTATGATATTTTTTTTTTTGTAAAATCAATAGTTGAGCTGCATGAGCATATTCTATTTCATTGGAATCGGTCGTGTCTGCGTTAAAATAAAACTAGTTAGTCAGGATTTGACAGATATTTTGATTCTACTGGCAGTATTGTCAGCACATCAGCGTTTGACACTGCTATATAGTCATGATAAAGTCATGTGCATGGCCACATCAGATTTTTTATAGTTAAAAGCAACGATTATGAAGAAAAATTCTTATGAACTTTGTTTTTCATTTCTAAAAACGCTACATTTGTTTGTTTAATTTATTTTTTAATTTTCAATTTTGTTACTTTAATTTGTTTACGTTTTATTGTTGTAATGATATGGTTTCTCCATATTTAATATGTATTTTAATTATAATTATTCTTTGTTTTGTTAATATTTCACCTAGTTAAGGAGTTGTAACGAGAAATAAGTCCATATGAAGAACTTTGCTCAGTATGACATATTCTTTTAAAAAAATGTCTGGTCTGGAAAAAAAGTAGGACACTCTGTGTATACACAATCATTAACATCATAATGTTTTAAATAAAAAGAAAATTATAGTTTCTCTGTGAAAGATGCCATCATCTTGATGATATTAACTAATATAATGGTAATAAAATCAAATCTATGGGCTCTATTTTTTCAGCACTATGTATATTTTCCGATCTATGATTGATATTGATGTTAATTCATTAATTTTATCACTTTATACGATAACTTTTACTCACAAATCAACAAGTTTTGTTTTTCATTAAATGTTAGAGCACATGTAGAAACATGAACTTTAATGCTTGGAATAAGGAAGTCAAGTCAATAGATTAATTTTTGTCCCTGAAAATTTAAAAGATATAAAATGTGCCATAAAATGTGTTTCCTTTTTTTTTGCGCCACTTTATTCTACGTTAAGAAATATTGAGCTTAGCAGAGACTAAAAAGTAATCAATTGCCAAAAGTTCAATTCCTTTAAAATGTTAAATTGTTTACCTACCCTGATCTTGTTCTCTTTTCTATAATTTTATACAAATTATACATCGCAAATATGATTAAGCGACTATATTCAATGTGAGTGATATAGTTCTCCATGTTCGTCGAAATATACATAAACAAAAACAGAAGTCCAAAATTTTCTTTGATCTCTTATTGACGAATAGAAATTGTGCTAAAATATGACAATTTTTAGTCGGCAATAAAAGATCTAACAAAATTTGGACCTTTATATTCATCGACTATATTCAATTATACATTGCCTAATTTAAGCATAAACCACAATAAATATAACATATCCGTTCATTAGTATGTTGCATTGCGCGTTTCGCGCGGTCCGTTTGTTATTCTGACGCCATATTGCTGATTTTTGTACGTGCAGTGAAAATATTGTTTGCGTCGCGATTTTTGTCGGATTTTCACGTGATAAGTGGCAAATTCTCTTATAAAATGTGTATCATAGTGGATTATTTGTATTATGCATTGTTTTGTGCGGTATTTAAAGTTAAATTGACCGGTTTTATTAAAAATACCCGTGCGAGGTGAGTTTTTTGTTAACTTAAATTGTTGACAGAAACCTATTTTTAGCACAAGTATCAACTCGTTCATATTCACCGTAAAGAAAGGTACGAATCTCCTTGTGTGCTTTGCCAACAATGTATTACGATGTGCGCTCCCTTGTATGAACCTCCGCCATTGACAAGCTGGGGGCGATAAGACGATTTTGGTATTCTAGAGTGTGAGCCCTTAAGATTATCTTACGCACAGTTACCGACTATTGTGGGGAAGGCGGCTTCTTTTTAAATGTCCGTTTGTGTGCTGTGACGCCTTGACGCAGACGATATACCTGCCCGATAGAATGTCCCAGGTATACCGTATATTCATAGATTCCTTACAATACTTCAGTCAACACACCATCCGATTATGTTCTTCTTCATCCTGTTTAGGGAGGACCGCCTATGATGGTGACACGGATAGATCGTTGTTTACCAATTGTCTGCCTTCCATCCACAAATTTGACGTGTCTATTCCTGTCACTTCTAAATCTAATATTTTTTTTACATCACATAATTAATAGTATATTATTTGACGAGCACATATTTAAGGATATAAATCACGAACATGAAGTTTACACGCTAGCCGTAGGCGAGCGTGTAATCATGCGAGCGATTTATATCCGTTATGTGCGAGTTAAATACGACGTTTTATCTACGACTCATAAATTCCATTTTATGCAACATATTTTAAATGTATTTGTCAATGACGGCGAGGCGAACTGTCAAATAACTGTCATCGACGTAGGTTTTGTCAGACTTTGACACTAGCGTTGTATAATGATGACAGTTCGTTTAAATAATGAGGTCATTATAATCATTGGCGCGTATTATGATGGGGATTATATAGTCATAGATACGTATGCAATGAACTTATTATATGTGAGTCGTAGATAAATGAAATAATTTGTATGTCAATGGATTTTAATGTTTCACGATTAAAATTTGTAATCCGATATTCACATACAGAGGGACTCAAACACAGTCGTCAATGGTGGGAGGTATTTAGAGGGGTTTAGCCTTTCTTACACTGAATAAAAGGCGGCGAACTAAGTCAACTTTGCACGGAAAGCAATGGTATTTGGATCTAAACTATGTATCCACAACAGCGAAGCAAAATAATATTTATAAAATATTCCAAATTGCTTAATTTACTAATTGATGAATATCTATGGTATTGGCAACAAACGTAATACACTATAAAAAATGGGCAGTAATGAAATGATTTATTGAGAGAAAAATAGTATAATAACTATAAGTTAATAAAAACAAACAACCTATTTTTAACTAATAAAAACATAATATACAGGCTGTTAAAAGGGCGGAATAAGCTATAACCTGATTGTTTATCATCCGATTCATGTGAACCAAAAGGTAAACGAGGGCTATGTTATAGTATCGAAAGAAGAAATAGAAGAAATTACATGAAAAAATCGCGATAGTGTTCATTCCTGTAGCTAACGTATTTCAATCAGTTTCGACAGAAAAATGTTTATAACTTCTGCA
This sequence comes from Melinopterus prodromus, assembly GCA_964023965.1. NCBI lineage: Eukaryota > Metazoa > Arthropoda > Insecta > Coleoptera > Scarabaeidae > Melinopterus > Melinopterus prodromus. The sequence continues at coordinate 65,537,806 of OZ030393.1, forward strand.
AAAATGTTTGCATAAATTTCTACCTCAAATTGTAGGTAATGAAGAGACCTAATACCCCTATGACGTTCAGACTTTTGCAAATGAGCCGCCAATTCTGTAATTTCGTCAACAATTATAAATTAAAATAGACGAAATTTTGAATAACGTATGTGGATGACATTTTTTGGTAATATTAATAGTTTAGCTGCATGCAAAAATTCTATTTCATCGAGATCTGCATTAAAACTAGTTAGCCAGGATTTGACAGATATTTTGATTCTATTAACAGTATTGTCAACATATCGGCGTTTGATACTGCTGTATACTATGATAAAGTCATGTGCCTGGTCGGATCATTTTTTTTAAATCAACCAACAACGGGCAAAAGCATTAAACAAAATGGTACCTTTTTGTTTTCGTATATAGTCCATGCAGTCATTTAATGCCTCAACGGTGTATTCACATAAAAAATATATAATTTCAGAAGAGGCTCATTTTAGGCCCTATGTTCAGTTGACTTTTTAACAAACAACCTTTCAAACAAGAAAGTACCTAGCTTAAATGAACAAAGTAGTGTACAGTCTAATAATGCGTCGAAAATAGTTGAATTCCTAATGGTGGCAGAGATATTTTGAAAACACAAAAATGTTTTTTAATGGTCGTAACTTCTTGTTTGTGGTTGGACCAATGTTTTGACATATTAGAAGGAAGCTTTTTTATTTACAATTAGATTATGTCAGTTTGGAAAGTATTTTGCCAATATATTCGCTGGAAACAAATGAAGATGGCTAAATTTACGAAAAATTTGTATCTTGTGTGAGAATCTGACTTCATAATTTCATTGTTATATTATTATAAGTCGGACCTAAATTTCCAAGACTCCTCGCAGTTCGGCCTTATCTTGGGTATAAATAGTGACTATATGTAGGTCTGGGAAAACCAACCACTGGCCGAGGATGTGCGACAACCCAAAAGGCGGTGACACGTACAGATGTTGCTCTACTGTACCCTCCGAAAAGTACTAGCCAATAACATAAAAGGTCCACATTAATTCCTTCAACAAACTAACTTTATTTAATCAAAGTACGATTTATCGCAACCAATAATTTAAATTAGTTCGTTCTAATATACAAATTGTAAATATTAACTGAAAAAATCACCCACATTAACAATTTTGACATAGCAAAATACAAGATATTGTTTTACAAGTGGAACATTGCAATTTTAGTTTTGATTTTAGCTTGCAGCTTATTATGTATACTGGAAGAACGAACATGATCTTATGGCGGTCCAATTTTGAAACATCCTGTGGCGAAATGAAGGATAAAAATAAAAATAACGAATAAGAATAACGTACAACTTGTAGTGAACAATCAACACGTTGGAAATAAACATAAACGCAAATAACCAGGGCAACACGTTAACTCGTTCTTTAAGCAACACATTACCATATCTTTCGTGGAAACGAAAGTTACAACTCGGTGCTTGGTCCACTGCGCCAGACAGAGCAATTTCAACAAAACAGTAGTCAATAAATAAGACCTTATCTTGAACAGCACACACACACACACATTCGTACGTCTAAAACGTTGTAATTTTGTAATAAGTTACACCGTCTATCTGATTGGTACCAGCACTCTTGCAAACTTACTACCACGGAAAAGATTAATAAATCCGAGCCCGTAGGCGAAACTATATTTATTAAAAATAAAATGTGACTTATGAACGATTTGACCCGTGAAATTGAGTCAACATTTACTAGGGAAAACTTCCATGGCTTCGGGTTGGGTAAAGTACCAGAAGGAAATGGGTCAACGAATCCTCGAACGTAAGGGGGCGGCGCCACTCACTCCGCCAGACGCAATATTGAGCCCGGGAGTTGATATTGAGACGGCGGACTTTTTAAATGTAATTTACTTTTGTTGGCAATTTCGCAAATACAAATTTTTACCCGAGGTATGCTGTATACCCGAGTTGCCAGATGTTCGGCGAACCGGAATGGAAAGTCGCTTTTCTTTTGATCATTCCTGATGATTTTTAGGCGAGTTAGAACCCTCGCAGGGTCGCGGAATATCTTGTATGTAAAGGAAAATTTGTTATAATCGCATTGGTTGATTACAATCGTATAGCAAACAATTTGATCATACATAATACGCGTTTGTAAAATAGTATCATAAAAATAGAGAAAAAGACAATTTTCAATAGGTTTTTTGTTTCTTTAGTAGTCTTAGATCAAATTTGTTTCGCATTTTTACTTTGTCAGTACGTAGTACTTGTACGTAGTATACTTGTACGTGGTATGACAAAATATTGATAACGTTACGAAAAAGTTTCGCAATTTTGGCGGAAATTTGTCCTTTTGGGTCCCCTGAACATTTTTGACCAAGGTACAAACAATGTCTACGTATATATATATATATGTGTATCACGAAACTTCATATTTAGAACTTTCATACCAAACTTGCAGCTGAAAGAATTTTGGTTCAAAAGGGTCCAAAGGAACTGGAGGTTTACTCTTAGCATTTTACAACGATTTTGAAAATGAGCCTGTATTTCTGTAATTTCGTCAAAATAGTTAAATAATAAATGAAAGTAGGCGAAATTCTCGACAATTTATGTCTATGACATTATTTGGTAAAATTTATAGTTTAGCTGCATGAGCAAATTCTGTTTGATCGAGATCATGACTTTATCATACTATACAGCAGTGTCAAACTGTGCCAGACTGATGCGACATTAAAACTAGTTAGCCAAAAATTGACCGATATTTTGATTGTATGGATAGTATTATCAAAGCATCAGTCTGGTACAGTTTGACACTGCTGTATAGTATGATAAAGTCATTTGTCTGGCCACATCAGGTTGTTTATTTTCCTTTGAATTTGGTGTTGTATTTAGTTTTCACCTCGAGTTAGAAATGAATTTTTCTTATTTAACAAACTTAGAAAGAAAGCAAGTAGTGAAATTAAAAACAAATAAAATAAAAAACTTTTAAATATTTAAATGCAGTACAAATTCCTTTGAAATATTAACAAGAACGTGTTAAAACGTGTTTTAATCCTCATTGAAACCATTCGTGTGTTAAATAGCTTAGGAATATTATATAATATATTTTATTATATTAAACTTCTTAAGGAATATTAGCTTCTTAAACAAATTCATAGTTCTATGTGAAACTTTTAACTCGGTATGAATTCATTTTATTTTTATTGTTTATATTTTTCAATTATTTACATTTTATTTTATTTATTATTTATTTTATTTTATTCTTTTGTTCATATTTTATACTACTGTAACTCTTGAAGGAACTGAAAAATAAAAAGGTTACAAACAGAGAAAAATGTCTGCAAAGTTACATAAATTTAATGTAATAAACTACAGCAAAAATACTGTAAAAGCAGAATTTACAGTTATTTTCGTCCTTTTCTGCAACATTGCAACATTATTCTTGCATTATCACAGTAATTTTGCAGGATACTTTTGCAATTTCACAATAAAAGTACTGTAATTTCACATTATAAGTGATTTTTCACAATTGAACAAAGTTTCTTTCCAGACATGTTGCTGTTGAATTTTCCTGAATTTTGCCGATACAGAACAATTGCTTTACAAAATTTTTCTACGACGTTGGGACGGACACTGTGTACTATTCTTTTTTGTTGGGGTTCCCCTGGGTTCATACCCAATTTCAAGGGATATGCGAGTGCAAAAACTTTGAAAATGCTACTGTAGATGGACCGTTGGAGTTACATTGGTCCATAATACTTCTCCATGAAAATAGTACTACGGCGTCAAATCGAAACTGTGCGCTGGCCATCCTGTTGAAACCAAAGCTAGTCCAAGTCCAAATCGTCCAACCGCGGCCACAAGAATTCAGCATGTCATGTTAGTTGTCTCTGTAGCTGTTTCCATCTTTATTTTGTAACAAGATGGACCAATAATGAATGCTTTGGCTTGCTACGACTGTATGTGGATTTTCGTAACTCCAAATCCTACAGTTTTGTTTATTTACATAGCCCAAAGATGACCATCATGTGAAAAGGTTATTTTCGACCAAAATCTAAGTCATTTTTATGCAAAATTTTGTTCAAAGGAGAGCTACTGATCTTCAGTTGTTGTGCGCTGTGACGAGTTGAGTGAGTGAGGTTCTACGATTTTCACACACGCTCTGGGCAACAGCTGCTATTCTTTCGGCTAACCAAAAGCAAAAGCATTTTTTATTTTGGTGGTTCTACAACTACCTCTATCAATATTTTCAGCGTTCTTGTCAGCGTCATAGTTGAAATTACCCAGTGTTCATCGGTCATATTTGAGACATTGTGGATGTATTGATACCAACCATAAGCTTCGAACTTAAAATAAACGATTCCACAATACATCATAGCTCTCGCACATGAAACCAAAACAATCCAGATTACGAAACGCTTGTATTTTCATGACGTCGTACTCCGAATACCGCATCGATGAATGCTTCGAGTGGAATTAATTTTAACGTGTGTTTGCCACTCATGGCACCGTTCTCGTCCGTTCTCAAGACTGCTAGGGTGCCATTGGGAATTGAATATTGTTTGCATGCTCGCCTGGAGGGGTACTTAAAACGTCGGCTCCTCTGTGCACGTCATCCTTCGCGAAAACGCACCAGGCTTCATTCAGCTTCATTCACAATGGTGCCCTTCAAACTTTTAAGCACTGTGCGCGCTATATTAGCCCGGTTGTCTGGGGACTAGAGAGAGTTTCGTTTGCCGGTGCTGAATGCGCAATGTTTTGTTTAATATGAAAGTTTGTATGACTATTTTATTAGCTGTTTATTCTATTGTACTTATGATAAAGTATGGGGAAAATATGGGTTTTTCTGTTCTGTTTTTCTTGGGGTAGTTAAGTAAGTGTTAGGGGCTTCACAAAATTTACTAAACTAAATTTTAGATAATCTACTATGAATCTATAACAACCTAATAAACAGATATATCAGTGGATAAATTACATAACTTTTATGAATTTTCTTTAAAAATGAATAGCCAGATACCTTTAGAAGAAAATGTTTGTTTATAAAAGTATATATTGTCATTGTCACCACATAAATATAAATTCTACAGTTACAAATGCGACCAGAATTCCTTAACCTGTCTGAATTTGGGGCGTTTACCTTACCTCATGTCAAGATTATCTACGCCACAGTTCCCTATGCGAACACAGCAAAATATTTTAATATTATTTTTATATAGGTTACATGTTTCGGTGTTTAAGACCATGATCAATCGCCAATCTATAACAAAACGCAAGGTTGTCACAATAGAATACTATAAAATCTAACCTTAAATTAAATAATTTAAAAACAGAAGTGAGAGAGAAATCACAGATCAAACGCAATCTCATTATTGGCCGGATATTATTATAGTTGTGATGAAAATCAACCATTAGCAGTTAACGAGTTTAACGAGCAAACTTGGTTTATAACATCGTGCTAGAGAAACAAGGTTACAGCTGAAGAAAAGTGATAGAACCTACAAGGATAAAAATTCAAAGTCAAAAAATAAGGCAACCAAAAGTACTAATGCTTAAAAATAGAAATTTGATAATGTAGGTTGCGGAAAAATGGATTTAATGTGGGAAGGGTATATGAGGAGTTATGTTTTATGTGAAAATCTAATTAATTGGTCGTTAAATAGTTTTATTTATGGGTCTATTTTTTTCTTGTGGATCTCTGTTTGTTCCAGGAGGTCCATTTTAAGCTTTTGTCGCAACTATATAATAACTTTACGTCTTTATTATTCGTTTTGTGACCAGTCTCCACGTCTGTGAAAGTAGCATCTCAAATGTTTCATAAGTTGGCTTCATATATACCTGCATCCAGTATAGATCTACAGTTCTAGACAGATTAAATCAATAGTACTTTTTATTACCTATTACATAGTTTAATGCGTTTTGAAAAGATAAGATGTCAACTTTGCAATGCATATGTTAGCATCTCGCCGAATTTTAATCTATAAATAAGCCCTGGAACGGGCTTTTTATGTCAATGTATTATTCTTTATGTTTGAAAAGACGGACGTCGTCTATAAAGAAAGAGCGCCTCTCTCCCGTGATTAAATCCGACCTACAGGCAAGGGGAATTAACGGAATGGCATTAGCCCGTCGCACAAAGAAATTCAAGATATTCCACGCGTTTGTATAACATGTTTCAATCTTCTAAATTTCTGATTACTCTCTCCGTTTTCTCGGAATCGCAGTTGGATGAGGTATTCACACTAAAAATATATTTATTTGAATCAAAATATGACTTCTTTGGGGGAAGTAAATCTATTTTTAAGCTAAAGCAAAAATTATTCTTTGAAGGAAATAAATCTCTTGTTCTATACAATTATATTTGTTTGAATCAAACTTAGATTTCTTTGGTGTAAAGAAACGTTTTTTTTTTTAAATTAATTCAAAAATATTACTTTAAAGGAAAGAATTTTTTGTTTTTTCTAAATGTATTTATTTGATTTAAATAAGTATTCCCAATAAATTCATTTCTGCAAGCAAATAAACTAGAATTCCATGAAGTAAATATTGCTGGGGGCCAAAGAAATATGTTTCGATCCAAAAGAATAAATTCAAAAGAACATATTTCCTAAAAACAATTTTTATTTTCTATCTAGGTTTAATTTTAGCAGATATTGGTCCTTCCTGAATATTATAAATAGTCACTATTTATTTCCAAAATTGCAATGTAATGTGACGACCTCCATAAAATTATTCACAATGTACGGACAAAATAATCAAAGTAGTTCCAAGATTACGAAAGCTATTGAAAATCAATTTATAATAATAAGAAAATCATTTTTCTTGCGGTTCTAAGTAGTCCCGATATTACAGTCGAAATCTACCCTGAAACTTGAAGTAGGCCTTGTATTTACGCTCACGAATCCCCACCTGCACCGTTTGGTCTGCAACTTCAGTCGGTACCGCTGGTGGGAGAACGTTTTGACGTTTCTTCGGTTGAATCGAATTTTCGTTCGGAATTTGGTCGGTTTTCGGGAGTTTTTGGTGTCGGGTCGTCGGTTATTCTGTCGCGTAGTGATCCCCGGTGGATGTCGCCTTATTTAGGAGAATTTCAGCGAAATCGTGAGTACAATAACTTTATAATCTGTAGGTTTTTGGTTATTGCGCAATATTGTGAAATTGCAATGTTTGTGTTAGCGGTGCCGCGCGACACGCATGCGTTATGTTTGGTTATGTATGGTTATGTTTGGCCTCATTGTTATGAACCAAGCCAATTTTGTGATTTATTAGGAATTGCAATGATAATGCTGTCATTGTATCTTTTCTATTATAACTGTTACAATATTTGCCGAACAGGTGTACGTATTATAGTTAAGAATTAATTGCCATTGTCCAGGCAATGATCTGTCCCTACATCGCAATATAGTTACAGGTGCGAATGAATAAGCTGAAACCAAATAAAGGCAAATGATAATGAATGAAAATTATGATGATCAAACTAACACCTTTAGAGTCTTAACAACTGTGGCCACTAGTCACAGGCAATTGTTTCTGATTTTTTATGTTCTGTGTTCCACGAAATTATATACGATAGTTCTAGTGATACAAACTAAAATACAAAAGAATTCTGGGCCACACGAGTCCCTGAATAATCATTAAAAGTTATACACAATATTTTTCAAGAAATAGGTGAAATTCTGATATTTAAAGGACGGTTCTAAGCTTCCATTGATAGATCTACCATTCCGAATCCAAAAATTTCCAAAATAAACTATTAAGGAATATAGTTAACGCTTCTTCTTAGATACGGACCATGTACCGCTAAGCATGAACGCCCTACAGCTACTGGACAACCAGAATCAAGTGATAAGACTAAAAAGAACTAAACTCTTCGAATTACTTTAGTCAAATGAGTAAAACCACATCAGTGTTAGTGCTTCTTATTTAGGACAAACTAAATATAGGACATCAGTGGATAGGCTATTATAGTTTTCAGGAAATCGATACCCATATATATGAAATATTCCATTCTCAAGTGTCCCTCGGTCGGAAAACACTTAAAATCAATCGACTGCATACGACTGCACCTCATACGCCCTCCGCCGTTTTCCCATCAATTTTTAATTTTCCTCTCTATAATCGACTCGATTTAATAAAGAAGAGCACATCGCAGGCGCGTTCTAAAATTGAAAAATTGAATTGGCCTTATTAAAGTCGTCGTCCAGCGTTTGCGGCTACCGCAAGGGATGGAATGGGGTGGTAGATTGAAGATGCGGCCGTGAACGGGGTTGGGGTAGTAGAACGGGAGATATTGCAAGCGACAAATTGTCTGGGCTGCCGCTGAAAGCTGTTTAATGAGTTACGCCTTTTTTGCTTTTTTAGCACCCCGCGCTCACCCCCTCACCCTTTCCAGCTATAGTGTCATCGTACGAGGTCCATTTTCGCGTCTACGTCTGTCTGCTTTCACATCTAGAGATCAAAGAAAAACTGAAAGGATTTTTAGTTTTTAAGTTGATTAGAAATTTATGCAGAGTGTTGTTGTACAGGGTGTCCCACACTCTACCATATATAAAAGTTGTAGATTATACAGGGTGTCCCACAACAGCATACCAATACAAACTTATGTTTCTGTTTCTGAAATATTGGCAAATTAACGCCAAAAAAGGGACATTTTTTAAAATGTCATTCTCAGGTAACTAGCAAGATAAAGAAACAAATGAACTCGTTTTAGATAAGTAAAAATATCACACGTTTTGGTGGTTATTGTTGTTTTGAAATTCTAGTACTATTTATTCCCAATAAATGGAGTTTACTCACAATCGTTGCTATTGTAAACATGGTTGCCAACTTATTACACGCACTACAATACTCCAGAGTGCAAGTCTAGAGAAATTCAGAAGAAAATAACTTAATAATAATAATAATTTTCCTAAATACTGACCTTTTCGATGGCGGTTGTAGAAGGACCTTCAGAATCGAATGGTAGCGAGCATTTCGCGATTAGCGCAATAATTATGACGTGGGTTATTTTCGCATTTTCAAGGTCGGAGACGGGAGCTTTAAGTCGAACTCTCAGTGGAAATATTACATTCTCCATGATTTTCACAATAATATTTTGAAAACGCCACCTTATACCATTCTCCATGTTTGCTATCGTAGTTGCAATATCATAAATTTCTTCCTCAATATGTCTCCAGAGTAGCAAATCAAGCGGGATTAAATCAGGCGATCTAGTTGTCCAAAGTGTTGGACCACCATGAACAATTTAATGTCTTTAATAAATATTATTTACAGAATTTTAGAGTGGTAAATAAATTACTAACTTTTTGACCCTGAAGAAAAGAATATGCAGAATGTTATATATCAAAAGCTGCTGCATGAAAAGAAGTAATATTACATTTGTGAGATTGTTGAATTTGGTCGAACCATATGGATATGTAATATTAATTTATGAATTATTGGGCATAAGCTATAAAATTATTTAGTTAATAACTTTTTAGCTGTTGGTGGTAGACCAACCGAGTGCAAGTATTTTATTTCAAATTCAATAAAGTTATTTGTCATTTAGAAAAACTCCAGTCATTTGAGTTATTCAACATTTTAGAATCGCAAATCAATAGTATCTGTCAAAAAGTTTATCCTTGATAGTTACCACTGATTGATTTTTTGAAAAATGCACTGTTTTGATTTAATTTCACAATATCTCAGAAACGGTTGATAAAAGGCTAATACAAGTTGATGTCAAAACAATTAGGATAAAACTCTTAATCAAAAAACGCCATAATATACCTAGTGTTCCACTAAAAAAAAAAAAACATAATTTAAACCTATTAATGAATGCTTCTAGCACACCCTGTACAGGAGGTGTCTGAACGCTTCCTTAATGGAGCAAAATTAATTCATTTGCCAAGAGTTTTTGAAGAAATGTTTTTCTTTTTACTCACAAATCCATTAGTGTTAAGAACAGGCTCAATATAGGATAAGATTGTAAGCCATCTTGAGGTTATTTGGCATTACGAATATCAACAAAGGTTGCTATTTTTATCATACCGGATAAAAAGTATTGTAAACAATATTGCATCAAGTGTACATTATGTAAATAAGAACCGATCGTATAGCGTATAGTTCTATAGTTACTATAAGCATACATCTGTTAATACTACAGTACACAAAACATTACCAAAGTCAATGAACGATAACATGTTGTAACGATAGACGAGATTAAATTCCAACCAATAATTACGGTTTTCGCACTCACGTAATACGTGTGTACTCATGTAAAGTTACACACGTAGTATACTACATGGTCAGAAAGAATTCATAAATGAATTATAGCCGGTAATGAATAATTATGTTCACACGAGTATGAATGAAAGTTTGAATTATATACCAAGAGAAAAACGTGGGCACATAATTGCTACCTACCATTTCCAGCATTTGCGATGAAATAAAACACAACGTGGATTGTAACTTAATGACAGTGACAAGAGGAAAGGTAGCAGAACTGGGCTGTCGATTCCTTATAAAGGCTCTCATACAAGCAGCTTTTTCATGTTGAACATTTCGCAATATAAGAGGAATATGTGTCGAGGAGTTTTTGGTGTTGCTCTTTCTTTACAACGGGACCGGGCAATGTGGGTTGAAACTCAGTTCAAAGGGCAGAGTGTTACAAAAGAACGGACAAGTACTCGTATTGAGTACACGTCAAGTGCTCTGTACTATATTTTTTATGCAAATAGATGATAGACTAAATAGCCCAGACAATAGGCAATTTTAGGAGCGAAGTATCAATCTGCTTTTTACGAATGAATCATTCTGGATACTGAAAAGTATTTAAATTGTATTAAATATTATTTAAAAGTATTAAATAGTATTTAGTATATTGGCATTTTTCTTAAGAAATAACAACAAATATTTTATACAAAAGTGTACGTGTACATTAAAAGAAAATCTTTATTGGTTCTAGTGAAGAAGTAAGTAAGTTAAGTTTGCTATTGGAGGAAGCAGCCAGATGAAGGATAAATAAAACAGTTCCTTTGATCGATGCTTAAGCTTTCGGCAAATTTAATGCCTTGGTCAGAGGCTACGCTGCAAAAGAGTTAAAATTGTACAATAAAAAAACAATCAAACATCGGACTCACATCCAGAAATAACAGACTGCTGGCAGAAACATTAAACAGCAAAAATGGAGATGGATACCGGCACATCATGACAACAATCAAGCTCGCTAAAAAATAACCCTTTAAAAGAGAATAAGCTTAAAAGGCACAACTGAATTACCAAATATATCTTGTCTTGGTCACACTAATAAAATTACAATAAACCTAAACGGGAACAACAAAAATCAGCAAATTCAATAGCAGTACACTATTTTATCATTATTACTACGCTTATATTGAGTTCACTAGCTTTGTATTGTAATTGTGCCGAAAAAAAAAATAGATTTTACCGGTAATAAGTCTTTTTGGGTACCCTGAGCATTTTTCATGGATTTTGCAAATGAGCTGCCATTTCTGTAATTTTGTTAAAATAGTTAGGTACATAATAAATTAAAGTAGAGGAAATTTTGTATAATTTATGTCTATGACATTTTTGGGTAAAATTAATAGTCTAGCTGTATGAGCAAATTCTCTTTGATGGAGATCGTGTCTGCATTAAACCTAGTTAGCCAGGATTTGACAATTATTTTCATTCTAATGACAGTAGGTAGTGCCTAACGCTGATTTTTTGACAATACTTACAGTCAATATTATCAAAATAGAATCTCATGCAGCTAAACTATTAATTTTATATATTCTATGATAAAGTAATGTGTCGGGCCACATCAAATTTTGTTTGTTTGTTTGTTACGTTCAAATCTTGTGAACAATAGTACGTATACATACTTCCTAATGTCCATTCGAGTTGAAATTTTGCATGTGGACAGATTTCCGGTGACAATGCATAACAAGGTAAAAAAATTCTTGGACAAATTTCCAAAATTTGGAAATTCCTTGAATAATTAAAGAATTATTCAATAATTGTTAGTGCAATTTTTGTATAAAGCGCTGTGTTAAAAATGTATTTTTACTATGTAATTTTAAATTTATTGTACCTTAATACTCTTGGGTAGTAGAAATTTGATACATTGTTCTGGAGAGACAATTCAAAGTTGGGTTAATATGAATGATAGATATTATCAGTTATATAAAATTTGGAGGTGTTTTCTATAGTCTTTTGTTTGCTCTGTATAAATGTTACAACTAAAGTACAGGGTTGAGGGTTTACTTTAGCAGTAACTTGAAGTTTCAATTTGAAGTCATCGAACCCGAGACCTGGGTTCGTATGCCGAAAAATTGCAAAAATGATAAAATATTCTTATAGAATTTCATATAACATTGTTAATATTTCGTAGTAATACTTTATAATTGTTGATAAATCTGGTTAAATAGGGTCAAAATTACCTGTTCCATCACCAACTAAGCATTTTACATCAAACACCCTGTATACTGAGTAATATATGGTTATTACTTACCATGTAAAACAAACTTCAATAAAAAAATCGACAAAATGTTCTGTATTGTTGAATATCCTTTGTTCGTATCTCAAATTCTGGGTAACCTATCGTTGTAGCTACTCTTAAAGGGTCAGTTTTTGTGCCAAACAACCCCTGAATGACTAAATTACTTACGACAAGAGTTATATATTCGCTAATACATAATTACCTTCATCGATGAATCTAAGTGGATATTTGGCGCAGTCGATAGGATATGCTCCTAAGCAAAACGATTAGATCAAACACCTGGCCAGCCAGCATCAACATTTGTGTTGCATTTGACACGGATGGCATACAATTTGCGGCTTTTAATACCAACGTATTAGCTACTTACTGTGAGTAATTCCCGATCGGCGCGGAGCGCCGCCGTGAGTAATTACGGCGTACGGTGCAGCGTGCGGTCAAAGCGGGATGATGTCGCGCTTGCTTTGCTTGCGAAATGAATGGCCTCTATTACATTAATGCAAATATAAGCAATAGACTTTATACGGCCGTGCCGTTTTGCTCGATTCGCAATCTATTTAATAGGGGCCCATAAATAATGGTTTGCCATTCGAAAGATAATAACCGTTGCGGGTAGATGTTGAGGAGGAATTTAAAAGAAGTACGATAGTGAAAATAGATTTATTATAGGGACCTCTTCTCATATGCAATTTTAAAATCATCAGCTAGAGTCTTTTTTTATCTAGAATGACTTGTGGGACACCAAGATCGTGGTGCATGGTCCGTATGTACTAAGAAGCGTTAACCATATTCCTTCATATTTGTCTTTGGCAAGTTTGGGGTCCTTGGGGATTTGCTTTTTCTTTTTAGCGCAACCCCAAAGTGGAATGGTGCATGATGTCAGAAAAATTAACTATACTTGTTGTTATTTGGTTCCAACGGTCTTTTTCAAAAGACAGTAACATTTATATAGTTTTAAAATGACATGATGTGGTCGCCGCCCGCTTTCAAAATTATGTAGTATGTTTACAAAGTTAGACATATTGGGTGCTTTTTAGAGGTATAAAACTTTAAGTTCAACTTTAAGTGATTTATCTTTAGTTTGGTTTGCCATTTCATCATGATTTAAGGAGCAGTTTTTCAAATATCTTTTATATCATTGGTAACAGTGATATGGGACGATAGACATGAGGACTTATAATTAATCTGAACTCTGCATTTGCTGGATATTCCATAATAACAATACATTTCTTAGAATTTTTTGTTTCTTTTACGTTTACAGAGGGAGTTTTCGAATTTCTTGTAATTATCTCTTATATAAGTATAACTGCGCTATTTTTCTGTCGCCTTTCTTGGTGGTGATGTTATCACGTATAAACGAATGAAAACCAACGTAAAAGATGCGTTTAATTGTCCGGAATAAACCGTAATTAAAACGGTTATGGTGGATAATTACAAAATAGCTAAATTTGTTACTGGTGAGACTGTAAATGGTGCACTATTTATACAGCTCGCTAGGCGTAAGTACCACACATACATACGGGTATCGCGCAGCGTTTGAGGTACATATTTACGGCCCCATTGACCGATTGGATATACACTATACAGTGTCGGTGAAACAGACATGAAACCTACGATTTAATATAATATATTTGCCGTATACCGCAGTGGTGTCTGTCTCGTTGTCTAGTGTTTAGTTGCGCAAAATTAATAGTTATGTGTTGGTTATTTTCAGTGGAATATACCACATTGCAAATTTTTTGTTATCGGTGGATTTTTAGTGTCAGCGTATTGGATTCTAATAATTAGCATATAGCAACAAGCTAAGAGTTTTACATTTTGCAGGCTTACCCTGTACTTCAAGGTACGTTTCAAGAAATTATTTTTGAATGTAAAGTGTCTCCAAAAAATGTGCAACGGTAATATATTTTTTTAAATTGCATGCTATATATTTTTTTACATATTTGGAATCCTTTTATGGTTGCCAACATACCACCAAAATTTTATTGAACTCGGTTGAGTGACTGCTGGCCGCAGCGCAAAAAATTAAAACAAAAAAAAAATGATTTTACATCATTTGCTTTAAAAATCAAGAAAAAACGACAAAATGACCCTCGTTAATAAAAATTCTGCGACGTGCTTATTAAGTTAGATCTAGTAATCTTGTTAACCAAGTGTCTGTCATTGGTCCAAATTATACAGAGTGACCAAAATCTAGTGTCAAACTTGTCAAACTTCAAAAAAAAATTGATACCATAAATTTTTTATGTGAAACTATGTAGAATTAAAAATAAACATTGTTTCTAAATATATTGAGTGTACTTTTAAGAAATCTATTTAGTAAAAATCCTCAGATTTTTATTCACTTTTTATTATTTTATGCCTTACATTTGTTTACGCGTTGTTTTATATTTCAAACTGCTATAACTTAAGAAGAAATTAGCAAAAGCTAATAAGTCCACATAAAACTGCTTACTCAGAATAGCACTGGCTGTCTAAAAAAAGTTAGTAAAAAGTTTCATATGGTTTTATTTGTTTCCTCATTTACTTATTTATTCATTACATTTTGGTTATTTTCGATTTGTTTTACATACTTTAATTTAGTTACTTTTTATTGTTTTAATGTGTATTGCTTGTTTTATTTTTTGTTCCCGCATTGTTGCATCTGTACTTTTTACTTTGTCATACGTACTATGACAAAGTGTTGAAAAACATGTTGAGATTTTAGCGGAAATAGCCCTGAACGTTTTTGACCAAAGTTTAAAAATATCTGATGTTGCCAGGCATATGTTTATATCATACTATACTGCAGTGTCAAACTTTCATGATCTCACAATAGTGTCAATAGACTAAAAATATCTGTCAAATCCTGGCAAACTAGTTGTAGGTAATGCAGATACGAGCGATGTACATCAAATAGAATGTTTTGATGTGTGTCGTCGGTCCACGCTTCACTACACTATTTATTGTAGATATCGAAGGCAAGTGGTTATTTCTGGCAATAGGCTTTTGCCTAGGCGAAAGCTATTTGGCATGGCAAATGGATATTTCGTGTGTTTATATGTTTAAAGCTATTTGCCTAGGCAAATATGGTCAAAAATGTTCAGGGGACCCTAAAGGACATATTTCCGCTAAAAGCTCATTTTTCTTTTTGACACGTATGATAATTCCGGAAAAACGATTCCGGAGAAACTACGAAAGGTATCGGGACGAAACTTCATATTTCAAAGTTTCATGACTAAACTTAGAGCTGAAGGATGTTTTGTTCAAAAAGCCCCAAAGGAACAGGAGGTTTACCTTTAGAATTTTTCAACGATTTTGCAAAAAGAAGCCGCCATTTCTGTAATTTCGTCAAAATAGTTCAATAATAAATTAAAGTAGATGAAATTTTGTATAATTTATGTCTAAGACATTTTTTAGTAAAATTAACAGTTTAGCTGCACGATCAAAGTTTAACTTTGAAAGTCATAGATACTCAGTACTCACATAGCTATTTCTATTTGTTTCCGCTTTGTTGCATATGTACCTTTTTAAATATTTCAAGCAACTGCAACTTTCTAAGCAATAAAAAAGAAACAAGTCATAATGAAGCTTGACACATTAAGCTCCACAACTTCCTGTAGAGATAATTTTGTTCTAAAATACTGTAGAAACGAGAAATTTTACCTCGTTGGTGAAGATGATAATCCCAAAACGATAATCAGTGGATTTTAGAAATGAGATTTTAGTTCTTTTGCAACTTGCATCAAGCATGAAGGTGAAATCCTTCTTCAGTATCCCTCTAAAGCAGCTCGAAAGAACAAAACCATTGACATCATCCACCGAAGAGAGTCGTGCATAATGGCATTTTACAACCATGCGGGCATCACACACACACACTCACACACACACATACACACACGTACACACATAGAAGAGTAGAGTAGGAGGCCTTGGTCGCCGGTTCGCGACGATTTTGTCGCGGAATTCGCCGCTATTATTAAGCGGCGGTTAAAAATAAGTCGAGACGCGCGCGTCTGCGGTGGTATAGCGGCAGCGGGAGACCATGGATGGAGACAGGCCCTCTCTTTCCTCGCTCCACACAAATAAGACCAAAGACCGGGGAGCGGCTGGCTGGTGGTAATGCGTGGGCTCACTCAGACAGGTGCAAATTTATTTTTCAAACATGTCAATAAATACCACCGGCTTCAGCCACCTTGTTAAACTTATGCCCAAGAACGAACGGCGCTTCGGTGGTGTCGATGGCGTTGCATAAATTTGCATCGGGAACGAGATGGTGGTGGGTTTTTTTTAATTGAGGAGGGTATTAGGCTTAACGCGCTGATAAGGAGCTGCGATCAGGGAGGAATTCAGCGGTTTTTATTGAGATTTAAATGATATTGGTGTAGCGTAAATGTAAATGATATTTTCTGGTCGGAGGAGTTACGGAGAAGTTGATTATGGGCGTTGATAAGTGCGATTTGGTTGAGCTTTGATGTTAGCAGAAGTTGAATCTCCGTTTTTGGTGCGTGGCTAAGTGGTAAGCTGGTAAGTGTTATGGTTGCCGATTTCGCCATATGTCTGCAGATTATTGGCGTACAAATACTGGCTAACCATAATTGTTATGGGCTTATGTCAGATAGTAGTTAAAAGTGGTCGTTAGTATTACCAGTCTTGTTGAAAACCCACCTGTTGAAAATATAAAAGACAAGTTATTGTCAGTTGTTTGCTGTAGTACGAAAAAGTTTGAATGTTTTAAAAAAAGTGTTTGTGTCTGTAAGTGTACTAACTAAGGAACGTGTGTTGTATAGGGAATCAGTCAAATTCTAGATTTTCTGTCAGCATGTAAAATAATTTGAAGAGCAAACATGCAAACCATGTTAAATCCACTTTTCATACTTCGTCGCAAATCCTCAAAAAAATTGTCTCGTAATTCTCAGTTTCCATGACAACTGCACGACTAGCTGAAATTTTTTCCCCATCTGTAATTTCAAATATTGCACATATGTCATCGTGTAAACATTAATCTTGCGCTTTGGGATCTCTGTGAAAAAAAGTAATAAAAGATAAATGCTTACAGTATCCTCAGGATACATTTCTGTAACATATGCCGATATCAAGAAACTTTTTTCCGTCAGTTTTTTTCCTTCACATCTTGGCTAACTGTTTACAAGAATAACACTCATTAAGCGTTAAAGGAAATTAACAATAAACAAACTATGGAACAGTTTATTGAAAAGAAAAAAAAAACTACGCATTATCGTAATTTTGATTTGGTAACTCATCAACGCACCGAAAAACCCAAATAAACAACACATCTGTTATGACTTACGACATCTCGATTGTGTGAACTCCCATCTGCTCAAAAAAATATCCGATAAAAATTCCCATCTGTCACATTTGAGTGTTTGTTTCAGCGCAGATTAAACACGATTTCCTCTATAAACAGCACACCCACCGATGTTGCGCGCTAACTAAGCTAACTAAAAGATACTAACGCCTTCATCTATGGATCGGAAGACCCTAATAACTTAATTTGGACCTACGAGACCCACCGTCGGTGAAAATTGTTCCTGAACAAAAGTGATGCAACAAAGCGCAGCACCTACCGGTCCGACGTCCTCGTCTTGGTTTATTTTCATTCCGTGTTGAGTCGTTCTCTTTCGCGGAGCGCCGTCTTCCTCTTTCTCCTTCTTCTTCTTCTTCTTGTTCGAGCCTCATTCCTGAAGAAAGGTCATCTCGGGCGGCGGCGGGCCTAACAAAAAGGACCTTAAAACTCCTACCATACAACCGGTTGGTCACTTTGTTAACCACCAGCAGCAACACCGGCCACGATGCACATTCCCCTGTCGAACGGATACCAACCGAGCGAAGCCAATAACCCGTCCTCCACCTCGACTTCTTTCGTGCCGTTTTCGGAAGGTGGCGAGGGAGTGCGAGGGACGGACCAGCACTTTTGATAATAGGGTATTAAACGGCGTTTTTCAAAGAAAATATTTTTGAAAAGAATACCGGGTGAGTCAGTTTCGAGGCTCACCATGGGGATCTCGCTTAGTAGTGGATTAGTGGAGATAGTGCCTATGTTTAAATTTGGCAAAGTTTCGTACAAATTTAAGCTATCATTTTTCATTTTGAAGATATCCGCGAAAAACTGAAATGCTGAGATATCGTTTTTAATTTTTTATTCAAAACCAAATGTAGCTAGACATTTGAAACAAAAACATTCTACTTTTTACAAGGAACTACGAAGCTACTTTTTAACAAGGAACGCAGTGGATTTTTTTAGTTTGAAATAATAACATAAAAGATGGCGGCGTAACCACGTCATTTTGTTGACGTTGCTTGTTTACTACCATTGTTTTAAAAAATAATGCCAACATGTTATACGATGCGGAAATGAGAAAAACACACGACTAGGACATAAGAAAAGTAAAAGTTGGTCATGGTTACGCCGCTATCTTTGATGTTATTTCAAATTAAAAAATAACACTGCATTCCTTGTTAAAAAGTAGCTAGAATGTTTGTGTTTCAAAGGATTAGAGCTACATTTTGTTTTGAATAAAAAATTAAAAACGATATGTTAACCTTTCAGTTTTTTGTGGATATCTTCAAAATGAAAAATGATAGCTTTTCAGATAATTGATCGACACAAAAATACGAAACTTTGCCAAATTTAAACATAGGCTCTATCTCCACTAATAACCCAGATCCCCATGGTGAGCCTCGAAATTGAATCACCCGGTAGTGATACTGAGATCGGTGCGATGTATAAGCAAAATTGAGAAGCAGACTTTCTATATTATGCATTTTGTCCAAAATATGATTTTTTTTTAAATAGAGCAAAATTATTACAAATTTGTGGTTAAGTTTATCGTGAATGTAATTATATAGATATAATATAATTAATATTAATATAACTAATATATATAAATCTATTTTGATATATTCCGAAATAAGCGCAAAAATTTTTGGACAATCGGCAATTTGTTTGACAGTCTGAAACTGACTGCATTTTTTTGCCTTTCATGTAAAGATCAGTAACTTTATGAGATGGGGTGTTAAAATAATATGATTAGAAGGAAAAACAAGTAAGAAAATCATCTTCATCCGGGCCGAAGTTAATATTCCGTAAAATATTTTTGGCATGGAATTTGAAAAAAAAAATGAAGCCAACCGATTTGCCTGTTCACGATCATGTCCTTTTGTTTTAAGTTATAAGCTTGTATGCCAAATTTCAGATCAACTGCCCCAAAATTACGTTATAGTATGAATTTGAAAAGGAAAGGAAAGTTAACCAATTTAGCCCATTCCCGAATTTGTCCTTACATTTTCAGAGATATAAGCTTGTATACCAAATTTCAGATCAATTACTTAAAAATTACGGTAGTAATTAGTAATCGTGTATACAGACAGATGCACAGACAGACGGACATAGTTAAATCGATTCAGTTTTCATTGCTGATAAAAAATATATACAAGTTTATACCTGCCAGGCTTCCTTAAGGGTGTTACAAATGTTGTGACAAGGCGAATATACCCTACCACAGTAAATGTGAAGGAAAATTTCTTTTTTTTAAATAATAACTAGATATAATATGCTTAACATATTGAAAATCTTATCCATCTTCAAACCACCTTTTACACAGTAATTTATTACATTATATTTTATTATAAGTCTTATTTTCCGTGTCATATTTATTAGATCATTTTTAGATTATTTATTAGACTACTAAATATGACACGCCAAAATATGACTTATATTACTTATATAATAAATTACTGTATAAAAAGTGATACAGTGAGATTTGTTTTTCTAAATTATTGTCGTTTAGTCTGAACTAAGGGAAACCCCGAAACTAGTCAGTATCACCAAGTATGTATATATAATGTATACTTGGTGGGGAACAAAACTACGTTTTTATTCACATCAACTTCATTCAGTATTGTGCAAAGGAACAATGTATTCAACTAAATCTTAAAATTATATTCTTGACTATGATTGCCTAACCAGTGATATTCTATATTACTTTGACCTAAACAAGAAGCACTGACACTTCACTCACTGAGTTCTGCTTTTTACGCATTTTACGTCTTCTTACTAGATTCTGGTTGTCCAGTAGCTTCAGCGCCTCTACGATGACTTAGGCGAGATTCATGTTTTACGTCAAATCTTTTTATCTCTCGGCCCCAAAGTTGAATGCCGTATAACTAAATCGGTTTTAGTACTTGGTTGTAAACTTAGTACATAGTTGTAATTTGTTCTATACTGACAACTGAGTGTCTCTTCCCAAATAACTATGGTATGTTAGGTATGTACATGTATATAGTAGATAGAGGGATTGGTCTCCAAACACTACCTTGAAGTACCACTACGTTTACTTCTCTTAAAAAAATATTTTTATGATTTTATTCGTATTTTTTATATTATTGCCTTATTCTGCTAAAACGAAATTAATCCATTGTTTCTTTTTCAGGTACGTCTTCCATCATCTTTACCTTCCTGGTTCATGCAGAAAGTATTAAATGCTGAAGGAAAACCCAGGTTTGGTTTTAACAAAAATATCTTCAATTATACTTAAATCATACGTCATCAATTTCGCTCTATAAACTTTACTTTTGTATACCACAAAATATTTTTAAAATCAATCTCGCCACTATACTTTATTACAAAATCCAGTTATTTATTTCGCCCCATTATAACCGAGTTCCTATTGCGTATTTTTAATCCAGACTTGTTCACATAATCAAACGCAACATAAATTTACGGGCGCTGTGCGTCGGCGGTTGAAAAACAAAAATATGCTCTTGTCATCGGTTTGGAAAACGTAAATTCTAACCTAAAAATACACCGACTACACGCACCTTCGGACGTATATCAGTAAATAGACGCCTTGGAATCGCCACGATGATAGTTGTACTGTGAAATTTCGCTGAACTATTAATAAAGACACACATTTTTATAAGTCGCGTTATCTCGTATTAGACAAGCTATTTAGTAGCGTTATAAAATATTGACGATAAATTTGATATTTTGCCTGACACTGTACAGGAATACATTCGTTGATGTGTTTGAGTGCCATTTAGATTAGATAAAGTAGGCAACTCAGTGTAACGGTAAAAGTAAATATAGCGCGTTGTTGTTGATATAAATAACTGCTTTATCTAGTCTTTAGGCAGACGTTCGTAACTATTTTTAAATATTTCTTTTTCGACAGATTTTCGCAATTGTTTATAAATTCCTAAGTACAGAGTAAAAACTTAAAAAATTACGTCTAACAGATAACAAGAAACCATTGAACTCTGTGCTACAAATGAAGCGATATATTACCAATTTGCAAATAATTACGAATAAATGTTTCTATTTGCTGATTTACTGCAATAATAATCGCAATCCGAACGATTATGAACGTGTAAATTAATCGCTATCGGGACAGTTGAACGAATAAGAAATACACAACCGATCTTTGTTTGTATTTATAGTATTGCAAATCGTGCAGATATTTTGTCGACGCGTCGTCTATGATGTGAACTGAATCACTGGGTTAATATGTTGAACTTAGGCATCGAGATTGTATTATTAAATGGCAATTTGCATAATATTTACATATGATTTTACCGCGTGGGCCTTATACTTGAAAGGCCGTTGCCTTTTCTTGGAATTCTGTCTGTAATTCCACTGAATCAGAGTGCACGGTGTTGTATGAACATTTCCTGACGGCAACTCACAAGATAAACATGTACCATTATCAATTTAATAATTGATATAGTATATAGACTATACAGTATTGGTCTCAAGGTACTACCCTGGGGTACACTAGTTTTCACTCCTAAGCATAGGCGGGAGTGTTTTAAACAAGCTATCAGATCTAATAGATTAGAAGCGAAGTAAATCTACTAGAGGAGTAAATCGTATATTTGCCGTGGTAATATATTTGTTTTAATAAACATTTGAATATCGGACACAAAAAAATTTCAAAAATTTTCAATATTTTGTCTCAATCGAAGGCTCTCTCAGGAAATCTACAATCTACAAAAGTAATTGTAAATACATTAGATTGTTAAAATATTCTTTAGTTTACTGTTGAAAATGAAAACGATTTTAGTGATTCTTTTTTAGATATTAATATTATTAGGACAGATAAGAGGTTGTTTTTAGATTGGTTTAGAAAAGTTACAAATTCTGGTGGATATATTAATTTTCTCATATCATGTATTAATGAAAAAATTATCAGTTTTGGTATCATAATAACCGTATTCCAGAAATTTTACTCAATCATTTAATATTTGTTTCTTGGTCTTGGTTTTGGTCAAGTCTAAGCAATACTGTTACTTATCTTCAATAACTTTTTTTGGTTTTTAAAAATTCCTTATATAATGAGTTTAACGTGTCTATTTTGAATAAATATTTTAAAATTTAGATTTTAATATACATAATTAGACTTTAGATCTTTTATTAAAAATAAAACGGGTTGGTTTTAACTTCAGGGGTTGTTTATTTTATTCTGTGTTCTTGCTGTTATTTATTGTATGTTGGTCAGACTGGTAATTATTAAGTAACGTTGAATTTTGTTAAGGTGTGTTTTAGCTTAATATGTTTTTGAGGAAAACTATAAATTGATTTTAATAGAAAAATTTTAATCAACGAAATTTTTTTTTTACTTTATCATACATTGTTTATCATACACAGCGGAAATATGCATTTTTGGGTCCCCATTTTTTACCAAGGTACAAACAAATTTCTGTGTGTGTACCTGTTTTTGTGGCGACGATTCCGAAGAAACTACTAAAGGTATCGGGACAAAACTTCATATTAAGAAGTTTCATGACCAAATGTCAGTTTAATGTCAGTTCAAAAGAATCCAAAGGAAATTGAAGTAGAGGAAATTTTGTATAATTTGCATCTATGACATTTTTTGGTAAAATTAGGTTGGCTGCAGGAGCAGAATCAAATTGTGATCGGTCGTGTCTGCGTTAAAACTAGTTAGCCAGGATTTGACAGATATTTCCATTGTAATGACAGTAGGTCGCGTCAAACGCTGCAAATGTTTTGATAATATCTACTGTCAATAGAATCAAAATATCTGTCAAATCCTGTATTTTATTAATTTTAATATATAGTATGATAAAGTCATGTGCGTGGCCACATCAGATTTTTTGAAATGGGTTTTATTAATGAATACAACACTTGAAAATGACGCAGAAAATACAAGAATTATTTATAAAAAATTATTAATGTAATTGAAATCTTGTAAGGGTCTAACATAATTTTGATTAATTTATATTTTCTCGGATATTCTTATTTTATATTGTGTAGTTAAGAAGTATGTTGTTTGATATTTGTTCAAAAGTTTAGAAAAAGTTTAATGTGTTTACTTTTTAGCACTTTTATACTTTATTTAGTAAGCATTTATTAATTTGCTATAATATTTTTATATGACTAATTACTTTTATTGCGGCTGTCCTGAGGAAGCTTTTCATTAAAATATTTATAAAACTATAATATTATTTATTATTTAACAATATTATTAATTATAATAAAACTAAAAATTTTTTTTGACATTCCAAATAAAAGGTTAATTATTTTACTAAATTATTATATCACACTTAGCCAGAAAGTAGAATAATTACTTAATAGATTTTAGGACAGTCTAAGGCTTAAAAGGTATATTGAAAGGAGGGAACAACCCTAAGAAACCAAGCTTCCTATAGAACTCTAACCTATAATTTGTCCAAATTGTCATTCGTCATTTAAAATCATTTTTATGGTCACACCAATTAAGAAAATTCTTTTCTATTGCCAACCTATTAAAGCCTATTAAAAAACCAACCTTCTGTATCAATAATATTCGATCAATAACGGCCGTCACGCGAATTTAGCCAAAGCAAACTTTAGATGGGAATTGAACCGAGTTAATTTCGCAGTTGATGACATCGCTTCTGTAGTCGCTTTGAGCGAGGTCCAGACGGCCGAATTGTCGACAATATAATTGAACAAAGATGCCAGAGGACCTTGAGAATTCGACAGTGTGACTGTGACGAAGCTGTCGGCGAGACAGGGCTTCAGTGGAGAGGTTGTTCACTGAATCCGCTCTCGGCTGCTGTACAAGCCGCGGTCACACGTTGAAATTGTATCCGATTGTTTGTTTGAGAGTTTAGGTCGGTTTTGTTGGCGAGGCCCACCCTGTGGGGATTGAGAAATTAATATTAGCAGTTCTTACGTTGACGTGTAAAATATGTGTTCATTTATTTTAAAACGTGCCAGTCAAGGTACTTTTTGATATCCTCCTAAAAATACATAATGCGATCTGGTAGAATAGATTTTTGTAAGTAGGCTGAAATGATGTGGTTAATTTAACCCTACTTAGATAATAGTAACACGCTGCATTATGTGTACGTTAATTTTCGACATTTGAGCCCCTGTTTCTTAAAAAACTGTTCGTGATGGAGACCTTTAGCTATCAGATTGATAATATAGTCCATTTAGAGGAAAAACTATTGAAATGATGTGTCTGATGATAAGTAGATCCATTAGATAACGGCAATGAAAAAGTGCTAGAAGCTAAAAACGCGTGTGTTAACATTATGACGCCATCACAGAAAAAATCATGGAGGGTGCTTTTAAAATGAATTTTCTATATAAAATGTATAAGTAGCGACAGTTGTTTCCATAAAATTGCCTTTTCTCTGTATTTAGCTCTTAGGTAAATAGCTTTTAGATATTTAATTATTTTGAACTTATAATACTATATAATATAGAGTGTGATTGCCATATCCGTATCTCCTTATACCTGGTTAGAGGAGTTAAAATGGTCAAGAGTAACGACCAGCTTAACACCGGTTAAAAGTGATCTACTACTGTCTTCAACAGTGGTACCATTTCGTAGACTAAATGATGTTTAGGTTTTAGTTTTGTTTTTGTAGAGGCTGGATTGTAGTCGGAAATTGTGAACTGAGTAATTTTTGCAAAATTCAGTAAATAAAAAAATTATTTTTATAAAAAATATTACTATTTTGACGAAATGTCAGAAATGGCTGCTCGTTTGCAAAATCGTTGAAAAATGTTAATTAGTTAAGAGTAATCAACTAGTTCCTTTGTATTCTTTTAAACAAAACTTCCTACAGCTCTAACTTTAGTCATGGAACTTCTAATATGAAGTTTCGTTCCGATACCTTTAGTAGTTTCTCCGGAATCGTCGCCACAAAAACGGGTACATACAGAGACATTTTCTGTACCTTAGTCAAAAATGTTCAGGGAACCCAAAGGGACATATTTCCGCTAAAATCTATTTTTTACACGATTGCAATACTTTATCATACTTCCGTATGATGAAGAAAAAGATAAAATTTGTTGTTTTAATAAAAATTGTGCCATTTATTTAGTTTTATTTTTAATTGAATAGTTATTAAAATTTTTTATGTGGAATTGCATTTTTTAAAATCTTTTTCAACAGATTTGTACTATAAATATCACAAAAACATATACTATAATGGCGTTCCTAACTGTTAAAATTAATAAAATTCATTGTGTTTTAAATAAAGCAGAAGAGTTTGACCTTGACAGTCAGTACCCCTAAATATTTGATAATTTATTATTTTTTTTACACTAAATTTCCTGGATGAAAATGTATTTCTCAACGAAACCATGATATAAAGTAAAATAATTTCTACACTTATAGGCAAGTTCTGTACCACAAGTTTTACATGTTTTTCAGATTTGTACTATTATACCATTTTATCTACATACTCAGAAACGTATGTATCTAACTTATCAGTAAAACTTGTCAGTAAAACTGCCCTAAAAAGAAGATGTGCTATTAAATACAATTTAGGGATGGGAATACTAATTTGAATAAAAACAAAACGACCGTAGTGGTAATGCTTTAATTTGTTGTTTTCTAGTTAAGTTTCTATCTAGAACATCGGGTTCATCCGCTATAACTTGGTAAAATTACAAAAAAAATGATTTTTGTGGACTATTTGATCTATTTGTTCAAAATTGTGAAGTGCTATTCTCGTTTGGGTGTTGAGCACACAAAAAAATGCATAGAATAGTACGACAGTTACAGAATTTTGTAAAATACTTTGATTTCGTTGTTATTTTTGGACAGACAAGTGTTCCAAGTTCTATCGCGACACATCCAAGATATATACGTCTAAGGTTTGAATCTGAATCACTCTGAACACTGCGATCAAGTCAAAAAGACCGCGCTCGCGGCTCGATCTCGGATAGTCGGGTAGACATAACGGAATGCCTATGTGGGCGTCCCAAGATATGTAATTCAGATCAATGCCGTTGCGGCCGCGACGAAGGATCAGGTAGACCGTGCGCGGAGTGAGAGAAGAAAACCAAGAAAAGAAACCAACAGTTCCCCACATCGCTCCACGCTGGCTGTTGCCGTGCGCGGCTTCCCTCTCACTCTATATATAATATAAAATAAAGACAAAGTCCGCCTCCTCTCGACCCGCCAGTTGCCTCCGACTGTGAGAAATTCGCGAATGCATTTTACATGAGACAGTGTTGAAATTACACGGGAGTTCGCGCGCGCGCCAGCCAACCCCGCGTCGAAGTGGAAGAACTGTGGAAGACCCCCGTTCGCGAGGAGATGAGATAAATTCGTAATCGTCCTCGGCAGGCAGGCAGCATTGTGCCGCCGACTGGGACGAAAATACAATAATAACGAGTCTCTATTACTAGGTGTCAAGAGCGGGGCTTCCCTCGGTAATAACTGTTATTTCGTGCCAACTCGATAATCATCGTCATTTCGGACGAAATTGTTTCGGAACGAAGTGAACACACTCCCCCCTCCGGATGATGGAGACTTGAAAAGTATATCTATTTAGTTTGTTTTTTACTGGCACTATATCTCCACTTATGATAGTTTTGCTCATTTATGGTTACAACAATTGGTGGTCTAGAAAAATGAATAAACATGTAGGAACACCTGTCGTAAAATCAGAGCCATAAGTACTTTCTTGTCATTAGATTTGTACAATTTTTACACTAATCGAGAGATTATGGTTCTCTGCGATTATGTTAGTGTTGCCCGGTCGAGATTACAATAATTAATGGTCTAGTAAAATTAACAAATATTGGACGTTGTCGACCTTAAGAAAAGTTCATACCACGAACACCTGTCTTTAAAAACACGACCATAAGTGCTTTTTTGTCATCAGCATTATACAGTTTATACACCAATCGATAGACTATGGTTGTCTGCACTTATGATAGTTTTGCTCAATTAAGATTACAACAATTAGTGGTCTAGAAAAATTAATAACCATGTAGATCTCGGGAAACCACCATACTAAGAACACCATTGCCAAGAGTACTTTCTTGTAATCAAACGTTTAAAATCTATACACAAATTGATATATTCTCTTCTTCACTTGTGATAGTTTTGCTCGGTTGTGATAAGAATAATTCAAAATCTACAAGACCAGGAATACCTGTCGTAAAAACAGAGCCATAAGTACTTTCTTGTCATTAGATTTGTACAATTTTTACACTAATCGAGATCTTATGGTTGTCTGCGCTTATGTTAATTTTGCCCGGTCGAGATTACAATAATTAATGGTCTAGAAAAATTAACAAATATTGGACGCTGTGGAGCTTAAGAAACGTTCATACCAGGAACACCTGTCTTTAAAAACAGAGCCATAACTGCTTTTTTGTCATCAGAATTCTAAAATTTATGCACCAATCGATAGATTATGGTTGTCTGTACTTATGATAGTTTTCCTCAGTTAAGGTTACAACAATTAGTGGTCTAGAAAAATTAATAAACATGTAGATCTCGAGAAACCACCATACTAAGAACACCATTGCCAAGAGTACTTTCTTGTAATCTAACTTTTAACATCTATACACAAATTGATATATTCTCTTCTTCACTTGTGATAGTTTTGCTCGGTTGTGATAAGAATAATTCAAAAACTACAAGACCAGGAATACCTGTCGTAAAAACAGAGCCATAAGTACTTTCTTTTCATTAGATTTGTACAATTTTTACACTAATCGAGATCTTATGGTTGTCTGCGCTTATGTTAATTTTGCCCGGTCGAGATTACAATAATTAATGGTCTAGAAAAATTAACAAATATTGGACGCTGTGGAGCTTAAGAAACGTTCATACCAGGAACACCTGTCTTTAAAAACAGAGCCATAACTGCTTTTTTGTCATCAGAATTCTAAAATTTATGCACCAATCGATAGATTATGGTTGTCTGTACTTATGATAGTTTTCCTCAGTTAAGGTTACAACAATTAGTGGTCTAGAAAAATTAATAAACATGTAGATCTCGAGAAACCACCATACTAAGAACACCATTGCCAAGAGTACTTTCTTGTAATCTAACTTTTAACATCTATACACAAATTGATATATTCTCTTCTTCACTTGTGATAGTTTTGCTCGGTTGTGATAAGAATAATTCAAAAACTACAAGACCAGGAATACCTGTCGTAAAAACAGAGCCATAAGTACTTTCTTTTCATTAGATTTGTACATTTTTTACACTAATCGAGAGATTATGGTTGTCTGCACTTATGTTAGTTTTTCTCGGTAAAGATTACAATTATTAATAGTCTAGAAAAATTAACAAATATTGGACGCTGTGGACCTTAAGATACGTTCATACCAGGAACACCTGTCTTTAAAAATAGAGCCATAAGTGCTTTTTTTTGTCATCAGAATTCTACAATTCATGCACCAATCGATAGATTATGGTTGTCTGCACTTAAGATAGTTTTGCTCAATTAAGGTTACAACAATTAGTGGTCTAGAATAATTAATAAACATGTAGATCTTAAAAAAACCATTATACTAAGAACACCATTGCCAAGAGTACTTTCTTGTAAACAAACTTTTAAAATCTATACACAAATTGATATAATCTCTTCTTCACTTGTGATAGTTTTGCTCGGTTGTGATAAGAATAATTCAAAAACTACAAGACCAGGAATACCTGTCGTAAAACAGACCCATAAGTACTTTCTTGGCATTATTTTTGTACAATTTTGACACTAATCGAGAGCTATGGTTGTCTGGGCTTATGTTAATTTTGCCTGGTCGAGATTACAATAATTAATGGTCTAGAAAAATTAACAAATATTGAACGCTATGGACCTTAAGAACCGTTCATACCAGGAACACCTGTCTTTAAAAACAGGGCCATAAGTGCTTTTTTTGTCATCAGAATTCTACAATTTATGCACCAATCGATAGATTATGGTTGTCTGCACTTATGATAGTTTTGCCCGGTCGACCTTACAATAATTAGGTGTCTAGAATAATTAACAAAGATTGTGGATCTGCATAAACCCAGATTATGATAATTTATTAATGATGATAATTGGTAATATTACCAATGTAATATTACCGGTAATTTAGGTAATATTACCGAAGGCAGTTTCTGGTATTGGTAATATTACCGTGGTATTATTATAATATTACTGATGTATTACCAGTGTCATTTCAAGCTCTTTTTCTTCCTATTTGTGTTCATACTTTAACAACAATTCTCTATTTTCTCTATTTCACTGTTAGGTAAATTAATTGTAGATAATGTTACTGGTCGACTTATTAGATGCGTACATTAATTACAGCGAGTCCCATTAAAAGAGAGAAACTTGGTAATTTATATGACTGCAGCTGTCAAAATATGTACACTCCGTCGGATATTTCGCGTATTAAGTGAATTTATTGCAAGATATTTGCATACTGGGTGTATTGGAAAGGATTTATTACTTTATTTAGTGTGCGAGTATAATTATTTGAAAATGGAATTGTGTCCTGCATGCGTACAACCGCCATGGCGTCGGTAATTTGCATGCGTTCGCGGATAAACATGGTAATTAAATGGAACTGTTTGCGATAAATCACCCTGACAAGGGTGTATCGCTAATTTTCTCTTATTTACGATAAAACTTGCGTGCACTTGTCGCCGGCACTACTAGCCGTATGAACATTAATTGCTCCTTTTATGGTCACCGAGGAGTGCTTTAATTAGTAATTATTTAGCAGATTTCCGGAATAAGACGTACACATAAATCTTTGCGTCGTTATTAATCATGATGTTGGTGATGTGTGTCGTTACATGTTTACTTTTCGCAGAAGTACAGAACGGTACTGGAAGATTTATACCTTGACTTGTAACTGTAAATCTTCTATAAAAATAATGGCGATGAATCAAAAACAAAATGTGTCTTTATTTGTTGAAAAAATCGTCAATATACACTGGTCAAACAAATAAGGGGAACATTTTTAAGTGTTTCCTAGACGTAACTAAGAGTTGTAACTTTGTTATTGTAATTTTCTTTAGTTCAATAACCCACCAAATTTTACTATTATTTACTATTATTTAAAAAGTTATTAATAATATGTACTTTCGACAAACTTTGTCATAGAATGCTGGACAACAATCAAAACCAAATAACATTAACCTTGGGTACAAATACAAAGAGTAAATATGTTTAATGAACCTACTGGCGTAGTGTATTCCTTTCTGATTACATAAGGCAACAATCTATTTTCCAGGATAATACAATACCAAACATTTCTGGAGCAAATAGCATGAGTAGCGTTTACTCGTGTACACACGTTATGTAATGGTTACATATTTTATTTAATATACCTGATGCAAGCTTTTAGTTCGGCCTTCATAATATACCTCTACCTCTCGTGTACTCGTATTGTAGATTGTTTATTCTTACGGTATATTCGGTTAAATTTGGCGTACAGCTGGAACAATTACCAATAAATATACGATAGTAATCCCAGTTGTATTGTCTTCCCTGAGAATATATCTATTGTTCCGAGATGACGCTCGTAAATATCCTGTATATCTGCCCGAAAGCGATTATATTGAGAGATTCTTAAGCTGGGGAGAACGACCGAGAAGTTTGTCCATTCGACAATCGCCAAACGACTGTGGAAGATATAACGTACTTCTGTGCTGGTAGAACGCTGTACGGGTAATGATATCATATCCAATAATAGCATCTGCCTCCATTGGAGTCTACAAATCGATTTGCTGTAGTCCAGTATTA
This sequence comes from Melinopterus prodromus, assembly GCA_964023965.1. Lineage (NCBI taxonomy): Eukaryota > Metazoa > Arthropoda > Insecta > Coleoptera > Scarabaeidae > Melinopterus > Melinopterus prodromus. The sequence continues at coordinate 65,569,272 of OZ030393.1, forward strand.
TTAAACTGATAAGGAAAATTGGAGACAGCAATGATGCAAATATCTAGAGTTGAGACCAGCCTCTAAAGAATTGCTGTTATAGCATAGAAAGCGAAAGAATTTTTCGCATTTTTTTCGGAAGTTTTGAGGTTATGTGTTGTAGTAAAGTTTCCAAACAGTAAATTTTTTCATGCTCTACAATGGATACTTTTTGATTCTAAGACAAAAATTGATTATTTTCCTTACTTATCTGAAGCTTTATTATTCTAACAGATTGTTTTGTATATTTTCTTTTTCGTACAACAGAATGGTGTAACCAGTTTTGCAATCTTCGTAAAACTTTAAACAAATAATAAACAATTACTGAAAAATAAATTGCTGCAAAAGTAGTTTGAGTTTTAAATTTGTGAGCATGTTGTTAAATAGGGAATTTTATTTTTATTATTGTATCAATAAGTACATGTAAAAACAACAAAAATGAGCACCAGAAGAACCACTGTGTACGATGATTTTTCGCCACAGAATTTCGTTTTAAAAAAGAACAGATTTTGATTGAAAAATCTAATTATCTCAAAAACTTAATTATTGTTGCAACAATGAAAAATAAAAAAAAACAGCCATTTATTTTTATTTTCGGAAAAACTACCGACTGATGACATTTTGTTTATTTTATTAAATTGGCATTAAATGTGCATTGTTGTTTCTTTATTACTAAAAACATGTTAAAATGTACAGCGTGTCCCACTTTTTCCCCGCAAAACTTCTTTTCAGAGTAGTAAATGTCATAAGTAAAATGTTTTACATGAACTTATTAGCTTTTAAATTTATTAAAATGTTGCAGCCTTTTAAAATATTTACTATATCGTATTTTCTATTTTCAACAATCTAGAAGACCAAAGTCCATATGAAAAGTACGTAGGTATATATGAAAATTTTTATTCAAATGACATTTACTTTCTAGAAAAAAACAAAAATAAGTAAGAAGTAAGAAGTAAGGTTTGTTCACTTGTTAACTATATTTATTTCTTTGTTTCTACTTCCATTTATTTACTTTTTATTGTTGTAGTGGGTTCTGCATGAGTTACTGATTCGGTTTCGCATTGTTTGATATCTTTTTTATTTATATATTTTTCTTTGTTTTGTTAATATTTCAAACGGCTGTAACTTCTTAAGAAGCTGAAAAACCAACTAAGTCCATATAAAATAACTACTGAAAACGACATTTTCAGACATGACAAAATTGAAATTTATCGGGAAAAGTTGGACAAGCTGTATAAAAAGTCAAGTTTTGCTTAATTCTAAACTAAAAATCAGACATTTTTATTTGCTATGTGAGGAACAGGACAGGTTTCCACATAAAAATCGACAAGTTTCCGTTATTTATAAACAATGTATTCGTTGTAACTTGTATTGTATTCGTAACGTAAAATCATAAAAATCATAAAAAAAGAAAAAGCAAAATACTCAGTAAGTGTTTTGCACAGATGTGTTTAATTGAAATATATATGCATTGACTCAATAAAGGCTAAGAAATATTTCTTTTCTGATAAAAATAAATTAGAATGGTAGAATTATCATTTATAAAATATATTAAATAATACTATATAAAATTTACAATTTGTATATTATCAGGACAATATAATTTAGTTAGGATAAATTGTTGTGTTGAGTGAAATAATTACGTTTTTTTTTTTGTAGTAACGAAATTGTTGTTACAGTTGAAATGCGATATTTTAACGTTGCAATGAATATTTTGAAGAGTACCCACTACGTTGCACCTAGTACAGTATATCTAGCAAAATCTTGACAAAAGTCAACTTATTTTTAACGAAAATCAAAAATGTTTTTAAAGGAAAGAAACTTTTTCTTGTATAAATATATACCTATATTTATTTGAGTCTAAATTGGATTTCTTTGGCGAAAGTATTGTTAAATAAAAGCAAAAATATGTCTTTAAAGGAAAGCAATTTTTGCTCGCATATTAATGCATATATTTATTTTACTTTTCTTCACTAAATATTCTAAATAAATTAAAGTCTACAAGTAGATAAGATTTCAAAAAGGCTTTTAAAATATGCAGGTATGCTGTAGGTAACCCTTTAAACTTTTCCTATTGAATATTCTCTACAAGTTCGAAACAAACTCGAACATCATCACTTCCAATTTCGACGAAAATCCATCAAACGGTGTCTTCGGAACTGTATAAACTCGCTCAACTAATTATACATCTAACTGAACTCCGTATTGCATGCGATAAATCGCGCGAACTAAGCAGTTCTGCTTAAATTGAATCGGGATCGCGTCGGTGTTTATAAATACATCATCCGGCCCCGACTGTTACATTTCGACCAAAACCAGTAGCAACCGCTTCGATAGAATTTACGGGATATAAGCCAAGCCCGCCGTTGGGCTTGTGTCGTCTGCCTCGGATAGTTTTGCGCGGAAATCGATAGATTTGGCGCCAGGATCACCTCCTCAAGCTTCCAGGAGCCATCCTGTCTGCGGGCGAACCCCAATCTCGGCATTCTCTCCCGCGCAGCCCCGTGCCGAAACTTATACCATAAAATCCCACACACGACCTCTCCAATTTTACGATAAGCCCGCTCTGCACTCCTTAGGCTTGGAATATGCAAAACCTGGCGTAAACAGAATTACGTGGAGTGAGGTTCGTTATTAAAAGTAATCGCGCGAAACGATATTTTTATTGAGCGTTTAACATGAAACGCAAGTCGTGGTGTCGTGATGAGGTGACATGAGTTGCAGTCGCTCGACAACGTAAAACAGTTTCTTTAGGGGAAATGTCTTCGTGATCCATTTTGAGTGCTGTTTAGAAATAAAAAAAGTCATATTGAAATTTTAAATAACAGCATAACACATCTGAAAGTGTAATACGTCTTCCCCACTCTCGCAAGACATAGCGAGAGACCGCGAATGGGGAGAATGTGGATGGGACATTCACCCAAATCTGCTGACATTCGAACTGCCAGAAGTCGAATAGTTGGATAAAAATCACGCGTTCGGCGAGTGTCTCGCCATAAACTGCTTTATTTAGTCGCATTCGCGTCGATCCATTCAATGTCGGTCTAATGACGCGGTTCAAAAGCTTTTTTGTGTGCACCCGAAGGTATTATTTACCACAGGGGTCTGATTTATGGCATGAAACACGTGCGGTGCATCAATGCAACCCGAAAAGTAGCTAATGAATGGAATAAATTATTTATTATTGAAATAGAAAGATGCAAAATATTGAACACAATAAATTTATATGCAAAATACAAATAGTGTACATTGATGTTCAATTTAATATCCGATAGTATTTTTTTCTGTATTTGTAACGTCCCCATTACTATAATTTATCAGCAAAAAAATCACATACGCAAAGTTAAAATGGAAAATATACCAGATAATAATATTTATTTCTGGATTATTGAAGACATGCAATGTATGAAAATTTGTCCGATTACAATGACAATGACGAAATTTGTAAAATTTTAAAAATATAGAAATTATGAAAATTAGAAAATTTTTGTGATTTTTTATGAATCGTAATTTTTTCAAAAATATATATATATTTTTTTAAACTTATTTTTATTACGCGTTTAACATGGGAAAACCTGAAAATCGTGCTTTAGTGATGCGCTGACATGAATTGGAGTCGTTTTGTTACTCCCACACGTTTTGGGACGACATAAAAGAAATGTCGGAAAGTATACGCAGTCGGCCAAGGGAAATTAGGACGCCTGCCAAAGCACGCGAACGTATTCGGGGCGCACAGATGAATTTTAAATATATCTGGTGTCTCTTTTGATTTTCGCCGAGCGATTTTTTATGGAAGAATACATGTCGTATGTTTTATTGAAGTGGTCGAAGTGGAGTATTCGTACTTGAACGTATGTATATGTACATATCTGTATGTTTATTGAGACATAAGCTGAAGGAAAATAAAAAGGACGTAAAGTGAACTGACTGAACACACAGCCAAGTGTAATAACCATGACAAAGTTTTCTGTTGCCGCTGAAGTATGAATTGGGGGAATTGCTATAAAAGAAGCAAAAGAGTTGGCGATAACGTAAAGTTTTTTTAGTGTTAGTTATATTTCTATTTTTGCGCTTACGTCCAGATATTTCGTAACATATGGGAAATTTCTTTGTAATCCATTTTGCATATTGATTAGAAGTAACAGAAACATTAAAGTTTTAACAGCCAACCTATCTGAATGTAGAATGTGAATGTGGTTTTCTCAAATGCTGAAATTTTTACATACACTGTCTTTCAACTGTTGATTTTGATTTTGACATGAGCATTTCTCTGATTATTTATTTTTATAAATATAAAAGCCGGTTATTAAAAAATCGTTCTCTATAAGAATCTAATAAGAAAATGTTTTAGATGAAGTTACTCGCTTTTAAACTATTTGATTTATTTGTAACTTTTGCTAGTTATTAATTGATTACCTACTTTATTTATTATTATTGTAAGTCGTTTTCACACTGTTTGATATGTGGTAAGTTCTTTTAATTTAATTTGTTTTGTTAATATTACTAACTTGAAGGAATTGAACCAACAAATAAGATAAGAATCTTTTGATTCTAAAGAAATTTTCGGGGAAAATAATTGAAACAGCCCGGGCGCAGATTGTAAAATGTATATTTATATATGGTCTATCTATAAGATTGTAGCAATTCAAACTTATGTTGCCTTTTAATAAAAAATTAAAACCTTATACTTATACTTATATATTATACCTAAATTTTAAGTCAATTAGTACTAAGATATGTAGTACTTCGCTAAAACCAATTGTTTTTGTTCCAAAATAGCCGTTTAAGATAAAAATCATCTCACACATACTGCCAATTCGTTCGACGTGATATGTTGTAATTCAACATAGCAGATATGCGTCTATCAGTTTAATGACAGACCATAAAATGTACTTACAGGCTATTCATTATGTTGATTGACAAATTCTAAATAGTTTTTGCCACAGAACTCGATTTTCTGTGGTTACATTTGTGGAATCTACGTATTCTTTACATAAAAAATACTACACAAATTGTTTCACCATAATTGTGTGTCACTGGCTATAATCAGCCTTTGTGCGTGAACAATTTTTACTTTATCATACATAGTATGATAAAGTATTGTAATCATGCAAAAAATGAGATTTTAGCGGAAATAGGTCTTTTTGGGTCCCCTGATCATTTTTGACCAAGGTACAAAAAAATGTCTGTGTGTGTATGTGTGTACCCGATTTTTGTGAAAACGATTCCGGAGAAACTACTGAAGGTATCGGGCCGAAACGTCATATTTAGAAGTTTCTAGACTAAATTTAGAGCTGAAAAGCTTTTGGTTCAAAAGGGTCCAAAGGAACTGGACGTTTCTTCTACTCAGCATTTTTCAAGGATTTTGCAAATGAGCCGCCATTTCTGTTATTTCCTCAAAATAGTTAAATAATAAATTAAAGTAGAGGAAATCCTGAATAATTTATGTCTATGATATTTTTTGGTAAAATTAATAGTAAAGCTGCAAGAGAAAATTCTATTTGATCGAGATCGGTCGCATCTGCTATATATCAGTCTAATGACAGTACCGGTAGTGTCAAATGCCGATGTTTTGACAATATCTCACTATATCTACTGTCAATAGTATCAAAAAATCTCGTATTCTGATACCGTGTACGGTCCTTGCCTGACGGCGTCGGATAGGCAGCGTGTTCAGCGTGTCCAAAGTGCGTGTGTTCTGTTTGTTTTTGGTTTGAGGAAGTATGATCATGTATCGAATGCGTTGGGCGACTTGGGTTGGTTGAACATGGATAACACTAGGATGTTGCATGCAGCAATATTATATTAAGTTGCTATCCAAGAGGATCCCACAATACCTCATGCGGAAGATACACTGTAGAACGGATGTCCATAACCTTAATTTAAGATTCAGGGGTTCGTTTGCTCCACCTGCCCATCGCACTGAGCTGTATAAACGGCCATTCTCTTACCAGGTCAGTCACATATACAATGGTCTCAGGGAAGATATGAAAAAATTATCACAGTTTATACATTTATATTTTGTGTCATCTTCGTCTTCTCTGCACTTCTAGGAAGTAGATATTTCCCGAGCATAATCCTTCCTCTGCTCTAGGCATCCTCCGTCCGGGTACAATACCGTGCTAAAGTCCTTATAGCCCATTATGAATTCGAACCGGCTCAGTTCGGGTCCTAATCCTCGGATAATGATAAATTGCTTTATCTCGTCCAATTACGGTGCGATCTGGTAATCCCGGAGAAATGTTTGTTTAGGTCCTGCTCTGCGCGCCATTCCTGGGCGAACTGGTCCTGCAGTCCGACTGTAAAATCTATAGCGGTTTATAAATGCTTTCCCGGTTGAATTTCCGGGCCCCGATCGCCCGGACTACCGGCCCCATATGGCTACATGTAAGGTAACTAAATGATATTGACAAAAGCTCCTATCCGATTGTTAATGCAACTCCTCTAGTGGAATTAAAGCCATTGTAAGGTAACTGTGCTCGTCGACGACGGTTCTAATCAACTAATGCACTTTGTGGATGTAGCTTTAAGGATAAAGATAATTCTAGGTACGTCTGAGCAGTTTTTAGTTCTTAAATTAATTGATTACTAGTGTATATATGTAAGTTTATTCAATATATTTACTGATATAACGAATTTTTGTAAATAAAATATAAAAGTATTGTATTATAGGATCCAAAAGTGCTGATTTCCATGTCGATATGAATCGTAGAAACGTCATGAACTAGATTGAACAGCAGTTCATATTAATCGTAAATTTGCATCCACTGTTGGTTGTTGTATTAGATCAGCGTTTTTCAACCTTTTTTGAACCACAACGCAAGAAATATTAGACCGTGTCGTTCCCTCCTTCCGAATAGCATTCTAAGGAAAAAATACACACAGCAAAATGTGTACAGAATATTGCTATATCAAATAATCGGCAACATTATTATATCTAATAAACTGTCGTCAATGGTTGAAAATTACTTTACACAAAATAGCAAATAAATTTCAAATTACATTATAGCTGGTATCAAATAACCAGCGAGATGTAAATTTTTATTTTACAGAATTTTTTGTTGTAGTTTGATAGCTTCATTTTCTATAACTTTGCAGTTATACCTGTGTATCAACTTATTTCTTCTTTTCATTTCCTTCACAAGTTACAGCCTTTTTTTTTGCCAAAGGAAGGAATAGATAATTCAAATAAAAAATATTAAAAGGAAGAATACAAACAGCAATTTTTACAATAATTATATAATTTCATTAATATTTTAAAATATTATTAGCAGTAAAATTAAGAAACACATATTCTGATAAAAAGTTAATATTAGAAACTTCTAAACGGCTTTTAAGAAACTTTTAAACCAAATTAGCTCCGTTTAAAATTCAACTACTGTCATTTGTAAGGCATTGAAAAATAAATAATAAAAAAAAAACATTTTGTGAGATTGATATTTACGTTCTGAAAATAGAGTTTGTGACTAAACACCCAAGATTTCTATAGAATAGAATATAATAGAATAGTAGATTTGCTATCAAAATTACACAGCACGTCATTGTTATTTTCTCTTAAAATTTGTTAAATACGAAAAAGCTTGCTCATATATACACATTGTTGAAAGCTGAATAAATACAAGATAATTTATAGCACGAGGCGAAAATTGTATGCAGAAACACCAAATTTGAAGTAAAAATTGTAAACTTTTAATATTTTTGCGTTCTCAAACTTTTATAAGTGTTTATTTCTATTTAATTTAATTATTTTTTTAATTAAAAGCCTTCACGAAGTTTTGAGTTTCAATTTATATTCAATTTCAGTTTATAGTCCGCTTTTTCGGAAACAATGCATTTCTGATTATAGCTTTATTGTATTTGGCCAAACTAATTTTCGCCTAGAATTGCAAATCACTCTGTATATTTATCGATTTCCTATGAATGGTCCTATGAATTCCACAATTTCTGTCACAGAAGCTCAGAACTTGTATGACAACTTAATTTTGTTTTGCATTTTTCGTTAATACACAAGAATATATATCGTTTATTGAAGAAAACCGTTGTTTTTACCGGTTGTCTGGTATTGGATTAAACGGTCACCTATCCCTTTTAAATATTTGAACATGTTATTATGAAATCAATATTATATTACATGAAATGCAATTAATGCATCCAAAGAGGAATATTGTTATTTTACAACTTTACAACAAGGCACCCGATGTCCGTTCTTAGTCTCGTTCCATCAATATTAGAGCTGTTGGACATTTCTACGTCATGTATACAGTCAGGTACATTAACGGAATAATAGCACAATCACAGATGCTGCATACACATGTATACGGTTATATACCCTCTCTTACGACCAGAAACTAAAGCGCCATCTATCGGCAGCCTGCACATTATTTTCAAAACAACGCCTCTCTTAAATAAAAACAATAGTTTTCTTAAAGTAAATTTTTAGGTTGTTTTATATAAAAGAAATATTATTTTATTTTCTTAACACAAGACAACCATTTCTCTGTGTGTACTGTTCTTTGAAACTCCTTATTATAATACAGGGTCGCTATACCCAAACAACTGTCAAATCTCACATATCATGCCATAGATTATGCAACCAATTTAACTTTTGCGTGGAAAAGAGTGACATTCAATTCAAATGGAGCGGCAACCAGAAATATTTTCATTGGCATACTACAATCTTTTATACTATTACTGCATGAAGTATGAACATAATTAGAACAGAAAGATAGTGTATGAATGCATAAAGTGTCTCCCGAAAGATTAGTTACAAAACTAGTTTGGAATAAGGCCGCTGGAGCAGCTGAGCTTACACCAGCAGACTCCGCTTCCATCTTGCGAACTATGTTTAATCCGGAATGAAGTCGAAGTTTTACTGATGCCATAATACCCCACTATCAGCCCAGCATTAGCTGATTAAACTTCGGTCTGGCCTGATGTCCGATAAATTCAGACCCTTAATTACACTCCGAAGAAGATTGAATCATGCTAGTGGCGTCGCATTTTTTAACGGTAATCCTCGAAACTTTTCAAGGGTATACCTACCCTTAAAAGTTAATTAGTAGGTTGGGGAAATCATTTATTCAGTAGCTATCTCGCAAGTTTCGTAACAAGTTCGGTATTAAAATTCACAGTTAGGGGAACCTGCAGTTGTAGCTAGCTGGCGGTTGTTGGTTACTCGTCTCCTGGGGGACCCTAATCACGTAAACAGCAGAAGTTTTTGAGCTCAACCCGCTCATCTGAACGAAAGAAACTCACGTTTCCGCCCGAGGCGATATTAAGTGAAACATTTGCAGTCGGCGAGGAGTCCATGCGCCACCATAGGCGTCGTATAATCAAGGGTGAGGGGGTGCTTACCCCAAAAGCAAGATTTTGCCGTTTGTATATCATCTACATTGTCGTTGTTCTCTGATACTATGTGACCAGCTAACTGGGTTTGCGTTTCATAGCTTCTTGAAATCAAGGTTCAACGTTTTATTTCAGCCTACTTAGAGAAGTATGCCACTTCTTATTTTTAGTTTGGAGAACAAAAAATTGGAATTCTGATTCCATTGAAAAAAGTAATCTATGGAAGAAGGCCTATAGAAATCGACTGTCTAAAAGTTTTTGAATTTTGTTTTTTTCTAATTTTGATAGAACAAGTGCTGCAATAGTGTGCAAGGAAAAAATGTCGGAAATTGAACTATGGATTCAGCATCCAATTCTAAGTAAAAAAGTGCCATAAATTATAAACAAAAAAGAGGAAACGTGAAACGGGACAAAACCGGACAAACAAGAAATTAATATTTTCGCAGTTTTTTTTTGTCAATTGTGTCTGTAAGGCGTAATAATTGTTCATAAATGTGAAGAATCGTGGAGAAGTTGAAAACTATGACTCACCACGGAAAGGGAAACAATTGTGTCAAAATAATAGTTGTCTTGGATGGGTGTGATACAGTAGTTTTTTTAAATATATAATATATTTTATAAGTTTAACAATTGCCCTTAATTCCGACACTATGACACCTAAATCTGACATACATATTGTGTTTTAAATATTGTTAAATAAGATCTATTATTAAGAAAAGTTCACATTTATGTTTTATCATTTTGAATGAAACACAGCATACAATAATCTTAATCTTCAGTCTATTATCTTCTTCAGTCTGTTATGTTAATGTCAAAATCGCCACTCTCTGCTGCTGGTGTAATAATTAGGGATTATTGATGTCCGTAATTCCGACACTCGTGTCGGAATTTGGACAAAATGCGTAAAATTAACTATAATATAGCAAACGATGTAAGATATGTTATTTTCTTGTGTAAAGATAGCAATAGAACCATATGTATTACGAACAATGTACACAATTCCGACACACATGTCTGATTTAAGGACGTAGTATATTTACATGTGTGTTAAAAGAGTAGTACACCGTATTATTATGAAAATATTAAGCATTTTTAGTCAACCTAAATAGATATTTTTAGAATTTTCTTAATTGCAGTTATCCTGTAACGATGTAAAAAAGAAGTTGAATTGCAGTTACAAGATGATATAATATTATTATAAGTAAGGATTGTTTATTGAATGGTGTACATCCATCTACTTTAACAATGTAGGTTTAATCTAGTAAAGAGTCCAAAAAAATAAATTTCGTAGTTGAATTGTTATCGTTGTTTTGAAAATAGTATGAAAACTGCCAATAGATGTCGCTTTAGTTGTCTGATCGTAAAATGCACCTCCTTTGGGTATATAAAGTTTGTTCCGTTGCAAATGTTTCTGATAGAAAAACGATCAACAACCTTAATAGCTAGGCTTTTTTACGAATATGTGGTAAACATCACGTAGTGGTAACTCCAGCAAAAAAATACCACAGATTAACATTGTTAATTATCATTAGATTTTGAGAAAAATTGTGTATGTTAGAATTTCTTTTCGATCTAATGAGATTTAAATTATAAAATTCTTCTTGCCCCTGGAAAATGTTTAAACGACGCCCATGGTGGTGTGCTACCTCTTTCACGGTACATTTCCGCACTCCCGCCGCCGCCGCCGCCGGGTAATTATTTATCCCGCTAGGTGGCGCGCAAAAACCGACCGAGAACAAAATGCGAACGGGGGAGAGTGGGAGAAACGCGAGTGATGAATCGTCTCTGGTCTCGTCCACTGCAACGGCACGGCAAAACAAATTTGTCAAGCGCAAGATATCTAATTTCCATTTTCCAGGCGGCGGCGGCGCGGCGGTAAATTTACTACACACTCGCGGAGCGACGCCCGCGCGCGCGGTTAACCCCTAATTCTCCGCTTTACTGATTATTTTTGTGATGAATAGTGGCGGATTTGTTTCTACTCTATTCCGGCAACCGCAGAGCGAAAAGGGCGGACTTTAATCTCGGATCGTTACTCATTTACACATGCTGCGAGCTCGGCAAAGGGAAAATTAGATGAGATGGGGTTTCGAATCTGTTAAAGAATTTGGGGTGACTATTTTTCCGTCATAAAGAATACGTGATAACAACTTTTTTAGCTCTTACTTACTCATTGCGTATTTTGCGGTGAAAAAGGAATAGCTTACATTAATTATTTCGCTAGTAAGGCCGAATTTTCTTCCATTTCACATAGAATAACAAACGACTTGACTTCATCCAATTCTGTATCACACAGTTGATTGTTTCTGGGTTAATTTCGCAAATACTTAGATGCATGTTTGCCTTCAGACTGTAGCATTTTTCAACTTTTTTTTATAATAAAACAAAAATCAGAGTGTGGTTTTATTCTACATTTTGTTAGAAAGTAAATGCCATTGTGAGTGAAAAGAGTGAAAAAGAATTTTACTGTTTTACTGTTAGTTTCGCAGCATTTTTGCTGTACTTTATTAGGTACATTAAATTTCTGTAGCTTTATAGACATTTTCTTCTGTGTATAAAGTGTTAGGTATTTGTTTTTCAAAAGTTTCAACTATTTAAACTATCAGCAAAAGGAATGAAAAAGACTATAGAAATCTGCCAATGCAAAACCGAACAACGCAAACAGTTCTGTTAAAAAACAATGAGACAACATGAATTCTGAGTAAAAAGTTTCGTATGGACTTATTGGGTTTTCAGTTAAGAGCCGTTTTACTGAAACATTTGACTGAAAATGACAATAATTGTGTTCCGAAAGAGAACAAACTATGGGCACATGAGAAAATCTCCGAGACGGATTATTGTTTTAAAAAATTATCGAACACGTTGATTTTATTGTTATTAAAATACACATTTCTGTGGGAATATCCATTTCCTACCATCAATTGTTATGAGTTATCATCAACCTTTTTTTTAAATGGCAACCCCATTTTTTTACTGGTTTTGGTAGTCAATTAATTGTGTAGATAATTTTTTAAAAGGCACAAGAAAATTGTTAAACATTGACTATTTTAAGGAAAATAGCTTTGTGAATTGAATATGAAATGAATATTGTGTTTTGGATAGCATTAATTTTCCTGAAAGCAAATCTGGGGTGCAAAGTTTTGAATTGCGTTTGGGTTTTCGAAAAAAAGTGGGGTGAAATTGTCAAAAAGCGATCGTTTTGGTAATTTCTTCAAATAAAAAAATAGCAGCTAACCAATATTGTCCTAGGGACCTCAAACTGGTCTCATAGCAAACTTAACTTAACTTAATCTTTGCACTTTTACCTGAAATCCCAAAACATTGTTCCACATTTTTTTAAAGCATTTACAGTGGGGTGCGGATGGCTTCATAAAAGAATCGTCAAAAGTCGTAATAACCTGACGTGGATATGCAACTTTTGATCTCAGATTCGCATTCAGTGCAAATAAATCAATCGAAAACGCCTACTCGCTTTCCATAAACAAACAAAAGTTATCGATATTACACTAATTTTCAACTGTCTCTCCCAAGACAATTAACAGATGTATCAATACCAGTACAAAAAATATGGGGTTGCCATTTAAAAAAGTATCGATGACGTCATAAGTCAAAAACAATAATTATTGAAGTTCTCGGGAAATATGACAACAATTGCTGTAGTGTAAATAATAACTTATTGACAAAACTATCAAAAGATAAGTCCTGTTTTCGTTTGGTTTGCTTCGGAATGAGAACAAAATATCCCAAACATTTTCTTATAGGAAATTTCAATCGTCCCAGTGTCACACCCGTCACAGCGAAGGAACCTTTTTATATTTACATATTTATGATTTCTTGGAGATAACTGGTACTGACTGATTGACATCGAACTACAACAATAACTTATTTGAACGTTAGAATCAACATAATAGTACAAAACAATTCAATTCAACGTTAAAACTTCCAACTCGCTAAAATGGTCGCCTCGTTCTTTGTGAACAGATAATGATTTTTGCAGGTTATCTCTGTTCTCGTCAAACATCTGCAAAACAAATACCAAATTCGCGCTCTTAACCATTCGCAAAACGAAGGACATATAAAAAAACGATCCAAAAAACGCCCTACAAAACTAAATTAATTACTTATGAACCTCAATGCAACAACACGCATACTTGCAACCCAGTCTGGCAATAAATAACTCAACGGCGCGGCTCGAATATACCAAACAATGAAAGTAATTAAATAAACAGCGCATCGCTACAAGTTTACAAGTGTTAGAAGCGCATAACTTTTCCAAAGAAAAACGACCGAAGCGAGAAGATGCATTAAATTTTCTGTCGCCTTCGTTGCGAGCCACTTGCATTCCAACGGCTTCGCCTAGACTTGCGACGAGTGAGAGACGCCCGCACCCCTCGCGCACCCCCCCTTGTCGATTTTTATTCACTTGCACGCCATAAATCGACAATCCAGCGCCGATGTCGACTTCAAATACAAATTACTTTTATTTGTATCTACGAGACTCTGTGTCGAAGTGAACGATGGCGGAAATACCGCGTGTACAGCGAGAAAGAATGAAGAAGCCTTTAGAGTTTACTGTTAAAAGTTTAAGTTTAGTAATTTAGTTAAGCGCTATGCGGAAGCTTTAATTGGGGAAGTTCAAATGAAAACTAAAAGTTTTTCGAAATTGATTTTAGAAACCCCGGTAATGCAGTAGAGCAAGGTTCGAATCCAGTTCGAGGCATCTTTTTTAAATTAATTTAACCTTCTAATTTAATATATAAATTCTATTTTACACCATGTGGTGTCCTATACTCTAAATAAATAATAACAAAAATTTATTAATTAACTTGTTTTCAAACGACAAAATTACTTCAAAGTATCTGTTACTTAAAAAACAGTTGTAGAAACCCACGGTATAACGGTTAATTATTTTGTAAATTCATATTCACATATTTTCTTAGAATTTGATGGTGCATTTAAGTCTTGCCTCGTGTTATTAAATACCCTATTAGTGCATATTTTTGTGTGGTATGAGCTTCCCCCTTAACAAACTTTGAGACAAAATATAGAAATAATCTATACAGTGAGTGGAAATATCACAAAATTTCTGAAACGGTTTGTTATTATTGCTGGTTTTAACAGATCAATTAATTGACATTATGCTAATTAACAAAATTTATAGCTTTACACAAGAAAATTTTTGAGAAAAAGAGTTGAAAATTAGGATAAAATTTATAACTATTGTTTGTATTTGGAAAGCGAATAGACGTTTTCGATTGATTAATTTGTGCTGAATATGAATCCGATCTTGAAAGTTGCATATCACATCAGGTTATTGCATTATTTTGTTGCTTATTTTATGAAGACATCTGCACACCACGTAAAGAATCGCTGTACATGTTTCAAAAACAATTGTGACCAAACTTTCAGGATTTTTGGTAAAAGTGAATCTTTGCACTTTGCAAGGTTCACTAACAGACCATTTTGAGGTTTCAAGGACAATGAGTTCGCTGTAAATGTTTCAAAAACAATTCTGACAAAACTTTTAGGATTGCAGGTAAAAGTGCAAAAAAGTAAAAGTGCACTGTAAAATAAAAGTAAATTAAAGTTCTGTAACAGTATTAGTAGTTAATTTCGTTTTTTGTTTCTACTCATTACACATTTCTGCTTATTTGATACCAGTTTTATGGCTTTATTTTTTACAACACTGATATGATTCATTTGATCCTGAGATATTCCTGTGAAATTTCAGCGCTATTACAATTACTGTCCAGAACATTTTTGTAATTTAACAGGACGGTAATTCAACAGTAGTTTCTTTACAGACATGTTGTTGGTTACTTGATACAGCAAGCAAGTGCTTCACGTTTTTTCCATTCATGAATTTTTCCCTCGCTATGATTTAGTTTCTTTAGTATTTACTGTAATTTGTAATTTAAGTTCAGTAATTTAGTTAGGAACTACGGAAAGATTTAATTTGAGATGTTCAAATTAATATAGGTTTTTCGAGTTTTCAGATTGTCTTTCGAAACCCCAGTAATGCAGAAGACCAGGGTTCGAATCCAGGTCGGGGCATCTTTTTTAAACTAATTTATTCTCCTAATTTGATATATAAATCCCATTTTACTTTTACCCATTCGCTAAATGAATGACAATAAAAAAAAATCATTAATGGTTCTAATCTGTTATATAGATGAAACAAACGTTGTATCAAAATCAAGTATCAAAATCGTATAACAATTCGTTCAGTAGACGTACAAAATCATTCTTTTAATCGCAATCGCGTTTAAGGTCAACACTTTATTAACTGGCTATAAATTCTTCGGACAAGCCAAGTTGCTCTGCGGTGGTATATGGACAGGCGATGAGGGTCGTTGCGCCTCTCGGGAGTGCGTTCGGGCTTTGCGGTTTCGCTTTAGATGGCCTGCTAAGGCCCCATTATTCTCCGCGTAACTTCGACCGCAACGGCCAACTTTGACGCCGTTAGTTTGTCATTGACGAGAGCGAATTTTAGCTTTACAGGATTGAGATTGCTAACGGCGCAGGGTTGGCTAATTGTCATCCGCCAAGGGACAAAATGTTTAGCGGTTGCCAATTCTCTACTAAAGTATTTCACTATCATCACTGTCCAGTAAGTTTTGGTGTCTAGGGGGACCTACAACTTAACGTGCACTCCGAACCAACGGGAATAATCAATAATTTCCAATAATAGGTATTTAATCAATTCAAATATATCTTTAAAAACTTATGTTGTGGGTTATATTACTTTTTGAGATTTTATACCGACGTATATAGGGTGATTTTTGTCATATACACGGTGAAATATCGTTTCTTTTTGCTCAAAAAGCGGACAATTGGCACACCTTTTTGTTTTCTTATATTTCTTTCTTATATTTTATTAATTTTAACATTTTGCTGCAAATTTTAGATGAATGTTGTTATTTTGTTTTATTTGTTGGATTTGAAGCTGGTATCAATGTTTTTTGTGTATACAGTAATACGTCAAGCTTTAATTATTAAAATACACATTTATTTGAAATGCTCAATTTCTGACCGTCAATTGTTTCTGACTTGTGACGTCATCGACTCTTATCTTAAAAGGGTAGAAAAAAAGGGTCATTTACATTTTAATACTAGTGAATATGCAAATATTGTACCGGCAATACGAAGTTACCTGGTTCGAATCCAGGTTGTGGCTGTAATTTTTAATTTAATTTAAAATTCACATCACGTCTGATTCCGCGTTCTCATTATCAATCTTTCGCAAATATGTAATTTTATGTCGTTTTATAAGTCAACTGCTATTCAATATCGATCTCTACATTTTCATCCATTGAATTTATCATCACACATTCTCGCATGGGATAAGATCTAATAAGGAAACTACTATCATTCCTCACATACTATGTAAATTAATAAAAGACCCGGAAGAGTGCGACGCGCAATCTTCATATTACGCTCTATACAGTTCGCTAACTCTCGATGAAAGCATTTCCCATCTTTAAGACGAGATATCATCTTTCGCGATCACAAGGAGCGAATAATAGCTTGACAAAGCACCCTTCGTTTAGAACGTACTAAACTGCCCGACCTATATATTAAAGTGTCTAGTTTAACGAGAATTTGAATCTATAAATTACAATCTATCGCACCGTACCACGGAAGCTGTCTCTTATACAGAGTATATCTATATATTGCATAACACAGGGAGAAATAACGGCTATTTTGGCCAAATAACATAAGTACCAACAAAATTGTATTAAAGAAATCGTAGCAGCACAACTGCGGTAGAGTGTTGACGATTTTTTTGCGCTGAACATGGTCGGACTCCATTTTTATTTATTATTTTTTTCAAGAATGCGTTGAGTTGATCCATACGTTATTTGACAAAACATGTTTATTACATCCTTGGGCATATAATCCGTCAAGATTAGCCATCATTTGTGAAATTGCCTGTATACATTACTAGTATATTTGCTACCGGGTCGGTATTTCGATTCAACGCGTCTCGTTGCCTACATCCACTATACATTTGCTAATAAATCGTCAGGATTTATATAAAATATGAATAGTATATCACTGGGTGGGTATATGTGTGCGGTTGCCACGTTTGAACGAGCCCGGAATAATTCTAGTTTTGACGTTTTAATTAATAGATAACGGCGCGCTGGAATGGATAGCCATTTAGTTTTGTGGGTTCGCATATTTTGGGACTATTTATCCCTTAATGGTGATACCTAATGGATCGGTGCGATTTTTGCACTCTGGCTTGATGCGGTGAATGCAAACCAGGATGTAATCATGTTGTAAATCAAAACTGGATGTAAAATGGAATCGCTTGTTCAGTGTTTCCAAAATTGTATAGCAAACTACGCATGTTTAATGTTGACAGTTTTTGTTCATGGTGCCTCAATAGGCATGTGTTTTTAGGCATCTGTATTTTAGATATAATCGAGTTATTTTTTGACTGCACGCGCATAGTGTTTGAGAGCACTTCTTTTTTTCAACCTTTTCAAAATGTCATATGGCTAGAAAAACAATAATTACTGTAATGTTTTATTATTTTAAATCAATATTTAGGGACCGTTAAACAAAAATAAATTCAGTTTTTTTTTCGTTTTATTTCGAAAAATTTAAAAATTATGTTACTTTTGCTAAATAAAGCTACACAGATAAGACTAAAAAGGTAATTTTACCGTGTAATTCGGAAGTCGTTTTTAACCTCCGATTATCGAAGGGAAAATACCATGTGACTTGTAATTTTACTTTGAACTAATAAATTCACTTACTGCAATTTGTTTTTTACTACTTACTGAAATTTCCGATGCGTACGTTTTTGTATCTACTTTTGTCAGTAAAATTACTGGCGACCAGTAAAATTACCGTAAACACAGATATTTGAATTTGTGAAACGTCAGTAACGTCAACACTTGTATCATAAAAGGAACACCCAATTACTGAAAGTGGAATTATACTGAAAACTTTTACTTCCACTGTGGAGTATATATTTGCAAACTCCTCCTTAAAATACAAAAAGATCAAGGTATATTATATCTTTTAATACTATAGAACTATATGGAGCAAATATGCCACAACACAATGATAAAGGATAAGTCACAGACGCACTAACAGTGTTAAATTAGTTATATTTAACAATGGCACTGAATAAAACTCTAACATATCTGCTGTGAACGCAAACAAAAGGGTGGCGAACGGAACTCCCGTTATTGCGCAAGCGCAAATTCTCTCGGTAGCACTTTACCTTCTAGAGAGGAACATTGCACTACCAGAAGCAAATTTACATAACAGATAGTAGTTTTAATGTGTAAATAAGTAATTGTATTCCGTTGACGTAATTTTTGTTATGAAATTTACAATCTTGTTAGCAAATTTACATGGAGTTTGTACAATTAATAAATGTAACTGCATTTTTACGTATTTTTGTTTACAAAAATGTTTGTTTGTAAAATTGCTGACAAATAGAGTAGGTTTACTGACAAAATTGTAAATTTCATGTGTAAATTCGCACTCATTGACCATATTAGATGTATTTTAGCCGAGGAGTGAAAATATAACACATTTTATTTTATTACACAAACTGGACGTCGTTCTTGATTCAAGATCTATAAAAGCTTTTAGGGATGTGCAATACATTTCTTTTTCCCTCTGCGTGACAGAATAGTGAGAAAAAGGGGACACTTGAGGTTAAAAAAGTTGGCGTCGGCAAACTAGGGCAATAATTCACGCCGAAAATGGTCCGTCGAGTTTCGCATTCGCGTTTAGAGAGGGAGGCGCACTCCACGGTCAGATTGAACCCGCGGGACGCGAATTATTTTTAAAACAGCGAAAAGTAGGGCCCTAATTCCGACTCTAAAATTAAGTTAAAACTGTCCCCGGGGCGGACCCGGCCACCGCCAACTTTTTGCATTTTGATACCGGCACGAATTAAATTATGCAAGATTTTAATCGCTTTAATTGACTCGCTAAACGCCACGATTACAACTTCGCAAAAACGGCTATGACATAATTAATCGCGTGCAAGTAGCAATTATTATAAAATATCGCTAACCCGCTTATAAATATTTAACAGATTGTGTTGATATACACTGCGTAAAATATAGAACAATTTCCTTAAAATTAAAACTGGGGAGCTGTCGACGATTTTCTTGAGCTGAACAGGGTCGGACTCCGTTTCGACATAACGTCAATTTAATTTTTATAGATGACCGACCCATTTTTCGGTGATTAATTTGTATCTATTTAACATACTTTTGCTGTCCACTGTATAATCAATGCAAATTTATTATAATCACTTCCTATGCTAAGTTAGCCTTATAGCCCCGCTCTTTCGGTCTGAAGTTCGCACCGGAAACTTCCGAAACTGAAAACTCCACATTCACGGCAAAACTGTTGTTTGTTTGTTTGTTTATTCAAGGTGATAGTTGGCGATGCGGCTTGCAATAAATTACGATAAAATGTTGTGTAGTTGCGCTATTGTAAGTGCATTTTTATCGGTTGGGTTGCCGTGTAGCGAATGCCGAATGAAGTCATAAATCCGAATGACTTCATGCAGTCGGCAATTTGTAAATGGCACACTAAGAAGCTTTCGCTTAATGAGAGCACGCTCACAATACCTGCACCGCACTATATGTTAATGACTTAATGCATTTTACTGCCCCTCTATCTGGGTTAGACGTAATTTTATACATTTATTCAAAGACGCGAACAATGGCACGGTAAATATTAAACGAACAAGTTTATTATATCATTTTGTTGACCTGATTCAGCAAGAAACAAGGAGGGAGAATGTCAGAATTTTCGAATCACTTTTTGACATGGAGGCACATGAAATTTAAGGGTAAAGTTTATTGTGTTATAACGATTATAAGGCACATATCTATGAAATAGAAGTGATGAAATGTACAAGTGAACACTATGAATTCAGGTACTAGTGTATTAAAATTCAATCAACATGCTATATAAATCAAGTAACAATGTATAGTTTATTGCACTGCTCAAAAATGTTAGGTGAACACTTTTTTCGAAACCTGAAGAATTTTAAATAATAGTTTTACGTAAATTAAATTTTTTACACTTAAAAATGTAAATTAATAACGCAAAAAAGGGAAATGAATGTCACAGTATTGATGACAGTACGGTTTTCTGTGGATTGGTGAGGTTTAATACAGTGTATGGAGGAAAGAACAAGACATCGGTCTGGATTTTGAGTAATTTTTCGATTCCGGCCTTTCCAGCTCTTCTAACATATTGGCCAGTCTCCCGAAACCGATTCCATAAACGCTGAATAACAGAAGGGGAAACGCAACTGGTACTTCACTAAGTACTTCACTCATTTTACTGTTAATGACGTGTTTTTAATCACCGAAAACTGACAACTGAATTCATTTATCATCTTTAGTAGGTTTTCTTTCATACGTGAATTCAAAGCATACACAGAGAGAAAAGATTTCTTGTTTCAAAGACATGTATTTGTTTGAATTTATTCTTTTGGGTCAAAACATATTTCTTTGACGCCAACAATATTTACTTCATTGAATACTCTAGTTTATTTGCTTGCAGAGATTAATTTATTTGAAATATTTATTTAAGTGGAATAAATATATATGGATACAAACAAAAATTACTTTCCTTTAAAGTAATATTTTAGTTTTGATTTTAAAAAAATGTTTCTTTACACCAATGAAATATAATTTTGATTCTAACATATAAATTTGTATATAAGGAGAGATTTATTTCGCTTGAAGTAATATTTTGTCTTTGGCTTAAAAATAGGTTTACTTCCGCCAAAGAAATCATATTTTGATTAAAATAAATATATTTGTACACAAGAAGATATTTATTTCCTTCAAAGTAATATTTTTGTTTTGGCTTTAAAATAGGTTTACTTCCACCAAAGAAATCATATTTTGATTCAAATAAATATATTTTTAATGTCATCCAACTGTATTGTTAGATGGCGCTGTAAACTCTCTCCTCGCACTTCGTACATATCGAGAGTATAAAGCCGCGTGATCGACAGTATAGAACTTATAAGAGTACAGTGCCTGCAGGTTCAAGTTGCGATTACAAATCAGAGTACACTTTACTAATTTAACCTTGACTATATGTTGCGTTGGGAAGACCAAGCACTGGTCGAGGATGTGCGACATCCCAAAAAGGAGGTGACACATGGCGAGTCTTCCGAAAAATTCTTGTCTATTAATTCCTTCAACAAATTAATAATTTTAAGCATTTTAACACGACCAACAATTTTGTTAATTTAAAAAAATGTAATTCTTTCACTCAACACAATCATAATTATTTGAAGTAAATAAATCTCATTTCTTATAATACACAAATTGCAAACTTTTTAACTGGAAACATAAGTTGTTTGACGCAAATCAATGTTCTTTCTACCAAACAAATATTTCAAATAAATGAGTTTATATCCGCAAATAAATATTTCTTTGCCTCTATTGAAACAACAAATTTCTTTGAGTCAATGCATATTTATTTGAATCAAACAAAAATTTCTCTCTGTGTACTTGACATTTTTTCTCTTTTTTGCGTTATTAATTTACGTTTTTTTTTGTGTAACTTAGAAGTAACTAAATTCTTTGACGCCGAAATTCGAGTAAGCCCTCTAATCACAGAGCGACTCGATGCTCAGCATATAAAAGACTTGTAAAAGCATATTTATTTGAATTGAACATAATTTTCTATCGTGTATAAAGTCGGCTTATGTAGGATTATATCCCACACAAAAAAAAACAATAATTACTGCAAAAATATAAGATTTTCACTGCAAACTGAAAAGACAGAGAATAATTGTCAAAAAGTCTATAATAAAAGTTTAAGTGAATATTTGACCTCTGATAAAACTTCTTTTAACAAATTAATAAACGATAGAAAGGCGACGTATTAAAATCAGTAGTTATGAAGTTATTTATAGATATTATGACGACCTTCTTCTTTTCATAATTTAAACTGAAAACCTGAAAATTACAGTCTTAAAACCGACGATTTAAACACACGTGCGTCAAACGTAATAACGCGTTCGCGGTTACGAGCGAGCCGTAAACAGGTCTAGTTTCGTTCCCAACATAATTCGCAATTAATAAGCTGTTATTAAAAGTGCTAATACATTCGGCGTTGAACGACTACTAGACGCACCAAAGCGGATTAATTAAATTTACGGCTCGTATATAATTTTCAATTAAATTCGTAAAAGGAGGATATTCCGCCTCGGACATTTCTTTCTTAATTAACTGGCGCGTTATGTTAATCATGTGCGCGAAATTGGTATATACGTACGTCGACGTTTCATTGCGGATGTGCGACTTCTCGTTTTCATCGTCCAGACTTGGACTTTAGAATTGGACCAATTTATTTAATTGACAACTGATGATATGTGTCTAATTAGATGGTTTTTTGAATTGACTATGGGTATGAAATAGCCTTAGAAATCTAGGTATTCGTACTAGTGCTAAATATAAGCATTTAAGGATGGTATATAAATGAAAGTTGTTTAGAAAGGTACAAAAAATAGCCTGAAGAGGTTCGTTATTTGGTCGAAACCAAACAGTTTTCAAGAGTTACTTTTTATAATATGACAAACATAATAAAACATGGTGTTTATTTATTTTTTTTGTTTTGCAGGGAATGTATGCGGTGGTGAATGCTGTAGCGTACAGACGGAGCTGTTATTGAGGAAACAGGGCCAGACGGACTTCGCTAACATCTTGAGGGGCTACTCGACGAGTTTGCTGGGCACTCTTTCGACGATTTCGACCATACTCCAAAGTAAGTTGGTTATTGATTGTTCGTTCTATTGACTTCGTTTGCCCAATTGAGTAAATTGGGCAAATACGTTCGGCAAATGATTTAGTTTAGCGTCAAGGTTGTTTGTGCGAGTAGAATTATTGGCAATGATGCTCTTATAAAATACGCATTCTTTAAGTAATTGATACTATTCAGAACGTGGTCGTTGAATGTTACTTAACATATTTGCATTAGATCGGTTAATTTATTTTAAATACGGTTTTTATCGGATAGTTAGGATACTGTTTTTAAGTAGGTTTAATGCAGGTTTCTATACAAAGAGGTGGCTATTATTAGACATATGTAAAAAATAAACTTAGATATGTTATTTCGTATATAATTTCAGTGAGCCATATGATACTGGGTGTAACTGAACTTATACAAACAAATTTAACCAGACATGATCCTTTAAAGAAAAATATTTTCGAAAGAAGATTCTTGTAAGTAAAAGTCTATCAGAAACTGTCTTGTTATTGAAAATAATGACATTCGAGCCATATTAATTAACTCCTCATTACTGGTAGTCATGTATCATCGCTTTTATATAAAAAACAATTGATACACTGCTGCCATATCGTGACTGATTGTTGTACTAAAGCAACCTTTCCATCTCGTATTTTCAGTGATTAATAGGGTTTATACAAAAGCCTTTTTTTATATAAATATCTTTACATATTTTAATACACTTATATTTATGGAACTACAAAAATATAACCAATACACGGTTACATCTACTCCATATATAACTGGACCGTTTTTCATCCATCATATAACTAGTTTGCTATTTATATTCGCGACAATCAAAAGTAGTAAAACAGTCAAAAGTATGTGTAACATTATTGAAAAATTATATTTAAAGTAAAAATATTTATTACAATCTGTTTCCATGCATTAAAAATGTAATAATTATATTACATTACTCGGTTCTCTTGAGTCTTTAATCTGGACTCTATAGATTAGAACCGTATAGTAAAATATTGAGTATATAGACCGCTCACAATTTAAGTTTGCAAATTACTATAAATAGTTTCGTTTTCAAGTGAACAATAGTAATGTTTTTTAACGATATTTTATTACTATTATTTATTTTCTGTGATCACTTTTCTTAAAATTAAAGTTTGTCTTCATTGCAAAATTAATTTTTTTTTCTATCAACCTTGGTGACGTAAATGTTGAAACTTATTACTAAAACGCTCAATGTAATTTAAAAACCAAGCGAAAAGTATTAAATCCTTAAAGCAAAAACTATTGATTCCTAATTAAAATTGGTAATAACACGACTTGAAAAACTCAATTTTAATTCTATTTATTTTTATCGCTATAAAAGTTATGATTGTTATTATTATTTAATCTCTTGTCACGAAAAATGATAATTGTTTTAAAGACTAGAATATGAATTTGCAAGTTTCTGCAATTTTATAAAATTTTTGAGATTTTGATGGAAATATGTCCTTTTGGGTACCCTGAACATTTTTGACCAAGGTACAAAAATGTTGTGTACCCGTTTCTTTCTGGCGACGATTCCGGAGAAACTACTAAAGGTATCGGGACGAAACTTTATATTTAGAAATTCTTGACCAAACTTAGAGCTGAAAAGTATTTTGTTCAAAAGGGTCCAAAGGGACTGGATGTTTAAGCATTTTCAAGGATTTTGCAAATGAGCCGCCATTTCTGAAATTTAGTGAAAATAGTTAAATAATAACGTTAAGTAGAGGACCGTTATTTATTGTTCAAAGTTTATGAAATTTTCTGTGTATTTTTTTGGAAAGATAAAGATGAATTTTACTCCTACATCTTTGGCTTTTTTGACATAGAAAACATCTAACCCAACTCATGATACAACAATAGATTTTTTATTTAAGTACAATTTTAACATAAACATAATTACGATAATAAAGCGTAATTGCCAGAAATGTACTTATTTGCCTATATTACTGCTGCCCGGTAGACAGCAGACGCCAGGAGCTCTAAACACCGCCTATAACTGGTGACTACCGATTGACGTTGGTGGGGGACAGGCTGACCACTACCAGCAAAAAAATACGTCGAAACGAAATATTTCGTGTTGGAGTTGCGATGTTTTTAGGACGGAGCCTTAATATAAAACTAGTTAGCCAGGATTTGACGATATACTCATTCTAATGACAGTACTACTGTCAATAGAATTAAGATATCTGACAAATCCTGGCTAACTAGTTTTATTTTAATGCAGACACGACCGATATCGATTAATGAGAATCTTATGCAACTAAACTATTAATTTTATAGATAGTATGATAAAGTCATATTATTGGTCTGTAACCACTAAGGAGGCCCTTATTTATATAGAATAAATATAATTTTTATATAATTTATATTTTTTTCTACCGGCCTATCTCAAATTGTTTGTGGTTTCTTTTACCACAGTAAACCACAGTTATTTAAAATTAGTCTAATGGAAACTGGGGTCATAGGGGTTCAAGTTAAATATTCTCCGTTTAAATTCACATTATATGTAAAAATGCAGAAACAGTTAGTGTAGATTATATTGATATTTTTTACAAATTAGGTACTGTGGAATGCCATGAAAACCCAAATAAAAAAGCATTGGGTCATGTATGGCTTGTGTGTTACCCAAAATTTTTATTCTTATTGTAATCAATACACACATTTAGACACTTCTTACGTTTCGATTTTTACAATTTGAGTTATCGATGTTTAACTAAGAACTGAACTTACCTAAAAAACCAAATTTCTCTATCGTGCTAAAAATACATCCATATATTATATATTCTCTGATACTTTTTATAACTTTCCTGCAATAGTATTCCCACGTGTTTGAAATTTTTTAGACAATAAACTTCATAAACAGTATATTTCCTCACGTTCATACCACACCATAATAACACAAACTTAATTACTAGAGATCGACTAGATAAGCAACCAGAGGAATTCCCAACCACGCCATATAAGTCCGAAATACAACATCTCCAACGCCCGAAAACACTTTCCAAATATAAACAACCACATTAATAAAATATTTCTTACGCATCGTGATGGCAACGCTCGCACCACAGATACGTTTTCCACCCTCCCACGCGATAATGATAAAATATTACGCGATAAACAACTGTTGGTGGTGAGCAGGTATGCGATTAAACATAATTTCAAACCCAGTACGACCGTGGAGCATAAATTTTCATCGTAAGTGCCTCGTATGAGAATTTACGATCAAAATGTTTGTTGGGCATCCGCGATTTTCGGGCCGAATTTTCCCTCCCCTCTCATTAAAACCCCACTCGATAACAAGGAAAAATGTTGCCCGTGTTTTAATTCCATTAGCGCGCTCGCGCAGTGGCGACCTCTGTGTTTCAGTGGGCGCGTTTCACGACGTGGAAGGCAAAAGAGCTGTGGATGTTATATAGAGCGGGGAGGGGGAAAGTGCACTTTAGCTGCCGAGAGGCTAATTTAAATGTAAAAAGGATTTTTAATGTTTGCAGTGCTTAGTTTATACAGTGAGATATTTAAATTTCATAGCAACGCGGGCCCCGGATGAAATTAATTGTACTTTTAAATAGGGCGGCGTTATTTATTGCATCCTTGCGCTAACGCCTTTGTAATCTTAAGTTTATTTTCGTTACGATGCGATGTTTTATTTAACTTTATGCAGTGCATTTTTCGAAAACAGTGAGTTGTTTACTAGCCCGAAGTTGAAAGGTTTATGTTCAGAAATTCTATTGTACTGTTCTCTATTTATTTTGTATATTTAGGTTTTTCAAAGAAATTATTCAGTTATTTATATTAATAAGCATATAATGTTCTACTATACACTGAAAAAAAAAAACTATTTCGTAAATGTTAAAAATACTTGATAGATGGGAAAAAACAAATCATAACTCATACCTGCAACACAACTGAAAAGTGATTGCTTGAAACGAGAAATCGTTTTTAGGAATTTCTTGAATTTATTTAATTGATTCAAATGCATATTTTTTACTAGGAATTAGTAGGGGAATTCTCTTTTTTTAATTAAAAATTAGCAGTTTATTTTTGATTATTTAAAAATGCTCCTATCTAGAATTTTGAAAATGAAATAGATAGTAGCTTACACTGTTTTTAGTTAATTCCCAAACTGGGATAGAAATGGATTCATGTCTTACAAAAAGTAAATCTCTACAAACATTATATTAAATAAATAAAAATAAATAAATAAAACTGTGTTGGTTTGACATGAAATTACCCTGAACTGTTTAAAATACTCTAGACAGTGTTTAAATATATTAAAATTATATTAAATATATTAAATATATATTGAAGATCTAATTTTTTAATGGAAACAATGTAGATTAATGTTTATAATGTTGGTACTAGAAACGTAAACTTACGAATCGGCAGTTCTGGAAATTCGACAGAGTAACAATTTATTCACCCAGCAAATTATAAATAATATTTAATTTATTAATATTAATACAAAAAAATAAAACTGAAAAAATATTGGGATTTAAAATAATATAAAAGAAAGTTAGATGAACTTATGATTTCTTCTGTATTAATAATGGGAAACAGTTAGAATTGGTATGTGACGCCATAGTAGAGAAAATAAAGAAGAATGTTGCTGACAAGATAGATATCTATATTTTATGATGAAATTTACAGAACCTATGGTAACTCGACACTCCTTTGAAGTAGGTAATAAAATTTAAAATGCATATTACGAAAGGAGCCTATCGTTCTAAAAAAATAACTAAAAAAGATGCTGATCTGTTGATATATGCCTTTTTAATAGTTTTCAGCTACCACTTCCGGTTGCGCTACCATGTCTTGTTAATACCATATGAATCATCATCTGAAAAAAATCTTATTAGTTGAATAAGAACAAATTTTATTATTAATTTCATCTAAATATTTCATTGATAAAGGTTATAATCTTTATCTCTGTTCCTCATTATAACAATATGTATTTTACGATATTTGTGTTCCTGCTTATGTCTTTTCTTTATTCCCCAGAGTACAGTAGAGTAAATTAAAGTAAAGTAAAGCAGAGTAAAACTTCCTTGGAAATCTAATTTTGTAACTAAAGGAAACTAATTTTTAATATTTAGAAAATTGACAAAAAAAGCAGGCTTATTTTCCAGTAGAATTACACCTTGTGGGGTTTTTGAAAGTTTCCGCCCAAATTCTTATTGAAATATCTTCACAATGAAAGACAATGCAATATCAACAAAAACAACAATTCGTTCGCAAATATTTACACTCTTCGTGACTAAGCGCGAAGGTTATTTAAATAAATAAACGTACATACAGAACGTAGCTTAATATTGATACAAGAAAGGTGTGTTGAAATTTCTCTCGTGTTTATATTATAAATACTAAAGTCTATATTAAATTCCCACTGTAAGTCAGTACCTGTGTATATCTACTCAATATTTATTGCATGGCAAATATTGTTTTAATCCTGCATTGCCATAAATTCCACGGAATTAAACTGAAAAATATCTAATATAACTGAAACTTTGCTGGTGGTTGGGAAGTTCATCAAATTTAGGCCAATCCATTACCCAAACCGGTATATAATTGCTTAATTATCGATTGATATCGCTTCGTTTTCTCCACGGCATTACATCGATAGTATCTGACAGACTCCTACACAAACTAAGGAAGGAAACAAGCACTGCAGTTTAAACGTTCCTTAAATAGAGTTTTATCTTCCGTTAAACAGTTAAGTACAATGATTGAAGTAATCCTGTAGACAAGTTAATGGTCCAAGCATGATATACAACTTCATTAATTATTAATAAGTTCATATAACTTCAGGTTATGATTGATTATTCTAATCGCCCGATCTTAGATATCGCATGAATATGAACGGCGAAAGAATTAGTTAAACATCAAACGGTTTGTTGTTTCAAAAAAACTTTGTTAATTTACATTTACCTTATCGTGTAGCTTTAATTAATTCAGTATACTTTGTGAAATTTCGTGGTTATTCTTTGTCTAATATCCGACGCTATTATTAGCTTTATCGAATTATCACTCATACTGGAATACCATATCACATTTTTTCGGTTTACGGAACTGGTCACGTTTCATATAAACAATGACCATATGTACGATGATCTGGGCAGTGTTACATTTCGTTTTGTGACTAATTAATGAAAATATAATATAAGATTGTACGGTCCTATCAGCATTGCTGGAATATATGTTACTAAACAATGGGTAGCTCTGAGGATTCATATAATTGACACGTGTGGTTGTAGCTTCGTGAAAATTAAGCCTGAAGCCATACTAACAATAGTAGGTTTTAATTAATTTAGTGGACCATGAAGGCTATGATGATTTTATCGAACAATGGGGTCGTTTTTCCAATATTGTCCGTTTTCAAGTTCAAGAAATAAAGAATACTGTTTTGTCTACCATTATTCTAGAAAAGGCTGTACTGCACAAAATTGTTTGGGAGCTTCTTCCTTACTTTGTCAACACCCTATATTGTATAAATTGGAATTAATTTAATTAGTTTTTAATCATACACAATTACCATTCCCAGGTCCTCGCTAATATGAGTTATTATTATGATAATTGTTATTCCATGTTCCATGTTTGATTATTTATGTACTTCCCACCCACTTCGTTTGGATACCTCGGCTGGTTGCCATTTTAATAAAGGGCGAACGAGAATTTAACCTCGTTAAACTTTTCGAACAGGCATTTCCGCTGGAGACTACACGATAAATATTAACCGAATTAATCGTATTTCCTTGTTCTCTTCGCAACGTCGTTATAAATAAATCAGGTAGAGAGCTGGCTGGTGGGTCAGCATTTTCCGACTAATTTTCCCACAGAATACGTAAACTGTTAGCGGACATTTGAGTGCTTAATTTATTTCGCGCCACTGATCTCATCTCGGTTTATTTTGAATTGCAGTATTTGCGAGATGTATCCTTAGTTGTGCAAGTGAAAATTTACTTACTGGTTTACTCAAATGTTCTATTTATAGAAGCTAACCTTATTTGACGCATATTATTTAAAAAAAAATGTTTGATGATTTTATTTAAGATATTCTGTTTTTTTTTTAATTTCTTTGAGCTATATAATAATTGCCTAAAAGGGGGAATACATACTTGTGACCCATACGTGTATAATAGTCGTAGAGATCTATCCCATCTGCTTTTCTCGTGTATTGTCACAAAAACCAAAGAGTAAGCATCAAAGCAGCTAGAGCACATACAACCTCGAAGTTAAAAAAAATCCTGCTTACGTCAGAGTAGACAGAGCGTTGTAATTTTCAGGATTAATAGTCTAATTTGTCTGTGACCCACACATGTATGTCAATCGTCTCTATCCCATCTTTTTTTCTTGTAATGTCACAAAAACCAAAATCACATCGTCAGAGCAGCCAGAGTACATTCATACTCAAAGTTTAAAAAATTCTCCTGATTAAGCCAGTGTAGACAGACAGTTGTAATTTCCAGGATTAATAATCTAATTTATCTGTGACCCACACATGTATGATAATTGTCTCTATCCCATCTACTTTTCTCGCAATGTCACAAAAACCAAAATCATATCATCAGAGCAGCCAGAATACATCATACTCAAAGTTTAAAAAATTCTCCTGATTAAGCCAGTGTAGACAGAGAGTTGTAATTTTCAGGATTAATAACCTAATTTATCTGTGATCCACACATGCATGATAATCGTCTCTATCCCATCTGCTTTTCTCGTAATGTCACCAAAACCAAAATCATATCATTAGAGCAGCCAGAGTACAATCAAACTCAAAGTTTAAAAAATTCTCCTGATTAAGCCAGTGTAGACAGAGAGTTGTAATTTTCACGATTCATAATCTAATTTATATGTGATCCACACATGTATGATAATTGTCTCTAGCCCATCTACTTTTCTTGCAATGTCACAAAAACCAAGATCATATCATTAGAGCAGCCAGAGTACAATCAAACTCAAAGTAAAAAATTCTCCTGATTAAGCCAGTGTAGACAGAGAGTTGTAATTTTCAGGATTAATAATCTAATTTATCTGTGATCCACTCATGCATGATAATGGTCTCTAACCCATCTACTTTTCTCGTAATGTCACAAAAACCAAAATCATATCATCAGAGCAGCCAGAGTACAATTATCCTAAAAGTTAAAAAAATTCTCCTCATTAAAACAGTGTAGACAGAGAGTTGTAACTTTTAGGATTAATAATCTAATTTATCTCTGATCCACACATGCATGATAATCGTCTCTAACCCATCTACTTTTCTCGTAATGTCACAAAAACCAAAATCATATCATCAGAGCAGCCAGAGCACAATTATCCTAAAAGCTTAAACAATTCTAGTGATTAAGCCAAAGTAGACAGAGAGTTGTAATTTTCAGGATTAATAATCTCTTTTCCCAACTACTTTTCTCGTAATGTCACACAAACCAAAATCAGAAAAAAGCAAACCAAAACCAGAATACGTACATATTCAAACTTTGAAAATGCTCCTGATTAAGCCAGCTGGAGTTGTAATTTTCAGGATTGATACTATAACTTATGTATTAGTATTCAGTGGCACCGCTGTGTTTCATATAATTGACCAAAAATGTAAGTGATCAAGTATTGTCAAGTGATCATGCATCCCTCGAACATACAATTTTATATGAAGAATTTTCTAAAATTTGTTCACGTAATCAGGAATGATTGTTCAAATTGGTAAAAAATTGGCATTTGTGCCCTTATTTTAAAATTACCATGCTGTTTGCTGAAGATACTGTCATATTTCATATCTTTACCCCTTTAAAGCGGGTTTAAAGTGGTAAAAGCACTATAAAAGCCGAATAATTTTAGGCACACTGGGTTGTTGTGAAAGAACATATTCTTCTGTAACTTATAAAAAGTCATTTAGATATAATGTGAGGACATATCCAATTACTAGCAAATCTTTTCCCTGGTTTAGGAATTTTATGTAAATGATGTAAATATCAATATAAATCAATATTTTGTGATGACATATGACTTGACAGAATAAATTGTAATCATTATGGACACAAATATTTCGATTCTGAAATCTGTTTTTAGCCGTGTCCCAAACCTACATCTTTCCATATTTTTAAGTAATTCTCTCATAATCAGATACCCACATTGTTCGTCTTTATTATGTTGTATAATACATTTTGCTAAACTTAGTAGTTTCGGAGATATTGTTGTTAAGCATGGATGGACCACATTTCGTGAAACTTTTTTCCGATTTTTCTAAAGCGAAAGACGTAAGACGTCAAAAGTGCAAACGTCACCGTGGAAGCTTTTTATTCAGTCAATTGTCCTTTAGATAGATGCAAATTAATGCCATAAACGTCAGTGCACTGACATCACGATGTCCTTTCCGATACTGCTGAAGACACTTCTCATCCTTCTGCTTGTCAAAATAGTCAAAACCGAAGATCAGCCGTCCAATATAACTAACATCACCATAATTAAAGAACTCACAACCGATAACTACACCGTTCACAAGGATAGCGACGTTAGCTTCGTCATTTACTACTCCCCAGACTGTCAGTACTGCGTCAACTTACTACCAGGCTACCAAGAAGCTGCTGATATGGTCAGAGAGAACACCACGTTATCACATGTCGATTTCTTTCGGTTAAACTGCATAGATCATGGTGACATATGCGACAACGAGTTTATTGAGGCATATCCCACTGTTAAGGTATTCTTTGATGGCATGGAGAAGCAGGTGCTAGATACTCAGACAATTTCTCGTAATGATATTGTATTAGCTGCGAAAAATTATGGATACACTTCAAAAGAATTAATGAATAGGCTGGAAATTGACACATTTTTGGATAATAACGAAATGGTTTTGATGGGGTATTTCGAAAAGTACAGTGGTCTTGAAGCTGCCTTCATGAGATGTAGCTTATTGTTCCAAAACAAGTTTAAATTTCGACATATCAACAAGAAAGAACTTTTGGGGAACTTGAAAAACGCGGTGGTCTTGTATAGGCCGAAACATCTCCATAATAAATTTGAGGATGATAATATCACCTATACAGGTCCAGGTGAAGTCGGGGAGATGTATGACTTTATAAAACAAAACGCGCACGGCTTGGTTGGTCATAGAACCAGGGATAACACCGACGACTTCAAACTACCACATATCATAGCTTATTATGACGTCGATTACCATTACAGTACCAAATTGACAAACTACTGGAGGAACAGAGTCTTAAAAATTGCAACCAAATACCCCCAAATCACCTTTGCGGTGAGTTCAAAGTACGACTTCGTCAAGGAGTTGTTCCACTTAGGTGTTAACTTGACCATAAACAACACAACTCCCATAATTTTTGCTACGAACCCTCAAGAGATAATCTACCTAATGGAAGACAAATTTGCAATGGAGACCTTTGAGAAATTCGTGAGGAACTTCCTGGCCAATAAGCTCAGGCCGTACATACGTTCGGAACCAATCCCGGAGGATGATGATGATATCGTTAAAACGCTAGTCGGTAAAAATTTTCATGCGATTTTCTACCATGATAGAGACGTCTTTATCAATTTCTACACGCCATGGTGTTTGATCTGTTTGGAGTTTGCTAAAACTTTCGAGGATGTGGCTTTGGAGTTTGGAAACGACGAGATTATCCTGGCTAGGATGGACGTTGCTGCTAATGATTACCCGAAGAATTTTGTCATCAAAAGCTATCCGTCTTTTTACTTCGTGCCTAGGAACTCTATTGGAAACGCGATTCTGTACAATGGTTCGTTAACGTTTGAGGGTATGATCAGTTTTATTGCTCAGCATGCTACCATCGAGTTGAAACGGTACGATGCGAACGGCAATGAAAGAAGTAAGACGGAGTTGTAGGTGTGTGTATTTTGTATGGAATCTCTAAGATTATATTGTTGTGGTACAATAAATACTTCTTTTCTTCGAGTGGTGAAGTATAACCTAAGATAAGTCGATGGTGTTCGTATTTACAAAAGCTGATTCTCTTTAGAACAACTGATGACTGAATGCCGATAAGCATTTCCATAGAACAGCAATAGCAATCAGCTGACAATATCTATGATCTATGTTCAATGTTAAAGAAAACTTACATTTTGGATATAGGCTGTTCACAATGTTGGTTGACTGAACAGTTTTAGATTCAACAGTCTTTTCATAGAATACACTGCATACAGGTATTAGAATCTATATATTTTTTAATGTGTTTTAACATACGTGTGTGTGCATTATTTTGGAGAAAAGTAGGCGAATTAAAGCATAAACTTTAATACCATGAAAAGAAAATCAATGTGAAAACTCATGGATATGCAGCGGTGTAACTCGTGTTTTTCTACCGAGGTATTCTGAACTTGGAACACACGTTTGTGCTCGCGTTAATAGTAAGGAAATACAACCTAAAAATGTAATGTCGTATGAATGTTTCTTGGTTTGATAACTTAAATCCTCGAACTTAATTTCAGTCTACTTACAGAAGACTATCATTATAGCATTATAGTTATTTATTATTTTTACGGTATCAAATAATAACGTGATTGCTAATCAGAACATTTTTATCAAATATTGAATGTAATCGATGTTCAATTTCATAATAAATTCATTTAATGCAGCAGTGGTTTATTTAAAGAAAACACAACTTTTAACTTATCACCAGGAAGTTATTGTAGAAAATGTATTATAAACTGTCAATCTTTTAATTCTACTCGGTAAGGTTTCTAGTCATCATATAAGAAACTTTTGCCTATTTAATAAAGGACCAAAATATTGATGAGTGGAACAAACAAAAAAAAGAACTTTAATTTATATCGAAAACAAAGACGATAGCTAATTGTAGTTTTCACAAGTGAGTTCCTTGCAAATAGAGATAGTCTAGTCAACATTTCCATATTTCTTGTAGTTGCTAAATCCTTCTCTAGCAACTTTAAAGTTTGGACACTTTGTATATGCATGTGTATTAAGTTTTGAAGCCATTGGTACAAAATAGTATACATATTATAATACAAGTATTATAAGACAAAGATTGGCGCACTAGTTGTTTTTTACAGTTATAGAACAAATCTAGTTATGATACAATCCACTTACTACACCAAAAATAATAAAATACGAGTTATAATTCCAGTAACTAAAAAAAATTTTTCTGGCAATATCCAATCTTCCTGGAAAGAGCTCATATTTCAATACAACAAATATCCTTATTCAAAGATAATGAAATATCCCAGAACGTAAACAACCTAAACTAAATAACGTCGTCAAAAGGATCGCTCTCTGCGCTTTGAGAATGTCTGCTCCAAATTTAAATAAGTCTCTGATATCCAGCCTTTTGGAATTAAGGTACGTACTTAATCCAATAAAATATAATCTGAGCTCGGGTTTTGTACTCCGCGCCGGCCGGTCTGCTCGTGTATATAGGTAATACAATTATGAATTGTCGTGGATCGGGTACAACGTTAAAAGCGCCTGTGTCGGCTCGGTGCGACACTGAGTTAAAACTCGGGCCTTTGTGGAATCCTGACAATGCCCGCTTATTGCGTCGTCGAAATTTAAATTGAACAGAATGCCGTAAATTGGGACATCGTGATTGGCCGGCATCAGCGGTCGGCACGAAGAACACAACCTGTCGGTATGGATATTATTAAAATTTCGCTCTTTGGGTTTCTGGTCACTGCCCGACCCGGTCACGTACACGAATTTCATACACATACGTTGTACATATTCCTGAATAAGTCCACAATAATAAATGTAATTCCACGATAGTACGGTTCTACTTTGTATATAATCATCAATCAACAAACTGCCTATTATAAACTATTACAGAAAGACTTTGTTACTTACGCAAACAGGTGTACAAATCGAGTCACAGATGTACTTTCAGCAATTCTTTTAACGTTTTCAATAAATCGCTAGAGAAAACGGTATATTGTTTATAACCTGAAAAGTTATGCCAAACATGGTTGGAAATATTGGAAATAAGTCAAACTTGAAAAGCGTCAACGTCATTGGAGCTTCAGGCTTCAGCGTCGTTCGATCCTCAACCATCATACTGTTGGTTCGCAGGTGACAAACCAAGTTTTTTTTTTTGCTTAAGTGGTCCATCCGCTGGCTAAAGCCATAGCGCAAAAAACTACCAATAAAAAAACGACGCAAATCAATGACTGATACTCCTGAAAAGCAAACTCTACGACAATAACAATATAACAAGAACTAAAAAGTATCTAAGACGCCATCTGAAAAGTATAATAATGTGAATAAAATAAATCAGATTAAGAAAATAATTTTACAGACAGATTCCGGTTCTGACAAAGAATCTTTCTGTTTAGTTTGCTGAAAAGAATACAGCAAAAACATGAAAAATGTATTGCAAATAGGGCACACTGTTTTTGTAACAATGGTGATTCTGACTGGGAGACCGATTAGGATGATACTACTAATATTAGTTTGATAAAAGCGTTTCTTTTTGAAAAAGAAAAAGATCCTCTCGTATGTCGAGACTCATTTTAAATTTGATGTGGCCAGACACTACTTTATCATAGTATACAGCAGTGTCAAACTGTGTCAAACTCTGATGGACAATACTGTCAATAGAATGTCATAGACATAAATTATACCAAATTTCCTCTACTTTAATTTATTATTTAGCTATTTTGACGAAATTACAGAAATGGTAGCTCATTCAGTTCCTTTGGAACTTTTTGAACAAACATTTTTCAGCTCTAAGTTTGATCATAAAGTTTCTAAATGTGAAGTTTCGTCCCGATACCTTTAGTAGTTTCTCCGGAATCGTGGCACACAAAAAAACTGGTACACATACATTAACACACTCACAGAGCTTTCGTTGTTACCTTGGTTAAAACAGTTTAGGGTACCCAAAAGGAAATATTTATGCTAAAATCTCAAAACTTTTTCTCACGCGATTACAATACATACTTTGTCATACTGATCATACTACGTATAATAAAGTAAAAATGTTTCAATATATCTGTTAAAAGACATTATTGGATGTTGGTCCTATTTGCCACCTGTGGGGCAAAAACGGCAGATAACAGAATCGATAAAAGCTTTATTCTAAATTTCTTGAAGATTTTTTCATTTAAGGTTTTAATATATAGCCGAATAACGGTGTTTTCGGTTTGTTATATACATAGGTTTCTGTTCAGTCCATACACAATCAAACATTATAACTTTAAATGTCAAAAATTAACATTTAAGCCGAACCCTATCCTGCAAACTCATCTAAAGGAAGCTGAAGAGAGTCGGTAGATAGTACCAACTTTTCCAACGTTTTTTTCGTCAATTCTTTTTAATAAATATGTTAAGAAACAGAATAAAAATTAAGTAATAAACAACATCTTCACTTCTGTTGAGTGAATGGTTTTGTCTGAAATATTGGCTGGCGGTATCATTAGACCACTCTTCTTCGAAGCTGCTAATAAAAATGCAATTGCTATCAATAGCAAATCATCATTTTCCATAAAAGTATACTGTGGCAACCGTTGTCGAGGACTTGGCTATTTTAGTAAGGCAAGAAAGGATACAAGGATACTCCAAACAGTTCTTGGTTTCTTAAAGAAAGATCTATTGGCTGCTTGGGAGACACTCCATGTTAGGTATATAACTCTGAGACTGCTCAAAAGTAAAGTGACATGAAGATAGCAAAGATCTTCCAAACTAAAAATGAAAATAAACCATTATCAATGATCATACAGGTGATAGCCAACACTAGATTGAGAATAAATTCTTAAGAATTAGGTTACTCATTAGTCTATGATGACCAGATTCTTATGCGTTGATCTAATAATACAAACAAAGAAAATCTCACAACATATTGCATTGACACTAACCGTTTCCTGCCTTTGATTTATCTACGATGGATACCAGCAATCTTTTCACATGGCTTCATATACCTACGTTGCCACCATATATTCTCCAGTTTTAAAATCGGAATTCTCACTTCGACCTTCGTGTCTATCCATCCCCACTGAGCAAAGTGAAGACGGCGAATCCGGACAGATTGATTTATAAAAGCGCGCTCCGGCTTTGAGACTGAAGGCATATTTCACGTCCAGATTTAAGTACGTGCGTACAGCAATCGTCACGGATACCGCAAATCGAGCACCAGTGCGAGCCGAGAAGCGTCAGCATCCATTCCCAGCAGCAGCGGCCGACGCCGCCGTTCGTCTTTTGTTTTCCTTTTGCGATTTGCTCGGCCGACTTGCCGCACGACGAGTTTATACTCGGTTATATACGCGGGTGCTAATTCTGCATTCCAAACGGTACGCATGTACGACAAACTGGACCATCTCGGTTACATGCACTAACTCTTACATACATACATATGCACGTATAACGTTTAATGACTGTAAGTAAGCTTGGAGGTGTGTTGCTACGTGACTTTGGTCAGTCAAACAAAAAAAAGTTAATTGTTTTTTTGATTTGTTCTCTCTGCGTTGTTTGATGTCGTAACAAAACATCGGTGGTTGTTTTTTTTTTTTGTTGGAGACATGCCCGAAAACGTAGTTACGCTGAAATTTGCTGGGGGTGATTTGCATCTGAATTGGATACTCAACGGGACAGACGCCCTAATGACCTCTCCCAGCGCCATCTGGCGTCCCGGCTTTAACGACTCGAACAATTGAAGGAAATAAAGAACTATCGCTATACTTAAAATCCTATTTTAGCCCCGTTTTCGTAATAACTTTAACAATTAGAACGAAATTTGGCTATTGTTTGGCTATAGCTATATCAGAAAGCATGTTTAATTAAAAAAAGAAAAAACGCTACCGGATTTTTAAGGTTGGAAATGCCTTGGAAGGTCCTTGAAAATACCTTATAAAAAAATTCTTAGCAGAAGAAAACCTGGTAATATCTAAAATTTAAATCAATCAAAAATTCGAGTTTCAACCCTGAGTCGAACCCGGGTCTTCTATTTTGCCGGGCCATTGCTATGCCGCTAAGCTACCGAGGCACGTGACGATGAATAGACTTAATTTGCCTATCATTTCAATAATTCGCCTATTATAACATCTTGTAGAGACTGGTAGATAATTTCGATGATAATAATGATAATGTTGAAAAAATATAGAATAATGCTCACATAATCGTCCAAAATAAAAAAATATTATTTGGAGACTAAAAATAAAACTAAAAATATTTTTAAATGGCGGAGATACATGCAACCTACTGATGTCCATTTTTCGAAACATCGTTTTCGGTGACAAAAATATCTTTATTTGACGAAAACTTACTGTCAATAAGTCACTCCGTTTAAACAAACAATCAAAAACAGCACACACACACACTACATAGATACAAATTTGAATTTCTGTGAAAAAATTACTAAAACTGTATCAGGTGCAAGCTTTGAAAACTAGCTGAGTCGGCGACTCCGAGGATGTATGAACAAAAACACGAAAACTCAAAAGACAAAATATACACAGGTCGGTCAGAAAGTTAAATATGAAACGAGTGGTTTGAAGGAAAGTTAGTTTAATCATTTATTAACGTAACGTTGGATGTCTTTCTATATTTTCAATTTCGTACTGTCCAAAGTCCATTATTAAAACCGTTACTACATCTATGAATAAATTTGGTATTTTCTTAGTTAACTTTATCTCCAATCTTTATCTTGTGTTTCTATACATTAGATGAAGAATATACACAGGTCGGTCAGTAAATTAAATACGAAAATAGTGGTTTGAACGGAATGTTAGCCTGATTATTTATTAACGTAACGTTGGATGTCTTTCTATAGTTTCAATTTCGTGCTGTTCGAAAAGACCCTTTCTACATCTATGAATTAATTTGGTATTTTCGTTGTTAACTTTATGTCAAGTCTTTATCTTGTGTTTCTATAGATTAGATGAAGAACGATTTTTTATGCTCGCAAACTATTTTTTGAAAGCGTTCTTCTCGTTTGACCTATGTATAACGTATTACAAATGGCGCAGTCAATAGAGGTGATACAACCATCATCCATATATGACTTCACTTGAAACCTTGGGGTAAACCTTAGGATGTATAGCAAAAACCATAAAAAAATAGCAAGATCAGCTGATTACGAATTCGAACTGAAAATTTACTTCAAACGTCCGGGTCTTTGCTGTTTCTTTTTAAGATGGCTTTTCAGTATTATCTATCACCTTAAGAACAATTGCGGTGTTTTTCATCAATCTATAATAAAATTTACATTGTCAGTTTAGTGTAGATTTTGACGAAAACAAATGTCAAAAAAACGCATATTGTAAGTATATTTTTGTCACTTTTCCTTAAATAGATGTAATTCGCATTTAATGGAACTTCTCATAAACACGACTAATTACTGTTAATTCCCAAAACCCGTATTCATCGGTGTTGACAACGGAAAAAGTTAAAAACAATAACATACAAGTTCAATACACTACAGTAGGTACTTATTTTGTCAATATTTGGCTCTAAAGATTGTTTTATTTATGCTTTGCAAATGAAAATTATGTATAATGCCAAGCAAATAATAAATAATCAATATTTCAAAACGCATTTTAATCAGCAACAACACAACATAGTAAAACGTATACAGTAAAATTGAGTACTTGCAAATTAATGAATCGAATTAAGAATACATATTGGCATAATAATTATCATCAAAAATATACCATATCTGGACCATAGTTAGGGGAAATTAGGCTACATAACTCTAAAAATTCCTGTGTATGAACTTCTTGCTCAGAGATCCTGACAAAAAACTAACACGAAGAGGATACAAGATTTACGACAGTGATCAATCTGTAACTAACACATGTACCTGCTACTGTGCGATGACTGGCATCTCACACAACAGCACAACATCTGCTTCCAATTTTTTTCCCATCCACCACGCTCCAAGTGGCTGAGCCCTCCGGTACCTAAATTTGACGCGAGTTTATCAACAAACACATTACTTAATCGTAACAAGCTGCCTGCCCCGCTACGCAAGTTATTAAAGGACTAAAGGACTATTTGTTTATACGATAAGTGCGTAATATTTTAGCCGTCAAAGTGCCCGGTTATTTGCCTAATGCTTAACATATTGGTGAACGCATACCATAAATAAACATTTGTAAGCCGCTCTTTTCTTACAGTTTAGCTTGAAAGATAATCTTAATTTTTATATAAAAAAATATATTTTGGTGTCACAGTGATGCCTTGTAACACCTAAATGTCAAGTTTGAAAGAGTTATGAGCGATTACAGACAAAGTAGGGTAGTTTGGGGGTAAAAATACCCTAAAAATGCATGACGCAGACATAGGACTTTTTTAGGACTTTATTCAGAGAATTAAATAGAAAGTATATAATAATTTGCATATTTACTTGTCTTTTCAGGGTTTTGGTTGCATTTTGTCCTTAAGGGGGGAAAGCAGTTTAGACGGCTGATTTTTTAGCGCTTTTGTCATTTTTTTTTAACAAGGAAGGGATAATTAGAATTTCTTGAAACTTAGAGAGTATTTTATTAACGGTTTGAAGTACACTTCATATTTTTTTAAAATAATTTCTTCCAGAAATAACCGTAATATACGCTGCCGTCTAAGGAAGGTTCCAATAATAGTTTGCCGCTTGCGTGAAACGGGGAAGTCCCAATTTCTATCTGAAATGTAATATAGTGTTTTAATTTTATTAAGAGTATATTTTCTAAGAACATGATCTAAACTCCCGATAAAAAGTTGAAAATTGCATGTTTTAGGGGGGTTTAAACAAAATGTTTTGTTTTTTACCATTTTTTATTCATCTTTTTTACAATAAAAAACATATTTTAGACAATAATATCTTCCGAGAAGTTAGTACATGTCGCTTGGAATTGAATAAAGAAACTTAACACAAATTTTTAGAACGATTGGTTAATAAGCCTTTGAGCTAGAGTGTACGCAAGCTGAAAAAAAGTCATTTCGAGAAAATCGCATTTGAAATATAAATTACCGAAAACGAGAAATTGAAGGCAGTAATAAATGATATAAACTGCTTACCGGTTAGTCAGCTATTCCAGCACCATACAGCAACCCTTCTTCTTCTTCGAATGCGTCATTTTGAGCTAGCATCTCCTCTCTTCTAGCTTTCCGTGCTTCTTTGCTATCCAAAGCGCTCCGTCTGTTTTGGCGGTTCACGCGCTGCTCGTCCATCTGTTGTGCATAATGGAAGCTCTGCGAACCAACGACGACTTGCAGCTCGTTCATCACCATCAACAATGCTGAATTCCCTTCATTAAAAAGGGCAACAGCAAAAAATGCGGCAACTTCGACTACTTTTAGGCCGGAGTGTAGGTGTTTTGGGGCCAATCGCCAGACAGTTGAGTTAAAACTCTCGTTTGCGTTCTGAGTGTGACCACCTAAACATCTCGTCAGCAACTCATCTTTGGACAAATCTTCATAGATCGGAAGAATTTCCTTTTGTACTTCGGGGTGCAATGGAGCAGGGTGCGGTTCAGGCTCCGTTCCTAGAGCTTTAGCTTGCTGCCACTTGCACCAGCTGTCTCCTCCCTCTGGACAGTTGTCATGTTGTGGATTTTCGTCCGTGGAAATCATATGTTGAAAAGTGGCCATAATCGCCTTCTTCATTGCTAAGATACTGTTTACGTTTCTGCGAATCGCTAAGCCGTAATATGTGCTGAGTTTTTTCACCAATGCCTCGGT
The DNA here is from genome assembly GCA_964023965.1 of Melinopterus prodromus. NCBI lineage: Eukaryota > Metazoa > Arthropoda > Insecta > Coleoptera > Scarabaeidae > Melinopterus > Melinopterus prodromus. Next base: position 65,612,050 of record OZ030393.1, read on the forward strand.
CAATTTACCCTTTCCGCCCAGTTTTTTGGCTTTCCTGATGTTTCGAAGCCGCGTTCCCATCCTTTTCTGTACGTGACCAATACATTCGCTCTTCACGACTGGCAGTTCATCACTGTACGGATTTAAATTAACGATTGCAGAGAACGTTTTTGAATCTCCATCGCCGATATAATTGCCGTATTTGACACCATATAGTTCCTCCGACCTCAAAAACATCATTTTTACTGATTCCACTTCCATGCTTCCCGCAGACCCTTCGTGTGTTTTTGTACAACTTCCTTCGTCATGGTCTTCTTTCCATTCCAGATACTCCGCTGAATTTTGAGACTTATTCTTCCAAAATGCACACGATTGACAGTAACTACTTCTTACAACTAGATCTATGACTTTTCCGGAGTAATATCCAATGAGGGTTGTAACGCCAAACAGAGATTTGAAACCTCGTTTCTTCCATGTTCCATCACCCGAAACTTTAAAATTCAAAATATGCCTCTCGTGTTTCTCGTTTTCTTACTTTTCTTCATCTGCAGCTTTCTTACAACAGAATTCGTATACTTTCTTTGCAGCAGCGTGTATGTGAATATAAATTCCATTATACGTGTTTTCGGCTATACCATTGCCCATGTCCATGTAGTTGCAGAATAAATTGAGTCCTTGTCTGCCAACGCCTAATAGTCGCATGACAAACACAATCCTGCGGTTTATCTCATATCCGGTGTTGACTAAAGGACCTGAATTTATTTGTCTCGACCCACAGTTGCAATTCACAACAAGCTTGAAACCAAGCCCACGAATTCCAGTTTCTTGAAATTTTATATCCTGCTTGCAATTTCGACAAATAAGAATATCTGACAAAGCTGTGAATACGGTGAAAAATTCTATAAGCCTATAGCAATGCAGAGGATTTACAGTCACATTCTCACTGGTAGCATTCGAAAGTTTTTTTTCACTGGCACTGGCACTGGCACCATCTTCACTACTATCTTCATTCCTGGTGTATCGATTTCCGCGGAAACATCTCTTTCGAGGTCTACTGCGTCGTTCGCAATTATCATGACTACCTTTCGGATACGAAGACATCTTTGCATGAACACACGCTACGAAGGCCGATACTAAACTAACGATAAAGAAGCAAACCGACACACTGCTTCTACCACACCGTAAATTCTGAGAACAGAGGTCTTATTTTCTAAGAATTTAGATACGGTAGACCGTGAGAGCGCGCGCTAGGTAGACAGCGGCCCGCTGTCTACCTAGCGCGCGCGCTAGCACTGAACCGAGGGGCGTTCACTTTAGTGCTCATGGCGTCGGAAGGAATCGGATATTTGTTATGAAACTTTGGAAACATAATCTTGAATAGTTTTACTTACAATTTATGGAATAAAAAAAAATGTCAAAATTTTGAACCGCTAAAGTAGTTTCCCCCCTTAAAACGACTGAGCTAGATTGTTAAGGCCCGATTTAGTACAACGTGCAATCTGTCGAGCATAATTTTTCAAAATTTAATTCGTTTTACTTCGAAATTAAATCCAGAGTTTAAATTAAAACATCTCTCGAACTTTTAAGTGAAACACAGTACGAGGGAGTGGTGGTTATGACGACATCATCTCTAATAAACCTCAAGCCGCACGACATTTATGCACAAAGCAATGATTTCAACGATTAGACAAGTCTGGCCTTTAATATTCATAAAGGCGCCCACTCTACATAAATTTCGGCGGTACCGCAGCGTCTCTCGCAAATTATTAATGAAAACACTTCTAAGTACCTTAATTCGATTATTTATAAGACCTATGGGGACCAGAATCCCCAAAGTACAAGGGTCAGAATGACATCCCGTCCCGTCTCGTCTTCATCCCTAAATATACAAGTTAAGCGCCCCCCCCCCCCCACCCCAACGTTATAATTGAATTTCTTAAGCCGACTGCGCCATGTCGTGAAGATGTTGAAAGAAAATCGTCTTGATACGCGATGATAAAGCGATTTACTTGCGTAATTCCTGATTATATTGGGCAAATTAATGTAATTATAACGATGGGTATTAAAGCGACTGATCTGCCAACGTGTAATTTTGGTTTTTGTGCTGGAATTATACCGGTCTGCGGGTATAAAGTCGTGACCAGTCTCGGTAAGTACGGTTTGTTGAGGAGGTTCTTGGACGTGGCTTGGTGAGAACTTCCTACCGGTGTACGATCTCAAATTGAATAATTATGGTTTAGGTGTTATTATGGTCAGCTTCCTGAGTCGTTAGCATTTGCTACTGCCTCAGGAGCCGTTTGATATGTTTGAAGAAAAACAGTAAAATTACACACATTAATTAATAGATTTTTTTCCGACTGTGTTTGGCGTAGTGTTTTTCAGTGATTTCCAAAGCCGTTTCTTGTTATGGTTTACGTTACGTTTACGAACCGTTATTTTATTCAATTATACATCTATACAAGTTACAAGTTCTCACGATTCAAATTTCAAAATAGAAATTGGTTGATCTTCGATTAAATTTAAAATGGTAGAATGGAAAATGTTCAGCGACTTTAAAAGAAAAAAAACTGTCTCAATAATTAGTTGTATACGATTTAAGGTAGAAGATTTATATAGATTAGGAATACATTTTATTATTTTGAGAAGAGACCCAATGTACAACCGCTGGTCAAAACTGGAGTAAATTCTATTAAAATTTTAAGATGGCAATTGTTTATTTCTTAGAACAAATGCAGCAGCGCATTAGTGATTGCATTACAATTTACTGATTGCAGAATTTGCGCAAATTTTAGTTTATTTAAGCATAGTTAGTGATAAAATTACTGCAATAATAAGAAAAATCGAAGTTTTTACAAAATAGTAAAAGAGATTGTGACGTACCAAAACTATGAAAAAGTACCTTTCTGTTCAAAGCTACTTATACAAAAGTGTTATTTGAAAAATATATTTAGAAATATCAGAAATCATATACGAAATTATAATCACCGTCTGTTTCTATTGCATATATCGGGTGTTTTTATTTTTAACAATTAATATTTTTATTATCTATTTCTCAGACAAATTTATCGTTCATAGTAATATCTGTAAATTCAAATATAAAAATGTCAGTAATTGCTTGCATGTTACCAATACTATAAAAAAACACTGAAGAGTAAAGTACCTTTTATTCAAAAATGTTATTTGAAAAAATCTGAAGTGGCCAATCTTGGCTAACTAGTTTTAATGCAGTACCAGCAATCTCGATGAAATAGAATTAGCTCATGCAGCTATTAATTTTATCAAAAAATTTCATAGATATAAATTATACAAAATTTTCTCTACTTTAATTTATTTACTTATATTATTATTTTCACGAAATTACAGAAATGGTGGCTCATTTGCAAAATCGTTGAAAATTGCTAAGGTTAAACATCCACTTCCTTTGGACCATTTTCGACAAAAAAAACTTTTTAGGATTAAGTATTTCCGCTAAAATCGCTAAACCTTTTTTCGACACGATTGCAATACTTCGTCATACTACGGATGATAAACTTTTTGTAAACGTTGGTATGCAAAATTTTCTCATTAGTGTCCATCAGCCTGTTTTCTGGACCTTATCGTTTATTAAAGTGTTCTATTCACTGTACAGGATATCATAAGTGGGTGGGAGGGGGGGGGGTTATATAAAGAATGTTTCAATTTCCGTGTGCCAATAGCAAAAAAAATGTTGTAGTATTTTCTAAAGTAAAGAACCAAATGTTTATTGAAAACGAAAATGTTACTTTTTCGCGGGTTCGTCGTCTTATGGACCGTTGAAGTCTCCGAAAAGAAAAGGAATTTTAATCGAGTTGAAGGTCAAATTTGATCAATCTAAAGTTTTTAAGATTATTTTGGCTAACTCACCTATGGGCAAATTTGGATGGATATTAAGAAAAATCCATATATTTAAGTGTATTTTATAGAAACACTATGTACTAGTGATTAGTAGCTTACGCGTAAAACAAACAACTTAAGAATATTCAAATCTAAAAGATATCACACCTAAAACTACTAATTTCCATTCGATATTAGATAAAAATTTAGCAGGTCGTTAGGCGTCGTTGACCCCTGAAATTCCAATAGAAGCATCGCATTAGCCATTAACAACCATTTCATTTGACCAATAAATAACTTCGAATACATCCCAATCTACATGATCAAAGCACCGTAGACAATCAACACCACAATAACAAGACCATTAACACCAATCGCATACAATAAACAATCGACTCGCAATATTCATTTTACGAAGAAGACCTCCGCCATACTTAACACGCATCAACTCCTCGCCAATAAACGCCTCAACCATCAAACGATTTGATATCTCAATATCTAAAGCCTCCCCTCTCATCTCTTCTTTTATTATCGTCATCATCGTCTTTGACTTCGCAACTTTGCCGTTTCGCATGAATACTAAAACTGAAGTGTGCGATCTTATTGAAGTTGTATTAAGCTTACCGAGGGACGGATATGTGCATTATCATCAGAGTCGACAGATGGAGGAAATGTGCACCGAACGGCTGTATAATGCGCGCAGAAAAAGAAGCAAGAGACGGACTCTGAGAAGTGTCGAGATGGTCTCAATCGGCCAGCATGATAGCTCGGATTGCTTGGATTGCTTGGAGGAGTGAAAGAGGAGCAACAATAAGTAGGAGTGGTGGATAACTAGCGCAGACGTCCGCTCGTTCCGCTTGGCCGGCATCGGCGGATGGCTTTAAATTATTAATTTATTCCGAGGGTCTTCACTCGACAGCAGTCGATCTCGCAGTCCTTTCTCGAGAGCCGTATTTTATTATTTAACGTTTTCGAAGGATTATACTTAAGTTATACTTCGGCAAAGTCTGCTGATGGAGATTTTTTGTGGTCTCTCGATTTGTTTCTTTTATTTTAAATTTTCTTGCGCGTATTTTTTTGTCTTCTGCTGGAATCGTTGTTTTCTTGCCACAGCTTTAAATACGCTGAGAGATATATTATGTCTCTAAAGTAGTGCTGAAGCGGTTTTCGAATGTTTTATAGCATTCGTTTTTTTGCCAACGGCTAGTTTCGAAATAATTTTTTTTATTTCTTTAAATCTGATTATTTTGCTGAAATCGTTGTATTCTCGCCACAGCTTTAAATATGTGGCGAGATGAATGTCTCTAAATTAGTCTTAGAAGTATTTCGTACGTTTTTTTGGCACTATTCTTTCTTACAGCGGCTAGTTTCGAAACAAAACCTGTTTTATTTCTTTAAATCTGATTATTTTGCTGAAATCGTTGTATCCTCGCCACAGGTTTAAATTTGTGGCGAGATAAATGTCTCTAAATTAGTCTTAGCAGTATTTCGTACGTTTTCTTGGCACTATTCTTTCTTACAACGGCTAGTTTCGAAACAATTTCTGTTTTATTGCTTTAAATCTGATTATTTTGCTGAAATCGTTTTATTCTCGCCACAGCTTTAAATACGTGGCGAGATAAATGTCTCTAAATTAGTCTTAGAAGTATTCCGTACGTTTTTTTGGCACTATTCTTTCTTACAGCGGCTAGTTTCGAAACAAAATCTGTTTTATTTCTTTCAATGTGATTATTTTGCCGAAATCGTTGTATTCTCGTCACAGCTTTAAATATGTGGCGAGATAAATGTCTCTAAATTAGTCTTATAAGTAGGTATTCGTACGTTTTTTTGGCATTATTCTTTCTTACAGCGGCTAGTTTCGAAACAAAATCTGTTTTATTTCTTTAAATCTGATTATTTTGCTGAAATCGTTGTATCGCCACAACTTTAAATATGTGGCGAGATAAATGTCTCTAAATTAGTCTTAGAAGTATTTCGTACGTTTTTTTGGCGTTATTCTTTCTTACAGCGGCTAGTTTCGAAACAAAATCTGTTTTATTTCTTTAAATCTGATTATTTTGCTGAAATAGTTTTATTCTCGCCACAGCTTTAAATACGTGGCGAGATAACTGTCTCTAAATTAGTGTTAGAAGTATTTCGTATGTTTTAAGGCTCTAATTTTTTCCATTGCGTGGTTGCGATTCAAAGTCTAATTTATATATTTAAATTTGATTGTTTTCTTGAAATTGTTGTTTTCTAGCCAGAGTTTTAAATACGCGGAGAGATATATGTCTCTGAATTAGTTTTAGAAGCATTTCGAATGTTTTCTAGCATTAAATTGTGTTTCCAGCGTCTGGTTTCGAAATAAAATGCATTTTATTCATTTAAATTTAATAGCGATAGCTTTAAATCTTTTTAAAAATTTGTTCCAACTGCTTGTTTCAAAATAACAATTATTTTATTTATTTAAACTGGATTAATTTCCCGAATTCGGAGTTTTCTGGCAACTGTTTTAGATCCGCGGAGAGATATATGTATCTAAATTAGTATTCGAAGTATTTGGAGTATTTTATGGTATTTAAAATTTGTTCCAACGGCTGATTTCAAAGTAAAATATAATTATTTATTTAATTTTACTCTAAATTAGTATTCGAATAATTTCGAACGTTTTGTCGCATTAAAAATTTGTTCCAACGGCTGGATTCCAAATAAAATTTATTTTATTAATGGAAATTTGATTAGTATTTCACACGGAATCATTTCGCTGTAAATACAATACAGAACCATTAAATGACAGTAAAATTAATTGCTTTTTCTTTCTTTCTAGGTACGTATTCTCAACCTGTTTCAACTTTCCATGGCGTGTGGTGTAAGTAATTCTAGTATCTAAGCCAGTGGAAATCAGCTAAAAAGTAAAACAGGCTAATTGTGGGTCATAATTAACCAATAATAAGAGACAAAATTATAAATTAGAAGAAAAAACAGTTGTTTTAGTAAAGGAAAAACAAGAAAATTAAATTTTTGGATTAAATCTGAACTAATTTCCATCTGCAAGAACTTAAACTAATATAATAATAATCACCAACTTCTTTATTGCGAGTAGCATTCCCAATTCTATTCAAAATTCCCTAGAATCGTCGAATCGAAGAGTTTTTCTCCTAAAAAAAATCGAGAATCCCCTTACACACGTCCCACCTGTATAAAACCCCAATGGCACACACTCTATTGGACGGAGTACATTTCGACGAAAAATACACTTCGTAAAATGAGAGTCAATTCGTCGATTATCGCCTACGTTGACCGCTTGCGAATTCGTTCGTTCGCGGCCCCTCGGAATTTCGAATTCCGCTCGCGTCTACAATTTGAATACAATGAGGATTTTTCGCATGGCCCATCTACGGCAGGGGAGGGAAGGGAGAGGGTCCGGCCGTCGCAAAAGCCCACCGTGTGCATTATTAACGATATTTTCGGCTACCGGACAGTTTTGTACGCTCACAGCGCCGCACCGTGTGGCATTTTGGGAATCTAGCAGGACAAAACCCACAAAACCAACGATCTATATTTTGACTTTTTATGTATTAAAATCAAAGATAATATGCTAAATCAGCCATACGTAAAGTTGGGCATCGTTCGGCTACAAGCCTAAGAATCTATTACTATTAAAAAACCAATATTGTTCAAACGCCGTATAATATAGGTACATGTTTGTGATAAACTTCTACCATGGACAATTTATATCAAGGTATTTACTTTATATCATAGTATACAAAACTATTCATTGAACAATGTATCTTATATAAAAAAACACCGAAATCTAGTAAAATTATGGTCTGAAGTTTAGGTTGCGTCAGACTGCTAAAAGTTTATTGCGCCTAGGTGCACGGTGATTATTATTTTTTTTATAACCGGCCGCGCCGGTTTGGGGGACGCTTATAGCGTCCCCCAAACCGGCGCGGCCGCGGTGGCGGCCACGGTGGCTGCCGCGGTCGTGATCGCTCTAGCGGTCAGATATCCACACACCAAAGCGATCTGTATCGCGTAATCGCACGCTGGACGCTATTAGGAATTAAACATTGTTCCTTAAAAATTCGTATTTTAGTATTTTATGTAGTTCAATATGGCTAATTGAAGAATGGAAGAATTTTTATTATTAACAGCACTTTTAGAAGACGACGAATCTGAAATGTAAGCTTATTATTACAAACAACTATTCTTTTAACGTAAAATCTATTGCCAAATTCAGAAACAAAAAATCAAGAAAATGGATCCATGAAGTTAATAGAGTACGCTGGGACGAAGGAGAATTTCGTACGTTATATCCACTACTCCGGAGCCACGAAAAAAGATTTTTACTTTATCATACGCAGTATGTAAAGTATTGTAATCGTGCCGAAAAAAATAATTGGGATTTTAGCGGAAATAGGTCTTTTTGGGTCCCCTGAACTTTTTTGACCAACGTACAAAAAAATTTCTGTGTTTGTGTATGTGTCTATGTGTGTGTGTAAACGATTTTTGTGGCGACGATTCCGGAGAAACTACTAAAGGTATCGGGACGAAAGTTCACATTTAGAAGTTTCATGACCAAACTTAGAGCTGAAAAGCTTTTGGTTAAAAGGGGTCCAAAGGAACTGGCTATTTTCTCTTACCATTTTTCAACGATTTTGCAAATGAGCCGTCATTTCTGTAATTTCATCAAAATAGTTAAATAATAAATTAAAGTGGAGGAAATTTCGAATAATTTATACCTATGATATTTTTTGGTAAAGATAATAGTTTAGTTCAAGAGCAAATTCTATTTGATCGAGATCGCCCGCATCTGCATTGATATGAAACTACATAGTAGCCTGGATTTGACAATAATTTTTTTGAGCTGTCACCACAGAAATGTCTATGGCTGTCACACTCGAAAACAGCTGATTTCATCTGAGTTTGGAGAACCGCTATGGAACGTTGCCGTTCTAGTGCGGCAAAGTACAAAATACAAAATTCAAATAAAATAAGATCACCAATTTGATCGTTTGTTGATACGAAATATCAACCCGTTGTTATATCTAATTGTAAAAACGTTAAATTGAGAAAATTGTAAATAAAGTATAGCGATGAGTGTAGTTATATTTTAGTATGTTGGTACGGATGTGACATCTAGTGTCATGCACGAATATAAATCTGTCAGAATTTGAATTAGCTTTTCAAACTTGACGTTTCGTAGAAGTGGTATCAACCTAATATTTCCTATACAGAAATATAACAATTTTTGAATTTTTTTAAATACGTATTTCTCAAAAAGCAACACAAAAAACGTTGATGTCACTCCTGCCGGAAACTACATAGCGCGACTCGCTCACATGTGACGGCGACGCTCCGCCATCGGTGACCCGCCGCATCACCGCTCGTTGCGCTATTCCGAACTTTCGGCACTTGTGAGATAAATAACTATTATTCTGATGACAGTAGGTAGTGTCAAATGCTGATGCTTTGACAATACCTACTATTGATACTATTGACTATCAAAATATCTGTCAAATCCAGTCTTAATTTTAATGCAGACACGATTTATCTCAATCAAATAGATTCTCATGCAGCTAAACTATTAATTTTATATTTTGTAAGATAAAGTTATGTGTTTGGCCACATCAGATTTTTTTTTATATTTCCGTATGAACATCGAATGCTTTGATGACCGCGATCTGCGGTCAAACTCAGCGAGATGCGTTCTGTTCGCCACCGCACAGTGAACGCTGACAACTGCCGCGATAACGAACGCCAGATCGTTCCTGTCTGAACGTGCATATCTAACATCGTTGTAGCGTTTGATCGCCACCGCGGCCGCCACCGTGGCCGCCACCGCGGCCGCGCCGGTTTGGGGGACGCTATACAATCAAATATTCATTGCTATAGCTTGCTATTGTGGAAAATACAGGGTAATCATTTCAAACTTACCAACCTGAACAACTTTTGATGTGATAACGTCACGATGTTAACGAAATAATTTTTTTTTGAGGACAAAAATTCAATAAGAGTTCGATTTAAAAACACTTTGTTGAGTTTCTGGTCCCAACCCTACAACCACCCCCACCTTAGATGTTTTGGAAAGTACTGAATTTTATGATATTTGGCATACACTTTTAGGTTGATCTAAGAACAAAAACAAAAAGAACATTTCTATATATGGCGTTCACAAAGGATTGACCATGATATTTCGGTTGTTATACAGGCTGTCCCAACAGTGCGGTGTTGGAAGATTGTGCCTCTGTTAATGATGCTATTTTAAAACTGACTTTACCCAGATATTCGGATAGCGAGGGCGAACATTTTACAATTATTTTTTAATATACAAGGTGTTTGATAAGATAAAACTTATGTTTTCTTAAATAGAAACCCCTACATTTGTGTAATTTTTTAACTCTCCGAATTTTTAGAACTATAAGTAGGGACTAAGATAGTACTAATATCAAACCAATTGTCTTTGATTTATTGCTTCTTTTGTGTGAAAACAGCACTGTAACACAGAAATACTTCTGAGCTACTGTAAATGTCTACAATATGATAATCATGAAACCATGAAATTTCATTTAGGACAGAAATGTCTGTCAGCTCCATAACAGAAAAAAAGGAATATGCTCACAGGTGTGCACAATGTTGGATGACATCTCGTAAACAAGTTTTCTTTCATTAGCTCTAATTTATATGTTTCACTCTATAACTGGTATCCAATGCCTGTTACACTACACAAAATTTTATTACATGGACCATAAGTAATAAAACATGTTTTACTTCCAATTGGGCAAATGTCTGAAGAGGCACAGGAAACTCGTCATAAGAAATTTCGACAGTTTCGAATAGAAAACTCCAGAAAAGATTCAAGAATCCACACAAACATCGATATTCTGCACCGGATGTTGATTTCTTTAGATCCTGTGATAGCACCATCTATTCATCCTAACGTTATGAAGTTGCCACAGCCTCCAAGTATTGAAATAACATCCAAAGTACATCAAACTTGGGATAAGGAGAGCGATAGTTGTGAATATATTGATTCGGCAGATTCCAGTACCTACTAGTAGTTGATTTTTGTTCCAATTTGATAAACATTTTCATTACAATCAATTTTTAGTTATAAATGCTTTAGTTCCACTACGAATACATAGTTCAATTATTTTATCTTTTTCACATTTTGTTGCTCATTTCATTGTTTCATTTTTAGTTAGTGATTCTGTTAATTTCAATATAGTATTTAATTTAAGTGTGTGTTTAATTTACATATTTGGACATTCTTAGAAAGTTAGATCTTAGAAACTCCGATATTAATTCATTTAATATTATTAGAAGATGGACTTATAGCATTTATTATATTAGCTTACGTTATGACTTATATTCTGTGATCCTGGAATTGCAAATTGCTGTATGAGCATTATTATATAATGTTTTTGTTTTTGAAATAATACCGTAACTGATAATATCGAAAAAATATGGCACTATTTAGAATTTCAAGAATGACGTCACTTCCGGCAATATCGGAAGTAATGCTATCCTCAAGAAAATTAAAAACAAAACAATTGTGGTCTAATATCACTCCAGCAAATTCCATTCGTTTAGTTTCATAAATAAAGAAGCAGTTTCGTGCAACTGGGCTGGCAAACTGCAACACTGTGCCAAAGATAAGCATTGATGAGCATTGTGTTTTTATGTTCGGAATATTATCCAAATTGATAATATTGCAAAAAAATATAAGATACCGTTTAGAATTTCAAAAATGACGTCAATTCCGGTAAAACCGGAAGTAATACTACACTCAAGAATAACAAAAAAGAAACTATATGTTGTCTATTATCACTTCACCAAATTCCACTTACCTCGTTACATAAATAAAAAAGTTATTAATTTTGTCCAGCTAGATTCGCAAAATGCCACACTGTGCGCCGCCTATGACGACACCCGGTCAGGGGCGTAGTTTTATATTGGCATTTTGGGTATACGTAGATTTTTGAAAAAATATACCGAGTGATCCACGACATATGTACCTTTTACTACCGTTTATTTTTTGGTTGTTAATAGACAAAAAATGCAATTTTTGTGACACTCTTGAGGTTAGTATGACTTCCGGTTTTTCCGGAAATACGTCATTGAAATTTCAAATGGCTTACTTGTGTGGTATCAGGTTGACAATCTGAATACAAAACAAAAACTTACGATCGTCAATTTGTATCATGAAGGCAACAAAAAAATAACTTTTTTGTTTATTAATCTAGATGGCTATGAAATCGATTTTGGCTGATATTGTATTACTGGCCGAAATCATTGGCCGAAAACTAATGAAATCGCGGCAGTGGGCCCCGGTAATTCAATATTTACACTATTTTCACGAGTTCATAGGCACCTAGATTAATTAAAAATTTGATGTGGCCAGGCAGATGACTTTATCGTATTATATATAAAATTAATGGTTTAGCTGCATGAGAGATGCAAGCATTAAAATAAATCGAATTAGCCAGGATTTCCCAGATTTTTTGATACTATTTACAATAGGAATTGTCAAAGCATCAGCGTTTGACACTAGCTACTGTCATTTGAATGAAAATATCTGTCAAATCCTGGCTAACTAGTTTTATATTAATGCAGACACGACGATCTCGATCAAATAGTATTTGCTCATGCAGCTAAACTAGTAATTTTCCAAAAAAATTTCATAGAAAAATTATTCAGAATTTCCTCTACTTTAATTTATTATTTAACTATTTTCATGAATTTACAGAAGTTGCGGCTCATTTGCAATCGTTAAAAAAATTCCAACAGTAAACATCCAGTTCCGTTGGACCCTTTTGAACAAACAGCTTTTCAGCTCTAAGTTTGGTCATCAAACTACTAAATATGAAGTTTCGTCCCGATATAACGAATATAATGTGTATTAAGCTCTGCAGGCTGTAGCGTAAAAAACATAATTTTGCTAATTTTTACAAATTTATACCAATTAAACCCATTGTTCTAGAAACCTCAAAATTGCTTCATAGGAAGGAAAGCTTAATCTGAATCCTGAATCCAAAAAGTTCGGTTATATATAACACATGTTTTCATGCGTTTCCAACCGCAGATGGGTTTCAGACAAACACATCTGATAAAAAACACAATAAAGAGACTAATTAGCGAATAAAACAAAAACGTGTATTTTGAACTAGTTTAGTTTTATTTGCGAATATCTGCATAACTAGAAACGGACAACTGGTCCCTTTTCTCATCCACGTACACATTTATTTAATGCACAATATGTATTTAATATTTTAATCCTAAAAGTATTTATTTTCATGCACATATCTATTTAATTAATATCACAAATATGGAACGTCAAAGTAAAAACAATGAAACCGGGATCAAGTTGATGAGTATCTCATATATTTTATCATTATCTCATATATTATTACTAATGGTATTCCAATAAATACTTTAATATTGTCTTTATACTAGTTATTGTTCAGGTCTCTTTAATTATACACAACTAAAGCGTACGGATAATTATAGAGTAGCACGTTAAACGTAATTTTATACAATCGGCTCAATTGCCTTTATATTCGGACTATACGATTATTGTAGTGTTCACTTTGTAATTGTTCGAACGTTTTAATTTGGAATAAACTGTTTGTCTGTATCGGGACGGCCGGCAATGCGATTCGATATTCAACGAATTCGCGAGCCGATTCAATGCAAAACGCAGCCTAATCATCCACTCAATTGCCGGCTGAACTATTACATTATTCATAATAGAGAGGCAGCCGCGGATTGTTGGTATTCGGCGTTCGCACTGAGCCGCTCCGATGTATGTACGCGAACTGTTTAAATCGATTCGTCCTTGATTAATTGTCAACATGGCGTCATCATCGCTGTTATAGCGGGTAGCCGAAAATAGCGATAATCATGAGCGCCGAAAATTTCAGCGCGTCCCATATGAGTTGTGTCAACTGGGCTATGACACATAAATACATAACTCACTAGTGTGGTTAAATACATAAAATCTAGTAATCTAGGTTTGTTTTTTTACGGAAAAAGACAATATTATATGTCTGTTATATATTTTTTAAAAGTCGAAATCAATTGACAAAAATAGTAACGCATTCGTTTTGAAAGTACGATAGAAATATACAGAGAATGCGTTACTAGTGTTGCAGTGGTCGATACCATATTTATCTTTGTTTGGACCATCATTTTCTACATTTAGGCCCTCTATATGAAATGCCCTGTATCTATTATCGTATTATATTATAAATTTTAATACTAAGGATGTTGTCTTTCCAACCGTATGAAGATGTATACCTATCTGCGTAAAGAAAATAGTTTCTGAGATATTCAACTGTCTCAAAAAAATGGCAGCTGCAGATATTGTTTTACAACTTTCTCAGATAATCACCAAAACCAGTAGGTAGATGCTGATATTGAAACAAAAAATGAATACGGTGTACAGTGGGGTGGTTAAAAACTGCATTGCAAAATTCTTTGTGATGATAGATAGCAACGATCTCCCCAAATCGTTTTCAAATCGAAATAAGTAAACACGTATTTCTTTCTTTGAAATTAAGGTTTGTAATGGTGCCTGTCAAGACAAGACAAGGGAAAGTGCATGGGAAAAATACATTTTCTGGTATTTTTCGAATAATTGCTCGGGGTTTGGGAAAGCTTAAGATTAAAGGTATAGGACTTGTAAAGGACTTTCCCAAGGAAGATTTTGAGCTATTATACATATATGGATTTGACACACAAAATCTCACCAATCTACACCATAATTAAACAATAGGAAGACATTTTTTAGTAAATAATGTCAGTCTAAGATAATAAATAAACTGCCATTTCGAACTCAGACAGACGGATTTTCGAGAGAACCGAATTATTTAAACAAATTCAAATTAAATTATTCCATTCTAATAAATACTATTTGTTTAAACAAATGCAAATTTCCTGACAAATGATTGTAAACACTCCTGTAGACTTATAGTACATAATGATTTCTATGAGAAAAAAAGAGAATGAAATGATTAGAATGAAATGAAGAATGTACATTTTTTTATTTAAGTGTAAGTTTTCAGTTTTTTGTAATTTAACGAAAATGTAATTTAAGTACTAACCTATTTGGTAGTTTGATGTGTGTTTAAGTGTTTAAGGATTATTAGAAGATTTAAGTTAGCACCTATTTAAGCAGATTTATCCTTATTCAAAGTATTATCTATGGTTATAGTTAATTAACATTTTTTTATATGATTTTTTTAAAAATATTTTGCCTCTTTTGCAAAAGTGTGGCAAAGGAGCATGTTATCTACAAACTTCAAATTACTATTAAACTAAATCCTAAACCCTAAACTTAAGAACTATCGTTAAAATTTGTTGATTTCTGAAAGAGTGGAACGGACACCAAACTGATATAGATCTTTAGATTCAGATTTTTATTCAGAGAAATAAAAATTCATGGAAAACACCTCCAAATAACCAACTTCCCATGCACTTAATCAGTATTGTTCATATTATCATTTATATTATCCCAAATTTGAATTACCCCTCCAGAAAAGTAACCAATTTTCAATCAATTAACTATGATAGTCAGTGGACATTGTTGGTTGTTTTTTGTCCTGAATACAAATCCGTTGCTCATCGAGTCAGATTTTAGCGTTTTCTATTTGTTTTTGTGTGTGAGCGTACATACCACAAAAATGAAACCTTTGACCAACATTTTCACAGGTGAAGAAAATTTTCTGATTTCAAATCCACCTTAAAGTAGTTCCTAGTTCTCCGGGTGCGATCGAAGTACGTTGCAACCCCTACTTCTAAAAAATTTTAAAATCTTGATAACCGTAATACCTAACTTTGTATATGAATAAATCTAGTTAAATATGTTCAAAATTATCTCTTCTATAGGTAACCCTTCTGTAATTAAATTTTATTGTTAAACATTTACGGAATAAGTACGGTAATTTGATTGTAGTCGAAATATGATGACTGGAATATTGAATATTTTTCAATTTAAAAGCGCTCTCGACTATTTTAACAAATTTTAGGCAGTTCGTGTAATAAATTAAGCCCGAATACATATTTACCGTGAAACATTATCTTAGGTATCAAAAAATTAGTATACCTACGCGTCTGTAGATAATATTAAAATTCCAGAGCATCTCGGAAGCCGATCTAATAACACGCCGAGTTAAATTTCCTTCGTTTCCCGTGCAATCCAGTTAACAAAGTTTTATACCGAACTCCGCTCTCTTCATTTTCTTTCTCCCACTTTTATTTATACGCTGCGAGCCGCGCGGAGATCGAGTTGTCTCGGACAGATCTGTCTGTCCGTCCGCTTAAAATTTTATTAAGCACGATTCGTAACATCGCCGGAAATAAAGAGGGTAGGTCCTCGCAGAAGGAGATAAATAAGCTCCAGTGTTTTTATTTCTTCTGGCCGAGGGCGGAGGCCGACCTAGAGGGGTAATTCTCAGGACGAGATGGGGGTGGTTCCCGTAGCCCCGGCGCCAATTTGTATTCTGGCGGATGCGACCCGCATATTGGCTACGTTTAATATATTGAGGGAGAAAAAAAAACCTCCCGGAAAAGTTGAACATTCCGAGAAACAAGAGTGCGTAGCGCGAAATATGTGATGCGAAAATTTCGATCTACCGCAGTTAGATGTATAAATATTTATTAGAAATTTAATATTTGGGGTAACATGTTCGGGATTGGAAGTGTTATTCTCTTTTTGGATATTGATTTTTAGGTCATACGACTTAAATAAGGTTAAGGTTGATAAATAACAAAATTCTGGATTCTGTTTGAAGGCTCGCAGCTCATTATTCGCTGTTCTTTCTAATTTTTTTTTTCTCATAAATCGCTTGCATAAAAGTAAACAACGAATTAACATCGAGTATAATCCAAAATCTCTTTTACAAGTGTGGCTTTTGCGATTTCTTAAAATTCTTTGCAATAAATGCTATTAACAAAACAAATACAAAACTTTTATTTAATATGGGTTTTGACATCCTTGAACATTTGAGCATGAATAATATAAATGTGCTACTAAAGAATTGTTATAACGGTTAACATTTAATAGCAGTTTCTACCTAGTACCACTGGCTTATAATTGAAACCAAATTATAATTTCGGTGTAACAATTTATTAGAATAAATTATACTTAGTAAAATTACATGTGAGGGAGGTAATACAAATAAGTTGCACACAACCAGAATTAAGACGAAGTCGAAACGACGTACAAAAACAAATGCGGTATTGAAACGAGCAGAATTCGGTCCAAAATGTTACTGAAAACTTATACGTTACATAAACTAAGAAATCCTCAACACTTTAAATGTACTATAGCTTCCTACGTGTATGCTGATATTCAATAAACCATTTATTGGGCATATACATATACTCGCAGCAGTAATTAAAATCGTTCATATCTACGATGTAGGTTTGATCTTCGCTAATACCTTATTAAAGTAAATGCAGTCCTGGAATTATATCATTACAGGAGATTTGATGTTTAGTTGAAAAGAATGATGACGATCACTTACCCGAGTCGCAAAACATCACCGAAATGTCATGCTGGCGGATTTTGATGAACAGAGCAAAACTAAGAAAGCCCCAATCCTTTGGCCATACTATAGCAGGATACACGTATGTTTAAATATGTATAGAATATTCTTCTTTCGCAGTTTATGCGATAGCAAGCGATTAAAAAGAGGGAGTGTGTGGTTATGTGTTGTATGCGTTTGACATATGACATTGGATATCAACAATCAATGTCTACTGTGTAGTTGTGTACCAATCTTTAAAAAAAGTTACTAAAAACGATGTTATAATTTGGTAATTGTAACACTAAAGAAGAAGAACAAAATAGTATTTCCAGGACCACAATAATGTACATAAATGTAGACTTTGTGGTAAAATCGAGATTATATAAATAGATAAATATTCTGTAGATTAGTAATTTCACAAATAATTATCAGCGTCAGAAACTTCTTTTAAGAAGCAAAATACCACCAAATCCTTATTAGATTCTGTTTGGAGAAATCCAACAATACCTTGGAAAAAGTATGAAAGGAAACGTTCAACTTCCAGACGGAATATCATCTTTTTGTCAAATAACTAAACCACACCTGTTACAGCTGTCAAAACCACACTATCATAAGATTCTGTAGCAAACCAAATTAGAGGGAATGAAGCCGTAAAATTACTGTGGTCACCTGTAACCAATTGGTTTCGAAGAAATTTAAAATGTAATGAAATTAAGCAATGCTGCAAACTTACCAGAAAACTAAGAATTTACCAAACTTCAGGCGAAATAATAATATCACAAATCACAACTGAATGTATCCTGAAAACTCTGGCCACAATTTCAATTAAGCGAATCACAGTAAAAGATGCAATTTAAACTATTCGATTACCAGAACAAACTTTTAACTAACTTTCCGTCGGAACGAAAATTCCAAACTTTCCGCCCTCCGTCCGACGTTACTGCGTCGAGAAATCAAATGCAGCGCAGTAAAGAAGCACTAAAATTGAACAAATACAGCTATCAGTCACGCGATCGTTCTACGGTTGCACCCGGTTTTATATTCGAGGCAATTAATTATGTTAATGGGATACTGTTTCGAGTCAGTCATGGTGACCTTAACCAAGTATCCGATTGCAGCCTCCACTATATGTTTGTACGACAGTAAATAGTGAAGGTGTGTATTTTGTGTATGTGTGAGCTGCAGACAGTTTGATGCCACTGTTTATATTGTTTGCGGAGCGCGATGCAATCGAGCAATTACGTTTTGTGTTGTTCATGATCGCGCTTGCATAGATAGACATTTCTATTTTTAGCCGCTTTGCATTGTTTTAATTGTTATTGACGTCTGCACAATTATAATGGATGGGCTGTGATTATAAAGTTTATTTTGGGAAATTACTCAGAAATGGGCAAATCTCGTCACCTATTATTATACATATTGGTGTGTTTCTCATATAGAGTTACATTATCCATCCAAAATAATTCTCATTATTTCTTATTTCGTATATACCGTGTATAAGGTAAGGGGCCAGTTCTTGAAATTTGAAAGGAAAGTGAGAAAATCATAATGTGTCTGAAGCAAAATAATAATAACGCTATTTTGTTATATTAATTTGGTTGTGTGTTGTAAGAGAAATCATCAAGATTGTCACATGGTGTTTCAATTTTGAAATAAATGTACAGCTTATGCAGTTATACCCAAATGGCGGGTGGTCGTCAGTAAGTTTAAAACACCCATATAAGTAATAAAACATCTGTAATTAGTTTTATATCTTGGGTCCCTTGAACATTTTTGACCAACGTGCACAAAATGTCTGTGTGTGTGTGTGTTTGTGTATGTGTGTGTGTGTGTGTCCATTTTTTGTGGCGGTGATTCCGGAGAAACTACTAAAGGCATCGAGACGAAACTTCATATTTAGAAGTTGCATGACCAAACTTAGAGCTGAAAAGCTTTCTGTTGAAAAGGGTGCCGCTATTTCTGGAATTTCGTCGAAATAGTTAAATAAAGTAGAGGAAATTCAGAATAATTTATAACAATAACATTTTTTGGTAAAATTAATAGTTTAGCTGCGTGAGCAAATTCTGTTTCATCGAGATCGATCGTTCTGCATTAAAACTAGTTAGCCAGGATTTGACAGATATTTTGATTCTAATGGCAGTAGGTAGTGTCAAACGCTAATGTTTGACAATACCTACTGTCAATATAATCAACATATCTGTCTAGTTCTACAAGTTTTATTTTAATGCAGACATGGCCGATCTCGATCCAATAGACTCTTATGCAGCTTAACTATTAATTTTATATATAGTATAATAAAGTCATGTGCCTTACCACATCATATTTTTTTAATTTCTAAGAGAAATTGGTGAAGTAGATTCAACAGTTGTCAAAAGTGTTATTTATATACAGTCTGTCCAGAATGGGCTTAACTATACCTGTTAGGGTGTCCCTGATTTTTAAACTTATATTTTTTTTCTGCTTGTCCTCGAAAATTGTAGCTTTATATCTATAATTCCTGTCAAATTTGAGATCGATAAATACGTGACTAAGTGACTACTCTGGTCAATAATGACTAAAATCTAACAAGTAGCGCCTAATTAGTTGCTAGTTGTTTCTGCTATGTTTTTTTCCTGTAGAATCTGGATTTTTCAGAAAAGCAGTGCTAAAGATCAGCAGAATACAAAAATGCATTTCTTTCTCATAAACTAGACACAATTTGGAGTTTCTGCTTACAGATTCAGGTTGTACGAAAAAAAAAGCACACCAAACACAGATTATGGCATCATTTTTTTAATTTTTCTTTTAATATTATTAAATTGAATTTATTCTCGATTTAGAGCCACTTTCACCGGATTTCTATATAGTCTTTTAAACTGGTTATAAAAAATACATTTTATGAACCATTTTACAAACGTAGATTCGATCTCTATGTTAACGTCGGCAGTATAATTTATAATTATAATAATAATAACATTTTCAGTTTTTGTGAAACCGTATTTCTTTATAAAGTTTTGTAAAAAAATATGAAATGTGTTTGTAAAACAAAGCCTGTAAGCAAAGCTTCAAACCTGATGTTGTGTACACAACTTTAAATATTTATTTGTGGATCCTTGGTATCCCTGCATGATACCAGGATATTTGACTGTGTTTGTGTAAATAACGGTTGTTTTGTTTATTTATATATTTGCAGTGAAATCTATTAAGTTATTTTGTTGGTAGTGTTGTAGTCATCAGATAAAGAAGCATGAAGCACTATTTTATTAATAGTTTTACTAGTTTAGGTTTCAAAGCAGATAACTTTGCCCAAAAGCTGTTGAACTGGTGAAAATATAAAATCAGTTTTTGATGAAGGTCGTCAAGCTTGACTTGTAAACAAATAAAATTGTTCTCCACAATAATGAAACAAACCACAATGTGACAAACCGGAAAAGTCAGAAAATGTCGTCGAAACAAAAACACCGACTATTCGAGTAAAGATTTGAAATCACCGGCCACAACATGGTCGCATTAATACATTTGGCATGTTCACGTGTTGCTTTCTTTACATCTGGTCAATTCATCCTGTTCACCAGATGCTATGGCGGCGCGCGATGACGTTACCATCGAGCTCACTAATTCCGCTCGCGAATCGCAAACCGAACGCACGCGGTTTGCCAAAAGCTGCTCCCTACATGAATGGAGTTACAAATATAAACGGCGACCTTAGTTCCACCGGGCTCGTATACCGATGATTGTCTCGATGTATCGATCAGATACGGTCAACAGACTGTGGTGTACGAATTCGTTGTCGGGTCGAGTCCCAAGTCTGGTCGCAAAAAGTCTGGCCCCGACAGGGTTCGACGACACTCGGAATCGTTTGCCAAATGTTCTTGGCATCCGCAACTGGTGTCCGGAATTTCTATATTTGAGTCCGGCCGGCGGTCTCTGTGGCCACGGCGCGCCATCTAGTGTGCGTTTCTCGAGATGCTTAATTAATGCGGGTGGCTGCGGTTCAAATTGTCGCGCCCGGTCCGAGACTAGAAGAGAGAGTACATCAAAGGATCGCGCGAATCGAGCGTGTCTGCGGTGTTGCCGGGTTTAACCAGTCTTTAACGACTCCATTAGACGTGGAAGTGGAGAGTTTTTGATACGTTGGATCACCCGGTTTAGGATGAATTATGCAAGTTCTGGCGACGTGTCAAAATAATCACAATAAGCGCTAACACAAACTATCGTTGACGATATGATATATTTTCCTTTCCCTGGATGTTGATATTAATAATTTTGGAGACAAGTGGTTCCGGTTTTCTGGTGAAGGAAAAATTGAAAATTATATACTCTGGACCTAAAGCAGTTACGATATGTACGATATGTTGACGAATAAAGCATCAAACGAAGAAAGAAGTAAATAATGCTGTTCATGGAAATTCATTTATAAAAATATCGATGTCTGGAGATAGAACGTGGAACAGCATGGACGAAAAGGAGAAGTAAAACCAATTTGTTGAGAACACAGAAAACAATATACAAGGATTTTTAAAGGTCTAAAAGTTTTTTTTAAAGGTGACCCCTTGATATCTGTGCATTGTGCTAGATACAGGAAGGTGTCTGGTTCAAATCCAGGTTCTGGCTTTATATTTTATTCAATTTATTTAAAAATTACATACTGCCTGGTTGTCATCAATTGTTCTTTATATTTTTTAAGTTCTTTGATGGTGTAAACTGCGATTATGACATGAATAATGATTAGAAAATGTACCTGGAGAATCTATTTTTTTCTTCCTGTTTCACCTTCACTTCCAGAGTATTATCAATTTTTAAAACCTTGTAGCGTGAATGCATTTTTTGTAAATTTGTAAATTTTGACAATTTTCGTTTTTTTGCATTTATCCATATTGTAATCCGTTTCTTCTTTTAGGTTTATGAAAATTATTTGTAAAAATATGTAATGTTAACTACAAGTTTTATTTAAGTTAAAATTTCATGGACAATAAAGTTAATGATTGATTTTATTTGAATCGAAATCAAATTATTTTGTTATTACTAATAAATATCGATTATAATTGAAGTCAGTTTGAGTAAAATCAATTTGACTAAATTCCATACAGAATACATGTTAAAAAATCATTTAAAATAGATTAATCAATATTTGTTTCTAAAAGTGCTGCATTTCTGTGACTATAAAGTTGAGTATACCGAAAACCCGCTTTTTTTATTCAAAATTTTAAGTTGATAAAAAGTTGTTTGTACGGACCCACATATACCACAAACAAAATTGGCCCAATCGAAACATATTTATGTCTGCCGCAGGACGCTTAATGTTTATAAGTTTCTTAAAAAACTAGATTTTTTTTAAATGAAAGATTAGTCTAATTAACGTTTACAAAAATATATTTTTCTAATGCAACATTTAGGTCGCCTGCAGTTTATTTAAAGTTTTTAAATGTTAATAATAATTTATTTAGTTTATAAAGACTTTGAAAAAGAAAATCAATCCACTTAATCTTTCATGCGGGAGACCTAAATATTTTTTTATTGGGCCAATCGTTTTTATGCTCTATGTGGAGTCC
Organism: Melinopterus prodromus; assembly: GCA_964023965.1. Lineage (NCBI taxonomy): Eukaryota > Metazoa > Arthropoda > Insecta > Coleoptera > Scarabaeidae > Melinopterus > Melinopterus prodromus. Next base: position 65,634,926 of record OZ030393.1, read on the forward strand.
ATTGGGACAACTTTTTATCAAATTTTGAAGTTCGTAAAAACGTTTTTTTTTTTTTTTGTTACACCCTACTATAAATTATCATTCATTGGCCCAATCAGGTGTTCAAAGACAAAGTACGTTGTCTGTGAACAAGATTTGTTATAATTGAGTCAACCCTGACTGACTGAAACGCTAATATACAGCAGTTCTGTTCTTATAAGGAATAAAGAGTTATTTCTTTAAACACACCAATTTTTGGATTTCCGCTTAAAACAAAAAGAATTCTCTTTTCACTTTTATTCCCTATTAACTAAATACGCCAATATGTTTTCATAACTGAATAGAAAATCTCTCGGTTACCTTTTTTTAGATACGGGTGGTCCATTCTCTTGAGTAGAGTATGGTACACTTTTCTATGGCTAACAAAATAATTAATTTGATGACTGACGTCTTGGAAATTCGGTGACACTAATATATTATCATACGATCTCAAAGAATGTCCCTCACAGTATGTAATGTCCAGTCGAGGTACAGGTAGCGAATGGTGACGATAGGAATTAGCTGAAAAATGCTATGAATTCTCGATAGGCCGTAAACGGGACTCGAAACTTTAAACGCATTTTCCTCGAAACAGTTTTTTACCGCATGTTCAACAAGCATTGCTTTATCGCTTGATGACTATTGGAGCAGAGACTATTAAATTAATATTAAATGAAACGTAAAAACATTATTGTAGTAAACATCAAAACATTTGTTCATCAAAACGAATATTACAAAGGAATATTTCTCAACAACCACGCTGATATAACATCGTTGCGTAAGAAAGTCGATATATAACAGTCAACATTTGGCAAGATATTTTTTAGCAAGTCGATCTAGATTGTAGGTGGAACGGCCATATTGAATACTGATGTCTAAACAGATAAAGCTGAAATATTTAAATAGAGATTATTATTTATTATATTCATTTTGTGTGTAGGTATATAAAGTTTTAGCATGATTCGGCAGTTCTACGTATAGAAATATAGTCATAGATATTTTTCTATGCACATTCTCTCTGACATGATTCATAAATCATTTCATAAGCCACAGTTAAGGGGAAATACATAAATAGTGCAAAACAAAACAATAGTGCATACATAATCCATAATAATGTAATACCTCACAATTATGTGTTAATTATAACACCACATCACACATTCACTTAATATCCGTAACCCATGCCCTGCGGAACATGTGTTATCTTGATTGATGACACCCAGCAACTTTTTACTCCTCACTCTTCTCGGCCAATCTTATCTCAGCTGCGGAGGGAAGCGGCGAGGGATTAAATTATTTCGAGTAGACATCCAGGGGACCGACAAAAAGTGGCCGATTTCATTGTGAGCGTAATTATTTTCGTTAATGACGTGGACTGCGGTACTACCCCCGGCACTTTAAACAGCGCGAGTTACTTTCTTGCGGTCGACGCGGTCCCCTTTTTGTCCACACCGAACCCCCGCGCGCTCCGACGCTATTTATCAACGCGGTAAGTGGTCCCCGAGCAACAACGCTGCGAGAGATCGGTTTTCGGTCACTCTGGTCGCTCGACACGTAGCATGTGAGCGCATCAAGTTGCATCGCTCCGTCTCAATCCATCGAAAATTTATGGATCGGGTCGATTCCTGTTGTGCGAAGTTCATTGTTTCTGAATAATGAATAGTGTGAGGCTCCCAGTACGTTTTTCAGGTGATGCAATTGCTGGGTGTGAATGTTTCAGGCACGTTTCATATTTTTGTTTGACAAAATTACGAGTAAATTCGTGAATAACTATAGAAATATGACCTCTGTGAACTTAGCCCCCCCCCATATAGATTTTTTACAGTTTTTTTTTGCGTAAATCGTTTGATAGGGTTTGATAGGTTTTTACAGATATGCCTTACACAGAATAAATTTCTAAAAACGAAAACAGCAAAAGATTCTTGTGGATTTATTTGTTTTTTCATCATTTATTAAACTTATTTGTATTATTATTAATTGTTCTTATCATTTTTTTGTTAATGTTTTACTTTGTAAATTGTTAATGAATTGAAAAAAAGTTATTGGGCGTTTTGTGGATCAATTTTCAAGGGTTGCTATGAGGCTATTTTGAACAAAATCACGTTTTTACACGTTAACGTAAATTTTCCCCCTAAAAACGTTGTGAACTTGCGATCCCGACAATGTTTATTTTCTTTCTATGGACAAAATCCATACTCCTCAACATTTTGCTAACTTTCAATTGCTTTTGCCACTAAAATTTTCTTATGTAAAGCCATAAAATTTGTATGCTATCAATAAATAAGCCAATTAAAGAATATAACAATATTTTGGAGACTGTGGCGAACTTAATAATAAAATTATAAACCCCTAACCACAAGTATTTTAGAAACCTAAATACGTATTTCAGCAACTATGTTGCCATCTTCAGTAGAACCTAAAAAAAGAAAAAGAGATATTAGCACTTCATAGTATCTTTACTGGATATTCTCCAAGCAAATCACTAGTGGAAGTGACGTCCATGTTAAAAATTACCCTATATATACCCATTTGTTGTTCACGCCTCAGTGAATTTTGATCATTGAAGCGTAAAAAACAAGTTTTAATTAAAGCAGGTCAAACAATGGCGAACTAGGTATAGGACCCCTGTCTGAATTTATTAATTTATCTCTATTCAAGTGAATAAAGATACTTTCCAAGCTGTTTAGTTCCCTATTATTTGACACAGCTTTTACAAGTTTTAAGTCATCTACAACTACTTTATGACCTGTGTCTAAAATATGTTGAGCCACACTAGATTTTTCAAAACGATTATATTTAAAATGAGCTACATGTTCTTTGAACCTAGTTAAAATTGTTCTTCTAGTCTGGCCTACGTATTCTTTTTCACAGTCATGACATTTGATACAAATATACCAGATTTATCAAGTACATCTACCTTATCCTTTGGGTTTCCAAGAAGGTTCTTTATGCTATTATGAGTCGAATATGCTAAACAGAGATTTTGTGATGTAAAAATACTTCTCAAACCCCTTGTATATGCACGATCGAACGGTATTTTAACATAATTCTTCTTTTCTACAGACAAAGGATTTAATGTAGATATTTGATTTACATACATTTTTTGATTCTGCTTCTTAATCATTCTATCAACTATTTTCTCAGGGTACCCATTATATATGACAACATTCTTAATAAACAATAATTCTTGCTGATATTGCCATTGTTTGACCTGTTTTAATTAAAACTTGTTTTTTATGCTTCAATGATCAAAATTCACTGAGGCGTGAACAACAAATGGGTATATATAGGCTAATTTTTAACATGGACGTCACTTGCACTTGTGATTTGCTTGGAGAATATCCAGTAAAGGTACTATGAAGTGCTAATATCTCTTTTTCTTTTTTTAGGTTCTACTGAAGATGGCAACATTTCTAACGTTTCTAAAATACTTGTTGTGGTTAGGGGTTTATAATTTTATAATTAAAGAATACATGAGAAAAGAACAAAATTAAAGAAAAAATAACTGTTGTATTATGCATAAATAATCAATTAACTTATCTTTAAAATATCTGGTGATATTCAGAAATCAGGACAGGAAAACTAAAAATAGTCTCAAGTATGAAAAAAACTGGTGGTATTCAGAAATTAGGATACATGCTAAATCAAAAACTTGTTATTTTTAATTGTGCAGTGAACTTCCCTCTTAAATGAAACATATTTGTCTCATGCCTACCGTATAACACACGCTTGGTCCCATAACATCACCATTGCAAAACTCCAACATGTTTTATTAATATCCTCCAATAAAATCTCTACCGTACGAGTCTCGGAAGTGTCAAATCCCCAATTTGAACTTCTGAAATCCTCCAACCGGGTAGGCAGGTACGAAAGGGCTTAAGGTTAACCATGTATCCCGCGAAACAAGGCGTTTGTCAAGGGATTGCCGATCAATAATCTTTCTCTTCGGAAAAGGGCTTCCACACAACGCAGAAACACTCACACACACACACACATCCACACACACACACACACAGGTATCCACATACTCCCACACACCGTACACTACAGGCAACGGTCGTAAATATTTTTATTTTCCATCGGCCCGAAGAGGTACGCAAGCAAACGGTTTTGCTTATACAAATATAGTGGATAAAATTCCATCCGATATCGTCGAAAATGGACGTTTTATTTGCTGGAAAAATATCCTCGATTGAATTTATTCGACCCTTGAGATGGCTATCTGAAAAGAATTCAGGATATCTGTCAGCGGAGAACTGTGCTTTACCAAGATAATATTTGGAGTTTTTTTTACGTTAAATAGGATTTATTTGACTCTAATATCTGTATTAATAATATTTAGCTGACGTTAAATAGTGAATTTTGTATTCGCAAATGCAGGTGACGTTATAATAATAATAACTTGAGGTTAGTGAAAATCACATTGATTTTTTCTGATGTTTTCGATTAGTTATGATGCTGGGGGAAATTGGTGGGTAGGTTTAAGTCCACCATAGTGTATCAATGAGGATATATTTGGAGCAATTCATTTGTTTTAAATGCTAAGTACACACGTAAATGAAATTATAATCCATAACTGCAAATAAAAATTTGCAGTTTTAAATGTAGTTGTATCTTGCTGTAAATGTCACGTAATTGAGGGTATTAAATTATCTTTTGTTGATATATCAACGCGCTGTCGACCTGGCACCACATGTATAAGCTTTAAAATGTTATCCTGAGCGATATGGCATAATTTTGGGCTACAGGCCAAACCATAGTTTCGCCAGTTTTCTAGTAGCTCAGGTATTGCAAAGGTTTGGTAGAAACTGTGTTCCTTCTAAAAAATTTATATATTGGGCCGAACAAAAAAAGTAAATTTTGAGAATAGATGAGAGTTTGTCTGACCAAGTTTGTTATTTATCAGTTAGAATTTCCATTTAGAAATTTTTACATTGGGTCTGGAAATTTACATCTTGAATGCACAATTTACTATTTTTTCACTGCTGTATGAATTTAGCCAATCATAAATCTGGTCGACAATCTACGTCTGTATATTCGTGCTCTGGATTGATATTCTAGTCAATGCAGAATTACACACACAATAATGATAAATCTGTTGCAAAGGATTTTAAATGTTATTAAAATGTGGTTGTTTTTAATTAATCCATATTTTATTCTCATTGGTTTGAATTTGTAATTGATACTGAACAAAACAGAAAATTGTTGTATCATTTATTTCCGCTATTTATATCAGTGACATAGTTTAATATCAACATTTCGAGTATTAATTCTCAGTAGTCTTCAAGAAATTTGAATAAAAAATACATTAATATGTCACAATTGCCATTAATATAGAATAAAATTAAGAATATATTGATTATTGATCCATGATTTCGAGGTTATTGGTATTAAAATAAAAACAGTCTTCTATTATATTGTTTCTGAAAACCTGTATTAAAATTAATCATAACTTGAAATATAATTGGTATTAGAAATCATATCTAATTTGTAATAAAAATTATGAGAAATTTTCAACGATGGTTTTCAGAAACAATATAGTAGAAGATTGTTTTTATTTTATTACCCATAAGAGAAATAACACTGAAACAGACGATAATCGGAAATAATCTACGAAAATACCTTTTTGGTCACTGGGCAAAATCACAAAAGATTAAAAGAAAATAAATATGCGGCATCTAAAAGGCTTACACAACACATAGTTTTGAAACTGATGAAATATTCTGTATTGTTAAAACAATTTAAAGAAAGGAAATTATTTTACAGCGTAAATAGGGTTAATTTTAAATATTTGTAAGAAAATATTTATTACCAACACTAACATTTGTACTAAAATGTGGCCTAATTTTTTTAAATTCAAAATTCGGAAAAGTATAACCACTGGCAACATTTTTTATGGTCATATTCGAAATCAGCACACCCGAATTAGCAAAAAAAAGTATAGTTAGGTTAAAGTTACCGACTACACATTAAAATTTGTCGACCAGTGTAATAATTAACATGAATAACTTTTATGATTTCTCATTTCCGTAAAACAAAACAAACAAAAGTGACATCCCGTTTAACGTAGGTAATCTCATGTATCTATGGGAATGTCACGTCTAGCGGTTCATGTGCATTAAAGTGACCGTAGAAAAAATATCATCTCGTTTAATCTAGCTGGCCGGGGTAAAATACATGCGCATGGCCGACGTGATGTGTGCCTTAATCAACGGTAACGCGTACTTCCGCTTATCTGGCGTGTAATCTACAGTAATCAAGTTATCGGCGGCCGCGTTCCTAGTCCGACCTAAACCGGGCCCAATGCTGCCAACTTTGACATTACCTTCGTCAGGCGAAGTTCTACGTCTTGATACTGACTGATTAAATTTGATTTATGTGCCCTAAGTGTATACTTTTTTGACCACAACTATGTAATAAGTAATAACTAATAAACCTCATGTTGACTTTAGGGTTATTAAGTGATATTTATGCGAAAAACTCTAATGCTAGAAAATCGATTTCATAAAAAAAGAAAAAACAACTTTATCAAGAAAAATAAACAATTTGTTCTTAATTTTTGGCGTCTTTTTTCAAATAAAGCCAGTAATTAATTATTGTTGATTGCCCGGGGCCCCATGATGGCATAACGCGCTGCTGGATCAAAGCATTACTTTTGGAAATGTTTTTTGGTTTTGTATTTTCTAGAATGATTTGTTTACTATATTGAAAATGTTTCATGAATATATCTACTTGTTGAAAAACATTGGCAAAAAGGGGAGTTGGCAAAGTATACAAAAGAAGGTTCAATTTTAAATTTCCTTTAAGGTTTTTTCGTTAAACGGTATTTTTATATAACCAAATAACGGTACTTTCGGTTTGTAATATTGGGTTCAAATGTCAAAAGTGCACTTTTAAGCCCGCTCTACCCCAGTATACTATGTATTTAGACATAAATCTTGCCCACAATACTCGATATTCTGGGATATGTTATTGGCTGCGACAATAACCTCGGCTTAGGTATTTCACACTACCAAACCAGAATTATCAAGGCTACGTCAGCGAGTTTGTTTTCCGTACGCTTTCAGTTTTCTTCAGAAACGTCAATATTTACGTAAATTCGCTTTTCGAGCCGTGATATGACCATTTAATTTTAGGACAGAGACTACTAGGCGCCTGTTTTATGTATGTTTTCCGTGCCAAAAACTCTGCTGGCCTGGCGTCAGCTGAAATCGATTTAAATGACTCGATGTTTCTATGTACCCCTGCACTGATTTCTTAACCTACTTTTACATTTAACTCATAATGTTATAAGTCATAACCAAAATTATTAGTCAGAGTAAAGTGATATTTAGCTGTTTAGGTGCAAATGTCACGTTCCAGAAGTGCTGGCATGTGTCACACGTGAGGAGCAACACAGCGCGTCTTTTGTAGCTCAGGGCAATAAATTTCACGAGGAATAGCATGACCTAGGAGAACGAAGTTTTACCAACTGTCCGGAATTGCACGTTTGGGAATAAAGTCGCCCGGTTACATAAACTTCAAAGTGAATTTACGATCCGTACGCTCAAAACTACACTTTGCTGCTTCGTAAATAAGTAAGCAAGGGGCAAGATTAAAACAACTGCCCTCGACACAAGCCTACGTAATGTTCCAAGATGGTAGACACAGAAAAATAAATACTTCACTCAAAGCAATGTCGTTCCATCCATGATCAGTTTGCTATAGCTTCAAGTAGATATTTTCTCAAGTTAGGAATAAAGGAATATTATTAAAGTGAATGATATATATATTACTGAAATGAAAATATATATAATGTTAAAATAAAATATATAATAATATAAAATTAGTTGTGTTGGATATAAATATCCTATGTGTACGTAATATTCCAAGATGGTAGCAAAATAATTTTATCAGTAGTGCAGCTATTGGGGTTCTGGGTAAATTTTACATGTGTCCGGAACCTCCTCTACCTTATCTGCTTATATAATAACTATTACCGATGGTTTTTATCATTTTATATACGAAGTTATCGAGAAATAAATTCTTAACTTAACCTCCGTTCGTACAAGTTAGCGGATTCGTAGCATACGCCTACTTGATATACTAATTGGATTCGGTGCACGCACATCTGACATCGCACAATTTCTGCTAATCAGAATAAGAACGGAGTAAGCATTCCTCAGCGATTACCTTCTGTAGTGTGCACTTCAGTATGCAGATGGCGTCCCTCTATTAGGCGTGCAAAATTGTCGATTAATCTGGATGCTCAAGCAACTTCGCTTGAAATTCAAATCAAATCGAAACTTGCTAAACACGTACGCGTTACTTAAGGATATATTCAAAACCGATCGCCGCATATAATAATAATAAATTTGTTCGTTATCCTCGGAATATAAAGTTTGTAGAATAATAAATGGGACAATAATAGAGCGTGACGAAATCTTGTTTGAGAATATTCGTTGGACTTCGGTTACGTGCGTCGGAATTAAGAGGAAATAATTTCACGTCGAAAAGCGAACTCTACGAAACAAAGGGGCGTTATTTTTTTGTTCGTTCGGGCGCGATAAATTTTGATTAAACTCGCTTTTGATTTATGCCGAAACGGCGTTTCTACTTAATTAAATTCTTGACGGAACTGCCTCCGGCGACACTTTTCCAACTCGATTTGTTTTGTTAACCGTGAACCCTGAAAAAGAAAAGAAAGACCTGGTATTTCCGTTTTCGCCTGGTGCGCTTCTGTCAGATACACAATAATAATTCGATTGGTTCGATCAATTTTTTCTTAAGGACTTGGTTTCTTAAGGATTGTGTGTTGTCTTCGATTAGGTTTGTTCGGTTTCAGGATAAAGGTACCATTAATCAGCACATTGCAAGCTTTTCCCAAATTTATTCATTTCGTTTTCCGCTAAACGAAAGGAAAAGTTCACGATAACGAAGCTGATGATGGAAATAGATAGTCAGATACCACGTGGGAGCATGCCAATTCATAGACAAGAAGAGAAGAAGCATAGTCAAGAAGTGGATAGGAATAGACGAGAAAAGGAAAAGCATAGCCGAGAAGAGGAAGGGTATTGCCAAGAATAAAAGAAGGATAGAGGAGAAGCATAGACGAGAAAAGGAAAACATAGCCATGAAGAGAAGAAGCATATCCAAGAGGAGAAAAAACATATTATACGAAAATGGGAGAAGCATAGACGAGAATAGGAGAAACATAGACGAGAAGAGGAAATGCATAGATGAGAAGAGGAGAAGCATGGATGAGAAAAGGAGGAGCATAGACGAGAAGAGGGGCAGCATGGGCAAGAAGAGTATAAACATTGACGAGAAGCATAATTGAGAAGAGGAGAAGCATGAACGAGAAGACGAGAAGCATAGATAAAAAGATGAGAAGCATATACGAGAAGAGGAGAAGCATACACGAAAAGAGGAGAAGCATAGACGAGAAAAGGAGAAGCATAGTTGAGAAGACGAGAAGCATACATGAGAAGAGGAGAAGCATAGACGAGGAGAGGAGACCCATAGACGGGAAGAATAGAAGCTCAGACAAGACGAGAATAAGCATAGAGAAGAGAAGAAAAAGGAAGAAAAATAAAAATCATAAGTTTGAAATACACTGTAGGTAATACATCTATAATTGATTCAATTCTTCCATTTATTATTTCTTCCCTCCAAGCGAGAAGAAATGAGAGCATGGTAATTAAGGACAAAGGTTATCTCCAGGTATTTGTAAAATCTCTTGTGGTAGTTCTGATAAACATTACATTTGACAATGCGGTGGTAATCTACTCCAAAGATACAAGTAACCACAATACCATGATTCACAAACCAAAGAAAGAGATATATACAACGGTAGAAAATACCCAAGCGTGCTTTTGATTTATTTGAAAACCGCGCCAATGGTGTAAGGATACCAGAATCAACTCAGAACATGTAGAAAAAACAAATATCTCATTTTTAGTAACCAATACACCACAATTTTAAAAGAATTTGGCTTTACAACTGTAAATCTGGGATAAATCAGATTGTAATTGAGATATGTTTAAGCTTGTACAGACCAAACGGGATTGTTTTTCCTCATTATAGCATGGTCCAAAGACAAATTATTGAATATGAAACCAGGTAGCCAACAGGAGAACACTAAAAAAATCTTTTAATTGAATTGCCATTTAATTTGGATGGTCAGACCTTCGGATGCTGATCCATTGTAAGAAATACTAATAGCATATATAGACTATTGGACAGAAAAAGAAGATGCCAGCGATGAGCTAGTAAATACGGATAAGGATGTGAACCGCAGACAATAACAGAAGACGAAGATGATGAAATTATGAAGACTAAACTGGATGAAAATGAAACGACCTATGAAGAATAATTATCAGAATCAAGGAAGAAGTGATGGAAGATGTTGGAGATGGAAGTGAAAAGTACACTTTGGAGACTGTGGTTTATTTTGATACAACATACGATGTGTATTATTGTTACAAACAAGACGAGAAGATGAGAAGCATAGATAAGAATATCAGAAGCATGGACGAGAAGAGGAGAACCATATACGAGAAGAGGAGAAGCATGAACGAGAAGAAAAGAAGCATGGACGAGAAGACGAAGATTATGAAATGGTGAAGAGTAAGTAGACGAAAAAGAAACGGCCCATGAAAACTTAATCAAAAACAAGGAAGATGTGATGGAATATGTTAGAAATTGCAGTGAAAAGTAATGGAGAAAAATTAAACCAAGAACTTGATCATAATCGAGACCATGGAGAGCTTGCAGAGGTTTAGTCCTAGAAATAATGACACCGTTAAGATTACATTCATATCAGTTTGATTTTAGTATTGTATGGCATGAATGACTCTGCCGGAGGTCTGGAACCGTTAACTCTGGACGTTTGAATTAAGACAAGGAAAAATTCTGATATCCTCAAATTTGCTTCTTGATACATGTTAACGATTCCGGCTGACACTGGTTGATTGATTTGAAGTAGCGTCTGCGCGATATGTAGAAATACATAAAAAGGTTGCGTAAAACTTGGCGCTCGCTGTCTCCTAAGTGGTTTTCAGTCAGTACTCGAATGCACGCAATCCTTTGCCAGTTGTTGTGTTTATATCCGCTCTGCTCTAGATTGTGTATTTATGTAATCCGAACGCGCAAGACATCAATTGACGTGGAAATAACTCCTACCAGTTTTTTGCTCCAGACTGAAAGGCGACGCCGATGCGCCTGCTGCAGTGGCTGGCCGCTGGCTGCTCCGAGCAACCTGCAACGGTGCAACTCGGTCGAGCACGCTCGCTTGAAAGTCAACCTAATGACCTAATTCTAATAGCGGTGAGCCATGGATACACCAGCGTACTCACTCACTCACCTGACAATTGTTATAAAACGCTCTTCCGTGGTCTGAACTCTGAGAAGCTGAAAATTGCCGTGGATTGTTTCGATCTGCAATGCTAGTGCTGGTATATGGTGCTGAAATGAAGAAAATTAAGTTTTTTTCCTAGTATCCAAAGCATTGGATACCTTAGAAACTATTAAATTTGCAGGTGACAACCGGATGCATTTGGAAAGACCCTGTATAATATATAGTACAGTTTTTTTACGAGAATAGTTGAGGATTCATTCGTTATTATTTCATGGGAGAAATGCATGGTGTGGAGTGCACTGATGGCTCTCGGGCTTTAACAGAAAAGAATTGCGATCCTTTTACGAAGATCACAACAATTGCTGCAGAAGCTCAATTGACTCACTGCGATATCCATCGGGAAGCAATAGTAGCAAAATATATACCAGATCTATACCAGACTGAAAACAAGTTTTGGATGAAGCAGTAAAGTCTGCCTATTTTATTCAAAGTCGAGCATTAAATTCACGTATGCTTTCAATATTATGTCAGGAGATTGTGTGAAAGAGCGTTTTCATAAATTCTTGAACGGTTAATTATATGTATATGAAACGTTTAAACATTATTATATTATTAACATGTAAGTTTTGCTAAGGGTGGTGGTACGGAGAAACTTAGATATTTTTAGCTGGTACACGGAGCCTAAAAGGTTGAGAAGCCCTGATCTAAATCATCCATGCGTGTAGTCTGCAGCCAATTAATCTTAATTATGCTTGTAAATAAATTAATAAATTAGATTAAATTATGTTTGTCGCTGCTTTGAAAGATTATAATAACTAATGCGAACGTTTTTTATACCTTCCTCTGTAATTTCCGGTGTATTTTAATACAGAATACATTGTGTAGTTACGAACATTTACTCAAAAGAAATGATAATTGTATAATATTTCATATTAATAATTACTTTATTTCCTTATTGGAAATATATATTAGAGAAGAGGATAAGCATGGCCGAGAAAAGGATAAGCATTGACGAGAAGGATAATTAAGAAGAGGAGAAGGAAGCGTAGACGAGAAGAGGAGAAGCATATACAAGAAGAGGAGAAGCATACACAAGAAGAAGACAAATATAGACGAGAAGAGGAGAAGCATAGACGAGAAGAGGAGAAGCATAGATGAGAAGCATAATGGAGAAGCGGAGACGGAAGCATACACGAGAAGAAGAGAAGCATAAACGAAAAGAAGAGAAGCATAGACAAGAAGAGGAGAAGTATAGACTAGAAGAGGAGAAGTATAGACGAGAAGATGTGAAGCATACACGAGAAGGGGTGTAATATAGACGAGAAGAGGAGAAGCATAGACGAGAAGCATGATTGAGAAGAACGGAAGGAAGCATACAGGAGAAGAGAAGAAGCATAAACGAAAAGAAGAGAAGCATAGACAAGAAGGGGAGAAGTATAGACGAGAAGAGGAGAAGTATAGACGAGAAGATGAGAAGCATACACGAGAATATATAGACAAGTGGAGGAGAAGCTTAGACGAGAAGAGGAGAAGTATAGACAAGAAGAAGAGAAGTATTGACGAGAAGAGAATAAGCATACACGCGAAGAGAAGAAGTATAGACGAGAAGAGAAGAAGCATACACAAGAAGAGGACAAAAATAGACGAGAGGAGGAGAAGCATAGACGAGAGGCATAATTGAGAAACGGAGAAGGAAGCATACAGAAGAAGAAGAGAACCATAGACAAGTGGAGGAGAAGCTTAGACGAGAAGAGGAGAAGAATACACGAGAAGCGGAGAAGCATAGACAAGAAGAAGAGAGGCATAGACGAGAAGATAAGCATACACGCGAAGAGGAGAAGTATAGACGAGAAGAGAAGTATAGATAAGAAAAGGAGAAGTATAGACGAGAAGCATACTTGAGAAGAGGAGAAGAAAGCATATACGAGAAGAGGTGAAGCAAAATCGGAAAGGGACGAAGCATAGACACGAAGAGCAGAAGCATAGACGAGAAGAGGAGAATCATAGACGAGGAAACATAGAAGATAGTCTAATAGAATTACCTAAACCAGAATCATAATTTTGGAACACGCTGTATATACACAGTAGGAACTACATCTATAATTGATTTAATTCTTGTATTTCTTATTTCCACCCTCCAAGCTGTCACCTCGTAATGTCGATTTTAAGAGCCATTCGATTTTGAGTACCTGGTAGTGCCTAGGAGTGCCGAGTTGCGGCGCTGTTACGTTAGATAGATACTGAAAGTAGAGAACATACAGATGGAAGATCTCTGAGCGTCGCAGTCGATAAAATCGCGAGTCGTCACGAAAATAGATATTCTAACCGAGCGTCGCGACGCGGAATAGCATACAGTATACACTATCCGCTACTACACACATATACATATTATACAAGCATACATAGGTAGATAAATAAAAGTACGTTGTATAATATGGAGATGTTTCTTTACTCTGAAACAATTTGCGTGACACGCAAATTGTTTCAGAGTAAAGAAACATCTCCATATTATACAACGTAGTTTTATTTATCTCATATTGAAATATGGAAAGGGTGGAATATTTTGTGAATCATATCATACATAGGTAGTTCGAGATCTGCTCGGGGTAACGGTGGCCACTCAAACTCTCGAACATAAATATTTCACGTCCCGCCGTATAAACATTTGGATTATCCGAGAGCTCCGCGTCGGTAAAAATCTGCCCTTCGGGTTATATTTAGATGTGTTGTGGAATCGATATTCGACCAGGCAGCGCAAAATTTTACAGGAGAAGCTTTTGCGTGTACAGACTTTCTCGTTTAGAGTGTTCAAAATCCCTACAACTAAAGATAACTTGGCTTATTGCACATTACACGTTTTGTTTCCACGGTTTCACAGTTGGACACCGGTTCATTTGGTATACAATCGGAATGTAATATGTTATACAGGTAAAAAAAATAATTAAAAATAATGGACTCAGCCCGGAGTCGAACCGTGGTCTTCTGCGTTGCCGGGCAATGCTGTACCGATAAGCTACCGAGGCCTATGATGACAGGGATTTGATTAATACATTTTAATAATACATTTTCCATTCTTCATTACGTCAATCCATTACCGAAAATTGGATATAATTGTCCACCAGAGCAAACCATACGCTTCATATATACACAGTAATCCAATTATGTTCTAATTTGTAAGGACCCCGTCGAAGGGCGTTTATCTGAAGGCCCGGCGGTCCTTTGTCATCGGAACAGGCCGAGGGAGGAAGTTATTCGATATAAATTTCATTTCCGCGACATATTAGATGTAGCAATAAGTCAATAGGAAGTGAGCCTGCTGAGGAGATCTCTCTAATGAAAGTGGTCTCTGGTGGAAGTCGTCGTCGTCGTTTGCGGACGAAGTGGATATATATAAATAACATTGTGGGGAAGACGGTGAAAAACTCGGACAAGGCGGCGGAAATACGTGGGCCCCTTTGGACAATTGCCAAAGGCGTCTCTCCGTCTCCTATGTAGTCTTCTTTCTCTTCTCCCCGTCATCCGTGGCGCGAGGCTGTGCCGCTTACAGGATACACTGAATAAAATATCCGGACTAGACAGTGTGTTTCGAGCGGCACGCTGCACCGAGAATTGTCTTAAATTTATGATAATAGGTCACCAGTACATGCACTGAACGTCTGCAATCTGTTGTGGTTAGTATTGTGGGTAACCTCAAATCATGAGTTATTTAAGGATGCATTACTTCTCGTTAAACGACGTCTTGAAAAAATGAACAAATGCTTTCATTAGGCGATATTTCTATTGCATTGGTTTTGAATTGATTAATTTTGTCGATTTAAAGGTGGATTTAAATCACATGACCTAGCTGGCCAGTTGCTTTTTTTTTTTTGGTATACGTTTTCATGAGTTGTAGATGAACTAACATCTGATTCTATATTGAGATTATAAGAATAATTGATATACCTTAACTATAAATTAACGTTTTTTTTTTTCTTTTTCAGGTACGTATTCCATCTTCGTATTACCATGGTGTGTCGTGAATTAGTAAGTAATTAATGATATAATAGTAACAACCAATACTACGATAAACGGTAAACTTGAACGAAAACGTAACATTATGAAAACCAGTGCGCTAAAGGGTAATTTTTAACTAGTTTCAAAAGTGCGATCTCTTAAAAATTACTTAAGAAAAAAAAATTCCTGAAAAATAAAGAATATATGAAGTCCGTACAAAATTCGTTAGGTAGATTTTAATTATCAGTTCTAAGTTAACGAAGCTCCCAACAGCTCCTTTAATGAAAAATTTGTTTTAAAATTTTTTCTTTCATATATAACAAGAATTTTTCGCTCGTTATAAGCGAAATTCGCTATATCCGGCTTCCACTGTACTTACCTTGGTTTGTTGCTAAAACCAGCTCCTTTTAAAGACCCTGGTGTCGGTCGACGTAGTTATCCTGTATAGCTGGTTACTCTGTTACAATGTAGTTGCTACAAGTGCTAAAATATGCATTTTGGCTCAAGAAGCCAGTAAACATGTCCATCAATCATTGCGTTCGTATTGGTCTATATTGTGTATCAGCTGATAGCCTCTATGAAACTGCGTTCTCATTCGAAGTTCCTAAACCAATGCCATGTATATATTATTCAAATAACGTCACTGTTTGATGGCCTGTTTACTGACAGAACTGTTTAAGAGGATAGATACTAATGCCAAATACTTAAAGCATCTAGAAGGAAGTTTTCTTTTACACAGTAAATGGGTATCCATTTTCCTACTAATCCATTTATTGAAAGAAATATATAGGCCCTAAACAGATATTTTATTAACGTAAATGGATTTTTGTTTATAAGAAAGAATTCAGTTTCTTAGATCTTTTGATTTAAATATACACATTTTTTATACCAATTCAAAACTACGGAAATGTTTAAATATTTGCTTTAAGAAAATTATTGTTTTGGATGCGTTAATTTCATTCCATGTAGAATATTATTGCTTTCATAATAGCATGTTTATATTTAAAAAAAGTAGGTGAATGTTTACTAAATCCACATCGAAGTAAAATTTCTTAATATTTGATAGATATACCTAACTACCAAAAAATGTTTACTTCAAATTAAAGAATCTTTGCTGATATTCGACAGCACTTTTTTCCTCTGCATAGAAACACCATCTAAGACTTTAGGGACATCTAAATAAACTTCTCTCCAAATCCCATTTCGGCGGGAACAAAACGCGAACAAAACTTTGCGCCACCGATCAATCAGCGGCGTACGCCAAAAGTGGCTCCTGATTGATAGATGGACCCGGCGGGGCGTTGATGCAGATAAATCTTTTTCCTGTACTATCCCCGGTGCCGGAGGGTGTGGAAACTTTCGACTTTCGACCGTTTCCGGTAGCCGCAAAGTCCGATCGACGTACGCGCGTCCATCATGTCCCGGCCGAACCCTGCCCGTCAAACCCCCGAATGAATTCATTCCTGTCAATTTTCGGCCGACGTGTATCGGAAATTGAGTAATCCTTGATTCGGTTGGAAAATACACACGAAATGGAGGGAGCGGAGGGAGAACGAGCGAAAAAACGTGTGGTATTTCGACGAAAACGGATAGAGCTGCTGTTCGTAAAATTTCATTTCGTCCACACCGAGCGCCATGCTAAAAACCATTTACGGCTCTTAAATGAGCGAATTTAATGCAGGATTTGCTTTTGTTTGTTTGTTTATAACCCGGGGCACCGTCAGAATTTTTGTATACCGTGTGTCGGTCTTCTTTCCCTAAAAAAAATGTTTTTTGTAAATAAATTTCATCCTGAATGAAACATTTCGTATAGATTGTTTCAAAATGAAATATTGACAAAATAATAACACACACCAAACAATGCGAAAACGAGCAAATTCATTGATACCCATAATTTAATTGAAAAATTCTGATGTGGCCAGGCACATGACTTTATCATACTATATAAAAAGTTAATAGCGACGTCCTACCTCCCAACCCCTCGCCCGCGTCCTGCGTTACCGGATTCTTTATTTTGTTTTACTTTAGCAATCGCTACATGTTTCGTGTCCTACTGGGCACTTTTTCAGGCGCTATACTAAATGAGATATAAATTACACAATTGACAATAAAATCAAACTCCCATAAACTCAATTCTAAAAACTCACATTTTGTCAGGCGTGGCCCGTGGAGAACACCATACAAACAAACATATATGATACTGCAGAACAGATTTTTATACTTATGACAGTAGGTCTTGTCAAAACATCAGCGTTTGACACTACCTACTGACATTAAAATGCAATTAATTGTCACATCTTAGCTAACTAAGATGCAGACACGACTGATCTAAATCAAATACTATTTGCTCATGCAGCTAAACTATTAATTTTATCAATAAAATGCCGTAGACATAAATTGTTCAGAATTTCCTCTACTTTAATTTATTATGTAACTATTTTGACGAAATTACAGAAATGACGTCTCATTTGGACCCTTTTAAACCAAAAGGTTTTCAGCTCTAAGTTTGGTCATAAAACTTAAAATCTCATTTTTTTTTTCGGCAAGATTACAATACTTTATCATACTGCTCATGATTAAAAGCACAAATAAAGAAACAAAAAAATCCACGTAAAACTATGTATCAGAGTTTACAAGTATCATTCTAAGTAAAAAGTTTCATTTCGTGTTTTCAATTCCCAAAGAATTAATATGCAGTTTTCTTAATACATATTTCAAACGGTAACTTTTAAAGGATTAAAGGCAGCAAATAAGTCCATATGAAACTTTTTACTCAGTAATATGACATTTACTATTTGGAAAAAGTTTTCCAGGAAAAAAGTGGGACACCTTGTATATCGTTGGTGCACAAGAAAACAGAAACGTTACAGAACAGTATATTTGAAAAACCAAAATGTATACGTAATTATTTTATTTTATTTGTTTGTGACAATTTCATAATACACTTGGTTATGCTGTTTTCTAAATAGGTGGCAAACATTCAAGGGGTTTGTTTAGAAGATACAAAGAAAAAAATTACAATAACAATATAACAACATTATTACCAAAAATTATATAGAAAGCTTCTTAATCCACAAGAACTATTAAAAATGACTACCTCCAAGTACGAAAAATGAAAATTAGTTAGTCAAAAATTTGTGTACACAGATAGTAATTTTTGATTTACTCAAATACATATTTGTTTGATGAGAGGCAAAAATATATTTTTTTACAAAGTATGTTTATTTATTCGATTCAAAACAATATTACAAGCATTCTTTTTAGCACTATATTCTTGCCTCTATTCAAGCACACATGTATTTGAGTTAAACAAAAAAATTTATCTGTGGATCTTCCTAACAAAGTAACTTTTAAAAAATAATCAAAAAGAAAATATTCTTAGAATAGTCCAGGGAATAAGTTCTTGAATTTTTGCCGTATGTATAATCAGCCTGTATATAAACAGATTATTTTGATAAAGTTCAATGAACTGCCCTTAATATGGAACCCTTGTTTGAGTTATGGCATTTTACTTGGAAACTACTTTCTTGGAAAGTTCACAGATACAGTTATGCAAACACTCAAACAAAACCAATATGTTTTTTGTTTTATCCATCAAATTTTATTATTTTCTGTTGTAAATTAATAAATTATCAAAAACGCCAGAACGTAAAATATGACGTTATTCTTGAAACGCAAAACTTAAACTTAAAGAAACCAACAGTATATTAAAAATATTTCAAAATGGAAACGTGAGACTGAATAAAGTGTCCATAACAAACTCTCAACAGAAAAACTGTGAATCTGAACCATACTAAGAACGGTTCGAAAAGCGCTAGGTAATGTGCCCTGAAAAACTTCAGCGACCTTCCAAGGATTTGACGTAATGTTAGCGTGTTTTTAACTCGGGAGGATGGAAAATGGTTTTCTCGGACAGGATTTTCCACGTCGGTTAGCCCATGTAAATGGGGAAGTTGTGCCATTAATCAAAGTGAAACGTTAAGAAGGCACATTACGACAGCGCAGGTTTTACGACCGCTAGAGCAGTCTCTCAGTTACGTGTAGTCGTACGGCCTTACTCCGCGGCCGTAAAACAAGGGTTTTCATTAAATTAGATAAAGTTCGGATGATAAACGATTGAATGAAAATTGGCCCCTTGTCATGAATGTTACGGCTAGATTAACTTTTTGCCAGCAGAGTGGATGATGGGTACCATACGCGACGTGCGTTCGTCACGAACTGAAAAACTTGAAATACAGACACGAAAGGTTATTGTTTTTCTCTTGAGGCCATCAATTTTATCAGCCATATCGATAGTACAAATAGTAAAAGATAAAATTAGTAAAAGGTTAGAGGGCACTTATTTTTAAATTGAAAAAAAAAAAAACCTATAGCCCTGCTTGGGATTTGAAACTAAATCTCCGCGTTTCCGGTCCAATGTTTTAAGGCGTAATACCTAGTCTGAAGCAAAAAATGAGGAGTTTTTTTGTGACTTTACTAATGAATCGATCAATAAAATGTTGAGGGCCCATCATAAACATATTTTATTTTAATTTTTATGACAAATTGGCGGCTCAGACCGGATATTCAGAAATCTTGATTTTTGGAATAACAAATCGGCCTTTATTTGTCTATAAAAATTGTAATTGTTTATCAAAGTTTAAAAATTAGACTAGATATAACCCCTTAACCAACTAAGCCATGACATTATGACATTCAGTAGGTGAATTTGTCACATTTTATCAATTTATTTAGTTAAATTTTATTAATATTTATTTAGTTTTCCATATGGTTTTCTGCACAGCTCGTTCATTATTTTGTAAAAATATTATTTTCTATTATTATAAATTGATAATTGAAAACAAACAGGAATAATCGCTCACAATTCATGACAGAACGCAAATATAAAATGATGGGAGGTCGAACAACTGCCCGTCGAGCATAACAGCTGTATTCCTCTGAAATAAACAAAAGCCTAACATTTATGAAATAATTAAATATTGCTGTAACGCGCGCAGTAATAATAATAATGCTATGTATTTGCATGTCGGATACAACACGCAAGTGCAGGTTTCGGAAGCGGATTTCAACAATAATACGGAATTTATCTGCGTTATATTGGGTTTGCTAAATACGCACAATAAAATAGATTATAATCGTGTCTACTCGCACATTTTTTGTTTTGTTATGGGATTACCAGGGACAGGACAATGGACAGTTGAAAATGAATGTGGTTTTAGGAAATTAACGCAATATTTTCAGCGGTTTTCACGTTGCGGTTTTCGTTGAATGCATTATGAGAATTTTAATGAAAATGAATATAATATGGGTTTCGAGGTATAATTAAAATGATGAATAATTAAGTTTGTGAATTATGTCAGTGGAAATGATGTATGGCTAACCACACTGTATTGTAGGAATTTATGGAATACAAAATTATTCCATTTACAGTACTGCAGGTTGCATTTTACATATCTTTGAGTACGAGTACGAGTACGTGCATGCAAAATGCGCATTTAGAAATTAATTTCGAGAAAAATACTAAAACGGAAAAACATACGAGACATTTATGTTCAATGGCATTCACTTGATTTTTTTGTAAGTTAATAGAGGAGTTTATTTTATATTAGCAACCTTGTATTGGTTAAATTTATCTTAACATACAAAGGCAATATTTAAGAAATATTATCTAAGGGATATATTGGACATGTCTCAGTTTGAACTTCACTTTACAAAATTGTCAAACCCAAGACCATATCGCAAACACTATCAATGATAACCAAATATTATTATAAATTATGTAGTTTGTAGCAAAGAAGTTGTTTTATTTTTTAACCATTATGTTATCCGATTTCAATAGTTTTTTAAGAATGACATTCCGTAAATCATTTTTAAATAGCTACTCTTCATTTACTACTCTAATTTTGATAGATCCTTTAATAACATAAATTTTTTGTTCATTTTTGGTAAAAATGAATAATAATTATTATTATTATTATTGACCTTAGTAAGTACTTGACCATTGTAAAGTTTTACTTGCTAATCTGTATCTTTTATACACATTAATCAAGAATTAGAAAAATTATATTCCAAAATTTACCAGAATAGTACAATAAGGCCACTTTTTTTTATCGATACCAAATATTCTGATGATGATATTCTGATTTCACTTGTTCGATGAAATATATGGATATCATAACCAAACCCCGTATTCATGATTCTTATTTTTCCGCGCCAGTAATAAATCAATCTATAACGGGCGTTCGCCGGTCTCTCCATTGTTACCAACTTTGGGATATTTATTGCCACGTCATCTCGCCTCCCATTCACCATAAAGCGAAATTCGCATGAATGCATACCTAATATCGTCGCGTCTTATCGATAATAACAAAAATTGCACAACAGAGCCGACACACACAGTCGTAACTCAATCACTCGAGATGCACGCCGCAATAAAAGCGGATAAAAAGGCGGGGACGGGGCAGAGTGATATTCCTTCGGCGACGGATCAGAAGAAATGGAAGTTATATGAAGTCGTATAAAGCGCTTAATTCGCCTCCATTCATCCTTTGCTGTGTTTACACTTTTACCACTGCTAGTTTTTACGACGGAATGAATGCGTGGACAGCACGCTGTAACGTACGGATAACGATATCGATACTTTTATTGCATTTTGCTGCATTCATTATATAGACGTTGAAAAGAAGATACGGATAAGAGTTTTATGGAATTTAGCAGTACTTAAAGATGGAATCTTCATCGTTGTTACTTGTGTGAGTTTTCAACAAAAACTTAGTTAATAATAGCAAAAACTAAGTTTGTATGGACTAAAGCCCCAAGGCGATCTCGGAAGAGTGTACCTCTGTTAATGAAGATATTTTAAAACTGATTTCACTCATATATACAGACCGCCGAGACGCACATTTTAAAAATATTATTGTTTATACAGGCTGTTCCATAAGGTGGTACCAACCCACACTTTTTTATGGAACAACCTATATTTCGGCACAATTTTGAACAATGAAACATGACATTACCTACACTAAACTTGATACTTTTTGATTGATTGGCATTTTTATGGAAAAACAGCAGTCTAAGAAAAACTGGATATCTCAATACCTGTTTTTAATTTTATTTCGCACGCTTAACTCAAAAATTAAAAAAAATTCTTAATTGCTATTGATCTATTATTCTGATTAGATACCATATAGTAATTAATATGACTGTAATATGATTTTCCATAGACAAAAATTAATATTTGCATAATTATTATTTTATTATCGTGTATAATGTATTGCGGTATAAATCAAATTATATAGTGCATATCCATGTTTTATTATTATTGCATATACACATGTTTTAAACACACATTTGATAACATTTCCTTTATCAAATAGAACATACTATTAATTTGATACATATTTTAAAATTATTTGATTCTGAGGTTATTTTTACGAACTTACTGTGCGAACCATTTTTCATAAAAGGCATCATTTTTAGGGTTCAGCAATTAATTAAACCTCCTGTACTTTGATTTAATTAGCTGTTTGAACATTTAATTTAATTCTATTTAATTATTCTGTTATTTTTTATTCGTTTAGTTAAAATAAAAGTTTATGAGTTTTGGCAATGTAAACTATTTTCATTTTGCATATAAATTTATTGTGTTCAATATTTTGTAATCTTTTTATTACAATACTAAATAATTTATTCCATGTGTTAGCTACTTTTCGGGTTGCATTGATGCACCGCATGGGTTTGATGTCATAAATCAAACCCCTGGCGTAAATAATACCTTCGGGTACACACAAAAAAGCCTTTGAGCCGCGTCATTAGACCGACATTGAATGGATCGACGCGAACGCGAACAAATAAAGCGGTTTATGGCGAGACACTCGCCGAACGCGTGATTTTTATCCAACTATTCGACTTCTGGCAGTTCGAATGTTAGCGGATTTGGGTGAATGTGCCATCCACTATTACTAGCTTTCAGGACTTTAAAACTAAATCAGTATGTAAACCACCCTTAAAAACGCACCCCTTGTGTACTAAATTTCATCATACTCGCAAGATTTCAGACTCTTCACGCCAAACACGTTTCAACCCCTTTAAAACATTCACCTATTTTAAATTTATTTACAAAAAAAGCATTAAAAAAGCAAAATTTTGATTAGCCAAAGACCAAAATCGACGAATTGTGTGATGGACGTAACAACTTCTCTAAAACAGTGTTTACTTTTAGGAAACCTAAAAAAAATTTATGCAAGCTTCAAACTAAGGTTCCAAATTTTAAAAGAACCATTGCAAACTCAATATATTAACGTCATGCATTTTATAAAAACCAATATCTACGCGAATTAGCATTGTGCGTACAAAACACAAAAAAAAGAACACAAAAGCAGAAACAGCAATACAATTCATCCATTGCCATCCAACGTTACTAACAATAATTAATCATCTCTGGGCCATTCAAAATGCGATCGTAACAATAAATCTAAACGGTTTAAATATAAATTTGGCTGCGATATTTATCACGGTGACGTTTCATTAATTATTCGACTAAATTCTCGACTGTATTATTACCGGAGGAGACAGAGGCAGTAATTAGGCAGAATGGTATTTTGTGAATCGGTCACGGCGGCGTGACGTAGTCGTGTAAAAATATTTAGGAAGCTGGGCGGCTAATTTCTAGTGCGGGAAGGAAGTGGCCAGTTAAGTGCCCATTACCCGCATATGACACGGTCTGTTCACACCGTGCACCATTCTCGGATCGATGTCTGACGGTTGAAGCCCAGATAAGGGCACTGTGATACCGATAAGAGCATGTTAGCATAATGGATATTAGATTATGTGAGGTATGCGTGCAGTTTATGAAGTGGGCTTCTCAGGAAATCCAATGCACTTATGGGTATAGGTAGGTGTAGCGATACCAGGCTTTAGCGATTACAGTAATAGCCCATAGAGCAGATTTAGCAGATTTGAACAGGAGGTTATATTGCGTTTATATTTGACAATTGAGAGAGTATATTTGTATAGTTAAATGATCGATAGTCATGGTTTGAGACGCAGAAAGACTTCATAACTTAATTATTTGTACTGAAACTCTAGATTAAGTTAAACAATGTACATTTTACTGAACGTTACCCAATATATATTATATTAAATTTTGTTCGGTTTTGATGGGCTTATTTTTAATATATTATCATTCAACTACAAAAGTAGCCCAATAGTGATGAAGAAGATTGCAACTATATCTAACGAACTAGAATTTATCAACCAAGTCGAAGCCACTTTGAGATTTGAAGCAACATTGAGCTTTTTTAATAACCTGAAGGTTATCAAAGACTACTATCTAGATTAGTTCTCGATACTTATTGAAAATGAAATTGCTACTACAGCAACTATCCAACATATTAATTCAACCAGATATGCAATAATACATTCCTCAAAATATCTTTCATCTTGTTATATTTCTTGCATAGTTTGAAACAAATGTATTTAATTAAATGAAATACAAACAAGCTCTCCAACCCTTGTAAAGAGCAAATTTGCTATAAAATGACTTGTGGAATCCTTAACTATTTCGTTAATTATTTCACATTATAACTTTTATCAAAAATTGTCTTTTTTTCAAGGTATTTTTTATACAATCTAAAATTTCGATTCTAAATCAGTTAGTTAGGTGTTTGCTGCCGGCTGTCAAAGTTTGTTTTCTTATTAAATTGTTAAATTAAAGCATTTCGGGGATTGTCAATTACTGAAGTCAAAAATACAACAATCCTGGCCAACAGCAAAAAAGTCAGAAATTTAGAATTTGGTGTAGTTTATGAGATATAACGTGCATTTCTGTATTTTCGTTGTCGTTTGTTGCCACTGATTATTTCAAAAACTAGACTTAGTTCTCAATTTCTGTTTTCCTATCTAGATTCTATCGAAAAAAAGCTCACCAGAATCAGTTGTCATTTGTACGATTTCTTTAATTTTTGTTACTCAGGGTCTATTATTTAAGTTTCCCTTATTTGACAAATTATGGATTTTGGGAAACCAGTTCACTCAAACACTCAACAATTTATGGATTGTTTTTTAAGCAAATTTATGATAGTTAAAGAATGTTTGTTAATAATGCAGGTTTCTAAACTTAGCTAGCCGGTAGCTTTTTTTAATTATGAAAATACTGTTTGTCATGTTATACAGATGAACACATGAGAAAATCTCCAAAACGGTTTGTTATTTTAAAAAATTCTTGAACTTTTAATTATTAAACTCCTTAGAGTTAGTAGAGTTATGACGCCATTGGCACTTTTCTAAATGGCATCGAAAATATTTTATGTCCTTATATAAGAAAATTTAAGAAAATAAGACTTTTAACATTGAAAAATGTAAAATATTGAGATGAGGGGAAATAGTTTTTGTGAATTGAATATTGAATTGAATTGAATGATAGTAGATTTAATTGCCTATATTAGTAATTTTTACAAATTTAGATCAGATGAGCCCATTGTCTTGGAAACCTGAAAATGTTATATAATCAGTATTACACCGAAATGATTAGGCATTTCCATTCAAATTATACGTTAAACTGAACTTGGAACCTTTGCCGATAATACAAAAAATATCCGGGTAATTATGTCTAGTCTAGGTGACGGATTTTAAGATTGTTGGTGGCTATGTCGTAGTCTTCTTGCGTTCATCTAACAAATTGCCGATATTCACAGAATTCGTCACCTACACTTGACAGAATTGAGTCAGGTATTTTTTAAATTAGGTATTGTATTTTAAATCCTCTGCTGCAGAGACTGAAAGGTTTGGCAGCAAAGGGTTTAAAATACTCCACGACTTCGATTCCTCGATTCCGACTTGGACTCCATACTCCTGATACTGAGTATTAATGTTAATTTTAGAGTAATTTTTCCAAACATTTTGGGTTTTGAATGAATGTAAAGGTATTGAACGTAGGTAATGACTTTATTAGACAGAGAAATGCTCGTAAACAGTCACAAACTACTCGAGAATTGCCAAGTTTTGCATGAGGATAATCAATAAATCATGTAATCCTTCTAGCAGTAATAAAGAACATCACACATGGTCCAAAGGCGAAGATGCAAAACATGCGCGTTACTCAGGTGCAATCCGATACACCTAAGGGCAATCTTGCCTCTTTTCGTAACTTATTAGCTGCGCGATGAATAATGTATATTGCGGTCTCGTGCCATCCTTGGTTTAGACTAACGACCTGACATCAACAGCGGCGCCGAAGGATCAATTTACCAAGAATTTCTTCGATTTATATAATTACGTGCACATATTTATGTTATTAATACATAACCACAGTTCATTTGTAACATTAATCCGTGTATAATAAGAACTAACCGGATAAATAATGGTTAAGTCTTTATCTTTATCATTCTGTTTATGTATTCATTATTATATCGCACAAGATTATCTCTTAAATTTTCCTCAGTCTACGTTATGCATGTAATCAAATTAATTATCTCATTATTCTTTACCCTTAAACCACGTTTAGACATGCCACTCTGGTATAACATTCCTCCTAGCGAAATAATGGTAAAGTTTTGCTGTAAATTGTTCGTTAGATAAATGAATTATGGCGTCTTCCTTTCGAGGCGAACGTGTTAATAAATAAGGAAGAACAGGTACGGCGTAGGCCATTAAGATATCTCACTGATGCCACCGAAGAACGGTGCTTAAATTCAGCCGTATAGCCTCCTGTGTATTTAGAATTATCTCCGAACGGTGTACCGTCGCGAGCAGCACTTTGTGGAATAACCAGAAGTGAAAATTTGCATTCCAATTATACGTCCAGCAAGTTCGTGTCGCTTCGAACCTGTTGTTGCACGCCAGCCTTATGCGGAACTGACATTTTTTATGTTCTCGTCCAACTGTGCAGTGAATAGACACCTAGGTAGCTGATAAATATTAGTTTTCTTAGTATTAACCTAACTTATTTGTGTTATTGTGCTCGTAATGATAGAAAAGCATTACGACCATCTTTAAATGTAGTAATTTGCGACTAAAGCACCTCAAGGATGATACAAATAGCAGTAAAAACAACATTTGGTCGGAACTAGAGACAAACAACTACTTTACAGCTATCAAGATCGGTAAAGGAGAACAAACGTTTTTAAAAATATCCGCATAGAACTTATTAATTTTCTTTTATTTGGGAAAGTAAATTTCTAAATTTCTACTAAATGTTCTAAAAGTCCAATTTTGTAGTTTCAACCTTTTATGTCTGCATTATTAGTAGTATTTCTATTTTAAAACAATCTTGGAATTACTATAGATTAATCTAGACTTCCTGTATTGCCTGCTTTGCCAAATTATGAATATAAAATACCTAATTGTCAACACCGAGGGCTATTCCTCCTCCAGGGTACAATAATGCAACGCATCTTGTTGTCTTGTAGCGAGTTCTAAGTATGTATTCGAATGGTTTGCCAATATGCGGGACTTTTGCCAAAAATGTGTTTGTTTGTTCTTGTTGATATCTTCACTCACAAACGTAGAAACTTTGGGCAAAGAACTTAAATCAGTTCGGACATTCGTGAGTTCCACTACTGTAAAGTACTACTGTGCTACTGTTTTTATGTGCTTACAACCATGTGCATACCAATTCAAATGTTAATCGAATATTTGTGAGTATATTTTGTTAATCTATCGCCATCATAAATTTGTTTCTATTTACATGATCACTGACACACTCGAAAACATATAGCAATTGCAAAACCCTCAACACGTTACAAACTTCTCAAGAAAATATCACACCTTCGAGCCTTAAAAAAAGTAATAGTGCACCTCAAATATTTGCGTCGAAATTATTATCTGTATTTGCCCGAACGTTAGCAAACTAACTTGAGGCTCTCAGCACTATACTATGGTATGGTTTATGTATTTAGTTCTCTGCTTTCCTGGTCCCAATGCCGACATCAAAAAACCGATAATAACACTCTGGTTTCGCGTATAATCGTGTTCGGTTATCGGCGAATCCATTAGATCGCGTTCGGTTAGAAAATATGGCGTGCATCCACGATGGAGTAGGCGATTAATCATTTGTCTCACATCATGGGGCAGACGTTTTCAGCAACTTTTATGTCGGCGAATGCGCGCCTACTCGACCCAGCAGTACGCATACCCATCTTGATTGATGCTTCAAACAATCTAGATGGAGTGTTCATTTAAATAATGGTTGTGATATTATTTTCAATGGCCACTGATGATCATAGTAGTAGACTGTTGATAGCTTCAAGAACTGTGGGATTGACTAAACTATACACTGTTGTGTTCTGGTCATTTTAAATTGTGTTTTGTTTTTAATTTCACGTATAAAGTAAGAAAGAACAGGCTAGAATATTGAGACATTGGAAGAGTATAGAAGAAATACGAAAGATGCTTCAAATACTTGCTTCAAATTCAAAAAAATAAAATGATGCAGCATATTCAGATCAGTAACGGTTCGTGAGAGCTTGTAGTGGGGGTTAAGAAAAGATTCAGACCATGGAGATAAATAATATTATTCCCATGTAGCTAGTGCAAAAATATTGACCCACCCAATATTTACTTACCGACTATTTATTTAATGAAAAACATGTCTTGATCATTAAATTGATCTTATGACTATCGGTTAAACAAGTATTGTTGGCGAAATAACTATTTATTTGTGTTTTTGAAATTAATGTTTACCACACTTACGAAGGAACACATTTTCAAAGTTTGTTTTCCTCTCAAGCCGATGATGGTCCAATATTTATGAGTTTAATAAGAGCAGTATAGGCAAAGCATGTGTTTGAAAACCGAGGATCCGTTTTAACAGGTTTTGTGAGAAATCACATATTAAAATTTTAAACAATAATTTTAAGTAGCACACTTATCTCAAAAACAAGAGCCCGGATCAACATGAAACCTTTGCTAATTTCCGCGGTTTATCGCGTTTTTCTCGCGAACCGCGCAACTTAGAGCAACGCGGCTTTCAGAAATGAATTCCTCGGCCAATTTCCCATCCGATACCGTTTGAACCGTCAACATCGGTCGATTAGATCGGACACACTTTGCGTTCAAAGTTTCTAACATAGTAAAATGGGTGTTTTTAGCATCATTTTTGATAATTGGGAACGTAATAACTGCCCAACCGTTCCAAATAGGTAAAATCAAATTATACCGGCGTAATCAGCGTCAAAAATTGTATCAAGAACCACAACCTTAATTTGATTGAAGGTAGTTGGGTTTTTGCCGACTGGCTAAAATTTTGTAAGAAATCACGTATTTTAAACTATAATTTTGAACTGGCACTCCTATCTCTAAAACTAGGATCCGGATCAACATGAAAGCTTTGCTATCTTACTAAAATGGGTGCGCTGATTACAAATTTACATAGGAAAAGTATCTGTCTCTACTGGTTACCGAGCTATGCTGAAATTACGATTTTTCAAATAATACAAAAATAAGCGAAATGAACCACATAACATGAAAATGGTAAATCTTAGGCATATAAAAGTATACATATTTTTGATAGACTCAACGAGAGCTATCATCTGGTAGTGGGTAAACCGTTCTATCACCAACGGTTGCAATGTTCATTTTTTTTCTATCTAAAAGTGCTAAATTTAGAACGAAAAAACAATTATAACTTTTTGAGAGATAGAGCGTTCTAATGTAGTCATGTTTATCCATTGGGATCTGCTGAATTTAACGGTGTGGTCTGTTTTCCCGTAGCGTGTACGGTTCGGCTCCATGGTTCGGCTAGAAAGTGGGAAACTATAATTTCTGCGGTTTATCGCGTTTTTCTCGCGAACCGCGCACCTTAGAGCACCGCGGGTTTCAGAAATGAATTCCTCGGCCAATTTCCCATCCGATACCGTTTGAACCGTCAACATCGGTCGATTAGATCGGACACAGTTTGCGTTTAAAGTTTCTAACATAGTAAAATGGGTGTTTTTAGCATCACTTTTTATAATTGGGAACGTAATAACTGCCCAACCGTTCCAAATAAGTAAAATCAAATTATACCGGCGTAATCAGCGTCAAAAATTGTACCAAGAACCACAATCTTAATTTGATTGAAGGTAGTTGGGTTTTTGCCGACTGGCTAAAATTTTGTAAGAAATCACGTATTTTAAACTATAATTTTGAACTGGCACTCCTATCTCTAAGACTAGGACCCGGATCAACATGAAAGCTTTGCTATCTTACTAAAATGGGTGCGCTGATTACAAATTTACATAGGAAAAGTCTCTGTCTCTACTGGTTACCGAGTTATACTGAAATTACGATTTTTCAAATAATACAAAAATAAGCGAAATGGACCACATAACATGATACTGGTAAATCTTAGGCCTACAAAAGTATACATATTTTTGATAGACTCAACGAGAGCTATCATCTGGTAGTGGGTAAACCTTTCTATCACCAACGGTTGCAATGTTCAATTTTTTTCTATCTAAAAGTGCTAAATTTAGAACGAAAAAACAATTATAACTTTTTGAGAGATAGAGCGTTGTAATGTAGTCATGCGTATGCATTGAGATGTGCTGAATTCAACGGTGTGGTCGGTTTTCCCGTGGCGTGTACGGTTTGGCTAGAAAGTGGGAAACTATAATTTCCGCGGTTTATCGCGTTTTTCTCGCGAACCGCGCACCTTAGAGCACCGCGGGTTTCAGAAATGAATTCCTCGGCCAATTTCCCATCCGATACCGTTTGAACCGTCAACATCGGTCGATTAGATCGGACACAGTTTGCGTTTAAAGTTTCTAACATAGTAAAATGGGTGTTTTTAGCATCACTTTTTATAATTGGGAACGTAATAACTGCCCAACCGTTCCAAATAAGTAAAATCAAATTATACCGGCGTAATCAGCGTCAAAAATTGTACCAAGAACCACAATCTTAATTTGATTGAAGGTAGTTGGGTTTTTGCCGACTGGCTAAAATTTTGTAAGAAATCACGTATTTTAAACTATAATTTTGAACTGGCACTCCTATCTCTAAGACTAGGACCCGGATCAACATGAAAGCTTTGCTATCTTACTAAAATGGGTGCGCTGATTACAAATTTACATAGGAAAAGTCTCTGTCTCTACTGGTTACCGAGTTATACTGAAATTGCGATTTTTCAAATAATACAAAAATAAGCGAAATTGACCACATAACATGATAACGGTAAATCTTAGGCCTACAAAAGTATACATATTTTTGATAGACTCAACGAGAGCTATCATCTGGTAGTGGGTAAACCTTTCTGTCACCATCGGTTGCAATGTTCAATTTTTTTCTATCTAAAAGTGCTAAATTTAGAACGAAAAAACAATTGTAACTTTTTGAGAGATAGAGCGTTCTAATGTAGTCATGCTTATGCATTGGGATGTGCTGAATTCAACGGTGTGGTCGGTTTTCCCGTGGCGTGTACGGTTTGGCTAGAAAGTGGGAAACTATAATTTCCGCGGTTTATCGCGTTTTTCTCGCGAACCGCGCACCTTAGAGCACCGCGGGTTTCAGAAATGAATTCCTCGGCCAATTTCCCATCCGATACCGTTTGAACCGTCAACATCGGTCGATTAGATCGGACACAGTTTGCGTTTAAAGTTTCTAACATAGTAAAATGGGTGTTTTTAGCATAATTTTTTATAATTGGGAACGTAATAACTGCCCAACCGTTCCAAATAAGTAAAATCAAATTATACCGGCGTAATCAGCGTCAAAAATTGTACCAATAACCACAATCTTAATTTGATTGAAGGTAGTTGGGTTTTTGCCGACTGGCTAAAATTTTGTAAGCAATCACGTATTTTAAACTATAATTTTGAACTGGCACTCCTATCTCTAAAACTAGGACCCGGATCAACATGAAAGCTTTGCTATCTTACTAAAATGGGTGCGCTGATTACAAATTTACATAGGAAAAGTCTCTGTCTCTACTGGTTACCGAGTTATACTGAAAATACGATTTTTCAAATAATACAAAAATAAGCGAAATTGACCACATAACATGATAATGGTAAATCTTAGGCCTACAAAAGTATACATATTTTTGATAGACTCAACGAGAGCTATCATCTGGTAGTGGGTAAACCTTTCTATCACCAACGGTTGCAATGTTCAATTTTTTTCTATCTAAAAGTGCTAAATTTAGAACGAAAAAACAATTGTAACTTTTTGAGAGATAGAGCTTCTAATGTAGTCATGCTTATGCATTGGGATGTGCTGAATTCAACGGTGTGGTCGGTTTTCCCGTGGCGTGTACGGTTTGGCTAGAAAGTGGGAAACTATAATTTCCGCGGTTTATCGCGTTTTTCTCGCGAACCGCGCACCTTAGAGCAACGCGGGTTTCAGAAATGAATTCCTCGGCCAATTTCCCATCCGATACCGTTTGAACCGTCAACATCGGTCGATTAGATCGGACACAGTTTGCGTTTAAAGTTTCTAACATAGTAAAATGGGTGTTTTTAGCATAATTTTTTATAATTGGGAACGTAATAACTGCCCAACCGTTCCAAATAAGTAAAATGAAATTATACCGGCGTAATCAGCGTCAAAAATTGTACCAATAACCACAATCTTAATTTGATTGAAGGTAGTTGGGTTTTTGCCGACTAGCTAAAATTTTGTAAGAAAGCACGTATTTTAAACTATAATTTTGAACTGGCACTCCTATCTCTAAGACTAGGACCCGGATCAACATGAAAGCTTTGCTATCTTACTAAAATGGGTGCGCTGATTACAAATTTACATAGGAAAAGTCTCTGTCTCTACTGGTTACCGAGTTATACTGAAATTACGATTTTTCAAATAATACAAAAATAAGCGAAATTGACCACATAACATGATAATGGTAAATCTTAGGCCTACAAAAGTATACATATTTTTGATAGACTCAACGAGAGCTATCATCTGGTAGTGGGTAAACCTTTCTATCACCAACGGTTGCAATGTTCAATTTTTTTCTATCTAAAAGTGCTAAATTTAGAACGAAAAAACAATTGTAACTTTTTGAGAGATAGAGCGTTCTAATGTAGTCATGCTTATGCATTGGGATGTGCTGAATTCAACGGTGTGGTCGGTTTTCCCGTGGCGTGTACGGTTTGGCTAGAAAGTGGGAAACTATAATTTCCGCTGTTTGTCGCGTTTTTCTCGCGAACCGCGCACCTTAGAGCACCGCTTGTTTCAGAAATGAATTCCTCGGCCAATTTCCCATCCGATACCGTTTGAACCGTCAACATCGGTCGATTAGATCGGACACAGGTTGCGTTTAAAGTTTCTAACATAGTAAAATGGGTGTTTTTAGCATAATTTTTTATAATTGGGAACGTAATAACTGCCCAACCGTTCCAAATAAGTAAAATCAAATTATACCGGCGTAATCAGCGTCAAAAATTGTACCAAGAACCACAATCTTAATTTGATTGAAGGTAGTTGGGTTTTTGCCAACTGGCTAAAATTTTGTAAGAAATCACGTATTTTAAACTATAATTTTGAACTGGCACTCCTATCTCTAAAACTAGGACCCGGATCAACATGAAAGCTTTGCTATCTTACTAAAATGGGTGCGCTGATCACAAATTTACATAGGAAAAGTCTCTGTCTCTACTGGTTACCGAGTTATACTGAAATTACGATTTTTCAAATAATACAAAAATAAGCGAAATTGACCACATAACATGATGATGGTAAATCTTAGGCCTACAAAAGTATACATATTTTTGATAGACTCAACGAGAGCTATCATCTGGTAGTGGGTAAACCTTTCTATCACCAACGGTTGCAATGTTCAATTTTTTTCTATCTAAAAGTGCTAAATTTAGAACGAAAAAACAATTGTAACTTTTTGAGAGATAGAGCGTTCTAATGTAGTCATGCTTATGCATTGGGATGTGCTGAATTCAACGGTGTGGTCGGTTTTCCCGTGGCGTGTACTGTTTGGCTAGAAAGTGGGAAACCATAATTTCCGCGGTTTATCGCGTTTTTCTCGCGAACCGCGCACCTTAGAGCAACGCGGGTTTCAGAAATGAATTCCTCGGCCAATTTCCCATCCGATACCGTTTGAACCGTCAACATCGGTCGATTAGATCGGACACAGTTTGCGTTTAAAGTTTCTAACATAGTAAAATGGGTGTTTTTAGCATCATTTTTTTATAATTGGGAACGTAATAACTGCCCAACCGTTCCAAATAAGTAAAATCAAATTATACCGGCGTAATCAGCGTCAAAAATTGTACCAAGAACCACAATCTTAATTTGATTGAAGGTAGTTGGGTTTTTGCCGACTGGCTAAAATTTTGTAAGAAATCACGTATTTTAAACTATAATTTTGAACTGGCACTCCTATCTCTAAAACTAGGACCCGGATCAACATGAAAGCTTTGCTATCTTACTAAAATGGGTGCGCTGATTACAAATTTACATAGGAAAAGTCTCTGTCTCTACTGGTTACCGAGTTATACTGAAATTACGATTTTTCAAATAATACAAAAATAAGCGAAATTGACCGCATAACATGATAATGGTAAATCTTAGGCCTACAAAAGTATACATATTTTTGATAGACTCAAGGAGAGCTATCATCTGGTAGTGGGTAAACCTTTCTATCACCAACGGTTGCAATGTTCCATTTTTTTCTATCTAAAAGTGCTAAATTTAGAACGAAAAAACAATTATAACTTTTTGAGAGATAGAGCGTTGTAATGTAGTCATGCGTATGCATTGAGATGTGCTGAATTCAACGGTGTGGTCGGTTTTCCCGTGGCGTGTACGGTTTGGCTAGAAAGTGGGAAACTATAATTTCCGCGGTTTATCGCGTTTTTCTCGCGAACCGCGCACCTTAGAGCACCGCGGGTTTCAGAAATGAATTCCTCGGCCAATTTCCCATCCGATACCGTTTGAACCGTCAACATCGGTCGATTAGATCGGACACAGGTTGCGTTTAAAGTTTCTAACATAGTAAAATGGGTGTTTTTAGCATAATTTTTTATAATTGGGAACGTAATAACTGCCCAACCGTTCCAAATAAGTAAAATCAAATTATACCGGCGTAATCAGCGTCAAAAATTGTACCAAGAACCACAATCTTAATTTGATTGAAGGTAGTTGGGTTTTTGCCAACTGGCTAAAATTTTGTAAGAAATCACGTATTTTAAACTATAATTTTGAACTGGCACTCCTATCTCTAAAACTAGGACCCGGATCAACATGAAAGCTTTGCTATCTTACTAAAATGGGTGCGCTGATTACAAATTTACATAGGAAAAGTCTCTGTCTCTACTGGTTACCGAGTTATACTGAAATTACGATTTTTCAAATAATACAAAAATAAGCGAAATTGACCACATAACATGATGATGGTAAATCTTAGGCCTACAAAAGTATACATATTTTTGATAGACTCAACGAGAGCTATCATCTGGTAGTGGGTAAACCTTTCTATCACCAACGGTTGCAATGTTCAATTTTTTTCTATCTAAAAGTGCTAAATTTAGAACGAAAAAACAATTGTAACTTTTTGAGAGATAGAGCGTTCTAATGTAGTCATGCTTATGCATTGGGATGTGCTGAATTCAACGGTGTGGTCGGTTTTCCCGTGGCGTGTACTGTTTGGCTAGAAAGTGGGAAACCATAATTTCCGCGGTTTATCGCGTTTTTCTCGCGAACCGCGCACCTTAGAGCAACGCGGGTTTCAGAAATGAATTCCTCGGCCAATTTCCCATCCGATACCGTTTGAACCGTCAACATCGGTCGATTAGATCGGACACAGTTTGCGTTTAAAGTTTCTAACATAGTAAAATGGGTGTTTTTAGCATCATTTTTTTATAATTGGGAACGTAATAACTGCCCAACCGTTCCAAATAAGTAAAATCAAATTATACCGGCGTAATCAGCGTCAAAAATTGTACCAAGAACCACAATCTTAATTTGATTGAAGGTAGTTGGGTTTTTGCCGACTGGCTAAAATTTTGTAAGAAATCACGTATTTTAAACTATAATTTTGAACTGGCACTCCTATCTCTAAAACTAGGACCCGGATCAACATGAAAGCTTTGCTATCTTACTAAAATGGGTGCGCTGATTACAAATTTACATAGGAAAAGTCTCTGTCTCTACTGGTTACCGAGTTATACTGAAATTACGATTTTTCAAATAATACAAAAATAAGCGAAATTGACCGCATAACATGATAATGGTAAATCTTAGGCCTACAAAAGTATACATATTTTTGATAGACTCAAGGAGAGCTATCATCTGGTAGTGGGTAAACCTTTCTATCACCAACGGTTGCAATGTTCCATTTTTTTCTATCTAAAAGTGCTAAATTTAGAACGAAAAAACAATTATAACTTTTTGAGAGATAGAGCGTTGTAATGTAGTCATGCGTATGCATTGAGATGTGCTGAATTCAACGGTGTGGTCGGTTTTCCCGTGGCGTGTACGGTTTGGCTAGAAAGTGGGAAACTATAATTTCCGCGGTTTATCGCGTTTTTCTCGCGAACCGCGCACCTTAGAGCACCGCGGGTTTCAGAAATGAATTCCTCGGCCAATTTCCCATCCGATACCGTTTGAACCGTCAACATCGGTCGATTAGATCGGACACAGTTTGCGTTTAAAGTTTCTAACATAGTAAAATGGGTGTTTTTAGCATAATTTTTTATAATTGGGAACGTAATAACTGCCCAACCGTTCCAAATACGTAAAATCAAATTATACCGGCGTAATCAGCGTCAAAAATTGTACCAATAACCACAATCTTAATTTGATTGAAGGTAGTTGGGTTTTTGCCGACTGGCTAAAATTTTGTAAGAAATCACGTATTTTAAACTATAATTTTGAACTGGCACTCCTATCTCTAAAACTAGGACCCGGATCAACATGAAAGCTTTGCTATCTTACTAAAATGGGTGCGCTGATTACAAATTTACATAGGAAAAGTCTCTGTCTCTACTGGTTACCGAGTTATACTGAAATTACGATTTTTCAAATAATACAGAAATAAGCGAAATTGACCGCATAACATGATAATGGTAAATCTTAGGCCTACAAAAGTATACATATTTTTGATAGACTCAACGAGAGCTATCATCTGGTAGTGGGTAAACCTTTCTATCACCAACGGTTGCAATGTTCAATTTTTTTCTATCTAAAAGTGCTAAATTTAGAACGAAAAAACAATTGTAACTTTTTGAGAGATAGAGCGTTCTAATGTAGTCATGCTTATGCATTGGGATGTGCTGAATTCAACGGTGTGGTCGGTTTTCCCGTGGCGTGTATGGTTTGGCTAGAAAGTGGGAAACTATAATTTCCGCGGTTTATCGCGTTTTTCTCGCGAACCGCGCACCTTAGAGCAACGCGGGTTTCAGAAATGAATTCCTCGGCCAATTTCCCATCCGATACCGTTTGAACCGTCAACATCGGTCGATTAGATCGGACACAGTTTGCGTTTAAAGTTTCTAACATAGTAAAATGGGTGTTTTTAGCATAATTTTTTATAATTGGGAACGTAATAACTGCCCAACCGTTCCAAATAAGTAAAATGAAATTATACCGGCGTAATCAGCGTCAAAAATTGTACCAATAACCACAATCTTAATTTGATTGAAGGTAGTTGGGTTTTTGCCGACTAGCTAAAATTTTGTAAGAAATCACGTATTTTAAACTATAATTTTGAACTGGCACTCCTATCTCTAAGACTAGGACCCGGATCAACATGAAAGCTTTGCTATCTTACTAAAATGGGTGCGCTGATTACAAATTTACATAGGAAAAGTCTCTGTCTCTACTGGTTACCGAGTTATACTGAAATTACGATTTTTCAAATAATACAAAAATAAGCGAAATTGACCACATAACATGATAATGGTAAATCTTAGGCCTACAAAAGTATACATATTTTTGATAGACTCAACGAGAGCTATCATCTGGTAGTGGGTAAACCTTTCTATCACCAACGGTTGCAATGTTCAATTTTTTTCTATCTAAAAGTGCTAAATTTAGAACGAAAAAACAATTGTAACTTTTTGAGAGATAGAGCGTTCTAATGTAGTCATGCTTATGCATTGGGATGTGCTGAATTCAACGGTGTGGTCGGTTTTCCCGTGGCGTGTACGGTTTGGCTAGAAAGTGGGAAACTATAATTTCCGCTGTTTGTCGCGTTTTTCTCGCGAACCGCGCACCTTAGAGCACCGCTTGTTTCAGAAATGAATTCCTCGGCCAATTTCCCATCCGATACCGTTTGAACCGTCAACATCGGTCGATTAGATCGGACACAGGTTGCGTTTAAAGTTTCTAACATAGTAAAATGGGTGTTTTTAGCATAATTTTTTATAATTGGGAACGTAATAACTGCCCAACCGTTCCAAATAAGTAAAATCAAATTATACCGGCGTAATCAGCGTCAAAAATTGTACCAAGAACCACAATCTTAATTTGATTGAAGGTAGTTGGGTTTTTGCCAACTGGCTAAAATTTTGTAAGAAATCACGTATTTTAAACTATAATTTTGAACTGGCACTCCTATCTCTAAAACTAGGACCCGGATCAACATGAAAGCTTTGCTATCTTACTAAAATGGGTGCGCTGATTACAAATTTACATAGGAAAAGTCTCTGTCTCTACTGGTTACCGAGTTATACTGAAATTACGATTTTTCAAATAATACAAAAATAAGCGAAATTGACCACATAACATGATGATGGTAAATCTTAGGCCTACAAAAGTATACATATTTTTGATAGACTCAACGAGAGCTATCATCTGGTAGTGGGTAAACCTTTCTATCACCAACGGTTGCAATGTTCAATTTTTTTCTATCTAAAAGTGCTAAATTTAGAACGAAAAAACAATTGTAACTTTTTGAGAGATAGAGCGTTCTAATGTAGTCATGCTTATGCATTGGGATGTGCTGAATTCAACGGTGTGGTCGGTTTTCCCGTGGCGTGTACTGTTTGGCTAGAAAGTGGGAAACCATAATTTCCGCGGTTTATCGCGTTTTTCTCGCGAACCGCGCACCTTAGAGCAACGCGGGTTTCAGAAATGAATTCCTCGGCCAATTTCCCATCCGATACCGTTTGAACCGTCAACATCGGTCGATTAGATCGGACACAGTTTGCGTTTAAAGTTTCTAACATAGTAAAATGGGTGTTTTTAGCATCATTTTTTTATAATTGGGAACGTAATAACTGCCCAACCGTTCCAAATAAGTAAAATCAAATTATACCGGCGTAATCAGCGTCAAAAATTGTACCAAGAACCACAATCTTAATTTGATTGAAGGTAGTTGGGTTTTTGCCGACTGGCTAAAATTTTGTAAGAAATCACGTATTTTAAACTATAATTTTGAACTGGCACTCCTATCTCTAAAACTAGGACCCGGATCAACATGAAAGCTTTGCTATCTTACTAAAATGGGTGCGCTGATTACAAATTTACATAGGAAAAGTCTCTGTCTCTACTGGTTACCGAGTTATACTGAAATTACGATTTTTCAAATAATACAAAAATAAGCGAAATTGACCGCATAACATGATAATGGTAAATCTTAGGCCTACAAAAGTATACATATTTTTGATAGACTCAAGGAGAGCTATCATCTGGTAGTGGGTAAACCTTTCTATCACCAACGGTTGCAATGTTCCATTTTTTTCTATCTAAAAGTGCTAAATTTAGAACGAAAAAACATTTATAACTTTTTGAGAGATAGAGCGTTGTAATGTAGTCATGCGTATGCATTGAGATGTGCTGAATTCAACGGTGTGGTCGGTTTTCCCGTGGCGTGTACGGTTTGGCTAGAAAGTGGGAAACTATAATTTCCGCGGTTTATCGCGTTTTTCTCGCGAACCGCGCACCTTAGAGCAACGCGGGTTTCAGAAATGAATTCCTCGGCCAATTTCCCATCCGATACCGTTTGAACCGTCAACATCGGTCGATTAGATCGGACACAGTTTGCGTTCAAAGTTTCTAACATAGTAAAATGGGTGTTTTTAGCATCATTTTTGATAATTGGGAACGTAATAACTGCCCAACCGTTCCAAATAGGTAAAATCAAATTATACCGGCGTAATCAGCGTCAAAAATTGTATCAAGAACCACAACCTTAATTTGATTGAAGGTAGTTGGGTTTTTGCCGACTGGCTAAAATTTTGTAAGAAATCACGTATTTTAAACTATAATTTTGAACTGGCACTCCTATCTCTAAAACTAGGATCCGGATCAACATGAAAGCTTTGCTATCTTACTAAAATGGGTGCGCTGATTACAAATTTACATAGGAAAAGTATCTGTCTCTACTGGTTACCGAGCTATGCTGAAATTACGATTTTTCAAATAATACAAAAATAAGCGAAATGAACCACATAACATGAAAATGGTAAATCTTAGGCATATAAAAGTATACATATTTTTGATAGACTCAACGAGAGCTATCATCTGGTAGTGGGTAAACCGTTCTATCACCAACGGTTGCAATGTTCATTTTTTTTCTATCTAAAAGTGCTAAATTTAGAACGAAAAAACAATTATAACTTTTTGAGAGATAGAGCGTTCTAATGTAGTCATGTTTATCCATTGGGATCTGCTGAATTTAACGGTGTGGTCTGTTTTCCCGTAGCGTGTACGGTTCGGCTCCATGGTTCGGCTAGAAAGTGGGAAACTATAATTTCTGCGGTTTATCGCGTTTTTCTCGCGAACCGCGCACCTTAGAGCACCGCGGGTTTCAGAAATGAATTCCTCGGCCAATTTCCCATCCGATACCGTTTGAACCGTCAACATCGGTCGATTAGATCGGACACAGTTTGCGTTTAAAGTTTCTAACATAGTAAAATGGGTGTTTTTAGCATAATTTTTTATAATTGGGAACGTAATAACTGCCCAACCGTTCCAAATACGTAAAATCAAATTATACCGGCGTAATCAGCGTCAAAAATTGTACCAATAACCACAATCTTAATTTGATTGAAGGTAGTTGGGTTTTTGCCGACTGGCTAAAATTTTGTAAGAAATCACGTATTTTAAACTATAATTTTGAACTGGCACTCCTATCTCTAAAACTAGGACCCGGATCAACATGAAAGCTTTGCTATCTTACTAAAATGGGTGCGCTGATTACAAATTTACATAGGAAAAGTCTCTGTCTCTACTGGTTACCGAGTTATACTGAAAATACGATTTTTCAAATAATACAAAAATAAGCGAAATTGACCACATAACATGATGATGGTAAATCTTAGGCCTACAAAAGTATACATATTTTTGATAGACTCAACGAGAGCTATCATCTGGTAGTGGGTAAACCTTTCTATCACCAACGATTGCAATGTTCAATTTTTTTCTATCTAAAAGTGCTAAATTTAGAACGAAAAAACAATTATAACTTTTTGAGAGATAGAGCGTTCTAATGTAGTCATGCTTATGCATTGGGATGTGCTGAATTCAACGGTGTGGTCGGTTTTCCCGTGGCGTGTACGGTTTGGCTAGAAAGTGGGAAACTATAATTTCCGCGGTTTATCGCGTTTTTCTCGCGAACCGCGCACCTTAGAGCAACGCGGGTTTCAGAAATAAATTTGTCGGCCAATTTCCCATCCGATACCGTTTGAACCGTCAACATCGGTCGATTAGATCGGACACAGTTTGCGTTTAAAGTTTCTAACATAGTAAAATGGGTGTTTTAGCATCATTTTTTATAATTGGGAACGTAATAACTGCCCAACCGTTCCAAATAAGTAAAATCAAATTATACCGGCGTAATCAGCGTCAAAAATTGTACCAAGAACCACAATCTTAATTTGATTGAAGGTAGTTGGGTTTTTGCCGACTGGCTAAAATTTTGTAAGAAATCACGTATTTTAAACTATAATTTTGAACTGGCACTCCTATCTCTAAAACTAGGACCCGGATCAACATGAAAGCTTTGCTATCTTACTAAAATGGGTGCGCTGATTACAAATTTACATAGGAAAAGTCTCTGTCTCTACTGGTTACCGAGTTATACTGAAATTACGATTTTTCAAATAATACAAAAATAAGCGAAATTGACCACATAACATGGTAATGGTAAATCTTAGGCCT
Source organism: Melinopterus prodromus (assembly GCA_964023965.1). Classification (NCBI taxonomy): domain Eukaryota; kingdom Metazoa; phylum Arthropoda; class Insecta; order Coleoptera; family Scarabaeidae; genus Melinopterus; species Melinopterus prodromus. The sequence continues at coordinate 65,677,311 of OZ030393.1, forward strand.
ACAAAAGTATACATATTTTTGATAGACTCAACGAGAGCTATCATCTGGTAGTGGGTAAACCTTTCTATCACCAACGGTTGCAATGTTCAATTTTTTTCTATCTAAAAGTGCTAAATTTAGAACGAAAAAACAATTGTAACTTTTTGAGAGATAGAGCGTTCTAATGTAGTCATGCTTATGCATTGGGATGTGCTGAATTCAACGGTGTGGTCGGTTTTCCCGTGGCGTGTACGGTTTGGCTAGAAAGTGGGAAACTATAATTTCCGCGGTTTATCGCGTTTTTCTCCCGAACCGCGCACCTTAGAGCAACGCGGGTTTCAGAAATGAATTCCTCGGCCAATTTCCCATCCGATACCGTTTGAACCGTCAACATCGGTCGATTAGATCGGACACAGTTTGCGTTTAAAGTTTCTAACATAGTAAAATGGGTGTTTTTAGCATCACTTTTTATAATTGGGAACGTAATAACTGCCCAACCGTTCCAAATAAGTAAAATCAAATTATACCGGCGTAATCAGCGTCAAAAATTGTACCAAGAACCACAATCTTAATTTGATTGAAGGTAGTTGGGTTTTTGCCGACTGGCTAAAATTTTGTAAGAAATCACGTATTTTAAACTATAATTTTGAACTGGCACTCCTATCTCTAAGACTAGGACCCGGATCAACATGAAAGCTTTGCTATCTTACTAAAATGGGTGCGCTGATTACAAATTTACATAGGAAAAGTCTCTGTCTCTACTGGTTACCGAGTTATACTGAAATTACGATTTTTCAAATAATACAAAAATAAGCGAAATTGACCACATAACATGATAATGGTAAATCTTAGGCCTACAAAAGTATACATATTTTTGATAGACTCAACGAGAGCTATCATCTGGTAGTGGGTAAACCTTTCTATCACCAACGGTTGCAATGTTCCATTTTTTTCTATCTAAAAGTGCTAAATTTAGAACGAAAAAACAATTGTAACTTTTTGAGAGATAGAGCGTTCTAATGTAGTCATGCTTATGCATTGGGATGTGCTGAATTCAACGGTGTGGTCGGTTTTCCCGTGGCGTGTACGGTTTGGCTAGAAAGTGGGAAACTATAATTTCCGCGGTTTATCGCGTTTTTCTCGCGAACCGCGCACCTTAGAGCAACGCGGGTTTCAGAAATGAATTTGTCGGCCAATTTCCCATCCGATACCGTTTGAACCGTCAACATCGGTCGATTAGATCGGACACAGTTTGCGTTTAAAGTTTCTAACATAGTAAAATGGGTGTTTTTAGCATAATTTTTTATAATTGGGAACGTAATAACTGCCCAACCGTTCCAAATAAGTAAAATCAAATTATACCGGCCTAATCAGCGTCAAAAATTGTACCAAGAACCACAATCTTAATTTGATTGAAGGTAGTTGGGTTTTTGCCGACTGGCTAAAATTTTGTAAGAAATCACGTATTTTAAACTATAATTTTGAACTGGCACTCCTATCTCTAAGACTAGGACCCGGATCAACATGAAAGCTTTGCTATCTTACTAAAATGGGTGCGCTGATTACAAATTTACATAGGAAAAGTCTCTGTCTCTACTGGTTACCGAGTTATACTGAAATTACGATTTTATCAAATAATACAAAAATAAGCGAAATTGACCACATAACATGATAATGGTAAATCTTAGGCCTACAAAAGTATACATATTTTTGATAGACTCAACGAGAGCTATCATCTGGTAGTGGGTAAACCTTTCTATCACCAACGATTGCAATGTTCAATTTTTTTCTATCTAAAAGTGCTAAATTTAGAACGAAAAAACAATTATAACTTTTTGAGAGATAGAGCGTTCTAATGTAGTCATGCTTATGCATTGGGATGTGCTGAATTCAACGGTGTGGTCGGTTTTCCCGTGGCGTGTACGGTTTGGCTAGAAAGTGGGAAACTATAATTTCCGCGGTTTATCGCGTTTTTCTCGCGAACCGCGCACCTTAGAGCAACGCGGGTTTCAGAAATGAATTTCTCGGCCAATTTCCCATCCGATACCGTTTGAACCGTCAACATCGGTCGATTAGATCGGACACAGTTTGCGTTTAAAGTTTCTAACATAGTAAAATGGGTGTTTTTAGCATCACTTTTTATAATTGGGAACGTAATAACTGCCCAACCGTTCCAAATAAGTAAAATCAAATTATACCGGCGTAATCAGCGTCAAAAATTGTACCAAGAACCACAATCTTAATTTGATTGAAGGTAGTTGGGTTTTTGCCGACTGGCTAAAATTTTGTAAGAAATCACGTATTTTAAACTATAATTTTGAACTGGCACTCCTATCTCTAAGACTAGGACCCGGATCAACATGAAAGCTTTGCTATCTTACTAAAATGGGTGCGCTGATTACAAATTTACATAGGAAAAGTCTCTGTCTCTACTGGTTACCGAGTTATACTGAAATTACGATTTTTCAAATAATACAAAAATAAGCGAAATTGACCACATAACATGATGATGGTAAATCTTAGGCCTACAAAAGTATACATATTTTTGATAGACTCAACGAGAGCTATCATCTGGTAGTGGGTAAACCTTTCTATCACCAACGGTTGCAATGTTCTATTTTTTTCTATCTAAAAGTGCTAAATTTAGAACGAAAAAACAATTGTAACTTTTTGAGAGATAGAGCGTTCTAATGTAGTCATGCTTATGCATTGGGATGTGCTGAATTCAACGGTGTGGTCGGTTTTCCCGTGGCGTGTACGGTTTGGCTAGAAAGTGGGAAACTATAATTTCCGCGGTTTATTGCGTTTTTCTCGCGAACCGCGCACCTTAGAGCAACGCAGGTTTCAGAAATGAATTTTTCGGCCAATTTCCCATCCGATACCGTTTGAACCGTCAACATCGGTCGATTAGATCGGACACAGTTTGCGTTTAAAGTTTCTAACATAGTAAAATGGGTGTTTTTAGCATCATTTTTTATAATTGGGAACGTAATAACTGCCCAACCGTTCCAAATAAGTAAAATCAAATTATACCGGCGTAATCAGCGTCAAAAATTGTACCAAGAACCACAATCTTAATTTGATTGAAGGTAGTTGGGTTTTTGCCGACTGGCTAAAATTTTGTAAGAAATCACGTATTTTAAACTATAATTTTGAACTGGCACTCCTATCTCTAAAACTAGGACCCGGATCAACATGAAAGCTTTGCTATCTTACTAAAATGGGTGCGCTGATTACAAATTTACGTAGGAAAAGTCTCTGTCTCTACTGGTTACCGAGTTATACTGAAATTACGATTTTTCAAATAATACAAAAATAAGCGAAATTGACCACATAACATGATGATGGTAAATCTTAGGCCTACAAAAGTATACATATTTTTGATAGACTCAACGAGAGCTATCATCTGGTAGTGGGTAAACCTTTCTATCACCAACGGTTGCAATGTTCAATTTTTTTCTATCTAAAAGTGCTAAATTTTGAACGAAAAAACAATTGTAACTTTTTGAGAGATAGAGCGTTCTAATGTAGTCATGCTTATGCATTGGGATGTGCTGAATTCAACGGTGTGGTCGGTTTTCCCGTGGCGTGTACGGTTTGGCTAGAAAGTGGGAAACTATAATTTCCGCGGTTTATCGCGTTTTTCTCGCGAACCGCGCACCTTAGAGCACCGCGGGTTTCAGAAATGAATTCCTCGGCCAATTTCCCATCCGATACCGTTTGAACCGTCAACATCGGTCGATTAGATCGGACACAGTTTGCGTTTAAAGTTTCTAACATAGTAAAATGGGTGTTTTTAGCATCACTTTTTATAATTGGGAACGTAATAACTGCCCAACCGTTCCAAATAAGTAAAATCAAATTATACCGGCGTAATCAGCGTCAAAAATTGTACCAAGAACCACAATCTTAATTTGATTGAAGGTAGTTGGGTTTTTGCCGACTGGCTAAAATTTTGTAAGAAATCACGTATTTTAAACTATAATTTTGAACTGGCACTCCTATCTCTAAGACTAGGACCCGGATCAACATGAAAGCTTTGCTATCTTACTAAAATGGGTGCGCTGATTACAAATTTACATAGGAAAAGTCTCTGTCTCTACTGGTTACCGAGTTATACTGAAATTACGATTTTTCAAATAATACAAAAATAAGCGAAATTGACCACATAACATGATAATGGTAAATCTTAGGCCTACAAAAGTATACATATTTTTGATAGACTCAACGAGAGCTATCATCTGGTAGTGGGTAAACCTTTCTGTCACCAACGGTTGCAATGTTCAATTTTTTTCTATCTAAAAGTGCTTAATTTAGAACGAAAAAACAATTGTAACTTTTTGAGAGATAGAGCGTTCTAATGTAGTCATGCTTATGCATTGGGATGTGCTGAATTCAACGGTGTGGTCGGTTTTCCCGTGGCGTGTACGGTTTGGCTAGAAAGTGGGAAACTATAATTTCCGCGGTTTATCGCGTTTTTCTCGCGAACCGCGCACCTTAGAGCAACGCGGGTTTCAGAAATGAATTCCTCGGCCAATTTCCCATCCGATACCGTTTGAACCGTCAACATCGGTCGATTAGATCGGACACAGTTTGCGTTTAAAGTTTCTAACATAGTAAAATGGGTGTTTTTAGCATAATTTTTTATAATTGGGAACGTAATAACTGCCCAACCGTTCCAAATACGTAAAATCAAATTATACCGGCGTAATCAGCGTCAAAAATTGTACCAATAACCACAATCTTAATTTGATTGAAGGTAGTTGGGTTTTTGCCGACTGGCTAAAATTTTGTAAGAAATCACGTATTTTAAACTATAATTTTGAACTGGCACTCCTATCTCTAAAACTAGGACCCGGATCAACATGAAAGCTTTGCTATCTTACTAAAATGGGTGCGCTGATTACAAATTTACATAGGAAAAGTCGCTGTCTCTACTGGTTACCGAGTTATACTGAAATTACGATTTTTCAAATAATACAAAAATAAGCGAAATTGACCACATAACATGATGATGGTAAATCTTAGGCCTACAAAAGTATACATATTTTTGATAGACTCAACGAGAGCTATCATCTGGTAGTGGGTAAACCTTTCTATCACCAACGGTTGCAATGTTCAATTTTTTTCTATCTAAAAGTGCTAAATTTAGAACGAAAAAACAATTGTAACTTTTTGAGAGATAGAGCGTTCTAATGTAGTCATGCTTATGCATTGGGATGTGCTGAATTCAACGGTGTGGTCGGTTTTCCCGTGGCGTGTACGGTTTGGCTAGAAAGTGGGAAACTATAATTTCCGCGGTTTATCGCGTTTTTCTCGCGAACCGCGCACCTTAGAGCAACGCGGGTTTCAGAAATGAATTCCTCGGCCAATTTCCCATCCGATACCGTTTGAACCGTCAACATCGGTCGATTAGATCGGACACAGTTTGCGTTTAAAGTTTCTAACATAGTAAAATGGGTGTTTTTAGCATCATTTTTTATAATTGGGAACGTAATAACTGCCCAACCGTTCCAAATAAGTAAAATCAAATTATACCGGCGTAATCAGCGTCAAAAATTGTACCAAGAACCACAATCTTAATTTGATTGAAGGTAGTTGGGTTTTTGCCGACTGGCTAAAATTTTGTAAGAAATCACGTATTTTAAACTATAATTTTGAACTGGCACTCCTATCTCTAAAACTAGGACCCGGATCAACATGAAAGCTTTGCTATCTTACTAAAATGGGTGCGCTGATTACAAATTTACATAGGAAAAGTCTCTGTCTCTACTGGTTACCGAGTTATACTGAAATTACGATTTTTCAAATAATACAAAAATAAGCGAAATTGACCACATAACATGATAATGGTAAATCTTAGGCCTACAAAAGTATACATATTTTTGATAGACTCAACGAGAGCTATCATCTGGTAGTGGGTAAACCTTTCTGTCACCAACGGTTGCAATGTTCAATTTTTTTCTATCTAAAAGTGCTTAATTTAGAACGAAAAAACAATTGTAACTTTTTGAGAGATAGAGCGTTCTAATGTAGTCATGCTTATGCATTGGGATGTGCTGAATTCAACGGTGTGGTCGGTTTTCCCGTGGCGTGTACGGTTTGGCTAGAAAGTGGGAAACTATAATTTCCGCGGTTTATCGCGTTTTTCTCGCGAACCGCGCACCTTAGAGCAACGCGGGTTTCAGAAATGAATTCCTCGGCCAATTTCCCATCCGATACCGTTTGAACCGTCAACATCGGTCGATTAGATCGGACACAGTTTGCGTTTAAAGTTTCTAACATAGTAAAATGGGTGTTTTTAGCATCATTTTTTATAATTGGGAACGTAATAACTGCCCAACCGTTCCAAATAAGTAAAATCAAATTATACCGGCGCAATCAGCGTCAAAAATTGTACCAAGAACCACAATCTTAATTTGATTGAAGGTAGTTGGGTTTTTGCCGACTGGCTAAAATTTTGTAAGAAATCACGTATTTTAAACTATAATTTTGAACTGGCACTCCTATCTCTAAAACTAGGACCCGGATCAACATGAAAGCTTTGCTATCTTACTAAAATGGGTGCGCTGATTACAAATTTACATAGGAAAAGTCTCTGTCTCTACTGGTTACCGAGTTATACTGAAATTACGATTTTTCAAATAATACAAAAATAAGCGAAATTGACCACATAACATGATAATGGTAAATCTTAGGCCTACAAAAGTATACATATTTTTGATAGACTCAACGAGAGCTATCATCTGGTAGTGGGTAAACCTTTCTATCACCAACGGTTGCAATGTTCCATTTTTTTCTATCTAAAAGTGCTAAATTTAGAACGAAAAAACAATTATAACTTTTTGAGAGATAGAGCGTTGTAATGTAGTCATGCGTATGCATTGAGATGTGCTGAATTCAACGGTGTGGTCGGTTTTCCCGTGGCGTGTACGGTTTGGCTAGAAAGTGGGAAACTATAATTTCCGCGGTTTATCGCGTTTTTCTCGCGAACCGCGCACCTTAGAGCACCGCGGGTTTCAGAAATGAATTCCTCGGCCAATTTCCCATCCGATACCGTTTGAACCGTCAACATCGGTCGATTAGATCGGACACAGTTTGCGTTTAAAGTTTCTAACATAGTAAAATGGGTGTTTTTAGCATCACTTTTTATAATTGGGAACGTAATAACTGCCCAACCGTTCCAAATAAGTAAAATCGAATTATACCGGCGTAATCAGCGTCAAAAATTGTACCAAGAACCACAATCTTAATTTGATTGAAGGTAGTTGGGTTTTTGCCGACTGGCTAAAATTTTGTAAGAAATCACGTATTTTAAACTATAATTTTGAACTGGCACTCCTATCTCTAAAACTAGGACCCGGATCAACATGAAAGCTTTGCTATCTTACTAAAATGGGTGCGCTGATTACAAATTTACATAGGAAAAGTCTCTGTCTCTACTGGTTACCGAGTTATACTGAAATTACGATTTTTCAAATAATACAAAAATAAGCGAAATTGACCACATAACATGATAATGGTAAATCTTAGGCCTACAAAAGTATACATATTTTTGATAGACTCAACGAGAGCTATCATCTGGTAGTGGGTAAACCTTTCTATCACCAACGGTTGCAATGTTCCATTTTTTTCTATCTAAAAGTGCTAAATTTAGAACGAAAAAACAATTATAACTTTTTGAGAGATAGAGCGTTGTAATGTAGTCATGCGTATGCATTGAGATGTGCTGAATTCAACGGTGTGGTCGGTTTTCCCGTGGCGTGTACGGTTTGGCTAGAAAGTGGGAAACTATAATTTCCGCGGTTTATCGCGTTTTTCTCGCGAACCGCGCACCTTAGAGCACCGCGGGTTTCAGAAATGAATTCCTCGGCCAATTTCCCATCCGATACCGTTTGAACCGTCAACATCGGTCGATTAGATCGGACACAGTTTGCGTTTAAAGTTTCTAACATAGTAAAATGGGTGTTTTTAGCATCACTTTTTATAATTGGGAACGTAATAACTGCCCAACCGTTCCAAATAAGTAAAATCGAATTATACCGGCGTAATCAGCGTCAAAAATTGTACCAAGAACCACAATCTTAATTTGATTGAAGGTAGTTGGGTTTTTGCCGACTGGCTAAAATTTTGTAAGAAATCACGTATTTTAAACTATAATTTTGAACTGGCACTCCTATCTCTAAAACTAGGACCCGGATCAACATGAAAGCTTTGCTATCTTACTAAAATGGGTGCGCTGATTACAAATTTACATAGGAAAAGTCTCTGTCTCTACTGGTTACCGAGTTATACTGAAATTACGATTTTTCAAATAATACAAAAATAAGCGAAATTGACCACATAACATGATGATGGTAAATCTTAGGCCTACAAAAGTATACATATTTTTGATAGACTCAACGAGAGCTATCATCTGGTAGTGGGTAAACCTTTCTATCACCAACGGTTGCAATGTTCAATTTTTTTCTATCTAAAAGTGCTAAATTTTGAACGAAAAAACAATTGTAACTTTTTGAGAGATAGAGCGTTCTAATGTAGTCATGCTTATGCATTGGGATGTGCTGAATTCAACGGTGTGGTCGGTTTTCCCGTGGCGTGTACGGTTTGGCTAGAAAGTGGGAAACTATAATTTCCGCGGTTTATCGCGTTTTTCTCGCGAACCGCGCACCTTAGAGCACCGCGGGTTTCAGAAATGAATTCCTCGGCAAATTTCCCATCCGATACCGTTTGAACCGTCAACATCGGTCGATTAGATCGGACACAGTTTGCGTTTAAAGTGTCTAACATAGTAAAATGGGTGTTTTTAGCATAATTTTGTATAATTGGGAACGTAATAACTGCCCAACCGTTCCAAATAAGTAAAATCAAATTATACCGGCGTAATCAGCGTCAAAAATTGTACCAAGAACCACAATCTTAATTTGATTGAAGGTAGTTGGGTTTTTGCCGACTGGCTAAAATTTTGTAAGAAATCACGTATTTTAAACTATAATTTTGAACTGGCACTCCTATCTCTAAAACTAGGACCCGGATCAACATGAAAGCTTTGCTATCTTACTAAAATGGGTGCGCTGATTACAAATTTACATAGGAAAAGTCTCTGTCTCTACTGGTTACCGAGTTATACTGAAATTACGATTTTTCAAATAATACAAAAATAAGCGAAATTGACCACATAACATGATGATGGTAAATCTTAGGCCTACAAAAGTATACATATTTTTGATAGACTCAACGAGAGCTATCATCTGGTAGTGGGTAAACCTTTCTATCACCAACGGTTGCAATGTTCAATTTTTTTCTATCTAAAAGTGCTAAATTTAGAACGAAAAAACAATTGTAACTTTTTGAGAGATAGAGCGTTCTAATGTAGTCATGCTTATGCATTGGGATGTGCTGAATTCAACGGTGTGGTTGGTTTTCCCGTGGCGTGTACGGTTTGGCTAGAAAGTGGGAAACTATAATTTCCGCGGTTTATCGCGTTTTTCTCGCGAACCGCGCACCTTAGAGCACCGCGGGTTTCAGAAATGAATTCCTCGGCCAATTTCCCATCCGATACCGTTTGAACCGTCAACATCGGTCGATTAGATCGGACACAGTTTGCGTTTAAAGTTTCTAACATAGTAAAATGGGTGTTTTTAGCATCACTTTTTATAATTGGGAACGTAATAACTGCCCAACCGTTCCAAATAAGTAAAATCAAATTATACCGGCGTAATCAGCGTCAAAAATTGTACCAAGAACCACAATCTTAATTTGATTGAAGGTAGTTGGGTTTTTGCCGGCTGGCTAAAATTTTGTAAGAAATCACGTATTTTAAACTATAATTTTGAACTGGCACTCCTATCTCTAAGACTAGGACCCGGATCAACATGAAAGCTTTGCTATCTTACTAAAATGGGTGCGCTGATTACAAATTTACATAGGAAAAGTCTCTGTCTCTACTGGTTACCGAGTTATACTGAAATTACGATTTTTCAAATAATACAAAAATAAGCGAAATTGACCACATAACATGATAATGGTAAATCTTAGGCCTACAAAAGTATACATATTTTTGATAGACTCAACGAGAGCTATCATCTGGTAGTGGGTAAACCTTTCTGTCACCAACGGTTGCAATGTTCAATTTTTTTCTATCTAAAAGTGCTTAATTTAGAACGAAAAAACAATTGTAACTTTTTGAGAGATAGAGCGTTCTAATGTAGTCATGCTTATGCATTGGGATGTGCTGAATTCAACGGTGTGGTCGGTTTTCCCGTGGCGTGTACGGTTTGGCTAGAAAGTGGGAAACTATAATTTCCGCGGTTTATCGCGTTTTTCTCGCGAACCGCGCACCTTAGAGCAACGCGGGTTTCAGAAATGAATTCCTCGGCCAATTTCCCATCCGATACCGTTTGAACCGTCAACATCGGTCGATTAGATCGGACACAGTTTGCGTTTAAAGTTTCTAACATAGTAAAATGGGTGTTTTTAGCATCATTTTTTATAATTGGGAACGTAATAACTGCCCAACCGTTCCAAATAAGTAAAATCAAATTATACCGGCGCAATCAGCGTCAAAAATTGTACCAAGAACCACAATCTTAATTTGATTGAAGGTAGTTGGGTTTTTGCCGACTGGCTAAAATTTTGTAAGAAATCACGTATTTTAAACTATAATTTTGAACTGGCACTCCTATCTCTAAAACTAGGACCCGGATCAACATGAAAGCTTTGCTATCTTACTAAAATGGGTGCGCTGATTACAAATTTACATAGGAAAAGTCTCTGTCTCTACTGGTTACCGAGTTATACTGAAATTACGATTTTTCAAATAATACAAAAATAAGCGAAATTGACCACATAACATGATAATGGTAAATCTTAGGCCTACAAAAGTATACATATTTTTGATAGACTCAACGAGAGCTATCATCTGGTAGTGGGTAAACCTTTCTATCACCAACGGTTGCAATGTTCCATTTTTTTCTATCTAAAAGTGCTAAATTTAGAACGAAAAAACAATTATAACTTTTTGAGAGATAGAGCGTTGTAATGTAGTCATGCGTATGCATTGAGATGTGCTGAATTCAACGGTGTGGTCGGTTTTCCCGTGGCGTGTACGGTTTGGCTAGAAAGTGGGAAACTATAATTTCCGCGGTTTATCGCGTTTTTCTCGCGAACCGCGCACCTTAGAGCACCGCGGGTTTCAGAAATGAATTCCTCGGCCAATTTCCCATCCGATACCGTTTGAACCGTCAACATCGGTCGATTAGATCGGACACAGTTTGCGTTTAAAGTTTCTAACATAGTAAAATGGGTGTTTTTAGCATAATTTTTTATAATTGGGAACGTAATAACTGCCCAACCGTTCCAAATACGTAAAATCAAATTATACCGGCGTAATCAGCGTCAAAAATTGTACCAATAACCACAATCTTAATTTGATTGAAGGTAGTTGGGTTTTTGCCGACTGGCTAAAATTTTGTAAGAAATCACGTATTTTAAACTATAATTTTGAACTGGCACTCCTATCTCTAAAACTAGGACCCGGATCAACATGAAAGCTTTGCTATCTTACTAAAATGGGTGCGCTGATTACAAATTTACATAGGAAAAGTCTCTGTCTCTACTGGTTACCGAGTTATACTGAAATTACGATTTTTCAAATAATACAAAAATAAGCGAAATTGACCACATAACATGATGATGGTAAATCTTAGGCCTACAAAAGTATACATATTTTTGATAGACTCAACGAGAGCTATCATCTGGTAGTGGGTAAACCTTTCTATCACCAACGGTTGCAATGTTCCATTTTTTTCTATCTAAAAGTGCTAAATTTAGAACGAAAAAACAATTATAACTTTTTGAGAGATAGAGCGTTCTAATGTAGTCATGCTTATGCATTGGGATGTGCTGAATTCAACGGTGTGGTCGGTTTTCCCGTGGCGTGTACGGTTTGGCTAGAAAGTGGGAAACTATAATTTCCGCGGTTTATCGCGTTTTTCTCGCGAACCGCGCACCTTAGAGCACCGCGGGTTTCAGAAATGAATTCCTCGGCCAATTTCCCATCCGATACCGTTTGAACCGTCAACATCGGTCGATTAGATCGGACACAGTTTGCGTTTAAAGTTTCTAACATAGTAAAATGGGTGTTTTTAGCATAATTTTTTATAATTGGGAACGTAATAACTGCCCAACCGTTCCAAATACGTAAAATCAAATTATACCGGCGTAATCAGCGTCAAAAATTGTACCAATAACCACAATCTTAATTTGATTGAAGGTAGTTGGGTTTTTGCCGACTGGCTAAAATTTTGTAAGAAATCACGTATTTTAAACTATAATTTTGAACTGGCACTCCTATCTCTAAAACTAGGACCCGGATCAACATGAAAGCTTTGCTATCTTACTAAAATGGGTGCGCTGATTACAAATTTACATAGGAAAAGTCTCTGTCTCTACTGGTTACCGAGTTATACTGAAATTACGATTTTTCAAATAATACAAAAATAAGCGAAATTGACCACATAACATGATGATGGTAAATCTTAGGCCTACAAAAGTATACATATTTTTGATAGACTCAACGAGAGCTATCATCTGGTAGTGGGTAAACCTTTCTATCACCAACGGTTGCAATGTTCAATTTTTTTCTATCTAAAAGTGCTAAATTTAGAACGAAAAAACAATTGTAACTTTTTGAGAGATAGAGCGTTCTAATGTAGTCATGCTTATGCATTGGTATGTGCTGAATTCAACGGTGTGGTCGGTTTTCCCGTGGCGTGTACGGTTTGGCTAGAAAGTGGGAAACTATAATTTCCGCGGTTTATCGCGTTTTTCTCGCGAACCGCGCACCTTAGAGCAACGCGGGTTTCAGAAATGAATTCCTCGGCCAATTTCCCATCCGATACCGTTTGAACCGTCAACATCGGTCGATTAGATCGGACACAGTTTGCGTTTAAAGTTTCTAACATAGTAAAATGGGTGTTTTTAGCATCATTTTTTATAATTGGGAACGTAATAACTGCCCAACCGTTCCAAATAAGTAAAATCAAATTATACGGGCGCAATCAGCGTCAAAAATTGTACCAAGAACCACAATCTTAATTTGATTGAAGGTAGTTGGGTTTTTGCCGACTGGCTAAAATTTTGTAAGAAATCACGTATTTTAAACTATAATTTTGAACTGGCACTCCTATCTCTAAAACTAGGACCCGGATCAACATGAAAGCTTTGCTATCTTACTAAAATGGGTGCGCTGATTACAAATTTACATAGGAAAAGTCTCTGTCTCTACTGGTTACCGAGTTATACTGAAATTACGATTTTTCAAATAATACAAAAATAAGCGAAATTGACCACATAACATGATAATGGTAAATCTTAGGCCTACAAAAGTATACATATTTTTGATAGACTCAACGAGAGCTATCATCTGGTAGTGGGTAAACCTTTCTATCACCAACGGTTGCAATGTTCCATTTTTTTCTATCTAAAAGTGCTAAATTTAGAACGAAAAAACAATTATAACTTTTTGAGAGATAGAGCGTTGTAATGTAGTCATGCGTATGCATTGAGATGTGCTGAATTCAACGGTGTGGTCGGTTTTCCCGTGGCGTGTACGGTTTGGCTAGAAAGTGGGAAACTATAATTTCCGCGGTTTATCGCGTTTTTCTCGCGAACCGCGCACCTTAGAGCACCGCGGGTTTCAGAAATGAATTCCTCGGCCAATTTCCCATCCGATACCGTTTGAACCGTCAACATCGGTCGATTAGATCGGACACAGTTTGCGTTTAAAGTTTCTAACATAGTAAAATGGGTGTTTTTAGCATAATTTTTTATAATTGGGAACGTAATAACTGCCCAACCGTTCCAAATACGTAAAATCAAATTATACCGGCGTAATCAGCGTCAAAAATTGTACCAATAACCACAATCTTAATTTGATTGAAGGTAGTTGGGTTTTTGCCGACTGGCTAAAATTTTGTAAGAAATCACGTATTTTAAACTATAATTTTGAACTGGCACTCCTATCTCTAAAACTAGGACCCGGATCAACATGAAAGCTTTGCTATCTTACTAAAATGGGTGCGCTGATTACAAATTTACATAGGAAAAGTCTCTGTATCTACTGGTTACCGAGTTATACTGAAATTACGATTTTTCAAATAATACAAAAATAAGCGAAATTGACCACATAACATGATAATGGTAAATCTTAGAAAGTGGGAAACTATAATTTCCGCGGTTTATCGCGTTTTTCTCGCGAACCGCGCACCTTAGAGCACCGCGGGTTTCAGAAATGAATTCCTCGGCCAATTTCCCATCCGATACCGTTTGAACCGTCAACATCGGTCGATTAGATCGGACACAGTTTGCGTTTAAAGTTTCTAACATAGTAAAATGGGTGTTTTTAGCATAATTTTTTATAATTGGGAACGTAATAACTGCCCAACCGTTCCAAATACGTAAAATCAAATTATACCGGCGTAATCAGCGTCAAAAATTGTACCAAGAACCACAATCTTAATTTGATTGAAGGTAGTTGGGTTTTTGCCGACTGGCTAAAATTTTGTAAGAAATCACGTATTTTAAACTATAATTTTGAACTGGCACTCCTATCTCTAAAACTAGGACCCGGATCAACATGAAAGCTTTGCTATCTTACTAAAATGGGTGCGCTGATTACAAATTTACATAGGAAAAGTCTCTGTCTCTACTGGTTACCGAGTTATACTGAAATTACGATTTTTCAAATAATACAAAAATAAGCGAAATTGACCACATAACATGATGATGGTAAATCTTAGGCCTACAAAAGTATACATATTTTTGATAGACTCAACGAGAGCTATCATCTGGTAGTGGGTAAACCTTTCTATCACCAACGGTTGCAATGTTCAATTTTTTTCTATCTAAAAGTGCTAAATTTAGAACGAAAAAACAATTGTAACTTTTTGAGAGATAGAGCGTTCTAATGTAGTCATGCTTATGCATTGGGATGTGCTGAATTCAACGGTGTGGTCGGTTTTCCCGTGGCGTGTACGGTTTGGCTAGAAAGTGGGAAACTATAATTTCCGCGGTTTATCGCGTTTTTCTCGCGAACCGCGCACCTTAGAGCACCGCGGGTTTCAGAAATGAATTCCTCGGCCAATTTCCCATCCGATACCGTTTGAACCGTCAACATCGGTCGATTAGATCGGACACAGTTTGCGTTTAAAGTTTCTAACATAGTAAAATGGGTGTTTTTAGCATCACTTTTTATAATTGGGAACGTAATAACTGCCCAACCGTTCCAAATAAGTAAAATCAAATTATACCGGCGTAATCAGCGTCAAAAATTGTACCAAGAACCACAATCTTAATTTGATTGAAGGTAGTTGGGTTTTTGCCGACTGGCTAAAATTTTGTAAGAAATCACGTATTTTAAACTATAATTTTGAACTGGCACTCCTATCTCTAAGACTAGGACCCGGATCAACATGAAAGCTTTGCTATCTTACTAAAATGGGTGCGCTGATTACAAATTTACATAGGAAAAGTCTCTGTCTCTACTGGTTACCGAGTTATACTGAAATTACGATTTTTCAAATAATACAAAAATAAGCGAAATTGACCACATAACATGATAATGGTAAATCTTAGGCCTACAAAAGTATACATATTTTTGATAGACTCAACGAGAGCTATCATCTGGTAGTGGGTAAACCTTTCTGTCACCAACGGTTGCAATGTTCAATTTTTTTCTATCTAAAAGTGCTTAATTTAGAACGAAAAAACAATTGTAACTTTTTGAGAGATAAAGCGTTCTAATGTAGTCATGCTTATGCATTGGGATGTGCTGAATTCAACGGTGTGGTCGGTTTTCCCGTGGCGTGTACGGTTTGGCTAGAAAGTGGGAAACTATAATTTCCGCGGTTTATCGCGTTTTTCTCGCGAACCGCGCACCTTAGAGCAACGCGGGTTTCAGAAATGAATTCCTCGGCCAATTTCCCATCCGATACCGTTTGAACCGTCAACATCGGTCGATTAGATCGGACACAGTTTGCGTTTAAAGTTTCTAACATAGTAAAATGGGTGTTTTTAGCATCATTTTTTATAATTGGGAACGTAATAACTGCCCAACCGTTCCAAATAAGTAAAATCAAATTATACCGGCGCAATCAGCGTCAAAAATTGTACCAAGAACCACAATCTTAATTTGATTGAAGGTAGTTGGGTTTTTGCCGACTGGCTAAAATTTTGTAAGAAATCACGTATTTTAAACTATAATTTTGAACTGGCACTCCTATCTCTAAAACTAGGACCCGGATCAACATGAAAGCTTTGCTATCTTACTAAAATGGGTGCGCTGATTACAAATTTACATAGGAAAAGTCTCTGTCTCTACTGGTTACCGAGTTATACTGAAATTACGATTTTTCAAATAATACAAAAATAAGCGAAATTGACCACATAACATGATAATGGTAAATCTTAGGCCTACAAAAGTATACATATTTTTGATAGACTCAACGAGAGCTATCATCTGGTAGTGGGTAAACCTTTCTATCACCAACGGTTGCAATGTTCCATTTTTTTCTATCTAAAAGTGCTAAATTTAGAACGAAAAAACAATTATAACTTTTTGAGAGATAGAGCGTTGTAATGTAGTCATGCGTATGCATTGAGATGTGCTGAATTCAACGGTGTGGTCGGTTTTCCCGTGGCGTGTACGGTTTGGCTAGAAAGTGGGAAACTATAATTTCCGCGGTTTATCGCGTTTTTCTCGCGAACCGCGCACCTTAGAGCACCGCGGGTTTCAGAAATGAATTCCTCGGCCAATTTCCCATCCGATACCGTTTGAACCGTCAACATCGGTCGATTAGATCGGACACAGTTTGCGTTTAAAGTTTCTAACATAGTAAAATGGGTGTTTTTAGCATAATTTTTTATAATTGGGAACGTAATAACTGCCCAACCGTTCCAAATACGTAAAATCAAATTATACCGGCGTAATCAGCGTCAAAAATTGTACCAATAACCACAATCTTAATTTGATTGAAGGTAGTTGGGTTTTTGCCGACTGGCTAAAATTTTGTAAGAAATCACGTATTTTAAACTATAATTTTGAACTGGCACTCCTATCTCTAAAACTAGGACCCGGATCAACATGAAAGCTTTGCTATCTTACTAAAATGGGTGCGCTGATTACAAATTTACATAGGAAAAGTCTCTGTCTCTACTGGTTACCGAGTTATACTGAAATTACGATTTTTCAAATAATACAAAAATAAGCGAAATTGACCACATAACATGATGATGGTAAATCTTAGGCCTACAAAAGTATACATATTTTTGATAGACTCAACGAGAGCTATCATCTGGTAGTGGGTAAACCTTTCTATCACCAACGGTTGCAATGTTCAATTTTTTTCTATCTAAAAGTGCTAAATTTAGAACGAAAAAACAATTGTAACTTTTTGAGAGATAGAGCGTTCTAATGTAGTCATGCTTATGCATTGGGATGTGCTGAATTCAACGGTGTGGTCGGTTTTCCCGTGGCGTGTACGGTTTGGCTAGAAAGTGGAAAACTATAATTTCCGCGGTTTATCGCGTTTTTCTCGCGAACCGCGCACCCTAGAGCAACGCGGGTTTCAGAAATGAATTCCTCGGCCAATTTCCCATCCGATACCGTTTGAACAGTCAACATCGGTCGATTAGATCGGACACAGTTTGCGTTTAAAGTTTCTAACATAGTAAAATGGGTGTTTTTAGCATCATTTTTTATAATTGGGAACGTAATAACTGCCCAACCGTTCCAAATAAGTAAAATCAAATTATACCGGCGTAATCAGCGTCAAAAATTGTACCAAGAACCACAATCTTAATTTGATTGAAGGTAGTTGGGTTTTTGCCGACTGGCTAAAATTTTGTAAGAAATCACGTATTTTAAACTATAATTTTGAACTGGCACTCCTATCTCTAAAACTAGGACCCGGATCAACATGAAAGCTTTGCTATCTTACTAAAATGGGTGCGCTGATTACAAATTTACATAGGAAAAGTCTCTGTCTCTACTGGTTACCGAGTTATACTGAAATTACGATTTTTCAAATAATACAAAAATAAGCGAAATTGACCACATAACATGATGATGGTAAATCTTAGGCCTACAAAAGTATACATATTTTTGATAGACTCAACGAGAGCTATCATCTGGTAGTGGGTAAACCTTTCTATCACCAACGGTTGCAATGTTCAATTTTTTTCTATCTAAAAGTGCTAAATTTAGAACGAAAAAACAATTGTAACTTTTTGAGAGATAGAGCGTTCTAATGTAGTCATGCTTATGCATTGGGATGTGCTGAATTCAACGGTGTGGTCGGTTTTCCCGTGGCGTGTACGGTTTGGCTAGAAAGTGGGAAACTATAATTTCCGCGGTTTATCGCGTTTTTCTCGCGAACCGCGCACCTTAGAGCACCGCGGGTTTCAGAAATGAATTCCTCGGCCAATTTCCCATCCGATACCGTTTGAACCGTCAACATCGGTCGATTAGATCGGACACAGTTTGCGTTTAAAGTGTCTAACATAGTAAAATGGGTGTTTTTAGCATAATTTTTTATAATTGGGAACGTAATAACTGCCCAACCGTTCCAAATAAGTAAAATCAAATTATACCGGCGTAATCAGCGTCAAAAATTGTACCAAGAACCACAATCTTAATTTGATTGAAGGTAGTTGGGTTTTTGCCGACTGGCTAAAATTTTGTAAGAAATCACGTATTTTAAACTATAATTTTGAACTGGCACTCCTATCTCTAAAACTAGGACCCGGATCAACATGAAAGCTTTGCTATCTTACTAAAATGGGTGCGCTGATTACAAATTTACATAGGAAAAGTCTCTGTCTCTACTGGTTACCGAGTTATACTGAAATTACGATTTTTCAAATAATACAAAAATAAGCGAAATTGACCACATAACATGATGATGGTAAATCTTAGGCCTACAAAAGTATACATATTTTTGATAGACTCAACGAGAGCTATCATCTGGTAGTGGGTAAACCTTTCTATCACCAACGGTTGCAATGTTCAATTTTTTTCTATCTAAAAGTGCTAAATTTAGAACGAAAAAACAATTGTAACTTTTTGAGAGATAGAGCGTTCTAATGTAGTCATGCTTATGCATTGGGATGTGCTGAATTCAACGGTGTGGTCGGTTTTCCCGTGGCGTGTACGGTTTGGCTAGAAAGTGGGAAACTATAATTTCCGCGGTTTATCGCGTTTTTCTCGCGAACCGCGCACCTTAGAGCACCGCGGGTTTCAGAAATGAATTCCTCGGCCAATTTCCCATCCGATACCGTTTGAACCGTCAACATCGGTCGATTAGATCGGACACAGTTTGCGTTTAAAGTTTCTAACATAGTAAAATGGGTGTTTTTAGCATCATTTTTTATAATTGGGAACATAATAACTGCCCAACCGTTCCAAATAAGTAAAATCAAATTATACCGGCGCAATCAGCGTCAAAAATTGTACCAAGAACCACAATCTTAATTTGATTGAAGGCAGTTGGGTTTTTGCCGACTGGCTAAAATTTTGTAAGAAATCACGTATTTTAAACTATAATTTTGAACTGGCACTCCTATCTCTAAAACTAGGACCCGGATCAACATGAAAGCTTTGCTATCTTACTAAAATGGGTGCGCTGATTACAAATTTACATAGGAAAAGTCTCTGTCTCTACTGGTTACCGAGTTATACTGAAATTACGATTTTTCAAATAATACAAAAATAAGCGAAATTGACCACATAACATGATGATGGTAAATCTTAGGCCTACAAAAGTATACATATTTTTGATAGACTCAACGAGAGCTATCATCTGGTAGTGGGTAAACCTTTCTGTCACCAACGGTTGCAATGTTCAATTTTTTTCTATCTAAAAGTGCTTAATTTAGAACGAAAAAACAATTGTAACTTTTTGAGAGATAGAGCGTTCTAATGTAGTCATGCTTATGCATTGGGATGTGCTGAATTCAACGGTGTGGTCGGTTTTCCCGTGGCGTGTACGGTTTGGCTAGAAAGTGGGAAACTATAATTTCCGCGGTTTATCGCGTTTTTCTCGCGAACCGCGCACCTTAGAGCAACGCGGGTTTCAGAAATGAATTCCTCGGCCAATTTCCCATCCGATACCGTTTGAACCGTCAACATCGGTCGATTAGATCGGACACAGTTTGCGTTTAAAGTTTCTAACATAGTAAAATGGGTGTTTTTAGCATCATTTTTTATAATTGGGAACATAATAACTGCCCAACCGTTCCAAATAAGTAAAATCAAATTATACCGGCGCAATCAGCGTCAAAAATTGTACCAAGAACCACAATCTTAATTTGATTGAAGGTAGTTGGGTTTTTGCCGACTGGCTAAAATTTTGTAAGAAATCACGTATTTTAAACTATAATTTTGAACTGGCACTCCTATCTCTAAAACTAGGACCCGGATCAACATGAAAGCTTTGCTATCTTACTAAAATGGGTGCGCTGATTACAAATTTACATAGGAAAAGTCTCTGTCTCTACTGGTTACCGAGTTATACTGAAATTACGATTTTTCAAATAATACAAAAATAAGCGAAATTGACCACATAACATGATGATGGTAAATCTTAGGCCTACAAAAGTATACATATTTTTGATAGACTCAACGAGAGCTATCATCTGGTAGTGGGTAAACCTTTCTATCACCAACGGTTGCAATGTTCAATTTTTTTCTATCTAAAAGTGCTAAATTTAGAACGAAAAAACAATTGTAACTTTTTGAGAGATAGAGCGTTCTAATGTAGTCATGCTTATGCATTGGGATGTGCTGAATTCAACGGTGTGGTCGGTTTTCCCGTGGCGTGTACGGTTTGGCTAGAAAGTGGGAAACTATAATTTCCGCGGTTTATCGCGTTTTTCTCGCGAACCGCGCACCCTAGAGCAACGCGGGTTTCAGAAATGAATTCCTCGGCCAATTTCCCATCCGATACCGTTTGAACAGTCAACATCGGTCGATTAGATCGGACACAGTTTGCGTTTAAAGTTTCTAACATAGTAAAATGGGTGTTTTTAGCATCATTTTTTATAATTGGGAACGTAATAACTGCCCAACCGTTCCAAATAAGTAAAATCAAATTATACCGGCGTAATCAGCGTCAAAAATTGTACCAAGAACCACAATCTTAATTTGATTGAAGGTAGTTGGGTTTTTGCCGACTGGCTAAAATTTTGTAAGAAATCACGTATTTTAAACTATAATTTTGAACTGGCACTCCTATCTCTAAAACTAGGACCCGGATCAACATGAAAGCTTTGCTATCTTACTAAAATGGGTGCGCTGATTACAAATTTACATAGGAAAAGTCTCTGTCTCTACTGGTTACCGAGTTATACTGAAATTACGATTTTTCAAATAATACAAAAATAAGCGAAATTGACCACATAACATGATGATGGTAAATCTTAGGCCTACAAAAGTATACATATTTTTGATAGACTCAACGAGAGCTATCATCTGGTAGTGGGTAAACCTTTCTATCACCAACGGTTGCAATGTTCAATTTTTTTCTATCTAAAAGTGCTAAATTTAGAACGAAAAAACAATTGTAACTTTTTGAGAGATAGAGCGTTCTAATGTAGTCATGCTTATGCATTGGGATGTGCTGAATTCAACGGTGTGGTCGGTTTTCCCGTGGCGTGTACGGTTTGGCTAGAAAGTGGGAAACTATAATTTCCGCGGTTTATCGCGTTTTTCTCGCGAACCGCGCACCTTAGAGCAACGCGGGTTTCAGAAATGAATTCCTCGGCCAATTTCCCATCCGATACCGTTTGAACCGTCAACATCGGTCGATTAGATCGGACACAGTTTGCGTTTAAAGTTTCTAACATAGTAAAATGGGTGTTTTTAGCATCATTTTTTATAATTGGGAACGTAATAACTGCCCAACCGTTCCAAATAAGTAAAATCAAATTATACCGGCGTAATCAGCGTCAAAAATTGTACCAAGAACCACAATCTTAATTTGATTGAAGGTAGTTGGGTTTTTGCCGACTGGCTAAAATTTTGTAAGAAATCACGTATTTTAAACTATAATTTTGAACTGGCACTCCTATCTCTAAAACTAGGACCCGGATCAACATGAAAGCTTTGCTATCTTACTAAAATGGGTGCGCTGATTACAAATTTACGTAGGAAAAGTCTCTGTCTCTACTGGTTACCGAGTTATACTGAAATTACGATTTTTCAAATAATACAAAAATAAGCGAAATTGACCACATAACATGATGATGGTAAATCTTAGGCCTACAAAAGTATACATATTTTTGATAGACTCAACGAGAGCTAGCATCTGGTAGTGGGTAAACCTTTCTATCACCAACGGTTGCAATGTTCAATTTTTTTCTATCTAAAAGTGCTAAATTTAGAACGAAAAAACAATTGTAACTTTTTGAGAGATAGAGCGTTCTAATGTAGTCATGCTTATGCATTGGGATGTGCTGAATTCAACGGTGTGGTCGGTTTTCCCGTGGCGTGTACGGTTTGGCTAGAAAGTGGGAAACTATAATTTCCGCGGTTTATCGCGTTTTTCTCGCGAACCGCGCACCTTAGAGCAACGCGGGTTTCAGAAATGAATTCCTCGGCCAATTTCCCATCCGATACCGTTTGAACCGTCAACATCGGTCGATTAGATCGGACACAGTTTGCGTTTAAAGTTTCTAACATAGTAAAATGGGTGTTTTTAGCATCATTTTTTATAATTGGGAACGTAATAACTGCCCAACCGTTCCAAATAAGTAAAATCAAATTATACCGGCGTAATCAGCGTCAAAAATTGTACCAAGAACCACAATCTTAATTTGATTGAAGGTAGTTGGGTTTTTGCCGACTGGCTAAAATTTTGTAAGAAATCACGTATTTTAAACTATAATTTTGAACTGGCACTCCTATCTCTAAAACTAGGACCCGGATCAACATGAAAGCTTTGCTATCTTACTAAAATGGGTGCGCTGATTACAAATTTACGTAGGAAAAGTCTCTGTCTCTACTGGTTACCGAGTTATACTGAAATTACGATTTTTCAAATAATACAAAAATAAGCGAAATTGACCACATAACATGATGATGGTAAATCTTAGGCCTACAAAAGTATACATATTTTTGATAGACTCAACGAGAGCTAGCATCTGGTAGTGGGTAAACCTTTCTATCACCAACGGTTGCAATGTTCAATTTTTTTCTATCTAAAAGTGCTAAATTTAGAACGAAAAAACAATTGTAACTTTTTGAGAGATAGAGCGTTCTAATGTAGTCATGCTTATGCATTGGGATGTGCTGAATTCAACGGTGTGGTCGGTTTTCCCGTGGCGTGTACGGTTTGGCTAGAAAGTGGGAAACTATAATTTCCGCGGTTTATCGCGTTTTTCTCGCGAACCGCGCACCCTAGAGCAACGCGGGTTTCAGAAATGAATTCCTCGGCCAATTTCCCATCCGATACCGTTTGAACAGTCAACATTGGTCGATTAGATCGGACACAGTTTGCGTTTAAAGTTTCTAACATAGTAAAATGGGTGTTTTTAGCATCATTTTTTATAATTGGGAACGTAATAACTGCCCAACCGTTCCAAATAAGTAAAATCAAATTATACCGGCGTAATCAGCGTCAAAAATTGTACCAAGAACCACAATCTTAATTTGATTGAAGGTAGTTGGGTTTTTGCCGACTGGCTAAAATTTTGTAAGAAATCACGTATTTTAAACTATAATTTTGAACTGGCACTCCTATCTCTAAAACTAGGACCCGGATCAACATGAAAGCTTTGCTATCTTACTAAAATGGGTGCGCTGATTACAAATTTACATAGGAAAAGTCTCTGTCTCTACTGGTTACCGAGTTATACTGAAATTACGATTTTTAAAATAATACAAAAATAAGCGAAATTGACCACATAACATGATAATGGTAAATCTTAGGCCTACAAAAGTATACATATTTTTGATAGACTCAACGAGAGCTATCATCTGGTAGTGGGTAAACCTTTCTATCACCAACGGTTGCAATGTTCAATTTTTTTCTATCTAAAAGTGCTAAATTTAGAACGAAAAAACAATTATAACTTTTTGAGAGATAGAGCGTTGTAATGTAGTCATGCGTATGCATTGAGATGTGCTGAATTCAACGGTGTGGTCGGTTTTCCCGTGGCGTATACGGTTTGGCTAGAAAGTGGGAAACTATAATTTCCGCGGTTTATCGCGTTTTTCTCGCGAACCGCGCACCTTAGAGCACCGCGGGTTTCAGAAATAAATTCCTCGGCCAATTTCCCATCCGATACCGTTTGAACCGTCAACATCGGTCGATTAGATCGGACACAGTTTGCGTTTAAAGTTTCTAACATAGTAAAATGGGTGTTTTTAGCATCATTTTTTATAATTGGGAACGTAATAACTGCCCAACCGTTCCAAATAAGTAAAATCAAATTATACCGGCGTAATCAGCGTCAAAAATTGTACCAAGAACCACAATCTTAATTTGATTGAAGGTAGTTGGGTTTTTGCCGACTGGCTAAAATTTTGTAAGAAATCACGTATTTTAAACTATAATTTTGAACTGGCACTCCTATCTCTAAAACTAGGACCCGGATCAACATGAAAGCTTTGCTATCTTACTAAAATGGGTGCGCTGATTACAAATTTACGTAGGAAAAGTCTCTGTCTCTACTGGTTACCGAGTTATACTGAAATTACGATTTTTCAAATAATACAAAAATAAGCGAAATTGACCACATAACATGATGATGGTAAATCTTAGGCCTACAAAAGTATACATATTTTTGATAGACTCAACGAGAGCTAGCATCTGGTAGTGGGTAAACCTTTCTATCACCAACGGTTGCAATGTTCAATTTTTTTCTATCTAAAAGTGCTAAATTTAGAACGAAAAAACAATTGTAACTTTTTGAGAGATAGAGCGTTCTAATGTAGTCATGCTTATGCATTGGGATGTGCTGAATTCAACGGTGTGGTCGGTTTTCCCGTGGCGTGTACGGTTTGGCTAGAAAGTGGGAAACTATAATTTCCGCGGTTTATCGCGTTTTTCTCGCGAACCGCGCACCCTAGAGCAACGCGGGTTTCAGAAATGAATTCCTCGGCCAATTTCCCATCCGATACCGTTTGAACAGTCAACATTGGTCGATTAGATCGGACACAGTTTGCGTTTAAAGTTTCTAACATAGTAAAATGGGTGTTTTTAGCATCATTTTTTATAATTGGGAACGTAATAACTGCCCAACCGTTCCAAATAAGTAAAATCAAATTATACCGGCGTAATCAGCGTCAAAAATTGTACCAAGAACCACAATCTTAATTTGATTGAAGGTAGTTGGGTTTTTGCCGACTGGCTAAAATTTTGTAAGAAATCACGTATTTTAAACTATAATTTTGAACTGGCACTCCTATCTCTAAAACTAGGACCCGGATCAACATGAAAGCTTTGCTATCTTACTAAAATGGGTGCGCTGATTACAAATTTACATAGGAAAAGTCTCTGTCTCTACTGGTTACCGAGTTATACTGAAATTACGATTTTTAAAATAATACAAAAATAAGCGAAATTGACCACATAACATGATAATGGTAAATCTTAGGCCTACAAAAGTATACATATTTTTGATAGACTCAACGAGAGCTATCATCTGGTAGTGGGTAAACCTTTCTATCACCAACGGTTGCAATGTTCAATTTTTTTCTATCTAAAAGTGCTAAATTTAGAACGAAAAAACAATTATAACTTTTTGAGAGATAGAGCGTTGTAATGTAGTCATGCGTATGCATTGAGATGTGCTGAATTCAACGGTGTGGTCGGTTTTCCCGTGGCGTATACGGTTTGGCTAGAAAGTGGGAAACTATAATTTCCGCGGTTTATCGCGTTTTTCTCGCGAACCGCGCACCTTAGAGCACCGCGGGTTTCAGAAATAAATTCCTCGGCCAATTTCCCATCCGATACCGTTTGAACCGTCAACATCGGTCGATTAGATCGGACACAGTTTGCGTTTAAAGTTTCTAACATAGTAAAATGGGTGTTTTTAGCATATTTTTTTATAATTGGGAACGTAATAACTGCCCAACCGTTCCAAATAAGTAAAATCAAATTATACCGGCGTAATCAGCGTCAAAAATTGTACCAATAACCACAATCTTAATTTGATTGAAGGTAGTTGGGTTTTTGCCGACTGGCTAAAATTTTGTAAGAAATCACGTATTTTAAACTATAATTTTGAACTGGCACTCCTATCTCTAAAACTAGGACCCGGATCAACATGAAAGCTTTGCTATCTTACTAAAATGGGTGCGCTGATTACAAATTTACATAGGAAAAGTCTCTGTCTCTACTGGTTACCGAGTTATACTGAAAATACGATTTTTCAAATAATACAAAAATAAGCGAAATTGACCACATAACATGATGATGGTAAATCTTAGGCCTACAAAAGTATACATATTTTTGATAGACTCAACGAGAGCTATCATCTGGTAGTGGGTAAACCTTTCTATCACCAACGGTTGCAATGTTCAATTTTTTTCTATCTAAATTTAGAACGAAAAAACAATTGTAACTTTTTGAGAGATAGAGCGTTCTAATGTAGTCATGCTTATGCATTGGGATGTGCTGAATTCAACGGTGTGGTCGGTTTTCCCGTGGCGTGTACGGTTTGGCTAGAAAGTGGGAAACTATAATTTCTGCGGTTTATCGCGTTTTTCTCGCGAACCGCGCACCTTAGAGCACCGCGGGTTTCAGAAATGAATTCCTCGGCCGATTTCCCATCCGATACCGTTTGAACCGTCAACATCAGTCGATTAGATCGGACACAGTTTGCGTTTAAAGTTTCTAACATAGTAAAATGGGTGTTTTTAGCATCACTTTTTATAATTGGGAACGTAATAACTGCCCAACCGTTCCAAATAAGTAAAATCAAATTATACCGGCGTAATCAGCGTCAAAAATTGTACCAAGAACCACAATCTTAATTTGATTGAAGGTAGTTGGGTTTTTGCCGACTGGCTAAAATTTTGTAAGAAATCACGTATTTTAAACTATAATTTTGAACTGGCACTCCTATCTCTAAAACTAGGACCCGGATCAACATGAAAGCTTTGCTATCTTACTAAAATGGGTGCGCTGATTACAAATTTACGTAGGAAAAGTCTCTGTCTCTACTGGTTACCGAGTTATACTGAAATTACGATTTTTCAAATAATACAAAAATAAGCGAAATTGACCACATAACATGATGATGGTAAATCTTAGGCCTACAAAAGTATACATATTTTTGATAGACTCAACGAGAGCTAGCATCTGGTAGTGGGTAAACCTTTCTATCACCAACGGTTGCAATGTTCAATTTTTTTCTATCTAAAAGTGCTAAATTTAGAACGAAAAAACAATTGTAACTTTTTGAGAGATAGAGCGTTCTAATGTAGTCATGCTTATGCATTGGGATGTGCTGAATTCAACGGTGTGGTCGGTTTTCCCGTGGCGTGTACGGTTTGGCTAGAAAGTGGGAAACTATAATTTCCGCGGTTTATCGCGTTTTTCTCGCGAACCGCGCACCCTAGAGCAACGCGGGTTTCAGAAATGAATTCCTCGGCCAATTTCCCATCCGATACCGTTTGAACAGTCAACATTGGTCGATTAGATCGGACACAGTTTGCGTTTAAAGTTTCTAACATAGTAAAATGGGTGTTTTTAGCATCATTTTTTATAATTGGGAACGTAATAACTGCCCAACCGTTCCAAATAAGTAAAATCAAATTATACCGGCGTAATCAGCGTCAAAAATTGTACCAAGAACCACAATCTTAATTTGATTGAAGGTAGTTGGGTTTTTGCCGACTGGCTAAAATTTTGTAAGAAATCACGTATTTTAAACTATAATTTTGAACTGGCACTCCTATCTCTAAAACTAGGACCCGGATCAACATGAAAGCTTTGCTATCTTACTAAAATGGGTGCGCTGATTACAAATTTACATAGGAAAAGTCTCTGTCTCTACTGGTTACCGAGTTATACTGAAATTACGATTTTTAAAATAATACAAAAATAAGCGAAATTGACCACATAACATGATAATGGTAAATCTTAGGCCTACAAAAGTATACATATTTTTGATAGACTCAACGAGAGCTATCATCTGGTAGTGGGTAAACCTTTCTATCACCAACGGTTGCAATGTTCAATTTTTTTCTATCTAAAAGTGCTAAATTTAGAACGAAAAAACAATTATAACTTTTTGAGAGATAGAGCGTTGTAATGTAGTCATGCGTATGCATTGAGATGTGCTGAATTCAACGGTGTGGTCGGTTTTCCCGTGGCGTATACGGTTTGGCTAGAAAGTGGGAAACTATAATTTCCGCGGTTTATCGCGTTTTTCTCGCGAACCGCGCACCTTAGAGCACCGCGGGTTTCAGAAATAAATTCCTCGGCCAATTTCCCATCCGATACCGTTTGAACCGTCAACATCGGTCGATTAGATCGGACACAGTTTGCGTTTAAAGTTTCTAACATAGTAAAATGGGTGTTTTTAGCATATTTTTTTATAATTGGGAACGTAATAACTGCCCAACCGTTCCAAATAAGTAAAATCAAATTATACCGGCGTAATCAGCGTCAAAAATTGTACCAATAACCACAATCTTAATTTGATTGAAGGTAGTTGGGTTTTTGCCGACTGGCTAAAATTTTGTAAGAAATCACGTATTTTAAACTATAATTTTGAACTGGCACTCCTATCTCTAAAACTAGGACCCGGATCAACATGAAAGCTTTGCTATCTTACTAAAATGGGTGCGCTGATTACAAATTTACATAGGAAAAGTCTCTGTCTCTACTGGTTACCGAGTTATACTGAAAATACGATTTTTCAAATAATACAAAAATAAGCGAAATTGACCACATAACATGATGATGGTAAATCTTAGGCCTACAAAAGTATACATATTTTTGATAGACTCAACGAGAGCTATCATCTGGTAGTGGGTAAACCTTTCTATCACCAACGGTTGCAATGTTCAATTTTTTTCTATCTAAATTTAGAACGAAAAAACAATTGTAACTTTTTGAGAGATAGAGCGTTCTAATGTAGTCATGCTTATGCATTGGGATGTGCTGAATTCAACGGTGTGGTCGGTTTTCCCGTGGCGTGTACGGTTTGGCTAGAAAGTGGGAAACTATAATTTCTGCGGTTTATCGCGTTTTTCTCGCGAACCGCGCACCTTAGAGCACCGCGGGTTTCAGAAATGAATTCCTCGGCCGATTTCCCATCCGATACCGTTTGAACCGTCAACATCAGTCGATTAGATCGGACACAGTTTGCGTTTAAAGTTTCTAACATAGTAAAATGGGTGTTTTTAGCATCACTTTTTATAATTGGGAACGTAATAACTGCCCAACCGTTCCAAATAAGTAAAATCAAATTATACCGGCGTAATCAGCGTCAAAAATTGTACCAAGAACCACAATCTTAATTTGATTGAAGGTAGTTGGGTTTTTGCCGACTGGCTAAAATTTTGTAAGAAATCACGTATTTTAAACTATAATTTTGAACTGGCACTCCTATCTCTAAAACTAGGACCCGGATCAACATGAAAGCTTTGCTATCTTACTAAAATGGGTGCGCTGATTACAAATTTACGTAGGAAAAGTCTCTGTCTCTACTGGTTACCGAGTTATACTGAAATTACGATTTTTCAAATAATACAAAAATAAGCGAAATTGACCACATAACATGATGATGGTAAATCTTAGGCCTACAAAAGTATACATATTTTTGATAGACTCAACGAGAGCTAGCATCTGGTAGTGGGTAAACCTTTCTATCACCAACGGTTGCAATGTTCAATTTTTTTCTATCTAAAAGTGCTAAATTTAGAACGAAAAAACAATTGTAACTTTTTGAGAGATAGAGCGTTCTAATGTAGTCATGCTTATGCATTGGGATGTGCTGAATTCAACGGTGTGGTCGGTTTTCCCGTGGCGTGTACGGTTTGGCTAGAAAGTGGGAAACTATAATTTCCGCGGTTTATCGCGTTTTTCTCGCGAACCGCGCACCCTAGAGCAACGCGGGTTTCAGAAATGAATTCCTCGGCCAATTTCCCATCCGATACCGTTTGAACAGTCAACATTGGTCGATTAGATCGGACACAGTTTGCGTTTAAAGTTTCTAACATAGTAAAATGGGTGTTTTTAGCATCATTTTTTATAATTGGGAACGTAATAACTGCCCAACCGTTCCAAATAAGTAAAATCAAATTATACCGGCGTAATCAGCGTCAAAAATTGTACCAAGAACCACAATCTTAATTTGATTGAAGGTAGTTGGGTTTTTGCCGACTGGCTAAAATTTTGTAAGAAATCACGTATTTTAAACTATAATTTTGAACTGGCACTCCTATCTCTAAAACTAGGACCCGGATCAACATGAAAGCTTTGCTATCTTACTAAAATGGGTGCGCTGATTACAAATTTACATAGGAAAAGTCTCTGTCTCTACTGGTTACCGAGTTATACTGAAATTACGATTTTTAAAATAATACAAAAATAAGCGAAATTGACCACATAACATGATAATGGTAAATCTTAGGCCTACAAAAGTATACATATTTTTGATAGACTCAACGAGAGCTATCATCTGGTAGTGGGTAAACCTTTCTATCACCAACGGTTGCAATGTTCAATTTTTTTCTATCTAAAAGTGCTAAATTTAGAACGAAAAAACAATTATAACTTTTTGAGAGATAGAGCGTTGTAATGTAGTCATGCGTATGCATTGAGATGTGCTGAATTCAACGGTGTGGTCGGTTTTCCCGTGGCGTATACGGTTTGGCTAGAAAGTGGGAAACTATAATTTCCGCGGTTTATCGCGTTTTTCTCGCGAACCGCGCACCTTAGAGCACCGCGGGTTTCAGAAATAAATTCCTCGGCCAATTTCCCATCCGATACCGTTTGAACCGTCAACATCGGTCGATTAGATCGGACACAGTTTGCGTTTAAAGTTTCTAACATAGTAAAATGGGTGTTTTTAGCATATTTTTTTATAATTGGGAACGTAATAACTGCCCAACCGTTCCAAATAAGTAAAATCAAATTATACCGGCGTAATCAGCGTCAAAAATTGTACCAATAACCACAATCTTAATTTGATTGAAGGTAGTTGGGTTTTTGCCGACTGGCTAAAATTTTGTAAGAAATCACGTATTTTAAACTATAATTTTGAACTGGCACTCCTATCTCTAAAACTAGGACCCGGATCAACATGAAAGCTTTGCTATCTTACTAAAATGGGTGCGCTGATTACAAATTTACATAGGAAAAGTCTCTGTCTCTACTGGTTACCGAGTTATACTGAAATTACGATTTTTAAAATAATACAAAAATAAGCGAAATTGACCACATAACATGATAATGGTAAATCTTAGGCCTACAAAAGTATACATATTTTTGATAGACTCAACGAGAGCTATCATCTGGTAGTGGGTAAACCTTTCTATCACCAACGGTTGCAATGTTCAATTTTTTTCTATCTAAAAGTGCTAAATTTAGAACGAAAAAACAATTATAACTTTTTGAGAGATAGAGCGTTGTAATGTAGTCATGCGTATGCATTGAGATGTGCTGAATTCAACGGTGTGGTCGGTTTTCCCGTGGCGTATACGGTTTGGCTAGAAAGTGGGAAACTATAATTTCCGCGGTTTATCGCGTTTTTCTCGCGAACCGCGCACCTTAGAGCACCGCGGGTTTCAGAAATAAATTCCTCGGCCAATTTCCCATCCGATACCGTTTGAACCGTCAACATCGGTCGATTAGATCGGACACAGTTTGCGTTTAAAGTTTCTAACATAGTAAAATGGGTGTTTTTAGCATATTTTTTTATAATTGGGAACGTAATAACTGCCCAACCGTTCCAAATAAGTAAAATCAAATTATACCGGCGTAATCAGCGTCAAAAATTGTACCAATAACCACAATCTTAATTTGATTGAAGGTAGTTGGGTTTTTGCCGACTGGCTAAAATTTTGTAAGAAATCACGTATTTTAAACTATAATTTTGAACTGGCACTCCTATCTCTAAAACTAGGACCCGGATCAACATGAAAGCTTTGCTATCTTACTAAAATGGGTGCGCTGATTACAAATTTACATAGGAAAAGTCTCTGTCTCTACTGGTTACCGAGTTATACTGAAAATACGATTTTTCAAATAATACAAAAATAAGCGAAATTGACCACATAACATGATGATGGTAAATCTTAGGCCTACAAAAGTATACATATTTTTGATAGACTCAACGAGAGCTATCATCTGGTAGTGGGTAAACCTTTCTATCACCAACGGTTGCAATGTTCAATTTTTTTCTATCTAAATTTAGAACGAAAAAACAATTGTAACTTTTTGAGAGATAGAGCGTTCTAATGTAGTCATGCTTATGCATTGGGATGTGCTGAATTCAACGGTGTGGTCGGTTTTCCCGTGGCGTGTACGGTTTGGCTAGAAAGTGGGAAACTATAATTTCTGCGGTTTATCGCGTTTTTCTCGCGAACCGCGCACCTTAGAGCACCGCGGGTTTCAGAAATGAATTCCTCGGCCGATTTCCCATCCGATACCGTTTGAACCGTCAACATCAGTCGATTAGATCGGACACAGTTTGCGTTTAAAGTTTCTAACATAGTAAAATGGGTGTTTTTAGCATCACTTTTTATAATTGGGAACGTAATAACTGCCCAACCGTTCCAAATAAGTAAAATCAAATTATACCGGCGTAATCAGCGTCAAAAATTGTACCAAGAACCACAATCTTAATTTGATTGAAGGTAGTTGGGTTTTTGCCGACTGGCTAAAATTTTGTAAGAAATCACGTATTTTAAACTATAATTTTGAACTGGCACTCCTATCTCTAAGACTAGGACCCGGATCAACATGAAAGCTTTGCTATCTTACTAAAATGGGTGCGCTGATTACAAATTTACATAGGAAAAGTCTCTGTCTCTACTGGTTACCGAGTTATACTGAAATTACGATTTTTCAAATAATACAAAAATAAGCGAAATTGACCACATAACATGATAATGGTAAATCTTAGGCCTACAAAAGTATACATATTTTTGATAGACTCAACGAGAGCTATCATCTGGTAGTGGGTAAACCTTTCTATCACCAACGATTGCAATGTTCAATTTTTTTCTATCTAAAAGTGCTAAATTTAGAACGAAAAAACAATTGTAACTTTTTGAGAGATAGAGCGTTCTAATGTAGTCATGCTTATGCATTGGGATGTGCTGAATTCAACGGTGTGGTCGGTTTTCCCGTGGCGTGTACGGTTTGGCTAGAAAGTGGGAAACTATAATTTCCGCGGTTTATCGCGTTTTTCTCGCGAACCGCGCACCTTAGAGCAACGCAGGTTTCAGAAATGAATTTTTCGGCCAATTTCCCATCCGATACCGTTTGAACCGTCAACATCGGTCGATTAGATCGGACACAGTTTGCGTTTAAAGTTTCTAACATAGTAAAATGGGTGTTTTTAGCATCATTTTTTATAATTGGGAACGTAATAACTGCCCAACCGTTCCAAATAAGTAAAATCAAATTATACCGGCGTAATCAGCGTCAAAAATTGTACCAAGAACCACAATCTTAATTTGATTGAAGGTAGTTGGGTTTTTGCCGACTGGCTAAAATTTTGTAAGAAATCACGTATTTTAAACTATAATTTTGAACTGGCACTCCTATCTCTAAAACTAGGACCCGGATCAACATGAAAGCTTTGCTATCTTACTAAAATGGGTGCGCTGATTTACATAGGAAAAGTCTCTGTCTCTACTGGTTACCGAGTTATACTGAAATTACGATTTTTCAAATAATACAAAAATAAGCGAAATTGACCACATAACATGGTAATGGTAAATCTTAGGCCTACAAAAGTATACATATTTTTGATAGACTCAACGAGAGCTATCATCTGGTAGTGGGTAAACCTTTCTATCACCAACGGTTGCAATGTTCAATTTTTTTCTATCTAAAAGTGCTAAATTTAGAACGAAAAAACAATTGTAACTTTTTGAGAGATAGAGCGTTCTAATGTAGTCATGCTTATGCATTGGGATGTGCTGAATTCAACGGTGTGGTCGGTTTTCCCGTGGCGTGTACGGTTTGGCTAGAAAGTGGGAAACTATAATTTCCGCGGTTTATCGCGTTTTTCTCGCGAACCGCGCACCTTAGAGCAACGCGGGTTTCAGAAATGAATTTCTCGGCCAATTTCCCATCCGATACCGTTTGAACCGTCAACATCGGTCGATTAGATCGGACACAGTTTGCGTTTAAAGTTTCTAACATAGTAAAATGGGTATTTTTAGCATCATTTTTTATAATTGGGAACGTAATAACTGCCCAACCGTTCCAAATAAGTAAAATCAAATTATACCGGCGTAATCAGCGTCAAAAATTGTACCAAGAACCACAATCTTAATTTGATTGAAGGTAGTTGGGTTTTTGCCGACTGGCTAAAATTTTGTAAGAAATCACGTATTTTAAACTATAATTTTGAACTGGCACTCCTATCTCTAAAACTAGGACCCGGATCAACATGAAAGCTTTGCTATCTTACTAAAATGGGTGCGCTGATTACAAATTTACATAGGAAAAGTCTCTGTCTCTACTGGTTACCGAGTTATACTGAAATTACGATTTTTCAAATAATACAAAAATAAGCGAAATTGACCACATAACATGGTAATGGTAAATCTTAGGCCTACAAAAGTATACATATTTTTGATAGACTCAACGAGAGCTATCATCTGGTAGTGGGTAAACCTTTCTATCACCAACGGTTGCAATGTTCAATTTTTTTCTATCTAAAAGTGCTAAATTTAGAACGAAAAAACAATTGTAACTTTTTGAGAGATAGAGCGTTCTAATGTCATGCTTATGCATTGGGATGTGCTGAATTCAACGGTGTGGTCGGTTTTCCCGTGGCGTGTACGGTTTGGTTAGAAAGTGGGAAACTATAATTTCCGCGGTTTATCGCGTTTTTCTCCCGAACCGCGCACCTTAGAGCAACGCGGGTTTCAGAAATGAATTCCTCGGCCAATTTCCCATTCGATACCGTTTGAACCGTCAACATCGGTCGATTAGATCGGACACAGTTTGCGTTTAAAGTTTCTAACATAGTAAAATGGGTGTTTTTAGCATCATTTTTTATAATTGGGAACGTAATAACTGCCCAACCGTTCCAAATAAGTAAAATCAAATTATACCGGCGTAATCAGCGTCAAAAATTGTACCAAGAACCACAATCTTAATTTGATTGAAGGTAGTTGGGTTTTTGCCGACTGGCTAAAATTTTGTAAGAAATCACGTATTTTAAACTATAATTTTGAACTGGCAATCCTATCTCTAAAACTAGGACCCGGATCACCATGAAAGCTTTGCTATCCTACTAAAATGGGTGCGCTGATTACAAATTTACATAGGAAAAGTCTCTGTCTCTACTGGTTACCGAGTTGTGCTGAAATTACGGTTTTTCAAATAATACAAAAATAAGCGAAATGGACCACATAACATGAAAATGGTAAATCTTAGGCATACAAAAGTATACATATTTTTGATAGACTCAACGAGAGCTATCATCTGGTAGTGGGTAAACGTTTCTATCACCAACGGTTGCAATGTTCAATTTTTTTCTATCTAAAAGTGCTAAATTTAGAACGAAAAAACAATTATAACTTTTTGAGAGATAGAGCGTTCTAATGTAGTCATGCTTATGCATTGGGATGTGCTGAATTTAACGGTGTGGTCTGTTTTCCCGTAGCGTGTACGGTTCGGCTAGAAAGTGGGAAACTATAATTTCCGCGGTTTATCGCGTTTTTCTCGCGAACCGCGCACGTTAGAGCAACGAGGGTTTCAGAAATGAATTCCTCGGCCAATTTCCCATCCGATACCGTTTGAACCGTCAACATCGGTCGATTGGATCGGACACAGTTTGCGTTCAAAGTTTTTAACATAGTAAAATGGGTGTTTTTAGCATCATTTTTGATAATTGGGAACGTAATAACTGCCGAACCGTTCCAAATAAGTAAAATCAAATTATACCGGCGTAATCAGCGTCAAAAATTGTATCAAGAACCACAACTTTAGTCTAGATACTCTAGCCTAGAGTATCAATCAACTGGAGTTGATTTTCATAAGCATAATCATAAATGACCAGTTATGAATGTTCTTACTGGACTTTGCCTATCACAATAAACAAAAACCATCTCTCGGCTAGCCTCTCACAGTAATCCAACTCATGGTATTTAATCAAAGCATGGTGCCAATACAACATTCGTTGATTCACTTCCTAGAAATCCGAATTGCTTCTAGTTACACTACTTAGTCCCAGTTAGATGTCTGAATACTGTGCCTAGAGGCGGCCCTGGCTTCACAATGGGCAGAGTAGAGACTCCTCCTGCGTCGTGGAATTTACAAAAAGTTGTCCGTGGGAACTCTTCGCACGTACCAGGAGCCGCGCACGAGATCGCGGTATGCTGAGCAGGGTGCGCGAGCGAGACGAGCAATCCCCGGGCGATAGCAGCGCCGCCATAACATACATTACCTTTGTGTGTGGGGGATGAGCGAGCGCACATTCCTCGCACACAGACGTCGTCATCTTCATCGGGTATTAATTTGAGGCTAATCTACTGCCCGAGAGGATGGTCTTTTCTCCTCTGAACTACGCGGTGAGATCGAAAAGTGTTTGCTTATTGTTGGTGGCTTAATAGTATAGTATTATAAAAGTGTTATAAGACGTCAAATTGGCGCACGAGTTGTTTTGGAACGAGTGCGCCAATACGTTTTATAAAACGAGTATGGAGGACCATGTGTTGTACGTTTGACATATGGCATTTGATATCAATGTGTGCCAATCTTAGAAAAGCGTTGCTAAAAACGGTGTTACAATTTGTTAATTGTAACACCGAAAACAGTGTTACAATGTGTGCATTGTGAATGCAAAGTAGAAAATTGTATATTATACAAGTTTTATGAAACGTTGCTTGGTAGTTACTATATTTAGAAGCTAGGGTATTTTGCGGGTACCGTATTGTAGTTTTTGTTGGTATTTGGGATTTGATATTTAGTTTGACGAGAATGATGCACGATCACTTACCAGACTCGCAAAACATCACCGAAAACATCATGCTGGAGTATTTTGATGAACAGAGCAAAACTAAGAAAGCTCCTCCAACCATTTCGCAATACTATAGCATGCCACACGCATGTTTAAATATGTATAGAATATAGATATTTCGCCGTTCATGCGATTGCAACCGATTCTATAAAGGCAGTTTGTGGTCATGAAAATTTACGATTAACATTTGGCATTTGAGATCAATGTGACACCAATCTTAGAAAGAAAATTACTGAAAACGGTTTCACAATGTGTGCATTGTGAATGAAACACCATTATGTAGACACGGCAGGTTTAGTGGCGGGAAGTGGTATCCGCCACTAAACTTGCCACTTCTAAACCATTGATAAATCAACTTTCTAGTTTCATATTCCGTTAATACAAAAGCATTGTTGTGTAGTATAGTAGAGAAGATCAGCCATGTTGCCGCATAACGTAAAGTATTAAATTTGCTTTGATTAAACTGTTGGGAACTCTTGTATTTTAATTATTACTTACTTATTTTAAATTACGAAAATTTGTCATGTACACAATAATATCATTTTACTTTCTCACATACGATCCATAAAAATTGTGCAATTAAGAGAGTTGTATAGCAGGTAGTGCTACTACAAATAAGTAAACATTTTTATTGTGTCTGATTTTATTCTGGCCAAACTACACACGACAAAACAAAGGCAACAGCTACCTAAATGGTTAGGTTAATATTATACTGGATGTGCGAATTATTAAAATGGAAACAATGGTTATAAATATAGCACTTCATAACCTATTGAATTGGTACCAAGAACATGAATTAGCTTAACAAAAAATATGAAGATTAGATGTAGGTACAATTGCTATTGTGTTTTCTAAGATAATAATTTAACAGGAAAGCTTAATGTTCTGAATATTTTATTACATTTTGCGTTTATTAGATTTTTGGATAAGATTATGATACATTCATTATCATCATGGATTCTCATCTCTATAAAATATAACGATTTACGATTATGTTGACTTGTTCGTTTTCGGTTGATGTATTTGCGCTGAATACAAATCTGAGCTCAAAAGTTGCATATCGCGTCAGGTTATTGCGGTTTTTGACGGTTATTTTATGAAGCCCAAACAAACATTTGGGAAGAACCTTTTGGGATTTCAGGTTAAAGTGCAAAAAATAAGATTTTCTATTTACTAAATACTTTACTAGTATTTTGAGGTATCTAGGACAAAAGGTTCAGCTGGTATAAATTTGTAATAACTACCAAAATGTCGTCTTTTGATACTTTGACACTTTTTGACCTTGCGTGATAGAAAATTCTGTAGCTCAGATTCGTCTTCAGGAAATTAATTATACCCAAAGCGCAATTTCGTATTCAATTCACAAAAGCTATTTTCCCTAAAAAAAATAAAAGTTATCATAATAT
This sequence comes from Melinopterus prodromus, assembly GCA_964023965.1. Lineage (NCBI taxonomy): Eukaryota > Metazoa > Arthropoda > Insecta > Coleoptera > Scarabaeidae > Melinopterus > Melinopterus prodromus. Next base: position 65,715,920 of record OZ030393.1, read on the forward strand.
TACAATTTTCAATAGCAATTTCAATTACAATTAAATGATTTTTTAAAATAATTAAAAGAAAATTTCTTAAATTAAAGAGTTACATTTTTTTTTAAAACGAGTATGAGTGCATATGCTTTCCAAAAATATGTTATGAAGAACGCCGTAATATCCTATTCTACAAAATGAAGAGAAATTTCCAAATAGCTACTATATCCCTAATACAATATACACATTTGTTCCCTTTACAGACGTTTGTCAGTTGTTTGACGTAACATTGTGTTCTGTGAAACTGCATTGTCTGTTAGGGCACAACATCAAGTTTTGCGTGACCACAATATGCGTTTCTTGATGTTAATTAAAAACACAAGCATTTTAGAGCATTTATTAAAAAAATAACAAGCAGTATAAAACTGAAAATGCCCAAAAATACCGGTGATAGCACAAATAATTGGTTTAGTTTCCCAGCACAGGTATACACAGACAGTTTGACAGACACGTAGAAGAAATTTAATACCAGAGTTGTTTTCTGTAATACTAGTGTTGCAACTTTGCTATTAGAGTTTGTGACATGTCTACTTAATATTTGTGGTTACTTCATCAGCTCAAAGGCAAAAGACATAAATTAAAATGTGTTAAAAGCATTGTAATGCTTCCTAAATTCCTCAATTTATGTTTTAACAGCTCACTAACTATTAATGTGTGTTCATTTGTATTCATACCAGATAAAACTGCAATTATAACATAAGTATTGTAATCCGGGGTCTGCTGATGAACCTTTTTTTTATGTAAGCACAGAAACTAATCTAGAGAACAACAAGTCAAAGCTAATTTGTAGTTTTATTTACAAACTTAAGATTAATTTGCTCTTATTTATTCGTTATTTTTGGACCTTACCGCGTAGCAAAAGATCGGTAGACAGAAACTCATCACCGTATCGCATCGGTCCATAAGTAGATAGGTCGGCGACTTCGTGTCTACTGCCGCTATCCGGGCTGCATCTGATGAATGATGACGCCGAACGTGGACGCGGCGTTTTAATTACCTCAGAACGAGGGCTATACTATCCTTATTACCGTCCGTCTTTTTTCGCTTCCTCCAACCGTTCCGCATTTAATTTATTAGAAGACACACTACTACGGTTTAATTCTTTAATACCCACTTTAATTATGGCATGGGATGTACAATATAACCTAATGGATGATGTGATTATAACGCAATATCTTGCGTTGTTTTACAACAGGCACCGGAGCGCGAAATCGATGTTTGTTTATTTGTTTATGGTTAATAAGGTATTAATTATTATCCCGGAGATCACATATGATGGTGTACTTTATATTTTCAGGAAGACATTAATAATATTTTGTAGCTAATAGATGTAAATTGGAAGCTGCTTCAGGTTCATTTATGCATTTCTTGGTATTTATGGGGGTATTACCTAACGGCCATTTTTATCGATATAATTCGTAATTTATAACTAAATATCTAACCTGCTATGTTAAATTATGCAATGTTACTTGCTTTTCGTAGAAAACATACCTCATACATATATTTAACATATATTTAACACCATGTATATTATTAGATGTTTTAATTCTAAGATTAATTCTAAGAATTTTATATATATAAGTATAACTTTTTTATGAAATGCATTTTTTTATAAATATAAGTTATTAACCCAAAATAGTCAAAATTATCGGAACACACCTAAACAATTCTTCAGCTCAAAAAAAAAATTCAAATAAAAGTTCTTTGCGTTTAAGCAACATCTGGTTTAAAAATCGTTTGAATATACAGTATGTTCATTTTTTATGAAAATTTGCAAACCGTTTCATTTTCTAATAGAACAGCCTGTATATATTTTTTTCAATTCTAATATTAATTCCAAGAACTTTTTGTAGAAATATTTTTTTTAATTCATTATTTTTCAGTTATTCAGTTATTAATCAAAGTTCCTGACTTGCAAATTAAAAATATTATCCCACATAGGTACATACACATTTATTTTAATGTGGCAGTTTGAATATTTAATTTAAATCTATTTAATTGTGCTGTTATTTTTTTGTATTTTTTATTTTTTACCCGTTTGGTTCAAGTAAAAGTTTATGATTTTTGATTAATTGCTTATAACTAAAAAATAATGCATTTTATAAAAATTAAGTCTCACATAACCTTTTTAAAAATAAGGTTAGCATTAACAAATATAAAATATGCAGGGTGTTCTGCAAGCAAATTGCAAATTTACAAAACAAAATAAACTTCTTGTATATTAAAAATATATTTGAACGAGAGGCTGTTTAAAACCAAAAAGCTACTACCTGAATTTTTTTTGAAATTGTTTGCAATTGATGATTTATTAAGGTGTTCCGGTAATTTTGACTATTTTTGGTTAATAGTTTATAATTAAGTTAAGCCCTCATTCTGTAGACCCTGGCATTCCTTCCAAAAAAAATCTAAAAAATTTTACCTATCTAACTTAGACTGCAGTAGAAAACGCAATTGGGTTATAAAAAAAACTATTTTAACTTCTCATCATTCTGTATTTTGAAAACAAGTAAAATTCTTAACATTCATAACATTGACCGCGACAGAATAAAACGATTATAAAAAAAAACTGTTTTAAGTTATGCCATTATGCTGTAGAACTTATTAATTATTTTTGAAAACTAGCATTCAAAACAAAGGCTGCTGTGAATACAAACGCAATTGCATTGTAAAAAAATCAGATTTACTCTAAAATTCCAGCATGATCTGTAGCTTGTCTGAGTACAGTAAAATATTTCACTTCTTCATGTTGACATATTCACACAGATTGGACACTGGTTCACAGGTTAGATTGATGTCGACTGTCCTCATAGAATCACAAAAAAATCTCTCAATCGATTCCAGTATCTCCTATTAAATAAAAAAGCGTCATAGGGATATTAGGTCTCTTAATTACCTACAATTTGAGGTATGATAGAAATTTATGCAAACATTTTTGCAGAAGTTATAAACATATTTCTGCGGAAACTGATTGAAATACGTTAGCTATAGGAACGAAAATTATCCAAACATTTTTGCAGAAGTTATAAACATTTTTCTGTGGAAACTGATTGAAAATTACCGCAATTTAGGGGGGGGGGGGCAAAACTCTGAACGTCATAAGGATATTGGGTCTCTTAATTACCTACAATTTGAGGTATGAGAAATTTATGCAAACATTTTTGCAGAAGTTATAAATATTTTTGTGTGGAAACTGGTTGAAATACGTAATCAGCGTCAAAAATTGTATCACGAACCGCAATTTCAATTTGATTGAAGGCAGTTGAGTTTTCGCCGACTGGCTAAAATGTTGTAAGAAATCACATATTTGAAACTATAATTTTGAAGTGGCTCACATCTCAAAAACTAGGACCCGGATCAACATGAAACCTATGCTATCCTACTAAAATGTGTGCGCTGATTCCAAATTCACATAGAAAAACTCTCTGTCTCTACTGGTTACCCAGTTATGCTGAAATTACGTTATTCCAAATAACACAAAAATAAGGGAAATGGGCCAGATAACTTCAAAATGGTTTATGTTAGGCGCTCGTGCAGCTATTGGTTCTGCATTGGACGAGTCGACATTGTGTTTGGCACAAAATCAATCACGTCCATTTAGACAAACAAATAATGGATGTGCGAGTTATAAAATGCATCGGGGTCACCCAGAACAGCAGTAGTTGCATTCGTAATTGTAGTTTGCCGGTCTAGACCGGATATCGCGAGAAAGACAGCGGAAAAACTTCACTCGGCGACCGTTAAATATCAAAGTTGGCAAAGTCAGAGTGAGGCTAGAGTTTCGTTCTGCCGCTCGAGAGTCGAGCCTGTTTTAACGATTTATATGGCAAACTTGCAACCGCAACCACGGTTCACTCTAAATCGTCTTTTACCGCTACTTCCTCGAGCTCGTCGCGAAGCGTAGAAGAGGAAAGTGGAAGGGAAGCGAACATCTGGGGCTTTGTCCCCGTACGCGCTCGTTCACACTAATTAATGTCTTCATCAGCTACTAGTCGGGGCCTTGCGGCGGCGGCAACTTTTCCCCAAGAAGTGGTAGCTTGGGAACGCGCCTGAGTAATGAATAGATACAGGTGAAATGTATACGCAACTCTTGGGACTTGTACCAGTTTCCTGCCGGTAATCAAAATCGTCCCCGGAAAATCTGTCTTCACTGTGGATTTATTTCTCTTTTATCAGTTCCGGGCCGTATGCCGAAATGTACTTCTGAATATTAACTTCGGAGAATTGCGCTCGAGGAGGAAGTTCTTCCTGATGAGTAAATGAGAACTGAAACAAATGGAACAAAGCTGTGGAAATAGTTGGCTAAAACACGTAGGAACTGATTGCAGCAGCAATCCTGTGTTGTATTGGTTCCGCAACTCTTCATAACTGGCGCAGTCGTTAGGATACCCATCAAAATACGCACAAAAACTCGAAAATTTGTGGGGACAGATTTCCTATCCAGAGACGGCCAATTGTCAATTTTGGTTTTCTGTGAAACTTGACTTCATGATTTGATGGATTTGAAGACAATTCGATTATTGCAGACTTTTTAGTCAGTAGTTTCACGATGTATTATAATTATTTTGGATTTTGATATTTTGTAAATGATAAATTATTCTCTGACTGTAATAACTTTTCTATCTTAAAATATTAAATAATTATAGTACCTAAATCCTCACAAATGTGGCCGGAATAATTTATTAAGTTATCATTTCATGGTTTTAAACTATTTATTAGTTAAGACCATAATTTTAGTATTTAAAAACATGAAGTATTTGCATGGGTGTGTCGGCTCTTTAATAACCAGTCATTTAAAGTTCGGGGTTTAAAGTAGATAATATAAATTATAACATTTATATGTAAAAAGAGTGAGTTATATTATTATTAAAAACATTAAAATTTTGACTTAAGTTTAAGTTATTATTAAATAATTTTCAATAATTGTAAAGTTATTTAATTTCTTGTTTGGGAACAGATTGCAATGAATGTACAGTGTACAAACTATGGAAACAAAATCTCTGAAATGCTTTATTTGTTTACAGTACTAGTAGTTTATAGTTTATATAATTATAGTGCTTCATATTGAAATTGTACACAGTATATTATTTTTAGAAATCGTCGAACATGTCGATTTTTTATTATTAAATTATACATTTCTGTTTAAAGTTTACTGATTTTGGTAGATCGTTTATATGTCTAAATGACAACATAAACATTACATACAAAAATTTAAAAAAAGGCAGTTGAAAGTATGGTAATATTTAGATGGTTTATTTGTTTATGGCAACGCCTATTCGCGTTTTTGAGTTATTTGCGCAGAATACATATCTGAGCTGGAAAGTAGCATGTCACGTTAGATTATTGGAGAAATAATGGCTCAAAGAAACATCAAGAATAAAGACGAAAATTTCATTATTGGAGACTAATAAAACATCAAAGGACTTATATAATTTTTAACAGGACATTGCATATCTTTTAACCACTTATATAATGGCACTTTCCAGAGAAACAATTGATTGCATTTGGTTACACTTAACTAATTTTTTTAATAATATGTAACCAAAAATGCACTTTTTAATTGCTTTTTTTTGGAAATTAGGGATTCGAGCAATACTTTTAACACATTTTCACATTTTTTAAAATCTCTCAAATGCCAAACGATGTATTTCTCGAAACAAAATTTCTAGAAACTTCTAGAAACAAAAAATTATCATTTTTAATGCCCTTTTTTGCATATAAATTCTCCAAATATTCTATATCAAGTTATCACGTCTAGTTTTTTAATTCATCCAATCTTATGGGTTCTTATATTGTCTTATATTGACTATAGATTTTTCACATACAACAACAATACTCTGAAGCAACACTCAAGTATAAATCATACCACAAAAGTAAACATTCTCAATCAAACTTGTAGAGACATATGTAAAGACGTACAACTCCCATTGTCCATTATGTTCCACTGCTACCAAATTACATTACGGATTCAGAATAAACAACCTCATAGCGTGGTACCGAAAAGCCAACAATCGTAATAAAGACGTACGATCGTTATTCAAAATTCGACAGGCAGATTTCATACGAACCAATGCAATTAAGCCATCCGCGTAGGGATACGAGCCAAGAACCGAAGCCTCGACTAATTGTATTACGCCTACGGGGTTATTTTTATGTAAATTCCGCTCGACAAAGTGAAACACCGGCACGTCTCCTTTAAGGCCTCCTTTGTTCCTCTTTCTATATCGCTCGTCGCGAACGTTTGAAGATCTCAGACTCGAGAAGCAACAGTCTGTCGCAACCAACGCCGTGATTCCGCATCCGTATCACGGAGAGCGCATGAAACCCTGAAAAAGCCATCTATTTCGGTCATATTTTGTAACGTGTCTCTTGGTGGTAGGTGTTTATTTTCACTCTTAAGCCGCAGTTTGTTATTGTAACTCTAATATTGAGTTCATGGGCTCTCTTCGTAACTAACGACGATGTGTCGCCGATCGGGATTTAGTGGTGTTTTCTTTGGGGGATTTTGGGATCATTCTGATGATGCTATTCTAAATTATGTTACTGTAAGCCGTAGGGTGTAGTACTAACTGTAGTTTCACGACAAATGTGGTAATTCTATGTGAAATACAGAGAACATTCGTTAATTTAAATGGCATAATTTGGTGTGACCTCATTTATTTATACACATTTTCAACACGTTATTTTTTTGTCTACGTAGTATGAAGAAGGCTAATAACTTCCGTTCATAAACTACATATGACCGGTCACATATTTGTTAATCATATTCTATAGTTAGCTTTATTACTTGCTCTTTATAAAATGACATAATAATTTCGAAGAAGTAGGTATTATTTGTGAAGCAGTGAGGTCTTGGAGTGGTTCAGCAGCATTCCGTTATCAATACACCACCTGGTCATATTCTTAACAGCCTCAGACGCAAGCACAGACAGTCCACTCATGTCAGAATGCGAAACAATGCTCCGCCGAAGGTCGTTCATATACATAAGAAACAAAAGGGGGCCCAAAATAGATCCCTGAGGGACACCCCTATTCAACATTGACGAATTCGTGCCCACAAGCCCATCTACACATTGATATTATATCGTTTAATATTCGAAACTGAATTTCGTATTATTACGAATTATGTATGAACTAGAAGTCTGAACTGTAACGAAAATGTGAAATTAGTTCAAATGAATGAAACTTAATTAATTACACTACATATTTATTTATGCCCTTACCCGTTGATGTCTCTATGTTTTCAATTAGCGACTTCATCCACCCTTGTACTCGTCGCGTTCGCCCACCCTTGTATAAATCATCCTAACTGGTAGCGCCCTCTACCCTTTCTCCTCATAAATTACACTTTGATCACTAACTACTTTATTCCCAGAGTTCTTTTCGTGTTTAAAATTTAACTTTATACGACTAAAATTAACTTAAGTCGCAAAAGACTCGAGTTGTTAATTTAGTGAAACCACAGCGACGTCTTTACGGTCAATTTATTATAAATAATAACCGTAAACACGAATATCCGAAGAATTATTGACAGGTCAGCGTGTAGGCGCACTTCTTACATTGTATCCGGTGACCGTTAACAGTAAAAACTCATAACCGTCGATAAATTTCGATGGACGCTAAATCTATCGAGGTAAATCTACCACTTGTGAAGCTGCTAATAAACTAAAAGGTCCGTCGGACAGGTCGACCAATTACGTGTTCTTCGTTTACGACCTGACACGGCTATATCTGTTGACATTGCGTGGGCTTATAAAGCTAATCTCGCTCGGCAAATGCACGGACGTAAGACGGATGGGACGAAGTATACACGTACATATTTATATTTTGTATGTTTGGGTAATATTTTGCGGAGGTGTTTTGACTATAAAGTCATTCGTTACGGGAGGAGACACATTTCAGGCGGCTTTCTTTGATCTTGGCTACGTATTTACCTTTAAGCAAGAAGTAAGATAAACCATAACATAAACATTTTTTTGTAATTTTGTTTACGGTATGAATAGTTGAAAAATAAGTGAGTCAAACTGAAAAAAAAGTTCAAAGGTGGTTTAATTAGTTTATTTTTTACTGTGATAAGTAGCAGGGCTGTTAAAATATCAGGAATATGGAATGTAGTAGTACTCTGTAGTACTCAAATCTGACTTTCACGTTATTCATAAGTGCCAAAATCCCTAAAACAAAATTTTTTTTTATTATCGCCATTTTCGACAACCTAGTGAATCCTGACATGACCTATAGACGCGTTATCCCATGGGCTAAATGGGCATTTGCTCAGGCCCCCCAATAACAGGGGAGGCCCCTAAAGCAGTATTTCGGAAACTTATTTCCGTAATAGGAAATGTAAATACTATTTTTTAATTCTATTCTGTAAAGATAATTACATTTTATTAAAAGTAACATCTCGAAGAAAACTATAAACCAGCACCACGTATTTAATAAGTACATATTCAGAGGATATATGTATATATTGATAATGGCGTATGTAAGAATGAACTATCGCAGTTTTTAAATATTTAAAATCTTAATAATAGTTTTATTTGTTAAAATACCCTTTATTTATTGAGATAATTATATTATGTTTTACTTGCTACGAATTTTTTCTTTCGAATTGTTAAGCTATCTATTAGTTATTTTGTAATTCTTAAGAATAATCTGTTGTTACTCTAAATAATTATGTAGGTATTATTAAATTTTGAATACTTTAATTATTATTTATGATTTTTGTTAATTGTTCCGAAATGGTATATCAGTATTATTAGTATTGTTTGTGTATACAAAAGTAATTCTTCTTAATTCAACATTGTATATGAATTTCCCCAAATTCAAAAATAATTGCCCAGGGCCCCATGATGGCATAACGCGCCTCTGCCTCGAATGGATGACGTTGACTTTTGGGATATCTGCATTCATATTTAAATTCTAAATCACATTTTTGTGTCCCAATATCCGACGCTGGTTTGTTTCACATATAAATTTTATTAATTAATGTTGGTAATGTTTCTTGTAATAAATTATATAGAAAAGAAATTCAGTTGATGACTTGATCGATTCTCGTTCTGATTTCAAATAATCATATAATAATGTATGTTTGGGACAAAAGTAAAATAATTCCTACATTTGTAGACAAGTTTCGTCACACAACTTTTTCCCTTCTTTTCTTTTAGTTGTTATAGTTATTATTACAATTGTACCATTTTTTCTACATGCTCAGAAAATCATGTACCTAACCTATAAGAGTCGTTTATCTGCTATGAACGATCACAAATGAATAGTTAATGACCTAATAAAAATAAATTGACCAATTTAGGAGGCGTTACAATGGCTTTAACACATTTTAATTTATGTCTTTTGCCGTTGAGCTAATGAAGTAACCACAAATATGATGTCTGCATGTCACAAACTCTATAATAGCGCTAACTTGCAATAATGATCACTTTTATGTTAAATTTCTTCAAAAATGCGTTTTTCGGAGCAAACTTGTAGAAAATTGAATTAACTGCAATAATTTCTTTTTTTTCTGTCTATGATGAACGGGAAAGAAGATATTTTAAGAAACATTAATTTGCTTCTATATTTTCATCACTTTGTATCGACACAAAATTATCTAGACTAAAAAGAAAAAACTTTTTCCACTAAATAAAATATTTCAATTCGATTTATTCAATACACCGTATTGCCATATAAATATTTTCTCCAAAATCTGTATCCATTATTTCGGTCACTAAACGTTTGCACATTTTGCTGAATAAGCTGTTTCAAAAGCGTTCCACATTCGGTCAATTTAACACGCCCCCCCCCCCAAATTTAAATGAATCATTGGCATTAAACTAGTGAACGTGCGATTAGTAATTTTCACTAAACTGTGAAATTTTAGCCCGCTTCGACGCACCCACAAAGCGGGCAGCTACTAACCCCTAGATCGGAAATGGAATAATGCAAAAGCGTTGGTTTAACCGCCCTAATGGTAATCGCACGTAGCGTATTTCGCGCTATCCGTACAGTAGTACCAATCTACGCATACTCCAACATCAAACCTACCAATTATTCCAATATAATTGGAGAGTACTCGATACGAGAAACAAGCTAAAAAGTTGGGAAACATTGAAAACGAATTAGAGATGATTGAATGCGTTTACTGTTTGAGAGTATTTTATAGAGAGGTTTCTCCATATAAAATGGTCCAGTAAAAAAATTTAAAAAATATCTAGCTCAAACAAAGTTATTTAGTATATGGCGAACACATACCAATGTCAGTGCGTTCACAATGCACACATTGTAACACTGTTTTCGGTATTACAATTAACAAATTGTAACGCCGTTTTTAATAACACTTTTTTAAGATTAAATTATTGATTAAAATTATTATGATTATGATTAAAATTACCCACAATAAGATTTTGTCATGATTTTATCCCAACTTTACGAAGTTGACAGTTTACTACAGTACCGACAGTACTACAACACGGTACCCGCAAAACCCCATACATTCTAAATATAGTAACCACAATTTCCAAATTTATATAAAATTAATAAGTAAAACAAATTGTAGACCGTAATACGTTATCTGTAAGTCTGTTTTTTAAAACAAATATACGTCATGCGGGAACGCGGTGAACAAACAAAGCATCGTAATGAGTCGCTTTTTGAAATTCCGAGAACTATTTGCCCAGATCATAAACTTTAATTGCACCGCGTAATAAAACTAATTTTCTTAAAATGTTACACCGTCGGGTGTTACAGTTATAAGCCATGTTAGCGTTTAACAGGCATGGGAACCTACATACTTTTTATTACCTTTTATAATTTTACGACTCTCTTACCACAACATTTCTTCTTCTTCTTTTCCAGAGTATATAACAGACATCGCCAACCAATCGGAGAATGTGACGCAAGGCATAGCCACCCAGATCTACAAAGGCCAACCGAAACAACCCATCTCGTCACTATACGAAGACATAAAAAGATACGTGGAAATAAATGATTCCACCGAAGGCTCACCAGCATCAAACATCGACATCAAAACATCAGTTTCGCAGTTTTTCGAAACCCTATTCCCAATCGCCTATAGACAAGCCGTAGACTCCAGAGAATTCAACCATGACTACAAGACGTGCCTCAAGAAGTACTACAACGAACTCCAACCGTTCGGAGACATCCCCAGACAGATGGGGCTATCTCTCTCGAAGAGTTTAGAGTCGACTAGGTTATTATTTGAATCTCTCAAGATGGGGATTGAAGTGATGAACGCTAGTGATATTTTTGCTGAGGACAACAGCAAGAATAATGGGGAATGTTATGATGCGTTGATGAAGATGACTTATTGTCCGAAGTGCCAGGGGTTGCCGAGCCATAAGCCCTGCTCCGGGTATTGCTTGAATGTGCTCAGGGGTTGCCTCAGTCCATATGTCGCGGGGTTGGATGCCCCTTGGAATACCTACGTGGAGGGCATCGAACGCCTCGTCACATCATTGAAACAGCCGAACAACGAAGCTGGCGTGAACGCTGGTCTGGTTATCAGAGGCCTGGACTCGAAGATATCGGACGCCATCATGCATATTCTGAAGAAGAAGGAGGAGATTGAAAGCAGGGTGAGTTTTATTTTTTTTTTGTACGTATTGTTGTATGTATTATTTCAAAATGTCTTTTTTTCTGAATTGTGTTTCTGAATATTTAAATTGAACTTACTTAAGAAAGTTTTCGAGGAAAGGACAATTGAAAATGTCAACTCTGGAGAACGTGGATTTTGTGACTGAAAAATGGGTAGAAATTATCAATAGATTTCTTAGCCCTGAATACTAATTCGTACTTTCACATTTGGTAAAATTTGGCGTCAAAGTCTCGCCATTTTGGCCATATTAAGTTTGACAAAATGTCAAAACAACGGCTTTCTTCAATGAGTAATACACAGTTTAACGTAGGAAAGAGTGGTATACAAAATGTGGTATTTAAGTTATAAACATACAAACGGGCAGATCCTTTTGGTATATAAATTCGAAATTTTCAACTCGATGAAGTTTAAAACAAATTATCAGGGAATACAGAAACAAATTACACATAAAAACACGCATAACCCAATATGAATTAGTTAAATAAGTCAACGTCAACTGCCAGAAACACGCAAAACATCTGTTAGAACTGCAAATAAACTAGGTTTTCTCAGCTTATTTTTTCGAAAATCCTTATAAAGCAAACTTATAACAGCTAGAAAAATTGTAAAATAAGAAAGTAATAAGCTTGTTTTACACTTACTATTCTCCGAATTATTGACAGTTAGTTTCTTGATTGTTACTATAAATGAGTCAATGTAAATGACCTCGTTTTACACTGACCTTTACAATTTTTGTTCGATGCAGTTTATCAGTATTGCTGGTATGCCAGTACACTGCTGTCTGATAACCTATTGGCAACCAGTTATGTGCTATATTTTAGTACTTCCACTACAACAAACAGCTGATATTTTGCACCACAGTTGTACCGGACACATAAAATGGTACTTAAGTATGTTTTGCACTTCCTCGTTTTGATACAAGAACAATAATAATTATGATACGTAATAACAATATTGCTTGTCTTCTAAGTACAGCAGATTGTAGAACATGCATGGAACATGTTAGTTTGCATGGAAATATACAGTACTACTTGATAATGAAACGAAAACCGTCTATTATGAAACCAGTAGTAGTGTCATCATGTGTTCATTATGAAACCAAAGTAGACAAAAATCGAACAAAGCTTACCATATAAGTTATTTGAGATACACCCGATACAATATCGAGTTCTTCCCTTCAGTATATTGGACAGTTATTGTTATTGTGTAAAGTATGCAGTCCTACTTGATGAGCAAGTGAAAACCGTCTATTATGAAACCGATAGCAGTGTCATAATATACCCATTATGAAACCAAAGTAGAAAAAATCGTGCAAAGGTTAGTATAGTTCTATCGCTAAGTTATTTGAGAGACACCTGGTAGTTTATCGAGTTATTCCCTTCGGTACATTGGTTGGTTGTTGTTATTGTGTACCACAGCAGCAATTTCACGTGTGATTGAGCTGGTAACCGCGTCGAAGTAAGTCATCTAGTTAGGGGCAATTAGTGCACTTAGCGCGACCGCAATATGAGGTCGCGCAAACACGGCCCGGCAGATAAGCACCGCTAATAATCCGAACTTGTTTTAGCACCCCTAGCAGCTAATGGCCTGTTAATCGCCATAACTCGCCCGGATTTGAATCTCATCTTGACGCGCGCCTAGCGCGGTACAGTGCTGCCATCTACGCTCCGATAGCAGCCAGATTAAAATGAGCGGAGAGTTTAATCCGCATTTGGCTCTCAACACTTGGCTTTTTCTCTTAATATGTGCTTGCAGTATGATAATGGAGATATTATTGGGTGTTTATGTTACTTTTTTCAAGGATCTATCTTAAAAGACTATTTCTTTGTCCATTGGTTGATATTGCTTGCATCTCTTTTGATAATTTTTTAATTGCTTCTTTGACAATTGACAACTATCGCCAATTGCCAAAATGTGTCACAACAGTGTCGTCAGCAGATGATAGAAATGGAAATATCAAGTATAGACAAGGTATAATCGTGGTCCCAGTACACTTCCTTGGGGCACTCCTGCGTTGATGACGCGTATCGAAGAATATTCGTCATCTTGTCTCAATCAGGTGCACGGTCTTTTTGTTAGATATGATTTTAACAGTTTGGTCTACTTAGACTAAGTAACTAACTAAGTAACTTAGTTAGAGGGGGGAGGGGGTTCTTATTGTAGAGACACCAACAAACATGACAACATGACATAATCTGACTACGCTGATTATGAACAGACTAATGTAGCCACCAGTTTCAGCACAACTGCGGTACTGTGTTGACAATTTTCTTCTGCTGAACAGGGCCGGACTCTGCTTTCTTTTATAATTTTTCTAAAGTATTTGCGTTATACCATACTTTAATTGACAAAATATGTTTATTACGTCTATACCGTTGGTAGTTTGGTGTCTTTGACCGATTGGTGAATCACGAGCCTATCGATGTGATAATTTGTTTTTTTCTGAAGACCTGCTGGCTGGTGGTCTCTTGAGGAATAATTTCTCAAATAGTTGGTAAAAGATTGGTAAAACGGATATGTCTATAGGAGGTTACATCATGTTTGGTTGGATATCATGTCGACCTCAGCTCTTTCCAAAAAGAAGGAACATCAATCCACATGATTATCGAAAAGATCAGGTTTATCCTTGTTACTTTTGGTCCAAGGTCAATCTTCCTTTCTTATTGGAGTAATGTCAATTATGGGTAATTTTAAGTTTTTGATTTTCTTCGATATCTAAATGAATCTGCTTGCGAAGCCTGCCAACATTTAGAAACTTTCTTTGAACACCTCTCCCACTTCTAAAGGATAAATGGTACTACCCTTGATTTCCTAAACTATTGGAATTTTTCCGATATATTCTCGAGTATCTCCCAACAATAGCGTGAGCATTCCTCGGGGGGTTGCGGTTTGCATCCCCCCATAACTCTCAGTTTTTGGCGGAGACCTACCCCATAAATCGTAGCGCCGCGTGAATGCTATCTTTATTAAAAATCGTCTCAGCGCGTCCGTAAATTTTCGGAAAAAGTAATTTTCAGACGGATGCCGGTAATACGATCGTCTGTTCTTTGTAGCCCGCGGCCCTCAGGGTACAGACGTACCGAATCGTCGACCTAGGGTGCAATAAACATCCCTCTTATCTCGAGGCGATCCACCACACGAATAAGTCTTGCAAAAGGTCCACCTCCGATGACAAAGCAGCTCGGCAACGACCTCTAGCGTTGATCAACGAAAGAAAGCTTCTTTCCAAGAATGAATGAATGAATTCTCTTTTCTTTGGTTGTTATGGGATGGAAGTAAGTCGATTGTGTTGTGTCTGTGTCTGTGTGTGTTTGTGAGAAAGTTGTACCTTTTATGCTGATGGCTGACTTTACCGCTTTAAATTATTTATCATTATCACCTGCGCATGGCTCTTTTCATTTATTCCTTTGTGTGGAACAGGTGCATATTTATTGTATGTAGTTACTCCTGTTCTATAATGGACGAAGATTGTGTAAGGGTTCGTGTAAAAGTCGCGTGAAGAAGTAATAATTTAAGGAAATACGTGTTTTTTTAAAAACGGTTATTGATAAATAATGACGGGAATTAAGGATGTAATTCAATTTCGGAACTTTGAACCTTTGGGTGGTCGGTTTGGAGTTGGATAACAGATATTATGAAAACATGCATTATTGTTTGTTGCATTATTCCGTGTGCAACGCAACAAAACAAATGTATGAAATTTTGGTTTTCATTACTAAAAGAATTCAAGAATTCAATTCTTCCTTTTGTCTTATAATGAAAGTATTCCCTGCCATTGAGGATCTTACTGCTCATCTGTTATTATGGTACTACGTAAGTTTCTTATTTAATCCTTTCTGTTTTACGGAGGTTTATGGTGTCAAGGTTTATATTGGACCATAAAACTCGCCCTGTCGTGCTGCTTTTCTTCACGTCTCACCCCCGTTTTCCAGAATTTGTCCAGTTTACGTATTTATCTCGTCTTGCAAACGTTGTGAAGCTCTTGTTATTTTTTTCTTTTTTCAGGAAATTGGGTCAACTGAAAGAGTCATTACAGTTTTACTGTATTCATTATTAGCCTTATCTTTTCTTCTGAGATTATTTCGTGTTGGATGTTTCACTGGAAAACAGATGGATGCACTAAAGTTTTTAATTTCAACAAACAGTAGCTATTTTTTTAGCATTATGAAACATGAAATAATGAAGTTAATTAATACTTCTACATTTCTGTGAAAATTGGACACGTCGATTTGAGATTATCATAGTACTCATTTATAGATGATATTCAATTTCCGACAATTCCGACTTCCAGTCTCGACAGGTTTCAAAATAACATAAGAGTGATAAATATGATTCGTAAATTTTTCATCAATACAATCAACGTATCTGATCTGATGATTTAAAACACCCTGCAACGTTAAAAATAATATACCGGGTGACATTTAATATAGGAAATACAGAATAAATGTTTGTGTATAATTTGGAATATGTATGACTTCCTGTTTTTTTTTTAAATGACGCCATTTGATCCCCAAGGCAACAAAAAAAAGCACTTTGTTTGTTATTCATTAAACTACATGGATAAGAATCTGATGTGGCCAGGCACATGACTTTATCATACTATACAGGGTCTCTCACGACGAGCTGTTTTAGGTTACTTCCGGTTACACCGGAAATGGTGTCAACTTTTATATTTTAAAAGGAACATCCTCTATTTTATAGCATTTGAACTCTTCATTATATTTAAGTTCAATTGTATGTTACATACCCTATACCCAACATGATAATTTTTGTGATATTCAATTTTTCCATTAAAAATGACAGCTTTGAAGCGTTGCTTTGAGTTATTTACAAATTATTAAATTATTACACTCAAAATTTCAACCGATTATAGCGAAAATCGAAAAAAGAATCTCATATTTTTGCATTATCATTTCTCTAATAGTTAAGAGAGCGGTAAGGAATCGACGGTAGCCACTCGGGAATTATAAACCAAAAGTCAGATCATATCTTTAGCCGCCGCAATATTCGGCGAAAATTGTCTGCGATTACTTTCACGCGTTAGCAACTGTCGATATTAGCGAGTTTATGCGATATAGAATATTACATCATATGGAGATTGAAAATTCTCTACAAAGAATCTCAAATATTCGACCGTCCGACAATTTAACCATCACATATTAAACCGCACAATTTTTTAATAACATCAAAGCCTTTTCCCCGATATACCCACCCATCCGTCCAACAATCCGACCCGTCCGGAATTCCGACGTTCCGCTCTTCGTTTTGCGGCGCATCGGCGTTATTCATTGCCGATGTCCGGCGACGAACGGACGATAGCGGATTTTGATCGGACACAGGCCGCCGTGCCGCCCGGTGAAATATATCCACGGTAACGTCGGTAACGGCTAGAGCGAACGCAAGGTCAGATTTCGGTCGTGTTAACAATGTTTGTCTGACCGGCGCTTCACAACCGGCCCGAACACCGGAGCCGCTGGCTTTCCTGTAGTCGTTAGCTTGTAAATTATCGGCTTGTTTGCGCGTATTTCGCACATCTCGCTCTCCTACGGCCCTATGTGTGTTTGTATGTGTGTTGTTGTGAAACAGGTAGTGTGAGGATTACTGTATAAGATATGACCAATCTATTTCGACCGATGGCTATCGAGAATGGAATGCCCAAATGGCTTGACCTAAACGAAATGACGAATAAAAGGAAAGCAAATACAAGAGTTGGTAAATGGTAAAGAATAGCGACAAGCAGGTTTAGCTGATTTGTTGATTCTTCTGGAAAGCAAGGATGACTTTTAGAGTCCTCATTGGGGCTTCCAAAAAGCCCTAAAAAGCCCTGAAAAGAGCAAAAATTACCGGGTACAAAACGCATGGGTTGCCAAAAGTTACCAAATCCAGTTAGTAAGAAAGGCCTAAAAATACTTTAACTTAATCAACGTTTTAAAATTTTACCTTACAAATAGAAAATCAAAACTGACGGTGTAAAAGGTCAAATGTGTCAAATTATGTGTATTGACATCGATATTAAATAAAATTTAATCTCTATTAACCATTTAAATTTCTTGTCATAAAGAAAATTAATATTACTTGTACGTCTTTCGATTTTCTCAAATACAGTTCAAATTCCCCAACCCACATTATAAAACTAGATTTAATTTATAAAACTAGAAGTGCACATTTAGACTAAAAAACGAAAAAAAGCAATAATTGTGCTATGAAGAAATGTCAAAAATGAACATATTACCACTGTCACAGGTCATCACAAACTCGAGATGCCTCGTAACTAAATATTTCGTTTTTTAGTTTAAGGTAAAACCCTTAAACTGGAAGAAACTTTTTCGCTGTATTTTATTACCTATTTACTAATTTTAGATTCTAGTACATCACTGAATAGAGGTAAAGAAATCCACTACAATTTTTTTGTTTTAATTACAGTGGTTTTTGTTGAGTGCATAGTAAATAAAAAGACTTAAGCAAGTTGTAAAGGTTCATATCTGCCTCCATACTGAATTATATCTACTTCTTGCAAAATCTGACCTCCTGGATCTTTGTACAAAATGTATCTGTTGAGCTGATTATATCGCTTGTTGTATAAAATACAATGAACTAATTCACAAATGCAATAAAAGTCAAATTATTATATTCATTAATGTTAGATTTATTAGAACAATTCGAAATAGAAAAACATAAAAAAACGGTCTTCGGTAATTTCCTGTCTGCTGATGAGAACTTCTATATCTATGTATTTTGAAACGATTATTTTTTTTCTATTCAGGGCCATTTCAATTTGTTCTTTTATAAATCCATACTTAATTCAAGCACTTAATTTGTAAAAAAATACGACACTCTAAGCTAAGTGACTATCCTGACGAACAATGAATAAATTCAAACGCATGAAAACTATTTCTGGTCCGTTACAACAAATCTTAAACACTTCACACCCACTGAAAAATACTTCGACAACATATATAAACCGTTTACTTACAATAGCGCCCTTCTGAGAGAACAAAAATGGACCCAAATTTAACATTTATATCGCCATTAAAAGCAGTAACACCATTTGTAAATTACGTTCGAGTTTCAAATTAATTATGGATGAGTCTGAAGTTTATTATTTAAAATACAATGAACCTAAACTACTTCACAAATGCAATAAAAATTACAAATTAGATTTATTACAAACGTAACGATTGTAACGATTTAGAATTCCATTAAAAACGTTTGTTCTGAAAAAGCGTCAAACATATCAAACATTTCATTATATTCTATCTTTAACATTTGTTTGGACCACTTTTAGACTCAGACTTCCATATTTATGGTTACGTTTCGATTGTCATTCAGACGATACTCCCAGAAACAATATTTAAACAAGCAAAGAATCATACAAATTAAATCACGCGGTACGCAAATATGCACGAACGTACATTAACTGTATTCTAGTTATTAAACTTCTATGGTAATAGAGAAAAATCAATAATGCTTTCAAGCAGGCAGTTCTTACATTCAGAGAAAATCGACACAACAAATATAAATGTAATTTCTGCATGCGAAACCCTTTAACCGAATTCATTATCCAAGTGAATAAAGCGAGTTTCAATAACGAGATCAAACGTATTCATCAGCAAAATTCAAATTCATTCATTCATTCCGAAGCATTTGATTTACAGTTCAATTGAAATCATTCAAAAGGTAACCTCGAATCTACCATATTTACTGTAAAATACAGTATTCATTCCATGTAATTAACGATAATTCAATCAGCCATATTTAAATTTTAAATTATTCGCAGATTTATGGAACGATACTGGAGTGAATGAAAAAAAAAAAACTGCCATCGTGAATACAAAATCGTGATATATGTTCGATAGTAGCGAGTTTTGTGACCTATGACCCATAAACAAAAAACGCATAAAGAATTTATCGCCTACTCGTTAAAATAACGACATACCGTAAAAATGGCCATCAATTTTAGCGCCTAGAAGATCCGGTCTGCATATCGCCACATCGCGAAAAACCCTGAAAAACTGAAGACAACAAATGCTAAACGTCACCGCTATCGACATCGATATTACCGAAAACCACGTGATTTATTGCTACGACTATAATTCTGTATAAGAGGCGTCATTAACACCAGAAAAGCAATGTCGAGATATTTCCTAGTGTAGGAAGCTGTATGGTCATTAATACTAAATACAAATAACTATATTTTTATGGTAGGAATTTGTGTTGGAAACCGTAAATTGTCCGAGTTCCTTCTCTCCGCAGCAATTAGTGAGTATCATTAATTTTAATTTAGTGAGATCGTTAACGTTTGCGTTAGTAGCGGCGGCGGCGCAAGAGGTTTTATTTGATTAATATCGGCTTTCACCGAGCTTAATCTCGCACACGAAATTGTAAATTTGATGGAGGGTGATGTTTTTTTGTGTGTGTGTTGTTTGCTGCCCTATAATGGGTCGGATATTAATTTTAGTGGTTTTGATTATTATGAGGCATAAAGCAACACGAGCACAAGGAAAACCCATTATCTTTAGTTGTGGAGTGTAGGAAATGTACAGGCATATATCGAGCAGCAGTTTTGATTCCCGAAATGCACCGGAAGTAATTATAAAAGTGTATATTAGTATATTTATTTGCACGGAAAATTATCATTAAATTATATATTAGTTAATAATATTAACAGAAAAATATTGTTTTAATTTAATACTATATAAAACAAATTAGCAACTGGGATGCGGTTAAAATTGACCGCATCCCATGAAGACATACGAGTTTGCAGTTTACACACTGTAAAAGGAAATTACATAAATTTACCATAAAAGTTGCGGTAAACTGGGCACTCTTTTGTTTTGTAGTAACATTCCAGTCCAAGTGTAATTTTACATTAGCAATTGGAAAATTCTGATAGGGTCAATCCATCGGAAGTGGATTCCTTTCTAATGGACACTTACCTGGGGTAGATAAACTACATCTTAGTAAAAAAATAAGAGGTTTTGGTCACAAAACCACACTGGAAGATAGATTCCGAAGATCCAACATGATAACAGGAACTATAAGTTTTAACAAATTCTCTCCTCATGAAATTGAAGGTGTATAAGATGTGACATCACAACAACTTAAAAAGCATATGAAAACATATGAAAAACATATGTAAACATATGAAACATATGAACAAACATATCACTTAGTTTTATAAGTATTACCTTTGTCATTAGCAGAAAAAGAAGATTGAAGAAAATTTAAATCTTTGATGAGGACAGGATAAAAAACCTGAAATCTTTATAATTAATTCATCTTTTTATAAACTTTAATAATAAATAAAAACATTCTTGTGTTTTGCACTGTTAAAAATGAAAGAAAACAATTTAAATCCAAAATTCTCAGTAAATACAAAACATTTTTTTCATTTCATGAAAATGATTGAACAAATCGACAATTCGGAATGAAAGTTTGTTAAAAATTCTCACAAGAAACCACTATTTGAAATCCTATGTCACGGTTGCCACGTTCGGCCAATTTCGCATTTGATTTGCACGGTTTACATACTACAACTTGTGAAGGAGCAGAAAACACAGCAACAAAGTTCAAAAGATGATAATTTAACGCCATCCACTTCAACGTTATAATAATCTTCAACCGACATTACCTTTTGCAGGTACGAACTGTGGATACGTTATCACACTTATCACTTACCAAGCAGAGACGACTCTAGTTAAAAACGATTCAATGCTTTTCATATTAATTCTATTTGAAAATCTGCTGCTGCCTTTCGCCTCTTTTCGATCACGATATACTCCGGGAATTTCACTAATTATTTCTGCTATTTTTTACCTAGTAATCAAGAACATCACACGTTACATTAGACAGCTATAACATTGTACGGTTAGAGTTAGTTCAACGAACGTACCGAGGATATTTCCATAAAATCTTTGTGTTTTACATTATTTTATGTTATATTTCACACCATGGATGTAATTTCTCCAAATAAGATAAGAGCGTATAGGTCTCTAGGCTATAAACTCTCACGCTAAACTTTTTGCATCTACGCTCGGCTAGACATTTGGCCGTATGTTCATCAAATAATTCTCAAAATTTCTAAATTTTCAAAAATCTAGAGTGGCATTACCCCTTAATACACTGTAAATAATCCATAATCCGTATAAAATCCTTTGCTAAAGTGAATCCGTGAGGCACTCATCCAATGTTGGCATTCACAAATTCGCAGCGCATTCGCGCGAATCTGCATTTCGCCAGCGCTGTCACTGTCGTTTATTATGCGATGAAGTATTACCGTGCACTGCACAACGCAATAAAAATAGGAAAACGCTCGTTCCTATCGGTGCACTCTGGATAGAATTCATGCGCTTTCCACTTTTAAATGTATCCATTTCCATACCTACCTGTGAGCAGAGGTCGCTGTGCAATATTTAACGCGTCGAATTCCCATTGGTCATAAATCGCAAGAGTTTTAGTAGTCACGTCTCCGGTTTTTGTTCGGTGTTTTTTTTTTGTTCTACGGAGACAATTCCATATACCGGACGGCAGATCGTAAATCTAAAGAACACAACGCGTTCATAGAAATGTGCCAGCATGTGTTGTGTTGTTCCTTTGGCAATAATATCTGTTATATAAGCGATATAATAATAATGGTTTATGTCCGCTCAGTTGCCACACATGCTTCACGAGTTGGTATAGTCGGACCGGCGAAACAGTCGATACACGTCATAATTCAAGACGTCTATTAAGGCTTTTCAAATTAACCCTTTTTTGGTTATTGCTATAGTAGACGCGGATGTTGGACAGTTCACTAATAACGTACGTCGAGAAGCGGTGATGACGTGCGTTGATCGTTTAGCTGGCATGACCATACACATTATTATTTATTATCTTCTTCTATTCTCTTAATTTATTGATCGCGAAGCATGTAACATGAGCGTAAATTTCACATTATTCAAATCATGTCCGCTATATGGAGATGCGTGAACTTAACAGTTGATTGTGTCATTCCTGAAAATATTCGGATGTTTTTTAAAGATGTAGTGGGATATGATACAAATTGACATTGAGTTGTGTTTTTTTTTTACTAGTGCCCATTGCATTTACACCAATGTGGTAGTAATGTTAGTCTTAAGTGTCTAATATGCTATGAAAGTGTGAATATTTTTGACTTTTTATTTAGGAAATTAATTAGGAAGAAATAAATTAATAACCAAATGTGTTTTTTCCACGTGCATAAAAATAATACACATTTGTGTAAAAAGTTCAATTTCAGACCATCAATTATTACTGAGTTATGACGTCATGGACCCTTTTTCTAAATGGCAACCCGATTTTTCCATACTGATGTTGGTAGATCATGTAAATGTCTAAGTGGAATCGGAAATAATTTATTGCCTTACAGAAGAAAAATTTCAACAATTAAAAATTGTATAATTCTGATAGTTTTAGGGAAAATGGATTTTGTGAATTGAATATAAAATTGTGTTTTGGGTAGAAGTAATTTCCGTGAAAACGAGAAACTTCAAGTGTGTTCTCAAATGGCTTTGAAACATTCACAGCGATTCTTTAAGAGAGATGCGGACTGCTCCATAAAAGAAACGTAAAAAAACGCAATAACCTGACGTGATATGCAACTTTACAGCTCAGATTCACATTCAACGCAAATATATCAATCAATAACATGTATTCGTTTTTTAATAAACAAACAAAAATTATCAATATTAATTACCCTAATTTTTTACAGTCTTTTCTCGAAAATTTTCTTATGTAAGGCGCTGAATTTTGTGATGAATTAACTGATATATTAATATAAGTACAAAAAATTTGGGGTGGTCATTTAAAAAAAGTGTCGATGACATCATAAGTAGGATAAAATTAAAGGTCGAAAATTTTCTGTCAATATTTATATTTTATTTTATTTTTTTCACTTAACAATCTGTTTCAGAGATTTTGTTTCCATACGTTTAGATACAATTAAAATATGATTTTAGGCATAAATCATGTAAATTTGGTGTTCATGATAATGGAAATTTACTATAAATTGAAATTGTGTACTTTTGAAAGGTTAGATGTATTTCTATTAGTTTTTGGGTTATTTTTACCTAGTTTTAGTGACAATTACACAATTGTTAACAAGCAATAAACTTATACTACTACATATTTTTGTAGATTTCACCTAAATTTCGATACTATTTTAAAGGAAGCGTACCTAACTTTTATTAGTTAAAGCAGATAAAACAAAAATTAAGATAATAAAATAAGATTTGTTTTTGAAATCATCTTTTTATGGTACTTTGTTTGTATGGTGTTCAAATATCGCGTTCAAAAGCAAGACTTCTATTTTACTTGAATTTTACTAACCTCCATTACTTTTTGTTTTAACTTCAAACGTCCCTCTTTTTCATAATCAGTCACTTGAACAAATTTTTCGATATACCTACATTTGATTGTTATTATCAATCTTTTCAGAAAATTGAAAATTTTTAAAATTTTGCCTATGCAATGAACGGTGTTTTGGTCTACAACACACGAAAGGTAAAATATGTTTTGATTATTGATTATTTTGATTATTGAATTTTTATAGAACGGGCTACATAAGGATAATAATGAAAAAGACTTATCAAATCAATAAGGAGTTAACAACAAAAAAATAAATGAAGGATACCTCTTCTTTGAATATTTTACTCTTATTTTTTTTTTAATTTACGAGTATAGTGGTGTGTATATAGGCATACCCTAAATACATAAAAGAGCTCTACTCTTATCTCAATTTTTATTATATTCACCGCATTTTAACCATGGCTTTGGATAATCTTCTATTTTTATACAGAATAGTTTTAACCATTTAGTTTTTGTTGTTCATCAATCGTTCTTATTACCCCAAACTAACTTATGGCTTGTGTAGGTTTTTTTTTGTCCAGTTGGGATAACAGTATCTACTATTTTTTGTTCGTCATGCAATAAAAACACAACCACTTTTTTTATATATACAAAATTAATTTTTGCGTTCAATTTATCGCCACATAAAATTCTTTTGACCGAATATTTCGGGTTCGCTAAAAGCCCAATATCAATTATCCGTATTTTTTCAGCGCGCCAGCCATACCTAAAACCCTTTGTGCTCGAATTACAAAAGTTTAAAACCGCGTGCCGCAATAACCCTCGATAAATCACGTAGCTGTGAAAAGCGGTTCTCTCGCAGCTTTGCGGAGAGAATGAAAATCTTCGACCAACTTCGCCCGGCACACAAGAATAAAGCCCGAAACGCATTGACTCGCAGAATGCGGTTGCGAACTCCAGGGTTGTACTAATATAACGTTTCGACGATGTCAATGAACCTTTTAAAAACGTTCTTAAGCGTCCGCGTGCCACAGAAAGGCCGGTAATTGGCCGCGGCAACACATCGCCCCGCAATGGATAATAACCCCCACTTAAAGTTGCACGTGAAATTTTCAGCGTAATGTCTGGTTTTCAGGAGCAATCATTCCGCGCGCATGTCGATCAATATCGACTGCAATGGGCGCCCGAACTGCTGCCAAGCAATAATAATCTCAACACCGAATGTGCAGACTGAAGCTTGCTCTGCAGTTGTAAAATTTTATTGCACTGTCGGTGCGAGAGCTGTTAACGTCACTTGCGATATGGATTAATATGGAAATTTAGCGTTTATATGGATGAAATACGTGAAATGAAATTTCAGAGGAAAGTATTAGTTTTGACAAATAAAGTAAAATGTCATTGGAAAAACTTGTATTAAATCAAATTGAGTTTTCGTATATAAATTTTGAATATAATAATCCATCTTTTGTCTTTGTAGTTCTTACCTTTTTTATGCTTTGAATGCTGTCAACAATATTATAATTAACAACAAATTCATTACTTAACAGGAAAAGCCTCGTGTTCCCACATAACAAAAGAATTCGAGGTTGACCTCACGTTGTCACAGTTGGTGTATTTGAAAACCTACAATTGGCAAAATTTTTTTCAAAAATATGCTTAATAAGTGTTAAGATAACTGGAATTTGATTGAGTCGAGAGTAGTCAGAGTAAAAGCGAATTAAAGTAATTAAAGTATCAACTACAAGTGTAGTTTCACATATTAACAAATTATATATTTTTTTTATTTATTACTTTAAAGTTATATCCTTGCTTGTTTTAAAAACAATAATCTGGCATTCTCAAAAAAATGACATTTGCTAAAAATATTTTTTTTTTGTTTATTACCTTTAAGTTATATCATTGCTTGTTTTAAAACCAACAATCTTACATTTCCTGCAAAGTTTAACCGCAACTAAAATTGCATGTTTAGATAAAATGGCCAACAAATAACTGAATATTGGAAAGAACCAACAAACAAAATATTCAGAAACAATGTGTAACAAAATACGTGAATCACTTGTTCCACAAGGGGTCTTTAAAATAGACAAAAAATATCAAATTGGTTCAGCCAAAATTGCAATGACATATGACAATTTTGATAAATTTACCGAAAATGCCACATTTATTTAAGTTAAAGACATATTGTTCTATAAAAGAAAAAAATCGTAATTCTTAGGCATCCATTATATCGTATGAACGAAATAAATGTTGTAAATAAATACAGTTATATTTATTAACTAATTAAACATTTACAATCAATAAATATCGTATTGTTGAATCATTATTAGTAAAGCGCTGAGAGATATAGCAGAATTTTTCCTGCACATAAAGAAATACCAGAAATACTATATCGTGTATTTCTAGTGAAAAGACCTTACATATGTGACATCAATGCAATTTTGATCTGTATATAAATTTGATAATTTATGATAGGATAAATAAATTATATATTTTTTGCTCATAAGTACTTTATTATAACTGTAGATATCGTATCGTCTACAAATAGGTGCATTTCACAAAATTTAACTAGTGACGTAACATCGCTTATGTACAAATTAAATAAAATAGGCTCAAAAGTGAACCTTGTGGTACCCCCCAATTGTTTATTAATTCACTATACTTACTCATTTTCTCGAATCCTAAAGTTTTTGCTCCTGTTCGTTAAATAGTTTTCAAGCCATTTCAATTATTTTCCTCTGATTCCGTAAGTTTCCAATTTTTGTTATAACTTTTGTCGACAAATAGCCTCGAACGCTCTGTTAAAGTCTACCAAACGCTTGTTTTCTATCGTTTTCTCGTCTTCTAATTTTCCTTTCTAATTTGGCAATACCAAATTTAGGGCTGTCTCGCATGAATGCTTTGCACAAAAACTTACTAAGCTTTGTTTAACAATGAATTCCAGTATTTGTTCTAGTTTTTGTAACATGTTAGTAAGTCGAAACTTAATTGATATAGAATCGGTTGTTTGTTTTTTTAAATTTTATTTACGGCAGAATAAGGATGTTTAATACGAATTGCCTCAAACTGGAATTGTTTTGTATTTAGAACTGTTAATTTGGAATTTGGTTGCTGATAGAATGAAAATTGAGCTATTTTTCTAATTGTCAATGAAATATGTATTGAACTTGTCTACCATGGCGCATTCTTCTGTTATTACAACGTTGTTAAAAACTACTTTCTTATTTTTTGGGGCTTATTGTTAACCATTATCGTTTTTAGAATTTTCCATGTTTTCTCTTGGTTGTTTTCATTTGTTATTACAGTTTTTGTTTAATTATTTTTGCTTATTTAGCTTGGCAATTTGATGCAATTTAAATTACTACCAACTGACCAATGGTTTATTTGTAACACAAACCGCTAATTTTAAAAGACGTTAGCAATTGCAAAATAGAGAAAATAGAATACCAATTCTATAAAATAAAAAAAAATATATTGTTACAGTTTTTCGTCGAGGAGAAGAAACCTAAACATCTATAGTTTTTAAAGTCCGTAGGCTTTCACGGCCTTGCTTCCGGGTTATGCCGTGTGCCAAAATTCCTAAATGCTGACGTTTTGTGACCCATGTTGCTTGCTTCTAGACCTAACTGAATATATTATAAGCCTATTTATTCAACCTATGTACAGATAATACACTATATAAATAAAACAATATGGTTTGGCTAACTGACTATTTAAATACTCAGTATTTTGACACACAGCATAACCCGGAAGCAATTTATTTTCTCAATTTATACTTTTTGTTTTTTAGTCGTTATCTAAACATTCCGTAAAAAGAAATACAATTACCTAAAAAGGCGGGACTGTGAGAAAAGTAAAGACAATCGTTTTGTTGATTAATACATTCATGTTTATCTATTTTTATGAGCAGTATGATTGGTTTTATATACACATTTTTATATATTATTACAAACAGCATCATTGATTATGTAAAAACGACAAACTATTCCTTCAATGCTAATACAAAATCATATTTTTTCGGATTAAGAAGTGTGAACGTAAAAAATTATTCTTTTTTGTGCTTGTGGCTATACCAAGCTCCATTTAATGAACAAATTGGCGAAGCAAGGCAACATAAAAAGAACTCAATTTGCACCCCACAAATATCCAGTCGATTTCGAAGGCGCACTTCTATATCAACCGACTGCCTGGTCCGTGTTAAATTGTTATGCCGATTACTGCGAGGGCCGGCGGGAATTGAAAAGGCCTTAACACGCGTTATCTGCGGCCGTGGTCGCTACCGCAAGCCGAACCGTCGGATGGAAATCAATAAGTCCGACCTAACCTAACCGTGTCGTCGCGACGACACCGCCACGTAAAATATTACGGCCGTACGATGCCGAAATCTTTTGATCCTTTGAGTGTTTTCGTCGCGAGGCTCGTTCTAATTCGCCTTACGTTCGTCGTCCTACGTGTCCGAAGGTGGTTGGTTCTAGGGTGCAAAAAGTTCGCCGTACGGTCTCGTACAAATCACATTTCCACTAATGTAAAGGGGTTTTCCAGGCGGAGTTTTCTGGGCGGATTCGATTTAGGCGGCAGATAGAACGCTTGTATACACATTCAGAGTAATTTGGACAAATTTCGCACAGGGTTGAAAAGAACGACGGGATTATAAGGGCACATGTTAACGGTTTTAGTTGTGCCTATATTTGTCAGAAAATTCCTGTGCATTTCCAGACGGAATGATGATGAATTTGATTTTCTTTATATCTTTATTTAGACAATCTGGCCGTTTTGGTTGGAAATATAGGAAATATAGGAAATAGTGGTTGTTTTTTAAATGTAATTGTATGCTCAAATATAAATTTGGAATGCTTCATCTCAAATCTCAGCCATCGGTTTTTCCATTTTCTCTTCTTAAATTCTTCAAATCTCTGCTGTAGATTAGCATTTGCTTTTCCTTTTCTGTTTTGTAATAAAGATTGTCAACAAGTTTGAAAAATCACCTGTTTTTCATTTATCTCTCGCTCAACATTAAACCAAAAGACAGACAATTTTTGTAGTTATACGTGTTATATAGAAATGATTATATTTCAGTGGTTATTTATTGCACGTTGTTTAATGTAATATCGATACTACAGTGTCGGCATGGTCTGTTAGTAATTTTTGATAATATTTAACGTTTTGCTATCCTTGAACACGTCGATTTTTATTACTAATGCAGACGTTTCTGTGGAAAATTTAATTTCCAACCATCAATTATTAGTGAGTTATTATATCATCAACACTTATTTAAAATTGCAACCCCATTTTTTCTCTTAGTTATTTTGGTAGATCATTTAATGGTGGCATCAGAAATATTTTATGGCCTTACATGAGAAAATTTTCGAAAAAAGGATAATTGGAAATGTTAAACATCGATAATTTTAGGGAAAGTCGCTTAACTGAATTGAATATGAAATTGTGTTTTGGGTAGAATTATTTACGCGCAAAAACGCGCAAGGTTTTCGAACAAAGAGTGGTGAAACTGCCAAAAAATGCTATTTTGTTATTTTTACAAATTATACCAGCTCAACCCATTGTCCTAGAAACCTGAAAACGATTTCATAAAAAAAAACAAGAGTTTGGGTCCAAATGTTTTTGAAGCATTTACAGCGAATCTTTAAGCGGCGTGTGAACGGCTTTATATAAAAAAATCGTATAGAATCGCAATAAACTAACGTGATATGCAATTTTTTAACTCAGACCCGCATTCAGCGCAAATAAATCAATCAACAACGCCAAAACAAGCTCAAAACAATTGAAGGTCGGAAATTAAATTTAACTCAAATATATATTTATATTTTGATAAACCGAGTGACCGAGGGTTTTATCAAATAACAAACCTGTTATAACAGCAATCGAAAGTACAAATATAGCCCATACATAGTAGTAACCACAGCCCAAAATTCCGCTAATTTATGGTACAAAAAATTATGCACTTTGATTATATTCACCTTCAGAAAAAAATGCTAGTATAGATAAATAGTATAATATATCGTGCCAGAAAAGCAATCTGCATAAGTCCTTCTCCTTATCCGATTGTAACAAAATTCCGGGAAATGTGGACAAAACGTATCGTATTGTAAGATAAAATTATACAGTAATGATAATACAACCAAGTAAGCCAAATTCAAGCTGAAATAAAAAAAAAGAATATTTGACAACCAGCAAAACAACACAGTTACAAAAAATACATACACAGTATCTTCATTTTAGCTATCCGCTGTTTATTTTCAATGAATTAACTTTAAAATCTTACATACTATCACCTTAGTGTGCAAGTGAGAAAGTTTCAGTGGTTTTTTGAGACAACAAACGCAAGCATACGGATTCCTCCCTCAAAAAAAAGGAGATTTTTTTCTACACTCTATACCTTCGCCAAATGCTGCCCGATTCATCTCAAATAAATGGATAAATGGAATCAGATTTCAGCCTTCCCAATCTGACATATTTCGTTTTTGCTAATTTAGTCTTATTATAATTTTGTTTTGATTGATTATGTTTCTATGGAATCAATTTATTTTGTAGTTCCAATTCTAGGATCATTTCAGTTTATATTTCAATCTATATACGTTATGTTTTTAGTTTTTGTTTTCATGTGGTATAAGGAGTTGTAGGGTTTAGCTTAGGGGGGGTTGAGTAGAACAGTTGACGTTGAAAGACGTCAAACTGAGCTTTTTTTTAGAGAGAAAACAAAATGTTATAGTGTATTTATTTATTTGTTTATTTGTTTACTTGTGTTTTCTTTCTTCAATAAAGAATTTATTATTATTATTATTATTACTATTATTATTATTATTATTGTTATTATATGTTTGTTAATCGTTAGTCTAATAATTCTATTCTGGACGATACTTGTTATGATTCGGTCTGTTTTCGGTTATTCGCGCGAGATAATGTTTCCACTAAACTAATTATTGTACCAGAAACATCTGGTCGGGCGCAGTGCACCGCAGGGCCGCAATAAAATTACCAGAAGAGTAATTTCTAAATTGGAGCAGATGTTGCCGCGCACGGTCATTTCGGCCCATATGCATGTTATAATAATCCGGCGGCGGAAATTAGCCGGCGCTGTGAATTTTCCGTTGACGTTTCAGCATTATAACAGCACCCGCGATGCAAAGGTGACAATTTTATGCCGGTAGAAATTTCAAACCTACAATTCAAATATTCGCGAGGAACTACGAACTCCAAAATTAAGGCCAAATTAAGCGACTTTATTACGGCTAGTTTGAATTCAGGATTTTATTAGGGAGAGAGCTGAAACGTGTACCGGTAATCCCAGCTTGAACGTAATTTCAGGTGAAGATATTCTTTTATTTTTCAGCGCGCCAGCCAAGCGGAGAAGGAATGGCCAGTGCCTTTAATTAAAATTAGCCGGAAATCCCTTTAGTTGAAACTCTTCAGCGTAATAAGATTTTTGAGATGCGCAGGCCTGTTGGATAAGTCTTCAAGGGTATTTTTTGCTCGTTAGATTTATTGGTTCTAGATTGAAAACTGAGGCAACGTGTGCTGTAAGAGACCCTACAAAGTACACTGAGGGCCAAAAAAAAAAACGGTACAAATTTTCAATTACACATATTTCCAAACATATTAAGTAAATTCAAGCACATCTGCGAAAAACTGATGGTTATATTATGAAGATTGAAAACATACCATCTTCGCAATAATTGAACGTTTCAATCCGATGTATTGGTGTAAGGTGAAAGGTGTAATAGAAATAGTAGGTAATGGCAATTGGTTTCTTTTGGTCAGGAGAGTTATAGCATCGTATACAGTAATTTTTGTAGTATACAGGGAGAAATTTTGAAAGATAATTTTGTTGTTGTTTTTAATCAAAAAACAGTGGAATTAGACGTTTGCAACGGTAACATTGCATAGGTACAAAAATCCATTTGCGAATTTGAGTTACCTTTAAAGATGGTGGAGAAACTATGGCAAACATTTAGTTTTGTTAGGGGCGCCACGTTTGATTTTGAAATTTTTGAATGATTTTTCTTACCTGTTTTACTTATTGTACTACACTTATATTGGGCTGTAGATTTTTGCAAAGTTTTGTTTTCGCGGTGTTTTACACTAAACCAACATCGTTTTTTTATTGAACTAAAATTATGGCAGTTTTCTTTCACTTGTCTGACGATGTCTTTGCTGAACTTTTTTCATGTAAAAATTACGAATATAGAGGAAAGGATTTGCAAATGAGCTGCCATTTCTGTAATTTCGTCAAAATAGTTCAATAATAAATTAAACTAGAGACAATTCTGTATATTTTATGTCTATGACATTTTTTGGTAAACTTAGCCAGGATTTCGTCAATTATTTTCATTCTGAGAGTAGGTAGCGTCAAACGCTGGCGTTTTTACAATACCTACTGTCAATATTATCAACCAAAATATCTGTTAAATCCTGGCTACTTTTTTAATTTTAATGCAGACACGATCGATCTCGATCAAATAGAATCTCATGCAGCTAAATTATTAATTTTATATATTGTATGATAAAGTCATGTGCATGGCCACATCAGATTTTTTTAATTAACGCAATTTGCATATAGAATACAACTAATACATTAATGATCGAAATGTAATAATACGGAAATAGTTCATGGTGAATTGTTGATATGTTAATCGCGTGTTTTCCTTAATTAATATGCATAATTTATGCATAATTTTGCAAACTTCCCAGCTTATGCAAGTTCCCTATATGTCCTTAAGTGGATAAGTGAACCACTTAACATTCTTTTTGTCGCTGAGATCATAGAGTTCCTTTGACTTTCTTATATCACTGTGCAAAAAATTTGCATGGTAATGGGTGTGCCTTAAAAGTGTTCATAGTAGGAAAAACTTATAAAAACTTAAAACGTTAAATTGTACCAGGTTGTTCTGAAATAAATTAAGATAATATGTAAAAACTCCTCGAAACTCCAAACTAGCCTCTTAAAATTTGACAGAACCCTTAAAGTTTTTATTTCTCTGTCCTAAACAGTCCTAAACAATAATAACTAATATTTCAAAATAATAAAAGTAAATTAAATAAAAAAGCACATCTGAGTGGAGACTATCATTTCAAACAAAACTGTCACATTTTACCACCCATTGAGCTCTCAGCGACCTAATATTTATTTTAAAAAATTATTAATTTGTTTTATTCTGAAGAAGTGATGATAAAAAAATTGTTCGTTTGTAGTTATCAAAAATTAGACTAAAAATATATTGAGAAATACTGGAAGGTTTTGGGATTTTATTTTTGTTGAATTGCTATTAGTGTTTCAGGGACACCTTCCACAGATTTACCTACATGATTGTAGTTCAAAGTTTATGATTTACTTTGATATTCATTTGACCTTTTCAGGACATAGATTTAACATAAATTCTCAGAATTGACTACTTAAGGGAATAAAGAAAAAGGCGAAATTTGTTGCACAGTGTACATATCAAATGACATAGTTTCATAAAATACGGAATAACGTTCTCATAGAGCAACATTACACAACTTTGCGCATCACTCTTTTAATATAAACTCGAGCATAGCGTAAAAAGAACCAGACAGATAGTTAATTCAAGTTTATGAGGAAAGCGTCATTGAATCCTTTGAAGCGCAGTACGTCTCTTCATCGCAAAACTGATGCAAATTACTCGAGAGACGAATAGAGCGCCATCTCGTGGCTGTAATATACAGAGGAATAGCGACATTGCGCAAAGCAACGCTCTAATATACCGTTTACTCGTAACGAATGTAAACGAATTGCGCGAGTAAGCTGTTACAATCGACGTTTATTTCGTCAAAAGAGATGCTGTAGTCGCTATCCTGCTGCATACTCTCTGTTGCACTTTATAGATCAAAGATGCGTTGCAGAGGAAATCGAATCAGTTTCGCCTAGTTCACATCGGCTATATTAAGATATTCATATGTGAGAAAATGAACTTCATAATTCGAGGCAATTGCCTTTTCAATATGGCAAAAGATGTGGTACAGGTTTCATTGAAAATAAATATATAAAAAAGTTATTAAGTAGGACTTCAAGGTTTAGAGTTGTAGTTAAAATGGTGCAGCTAAATTTCAGTAATTGCTAGAGCTGATGTAATAAATAGAAGTTTGCAGGATTTTTATACAACCAATTTTATCTTTGTGATATTGATCCACTGTGTTACTGCCTTATTGTAAACTAAACTAAACAAGAGGTTAATTAGCGTTGTTTCAATCACGGGTGTTTGTAAAACATTGTGTATTTTGTGGTAATTGGCGTTTCGCCTCAGGTATATTAGTTGTCGACAAGTGATCGACGGAATATAATGGAGTACATTATATGCCGCAACCAATTTATATCGATAATAGCTAATATAAGTTGTGCCACATTATTATACTTTAACACAGAGAAAAAGAATTTTATATCACTAATAGATAAACTTTATTTGAGTCAAAGAAATATTACTATTGAATATAGTCATAGTGGAGGGTCTGATAATATGTGAGATCTTGAAAAATGTACGTAAACACCATAGTTAAAAAATGATTTTATGTTTTATAACTGATTTTTTCGCATACCTGCAAGAGAAAAAAAAACGAAATATTAAGTAATTTCTATGTTTCTCAATGTTTCCCATTAGATATGCTCTTCTTTTTAAGGTGCTCTAAAATGTATTTTTTTTATTCTTTGCACAAAATGCAAAGCTGCAAAAATCGCGTGTTTTTGAATAACAAACCAACTGGAAATGATCTAACTATTATTATCGAACAATAAATTCTTTAGTCATTGCATATCATTATTATTTTTTGAGACGCGTTTGCAATGCAGCAAAAACAAATACGTTATTTTCCAGTCGAAGGCGAAACATAAAAAGAATCTCGAAAACAATTTCTTTGAACTAGAAAAAGCCGCAGCGTTCGGACGACTTGAAACGTGTTTTGTAAATCAGATGACTTTGTTTGCTTTCAGTTAAGGATTACATTAATATTACTAAAATATTACTAAATCTAGAACAATTTATCATGGATCATTCCTTTCGTTTAACAGTTTTTTGCTAAATATTATGCATTCCGTATCCTAAAATGGATTACAATGGATATTCTATTTGTCATCATTTCAAGGATGTCCTATTTCTTTCCCAAATTAACAAACCAATTTTTACATTGTAATCGTCATGTCACAGCAAAGCTACCAGTTGATATGGAATATCGGAACTCTTTTGAATCCCTCAATGAAAAACCACATTCGACGATTTCTAGGTTCGTGATTGCTGCATAGTGCGCAGAGCACGTATATGCTGGCGAGAGATAGAACGATAGAACGGATAGAACAGAAAATTGGGTCGCCCGAACTAACAATGTTTACCTTCCCGCGTGCACAAAAGGTAATCAATTTCGCGTACGTTTTCAATTCTCCGCTAATAGACTTTGCCTCCGATATTCAATTTGGCGTGGCCGACATCGTCCGCACGCGTTATCCATTTAAAGCGCGCGCTGCACGAGGACGGGCTTCAGCAGCAGGAACAAAAAGCTCGCGCAGAAGTTCTGCAACAATTACTCCCGGTAATGGTGCAATTTTTACCTCGAACCGATATCAAATGACTCAATTATCTTTCGCTTTTTTGTTTTCAAACTAATCGCGAAGATGGTAGTAATTTTGAGGACGGTGAAGCCCCAGTTTACTATAAAAAAAAATTTGATATATCCCGAAGAAAAATCAAAGTCACCATAGTAGAGGAACAATCAAATTTTCCACCAACAATATTGAAATAAATTGTATAAAGCAATCTTTCAGGATCATACTCAGTTTTTGTTGTTGATACTTCTTGCGTTTAGGATTACTTTTGTTGCACTTTGGCAATTTAGTAGAGATTAGTAGAGATTATGGCCTTACATGTTCGTAAAAAACAATACTAGTTGAAATTTTTTTTTTGTGATTGGAAGGAATTTTGCAAATGACAGTTTTGATGATTTTTTTGCGCTGAAGATGAATACTTACACAAAAGTTTCACCTCTCGCGTCATGTTTTTACATTTTTGTTTGTGGTTGGACGTCCGACTCAACTTTAACATAAACGTTATCAGTGCTTCAAGAACACTTCTGAAAAGGCGTCAATTTCGAAGATTTGTTTGAAATTTTTCGAAAACTATTGAAAACATCTACGCACTATCTATTCACAGTATCCACGTTTCCCAGAGTTATAAATATTTTTTAATTGTTTGTTGTCATTTTCCTGAGAATTTAACAAGAATTGTTTTCAAATTATGTGTGAACAAAACAATACAAAACAAAGGAAACTAATTATCCTCCACTGTTAATTTGATAACAAAATTGCGTAAATTGAACGCTCCTGTTGGTCAGTGAGAGTCACTGTCCTCTCACCCCAGGCAAGTCGAAATTTTTAATTTTCATCGGGCAATTCTTTTCGGTAAAATTTTGATAATTTTTTATTTTTTCTTTAATTTTGCTTTTCAATGCGCAAAATTGCATGAAACCTAAAATAAAATAAATAACTCAAAATCGGAAATGTGATAAAAACAAAACATATTCTAGAGATGCAAAATAACCATAGGTGGTAAAATAAATGGAAAAAATCTCCAACTGTCTACTCAACTTGGTTTTATTGTTGTCAAAGCATTTCTATCTTTATTTGATATTTTATTGGTTGTCGCAAATACTAAATTTGTCGCCTTCTATTATGTCTTCTAACCAAACTTCCCCAGGTTCTTGAAATACTGTATGAATTATTTTTTCCATTACTGTTTGTTTTCCCATGACAATCGTTCTGATATTAGAGCTTTTTATCTATCATGTTGCTGTTTTGCTCAACTCTAAAATGTTGTATAATTAGTATAATGTATAATTACTCATTATTTTGTCCTATTAATTGTAATTGTAAGCTGATATCTAAAACCATTTTTTAGATATACTAACCGATGAAAAAACGACAACCCTACTATGCAGTTCTACTTCATTTGTCAACATTTTGATTCTAAAATAGTTTTTCTTAGCATTAATAGTATTCTGTATTGTATTCTAGAAGAACTTTATGAACTTTTTCTACAATTCATTTTAGGAATTTAATTTATAAAATCTGAATGTGGCCAGACACATTACTTTATCATACTATACAGCAGTGTTAAACTGTGCCAAACTCTGATGTTTTGACAATAAAGTCTATAGAATTCAAATATCTGTCAATTCTTGGCTAACTAGTTTAAAATAACTAATTTAATCTCTATGAAATAGAATTTGCTCATGCAGCTAAATTATCAATTTTACCAAAAAATGTCCTAGACATAGGTTATTCAGAATTTCTTCTGCTTTAATTTATTATTTAGCTAATTTGACCAAATTACAGATATGGTAGCTCGTTTGCAAAATCATTGAAAAATGCTAAGAGTAGATATCCAGTTCCTTTGGACCGTTTTGAACAAAAAACTTATATGCTCTAAGTTTGGCCATGAAACTTCTAAATATGAAGTTTCGTCCCGATACCTTTAGTAGTTTTCCCGGAAACGTCTTTTTTTCTAAATTTCAAAATTTTTTAATGATAATACTTATCAACATTCATAGAGAGAAACAGCACCCTTGTGCTGAAAAAGTAGAATTAAACTTTTTAATAAGTTGCCGTGTTCACTTACGACAATATGGAGACTAAATTAAAGTTTAGTTAGATGAAACTTTACCGACATTCCTCGCTTTTACAGCGTTCCGTACTTTCGTTTAATGAGTGAAACTGAAATGAACTCTGGTAACTTTTTTTAATAAATATATAGCTTGCTATTATCCATATTTAATTAAATAAGAATTTATTTTCTTTTACTGTTATAGAAAGAAAACTTTGGACCAACTTTTCATTGAAAGTATTTTTTTTTTCATGACTGGAACGCCATCCAGTAAACTTTTTTCATTTTCCATTTTACTCAAACGTAAATTCGTCCTTAAAGAAATCCTCATAACAACGTCCACATATCACAGTATTCCATCTAGATCCTTGCCTTTCTGCCTTTGATTGCCATCAGTTGAAAAGAGCTCCTGTCAGACACAAGTTAGGGAGATTCTTTTTTTTATTTCCCATTCCTGCGATACGAGACCTCTTATCTCACAGTTTGCTTCAAAGGGAAATAAATTTATTTTGTTCTGAATACGGCAAAGCAAAAAAGTACTATAAAAGCAGCAGCGACGCACTGTGTGGAAGAATTAATTGACGAGAAGAATTTCTAACGAGCTGGCATCTGGAAACAATTTGCTAGTGGAAAACGCGTATAATTGTACATTCTTATAGCGGCGGATACTACACGTCATGCTGTGACGTCTTTTTCGCTGTAGAATGTCGGCTCATCGACAGAACTTGGAGGTGTGTTCGTTTGCTAAAGAAGTAATTAACATTTCTTGAATTTATCGCCTTATTAGGTAAATAATTCCCCCGATTTTAACGAATCCTAATGGAAATTGTTCAGCTAATGACTTAATATATCATATAAAATTTAATTAAGATCGTTTTTTAACTTTATTTATTGTCTTGTTTGTCAGGAATTTTAATAGATATGTAAGCTTCTGCTGTTAGTTTTGAAGGCGTCAATAGTTATCCATATACCAACATTTGTTTGTGAAACCAACAATATTAAAACTATAGTGATTATTCCTTGCTTCATTTTGCAGTGTTTATGCATATTTGCTTAATTATGTGTTCATAACATAAACATAACACCTGCAGTAATTATAACACCTTAACAGTAATTATAATGGAATCCAGTAATTAGTTACAATTGTCGATATTTTTTTCAGTTCTATTTGGATTATGGCGTAATCTATTTAAAAACCAGGAGGACAATATCCAGGTTTGCAGTGAAGACATATCACCAGAAATGAAACCAGATATTCTATCTTCTGTACTCTCCGAAATTCTTGATCAATGAACACACAAAACAAGAACAATTAACAATAATATCAACCCCTATAAGTCACAGATCATAAAATGGGTCAGATAAGTCGATACTATCTTTAGTTTGCTTCAAATAACTCTTTCCCTTTACAACAAAACCGTCTTGTACAGCAAATAATAGAAACACCTGATACCCTTTACATATCTGAAAAAATACCCAACAAAACTATACATAATTTTTAAATTTTGTTTATTGAAAAACCATCAATATTATTTTTGTAGATTTAGGCTGATAATGTTGCAAGACGAAACCGGTATTAGAAATTAAATATATTTTGCAAAGGAAACATGTTTTTTAAACAAGAATATTAGATATTTTAGCGGTTAAATTAAAATTATTTTGAGGTTAACGTATGTGATAACCCCAATAGATCTCTTATGGTTAGAAATATAAAGTTTTTTTCTCTTTTTAAGACTATAAAATCTTGAATAAACAACATTGTGTGTAATGAAACACTCTTCAATGGTTGGAAATTTCTTCTACGGTGCAATTGCCGCACTTTTCCAGCGAAATTGCGTAAAGATTCTGCAAAATTACGCTGACAATGCTGTATTTTCACAGGAATATTTATGTCGAATATGTGAGATTTATAAAAATTACAGCATTATACCTGGTATCAAATAACCACCCAGATCTTAATTTCTTTACAGCAGTTTTGGTTGTACTTTATTACCTTCCTTTTCTATAACTTTGCAGTTGTCCCTGTGTAGGTATAAACTTATTTGTTCTTTCCATTTCGTTCAAAAGTTACAGCTCTTTCAAGTATTGTCAAAGGAGGGTATATAATAAGGGATAATTCAAATAAAAAATTTGAAAATGAAGAATACAAATTTTTACAATAATTATATAAATTCATTATTAATTTAAAAAAAATATCAGAAGTTAAATTAAAATGAACACAAAAATTATGCAACATATTCTAAGTAAAAAACGTCATATGGACCTATTTATAAGAAGATAATATTAGAAATTTTTAAACGGCTTTTAAGAAACTTTTAAACCTTGCTATTTAGCTCCGGTTAAAATCCGGTTTTTTTAATATTCCAAACTACTGTATTTTTTAAGGCATTGAAATATTGAAAAAATTTAAAAAAAATCGAAAATTGTATGTTAAAACACCAAATTTGAAGTATAAAATATAAAGTTTTAATATTTTTGCGTTCGCAAACTTTAATAAGTGTTTATTTCTATTTAATTTAACTATTTTTTTAATTAAATGCCTTTACGAAATTTTGATTTTTTTATATTCAATTTATAGCTTTATTGTGATTAGGCAAATACATTTTCGCCCTGAATTGCAAATCACTCTGTATAATTATTGATTTCCTATGAATGCCACAATTTCTGTCACAGAACCTCAGAACTTGGCTGTCAATAGATTAGTAATGTTATCTGGAATATAAGATCATATTGAAATCTACAACCCACAATTCTGATCTTATCCTAAAGTTTACTATGAGCAGCAAATTCAAATTGATTTTGGGTCATTTCAGGTTCATTTTGTTAGGGATCATTTTGGATAGGGGAAATTTAGTATCCCGCGGAACCCCTGACGATATCTCGCGGAATCCCGGTTAAAAACGTTGTATCATAGCTTTCGTCAGCCTTAAATTGTCAAAGGAGAATCAAGACAAATTCAACTTATAAGGACTTCGGTTCATATACGGGTTGAAAAAGTATTTGCCTAAGCGAAATACTGTTGTTAATTATCCTCCTAAGAATCACTATTTAGTTCTAAAAATTACTGCTGATTTCACTGATCTGAACTCAAGAATAGCGCCGAAATCTTCGTGGTAAACATGATATTAACATAATATTTTCTTTTGTTTTAGGTATGTATCCTTCACAATACTGAGCATGATTCCTGTTAAAATACATCTTTCCAAGAAAGGAAACAGCAACGTAAGTACAAGTTTTAATTAGTTCGCTAACACTAACTGTGAAGCGAAGATTATACCAAAATGTGTTTTTCCTGAAAAACAATACCGGCATCGCTTATTTAACTTTCCGAATTTCTTGCGAAAAATCACGGTCAGCATAAAAGTACTATTTTTATCTTTTACGAAGGAAGTCTTTTGTATGCGCTGTGTTTATTTTATAAGCAAAATAAACCGAATGTCACGGATTCTTTGGTTAGTGTTGCTTGAAAACTTTTACAATAAACATTTTATTCGAATCGTGATAAATTATACCTGAAAATAAACTAATCTATTTAAATTATAATTTTAACATTCGTAACATTCATTTAGCTAATGTATTTATTATGTTAAATAGTACTTGCTCGTAAATTGACATTTGTGGTCTGAATTTTAAATCGAAATGGATTGAATATCCGGATGAATGGAGCGAAACGAATTTTGTGTTTTGAATTACAACGAATATAATATATCAGAAGTGCATTATTAAGTGAAACTAATTAGTAATTTCGTTTTGAAATATGTATATCGTATAAATCGTTCGAACATATACATATATTCAGGCAATTATAACGACAACATGAATGTATTATTTTCGTGTATGAAAATAAAATAACGAACTAATTACTACATGATGCTGTCTAATAAATATGATACAATTCAGCTTCGCTTTTAATTAGGGACAAAAAGCCATAAACAAATCCTGCAAATAAAATTGATTCAGTTATCATCCACTCTTGGCAATTGATAATACTGTTTTGCAGGGTACTTTAGATCTGTACTTTGTGACGAAGGTGTAATGTTTATTATGAATAAAATGCGTAACTGAATTTATAACCAATATTTATTCCAGAAATTTGATTAGGAATATTTGGAATTTTCAGTTGCCCTTTTTCGGAAATATCTTTATTTAATACTACATAATTGCATTCAAAAGACCGTTCTCTACTAAATTAGTAATGTTTTTAGAAGAAACCACCAGTATCAAACCACCACTTTTGGCTTGTTACGTTTTTTTACAATGATATTTTTTAATACAACCTGTATGATCAAAAGGAACAAAATACAGTATAACCCAGTTTCCCCATATTCTGTTATATTTGCAGAAAGACAATTCCTGAAAATTCCTCCGGAACTTGCAAAACCAATAATGTTTATTGAATATCTGCGTAAGTTATTATTACAATATTTGCATGGTATTAAAACACAAAATATTAAGAAATTTGACACAACTGGAAAATATCTTTAAGAAACTCAATACTTACAATACAATACAAAATCTTTATTTAATAATAATAAATCGTTATTATTTTGGAATAAAGTTTTTATTTGCACATGCCTGCGGCGTTTGCTAATTATTGTTCGCTTTTACGTTAAAGCGAAAATATTGAGATTTTTTATAATAATTTTGAGTTTTCTTCTAAATCCACGTTCTGTAGCATTTACTTTTATTTTTTTAAACTATTTCTTTTGTAATATTTGATCGAGAAATCGTTAAAAGCTAAAAAAAATACAAATTATTGTATATCAAACTACTTGAAACTACTTTTGCCATGGTTATGCATAGATGGCAAATGATATTTAATGGTTTAGTTCATATATGAATTGACTCAAAACAAATCTGTTGTATCAATAGTAGCAAAAAATATTACTTTGCTGATAAAAATGTATTTGTTTGGTAGAAAGAGCGTTTGTTTGTGTCAAATAGTTTATGTTTTCAGTTAAAATTTACAATGTGTATATTATAAGGAATGAGAGATTATGACTATGTATCCAATTTTTTAATTCAAAATTACAAGTTGATAAAAAATTGTCCCTATAGACTCGCATATACCACAAATGAAATGGCATAATTGAAAAATATTTAGTTAAACTTTATAATTTTCTTTAAAAATTAAGATTTTTGTGTAATGAAAGATTAAATGATTTTTCTTTTTCAAATAAAAAAAGGTTTAACAATAAGGTGTGAAATTAACGTATACATAAACATATTACGCTAATGCAACATTTAGATCGCCTGCAGTTTATTTAGATTCGATAGAAGTTTTAGACACATTACCATATTCGTATAATTTAATTTAAAAATATTCTTAAATGCTGATAAAGTTTATCTCATTAAATATTTTATTATGTGCGTCCATTTGGACTTTTCAAAAGAAAATTCACATTACTTTTTTAAGCAAGTTATAAACTTTGGGCCTCCTGCGGGAGACCTAAATATTTTTCAATTAAGCCATTTCCTGTGGTATATGTAGGTCTATAGGAACAACTTTTTAACAATTTGAAAATTTGAATATCAAAAAGAATTTTTTTTCGATACACTCTAATACGTATAGCCAATGTGAACGCTAATTCGGAATTGGAACTTGAAAACCATTTGTTTTGATATCCATAGCAAATGACTTTTAATTACTCTCATGAATCTAATAAATTTAATTTTGTGATGCCTAAGTTTTGCCAGTACCTTTTTTTTTCAAAATGTGTTGTTACACATTTTCTATTCTCATTCTATATAAGCTCTGACTATTGGAATCTACGCGGGTTCGCAAAGCAACTGTGCCAATTTCCGAAGTCCATATGGTTCTGATTTAATGTTTACTTTTGAACTACGGCAGTATGACAGACAATACGTATAATTTATTCCTATCATAAAGCGTTTCGCATCAGTACAATAAATTAATCGTCGGTGAATAATAACGAATTTTACTCATAATTAGTTCACGGTATTCAATTTTCCAATTCAGAGGCCGCGTATGCCCTTAATTTTCCCCGTATTTCGCATAATCACCAACCGCAAGCACTGTGTTAGTTGTTGCATACATCTGTGTGTGTGTGTTAATAACCTTCTTAGAAATGG
Organism: Melinopterus prodromus; assembly: GCA_964023965.1. NCBI lineage: Eukaryota > Metazoa > Arthropoda > Insecta > Coleoptera > Scarabaeidae > Melinopterus > Melinopterus prodromus. Next base: position 65,759,582 of record OZ030393.1, read on the forward strand.
CGCGACAGACGATGCTCGACACAAATGTAATTTAGGGGGACGTGGATATTTTTTCAAACGCCATGCCAGCAGGAGGATTTCTGCATGGTGTACGTAAACAATAGCCAAGCAATAAAAATTCAATGAATTCGCGGAATCTACAATGGCTTACATGCAAACGTCACTGAAGTCTGAATGGCATTACAAACATGGGGCAACAGGTACAAATTATGTGAATGTGATTCGCGTACATACTATTGGATTAACTGCCTTTTCAGTTCTCCCTTAAAAAGTTTCTTTTAAATAAATAAATATTGCTGGATATACTGTTTCAGCAAATCACGGTGAAATGACAAATGACATTTAAGTTCTAGTGATAAGGAAACCATCCAAATACAAACTAATACATTTCATTTTTTTGTTTTTCTAGAAACTTGTGAATTATCTTAAAACTACATTTAATTATTAAAATTATGAAAAACTCTTAAGAGTAAAGTAGCTTTTATTTCAAAACTAGGCAAAATTGTTATTTGAACAAAGTGTGAACCCCAGTATATGAATGAAAATGTTTAACGACATACTTTGTCAAAGTAATATTATAGGTTAATAATATAGTGACATACAGGCGGGATGTAAATTTTAAATAAATCAAAAATTATAGCCACAACCAGGATTTGAACCAGGTACCTTTGCATTTCTAGCACAATGCTCTCCCATCTGAACTACACCGTTAATATACAATAAACTGAAATAAATAGAAGGGAATTAATTATCTATTTTACATGGGAGTGGTACTTGATACTTGGAGTGATAATTGTAACAACACCATACACGGGCACAAATTATGATTCTGATCAGATAGATCGGACTTTCCATCGTATAATTGGTAACGACTGAAAAGAAAATGATTAGTAATTTCAAATCTGTAATTTTGATCTTCTAACAAACCAATTCGAATCCAAACAGTATTATTTCACAACTCGTTCGCAGCAACCAACCAACCAACGTGTCGGAATGTATTAATAAAGAAACATACAATTATCTATGTACACATCGGAAAATATACCAACGCTTCGCCAACATCAAACATAGACAGATTGCATCGGGTGTGTTTCCACAAGAAGCCAACAATTGCGCTAATAAAGCAGAGAGATCTGCTGAGTCTTCTATTTAGTTCTATTCATTTCCGCGTATGACGTCATTGGGAAGCGATTTGCTACAGAACTAGAGTATCTGTTGGTTTTGTCTATAATTTTCAAATAAGTCTGTTCTCTAAGTAGGTTCTCTACGTACTCATTTATGTTTTTGTTTACTTGAACTGTGAATCCTCTATTAATTCCAAGATATATACGTGATCTAATTAAAACAGCAGTGGGAGCAAGACCTTGTGACAGTCGTCAAAACAGTCTGAAAAATTAGATAAATTGACGTTAATTATTTCTTCTTTTGAATTAAATTTGGTCGCAGTAGCTTTATTTATTTGACCTCTAGTCTTAACTTACTTATGAGTTGTTTATTATTGTTTTTATATTAATTTGTATTTATAATCAGCGCATTTAGCTTCACTAATGGACTCCTCCGTAAATTTGGAAGTTAAAATTTCGTTCTCGTTGTTTTGGAGGTCATGTTTATCTTTATATGCATACATTGGATTTACCCAAGGTGTACCTTCAATGCAAAATTTATTCAAGAATGGCATTTTTTTACACTGCGGACAAAAGAAAAGTTTTCAATTACTTGTATTTCCAATAATATTAGACAATTCAAATATGTATTTCTTTAAAAGACGAATTGCTTATATTGTGACGATTGAAAACATTCCATATTCTCAATAATAAATCGTTTCGATCCAATGTTATGTTACTTTATGTCTGGGTATGGAGTATTTATGTAAAAATCTAAACGAAAATCCCAAAAATCAGTGGAGTTTGATTTTTGTAACGAAAACATTGCACATGCACGACAACTCTCATTGCACGTACTTGAGTTCTCTTTTAAGATGGTGAATGAACCGTGGTCATCTTTTAGCTCCCTTATCAATAATGCCAAAATAAAACCTGGTTTTATTTTGACATTATTGATGGATTTTTCTTCCTTCTGATGTAATATACATATATTTTTGTTTTTGCAAATTGTTTTGGGGCTAAAATCAACAGATTCTTTTATTGAACCAATATTATGACAATTTTTTTTTCACTTCTCTGACGGTCAAGTCAAGCTATACACATAAAAAATAGCAAAACAAAAAAAAAATCGGAAAAAAATAAGACTACGCCTAATTCCACGCATCATCTGCAAATTGAAATACATCTGGCTCACTAATGATCATTATTAAATTGTTTCGTTATCACGGCTACCGATCAACAGTCGAACCAATGAGCACGAATCGTTGTAATTGTGTTACACGCTTTCGCATATCCGTTTCAGATATAATCGGATCACCGCGATACCGATTTCCAGCACTAACCCCTCAACCAGTTATCAAAATTCAATTGGTGCGAGCGAAATTGTTGTTAATGCATCCCAGCTCTGCGCACAGGACCGAAACTAAATTTAACAGATGTTTATTTAGGCCCTTTCCGTTATACAGTCGTAATATCCTAATGGGGTATCGGGCCATAAATACTTAATACTTACTCAGTGCGGATGATTTCGCAGAATGTGTTTCGGTTTTGAGGGGTTTTGGTCCAGATAGGGTTTCAAGTGCGGTCCGAATTGTTAAGGAGGGAAGGGTTAGAGTTTAATACCGTATCGGGGTGTTAATGTGGGGGTATTGTTCGCGGTTTTGATGGACCCTTTATGGAAAATTAATATTTTTGTTGGGTGCTCCGGACTTTCAGAAGTGGGATCGAAATGGATTAGGGGGTGCATAAATTATTTTCGTGGCGGTGGACGATCTAAAATTGATGCTTGGTAATGAAACTGTTTTGGTTATGAAATGCCTCTTTTTGCCTCTTTTTTATATGCATAAAGTATTACATATTTCCATATATGAAATTTTCAGTCACTAACACAAAAAAGAAAATAGCAAGCAATTTCTGGCCATTTTTAAAAATTACGTAGAAAGTACATTTTTAATTTATCATACACAGTATGATAAAGTATAGTATTCGTGGCGAAATTTTTTTTTTAAGTTGGCCACGATTTTACTGATATTTTCATGCTAATGACAGTAGGTAGTGTCAACGCTGAACTTGTGACAATACTTACTGTCAATAGAACCAAAACATCAGTCAAATCCTGGCTTTTTTAACACTTTCGAATGGCGATTTCTTGAGTCTTTTAACACCCTGTATATTATTTGAATGGCGTCAATTGACTGCAATTTCCCTAAAAGAATCTTTAATTTATGTGATAGTGTTGTTGTTGTTGTGATATTTGGAATTTGAAGACTTTTGCCATTTGGTCATGTTCTAGATGCCAAATAAAATACGTAATATAATAAATAGAAAAAATATTCTATAAAATCAATATGTAAACTTGAAAGAAGGTAATGCCCATCTTTGGACAATATTAAAAAAGTTTTAGATTCAATAGCAAAGGTCTGCATAATGTAGCAATTTAAATAAATCAGCACAACGTCCTTAACGCGTAAGCAGAGGAAGTAATGAATTTCAAGTTTAGCATGCGAACACGTTAAATAGCTACTAATTAGCCAGAGATTAAGCTTAATTAAAATTAATCACTTTTCACATAAAACTGTTGATTGATGATCGACGCAAAATTAACATAAATATCCCGATATCCATTTAAAACACAACAAATGCCAAACTACGCGTGGCAACGTCACAATTTTATCAATAACCTCGAAGTCGAACGCAACATAATATTATATACTTAAAACTAATCAACCGATGAGGTCACCATTCAAACCCAACATGGGTGCACCTAGGAAACGCATTACGGTATCAATTTCAAGCATCATTAATCGAATATTATTAACTCCTGGATATATATCCTCGTAGATAGGATAGATCGTCAGACCGCCGACAATTCACCCGCTGAAATATGTCGCGCCGCTACCGCAATCGGAAAAACTTTTTCCTAATGTAATCTCGAGCCGGACAGATATGACCCGCATGATTTATCCTCGGTATCATGCGGAAGCGTCTACCTGTTGGATATATCTACTTATCTCACGTCCGCATAGTCAAGCAGCCGATTTTTGCAGACTTGAGGCTTGGGCGCGCTGGACGAACCACTTGACTCGGCGCGGCGCACAGTGGTCGTTAATGTGAATCTAGCCGTTCGAAAATATTTTAACGCTATGGACCAATTTAATCCAAAGTGACATAAACACGTTCTTATATAACGAAACGACTAAAAACCAATTAGTTTGCCACCCTGGAAAATTTAGAGAATGTGCAGTAACGGGCTAAAGTCTGATGTAGATTTTTGTAGTAATTTTTAATTTCCGCATCAATTCTCGATTGTTGTGTGGAACAATTTGTTACCAAGTGATTGTAAATGTCGTTGGTGTAAAGTTTAATATAGCCGGATTTTCTGAGGATGAGAATTGATTTTATATTAAGTATTCAGTAATGAAAATTTGGAAATTTGATTAAGCTTGCAGTTTTTTGCAATAACTAAATTTAGCAAATTGTTTATGGAGGTAGAATCTTTAACCAGAACTTAGGTCGTGTGTGGTATCATTGGGTAGATATTTTAATAAGAACAAACATTTCGTCAAAAACTTTGTTTGTAAATCATACGGTTTAGCAAAAAAGCATAAGTAGTTATGGCATCTGCATTACCTGTGATTATGATATATTGTTTATTTCGTAAACCACAGGATTGAGTAAGACTTTTTTCTAACGAAAAAGCGTGTATTTTAAAATATCTATATAGAAAAAATAGCCGCTTTTGTAGGTATATTTTTTACAATATAGTAAATGAATTACAAAATCTCTTTAAAGCCCTTTATTGTTCACATTTTGAGGAATATTGACAAAAAAAAAAAAACAAAAATAAATAACAAAATTGAAGCGTTGGAGGACATCAAAGGAAACTTCTTTCGGCGAACAGGTGTGCACGGCCGGAAAGATTTTGCACGCAGTTTTTCACTTAGCCATAAAAACAATTGATTCTATATAAGATTATCTCGGGATGTACATACGGAAATTAGAAAATTCCGCTTTAAAACAAAATGGCGCACGTTTGAACACAAATTATCACTTTTAGGTACAAAATTAGGTTAACAAATGTTTATAACAAAAAAAGTTTTAAACTTATTATAAAATCCGTACGTACTTCTCTAGATAATGTTGTTCTGAAGCAGCATATAAAATTTCAAGTGAATTGACGGAGATCAGTTGAAGTTATCTTTCCGGCCAGTTTGAAAAATTTCGGTTTTGAGGGAACACAGTTTAAAGTATTGTGTAACTTTTGCGTATAGCATTGTTATATTTAGCTATCGTCGGCGATGCCTGGACCATATAATTATCTTTTCACATTAATATTTTCCTCCACTTGTTGCTTTCTGTTTGATTTTGACGACTGGCGGGCCTGTTTTGCAGCATCAGTCAGCGATGACTCTGAAAACATGATGCGCCGTGCGTCAGCCTTCGCGCAGAAATTATTGCAGTTTGGCCCGATGCTCATACATAATACCTCGATAATCTTCATAAGGCTGGATAATGCATGACTGACAACACATATGGCTATACTTGCTGCAATATGCAGAATCACTTTGCTACTTGAAAGAGAAAATAAAAATGTAATCACCAGGTGGACAATTCTCAGACTGTATTGAGCAGTGCGCCCAGATCTATTTTCTTCACACACTACAACTTGTGAAATAGCAGAAAACACAGCAACAGAGTTCAAAAGATGATAATTAAACGTCATCCACTTCAACGTTGTAATAATCTTTAGCCGTCATTACTTTTTTGCAGGTGTGGACTGTGGATACGATCAGGCAGAGGCGGTGACTCTAGTTCCAAACGATTCAATGCTTGTCATATTAATTCTATTTGAGAATCTGCTGCTTCCTTTCGACTCCTTTCAATCACGATATACTCCGGAAATGTCACTAATTATTTCTGCTATTGTTTACCAACTAATCAAGAACAACACACATTACATCAGACAGTTGTAACATTGTGCGGCTAGGGTGGGTTAGTTCAACGAACGTGAGGATATTTCCACAAAATCTTCGTGTTTTAATTATATGTTATGTTATATTTCTCACCACTGATGTAATTCCTCCATATAAAATAAGAGCATATAGGTATAGGTCTCTAGGCTGTAAACTCTTACGCTAAACTTTTTGCATGTACGGTCGGCTGGACACTTGGCCGTATGTTCAACAAATAAGCATTTAAACATTTTTTTCCAATATGAAATGTATTGTACCTTATTTAATAATAATAATAATAATAATTGTCTTTATTCACCCAACAAGATTACATAAAAAAAGTTACAATTCATTAAATGACAGAGCATAGTTGCATGAATTGGCGAGGTTCAGCTCTCATTAATGAAAATCGAGCTGCTTTTGCACCTAACCATAACCTAACCTACAATAACTTAAGATACTTATAAAATAAACTATAATGCGCATAATACGTAATACAAAGAAAATATATATATTCTATTACATTTACCACCATCTAACAGTTCCCGCGACCAGCAATTCACTGCATTAAAGAAAACTAAGATAAAATCTTATGCATATAAATAAACTAATAAATCTCCATATGTGAAAAAAAAATATTTAATAATAAGAAGCAAATTACTCTCACGCCTATCCACTGCGCACTGCAACCGCCACACGCAAGCCTACCGAAACTGACCGACGAACAGCATATCAAAGAGCTTTCTTCGATACGAATGCAAGCCTAGCGATTTTATACTTGGGGCGATGGAATTATAATGCAGTGCAATCTGACATTGGAATGATCTGGTATACAATTCAGTATGCCGAATTGGCGGCGTCAGCAATCCCCGAAACCTCAAATTCAAATTATGAACGTCCGCTCGAAATTCTATCTTTCTGTACAAATATTTAGGCGCCCGGTTAATTATTACCTTCTGGTAGAATACATGTGCATGCAGCAGCCTTCTATTGTTCATTCGTAACCAACCAGCATCCCTAAGTTTGTGTGAGATTCTCTGATATTTCCTTATACCGTATATGAACCGCAAGCAAGAGTTCTGTACACGTTGGATGCGACATGAATCGGCCGCAGTCAAAGAAGGCCCATATACAACATCACAAAAATTAAAGCAGCTCAAGATGAGTGTATCACACAACTTTACTTTGGCCATTGGAGAAAGAATATGTCTGGTGTTATAGAACAATTTCAATTTTGAATACGCTTTTTGGATACACCCACCAATATGCTTCCTGAATCTTAGCTCTGGCTCCAGGACAACTCCAAGATTTTTAGCTTCCGCTGTAAGTTGTATGGGATTGCCATTAATGCTAACACTGATCACGGGCCCATACATTTTCACATCTTTTTTTGGCCCAAACAACATTACTTTTGATTTAGTTGGATTCAACTGCATGCAGCATTTCTAAGATCTCCAGGCATCATTTAAGCATTTTTTTCCATTTTTCGAAAATTCTACGGTGGCATTACCTCATTAAGGAATCTTTTTTTAGTTGTATTAAAAATTATATAAAAATCCAAAAAAAATTTTTTAAGGAAGAAGAAACAATAACATTAAAAAAAACTTTTTAAATGATGCATTACTAAAGTCAAGTACATTCTGCTTCTCATCACATAAAAGAACACTTTGCGGCCAAGTGAGCAAAGCCAACCCTAACTTTTCAAGTTAATTACGTATCACGCTTTGCAAAGAATTTAAATTTATCTTAAAAACAAGTGAACGGAATTGTTTGGGAAAAATAAATTTATATAATTTTAAATGAAATACTTCCGACAACCCGGCAGAAACATTCTTCTTTTCATAATTATCTATAAGAACGCTTATTTTGAATAAAAGACAGGTAGATGGACGTACTAATCTCGCAGTCGACCTCGTCTGCAACGTCTATTTAACTAAAAGCGTCGTGGATAATTTTGGTCGAATATTCCGTGCGCAAACGATATTTATTATCCGCCTTTTGGTTTATAATTTCCGACCGGCTACCGTGGATTCTACTACAGAAATGTTAAAGCCAGAAAATTTGTTAAATCCGTCGGTTCCAAAGCGACCGTTGTTGACAATTGCTTAAGCCCGTTGCGGTAGGTCAGATTTCGGTCCGATGTGCACCAAAATGATGTTGAAATGCGTAATAACATATAAAAATGCGGTATGCGACGTCTAATTTTGGACAGCTAAAACTCCAAAATCTACCACTGTGCAATGCGACGAACGACGTCCCTCCCAAGTCCCAATGACTTTGCGCGCAACTTTGTAATTACCGCTCATAATTACGGAAGCCCCAGAGTATATACATTGAGAGTTCAGGGTAGACGCGGAAGTCTAGATAGTGCAGCTGGAGGACCGCGTCTACGCTCGAGATATACGCTCTCGCGAGTCGTTATCTCGGAGAGTTAAAATTTTGCCCCGAATGCACTGGCATTAATAATAATTGTGCGAGTGACTGGCACGAGCGCTTAAACTACCTAGGCAGTAAGTTTTGCACTCGTTAAGGCATATCTAAAATAGTCGGAAAGGTGCAGGTTGTCTGCCGCTTGCGTTAAATATCCCTATAAGCGGTTCCGCTGGGCACCTTGTGGCAGGTTACGTTTCCTTATTCGAGCATTGCACTGGATGGAACACTTTTATCTTACTGCTGACTGCGGTGGCGCCTCCTATCTCGCTACGCGGCGCGTTCTTTATTATATAAGTGGGATGTTTATTTATCTAGTCGGCGAGTTAAACGAACTAATAAAGTTAATATTTGTGTAGCCATTTTTAGCTCGAGGAAACTTGGATGCAGAGAGGTTCAAGGTAGCACAACAGTCAGCGAACCGGTTGCAGCATTTATGCAGGTTGTTGTTGCTATAGTTACCAATATAACAATCTCATTGTACAATGATTTGATTTGAAAAAGAGTTAGGTATATCTGAAGGACTTAGTTTTTGTCTATTTTAGAAATTTTGTTTTATACTGAAAATTCCTTTTCCCTATTTAACCGTTTGGACTTAATAATCAAACCAATAATCACCAATTATTGCAAAAATCAAACACTCAAAAATATCGACCATATAAATATGAATATTTTAACAATAATTTTTTTCCACGTACATTTATTCGTTAATGATTTTTCTGCAAACTGATAATTTGTTGTTGATAGGTTTTTGTGTTCAGAATAGTACCTTGGAAATATTGAAGAAAAGAAGGTATCAGGTCCCGTATTTAAAAGTCATACCAACTCCAAAATTATGTGGCATTGCAATTAAAAAACTAAAGAATTAAAAATTAACAACAAAATATATCCTCTTGAGGCATGAACTCAAAAAAATTAATTCTATCAAATTATATTCTAAAACAGTTTATTTGGTTCGTAAATATTTGACGTTAAATACCGAGTGTCCAATAAAATGAACGATAAATTTGATGGGGATCGATCGTGTCTGCATTAATATAAAACTAATTAGCCAGGATTTGATAGAATTTTCATCCTAGCAACAGTTGGTAGTATCAAACGCTGATGTATTGACAATACCTACTGTCAATAGAATCAAAATATCTGTCAAATCGTGGCTAACTGGTTTTATTTTAATGCAGACACGACCGATCTCGATCAAATAGAATATCATGCAGTTAAACTATTAATTTTATATATAGTATGATAAAATCATGTTCTCAAAAGTCGGTTTCTGTATAAACCCTACTTAGAGACTTACAAAATATCGTTGATAATTTCTTTTATGCTCTTCTGTTTTTACAATAGTCGTAGCGATTAAATTTTTAAATTTTAACCCTGGTAATAGGGAACTACCGATAAAAATAAATAGAAAAAATAAAAGTAATCTATAATAAATGAGACAGTAAACATAAGACTATCGAAAATGTCAAACTCGTACTCAAGGTCTTAGATATTTCCTAATATTTGTGGGTCCTAGACATCATTGCCTTCACTTTAAATTAGGAACTTTACCTTTAAATACAAACCGGAATTACCATAATTCAATATTTGTTTCTCTATTAACACACAACTAGCAAAACCGGTGCCTCTGTATCAATTAAGTACATAACTGTCAGCTTGACATGCTAATAATTTATCAATTGAAAACTTGTCACGAAAAAATCGATCACAGAACATATGCGAATGATTTCGAAAACACTCTCCTAGCTGCATAGCAATAACAAAACAAAAACGCAAGTTAGATCTCGATATTATAGCTAATTGAGTCTTACATATGAATTGGTTGACGTTGATTTATACGCTGTAATCAAAAGACCGGCCGAACAAAACAAATCGCGTCGAACTGCTAGGGGAAAGAACGTCTTAATGCACTTCATGTATTACGGAAAAATCGGCCAAGACGGCTGGCTGGCTCGCGCTTGCGAAAAAATAGCCGCAGCAGAAGAAAACAGAGGCTCTAATAATAGTCATCCATAACTCAAATCGCTCCCACCCTGACGTGCTCAGCCCTTTTCTTAAAACCGAGAACGCCAGACTCCTCCTACAGCTACAAAGTATGAGTAAGTGAATCATATTTAATCGTGGTTATAGCCTGCACAGAATTTTGTTTAATTCAAATAAATATGCTTTACTCAAAGAAATATTTCAATTTCTATAAGAACATATATTTGTGCAAAACACTTTGCCAGGTTGCCAGATCTTATATATTTGATAAGTCTCATATTTATTAGTAGAATCTCATATCTCAAATGAGTCATATGAGTGAGGCCCAAATCTCACTCTGTACATCTCAATAATTTGTTTATCTGTTTGTATTTTAGTACTTATTTACTAATTTTATATTGTACAAAACATCATAGATTTCAGGTAAAAAAAAATCAGCCTCTAAAAAGTGTTTTATTAACTACAGTCAGATGAATAATAATTATAATCGAACTAATTATTATCAAACAATAAATTCATTTATCAATACATAATTCATTACACATGTATTATTATATTTTGCGAGACATACTTCATACCAAGGTTATCTCGTCAAAATTGAAACGTATTAAGAAATCTCGTTCTAACTCGAAAACAATTTTTTGCCAGTAGAAAAATGTATTTTTCATCGGAGCATTGATATGGAATCAATGTGTTCTTCAAATGTTAACAAAAATTACCAAACTCGGCGTTGGTAGTTATTTTACAGGAATAGCGTTTCAAGAAACTTGAAACGTATTTGAATAGTCACATGTGCGATGTCTCGGCTCGATATTAACTATTTATATTTTACTTACATATTTTCAAGTGTACTTGACTTATTTTAAAAATTTTAATATATTTCAGTTTGTTAAGATTAATAGAATAATATACTGGGCGACATACAACTGACCAAAAAATGTTTTCCTTGATTTTTTAAATAAAACAATCAACATTTTCAATAATATTTTGTCAAAATTCCGCAATTAAATTGCTCTGATCGTATCATATTAATTGTAAATAAGCTTCCACCGTCCCAGCTACGTTTCCATTTACCGTTAAATCGCTTTAAAAATTACTAAATAAAAATATTATGCAATTCTTTTTCTACAGTCGCATTAAATAAAATGTGATGATTGTTTACGGCATATCCCGTTATCGTGCTAATATTCATTACTGAGAGATCCGCTTCCATGAAAATCTTATTCGCAACCTTTATTACACAAAAACTTAAGAAATTAAAACGCTAATCTGTAGACGAGGCTCTAAATGCAACATGAACACAAAATTAAAATTTTTGTGTCAATCGGTTTACGAGGAAAAAAACTGGAAAGACGAGCGTGATTTAAAAGAACAACAATCGTGCTCCGTTTCTCATTTCTCTCGCACTCATGTTTACACCGAGAGGGAAAACAGTTGACAGTCATACAACTTATGTAAAAATGATTCACACTCTATTTAATTTTTTTCTGTTTAGTAGTTTGACAGTTATGCGCCTTCAAACACAGGAGTCAATATTATCAAAACGAGAGATGGCACTTAAGGCAATTCTCTCGTGTCACAGTATAAAACATACTTACCATATTTTTTTCAGATAATCACAAAACAATCTATATAATCATGTATGATCAGATAAATACTGCAATATTTATTGTATTACTAAGTTAGTTTCAAGAACTAATATATCATTATTATGACATGTAAAATCGTTACCATATTAGTAACAATATAAATTAATACAAAACTGACTAAGTATAATTACTATATAATTTTCCACCACGAAGTTATATTCATATTATGTTTATTTCAATTACACTTCATTAAGCCAGATATTCCCCACAAAAACAAATTACTACGAGTATTTTCCAACAGAAATATTTTATAAATTTCAATTTTGTTATCGAGCACGACTCAAACTTTAATAAAAATATATTTATAATGAATCGTCATATAATCAAGGCAAGGACAAACATAGTCTACTCTAATTTTTACCTAAACGTGTTACCTACATAACTGTGTGCCATACTTTGATAGGCATCTCTCATCGACTCATCGATTGGAAGACGCAAAATTATAATAATAATTTATAGTAAAGAGTGTTTCAATAATAGCACAAGATTTGAATTTTAAATTAAAAATGGTTTTCTGTGGCAATGTGTTGAAATATTTAGTGATTTATGATTTAGCATTTATAAACCTATATCATAACTTAATTTTGTTCCTGGAAGTAAACATATTTTTAAAATAAACTGAAATATTGCTTTAAAGGAAAGAAATCTGTTCTAGACAAATATCTGTTTGGATCAAAATCGAGTTTCTTTGGCGAAAAGAAACGTATATTTAATTCCTCGGTATTTAGCAACACGTATACATGCAACCAGGATTATAGCAACAATAATGCGAGTAATTGCGTCCAGCTTTCAGGCGGACAGGCCGGTTGTGTTACGAAACGCGCCGCCGCCGCTGCCAGATATTAATTAATTAATAATTAAGGCTGCCCGATTCGAGAAAGAAACCCGAGATACTATCGGATTTGAGGATTAATTGCTATACGTATATGTGTACTGGTGCATTCGCGAGCAATTGCTTTATACAATGCAATTATAACTGTACGATGTACATGGCTTGTGTGTGTATGTACATGTTAAAAAATTTGCATATCCATTAAGATTGTCCGGGGAATTAGAATCTAGATACGGGCTTCGGGCGAGAATGCGTGGATTAAAAAATGGAAACGTGTTGGTCTGTTGGAAATTGTTAAGTCGAGCCAGTAGATGGATAGATATATAGATAGAAACTAAAGGTGGGGCGGGTTTAAATAATATTTAAAATGGGTCCCCAGTAGGGCTTCCAATCCCGGACAAAATACGGATTTCGGGATTAAATATTTTGTAATCCCGGGATTCATGAAAAAAAGCGAAAGTTGCCCTATGGTTGCCGTCTTGGATGCAAATAGTTACCAACTCCAGTCAGTAATAAACGCCTAAAAAATTACTTTATTGGACAATATCTTTTCCGAAACTTGATAAACATTTTAAAATTTTGTGTGCGTATTAAATATCAATAACAAACAAAATTTAAACTGTATTAGATAATAACTGCTCTTGCATCTTAAATTCGTCTAAAAATTTTACATTTTTGTAAAATGTTGCAAGAATAGTCAACGGTAAAAGAAATTGTTTGATCGATTTTTCATATTGATGCCACTAAAATTGACGAATTTTGGTTTTCCTATTAAATATAAAATTGGATAACTTGGATAACTAACTGTTTGTATTTTGAATAAAACGTTTATTATTTACAAAAAAGGAAACGCAGACGTTATTTATTGTTCAAAATTGATTAAATTATTATATATATTATATAATTATTAATTAAATGTACAGCAACGTCTTCGAATATTAAATATTCAATTTCTTGTCCTGAAAAAAATTAATATTACTTGTTCGTCTTTCGGTTTTTGCAAATACAGTTCAAATAGCCCAACCCACATTATAAAAATAGATTTTTTATCTAAGTGCACTTTTTTACAAAACTCGTGAAACCTGCAAGAAAAGCGATAATTGTGCGATGAAGAAATGTCAAAAATCACCATATTTACGCTGTCAGAGCTTATCGCAAATTCGAGATGCTTCGAACCTAAATATTACGTCTTTTAGTCTAAAGGAGAATCATTAAACTGGAAGAAAACTGCATTTTATTCCCATTTACTAATTTTTTATTTTGTAGGGTATATATAAATTTTTATCATCTAATTTTTATAGTAGCAGCAGAGAGTGGTAATTTTGGCATTAACAGACCACATTTGGGGATAACAGTTGAACTTATGCCATCTGTAAAAATCACTATTTAAAAAGTCATTATTCTGGCCTGAAACACCCAAATAAAGTAAAAAGAAGTTATCCGGATTAATCTTAGAATATCCGCATTGGTTATCATTCGTTTCCTAATCAAAAGTTAGTTCATCCAAAACACCAGAAGATGGTGACAAAGACATTATTCTTATTCATTCAAATCTTCAAATGGAATTGCAAATCTCTCAGTAAGCGACGGCATCTTCAAAATTTATCAAATAAAATTAGACTGTGAGTGCCTGGTAACATCTTTCGAAAACGAAACTCCCCAGGAGTACTCGCAGAGTAAAATTTACTTGGCGTAAATAAAACTTGCCTAGCAAAAAGTAATTGCCTAGTAAATTGCTTATTTGACGTTTATAATTAAATGCAATACAGTAATTACTAACCATAATAGAAAGAGTGGCGGACGACCAAGCGAGATGGTCTATCAAATGGGCGCGTCCTCCTCTTTTGTAACGTTGCGTGTTTTACGTGAAACCACACGTTATTTGTGGAACTAGAAGCATGGCGCTACAAACTAGCAATTTCCCTATCCACTAGCCAATGACATTGAATTCCATAAATGGCCATTTTATATCAATACGTTAGTAGACTTCCTGCGTATTTATAGAAACCATAACCATAACGTAAAACTTAATTGAAATGAGTCATGGTTTACAACAAGTGAACAGATTATACTTCCGACGTGACATAAAAAAAAAAAACTGCCTGTACTAAGACAGCATGCTCAGAGCATTAACATGTCTAATGTATGTTCAGGAACTCATTGACCCGTGTATTTCACCTTAGATAATTGTATTTTGCGCCACCTACAATTTCGTCTGACAACCTTCCTTTAAACCAACATCTAGATCCTAGATAAAGACGTATTAAACGTAAAGGAGGTAGTTTGTAGATGCTGAGGTTTTCGTGACTGGTCAGTTAAGATCACCAGTGGCGTACTTAGAGCTTTTGCCGCCTGGGGCGGTCACCAATTTGCCGCCCTTTCTCAGTCATTCAAAATATGGTGGTGTGGTTAACATTACTGGACATAAATAAATAAAAAAATAATAATTTCTTTTGTTTAAACATTTTGCACAAACAAAAGTTCTTTTTTCCTTTAGAGATAACAAATTTTATCCATCTAGATTAGAAAGGTTAGCCTTTCATCGGGGACGGGTGCGCCGTCGAGCACGCTTACTCTGAAAACCCTACCACATGTCAAATCTCTCAGCGGCTCCTCATTTCCCACATAGGGTAGCTCCACATCGAGAAGGGTATAAACGTCATGTGGGTATAGCGTCTATCCGCAATTGCTTTAATCCCTATTCGGATATACTAGATATCAGATCGTTAAGTCCTAATGATGGCACAACTTCCGAGGGCCCCGTTTGATGAGTCACCCGCGAGCACCAGATGCATGTTATCATCCCTCCTTCATATCTATTACTGCCTTGGTCGCCTTTACTGACTAGGTCAACCAGAAACCTGGAATTGGTTGGACTTTGAACAGGACAGTTTTACGGCACAGCCTCGTAAATGTTATTTTGACAATTGAATGTCCCATCTACCTGAGACAACAAGCCAAAAATGCCGCCCCAAAATATGTGGACCCCCCCCCCCCTCGGTACGGCACTGAAGATCACTCTATCCAAATAGAACGGTGCGGCTCGGCGTACACATAATTATCACATAAGGCGCCCGCTCTCTGAACTGTATTATTTATTGCACGCAATGCTACCTGCTATGTTAATGCAGTTCCTGTTCAGGAGGATGCCGTCCACGGACAAGCCGTTTTGACCACTTACTTATGATGAGAAATATCAGCTACCAATATTCCCATTTGTCGTAGTCGTATCTACAAAGCAGGATGCGCACAAAAACTTGGGAATTATCGATATATGTCTTGCAATTTTTTGCAAACTGTCTAGTATTTCAAGTGAAGAGCTGTCTCCTATCGATCAAGTTATTGCTAGCATTATACAGATCAAGTTTTATCTACTCGTAGCGCAACTTTTGTAAGCGTTCTTCTTCGCAAATTCGAAAAGATGATCGTTAGTAGTTAGCCATGGTTTATAATTTTATGTTTGTTACATAACCAAGTGCGATTAACACTTATTTGTTAATAATAATTTTAATGTTATACAAAAACAAAATACATCAATTGATGGAGTTCTCTAAGTAGGTTGAAATGAAAACATAAACCTTCAAATTTTTTCAAAGAACTTTTTATCACAACTTTAAAATATCGCATTTCAACTCATTTTTGTTAACTTAAATTAATTTTTTTATTTGTGCATTAATTCGTTAAAAACATGCTTTTATATAAAAAAAACACATGTTTGTATTGTTTTTTTTAACATACAAAAATGTAGGCTATTCAATTTAAAAGAATTCCTGAATTCTAAATGTCTTTTGGATTATATTTTATTACAATTTTCAAATTGTGTTCCCTAAATATGTGTACCTACGTCCTACATATATCTCTATAAGAGACTGTACTAAAACAATCAAATTAACAAACTCAACATCGGTATATTTCCTTTTTATATCTTCGTTTTACAGAAACGATAACTTATACTATCATTTCAAACTTCTTTAGTGGCGTGTTTGTAGCTTCCAAGTGACAGATGAGTATGTAGATTTCTGTAATATCGGCAGGGCAGCTGACGGCGACGCGGTAATAAAAATGTCGTCGGCCGTGGGCTTTATGGGGTACAAATTAATATCCAGCGCGCAGCGCCGGCTTCGGAGGTAAAGCGCTTTACTGTCGTTTAATTTAAATTGATGGAAATTAAAAGTCGGTCGGACATTTTACGGCCCGTTCGAAAAATTAATGCGCTTTGCCGCCGTTTTCAACTTTTCACGATCGGTCGCATTTTTATTATTATTACTATTGTGCTAATGCGCTTTTAACACACCAATGAATGTCGACTTGTCGGTTGAAAATTGCATCCTTATTTTGATATTTCAACAAATTTAAAATCTAAGGTATTTTGCGGGTACTATGTTGTAGCACTGGTACTGTAGTAAAATGTCAACTTCCTAAAGTTGGATTAAAATCATAATTCATCATAATTTTATGTAGGACTGCTAACTTGAAAAATATCAGTATTAGTTTAAGTAACGAATACAAAGTAACGAATACAAAGTAACGAATACAAAGTAACGAATACAAAGTATCGAATACAAAGTAACGAATACAAAGTAATGAATACAAAGTAACGAATACAAAGTGACGAATACTCGATTAGAAAGCACCGGTATCAATTCGTTACTCAAAAGTATCGGTACTGCACATCCCTAGTGTCCGCTAGGTAGCCTTTGAGGCTTATACATTTACACGCACTTATAATTGAAACCAAATTCTAATTTCAGTGAAGTAGTTATTAGAATAAATTATACTTACAATTTGTTAATTGTAACACCGAAAATAGTGTAATGTGTTCACTGTGAATGTAAAGTAGTAAACGATATTTTTTAAACTGCCAAGATATGAAATGAGAGGTGTTTGTTAGACAGCGACATTTGTTTAAATGGCTTCCAAACAAGTACACAACAGTGACAAATTTCAGCATGACCGTAATTCCCTATTCCACAGCTTTTGTAACAATTTTGTTTGCGGATAAACTTGTAAAAGTCCAAGTTTACGGTTTTAGAGTTTAATAACATCAATAAATTTGTAAAATACCAGACACAGTCTGCGTTTTACCGCACACGTATATACGGTTTGCGATTCTATTATTAAGAAGCATTTGTTTACACGAGGTTCTGCGTGCGGCCATGTTGATTCATCAGACACGTCCCCGTGCTAATAAAGCCTAATTCTAATAACGTTCTGGACAAATATTTACCCAATATTGATTTATACTCAATGTGGATTTCCCCCCTTGTTATTTCAGGGGCTGGAATCGACATGTGACTGTTCAATAATTGCAAGCAAAAATTGTAAACACGAACTGGGTTTGATTTGACAGTTATATGAAGATACGGTCACTGTAATCATAACGTACAGGATTAGATATGCAAAATATTGAGATTTGTAATATTTGTGAGATCAAAGACAACATATTAAACTTTGATGTTTCGTGTTATTTTTTTAAATTTGTTGGTAATTATTCTTTAGATACAATACTCTTTATTGTTTTGAATATATTTTTTTTTATAATTTCGTTTAAATATTTTGATTTCCACTAGGAAGCTCAATGTTAGTACCAAATGATAGAAGGACAAAACACTCATGCTTTGATTAAAAAGAATTATTTTTTTCTATATATTTTTATTATAAATTTTCTATTGCTTGTTTTCAAACAGACATCCGGAAACAAACGCGATTTTTCCCTCTATGTGACAGACAAAAGTCGGAAAAAACACCTGAAAAATTCAATTTTCTTTCGTCAATAAAATTGTTAGGACGTCATGGACATATTTTTAAATGGCACCCCCATCTTTTAATTAATAATTCTGGTAGATCTTTTCATTGTCAAAATGATAGCAGATACATTCCATAAACAAACAAAAGTTAACAATGTTATCCCAATTCTCAGTCTTTTTCTCGAAAATTTTCGTATTAAAGCCATAAATTTTGTAAATTTTCATTATGACAAATTAGCAGATCTATCAATAACAGCAACAAAAATATGCGTGTTCAATTTAAAAACAAAAACGGTCGATAGTAACAGTCAAGTTAACAACAATTTAAGATAACTCAATTTAAGATAAATTTTTATGTGTATTTTAATAAATTTTAAAAACTGAACTGTAAAAAAAATAAAAGAGAAAGAAAATTTAATCATTATTAACAATTTGATTGTAAGGTTATTTATAAAAAAATTTAGTCTGGTTTCATAAAGTAAAGAGATAAGTTAGAAAAGATAAAATCCAATTGAACTACCTCATTGTCTCGTAAAATGCGTCATAATGTTTCAGGTTCCAAATTCCAAATATCTCCTGTACTATTGGGTTTTGTTTTAAAAATTACGAATTTTTAGTCCAGGGGCACTTTCAAAACTAAAAATTTTACGAAAAATGCCGTATCGTCTTATCATTTTCAAGACCATATTGATTAAGATTTTATTCCGATACTACTTTGTACAAGGGGTCTCAGTCAATTGCTTGTATCTCCGCAATTTTTAAATATTGTTAGTTGAAAATTTCAAGGAAACATGAGCATTCGTATTTTCAAAACAAACAATTATTGTTCATTTAATACACTCGGTTAAATGGTCGACGGTTTACGAATTCGCTATCAAAAATTAAAACAAATTTTGTCTAAAGAAAACTAACATATGCCTCTTTAAATATGACAAAAAAATCACTTAGGTCGTTGGTATGCTGGATGCGCAATATGATGAATTGCAAATTGGTTTTAAATAAAATTGTTATTCAGCTATTTTCCATATGGGATATCGAATCCAAACAAGTTTGACATATTAACAAGTGAAAAACTCACCGGCAATCCCAAAAAAAAAAAAAACGAATACAATCCTCCGAGTTATACATGATACCCTGAAAACCTGGCGAATATATTGCATGTTACATGTCATGTATAAATATTCCAATTTTTTTCAGCAGCGGTTAAGCGTACCGGCTCTAATTGGCGTTTTCAGGGCACACATGCGAACTTCCAGCCACCCTCGCATATATTTTTTGTCTTGTCGTCTGGCATTAATCAAAAAATGTGCGTTCCCGACAGGATAAAACGCGGTGTGTCCTGAAAAACTGCATATCTTTGTTTGCATTGTTTGTTTGACATGCGCGACCGACGCAAATGGCGACACAGTATAGCAAAGTGCTTTCATTTCAGCGTATGCCGGGTTTTCATTTGCATAATGCGAATTAGACGCGAATATGTGGCTCTAAATATTCCCCGTGTGGTTGTACTACCTGTCAGCGAGGTCACACTACGTCAGGCTGACTGAGAAGGACTTGAAGCCACCGTTTGGGAATAAGACTAAGTTCTGCTCTGAGCCTTGTCAATTTGCATAAATGATGTTATTAATTACTTGGAGTGGTTAATTGTTTCAGGCCTTAGATCTCACGTGTATTAGTTTTACAAGTATGATGAGAATCCTTTGAATCGTCGTCAAGAATACTAACAATATTTACCTGGAAAAAGTTTTGAAATGTTGTATTTTGGCATTGTTTGACATCTTAAATAACATACTGTAGAAAATGTTTTTGTAAAATTTCTGGTTGCGTCCCGTTAATTATTTATTGAAACTTGTAGGCTAAAGTAGAGTACAATAATCCATAATAAGATTTTGTCATGATTTTATCCCAACGTAACGAAGTTGACAGTTTACTACAGTACGAACAGTACTACAACCGGTACCTGCAAAATACCATAGATTCTAACTACCACAAGTAGTCATAACTAAACTCAGGATCAATATTTCTAATGAGAACCCAGGTCGTGTGTGGTACCATTGGATAGATCACGTCCACTATCTTTAAAGGCAAATCTAATTTTTATGAGCCAGAAAAACACTGGAGCGTTTTTTAATTAAAATTTTGTTATGTTGAAAACTAACCAGAGTAAATTCCTACCGACTAAACTATTTTAATCGAAAAATTTGATAAAGATATCGTAAGTTATTGATATCAATAAATTATTATAGGGATATGGCTTATTGGCTTATTATATTATATTATATTATGGCTTATTGATAATCAGAATCAGTTTCCGTGTTTACTAATTGGCGATCACCGATAACAATATTTCCAGCACACTCTTAAACATATCGAACAAAAATTTACGTAAATGTATACTAAATAAAGTATAGTAGTGTCAAGTAGGTACAAGTACGCAGGGCCGGCCCTAGCGTTTTTGCCGCCGTAGGCAAATCTCAATAGTGCCGCCCCCTGATTGATTGATTAATTATTTTTATAACAAACCAACTGCAAATGATTGAAATAATTATTATCAAATAATAAATTCATGCATCATCAGTCCTTGCGTGTATTATTTTTTATTATATTTTGCAAGACGCGTTAGTAATGTAGCGAAAACAAACATCCTGCACAATACGTACCAAAATATTATTTTCTTGTCGAAAGTAAAACGTATAAAGAATTCTATAGCGCGAAAACTATTTCTTGCAGGCATAAGAATGTATTTTGCACCGGTGCATTCATGCGGCATTAATATGTTTACCTCAAATAGTCCGCCCAATATCGGCGTAGAAGGTATTTTTACTGTCACAGAACTACAAGTTTTTGTCGAGCCAGCCGATGCGTTCGAGACCTTGCAACGTGTTTGCAAGTCCAGATGTGCGATGTTACGAATCGACATTAAATATTAAAATTTTCAGTAGAAATATTTGACAGTGCATTTCTCGCAATGCAATTTGCTTAGATTAATAGGATCATAATACTCGAAAACAAAAGACGATAGCTAATTTTGGTTTTCACCATTGAGTTTCTCTCAAAAGAAGACGATCTTACACATTCTTCGATATTTCTTTTAGTTAGCGATATCTCCTATAGTAACATCGAATTTGGCCCACCTGTACATACTTAATTAATTCCATACTTACAAAATAGTAGCTCAATTGATTAATTCCTTTTATAACAAACCAACTGCAAATCATTGAAATAATACTGGGTGCAGGGCCGGCCGTAGCGTTTTTGCCGCCAAAACAGATTTATACAAAAATCATGATCCAGAAAAACACAGTCAGCACACAATATTTACGAAATTTATTTGTAATAAAAACACAACCTTTGGAGATTATACTAGTACAAACAATACTTTTAAAACAACAAAAAATAAAGAATACTAGTACAATATACAAATTTTAAGCCTAAACTAAAATTAGCTCTTTCGAACCTTGTTTCTGCAAAATCGCGAGTAACTTCATTCACATCTAATGTATTACTCAATTCATATTCAGTGGCCTTCATTGCTAACTCATTAAGACAATTTTAAGTAGACATGGCTCTTAAGTAGGTACTTTTTTTATTAATATTAGTTTAGCAAACTTTCTATCGCCCGCTCAGGTAGCAACAGTTATAGGCAGGGTTAGAAAAAAACTGGTAAGCAATGTTTAAATTTGGCCCAATGTTAAAGGAGGTAATGAATTTTTAAAAACGTCAACTGGACCTTCTGGAAACAAGGTCTATGGACGCAAAATCATTTAACATCATAATGAATTCGCCCGACTATGAAAATAGTACCAATAATACCATCAAAATGTTTTCTGAATGAAGACATTATTATTGAAATTTATTATAAATTATCAGTGATTATCAGTGAAATTTGTCATGAACTACTTGCATCAAATATCTCCGAAATTATTAAGCTTAGTAGAACAAAATGTACACCATATTAAACATGAAAAGAATTAGGTACTTAAAAATATTGAAGGATGTAGATTTGGGAGAAGGTTAAAAAACGGGTTTTCAGAACCGAAATATTATGTCAATATCTACACTGTTAAGTCATCTGTCATCAGCAAACTTCTGTCGTTTTTGGCAGAATAGATATTGACATAATATCCCCGTTCTTTACATTTTCCCAAATCTAAATCTTTCAGTATTTTAAGTAATTCTTTGTTTATCATGGGTACATGATAATGAATCTTCATCAAAATTTTATCTTTAATATGATGTATAATTTGTGCTGCTAAGAGTAATATTTTCGGAGATATTGATGCAAGCATTTCATGGGGAATTTTTTAATCACTGATAGTTTTTAATTAATTTCAATAATAATATCATCAAAGACTCAACACATTTTAATATTATTTTTATAGGCGGGCAAATTAATGTGTCTACCCAAATAAAAATTAACTAGCTTACCATTTCGGCAGCAAATGCTAAACCGTTAAGATGGAGGATTCGCCAACTTTTAAAGCGGTTTCTATATCTTTGGAATGTGCCAGTCAATCATTTTTACTTATAACATTTTCTTTAAGTTATCGCATAAAAACTCAAAAGGGTCGTTGTGTAGGATCACTACACTACAGTACACTTTCATATTATTGTTCCTAAGTAATCATAATTCTTAAAAAGCTAATGAGCTATTTTTTTTAAGTATGTCTATTATTGGCTGCTATGCATCTTAAAATATAGGAATGGCCTGAAGGCTGTCAATTCCGATTGTATTTGATTGTATTTTACTATTCCTTTATTTTCTAGATTCAGGCAATATTTTAGAGCCCATTTTATTGTAGTTCAGTTGGTTTTGCCGCCCCTAAACTTTGCCGCCGTAGGCAGTTGCCTACCTTGCGTACCGCCTAGGGCCGGCCCTGAGTACGTAATTTTTATTTACAAGGCAACAATTTGTATTGGATTTAATTCCAAACAGAAAAACTTCCTAGTCAATACACGCTAAACACTGCTACAAACATCTAAATCCAGTTATTACTATGCATTATTCAATTTTACATACACTCGCAGAATTTCTCGAATATATCAGCATATATATCCTGTGCAATAATTCCTCATTGTCTGCATCCTAAGGCATATACAGTTCAGTCAAGCTAACAGCACACGAACAGACCTGGTGTACTCGGTACCTATATCCGTCCATTTCGTATAACGTACATCGTATGACTTATTTGCATACTTCTGTCCTGTAATATAGTGTGCAGTTCAACTTCTATGCAGCCTCTCTAATTCACGTTGAACGCCTAGGATAAAATATTACAGCCTGGGGACACGTGTCGTCCGTACTGGCGCACCTATACCTCTATATCTTCAGTTCTTCTCGATAATAACTGCCGTGCTCACAATGAGGTGTCATTATCTCATTTAATGAGCACAAAAACGGCGTTATTAGGACCCGATGGGCGGAGATTTTTATAGTTCTTAATGTTGGGTCTTGATTATTGATATTAAAGTTGTAACCGAGTTTTCTTGGTTCCCGATTCGGTTTTTTCGTGGATGATTGATTTACGATTATTCAATTTCCGTTAAATAGCTGTTAGTTATTTATTTTTGCGTTGGAACGTTACCATAAAAGGATGGATAGATAGATTTTACTGAAAATCTGACAGGGTAACGTATTAATAATGATGTAGCCAATTAAATTTTATGGGCGTCATAAAAATGTCTTGTCTGGAGAAAAACATCACAGTAATACCTTGATATATGAGGAAACATATTTCCGAAAATAGAAGCGGTGTTAGTATTAGCATTTTGTGGAATCATAAATATCCAAACCTCCTACTGCAAAGGAAAACTTCAGTTTTAACCATGTAAACAAGCAATGCGCGCTTGAGATTTTTGTGCATATTGAATATAATAATGTTAAATTTTGATAAACAACAATAATATATTATTATTAATAATAATAATAACATAACCACAATAATGCTAAATGTCCGTTTTAATGTTATGGGTCGTTATGGGTAAAAATTAATTTTTATCCTTCCAAAAAATTATTTTTTATCCAACCCAACTCGTTATTTATCACAGAAACTTCCATAAACTAAACTATAAATAACGTTTTTATTTGAAAACGTTTTAGGAGAGTTAGAACTGAGTCTCAAGGCTGCCTGAAATAAAAATGTCGCATGCTGTTGTATTCTATACACAAGTAGTAATCACTAGATGCAACGGAAATAAAAAAAGTTTGTACAGTTAGCTTCTTATGGAAACATAAGAACATTTTTGAGGCGGTTTGTTATTGTAAGAAATCCACGTCGATTTTTAGTTGTTAAAATACACATTTCTGTGAAAAGTTCAATTTCCGACGATTCATTTGTTACTGAGACATCGACACTTGTTTTAATGGCAATCCCATTTTTCTGTTACTGATTTTGCTAGATCATTCAATTTTCTTAATGGCATCGGAAATATATTATGGCCTTCAATAAGAATTCTTTTTTTTATAAAAAGTCAATTGAAAATTGTAAAATAGCGATAATTTCAGAGAAAATAGCTTTCGTGAATTGCTTCAAAATTTTCTATCGCGCTAATTATAGCAAAAAGTTACATAAATTTATAATAAATTTTGTGAATTACTTTTTAGACAATTAACAGATCTATCAATATAAATATCAAAAAATCGTGTTGCAACTTTTTAAAACTAAAAGGCGGGTCACTGATATCCGGGGAGGAAGTACATATAAAAAATATTTTCAATAATTGTGAAATTTTTTAACTTGAATGGTCACATTGGCAAACTAAAGTGGGAAAAATCTTTGTGGTTAAGTAGCTGTAGAAAATATTTTTGTTTTTATTTTTTATTTCTGTTTTTAAATTTAAGAAGTTTGGACGTGCTCAGAAACTCAAACCAAAAACATGCAAATTCTTTACTCGACAAAATCTTTTCTGTTCTTGTGTTTGTCATTTTGTTTTTTCCTACTGCTTTTTCGTGCTTATTAAATGATTCTTTCATTTTCTTTCGCCTCGTATTGTTTCTTAGCTACATTTACCCATTATTTTTAGTTTCTTTAGATTAAAAAAATGACTAAACATATGTAATAACAATTACAAGTTTTGCCTATTCTAAACTAGAGTTTTAGGAACAATAGAGTTTTTTGATTATTTTTAATTCAAATCCGATCATAACAATTTGCTGTGTTGTTTAGTAGGACTAGTTTAATTCAAAAATTGACATTTTTTTATTAGAAAAGGCAAAGTAGTTTCTCAAAAAGGTATAAACTTGGTTAAATTTATGTAGCAGTTATACCCTTTTTGTGTTAATAAGGAAACAAATTCCTTTCAAAACATAATTTCTCAATTTTCACATAAATTTTGTACCGTATAACTTAGGTATTTTTTACATTAATGTAAAATTTTCAAAAAGAACATCACGAGCCGGGTCAAGCAGTCAAAATTCGGTACCTTTTTTATGACATTTTTTCTAGTAGTAGTTTATGAGCAACCATTTCAATTTCTGACAATATCTCTTCAACATGCTTCAAGAATATAAAGCTTTAGCTTTCAGAGGATCTACAACTAAAGACTTATAGCCGACTATAAACCGCATAAAGCAATTGCGGCCGGTTGACGGGCGCAAACGGCATTACCGGTACTCTGTGAGCCGTGATTAACCAGCCGTTAGTTATCGGCAAGCTAAGTGAAGCTATTAAACTTCCCGAAGACAGCGTGAATTGCACGCTGCTGTGGCAGCTAGGCCATAGACAACGCGAACCCGTTTCCCCCAATACACCGTTCGGCACACCAGACCACACAAATTCGTCCTCAGGCACGTTCAATACCAGATTCATTTGTCAAGACGGTCATATCTGTCATTGGGGGGTCGATTTGTGTAACAGCTGCATTCCCCCCGGTTCACCTGAACCATTGTGCGACATTAATATGGCATGAATAGCGTTACAGTCTCCCACATACATGCATATACCTTTATTACCTTCACACATATTATAGGAGATGAGTTTCAGGAAACGACAAAGGGATGAAGGCGCGTTTGCGTAAATTCCGACATAACAAATCATGCGTTGATGATAATGGTGTACCTGCAGGGTGGTTGTGTGCAATTTTCATCTAATGGAAGCAGGGCCGGCCCTAGCGTTTTTGCCGCCGTAGGCAAATCTCAATAGTGCCGCCCCCCTGATTGATTGATTAATTATTTTTATAACAAACCAACTGCAAATGATTGAAATAATTATTATCAAATAATGAATTCATGCATCATGAGTCCTTGCGTGTATTATTTTTTTATATTTTGCAAGACGCGTTAGTAATGTAGCGAAAACAAACATCCTACATACTACGCAGTACGTACCAAGATATTATTTTCTTGTCGAAAGTAAAACGTATTAAGAATTCTATAGCCCGAAAACTATTTCTTGCTGTCATAAGAATGTATTTTTCACCGGTGCATTCATGCGGCATTAATATGTTTACCTCAAATAGTCTACCCAATATCGGCGTAGAAGCTATTTAGACGGCCACAGAACTACAAGTTTTTGTCGAGCCAGCCGATGCGTTCGAGACTTTGCAACGTGTTTGCAAGTCCAGATGTGCGATGTTACGAATCCACATTCAATGTTCACATTTTCGGTACCTTTTACAAATATTTGACAGTGCATATCTCGCAGTGCAATTTGCTTAGATTAATAGGATAATAATACTCGAAAACAAAAGACGATAGCTAATGTTGGTTTTCACCATTGAGTTTCTCTCAAAAAACCCTAACTTAAAAATGATTTATACAAAAAAAAACAGATTTATACAAAAATCATGATCCAGAAAAATACACTCAACACTGAGACAATATTTACGAAATTTATTTGTAATAAAAACACAACCTTTGGAAATTATACTAGTACAAACAATACTTTTAAAACAACAAAGAATAAAGAATACTAGTACAATATACAAAGTTTACCCTAAATTAAAATTAGCTCTTTCGAATCTTTTTTCTGCAAAATCGCGAGTAATTTCTTTCAGATCTAATGTATTACTCAATTCATATTCAGTGGCCTTCATTGCTAACCCATTAAGACATTTTTAAGTAGACATGGTTCTTAAGTACTTTTTTTACTAATAATAGTTTAGCAAACTGTCTATCGCCCGCTCAGGTAGCAACAGTTATAGGCAGGGTTAGAAAAAACTGCTAAGCAATGTTTAATTTTGGCCCAATGTTAAGGCAGATAATGAATTTTTAAAAACGTCAACTGGACCTTCTGGAAACAAGGTCTATGGACGCAAAATCATTTAACATCATAATTAATTCGCCCGACTATGAAAATAGTACCAATAATACCATCAAAATGTTTACTGAATGACGACATTATTATTGAAACGTATTATAAATTATCAGCGATTATCAGTGAAATTTGTCATAAACTACTTGCATCAAATATCTCCGAAAGTATTAAGCTTAGCAGAACAAAATGTACACCATATTAAAGATGAAAAGTACTACTTAAAAATATTGAAAGATGTAGAGAGATGTTAGGAGAAGGTTAAAAAACGGGTTTTCAGAACCGAAATATTATGTCAATATCTACACTGTTAAGTAATCTGTCATCAGCAAACTTCTGTCGTTTTTGACAGAATAGATATTGACATAATATCTCCGTTCTTTATATTTTCCCAAGTCTAAATCTTTCAATATTTGAAGTAATTCTTTGTTTATCATGTACCCAAATCTTCATCAAAATTTTATCTTTAATATGATGTATAATTTGTTCTGCTAAGAGTATTATTTTCGGAGATATTGATGCAAGCATTTCAAGGGGAATTTTTTAATCACTGATAGTTTTTAATTAATTTCAATAATAATATCATCAAAGACTCAGCACATTTTAATATTATTATTATAGGCGGGCAAATTATGTGTCTACCCAAAAAAAATTAACTAGCTTACCATTTCGACAGCAAATGTTAAACCGTTAAGATGGAGGAATCGCCAACTTTTAAAGCGGTTTCTATATCTTTGGAATGTGCCAGTAAATCATTTTTACTTATAACATTTTCTTTAAGTTTGTGGATATCGCATAAAAACTCAAAAGGATCGCTACACTACACTTTCGTATTATTTTTCCTAATGAGCTATTTTATTTAAATATGTCTTTTATTGGCTGCTATGCATCTTAAAATACATATAGGAATGAAGCCTGTCAATTCCTATTGAATTTGATTGTATTTTACTAATCCTTTATTTTCTAGATTCAGGCAATATTTTAGAGCCTCTTTTATTGTAGTTCAGTTGGTTTTGCCGTCCCTAAACTTTGCCGCCGTAGGCAGTTGCCTACCTTGCCTACCGCCTAGGATCAGCCCTGAATGGAAGGCTTCAGTTAAAGACAAAACACCATAACATGTCAGATATGATGGTGTAGTACGATAGTGTTAAGTAATATTGTACAAAAATATATTTGCCTTATATTTGTGTCTTCTGAAGGTGTTTGTCAAAGATTGAATCATCTTTAGTGGAGTGGTACACCTGAGCAATTGGCAAGAAATCTTGTTGAATATTTTAGGTTACTAATACTGGAGAAATAATACTGGAGAACATCAGTTTTGTGACTGGGATTTGACAATCTGTTTTTAATAGACTTGTTTGCCGTGAATACGAATGCGAATTCAGAAGTTGACCATCACGTCAGGTTTTTCAAAGAAAAAGACGTTTGATTGAATGTTAAATTGTTTAATTTTATTGAGTGCTGAAACTCTTGAATACCTGTGAAAGCCCGCCGTTCAGTTGACGTCGTGCTTCTGGCGAAATTGCCAAAAAGAGGTTAGAGTTTTTATTTGTTGATTTATTGCAACCTTAAAATATAGCATTTTAACTCCATCAACAATTTCGTTAAATTAGAAAATCATAATTCCTTCACTCGGTATAATAATAATTATTTGATAAGTACGTAGGCTTTCACGGCCAGAATCATATAATAATAATAATTGTTTATTGGTGTTCAAAATACAAACAAATGTATATACACAAGTCAAGATACAAAAAATACACAGATCAAAATAAATTCTTACGTTCTATCAATCATTACAACCACAAACAATGTCAACCTTAACAAAACATAATTTTAAACTAACATTACATTGAAACAAAATAGTCCAAATATTCCTGAATACTGTAAAAAGCATTTTGCAATAAAGCGGTTTTCACGGCGTTTTTAAA
Source organism: Melinopterus prodromus (assembly GCA_964023965.1). Classification (NCBI taxonomy): domain Eukaryota; kingdom Metazoa; phylum Arthropoda; class Insecta; order Coleoptera; family Scarabaeidae; genus Melinopterus; species Melinopterus prodromus. The sequence goes on from OZ030393.1 coordinate 65,789,463, forward strand.
TAATTTAGCGTTTAAGGTCTTTACGTGGGTTGGAAGAACGTTGTAAAACTTTATGCCATAAAAATTAGTAGCATGTCTGCTACTCTTCAATCTCTGGAATGGTACATAGAGATGTGACCGCGATCGTGTATTGTGTCCATGGATATCAGAATTTATTCTGTAGTCAGTCAGATTATCCTTCACCCAGGTCATATAGAAAATAAACTGCTTCCGGGTTATGCCGTGTATCAAGATTAATGCTGACGTTTCGCGAACCATCTTGCTCGCCTCTTCAGAGCTAACTGAATACTGAAGACCTACCAAGGAAATATCCCTTATAAACCTAAATTTACACCTCACTGCGTTTGTAAATTTCGATGGCTTCTCTAATAAATCTTTGATGGTAATTACCCACCCTTGCCAACATCTACACGTCATGTAATTCATTGTGTGTCCCGACTCGTGGCAGTGTTGAGCAACAGCGGACTGTTGAATCTTGCGTAGCCGAGTCCTCTTCTTCGAACAATTCCAATTCTATTATTTTCTAAATAATTATTTGAACTAAGTAAACCTCGTTGCATATAATATAAAAATTATGTATTTTAACTGAAAACATATTTTGTAACACAAATAATCGTTCTTTCTACCAAACAAATGCATCTTTATCCGCGAAGAATTATTTCTATATCTCTATTGAAACAACAGATTTCTTTGTGTCCATGTACATTTATTTGAATTAAACAAAGTATATGTATATTTACACTGAACATTTTCTATATGCGCATTTTGGAAGCTTTGCTAACAATTTTTGCCTTATATTTGGAACAGAATTTGAAAACATATCGTCTCAATTTTGACCAACATATGAGGCAAAAAAATCAACACAGTGGTAGGTGAAAAGCGATACATGCCCAATAAAAAGTCTCTACAGGATGTTTCACTTTTTGTGTGCCAAACGCAAACTGCATAAAAGTTCATATAAAGAGATGTCCCTTTTGTTACTGTCATCAAGATAGATGGTTATTTAAGTTTCAAAACGTTAAAAACAAAAGTTATATATAAGAACGTTTCTGGAACTTACTTTACAAGCATCATACGACCATTCAGACAATATTTAAAATAACAAAACATCCTATATCATATATCATTCGTATAGAAATGCACTGTAGTGCACAAATATACGACCATATTTTACTGTAACCGATTACAACAAATGACCATTAGTTCTAAATGTTAAATCACAAATTTGTGGGCTGTATTTGCGTATATGCCAATTTCGTGTCATTGGCATGGCAACACTCGTCGAAATATACGGTCAATCTCCGCGTTATTTATGCGGTCGTGTCGTCCGAATCAATTAATCTTAATTGTTTACTAATGAAATCGGTCGCATCCAGCAACTGGCCATTAACAATCTCGATAGATCTGTCAAAATTTATTGGTTGATGTATTGAAAGTGCGATGTCACAACCTCAAACTAATATCGCGTCCGTCGAGCAGCGGGAAGGCGCCTACCAATCAATTTATGATGATGTGTGGTTTCAGCATTTTTATTTCTAATAAATTTATTGACATCGACGAGCGTATGTTTATTCGCCGCAGGTCAAGACTTTATAATGTCCGAACGATAGTGTTTACTGCCCGCCTTCCGGTCTATTTAATTGATTATCGTACCCTATAAATTGTATTTTGAATGTTTGATCATATGGTACAAAATAATACACCAAGAATTTGTGCACAAACGTATCTACTTTATACATTCCTGTTCATTAAATTATAATTCATGTTCATTAAGCAAAATAAACACTCAACTTAAATTATCAGTCTTTTTCAGAATTTTCAGTCTTACATAGTAGTATTGAGGCCTGTATTTGCGCCGTTCGTAGCAACGGCCATTATATGAAACAAAAACAAGAAACACATGAAACTTTTCTACTTGCTTAAGCTTTTTAGTTACTATACCAATCGACAAAAATACTGTATTTAAAATTAAAAAAAAATACAGTGATGTGATCTGGATACAGTGATGTACTACCGAATATAAAATTAGTAAATAGGTAATAAAATACAGCGAAAAAGTTTCCTCGTTTAAGGATTTAACCATAAAATAATGAATGAAATATGTTGGTGCGAAGCATCTAGAGTTTGTGATGAGCTGTGACAGAGGTAAAATGGTCATTTCTGACATTTCTTCATCGCATAATTACCGCTTTTTCCCTTTTTTTAGTGGAATTGTTTTGTCAAAAAGGGCACTTAGATAAAACAAATCTTTAATTTAGGTTGGGCTATTTGAGAAAACCGAAACACGTACAAGTAATATTATTCTTTTCATGACTAGAAATTGAATATTTAGTATTCTAACAAGTTGCAGTGACTATTTCATCAATTTGAACAATATAGGTATTTATTATTACGTCTTCATTATACGTTATTACGTCTTCACTTAAATAAACGTCCATGATTAAAAGATCATGAAAATGTTTTGGCTTCAATGTGAAAAATTTAAAATGTGGCTCAATCAAACAATTTCTTTTGCCGTGACTATTCTTGAAGCATTTTAGAAAAATGTAAAATTTTTGAGCTAATTTAAGATGTAGAAGAGATTATTATCACACTTATTATCCACTGAACTAGAAGAAGGCATGAGATTTTATAAATAGAGAATCCAAAGAAAAGTACGCCTGTTGTGATTACACAGTTTTGCTTCAGAAGAAAAAGACGAAAATATAGAACGACAATGTCCTCATGTGTACGTTAAAAATGAAACATGCCGTTATGTTTTCCAATTCCGTTCCAAATACACGGCAAAAATTTTAAGCAAAGCTCCCAAAGGATTTCTTTACATTCCATTACTGACATTCAGTATTCGTCTCATGTACTATACGTGGGCCGTAGGCTTAACTCCACATTTCTCCCTAAATCCCTAATTTATATTTTATTTTATATCTCTGTCTTGTATACCCATTACGATTTTCTTCTTGACTGTATTATGTTTACTTATTTTGTTTACGCATTATAATAATTACGTTAAGATATCTAAGACACAAAATTATTTGTAATGAAACCTTATTTCGTCATTAGCTAATTTACTTGTGAACGAAATTTAATATTCAACACCAACTCAGTCCCTTGTAACACGATCCGCGTTGTGTATACAAGAATCTATACTCTAGGGTGTCGAAAAATCAATAAGGTGGAAGGAAGCTTTTAAAAACTCCCACCATCAACTCCCGTCAACCGTACGGCACGAAATAAATTAAAAGCTTTTATAAACCGCGAACTCCGACGCAAAGTAGCCCTATATATCGGTTAGAGGTGGCTTCGCAGAGTGCGATTTGGCACTGTTTCGAACCAGGCTACAACAGGCGGCAACACCCTAAAATGCATTAGCTGCGATAACAGCGAATGTTATTGTCCGCACGGGGAATTTTGTCTGCCCGCGCTTGACTGTTTTACACAGTTGATGGAACGTCCGCTGTTCGCCCATTTGACTGATAATGCGGGCGATTTATTCGCGCCGAACCCGCAGGACAAAGAAAAATCCTAACTACCGCCCATTTTTCACTTGTTTTGTTCGGGATAAGGATCTTCGTCCGTTGCTCCCGTTTATTCACGCCGAATACTCGTCGCTCGCGGTCGATGGTCGGTGCTTTAGCACTATGGTGGGCTAGCTTCATCGATTCATCTGGTCCGGCGCATCCACCATTTCTGATAACCGCGAAAAATTGGCGTTTTTTCGTTGCTAAACTCGTAATTGGTGACGTTTATAGTTGTCTATGGTATGTGTTGTTAGTTTTTAAAGATTTCTCTATAAAAAGGTGCATTAAAAGTCTCAAAAGTCTTCGTTTCTTGGTAAGATAACATTATCCACACTGTTTCTATAACGCGGAAATACTTACAATCCATATTCGTAAAATGACGGAAGCCGAAAGCGGAATAAAAGCGAGTAGTTTCGGTCGGGTTACTTTATAAAAAATAAATTGATGTGTGATTCTAGACAGTAAACTGAAAAAGGTTACTGAAAAACTCTCATTTCCAATTTTATTGTTTCACCCTACATAACAAATAATTTTGCATTAAAGACAAATCCACAACTCCAAAAATTTCCTATATTAACGTAAATTTAAAAAATAAATAGTGAGGTTGGGATGTAAAAAAACGTCATTTGGGTAAATACTGTATTATAATATTGCTGTACAGGATGATCCTATTTACGTAGAAAAATATTACTTTTTTCTGCAGGATCCTTTCAATTGGTTCTTTTATCTTCATACTTCTACATGACCGCACTACTATTCAGTGTGTCCTCAGATGTACCTGACTATCCCTATAATGGACCAACAAGTTTATTTCCTGAGAACAAAGTGTTAAAGCTCAGTTTTTCACAATAAATTGTAAAATGTCAGATAAAAGCAAATAGATTTTTTTAATCTGATTTGATGCTAAGATATTAAGTTTGAATATTCTGTATCAATTTTAATATTTTATCTTTTCTTTTAATCGTGTTTTCTCATTTTATTGCTTAATATAGTAACTAAGTCAACTAACTGTCAATTAATAACACACATTTCACAACTGGACATGATAATGTCCTATGTATTGCTAGTGTCAACTGAATCATAATAGCAATATAAAAAATAAAATCAGTAAATTCTAATTTATCAGATTCCTTGACAACTTTTTAAACAACCTACAAAAATACCCAAAACACGATGAATTATTAAAAAAAAAATACAGTTAATTGTTTATATTGTATCATAAAGAAAAATTATCTTCTTTAGTTAAGCATCCTTCCGGACATAGGTCTCTCCCCATTTACTCCAGGTTGGTCTATTTTTCCTTTTGCCTGCCCCTTGTATGCTGGTAATCTTGTACGGCTTTTGAGAATCGAAAGTTTTTTCCATCTGGTATATAGGATTTTATCACAAGACCGAGAAGCAGATCAAAGATTTCTTATTTTAGTTCTTCTGATTACGATTCTTTCTTATTCTATTGCGTTTTTTGTTGTTTCTTTTTTGGAAGCGCCCACACACTTCCTAAAGAATCGGTGTAAATGTTTCAAAACCTTTGTGAACAAACTTTCAGCGTTTCAGGTTGAAGTACAAATTTGAACGTTAGCTATGTGAGATGGCTGTGAGAAAGGTGGCATTAAATTGTGTGTCCGCTTTTTTATTCATATAATCCATAACTCAATCTAAAACGCATTTTCATGTTCTAGTCAGAAAATCTATGTTCTCCAGAGTTATCAATGCTTTACAATTTTCAATTCTTATTTTCTAAAACATTTTTTTATATGATGTCATAAAACAATTTCATCATTTAACAGAATTAAAAGATTTACTCAAACTAGTAAGAAAGATATGACGTTGCCGTTAGAAAAAAAGCTCTTTATAATGGATAACAGTTTCAATTTTACCTAATAAATTTATTCTATACTTCTGCGCTAAAGGCGTCCTACTTTGCAGTGAGAAACAACAGAAATTAGTTGATTATATTAATACTAAATCTTAAAGTCATTAAATAATAAGTCCAGTTCGGAAATATGATACAATATTTGTTTATTTTCTCATGCCTGGAACCATAAAGTATTTAGCATGTGTTCTTGATCCTTGCTCTATATAAATTTAACATGAAATTATATACCACCAGTTAACAAATCCATTTCCGTATGTACTAATTCACTTCTTAAATTAACAACATTAACACACAATGACTAACGCAAGAATTACCCAAAAAATCCACCATATGGCATCCTATCACATTACAAAAATTCACTTACGAACTGAGTCTGCGACGACGCGTCCAGATTGCATAACCTGGGATTCCATTCGTCTTCCTCATGGCTTCCCCGCTCCTTTTCAAGCATCCTCGTCGTCATTTAACGCGGTAGGTAAATGAAACGTCGAATGCCATTATAAACCCATCCGAAATGACCCGGGCCGCTTTGTCTTCCTTTATTTTCGTCCACCAGCAAAAACTTGTCCACTCCTGTTTCGACAAGCATGCGACCAGCAACCTATCGCGCCATAATTCCTCCTCTACCTCCACTCGCATGGTCGGTGCCCGTATCGGTCTGGCGATCTCACTCTTGAAAACATTCTTGCATACACTTAAAGCTGCCGCGAAGAGAGCATAGAAACGGCAGCCAGTGTGACACACACAATGCGCGAAGGAGGAGAAGACTTGACACAAGAGCGTGTAGTGGTAGTAGTGGATATATAGGTATATGCCGGGGCATCTCGAGTATGCAGATGCAATCACCTGAACGCTCAGCGACGAGGTCGGTCCTCTTTTTCTTGTTCGATCCTCAACCTTATTCTACGATGGCTACTTTCCTTGATGGCTTTTTAAGGGAAATGCGATCGATATTTGATTACCTTACCATTAGATGCGTATCTTGGGGATGCTTATTGATATTACCATTATTTTACAGTTTGTGATGTACTAAACTGAAAAAGATGGAGACGAACCGTGTAACGTGACTTCTTTTCAATTTAAAACTTAACAAAATTTTACACAAATTTATCATTTTTCCGCTTAGAAACGGTAACATCATCTACAAATTACTTTCAAATTTCAAAAGTCCTAAATCAGTTATGGATGAGTCTGGAGTCTGGAGTTAAATAGGTCAAACCTTGAGGAAGTTGACAAAAAGGATTGTAAAAACTACGAATAGATTTATTAGAACAACTCGATATAGAGAAGCATTAAAGAAACCACACTCCTTTTTCTACTTTGCATTCAAAATGCACACATTGTAACAGTGTTTTCAGTGTTACAATTAACAAATTGTAACACCGTTTTTAGTAACTTTTTGCTACGATTGGTCACATTGATATCAAATGCCATATGTCAAACGTACACAGATAGAAAAGATTTCTTGTTTTAAAGAAATGTATTTGTTTGAATTTATTCTTTTGGGTCAAAACATATTTCTTTGACGCCAACAATATTTACTTCATTGAATACTGTAGTTTATTTGCTTGCAGAGATTAATTTATTTGAAATATTTATTTAACTGGAATAAATATATATGGATACAAACGAAAATTACTTTCCTTTAAAGTAATATTTTAGTTTTGATTTTATAAAAACTTTTCTTTACACCAATGAAATATAATTTTGATTCTAATATATAAATTTGTATATAAGGAGAGATTTATTTCGCTTAAAGTAATATTTTGTCTTTGGCTTAAAAATAGGTTTACTTCCGCCAAAGAAATCATATTTTGATTAAAATAAATATATTTGTACACAAGAAGAGATTTATTTCCTTTAAAGTAATATTTTTGTTTTTGCTTTAAAATAGATTTACTTCCACCAAAGAAATCATATTTTGATTCAAATAAATATATTTTTAATGTCATCCAACTGTATTGTTAGATGGCGCTGTAAACTCTCTCCTCGCACTTCGTATATATCGAGAGTATAAAGCCGCGTGATCGACAGTATAGAACTTATAGAGTACAGTGCCTGCAGGTTCAAGTTGCGATTCCAAATCAGAGTACACTTTACTAACTTAACCTTGACTATATGTTGGGTTGGGAAGACCAAGCACTGGTCGAGGATGTGCGACATCCCAAAAAGGAGGTGACACATGGCGAGTCTTCCGAAAAATTCTTGTCTATTAATTCCTTTAACAAATTAATAATTTTAAGCATTTTAACTCGACCAACAATTTTGTTAATTTAAAAAAATGTAATTCTTTCACTCAACACAATCATAATTATTTGAAGTAAATAAATCTCATTTCTTATAATACACAAATTGCAAACTTTAACTGGAAACATAAGTTGTTTGACACAAATCAACGTTCTTTCCACCAAACAAATATTTCAAATAAATCCGTTTTTATCAGCAAAAAAATATTTCTTTGCCTCTATTGAAACAACAAATTTCTTTGAGTCAATGCATATTTATTTGAATTAAACAAAAAATTCTCTCTGTGTAAATACAAATACACATAATCATAAACGACGTTTTTAGAATTGCTTGCAATACCTGAGTCCATAAAAACCTCAAACTCGTCATTTTGGCTCACTACCGCGATTTCTTTGTTCCTGGTTACATGTAGGATTTTAGTACAATGTCCATACGTTCTACTTATAGTTTTTCTAACCTTACTTGAACAAGCTCTGCAATACATGTAGTTATTTCTGACGTATTTATTTGGTAAAATATTTAATTTTAGATTTGATAAAATTGGTAATTGGTAAAATTGGCGTGATTATAGCGATTTTTGTAGGTAGCTATATTAGCAAATTCGTACCATATTGGATTGTAGCTATATGGTTGTATTTTTTCTCTGTAACTCCAAGATATGGACCAAAATCTTCCAACAATGTCATTTTTTCATCATAGCAGCCAGAAAATCCAAATCCGCCAGCCAACTAATTAATGTGTTAGTTCGTCCAAATTTTGTGTTGAGATATTTCTTTTCATTTCTTCAATAAAGCTTTTTTAGATGTAGTATAGCTTGCTACGTGTATGCTGATATTCAATAAACTATTTATTGCGCATATACAAACCCGCTGCAGTATTTGAACCCAATCATATCTACGATGTAGGTTTCATCTTCGCATAACTCATTATTCAGGTAAATGTGCTCCTTGTATTGTATCTGAAAGGGGGATTTGATGTTTTGTTGACGAGAATGCTGCACGATCTCTTAGCAGAGTCGTAAAGCATCTCCGAAATCGTCATGCTAGCTGAACAGAGCAAAACTAAGAAAGCCACAACTCTTTGGCCTCACTATAGCATGCTACACGAATGTTTAAAATACATTTATAGATCTAGTATTTACATGCCATGTAAAGTAATGTCAACAGAAAAAAAACACGCAATTGACAAAATAATTCACGATAATTCCACAAGCATTGCATAAAAAACTAAAAATAAAAAAAGTGTCGACTGCGCCGCTAATATACATGTTTATTCGTATGTATGAGCCTTGTAATCCCATATTACAGTAATTCCCCAGTGATTATCGGCAATCAGCGTTGTAATGAATGCAAATACATGCACAGGAGACGCGTTTCAGGATTCTAGAGCGGGCGCAATCTAGGAACAGGAAAGGAACATCCGCTCGATATTTGTCCATCTCGTGGGATCAAATTACAGTTCACACAGTATCCTAATGGATCCTCTGAAACTAAAAGAAAAAAAAACAAACACCAAAAACAAACTAGGAGCCTGAAAATACCGTTAAGCTGCTTAAGCCTGGAAATAGTTGTTTTTCTTTCTTTTCCTTCGCTAAGTCTCGTCGGATTTGTCGTGGTGATAGATGCAGATAAAATCGTTGACGATATAACAATCGGAAATGGACGCCCCTCGCGGAGAAGTGCTCAACTAAACGACCGGGCAGATTTTCCAGAGCGGTTCGGCGAATTGTTTGTTCCTTCCATTGAAAATAAGGATTTCCCGCAGTTTTATAGCTTTGATTTATTTATTATTCAGCGAAATGATCAGTGGAATTCGAAACAAATATTTCTAAGGAAGTGTTTTGTAAATGATAGTAATTAGTTCTAATATACTACACCACAGTATTGCATTTTAATATTGTCCATCTAGGTAGTGTTTTTACTCGGAACTTTTTTACATATTAATAGGTTTGTTTTGAATATACCCATATGTAATTAATACAACGAATTGCTGCAGTCCGCAATTCTAATTGTAGATATTACCAATTTTTCTATACACCGCAGAAATCAGATCAACTTTGAAGTCTTTGAAGTCTTCATCCGTGATAGTTTACAAGGTACTCATTGAGTTTTATGCCAGTCATGACCACGAACCGTCTGGAATACACTAGTTTATCTGATGCTCATTCAGCGTAATAATTACAAGCTATATCCCAGTCTTATTTATGCATTTAATATTCCATTCATGACGAGTTGTCTGTGAATGCATAAAACAATTTATGCTAAGAACTAGTTTATGCCGGACTATATGAAAAATGGGCAAGGATTTTGAGGTTGTTTGACATTGAATAAATATATGTAAAATGGCCCTAAATCTTGCATAGGTTAAAAGAGCCATGAGTAAAATAAACAACTTAACCGATGGTGTTATTAAATAAAAATAAGAAAATTACTTATTAATAATTGACGATATTAGTTAATAATTAATAAATTGATAATAAATTTTCAAACGCCCCCCCCCTCAGGAAACTTTATTTAGAATCAAACATTTTTAGTTGGTTATATCAAGGCAGCAATTTGCTTGTTACTACAAATTATTTTTTTGTTATTAACCGATATTGTTGTAGGCCAAAGAAATATTATATTGGAAGTAAGCTGAGTAAACTGCACACAACGAAACGTTGTCCCAATACAAAGCAACTTTTGTTAATCCAAAACATCATTAAAACTTCAATTCTTTGTTGTTTTATCAGCGATGCTATTTTATTAATCTTTTATATTTGTCCTGGATTGTTTTAGCGTTAACTGTTTCTGTTTCTGATTTTATCAAATAAGGTTTATATTAAATGGAATGTTTGGTTGTAAAATGCCTATCACAACGTTTACGACAACGTTTTTAATCCAGATATAAATTGCATTTTGACCAGCGGCTCATTTATTGCAAACCTTTAAAATAAAACGCGAAATACATGGAGAATATTGTGAAATATATGTGAAGAGAACTGAAATATTATACGTTACAACCAAGAGTTTATTAGATATGTTCTCCTAATTATTATATACATTTATTAATTCATGTACGCAAAGATTGCATCGCCATAGAAAACTTGAAGCACACAAGAGTTAGTTTCTCGGTGCACATAAATCCCATCCAAATGAAGTTCCATTCGCTTATTTACGACTTCCTTGTGCGCGAATTAGCCGTAATACGAATTCCTGGAGTGTATACTGTAACAAATTTCATTTACGGTGCACGCTTGCCCCGCAGCAACATAATGAAGCCTTAATGCAAGATAAAAGATACGTACAAAGTTGTAGTATATTTTACCGCCGTTCGAAAATGCAATATGCTTATTGCTAGACAATGTGCCGAGTAGGAACAATGCTCTGTACCTCGTATCTCGTATTCCTTACCATAGCGGGGAAATGGGCAAAATGGGAAACAGACAGACGGCAGAGATGAGCGAGTTTGTTCTCCGCGTCCAGCTGAATGTGGAACCCATGTTGGAACAAGCACAATGGCTAAAGAATGAAATGCCGGGAGACTCCTCTATACTTTCTGCAGTCCCGGTGTTATTTCTTATCTAAGGAGTATAAAATTCGGTATGGCACATGTGGGTGTGTTTTTGCTTTAAGCAGTTTGGGTTCTATTGTTGCTAAATATAAAGAAAGGTTATCTCTGTGGCAGAAAACTTTAGGAAGAAGCATTTTGGTTCGATATGTATGAAAAAGTAAAAAAAATATCATTGGAAATAAGAAATTTCAGTTATGAGGTATTTTTCACGTTCTGCATATTTTTCTTGAAGCTAATGTCTCTATAATGCTCATCTAAAATATAGAAAATTCACTGTAACTGGAACTGTATTAAAGAAACAACACCTCACAGTGCGAATAACAAATTCAGTTATTTTATATAAATCCTTGTCGATGAATTTATTATCGCAGAAGAGAAGAAAATAAAAATAAATTGTATCAACAATGACTGATGAACATACGAAACTTATATCATTTTTTTGTAAATGACCTGTTGAGTAAAAGGGTATTCGTTATCAGTTTTGTTAAATTCCTTAAGAAGTTAGGTAGAGTTTGTCCATATTTCAAACGTCTGTAAACTTTTAAAAGAATTAAAAAAACAAATAGTAATAATTTATATGGAACTCATGAAACATGAGAATGTATGAGGTTGTACATCCTTATAATAATGTAATTCCGGAACAGTTAAAAAATGTTAATGACAAATTTTGCAAATGTTCCGTACTCAGCATGCCTACATTCAGACCATATCTTTGAATGGGTTAGCTGTATTAAAAAAAATCATACCAATTTTATAATAAATGTAAGCATATATATAATTTTAAATAGCCATTTCCTCTTTCTCCCCTATATATTATACAATATCAAAATAAACATACCCACATCTGGAACAGAAGGTGAACCCAGATCTGATATAAGGAACTGCCCCCAGAAAAATCCTGGACTTAATCAAGAGGACACGACTTCTCAGCTAAAATCCTTGAGGGCACGAAAGGACTAATGACCACAGTGCGGGTACCGTGACAGGGACCACTCTCGCTGATAATGATGAAACAAACTTGTTTCTAAATCTTTCTGAAATTTTTATACATTGTGTACCTATATCTAGGGGTTATAGATTTATTATATTTTCTCTTTCTGGCACAAGTTTTGTGTAGTTAATTTGATCGAATATGCAGAATCTGGCAGCTGGCGTTTTTAGGTAGGCTAGTAGTACTTGACCTCCTCCGCGAGATCTTGAATTTCGATCAGCTGACCGGCTAGCTCGAAGACTATGATGGAGAATAGACGCCGCTGTTTAAGTGCAAATTGGCCGTACAGAAGCTAGTGTAGAGGCCACTTCGATTAATTTGTTTAAATTGTTCAATAAGTTGACTGTTAAGTCATTGAGCATATCGTTATTTAATATGAATTTTGTAAAATACGCGTAAGGTAGACGTCCTTTATTTTAGTCCTTTATTCTACCAATGTTCTAACGGTCAGAATATAACCTAAAAGTTTGACTGTACTTGATAATTGTATGTTATGCTAAAAGTAGATTGTTTCCTTATAAAGCAATAGAAGAAAGTACAAAAGAAAATCTAGAGATATTTCTCTAAGAAAGGGAAAGAAAAAGAAACAGAATAAAAGGTTGCGCCAAGAAAAACACAATGCAAGAAACATTAAAATACAGAGGACTGAGAGAGGGCAGACTGAAGAAGACTAAGGACTTTTTTTTTCATTTTTATACTTTGTTTCATTAAAAATGGTGCAATTCTTATAATCCTCCCATGATTTGGTCGGATGTGTCGAAATGTACAAATTTTATAATGTTTAATCGGAACACTGAGCATTATTGAGCGACAGAAAATCCTAAAGAAAACGTTTTGAAACTACTGTTTGGATGTGGATGTACCAGAACCATTTAATAGGGCCATTCATGTTCCAGGAAAACTTGAATGGAGAATGATATTTAAATCTTTTGCGCACCGAAGTGGCAGACTATTTTGACGATATTGCGTTGAACCAAAGGAGAATAATGTGGATAATGTGAATAATGTGGTGGCAGCAAGATGGATCACCGCCTCACAATGGGACAGTTATACGAAATTATTTGAATGAACAATTTCCAAATCGCTGGATTGGTAATGGTGGAGTCGTGGATTGTTCTGCTAGATCCCCTCATTTAACAGCATACATGCACGGTCCTGGCCCATGTATAGCGGGGCAGCGGTGAGGGGAACCAAGCTTACGAGAGGTGGGCTCTGGGAATATGTCATCTTGTGGAAGGGAGTTTAGACACGCCTATCGAGTATAATGGCGCACGTTCTGAATTTTTATGAACGCGACGTAACAGGAGAGCAGTAAATACGAGAAGATCGTATGCACTATGTAGTACGAAAGCGATTCTAGGGTACCCGTCGACCGTTAGCAAAACTGTTCTGACTAGATCTATTTCATGTATCCGGCGAGCAGAATACCAAAGCGCTGACAATATTATTGTCGATTGACTCGATTGACAGACCTAAGATATGATATGCGGTAGTATTGCGAATCGCTTCGCTCAGAAAGTACTGGTTCAGCTGTACCGGACAATAAAGGATGACTTCCGGTTTCTGCAGACTTTTAGTATTTAGGGATACATTTTAAAATTTTCGAACCAGTAGATAAAGATATTAGGAATGAGAAATAAAGCAATTCGAAATATACAGAAGCACAGATTAAATGTAAATGATTGAAACATTGTCTAGGTTTTTGTTTCTATACATCTGACATATGAATTCAAATAAGATGGAAAATCAAAACAACTAGTGAATATGTAAATCATGTATAATTATGTACAACTAATACTCCATGTATATCAAATATTTGTGTAGGCACCTAAAATAATCAACTAAAACACAACAGTAAATTATATCCTATTCAAGGCAACTACAATAGAATTCAAATTTTCGTAGAATGTATATAACACAATTATATACCTGAAATAATTAACTAAAACCTTATAATAATTTTTTTATATACAAAGAAATACAGCTCAAGCTAAATTTACATTGTAGCATGTATATGTATAATGTACCTATATAGCATAATTATTTACAATAAATATTCGATGTATAATAAATAATTATGAGATCGGCTGTCTGCATTAAAATAAAAATTCACGGCACTCGGGAGTGGTAGCGGTAAGAGTCAACTAAAACCAGTACGAATACTCTTTCCATATTATGATCCCCGGATAGTTCAGGAACAAAACAAACAAATATCGCGTCATTTAGGGGGTCAGTTTCAAAATATCAAAAGTTTTTAAATTTTTTAAACTCGTTGCACATTTTACGCAGCCTGCATAAAATATGTACCAAACATTATAATTTTGTTGATCATATTTTGCGTAATCTATATATTCTACAAATAAACATGAAACTGTTAGCACGAATAATAACCAAGATATTCAATGTAAACGATTCGCAAAATCAAACAACAAAAATGTGGTAAAATTAAAATAACTCCTGATTACTTTTGGCATTTAGGTATAGGAACACATGATAAAAAGTTGGTGTATTTTGATGTGACAAATTTTATATAAACTTCCGGTTGACCGGAAGTGGCAGTCATTTGAGAGTATATAAATTTACAAGTTCGAATCGACTAGATCTCGATTCCATTTCCGTGTTCTGCTCGAGGCTACGGGCCCGCCGCGCCGTACGATCGCAACGTATAGGTGAGTATACCTCCTTACATATTCTGTTGCCCTGGTCGGTCGGACTATGAAACAGCTGCAAAATCAGGACGAAAAATATCGTGATTTGATTTTAGTTGTGGGTTTGCAATATTATGAAGGAAATAATAAATCTTTGCACATATTGGGGTACAACTTTGGCGTCTGCCCCAAACTCGCAGCGTTAGAAGTGGGTTGTAACTTAATTTTTAAGTAGACCAATAGAAATGCTCGCAACGAAGCCAGGAATTCTAGAACAACTAGCGCCACCACGCAGAGGACTGCCAAACCCTGCAAATTTCACTGATGGAAACACATTTTTGCACAAAACATGGTGTTGTGGTCTATTTTATGCCAAAACCGCTTTCTCAAAACCTGGGGGACACTGTAACAATTGTATTTATGCATAATCCATTCAAATTGAAGCATTATTAACTTGTCAATCTGGATTTGAATAGTTGAAAATTGCCCACCTTTGCGATTTTTTTTTTGGAAACCTATCAGGTTTTTTGAAAAAAAGAATCTCTTAAAGAAAGAAGGCATCCTTCTTGCGTATGCTCTATTTTTTTGATTTCAAGATTCGAAAGGGTTTGGATAAATTCTTGGAGTAGGCGACACCTGTTTCGGGCATTTTTTGAATGTAGGCCCTTAAGTCCTCTGGACTATTTTCTATAGGCAACTGTGGACGACGAAATTTAGCACGATACTCGCAGAAATATCGAGGAACTGCGGTCAATGCTATTCCGGGAAGAACAGTTAGCGAGAGCATTACAACATGTAGAAAAGCGGACACGGTCTTATGCCTTCAAGAAAATAGCGACCTATAACATGTTATGCATTACGGAAATGAGTAAAAACACTATCGGAAAATGTTAAAATTCAACATGGTGCCCATAAGAAAAACAAAAGTTGGTCATGGTTACGCCGCCATCTTTGATGTTATTTCAAATTAAAAAATACCACTGCATTCCTAGTTATAAAGAGCTGTAGAATGTTTTTGTTTCGAATGTCTAGCTACATTTGGTTTTGAATAAAAAATTAAAAACGATATATTAACATGTTAGTTTTTGCGGATATCTTCAAAATGAAAGATGAAATTTAACAAAAATTCCTTAACCTGTCTAAATTTGAGACATTTACCTTACTAGCTAGGCGCAGGACACTTTTTTCGTAGTACTACACATTATGAAAACATGTGGGTAGCAACTACCAATACCATATTGAGTTTCATTACCCCTCAATTTTGTTTTCCTTTATAATTGAAAGTAATAATATTTAAACACCCAAAATACGCTATTAGAAATAGTTAAATTATTATTTACATTTTTATTATATTTAAATTATTTGTTTAAAATTCACATCATGAAATATTATGTACATACATTTGTACCAACTTATGTATTATGCATGTAGATATATGTATTACATAAGTAATCGAATATTGATGCCGCCATAATTATTACATTTCGCAAACCGCCGCGCCGCTTGATATGTTCGGCACGCCATAGTAAACATAAATAAAACATCCTCTGATGCTCCTGTCGTACAAACTTTCCGAGTTGCCGTTAGTATAAGTATAATTTTGTGGGGATCCCATTGCCATTCGCCGTCCTATTCACTGAGCCCGGTCTCGTCCGCAACTTCCGCGATCATATTAGTGTTTATGCGAACGCGAAATGGCCGGATATAAAGAGATTTCGGTCCGTCGGGGACGCGGCAAAAAGGATAGCGGAGCGCGACGACTCCAAATCCCACCAGAGGGCCGTACCTTGCCGTTAGAGTACGTGAAATATATAGAAAATACGAAATTATTAAGGAGAGACGTCGTAAAATTTTACGGGACGCAATAAAACGAAACCGCGCGCCACTGAAAATAGAATAAAAAATGGTATTTTGGCAGGAGAGTAGCTACTGTGGAGACGCGGATTGCTGGTAATTGATTTATTTCGCGTATGCTACGGGATTTGTGTGTTTTTTACGGGTAATGTACCGGAAAAATCGATAGTGGCTTGTTTTGCGTAATGTGACTGAATTGTAAATTAAAGTAGAAATGATTGTGAATCTATTTCAATTTTTATTTACAGTTTTTTGTTGGATTCCATTATTGTGTTAATGGTGTAGCGTAAACATTTTGTTGATAAGTTTCGAGAAAATTGTAATTTAACTTAGAATATAAATAATTCTGGGAAGGATGGATTTTCTGAGTAAAATACAATTGTAGAATTCACTAAAATTGTCGTTACATTTTTTTGGGTACATTTTTTCTAACTTTATGACACCTTCGATATGTTACATTCCAGTTGAAGGTCGAAAATAAATTATGACATAAATATGTTTATTTTGATAATTAGGAGTCGATGAGAGGTTTTTGTTTTTTTGTATCTGAAACATCAAGAAAATTTACTTTCTGCACCTATTGTTAATTTGGATTGGAAGCATTAATTTTGTTTGATTGGAAACAGATAAACAATAGCTGTCAATATCATTTACCATTTCCCACAATGAATTGCGAATGCAATTGACAAGCAATTTGCGTCCATACCTAAATTGTTATACAGCTTTAGTTAAAATTACCGCTAACATAACACATAAATAATTCTCCAACCGTAAAAAAATTTAAAAATGTTTTTAATTTAAAGTTTTTTGATTTTATACACAACTATTACTTAAATATATTTTTAATATACACATTATGGAAATTTAGTAATCTATCATTTGTCAAAAAGGACAACCTGTATATTTTTAAATATTTTTTGTTTACTTTTCATAAAATCGTCATTTTTGAATTCTAATTAATCAAAACTCTTGAACTTGAAATTAGGAATATTTCCCCACATACATACACATTTATTTTAATTTGGCAATTTGAACATTTAATTTAATTCTATTTAATTGTTTTTTTTTTCCTTTATCTTGACGTTTTAATTTTTTATTCGTTTGGTTAAAATAAATGATTTTGGATTTAATGCGTATAACTCAAAAACGATGCGTTTTATTTAAAAAATGGTTCCTACAAAATAATCTTAATGTTACAAATTTTAAAATTTACAGAGTGTTCCATTATAAAAATTAACTTCACAATTTTTTTAAATTTTTTAGGGTAGGAAAATTATTTAGTTGCTCCAGTAATTTTGGCGAATTTTTATTAATTACATATAACCTAAAACGATTTATTTTATAAAAAAATTATTTTCTAACTTAATTGTGTATATTAAAAACATATTTAAAAGTTAGCTTGTTTAACACCAAGCATTCTGCAATTTTTTTGGAGAATTATTTAGGTGTTTTGACTAATCCTGCATAATACTTGTTATACATATTTTTAGGGTAATAGAATATACACGTTGCTAATTAATTTTTTTTGTTTCAGGTATGTATCTACTGAAATGACACAAGTGACAATTGATCAACTATATCGTGAGTAAAATACATTAGTAGAGAATACAGTGTGTCCCGGATGGACTTTACTATACCTATACTATACAGGCTACGCCAGTTTTTTTCCTGCAAAACGTTTTTCAGGATGCGGATGTCAAACTGAGAAAAACTTTAATTTTTTCAATTGATTTAAAGCTTGCAGACGTTTCCTTTCTAGGAGAAAATCAGTAAAAAGTTTCATTTGTTTTTTTTTCAGTTCGTTTGTCTAAGCAATTTATTTTTAATATGTTTACTTAAATTTATTTAGTCTTTATTATTACAATGGGTATTGATTGTGTCATTGTTGCGATTTTGTATTGTTTGAAATGTACTTTGTTGTATATTTTTCTTTGTTTTGTTAATATTTGAAACGGCTTTAGGATTTGAAGCTTAAGGAATTGAAGAACAAATAAGTCGATTTAAAACTATTTAGTCCTAATTATGATGACATTAAGAGTAAAGTATTCATTTTTCACAAGTAAATATTTAACGTTAAATGTAAATGTAAAATATCATAGGTAAAAGTTTTTTAATATAATTTAATGATCAAATTTGAATATTTCATATCAAGTTTAACATTTTATCTCTTGTTTTCATCGTCTGCTCTTAAGTCAACATTATTACTATCAACAAAATATGAACCCAGCCACAATAGCAACAATACCAATGTTTTCAGCAAAAATGTTAAAAGCAGCAAATTCTTTTGTCGTATTCCTTTAGTGATTTTTCAAAAATATCGATCGGTTAATGTGTCAATACAATAAGAACAAACATAGTACAATCTTAGCCTTTAATTTGGTAAATTAATTTTCAGATTCTCTGAACAAAATACTTTAGGCCAGTCTTATAGTTTGATTCTAATTCATGATTACAAAGTTTCCGATGCAACATTCCAATGTGAAATTTGAATATAAAATTACATTTAAAACAACTATTTTCAAAGACATTTTTAAATTACAACTTGAATGTGAAGGGTTGTCAGTTTATTCTAGAGCAAATTTAAGAACTCGTTGGCTTTTGACCAAACAATATATTACTCCAAAATAAAAAATTTCTCGATAAACTAAAATTATAAGTAGGTATACTAAGGCTCAACATTAAGTACTTGTTTGACATGAATTCTACAGAACGCAGAATAGTTTATTTTAGCTTGTTAAAACAGTCATAATTTTTAATGATTAACAATTTAAGATATCTATAAAAATGCCTCCGTATTAATATTAGTAGAATAAGAAAAGCTTTTTAAGTATATCATAGGAAATAAACAACTGAATATTTTACTCTTTGAATGACCTATTTCGATTTGTATGAAGGTATTTACAAAATATCACTAATTAGAAAACTTTTATCGTGCAAATAACCGATTGAGACTGCAACCGAAGCCGCAAATGCTGGGTCAGGTGTAAATGCAATCGGGTCCTCAATTAAGGTTTCGCGTAGCGTTTAACGATTTCCAATTGAATGCCGGTCCAGCAACAAGCGCCCCCCGCATTAGCATGCAAATTCGGCGGTCTCGACCGCAAAGCAAAAGAATATATTGGGTCTCGGCGCTAAACCGTCGCAACGCCGCCCGTACCGGTGCCCGATAATTTTATGCAAAACGTAAGCAGGCAAACATTCGGAAATTCATTGTTCGCGGCGAGTTCTAGCAGGCTAGATGTGGTCTGGCGCCTCCGCCGAAAGGACGGTGCAGCGCCGGTGCCGGTGCGCGAAAGAGACGTCGAATTTGAATACATGAATACCGTAGTGGGGATATAAGTGTGTTGTAAACTGAGTTTTATTGAAATTGTATGCAAATCGGGGCAAGTTTGAATTCGCGCGCGCTCGGCGAGATTGCAAAAAAAGCGACTGAATCGGGTTTATCGGAGATGTTCGGCGTGTTTCGTTCGTTGTCGTGGAATATACCAAAATATTTTTTTTTGATTTTATTTTTTAAGTCGTTATTTTTTAGTCATTATTTACGATACTGAAATCCTACATTTTAAGGTTTATTTTAGTTGTTTTTAGGTAGCGATTGCAAAAATGACAAAATATACCTCATAAAATTTAATATAAAATTGCTAATATCTAGATAACATAATACTTGGATAAGGATAAATCTCGTATCACCATTTAATCACTTTACATCAAACTACCGAACACGCTGTATACTACAGAGCATTACATTTTCGTTAAATACCAATACCACCAATAATATACAATTTTATTTAAAAAACCCAAGGAAGGCCATTTGAAAATAGCAAACAATTAATACGTGATAGGATATCTCAGTATGTCGTATTTTTTTTTTCAACATCAGCACCTACCTACTTGTTTTTAGTGATTATCTGACAAACTTGTAAGACAATATCTGCAAAAAATGTAAGTCTTACGTAGATTTTAAGATAGACCAGCACGTGACAAATAATTGAATATCTCAGAAACTATTTACTTTGCTTAGGTACAATTTGATACAGTTAGAATGTACTTCCTTAGTAACCATAATATAGTAACCAGGTGGATTTCATTTAAAAAGCTGTTTAGATTTTCAACTACGCCTTTTTGTGTTGTAAAAAAGTATGGGAAACAGCGTTTGTATAGTTTTTATTTTCTATCTCTGAAAATAACTGAAATATCGATCACTGCGATTGTAATGGCTTAAGGTTCATATATATTTTTTTGATTTTGAAGATTGACTAAAAATGGACATTTTTATTTTTTGTGTGTCGTTGAACATTGCAATTTTTAGTACCCTACATAATTTCTTGTAATATTTGTCTAGTTCTACGATGTTTTATAAACAAAATATTAAACGAAAATTAAAGAAAATCAATAGAATAAAAAAGAAGCAAATATGTTTTGGTTGTTTACACACAACTGCGCTTTGTCTAATTTTTATTGCATTCGTATTTAAATTAACAAACTCTAAAATTGTACTCTGTACATGAACTTATTTTCAAATAGATGCCATTCATAGCATACAGTTTTCACCGTTATTATTTTATTTGTCTACAAATATATTATTATACATTCACGATTCAATTACCTTTCCCCAACAATTTTCCATTTTTAAACAAATCTAAAGTCCTATGAATATAAACAGAATCCAGTCATGTTTTAAACGAAAAGATCAAAATCTGTATCGGTTAGTTTTGTTTAATTACAGTTAATTATATTACATGTCGTAAAGATATTGACTAGAATATTACAGTAGGTGGAGTTGTCCTGAATATTCAATGTATAATATATTCCATAAAACGAAACGTCTCAATTCAAAGCAATCTTTGTTAATCCAACACAAGGAAACAATAGTTGTTTTTTATACATATACGCAAGAATATATTATTCTATATTAAATAACGATATATCGTTTATTGAAGAAACCCGTTGTTTTGACCGTTTGTCTTATTTTAAGATTGTACAATGTACAATGTTGAATGGATACTTTACATATTTGACCTTTTAAATCAAATGGTTGTAGCTTCCTCTTAAGAAGAGACAACAAAAGCTCCAACTATCATTCACATTATTTTCAAAACAACACATTGCTTAAATCAAAACACTTGTTTTCTTAAAGGGAATATTTATGTTGTTTTATATTAAAAACATATTCTTATTACAAGATGTGTTGTCTTGAAACAAAAAAATTATAACAAATGCCATTTCTACAACCATTTCTCTAAGTGTAGCTCTCTACAATAAAAAAATTTCTTAAATTATTACTTACAGCCATAATACAGATCAATTTTTCGGAATGTTTACTGCCCGAGAAAATTTTTGTAAATGATTTTTTGTTCTGCTGGCAGCTTGAAAGGTGGAAAATTTATGGGGGCTTGTCAGGAGGGGGTAATTTATGTCCGCTAACGAACATACATTCTAGGTCACCGCCCAGATGATCAACCTGATATTTTTTAGCGCGATGCAAATTTATACGGATGACAAATTTCTCGCTGTCAAAACAGAATGCCTCCCCAATCATTTACCGTGCAAAGTTCGTGCCTCTTTCACTACTGAGAGAAAATATTGTTTACTTAAGTTAAATTATACGTTGCATTGTAGATATTTTATGAAATTCAAACTCAACTATGTTTATAGTGACATTACTATGTAGAGTGTTGGTCCCAAGACACTGTCCTAGGGAACCCCTGACATTTAGGATCGAAATTCTCTAAAACAGTTGCCATATGAATGCAGATCTTTATCACGATAGTTTAGTGTTCAATTATATATTGGATTTATATAGATGGGCGGTTGAAATCGTACAGCATTTATTAATTAAAAGCAAATTGGCTGAACAGCTGCACGTTTTTCGAGCGCATTCCGTGGCCGGCTTTGTGTCGCTCCTGCACAATAAGTCCGAAAAAAAGCGCACACCGAAGGAGGCAGAGAAAGAGCCCGTCGATTGTAAATTTATCGGACAGATGGGGGAGTGATCGCGTAGATCGTTGATCCTAACAGTACCGGTTCAAATACTTGAAAAGCCCGGCCCCTGCAGAGCCGGTTTCGCCTTTTTGTCGTCCCGCCTTTCGCATTGTCGCGACAAAATAGCAAAAATCGACGCCGAAAAAATACACTCCGGGCAGAACCGTACTTTTACGTGTGCAGCATTGAAACGTCGTGTGTGGCGTTGCGAATTTATGGTAATCAATATTGTCCGTGTAATGATTATACGTGTTTTTTCGTATTATTTAATAATGTTGGTTTCTTTTTTGTTATTTTGCTGGTAACCTGAAAACGTCCCAATTTGGCGTGATAAGTTTGAGTCCGTAATGTGTTTCGTGTGAAGGAGGACTCCTGTCTCTTCCGCTTTCCTTGCTCGTGACAAGTGAATGCGATATGGCAAGACCAAGTTGACACTAATTGCTCCAACACTCGGCCTCCGAGATTGTGTCTTTGCAGACGTCTAGAGCAGACATAATCAACGTTGATACGTCTAGTTTTCGCGGAATATGAAGAAAATTAAATGTAAATCTTCCTTCAATATGAACTCTGTATAATAACCATGCTAAAATAAGTTTTTCTAATTTGCATTTTTTATTTATTTATTTTATTGATAGGTATTCTCAGAAATGCGTGAAATTAGACTCATGAGTATTAAAAACACCCTGTATACTTTTCCAATAAAATTGTCGAATTCTTTTAATTACTAATAACGAAACTATTGACAATTGTTAACACATCTGCTCCCACCTTATTAAAGACGACAATTTACAATTACAACTAGGAAGTACGGTTCGAAAAAAACCTACAAGACCCAAGTACCAATTAAGGCCATTCGTGCAACAATTTAATCCGGGCATTAAGCCCGTAAAACGGCAGCTAATTGCGTAATTCCGCTTAAAATTCAACACAATTTAAGGCCGCGATAATTCTCAAACGACCCTATTTCTACGCTAAATATGAAACTTTATAAATCTGTGCTGCGTTCGCCGATATTAGCGCCGAAAGTGGCCGCTACGTGGCGTGTACTTCGCGCATTATTTTCAGAAAGAAATGCCGGCTATCTATCGCGTCGGAATGTATTCTCTATCTTGCCGGGGAATTGCGGAATTTATAAATGCAAATAATTCGAATAGTTGTCACCCGATGGCGATACGTGCGAATCGTAGATTATCTGTCTTATGCACCGCGGATAACACCGTCTGGGGATAATAACCTGTCGAAAGATAATTTATGATGAGAGTCCCGCATGAATGTCGCTCCTTTAAACGCATGCATGGGAATATGCCAAGTTTAGATAGAGAGAACAAATAAAAATTACACACGCATCGTACATGGTAGTAAATTACTAATAACTTTTTATAAAGTTGAAATAAATTAAGAAAATGAGAACGCAAATCCTTAACCTCAATAG
This sequence comes from Melinopterus prodromus, assembly GCA_964023965.1. Taxonomy (NCBI): domain Eukaryota; kingdom Metazoa; phylum Arthropoda; class Insecta; order Coleoptera; family Scarabaeidae; genus Melinopterus; species Melinopterus prodromus. The sequence continues at coordinate 65,813,563 of OZ030393.1, forward strand.
AGATGATTTAAATTCAGAAGAGGGTCTGTCTTCGATATTTCTAATATTTTGAAATGTCGAATTAAACTTCACACACTACACGTTCTATGGTTTGGTCACCTATCACTAACATAACACTGTCTTCTGCTTTTGTAACATCACCATCTCAAAAGCGTTAGTTCTTTTGAGTCTTGGCACAGTGTCACTATTGTCAAGAAGCTGGATTGCCTCGACATTCCTGTACTGAAGAAGTCTTTTCTGATGATTATCTGCAAACTTGCCAATTTCGTTGGTTATTAAGTCAACATCAACTTCCCTGTGGAGATTTTTGTTTCTTATATACTACAAGGTGAATTCACGATGTTTCTTAGCACCATATTTTGGAACCGTTGGATGATGGTGATATTGCCTGGCTTAGTGCAGCCCCACAGTTGGATACCATAGGTCCACACACGTTTAAGTATCTGCTTGTAAAGTAGGAGTTTATTATTTGTCCACCAAGCCAAGTTCCTATCAATAACCCAGTAGATTTTTTTGTATTTTATGCCCCAATTCTTCTCGTTTCTTACTAACATTTGCTTTCCACCGAAGCTTTGTGTTCACCGTCATACCAAGGTATTTTGTAGTTGAATAAATGAACGGCTAATATTGATCACAGCATTCTACAGTTTTATTGTTGCTCCTTCAACATTTGTATCTACTGTCATGATATCAGTGGTATCAGCAAACGTGGCAACAGTAACACCATCTGGTTGCGGAAGATCATATGTGTAAAACAGGTAAAGAATTGGGCCAAGTAGACCAGCTTGTGGTACGCCAGGTTTAATACTTTTGAGAGTTGAGTACCTACCCATTATCTTGCTCTATACGGAAGTATTAAGTGTCAGAAAGATATGACTACAATACATAGTTGGCTACACTTGAAGGGTCAGCTTATAGAGTAGGCCTTCGTCCCGTGTCGAAGGCTTTTGCCACATCCAGGACTATAGAGGAGCACACCTTTTCCCCTCTAAAGTCCTTTCTATTATCATTGTTATTCTGTGGACCTTATCAATTGCAGGGCTCAGAATGAAAAGTGGCCAAAGACCATAATAGGAAACCATAGGATGCCTTTATCCACTTTTCTGTCGAATGTGTGTTTGTGAATCCAAATTTATGAGCGAGTAATAATGTTTCTTTTATCTATAGTAAGTAGTTTTTCAAATTATTTTCACACTGTGGGCGATAAAAAAAATAGCCTGTCGGGCGCTTCATTAGGTGGTTTTCCTGGCTTTGGAATCATTAAACATCACTACCTCCGCAGGATTACAAACAGTTGGCACATATTTAAGTCTAAATGCTGCGTTGCAGAGGTTAGTCATCTTAACTATAGCTCTTTTTGGTAAATTTTCTCGGTTAATGATCTCACATGTTATCAGATCAAAGCCAGGACATTTTTGGATTAATATTGTGTTATTTGATTTATTACCTCTTTAGGAGTAATGGGAGATATTCGATTTCCTTGGATTATTGTACAATTGGTAATTTCTCCCACAGTTCTGTCTTCATTTGGAGTGAGAAATCGTCCTTAACTCTGCAAAACGATGACTGTCTTTGACATTTCTAGCCCAGGTTATTCATATTTATTTTATCAGTATAAAAAAATACAAGCTAAGCTGTATATCAAGGCAGAAACCAACAAAAAAATAAAGACCTCGGTTGACAAACCTACCAACGGACAGAAAGCAATTTCTCCGCGGCGCAGAAATTCCTCAGGACACTAGATGTCCTAAATGTAGAAATGTAATTCCTTCCTGGATATGTTATTTCGCGTCCCCTGACAAGGGTGCTCTCATATCAACCCCAGCGGGCCTGACTAAAATACACACGCAAAAAGTAAATACCCAAGCGGCGTATTCAATGTATTCGGCCTTTACTTCATTAAAAACTCGACGGAGAATTAATTAAAAAATATCCGTAGCAACTAAATTAACAAACTTTATGACAGCGGAGAAACCAAGTCGCGAAGCGAAAAATAAAAAAGAAGCGGCGGCAATTTCGCATTCATTAATCAAATTTATACGGGGTGCAACCCCTAATTTCGCGAGGCTGGCACGTCGTGTCTTATAAATTAGAAAGTGTTTAATATCGCTCCGCGCTAAGCCGTTCTGCACCCCGTGGAATTTCGGCCCGTTTATTTTCGGAGGAACGCTTGACGCATCATTTCCGTACAAATTTCGTCCTGTTTTTGTAAATCGGGCGCTATTTGTTTTTTCGAGGGGTGCATTCGTCAACGAGTCGCAACTGTTTCTCCCCGACCATGACGCTTGGGTTGTTTTCTCTAGTACATTATTTACTTTTTTTCTCGCTCCTAAATTCAACGGTGGAACAGGAAATTTATTTCTTGCCTCTTAGCATTTTCCGTATTTTCCCCACGTATAACGTGCTAGACAGCTATGTATTAGATTAGCCATTCGTCGGGATATTACTTATCTACTGATAAGCCATCAGACACATAAATAGGAATCAAAATACCTGCCGTTATAGTGGAAAATTGGGAATATACAGGATACATTATTTAGTCATGTTTTTGTTGTCAGAGACGGAAAATTTCTCACACATCAAAATGAGTAATAGTAGCACACATCAAAATGAGTAAAAGTAGCGACCCAAAATGTTCATATCTATAAAAAAAAACTGTTTTCACAGAACGATTTAAAAAAAAATCTGATGTGGCCAGGCACATGACTTTATCATACAAAATATATTTTTTTTTTTGACTTGTTTATTTTACGTCGGTCTAGTTCCGCAACTTAGGCCAATCACCGACGCTGAGGGCAGGCTACACACTCCCAGGAATTTTGTCCTACTGAAGGAATTCCAACCTCCAGTAATTGTTCTTTAACGTGCACGTCGCATAATGACAGCACACGGGGCCACCGGCTTTACTTCCTCATCCGATGGAAGGCGGCATGCAAAGGTATTTGTTCCCTGCCTAAAATACCAGGACAGTCGATTTTAACCCCAGCCGGGATTCGATCCCGGGCCTCCAGCGTAGATAGCCGCTCTATCCTATACGCCATCGACCCCCCATACAAAATATAAAATTAATAGTTTAGCTGCATGAGAATCTATTTTATTGAGATAAATCGTAGGTATTGTCAAAGCATCAGCATTTGACACTACCTACACTACGTCATTAGAATAATAGTTATTTATGTCACAAATGCCGAAAGTACGGAATAGCGCGACGAGCGGTGATACGGCGCGTCACCGAAGGCGGAGTGTCGCCGTCGCATATGAGCGAGTCGCGCTATCTAGTTTTTGGCAGGAGCGACATCAACGTTTATTGTGTTGCTTTTTAAGAAATACGCATTAAAAAAAAATAAATGATTTCTGTATAGTAAATGCTAGGTTGGTACCACTTTGACGAAAGGTGCGTTCCGATTGGTAGGTAATGGTAGCTAATGGCGGTGGTAGAATACGAAATTATAGTATTTCTTACATATCGTGATAATGACACATATTAGTTTGCATGTACATAAACATGAGTCACTAGCAATTTTCTATTGAAAATAATATAACGGCGTCTGCTAACACTGCCATTATCACTAATGAAAACGCACCTTAAAAAGGTAATTCAAATTCTGACAGATTTATATTTGTTCATGACACATCCCTACCAACATACTAAAATAAAACTACACTCATCGCTATACTTTATTTATAATTTTCTCAATGTATCATTTTTAGAATTAGATATAAAGACGGGTTGATATTTCTTATCAACAAACAATCAAATTGGTGATCTTATTTTATTTGAAATTTGTATTTTATATTTTTGCGCACTACAGCGGCACGTTCCATAGTGGTTCTCCAACCTCTGATGTGATCAGCTGTTTTCGAATGTGACAACACAAAAAAATATTTGTCAAAATCCTGGCTACTATGTAATTTCATATCAATGCAGATGCGACCGATCTCGATCAAATAGAATTTGCTCTTGAAGGTAAACTATTAATTTTACCAAAAAATGTGATAGGCATAAATTATTCAAAATTTTCTCTACTTTAATTTATTAATGAACTATTTTGTCGAAATTACAGAAATGGCGGCTCATTTCCAAAATCCTTGAAAAAGGCTTAGAATAAACTAAAAAGCTAAACTGTTAATTTCACCAAAAAATGTCATAGGCATAAATTATTCAAAATTTCCTCTGCTTTAATTTATTATTTAACTATTTTGACGAAATTACAGAAATGGCGGCTGATTTCTAAAATCCTTGAAAAAGGCTTAGAGTAAACACCCAGTTCCTTTGGACCCTTTTGAACCAAAAGCTTTTCAACTCTAAGTTTGGTCATGAAACTTCTAAATATGAAGTTCCGTGCCGATACTTTTAGTAGTTTCTCCGGAAATGAATTAACAAAAATTGGGTACACACACACACACACACACACACACACACACACACACACACACACACACACACACACACACACATACACACACACACACAGACATTTTTTTGTACCTTGGTCAAAAATGTTCAGAGGACCCATAAAGACATATTTCCGCTAAAATCCCAATTTTTTTTTTCGGCGCGATTACAATACTTTACATACTGCGTATGATAAAGTAATAATCTCAGGACAAAAAAAAATAACTTTAAATTTTTTTCTGCGGGACTCTTTCAACTTGTGCTTTTATATTCATACTTACGTTGTACAAGCTGTCTCACTTTTTCCCCGAAAAACTTTTTTCCAGATAGTAAATGACAAACGGACCCAATTTCATATGAACTTATTCGTTTTTTTTATTTATTAAAGAGTTACAGCCGTTTGAAATAGTATCAAAACTGAATTTTAAACGGCCCATTTTTTGGACATAGTCATTAGTATCACATAAATATAACTTTTACAGTTCAAAATGTAACCAAAATTTCAAACCTGTCTGAATTTGGAGCGTTTACATTACTATGTACACTGGAGAGCCATACTATTTAATGCAAAAAGTTGACAAGTGTCATGTTTTTTTTTGCTGTAGTAGTTTCTTTAGAGGTTAGGTACATCTAAAAAAATGATTTTTGATATTTTTATTTATGAACTCTTCAAGGACACCTATGAGCAAATGTTATTAAAACACATGTACAAATTCTAAGTTTTAGTGAGCTTAGAGAGCATTTTGTTTTGCTTCTACGACAAAAGGGTCTCTAGCTATAAAATAGCAAAGAAAATTAAACATAGTGTGACATTTTGACTTCAATTTGAACCTACTAACTTTGTGGAAATGTTTCGAAATACATTAGAAATGACACTTACTTTCTGAAAATAATATTGAGAAAATACAATAATCTAAGCTAAGTGACTGACCAACAAAGAATAAACTCTGACAAGAGAAATTTGTTTCTGTACCGCTTTTTTACAATCTGAACCTGAAAGCATAATTTTGAAAATCTTTTCAGGTGTTTTTCAGTGCTTTCATCGAAAACTAGACTTTAGTCGACATTTCTGCATTTAGATTCAGATTCTACAACAAAAAATCATTCCAAATTTGTTACCAGTTGTGTGATTTTATTCAAGGTTGGTCAGGATAGTTTAAATTATTGTATTTTTGACAAATGAAGTATTTGAAAATATGCAAACTGCTCAGATATCTTGAATAAAAAATTAATTGATTTGTTTTTCTATGAAGGTAATAATTGTGGTATGTAAATATAATGTAGTAAAATAAGAAAATTATTAATTTTTTATTACTATTATTTAAATTGGCAATTTTGGTTCTGCGTTTCAGTAATAAAAATGACCCAGTTTTTTGGCTTCTTAGCTTTTAAATTCCAGGTTCAATCTTTCATTTCAGCCTACTTAGAAACTATGTCATGTTTAGAGGGGTAGTAAAAAATGTGACTTCATAGGATTCTTTAAGTTGGCTAAAACAAAAGTTTTAGAATATATTTGAAGACGCATTTCGTTCCCATCAAACGCGGAAACAAAACTGGAAATTTCTCAAAGTTGTCGGAACAGTTTGTATTTCATTGCTTTAAACCTTAGGACTTAAAGAATGCAGTTGTCCATGTTAAAAACTTGAATTTTTTCTCATAAGAAAAAAAAAGAAAAAAAAGAATAGGATTCAAATGTTGGAGAACGTCATAGTGCAAAAAGCTCACCATTTTGAATCCATTTATTGATAACACCAGTGGTATGACAACAAACGCAACCTAAAAATGCCGGTTATATGATTTTTTTAGTTGGCAATCGTATACGAATCTCTCAAAATCTTATGATGGCCACCATTAATGTCTTGTTTAAAATAATTCTTTTGACTTTTGACTTTATATAAAATCATCATATACTATTTTTTGACTTTTCTACCTCTGACTTCTAAAAACCAAGATCTACATTGTCACTTCTATCCGAAATAAAAACGTTCACATCAAAGTGGTTCAACGATATTTGCACCCATTATTTCCAATAACCGTACCGTCCATAATCGACTAACATTCGATAGACAATGCACCCAGCCTCGTCCATAAATGACGTCAATAAATTACTTCTTACTAACGGCTGTACGCACCAAGTAACCACATAATAAACAAAGGGACGAAGACACACTCCCCGGTACAACATTGTGTGCCCTCAACGCTGATCCCTAGCTGGTAGCCGAACGCCAGAGGTCTCCTGGGACCGGAAGCGTGTCTCTCAAAGGTCTCGACCGAAATTCTACGTTGGATCGCGGGACCCGTGGGTCAGGCAGTCATGGCATTAGTGCCAAGTCACCCACTCCGAACCTCCGATGTACCTAATTTCCGTTTGGCGTTAATGAATATAACGCGAGAGCCCCACAGAAGGGATAATGGATATAGAGAAGGATCGAGACATTGTGTAGGTATATCTATAGGGCCCTTACGGGAAGTGGCTAAGTCGGTCGGATGAATATTTTAGGAAACTTAGGCGCGGTTTTGTCTCGAAGGGTTTTAGGTTTTTATTGAGGCGTGTGTGCGTACAGAGGTAATGGGGGATGAATTTTTGATGTTTATGGTAGGTTAAAACATAAATTTCATCTTTTGTCATTTTATTTTATATGGTTAACATCTTGGTTGGTGGTTTAGTATAGCTGCCACCATTTTGAAACGAGTTTTTATCACAAATATAAGGCATTTGATATATAGGTCTTCAAATAGAACAGATAAAAGAATTTTCCAAAAAGGAGAGATCTTTTCTTGTTCTTCTCTTGTGCAAAAAATAAACGGCCCCAGCTCAAATAATAAAAGACTTTCTCTCTTGTTCTTATTCTAGAGAACGGTGTATTTATCGACAAAAAAAAACACCCTTGCCAACGTCTTCACGTCTTTGAAATTCATTGTGTGCCCCGACTCGTGGCAGTGTTGAGCAACAGCGGGCTGTTGAATCTTTCGTAGCCGGGTGTCTCTACTGTGCTCCTTGACTCGACATTCGATGCTTCGTCCTGTCTGTCCTACATAGCATGTTCCACACTCACATGTTATTTTGTATACCCCTTCGTTCTTCAGGTGTGATATCCTTTGAGTTAGGCAAAAGATCCTTTACTGGTGCTGGTGCTGGTGCTCTGTACCTTACCGTGATACCCGGTTTCTTCAGTAATCTACCGATTCTTTCTGATACTCCATTTAGGTATCGTAAGCAAAAAAAGCCAAATCAAAATATATTTCAATTCCTATTCACCCGACAAGACACAAATACATTAAAAACATTCTACATACATTCAACATTATAACTTCTACGATTACACAAAATAAAATTGCAAATTTACTAATTAATAGGAATGACAAAGTTAGTTTTTTTTTAGAAACAAAGGGGCATTTACAAACTAAAATGTTCTGATCGAAATGCGAAATGTATTGGACAGACATAGACAGGATGAAAGTTAATAATAACATTGTATGAAAACAATAATGAAAAACTTCCACTTTTAATAAACGTTATTAAAAGAAATTAAACTAAAACTGAAAAAAAATTTTTACATTTTTTTTTTAATAATCAGTACTTGTCTAGTATTCATAATATGGCATAATATACTACATCCTTTATAAATAAATAATTGAAAAAGCAAAATTACAATAAAGTGTGTGCTTCCTTTCTACCACTTCATAAAGAGGTAATTTTATTGTTTTGTTTTAATAGTATTATTTGAAGCAAAACAGTGCATATGTCGGTTCTCAAATTTAAATAAATACTTTTGCCAAAATAATTAAACTCTACAAGCAAATAATGTAGAGTAAATATTTTTTGTGTCAATCAGTTATCTTCATTTGATCCAACAGAAAAAAAAATTAAATGACTTGTGTCTGAAAAGCAAGAAATCTGTGTACCCAACCCAACTAAACATCATATGGTTAATACGGGTATTTTTTATTTGTTTCTACATTTAATCACTACCTCCCCCCCCCCCCCCCCCCCCCCGCCCCACTCGAAAATGTCAATCAAATTGTTGACACCAAGAATTTAAGAATACACACAACCAACATAAAATACAGAGTATCTCCACTGAAGCGGATTCAATTTTATTAACTTTTATGGTTTTTATGTATGCGTGCCTATATTTTATATTTTAACAGCTTCTCTTAGTAACTTTCTAGCGTATATTAATTCAGAAGCACGTACTGAAAATTCGCATTTTTGCGTATAAGAACTTGAAATTAAAATAAAAAAAAATTAAAAAAATAAAATAGCAACCGTATGGAGTTGAGTTCACTTCAACTGGGTCGCACTGTATGTGAGCCACAATTGACTTGGGTAACAATATGATGCATGCATATTTAATATTTAATGAATGACAAAATCATACCAAAACAAACTCTCGCTTGACAATTAACGGCCTATTGTAAACAAATAGGTTAATTGGCAATTAAAAATTAATGTATTCAAATGCAAATGCCAAAGTTTTAACAGCTGATCATTATTATTTGATCTCTACCATAAACGGCGGTTTTATTGTCAGCGACTAATTTTTGGTATGCCGTTTCGTAACCTGACCGCGCCGTCACACGATAAAGGACACTGAATTAAAACAAAACAATTTACATAGTCTCCTGCGATCAACGCCACGATACCAGAATCGTAAAATTCCAAATGTCCCGCGTGGCATTAATAAGAAAATTTCTAGCCAAGTGTGTGGGTGGATATTATAGATGTTGTAATGCTGTAAAAGCATTGTTCGGCTGATGGATTCCTTATTTGCCGGCGATGCTCTAGCACTACGTTTTAGAGTAGTCCTGCTATTATCGTGTCTTTTTATCGCACAACTACTCTGTTACTAATTGATCGCCCACCTTACTAATGGTATGGTAATTTTTCCTGATAACCCAAACTAAATTGTTAATTTATTTTTGGTAATTTTGTGGGCATGAGACTAAAGATTATACTCCATATAGTACCAGGGGGCTTTTTTATTTTATAAAGTAGACAAAAGATACAACAGTTATTTTAACGAAAAACGTATTCTAATGCCATCAAATAATCATTTTCTGTAAAATACCATAAGTACGATCAGTACGATCAGCTAAGTGATCATCATCAGCCTAAATCTAAACGCAGAAGAAGCAATAATAATAAATAATAATAATTAAAGTCTACGAACGCAGAAGAATAGTTTATTATTGCTTCTTCTGCGTTTTAGATTTAGGCTGATGATGATCACTCAGCTGATCGAAACCGGTAGTCCTATTGAAATAAATAACAATCAAAGGACCAAAGAGGTTTTATTTCCAATACATATATTACTCACCTTTGAAAATTATGCACTCATTCAACAATTAACTTTTGAGTTTAGATATCAGAGAGCATTTCTCATTTCAAGTCCCTAATCTGACAAAAATATAATAATCTAAGCTATGTGAGTATCCTAGCCAACAATGGACAAAATCTAAAAAGTGCTAACTGTTTCTGGTATGCTTTTAAAAAAAATTATGTGACTTTTATCTTTAATTCAACAATATAGTACATATGATGAAATTTGTCCATCAGTTCATGACAAAAGTAAGTAACCAGTGTTAAAATTTAAGAGGACAACTCATAGTGGGCTATTCGTTCGTTTATGCTACCCAGGAGCGACACGATACCTACAGCAACGATGTCGAAGTTTGACAACTTTCTCTTATCCCTTATATGGCTAGAAAAGTGAGCAGGTGCGCCTGACTAATTAGCCTTACAATGAACACAACTGTCCACGAATTGATGATGATGCACTTCGTGTGTTTGTTTTTTAAAAGACTCATTCATTCATACGCCAACAACCATTAAATTCAAATCGTGTCGATGATTGTGTGCTTTTTTGCTTACCATCTGGTGACATTTCTCTTCAGTGGTATTTAGTAACGAATGATTTATGCAAAAATACTTAATTTATTGCGTGCTTGTAATACAGTATGTCTCAGGATCGAGTTGCAAACAGGAACAACTTTTTTATGACTAAGTTTTCAGACATATTTCAGCATAAATAATACGTCGGATCTATAACCATAGAAGCCAGATCTTTTGATATTTTAGTATCGAATTGATATGTACAAATCAGGTTAAAATAGGACTGAATAATTGAGTTAAATATTTGAAATGTAAATTTATGTAATAGCACAGTATGTAAGTAAGAAATAATTATTTATTTGTAAGTTATTGACAATTATTTGTAAGTCATTTATTCAAGCAAATTACCTCCAAGACAATTTACATACAAATTTGAGTAATTGTTGTGATTGAATATAATTTTATAAGACAAAAATTGGCGCACGAGTTTTTTTCGAACGTTATATACTATTTTTTCTACATTGCGACATTAATTTCACATACATTTCGAAAATTGCGGTTGTCATCTTTACAATCTACAGTAGTATTATCTCCAACAGTTGGTAGTTCTGGTAAAACTGACAAATACGATTGAGGCGAGCTAATAGCAAGTGAGATGTGAGCATTATTTGACACTTGGCATCAATATCATCAATCCTGGAAAACTGAAAATTACTAAAAGCTAGTGATCTCGTGGTTGTTATAAAGGGTATATAGGGTTGTTATAAAAACGTTTTTTTTATATTTTAAGCAAAACATATTTTTTTAACAAAGCGATGTTTTTAAATGCTTTGCAAAAGCATGTTTTAAACATGAAATAAAACATGTTTTAAATCACACACCAAAAAACCTTATTTTAAACATGTTTTAAATTATGCAATGATTTTCTGTGCAAGCATTCTAATCGGCGTCTATTCATTACTTATTCTACTTGCTACCACTGATATTGTATAGTAATATTTTATGAAAAGCAACAAAAAATGATCAAATGTCGGTAGTTTAAACCACATTTTAAAACACAACATTTAAAGCAAACAAAATAGTTTAAAATAAAATATTTGTTTTAAAACATGTTTAAAACACTGATTTAAAATAAATTCTATTAAACATATAACATTATTTAAACATATAAACATTTAACTATAACCACAAAATACGCACAAGCCTCCTAATTTTAAAAAATAAGAAACACCACACGTTGTCAAACATAATCAATCCTAAGGAAATTATAGTAATCTTCACTTGTACTGTAATATACTATTTTTACTTTATCATACGCAGTATGTATGTGTGTACCCGATTTTTGTGGCGACGATTCCGGAGAAACTACTAAAGGTATCGGGACGAAAGTTCATATTTAGAAGTTTTATGACCAAACTTGGAGCTGAAAAGCTTTTGGTTCAATAGGGTCCAATGGAACTCATGCATTTCTTAAGGATTTTGCAAATGAGCTGCCATTTCTATAATTTCGTCAAAATAGTTAAATAATAAATTAAAATAGAGGAAATTTTGTATAATTTTTTGGTCAAATTAATAGTTTTGCTGTATGAGTAAATTCTATTTGATCGGATTTGACAATTATTTTCATTCTGACAGTACGTAGTGTCATACGCTGGTTTTTTGACAATACTTACTGTAAATATTATCAAAATATCTGTCAAATCCTGGCTAACTTGTTTAATTTATACAGACACGATCGATCTGGATCAAATAGAATCTCATACAGCTAAACTATTAATTTTATATATTGTATGATAAAAGCCATATTGTATAATCACGGCCAGAATTCAGTTAGCTCTGAAGAAGCGGGCAACATGGTACGCGAAACGTCAGCATTTACGAATCTTGACACACGGCATAACCCGGAAGCAATTTATTTTCTAAATACTATTTTTTCTGTTGAATATTTGAAACATAACAGGGCTGGTATGAATTATGATTGTAGGATCTATTGGTTCAATATTGAAATGTCAGAGTCGCAGTAGGAAACTTCTTACCCAAATAACCGTACGAATTGAAAAAGTTGGTCGTCTGTCCTCGTCGCACCCCTAGTAATATTGTCACTTTTTAGCGACGAGAGGGGCTAAAAATTGTAGTCCGTGGATTTAGTGCCGGGCAAGTTTTCATTCGCGTGTCATTTATCTTTACGCGGAGCCAAGTTTTTCCTCGCGAACTTTTCCACCGAGTTACGCCCCCCCCCCCCCGCCCGCCCCGCCGTATTTTCCGGCGGCGGCAATCGTTTGTTATTCATTTTTAGTAGCTTGCCGGGGCATTTACGTATTTGGGATTTCTGTTGCCCCCGTCCTCCGGCATAAAAATACAATATAACTCTGGAAGGAGTGGGCGGCTATAGCTTCGGAATGCTCGCCCGCTAGCAAAAAACTACAACTGCAGGGTAACTGTTCCGTGTTCTGTACCCAAAGATTTATTCAGTTGATGCATAGGGATCTCGATGCATTTTATGTTTGCTCTCTCTGCTTCAGACGTTTACGTAATATACATACATGGGTGCAGAGGACGATTTTGATTGCATTTTTCTTTTAAATGAAATAAATAAGAAATAGTTATTGAATTATTATATTAAAATATAGGAAAATAGAAATAAAAATCTGGAGGCATTAAAATAATGGTGTACATTTGTTAATATACTGTCAAAATACAGTCAAAATTACCGGAACACCTACCAATATACTTTCAAATTTTTAATTCTAAGATTATATCTGAGAGAATTTTGTCGAGACTACTTTTTATAAAATGCTTTATTTCGTTTATTCCGTTGTTTTGTCCGGTTGTCTTACTTTAAGTTTATACAGTTTTTAAATGGATACTATACTTATTTGACTTAAGAATTTGTTCTTTTAAAACATAATGTTGGGTAGTTAGATGAACCCCCACTTTTTTAAATATGAGCATGTTATTATGAAAACCAATAATATTCTACATGGAATGCAATTAACACTTCCACAGAAGAATCAATATTCTAGAACAATTCTATAGCAATTTATTTTCTTATTGTCTCTTCTTAGTCTCTTTTCCATCAATCCTAGAGCTAATTTAAAAAAAAATGTTCTTACTCAACAATAACATACAACTCTAAAAAAATCTCGTTCTTGATAATATACGAATTGTAACTGTTAACTGAAAACAGGGGGACCTCGCCCCACCTTGCATAAAACTGAATTGTTTAAGAGAAGTTTCTCTTACCAAATTACTATAATTTACAACAAATATATCACCAGGTGTGGTGAGTGCCCATCAAAATACCCAGAATACACCAGATAAATATTCCAAACAAATACATTTTTATCAGCAAAGAAACATTTTTTACCTCTATTGAAACGACACATTTGTCTGGGTCTATCTGTGTATAGCATGAAACAAACGAAAAATGTTTTAGTAATTATTTTTGTCATTGTTTTCTCATAAAATAAAACTTCTCATAAAACAAAATAATATTTGTGTCAATTGCCAATTTTATAACTTTTTCAATATCCTCCTTTAAAACTATAAAACGTATCTTATTCTACCCTGGGAAATTTTGTGACGGCGCCCATGGTAATATCCATCAGACCTAACCGGTACTTCCATAGAAGGCGTACGAATTTGTAGGGCATGGACAAGATCTCTCATCTCGGTGTGCTGTTGCCACATAACATCATTAAGCTGGTCCCCTATAGGCATCACTCGATCATCTGTAATTATATTGTGCAACACAAACAGAACGTACGACTTATGAGGCCGTAATGATTATGTTGCACTAATTGAATGATTGGAAACCAATGCTGGGCAGCATGTAATTCCAAACACCTATGTGAATTCACACACGCAGTCACACACGCCAGTTATAATCCTGCATGTGTAAATGCAGTCTCTTCATCTTATTATTTCATGGAAAATTGTTGAGTTGTTGCACGCAATACAAAGAATATGTATATTTTCTGTAGCATTGTTTTGGAGACGCTCATTATTACAACGCAAATGGCCAAAAAATAAAATACAATTAAATTATAAAAGTAGTACAATTCAGAGAAAAACAAAAACTAATTCCAAACCACCAATTTGGTTTTAGAGAAGACCACGGTTACTATATTAGATCAAGACCATATAATAACAGACCTAATATAGAACCCATTAGAAAACATGGCTTATTTGCTCAACAATCTTTCTTGATTTGACGCGAGTCTTTGATAAGGTTTAGAACGAAGGCTTAATATACAAACTAAAGAATGGACTACCCATACAATACATTGATCTGCTAACATGCTATATATCAGATGGAATATTGAGAATACCAACATAGATGAATTTTCGGAGCTGAAAGAAATAAAAGCAAGCGTGCCCAAGGTAGTGTTTTGAGGCCAATTCTCTATCTAGTATATGTGTTTGAAGGGTTATAACTAAAAAAATAATAAGTTTTAAATTAATCCTCGTCTCTCCATTTTTTTTTCTTTTGGATCACTTACCATAAAGATTTCTGTTTTTCTTCAGGTTCTATTTAGAGTCTCTTTTATAAATTGGCGTTTTTGTTTTTTCACTTTTTATGTAATAAAGGTTGCTAACAAGACTGATGGAAACTGATATCTCAGTAATGAATGTTAGCAGGACACACCAAACTATTTTTTTTACTACAAAATCAAACTTTGACGTAAAATTAAGCATTTCGTTCAAAATCTTCCTTCAACAAACCTAGACCAACCTATTCCAATCCTTTCAAAATCGCCAGGCAGTAAATAAAGCGTTGCGATACCGTTAGGCATATTGATGAAGATAACACCCCTAATTTAATTACCGGCGTACAACCGAGAGGCCGTCGGTATAAATCGCTAATCCGGGATTAATGTTTTCCGGACGGATATATAGGACCATCCGAGGAGCCAGACCCGCCTCGTAACGCTTTAAATCGAATTTAAAGTAATAAATTCCTCCGTCCCGGTCCCGGTCAAGTAAGCGGTGACTGGCTTCGGTGACCCTTGCCCTGCGGTTTCAAATTACCGGACAGGACGGTGACCGAGGGTATATAGGAGACCGCTGACTCCTCCCCTGTAATTCAGCACTTGTTTTGTGGAACAACGAGAGCAAACCCCTGTGTTGTATATTGTATGCGCAGACATTGCGCATAAGGTATCCCAGGTGCGGAACAGGGAGAAACTACAATCGAATACAGCACTACATAGTGGCCATTTGCGCATACCGAAGTTTAGCTTAGTTTACGGTTGGTTTAATTTGAACCCGATGTCGGTATAACAACTATTTATCTCTGTGCTACGTGAGGTAAGTAATGAGGCGTGAATGAAACAACGGACAGCTCGTAAGTAAGATGCAAAAACAATCTGACGATTTGGTTAGTATATTGTACTTCTATACAGGCCCGGCGCATGATATTTGTCTTGTGTGTCGGAAACAAATTCTGGTGCTTTACGGAAAAAATCAGCTGCCAATCCACCGGTTTTCTGGCACGATAAAAATACTTACCTTGTAGGTCGCCTCTAATCGCCTCTAAAATATAATCTGAAATTTTATAATTTACATGTAGAATTGTAATATACAAGGCAATATCATAAATATAGTTTTTTAATCAACAGGAGATGTCACAAAATAACGTAAAACGTAAAAAATAACGCTGAGCTAGAAAGCCAACAATCATAATTTTGCCAAAAAAGTTATTTAGTGCCTACTTCTTTTTCATAGATTTTTACATTTTTCTACAATTAAATATAACAATATATATAATAACAAGTTGGTCTTGTGATGTCAAAATGTCTACATATAATTTGGAAAATGTTTATGTGACATTGTCAAGTAGTACTTTGATTTTAACTCCCATTATTTTTATTAATGTCTTTGACAAGATTTGCGGCTTATTTATATGCTTATTCTAGCTACTACCCATGTGCAATAAGTATAATAGTAGCTAGCCTAAATGTCACATAAAAACTAGAATTATTTATTAACTTTATTATAATAGAAACTTTACACTACGGTTGTTCTGCGATTTTTTTATTTTAGGTTACCAAAATGAAGAGGTCGCTGTATTGGTAACGACCGTCACGGCTATTTAAAAAGGTTTTTCATAAAACTTATCAGTTTGAACATCTATCTACAACAATTCTAAAAGATGAGTTGTCTTATTGCTATAATATTGCATCAAAATAATAATAGACGCCCCCATCGCTTGTACTATCGTGGCCGGCCATATATTATGTCCTCCCTTTTGACGTCGATTTTCTCGCAAATCTAGGGGCGAAAAAATGTGAAAATATTCTGATGGTGTCCTTGATTAATATGCTACAACTCATAAAAATTAGAAAGCTGTATATCTCGGCGTTTTCCCGATTTTTCCAAATTAAGAAGAATTGGCGCTGTTTTTGCTCCGTAAATTTCATTCGTTTAACTTTATCAATTAATTACTCTGGAAATAAGCCATAGATTGCAACGAATTAAAAAGTAAAATCACCTGCTAGCTTTCAATGTGCCGTTTTGTAAAATCATTGGATTAGTGCACACAAAACTCACACAAAACTCACACAAAACTTCACACAAAACTATATTATGCAATGCCAGCAATTCCTTTATGAGAAGAAAAGTAAGTAAAATAATGAAATATAGACTATAGGCTAGCCACTAATTCGTACGTTTAAAGTATATTACATAATCATTGTTTATCTTGCATTTTCCCTACAAAAGATCGAGTTGAAGCTTCTCATGATTGCTGCGATTGACGCAGCGCTCTTCGGGCTTTAAAACTTGCGATGCGGGCCTGGATATGATGGAGAGAGATCCAGTTCAACAAACGTTTAACTAACCGCAGAGTCGCGGCATTGTAATCACCTTGTAATGAACGTAATGATCTCAAAAGTGTCCGGTAGCCTAACGCGGGTGCGCTTGCAGCATGCTTGGGTTACTCGTTAGCGAATTTGCTACTTCCACGTATCAAATTTCAGATATAAATACAGCTAAATTGCACAGAAGAGAAACAACGCTCTCTCTCTCTCTCTCTCTCTCTCTCTCTCTCTCTCTCTCTCTCTCTCTCTCTCTCTCTCTCTCTCTCTCTCTCTCTCTCTCTCTCTCTTTCTCTCTCTCTCTCTCTCTCTCTCTCTCTGTCTCTCCATCGAACCGCCATACATTCAAATATACAATGAACAGTGTCGCAAAGTGTGTTTCCAAATACATATTATTAAAATTGTTTATTCAACGACATTATTTTGCATTTTTGTCTTAATTATTTTGGTGTGTTTGGAGTAGGGTTGCAGGTGTACTGGTTTTTGTACTGTTCGCAGTTTATAAAGGAGGAAGTTAATGATAAAGGTGCATTGCAAGGATCTTTCTGTAGTATACGCTATCTTTGCCTCTATCCTCGACTCTCCACCATATAGGCAGCCGAGGGAACTATATAGTTGCTTGCTAAGTAAGCTTCCTAACAATTCTTTTAGTATAACATCGTATCTTCAATATTATTACAATGGGGCGACAGAAATTGTAGACAGAAACCATAATAAACCCCGAGCGCGAAGCCAAAAAGAGTTACCAGTGAGTCAGCTAGCTCACAACAACGGTCGGACCACAAAGCAGTATTTTATTAACAAAAGAATTCGAGGCAAACACGATCTGTTCGCGGTGACTCACCTATCATCCCCGTCCTATAAACGGACCGCGACCAAACCTGTGTACAAGAAGAAGACGCTTCGCAGGTATATAGAAAACATTCCATTCTCTTCGTCGCGTTGTCTAGGTGTTGCCCCTTAATCGTGCCATCAACCCACACGATATCTCCTCGCGGAGTAATTGCTTTAATAAATCTCGTCACCTATGATCCAGGAGAGGCGAATTCAAACAAGTGGAAATCGCCAAAAATGGCACCCGAGAAAATTGCTGTCGATTAAAGTCGATTGGATCTTGATTTACGGCTTATTGCTTTCAATAAGAGCGAACCTAATCGAATATGTCTTATGGTAGCATTCGTATGGAAGAGAAATTAGTGCAGTAGTGCAGAATTTGAAGACCTATTTGCAGAATTGTCTCCAGTAATGTCTGGATATTGAATTTAGTTAGTTTTTCTATTTGTAGTTGTTCTAAAAGGTCCATTTTATACCTTTCCTTACATTTGTGGATTATTTTGTCTTACTGTAATTAATTGTAATTAACATTGAATCTTCCGCTAAATTTTCGTTTTTATTTCAGGTAAAGAGGAATTGTGGACCTCCTAAATTCTCTGAGATGGAAACGCCGATCACGATTGACACTAGCGTCGAGGTTACGCCGAGCAGCAACACGTCGAACGGAAAGAGAGTGGCGAGCAGAGCTGTCTTCGCACCGCTGCCAACGTCGCACATCAATAATTTCCTGACGTCCATATCGCAGAGCAAAAACTTCTACGACAATCTGGCGGACAATCTCTGTCGGGATGAATCTTTCGCCGAAACGAAGGACAAGAAGTGCTGGAATGGCGAAAGAATCGGAGAGTAAGTAATTCTCAGATTCTTCTTTCGAAATATAGGCATCGCCCTTTAATGTTTATTATTTGTTGGGATTGTTTGTCTATAGAATAAAACAAAAATAGGAAAAATGTATGCAAAAGCATAACAATTCAAAGGGCTAAAGCCATAAAGGGTCATGTGGATTTAACAACAATAAGATGATAGTGAGTTACGTAAATTGTAGATGATAGCTATTCACAAAAATGTTAGGTCAAAAATTAAAAACAAATTTCAAAATACCTGTTGAAGATATTCAATGATAATGAACGGGTTTTGTTTGAATATTGGATTTAACGGTGTGCTTGGGATCCTTAGTTTCAAGCTTGATTTTGATGGCAAAAACAATTTTTTCTTGAATATAAGGCTATAGGGTTGCCAGGTGTAGATTTCGCAGAATATTCTGGATTTGGACTGCTTTTTTGTCAAAGATTTTTTCGTATTTGTTTTGTATTTTCACGACAATTAAAAGGTCTAATATAATCGTAAAGAAAATAGAGCACTGCCATTGAAAAGCAAGCGTCGATAACGTCATTAGTAAAAGTAAAATATTGAATTTGGTATAGAAATGTATATTTTGATTATTAATTAAGTTCTTGAAAATAAAAAAAAACTATTTCATTTTTAATGTATTTATAAAAACATCTATTCTTTTTTTAGTAAATTTTATAAGTAATTAAGATCATCACAAACGAAAACTAAATTGTTCTCCATTCCGCTCCTTAACAGGGTGGGATTTATGATTGCTTTTGATATTGTTTAAAATATCTAAATAAAGTTGATTTTTCCATAATAGCAAATGAAATAAGACAGAATGTAAGTACCAGAGCTACCAGTTGAACTAATGCCATCTTCATTAAAAAAATCATTATTATAGCCTGAAACACCAAAAAAAGTAAAAAGAAGATTTTTTTCTATCACTATCTCTGATGCTTGGAGACAATATTTGTTAATAAAAATGAAGGAAGCACAAAAGAAAATCATTCTAGAATAATAAGAAAGGAAACTAAAAAAGGAACACCATAAAAAACTGCACCAAAAAAAAAGCACTAAAAGTTCGATATGCAAAAAAAAAATTGTATACAGATGAGGTAGAGAGGGCAGACTGAAGAAGACTAAGGAATTATTTTATACTTTATTTCTTTATAAATGGTAAAACATAAATGTTTAACATTTCTTCATAATAAATATTATTAATAATGTTTAAAAGATGTTTTTTAATATTTGCTTGAATGTATTTATTTGTCGGAATAATGTACCACAATGGCTAATTTAGATTTCGTATCATAAAGATGTCAGTTAAAAAAAATTCAAACCCAGGCTATGATTTTATGCATGATTTTTTGCAGTAGTAGTTTCTTTAGACGTTAGTTACGTCTAAGAAGTACTAATTTAATTATATTTTTTATGTACGAACGCTTCAAGGGCACCTATCATCAAATATTATAAAAACAGATGTAAAAATTCTAAGTTTTAGCTGAACTCAGATACCACTTTGTTTTGCTTCTGGGACATCTGGGTCTTCTGCTATTAAATAGCAAAGTAAAATAAAAATAGTGTCGCATTTTGATGTCAATTTTAACCAACTAACGTGTGGAAATGTTTTCAAATACATTAGAAACTATTCAAGGAAAAGACAATTGAAAATTACAATATTTTCTAAAACGTTATATTTCCATTAGTGTACATAATATTGTGCTTTGGATACTCTTCTAAAATTGAACCGATTTTTTAATTTGTTTTATTAATTTGGCCCAAATTATTATGTCCAATTGAGACACGCTGGGTCGTAGGGTTGCACCCTAAGTGACTTTATTCTGATCTTAAGATGGTCTTTACAACATTTCCAGTACATACACATCTACACACTTTAAATCTAACGTTACAATACTCAAACAACCGATGCAATCTCTTCTCCGGCACAAGATCGTAAAATATTTCGCTGTATGTACACTCCGCACGTACAACCCATCCGAGGGTTATTTTCGAATGGAATTTAGTGTCCATGTTCCCTCCAGACGGGACATTGCGAATACACGCGATCGCCAATTACACTTGACACGTACATAACGTGTGGAAAACAAACGTCATTACAATGCGTCTCTCGGTTTCCAGATACACGAAAACCGTCGTCGACGCCAGCCTGGACACGCAGAAGTACAACCCGGAGGTGAAATTAGGGTCAACCATCCCCAATACGGACTCATCAATTGCAGCCCTAGCAGACAAATTACGTCACGTCCATCAGGTAAGATTCAAATAATCAAATAATCTACATGCTTCATGCAAAATTACATTTCCTGAAACTCGTTTGGTTCAATTTTCGACCAAGAATTCTTACATACGCAAAATAAATACTTCACCCACAGCAATGTGCTTCAATCTAACTAAATGATTAATTTGCTATACCCTCAAGTAGATATTTTCTCAAGTTAACAATAGAGGGATATTATTATTTAGAAAATAAACTGAAGTCAATATAATAGTCAAATTATAATCTCCTTCGTTGTTGCATGAACACTCGGTATATGGGACGTCGAAGGTGACTGTAATTTCGTATTTAATACATTCTAATATTTAGAAATACTTTTTTCAAATAACATTTTTGCATAGCTTTGAGCATAAAGGTACTTTACTCTTAAGGGTTTTTCATTGTTTTGGTAACACCCGGTACATGCAAGGAGATAATTAAATTCTAATACTTGCGTATTAGATTTAAGACAGTCCAGAAGCTTTTATGAAGAATAAAATTTTCTGAGAACATGATAATAAATATGTTTCGTATTTACGTTAAAAAAAATGTAGTACGGCTGGGGTTACGGTTCAGACCGGGCATTGATCTCGGAGATACAAATGCCGCGGTAAGCGACAAACCCGCTAATTCCTATTGTTGTATATTTTTTAAATTTACAAGCACATGTGAACACATTTAAAGAATATTTGGATTTTTTTTTGTTAGAAATGGAAAACAGTCAGCTTTTGACTAATTGTTTATGTCATAAAACCCTAAACTGAGTTCCTCAAGGATTTTGTATATATAAAGTAGTTTTTAACATAAAACCTTTTTTGGTTCAATCTGGAATTGAAAAATTGCAATTGAAAGTGGTATACACTAAATTAAACGTTCAAAAATGCCAGACCTCTTCCGAAAACAAAGATTTTTCTTGCTCCAGGGCGCTGAATATGTAGCTACGCCACTGCCTCAGCATATAATTCTCTCACGTTTTGAAAATATAGTTCCTTCTGTGTGTGTCTACATGTTTAATGCATCCTCATTGTTCATTATCTCGATAAAACACCAAATAATATGAACGTTTTTCTTTGATTCCAGACGGTAATTTCTTCGTTGGGTGGTGTGAATCTTCCAGAAGCTGATAACTACGTGCAACAGGGTGACGATCCAGACCAGGGTTCGGGTTCTGGCTATGGCAATGGCGATGAAGATGAAGGAGAAGAGTTCTCTGGCTCAGGTGATGATCGAAGTACAACCGGTAATTTTTGTTTTTTTTTGTTTTGTTTTGCTTTCCTTCTATCTACTCATCTATCTCTATAAATATCTAATCTTCTTCTCGAACACAACACATCCACAGAAGTTTTATTTTTTATTGGTTGCAATACAAACACAACAAACATGACACTTAAGAAAAGCTTACTGCGCGTAGATTTTGAGAGATGATGCTAATTATTGTATGCTTTTTATTGTTATTGAGCAAGTAAGAGGTGCTTGCATCAATAAAACAGAATTATTTTGAGGAATGTCTTTATGTTTTGTGGTGGTTTTTGTATTAATAGATTTGTTGCAAATAATAAAAAGTCCTGTATGAAAAGATAAAACGTCACGCTTCCAATAAACGTGCTGTAATTCAATTCGATGATTATACACTCGCCTGCGGTTCGTGTCTAACCTTCTACTATTAACAATTCCTCTGACAGTTTTCGTGTTACACTTTAACTTTTTTCTTTTTGAGCAAAAAAATCATGTGGAAAATGAGCTCTACAACACAATAATCTCAAAATAAACCATAAATGTTGCTTATTTTACAGTGAATGATCCGGATCGAGGTCGTGGCTCGGTGAATCCCACGGATCAAAGCGGCCATCCATCCAAACCAATCGCACCAACTGGTAGCGTCAGCGCAACACAACCAACAACAATACTTGTCGTAGCGCTACTTCTAATTTCATCATACTGGC
Source organism: Melinopterus prodromus (assembly GCA_964023965.1). Lineage (NCBI taxonomy): Eukaryota > Metazoa > Arthropoda > Insecta > Coleoptera > Scarabaeidae > Melinopterus > Melinopterus prodromus. The sequence goes on from OZ030393.1 coordinate 65,836,499, forward strand.
TGAAGGCATAAGCAACTCATCAATACGTGCGTGATATTCCCAGTGGACCTATTTAAACAAAGCTACTTATATGAAATAAAGAAAAAAATTCACTCGTGATTTGTTAAAGTGAAAATGTTTTCGCTCTGAGAGTTCGATTGGCTTCTGTATACTATCAATGTCGAAGAAGAATGTTGTATTTATGACAGATTATCGTTAGACCAATAGGAACGAATGTTTTTTGTCAATAAATTCGATGTAAGTAACGGAAGGTATACCGCGACAGATAAAATGTACATAGCTCTTCAAACAATAGTGTATTAAGATTGTATGTAGTAGAATAATTTCTAATGTTAGTTTATTTATACGTGAAGATAGAAGGTATACATTTGATTCTTAAGATGGAAACAGACTATTGTGGTGTTATATGAGTTTATAACGTCACTTCTAATCGTGTCTAACCTCACTTTTAGTCGTTTCTAACTTCACTCTGGCATGAGTGAGGTTAGAAACGACGTGAGGGCAACATGAGTGCAACTTGAGGTCACACGACACGACAACAATCCGTTTCTACCTTTAGGTGATTGTTTTATTTCAATGCGTCGAGAAAATATCAAGAAAGATTTATCTGTGTTGTGTACATAGTAGAAATGTATAAAAAATGAGAGAGGTACGAGGATATGGGAGTGTATTTATAAATTGTAAAATTTTGTCAAATTTATTTATTTTTATAAACCATTTCAGAAAAGTTTCTGTGCGATTATTGTTGAATTTTCGAAAAACTATACGGACAGTCGTTTAATACCAATTTTCGTACGATCAAAATAAAATCCTTATAAAAAAGAAACCGAATGATTGTGTAGAGAAAGTTTGAAATAAAACAATATAGATATGCGAGACCCGATAATATTTTTGTTAAATCTTACAATATAAATGAGAAATTGTTCTTCCGCATTTTTAAATTGTTGAGCTTTGAATATGGAAGTTACGTACTATATATCTTTATATTACCTGAAAGAAATAAATCGAAGAGTTTTTAGTATTGTAAGAACAATAGAAATTGACACGCTTAGCATATATGTGTTGTATATGCGTATAAAATTTTTTGTGAATAAGTGTATGTAAGTGTGTAGATATATATTATATAATAGTCGTTAACTTTAAATCTGTATCTTATTTAAATTATTTCGAGAATTGTCTGTGATTGATATTTTATTAATTAATTTTAAATTTAAATCTAAATTATTGTACGTAGATATGTTTACAATTCTTATTCTCTAAATTCCAAACTATCATTTTCATCTCCTAATAACATTTTTCAATGATTGTAAACTTATCGCAAGCTGAAGAAATACAGCTGTCAAATATCGCTAAACTAATGACAGTCTTCGTTCAGTATAACCGTATTACATCTAGTTGCCATATTATGTGAATATTAGCTGTTCAACCCTACTGAATGTTGACTATTGTGAAAGCAAAGAAAAAAAACAGACAAAAAATGCATTTTGACATGTTCATTGTTAATTCGAATTATATATTTAAAAAAAGTATATATTAGACTAGATTGGAAAAGTATATAATGTATGTAAGTCTTGATAATGTTATGATAATAATTGTAGATATAACTGGAATTAATTAATTTTTGAATTTACGCTTTTATTTGATCGGTTTTATGTCTTGCATGTTTGCACATCGGTAGCAATAAAATATGTTGTGCTCAAAAAAATCCAACTGAGGCCAGACGTTTTTCAATGAAAATGTGAACAAATATCAACGTTTTTGTTTGTGTATTTTGTGCCCGATTTTGTGTACGGCTTACGTTGAGATGTACGATTGCCATGATCGTACCTCTCCCAATCTACTGGACATTTTAAATTAAGACGTAAAAACCTATTAACTAGTCTATGTAGCCCCGTAAATCGAATGTTCTTTTTTGTGTATTCTTTGTATTATATGCTTTTATTTTGGTAGAATAAAATGGTAGTCGCCTTTTTTAAATTCATTTATTGTTTTCGTTTTATTTTTATTATCGACAAACTTTACTTAATTTAACCCACAACAATCCTATCTAAAACTCATATAAATATGTAACTGTTAAATAGAGATAAGGAAATGAAGTGTCCAGTGCAATAACCAGGTAGGTCCACTAACAATTTGGTTCCTGTTTTCGTTTAAAGATGCCAACTGTTGTTTCCTGTTTAGTCAAACTGTGCTAACTAAACTAATGATCTATCTATCTACGTGCAATAGGATGTGCATGAATAAGGACCGCCACCCCATAAGGGTCGGCTTGCTGACCCAGCTTGCGCCATACACCATCCAGTATACGCCACCTAAGAAACATGTAGCTGCCCTCGAGAGTCCGTCTCTAGTTGAAAGAGGCCATGGCTGGCATTTATAAATCCACTAAGTAAATTATTGTCTGCACCACTGGTACCATCACACGCAGGCTCCCAAGATACAATGTAAGACCTCGTTCCTAAACAGACCAGCCATGGAAGCCCACCTTCCCCTCGGTACTCGTGTTAGTCGGGCTTCCCCGACACCGTTGGACGAGTCGCCGGCGAGGCCGCTTACGCAAACCTCTCAACATCTGTACACACCGTAGAGAGACTGCCATTCACCCACAACATAGGAACCATGGTATAGGGTAGCCCCCGGTGGTTCTAGCGGTCTACACCGAAGAGTTAGTGCATCCCACAGCCTTGGGAACTCCAAGTACTCGTGTCGGAAACCTTCCGGAATCCACGTTTGACGAGTCACCGCCCGGAACGCTGACGCGTTATCCGTACCCATCGAGGTTAGGAAGGTTACCCTTTCATCGGAGGATGGGTGCACCGTCGAGCACGCTTACGCTGAGAACTCTACCACATGTCGTCTCTCTAAGCGGCGTCTCATTCCCCACATACGTGGGATAGGGTAGCTCCACATCAAGAAGGGTATAAACGTCATGTGGGCTATAGCGTCTATCCGCACTTGCCTTAATCCCTATTCGGATATACGAGATATCAGATCGTTAAGTACTCATGTTGGCACAACTTCCGAAGGCCCCGTTTGATGAGTCACCGGCGAGCACCAGATGCCTGGTATCCCTCCCTCACGTCTATTACTGCCTTGGTCGCCTTTACTAACTAGGTAAACCAGAAACCTGGAATCGGTTGGACTTGAAACAAGACAGTTTTACGGTACAGCCTCGTGACGTCTGCCAGCTGCGCGGATAATAATAGGATGTGCAGTAGGATGTTTTGTGTTTGATGTTTGCAGATATTTTGGAAAAGTCTGCTGTGTTATAATATATATTAAAGTTCCCCCACTTGAAGAGCCAGCCAGAGGCATAACAAATCTCATATATTTGATATTATGGCCCTCATGTATTGTCAAATAGTAGTTTAGCTGCATGAGCAAATTTTATTTGATCGAGATCGGTCGTGTCCGCATTAATATAAAACTAGTTAGCCAGGGTTTGACAGATATTTTCATTATAATGACAGTAGGTAGTGCAAACCGTGATGTTTTGACAATAGTATCAAAATGTCTGTCAAATCCAGGCTAACTAGTTTTATTTTAATGCTGACACCACCGATCTCGATCAAATAACATCTCATGCAGATAAACTATTTATTTTATGTATAGTATGATAAAGTCATATGTCTGGCCACATCAGATTTATTTAATATTTTTTGTGGCAATATTGTTATTTTCCAACAAGTTTGTATATTAAAAAGAGAATTAATAAGTTAATAGAACCCGTGCATTTAAACAGTTGTGCAATAAATAATTTTCTATTCATTAAACATACTCATACATAAAAGCTCGACGGGAAAATATAAAAAAAATAAATAAATTTACAATCTAAACGGCCTGTTTCGGTTACACGCGAGAGGCGCCATCTACAGAGCAGTAGTCACAGTAACCCTTTAAGCGCATGTTGATAAAAAGGATAATTATTGCGAACAACTTAATTAGGTATTGGGATAATTAGATATAAAGATTTCCTTCGATGCGCGGTAAGTGTCGCCAACTAGCGCCGTCCGATCAAAACACGTTTGTCATGCGCTTTCCGCTCGTGTTCGTCGGGCATAGAAAATCAGAGGCTGTGTTCGTTTCTTCAGTAGTTGTAGGTGCGCCGGAATGGTGTTGTGCATGTGGGAGATGTTTCTTACGGACAGTATTCAATTCTGAGTGATGCCTTTTTCTACCTAACTCACGAGTGACACTAATCGTAGAAGGCGTGCACCTTCGGACCGCTAATGCCTGCATATACCGTCTAGTGTAAAGTGCGGCCTCTTTGCAACATTGGAGTACTGTGTTATTTTGGTTTCGGTAGGACAGCAATACACACAAAATGGCGCAGCAAATGCCCCCATCGGTGAACTGTTCACTGGACGATATAGATTTGACAGCGCTGAAAGTGAGTAAATCCGTACCGCAAGGGAGAGATTTCACCCAGCACGGTGGCTCAGCTTCCATATCATCGAAGTAGACACGTATGGCGGCATGCAGAATGTCGCGTGTAAACATGTCAAACGACCGAGATGGGTGTTTTCTTTCCTCGATCTTATTCGCTTAGGTTTAGACACGAATCTAATTTGACTATTTTCAGGATCCAGCCGGAATATTTGAGTTGATCGAAGTCGTCGGTAATGGAACTTACGGTCAAGTTTACAAGGTACGTCTAATGACTTCCTCTCCAGATTTTGTTTACACATTTTTACAGTTATCAGTTAACGATATTAGCCGTTTACAGTTTTTGTAGATACATAAAAAAACTGTAGAACATAGAAGATTTTTGTGGAGTTTTTTTTTATGTAAGATGATATGTTGTGATTGACATGCTACCTAGCAAACAACAACAATTAGATAAATGGATATCAATAAATTAACATGTACCACCATAACAAATCTTATTTACTAACATATCTTCTAATCTATACAAATAATCGAAATTACTTTGCCAACGACTAATATTTGAGTATTTAAAGCCATTACAACATTATTACTGCCTCATTAACCATCTGTAAAGTTTGGACAAAATGATATGGATACTACCATAACATAGACAGCAGAAGTTAATGACGTATACCTGGAGTGTCTCAAAATAGCACAGAACCCTTGATTAACTAACAGATCTTAGCTTAAGCCAATAAGCCCATTGAGCAAACTTCTCTACATTCTCAAAATTGACACGTCACGTCCTCCAAACCATCAACTTCCTTCTGCGATCTTATTCTCATCAACTGCCTCTTTTCCTGATTTCTTGCAATCTCAGTTTGTATGCTGTCTCCACCATCCATCTTGTAGCAAACTGATCCCTTTTCAATCAGCAATTTTCATTGTGCAGTTTTCAAAACAACGTGTGAGAGTCGTTTAACTTTTGCCTTATTCTTTCAATGCAATTAATTTGAATTTAAAAGGAACTTCTCCTGTGTATTCCTCTTCTGAGACCGTATTCCTTACCAGGAATCTCCTCAAAATCGTCCTCTCCCATCTTTGACTCGTTGGCTAGCATCTTTGGCATCACAACATGATGCAGAGCCCATGCTCTTCTACTCATCATCAACAGTCTTGTTGGCCTCTTTGTGTCCCTAACACTTCAGCAGAGTTCGTGATGATACCATCACACGTTGCGTCCTCCATACTATTGCTTCTTTTTGCTCCCATAGTCGCATAGTCGCTTTTGCCCTTTTCATGATTTACTTGTAATCTCACTTGTATGCTGACTCCACCGTATTGTAGCCTCTTTTAGATGTCTCTGTTTTGTTAGGTGGCTCAAATTGCTTTCTATAGTCGGTTCTATAACCTTTTCCAGGATTAGGTTCAAAAGCGACCTCCTTGTCTCCTATTTAAAAGTGTTTCGTCATCCATCGTCCTAGATCTGTACATTAGATGTCGTCTTCCATAATGCTGTTCATAACGATCGCTACGTTTTAGGTGGTATTCCTAAATCATTAAGTATTTCCTGCAATCTGTTTCTCCTGATAGAAACGTACTACAAATTGAACGACTCATTTTCAAATTCGTTGAAAAATGCAGAGAGTAGACCTCCAGTTCCTTTGGACCGTTTTGAACAAAACCTTTTCAGCTCTAAGTTTGGTAATGAAACTTCCAAATATGAAGTTTCTGTATATATTTGAAACGGGATTCCTTCGTTCAGTGAGAATTTTCCATAGCCCAATATCAACAATTATGTTTGTTGACAGTCCCATCCAAATAAAAAGTAGCTTCTTTAGAAAATATTATACGCGAATACAAATTTCCCTTAATCGTTCACAGATTTCTTGCCTATGAACTAGAAAATGCCCAATTCAATGACAATTTTAACCTTATTAATTTTTTTAATTAGATTTTGAGTTTTTAAAAGCATTAGTACCGAAATATCTACCACGTGTTGAACTTCTCTGCCAAAATGCAAATTGAGAGAAAAACTACTATACAAAATTAAAAACAGGTTGGCAAAAGAAAAAAGCAGTTGCGTCATAACTTCAAAAAATTAAAAAAAAAATAGCATTTAAATTGATTGTTAGATTACGTAGTTAAGAAGAAAAAACTTTATTTATCTAATTTATGGATGTAAAGACCCATATACGAAAAAAGCCAGTCAACCTACAAACCTTAGAGTTAAAGCATAACTAACATCATAATTTAAAAATTACTCAATTAGACTAGCAAAACTGGGGTTCCCACTACAATGGCTTTGGTGCTTATGAGGACATTCACTTCTAAAGAATTCCGTATACATATATGTGGGGGCGGTCATGCTGCATGTGTTTACTTGCATGTTGAAAGGAGGCCACTATTATTGTCAGGACACCTGAAAAGACTCACGTCATTGAGCTTTTAAAACAACCACAAGAGATTTTGCATACAAAATCAACGCTTAGTAGTATAAAAAAACAAAACAAGATATTATTTACATGATACTGGTAGTTTATGCGCCATATAACTTCTGTTATTACGATTACACAATGAGTTTTGATTAGTCATTACCAACAGCGGTAAGTAACAGTCTACTTATCGGGAAACACCTATAAACAAAAGACTGCGGTATGAAGTTACTCATTACAATAAACAGCGAGTATATTGTTAACAAATAAACACGCTATTTCAATACACAATCAAATAATCGCAACAAACGTCCTTGGTTGTATATCGGATGATTTGTTGCGAACAAAAAGGATGTTATTGTCAATAGTATTGTCATCGCAATGACTATTTTGGCCATGGAAAATATCTAATAACATTTTACTATCATACTTACAATAGTATATGATTATATTAGTGACCTCTTAAGATCGCTGAGATGTGTCGGTCGCTGAATGTTTAGATCGCTGAGATATGTAGGTCGCTGGATGTGTAGATCGCTGATGTGTGTAAAACGCCGAAATAGGTTGATCGGCGAAATTGGTAGATCGCCGAAGTTGGTAGATTTTTCGGGAGATGGCGTAGCAGGCAATATACTGTAAAAGAAGTGCCGACAATATATTACACTTATTTTTCACTTTCAATATAAGTAAAATTCACTATTCGATTGCGCTTTCTTCCTCTCTGGCCCCTTGTGACTGTGTAGTTGCCACTTGCCGCTAGTGTTTATGACGCGCAACAAATGTATGTACTATCGTGGCCATATATTATGTCCCTTCTTTTGAAGTCCATTTTCTCCCAGAACTAGGGGCGAAAAAGTTTGAAAAAATTCTGATGCTGTCCTTGATTAATATGCTACAACTCATAAAATTAGAAAGCTGAAGATGTTAGTGTTTTCCCGATTTTTCCAAATTAATAAGAATTGGCGCTGTTTTTGCCCCGTAATTTTTATTCGTTTAACTTTAGCAATTAATTACTCCAGAAATAATCTATAAATATCAACGAATTAAAAAGTAAAATCACCTGCGGAATGCTAGTTTTCAATGTGCATTTTTGTAAAATCATTTGATTAGTGGTTGACCCACAAAAAGCTATATTATGCAATGCCAGCAATTCCGTTATTCAAAGAGCTAGAATAATGAAATATAGACTATAGGCTACCCAATAATTCATAGGTATAAAATTTATTACATAATCATTGTTTATCTTGCATTTTTCATACAAAAGATCGTGCTGAAACTCCTCGTGAATTCCGACGCTCTACGGTCTTTGGGGTGCTGCGGGGAAGGGAGACGTTAGCGGTGCTGTCATGTCGGAGAGAACCGACACAGCTGAGAGAACCGGGGCAGCTTATTATCAATACACAAAAAGAACGATAACCTGTCAAGGTAGTAATTTTAACTAACAATTAAATTCTTAATTTTTGCATAATTTTGATTATAATATGTGACCCGGTACGAGAGAAATTTCTTCTATCGATTGGCGTTTATGTTTTCTTCAGTTTTATACAATAAGGTTGTAAACAAGATTTTAAAGCGGATAGATCTAATAATATGGAGTTAGCAGATTTTCCGATTAGTGGTGAATACTAAATTAAGTTTGCTTGATAAACCAAAAAAATTTTTAAAAAGTATGCCCGACTTTGTTATATAAATATATATATATATATAACACCGAAAACAGTGTTACAATTCTTTTTTGCGCGTTTCAAATCTTTGTCTACATGTTGATACACATAATTTTATCTTAATAAGCAATAAAGTAAAGTGGATAACTTGATCGGATTTCAAGAGGGCCTTTCGTACATTTCGATTTTATCTTTGTCACAGTAAAATGCCGATTGTGGTCCGGCTTTATTTAGAATGAGAAAAGAGTGTGAGTCATGTGCGAGGTGCACGTATGTATGGACCGGTTTTTTACGGCGCTGCTACAATGATTTTCTATTTCATTTTGCCAGGTTGCTACTGCTCTGTCGCATTCGTTTGTTTTACTAGGTTAACGTCACCGTTTGCAAAAACTTAACGACTGTGATTTGTACGGACGATATGTAAGCGGAAAACTACAGTTGTTCGCTAGATGGAGCGTTCTAATATCTGTAACTATTAAGTTAGTTGGCTCTAAAGTTTTCGAACAAACTTCAAGAAGATTTTTGTTGCGAACTTTACATTAAACATATTGCCATTAATAACTGTTGTATACGCACGTATTGTTTTATTGTTTGGAACGCAATTGTAAAGTCAGTTGTGGATATTTCATAACAAATGAAAAATCGTTTAAATAGAGTTATTGTTTTTATTGTTTAACTATTTTCAACAAAATGATATAGGAATGTTGTATAAAGAGTGCAAATATAATGCTGTGTAGATAATAGAGTCAGAATTTAAATATTTGCAATAGCTTATAAAGCAGCAGTTTGGCCTATAGTTGCCTACGATGTATTCATAAATTACCCAAAACGATAGCATCGATAAACCCACCCAACTACCGACTTATATATTTCGAAATGTGCCACCAAAAGGGTCCAAAGGAACGGGATGTTTACTCTTAGCATTTTACAACGATTTTGCAAATGAGCCGCCATTTCAGTAATTTCATCAAAATAGTTAAATAATAAATGAAAGTAGAGAAAATTTTATGTAATTTATGTGTTTGATATTTTTTGGTAAAATTATTAGTTTAGCTGCCTGAGCAAATTCTGTTTCATAGAAATCGCTGGTACTGCATTAAAACTAGTTAGCCAGGATTTGACAGATATTTTGATTCTATTGACAGTATTGTCAAAACATCAGAGTTTGACACTCCGGTATAATATGATAAAGTAATGTGTCTGGCCACATCAGATTTTTTGTAACTATTTTTCTTTTATTCACAGGTGCAGTATTATTATACTCACTAGGTTTCAGAACTTTAAAACTAAATTTCTATCTAAGCCACCCCCAAAACCCACCCCATAAGTGTGGAAATTTTCCATCTTCATTACAGAAACAAGCAAGTCTTTCTAAAAACGTGAAGTGTGCACTGCATTTTCAATAATTGTTTACCCAAAACTGGTGCCAGATAGAGAAAAACAGGATTCGATTTTTTTACACCAATCCTCAACAATTTTGTTTTTTTGCTACAATTTGCACACACATGTGGTTATGTTCGTGCATTTATTTATAATGTCTATCAAAAATAATCCACATCGACAATAGTTTACAAATTATTGGACCACACATGATATAGTGGCTTGTTTTGCACATTCTGACAAAAAAAAACCCTACGTGAAACACAGTCATAAATAAGTTATTCATGTCCGTAATTCCGACACTCGTGTCGGAATTTGTACAAAATGCGTAAAATTATTGTATTAATAATTTTAAAAAATCGAACTTTTTTATAAACATTAACGTCTTATCACGTATTTCCACAGTAGTTTGATAGTACTTAGTATCAGTATATTATTCAGTAGCACTCCAAACCGAGATAATCAGTACTATTAGTCATTCAGTCGAACAAACAATAATCATTATACTGCCTAGTTAATACTACACCAGACTGACTAGCAAATTCTCGTAAATATTCGTTGTTGGGGTATCATTGCGAATAACGTTTCCAAGATTTATCATTCTATTGACCCACTGAATCATCTAGCAGCAATGCACTCACACAGACGCGTCGTCGGTTAAGTGGCTTAATACCCATTCACATGTGAAACTTACACTCACACACACACACATCAATATTCTTAAAAAGTCGATTCAAGGTTAACAGAATTTAGTGTCTAACGACGACACGCACGGATGTCCATTGCATTCGTAATTACCGTTAGTACGTATATAGCTATTTCATATTCGAGTGTGTGTTTGTATACACACTTGGGACTTCGGGCTTCAATAAACGGTTTGTTTTGTCGTCAAGAGGGTTGTTTCCTGTGCCGGAGAGTTTTTCGAGTCGAGAAAAGGCTCGAGATCGTTGCACAATAACTAGAGATAACATTGAACCGAGATTTTACCGGATGATGGCCGTTTTCGTGAGAGTTGCACATTTCTATTTTGAATTTGTTGAAAATGTAGCTCTGTTGCTTTATTTTGCTACATTTGTTACAGATAGAGTTTCTATTGATTTACCTATCCATAAAGAACTTTTTTTTGTGATATTGAACTGGTAGAATCGCTTAAAAATCCATCTACGTCTCCTTGATTGCTTGTTGATCTAGAGAACGTCGACTTTATGTAAAAACAAGCAAGCGAATGTCACAAATCTTCCGCATATATCTGCGAGGCCTCCATGTCTGATAGCCTCATTTTCAAGTTATTCAACCAACTACATAGTATACAGATTTTATGAATTGAACTGACACCAATCTTCAATTATAACCTTCCACAAACACCTGACAAAACTTTGTTTAGTCTTAATCAGGGTTTCCCCGAAAGATAAAGCCCTAAATCCATATGTGTCATCGAAAACATTCATAGTTTTCGTGTTCTTTCTCTGCACCGTCATTACATCTATAATCACCATGCTGCATGACTCCACATAAAAAAAGAAAGCCGGCTTCTGGATTATATTAGATGATATACTAGTCCCCTACTAGTAATTTCATGACTTATAACACAGCGCGCGTAGGTGTATGATTCACATAGTACTTGGATTGACCGTAATGCCATTCTCATAGTTATCATAAGCTCCAACGTAATCTCGTAATAGGAATTGAGTTAAATGTGTACTATGTAACGCAGTCTCCACTATGAGGAGAGGCTTCTTGCATAGGCTTCCATTGTCTGACGGATTAGGCTGGGCTAAAACATGGGCGAGCTGAAGTACTATAGTAAATGGAGAGAGTAAAGTGCATCACGCTTTAACATCTGCTTCTGACATTGACTTTATATCCGTGTTTACACGTTCTGTAAATATTGTTCCGTGATGTATATTAAGCAGACGGAAATTGTTTTTTTAACAGGTTGTAAATGTATACAGTACACGTGGGTTATCCAACATTACACCTTCGGTTTGAATTATATCGGATTAAAAGTAGAAAGCAAAAACTTGTATTTCAATTTCGTTTAAATGCAGTGCTGAATACTTCCAAATTGTTACTATACCTTATCTGATGATGTAGAAAGAACGTAATAAATCTGCTATAGATCTCAATAATGGAGTCCCAACATGGAACGCAAGGTTAGCCTAGAACTTGAGAAAGAGAAAAAGGCCAGATAATGCTTCAATTTCCAGAAATTCATAAATTGTTGATTGATATTGTAAATACCTGTTACCACAAAAAAAATATTCAGTCTGTTTTAACCCATATAAACGTGTGATATATTACATAACACTTATTGTGACTCTTTTTTCAATAAACCAAATGGGTTGCTGATAAAAAAAATGAAAGAAAGAAAAAAGGGGTAAAACCAAACATAATTTTTTATTTTAAACTATTATAAATTTGCTTACCACAATTATTAGCTTAACGACAAAGTTTATTTTCCAATTTCCAATTCTTTAATTTGTCAAAAAGACAATAATTTAAATTGAATGATAAGCCTGGCTAACAAATAAAAAATCAAACACGTGACAACCGATTTGATGAGATTGAGTCTAGTTTTTGAGTAAATTAATGTTAAAAATGGCAAGACACGTGCTTTTTCTCAAAAACTAATCACAATTCAAAAATTTTTAGTTCATATTTAGATCGAAAAAAAAAACCATCAGTTCTAACTAATTCAATTTTTTGCTGTTGACCAGGGTAGTTATGTGTATTCAATTATTGTATTTTTTTACAAATGAAGTACATCCAAATTTCGATGTGTGAAGTGCCTTGATATCTAAACTCAAAAGTTTATATGATATTTATCTAACAATCGTGGCATGAAAATGTAGGAGTTTACCTCATTGTTCTTAACTTTGACAGCCGGTAGCGACCCCTAATATGTTCTTAAAATGAAAAATTACTAGTAAGAAAATTGTCTTCCGCCGGGCCGAGGTTAAAGTTAAAAAATCTGATGTGACCAGGCACATGACTTTATCATACTATATATAAAATTAATAGTTTAGCTGCAGGAGATTCTATTTGATCGAGATCGGCTATGTCTGCATTAAAATAAAACTAGTAGAACTTGACAGATATGTCGATTAAGTCTGCGTTTGGATATTATACTCCGTTGACACGAACGCAGCTTATATTGACAGAAGGTATTGTCAAAACATTTGCCTTTGAGACTACCCACTGTCATTAGAATCAAAATATCTGACTTATCCTGGCTACTAGTTTTAATGCAGCACGACCGATCTCGATGAAATAGAATTTGTTCATGCAGCTGAACTATTGATTGTACCAAAAAACGTCATAGTCATAAAGTATGTATTCAGAATTTCCTCTACTTTAATTTATTTTTAAATTTAACTATTTCGACAAAATTCCAGAAATGGCTTCTTATTTGCAACATCTTTCAAAAATGCTAAGACTAAACCTCCAGTTCCTTTGGACCCTATCCAACAGAAAGCGTTTCAGCTCTAAGTTTGGTTATGAAACTTCATTATACTGCGTATGATAAAGTAAAAGAAATGGAGTGAACTGATTTAGCCCATTCACGAACTTGTCCTTGCCTTTTAAGAGATAGTAATCATTATGACAGATTTCGTTATGTTGTCAACAAATTTAACATAATTCCTTTGTAAACTCTTTAGAACCAAGAACCGAGAATAGACACCTTTCAATATGGAAGTATGTACATATATTAATCGAAAACTTAATGTTTCGAGCCTTAACGTTTCCAAAAAATGCTCAAACTAATGATATAATCTACATTGCTATCTCTCTCAACATCATTAAACTATTTGCACTTTAATTAAACACATTTACCGATTGGGAATGTTGGAACAATGATTACGGTTCTGATCTTATCACTTCATATCGTCAACAGACGTGTCGCCTCTAAAACAAACTGCTGCACACACGTGTTGCTGCACTTTCAGGAAGCAACAGATACCGTCCTCGGTGCCACTGTTCGATATCCAACTTCATGTAGACAGGCAGCCAACTCTGATAACCGACACGAATTTCTACCTAGTAAATCAATTATGTTCAACGCCCCTCTTACATCACTTGTTCCTCGCAAAACTTGTTTCTCCGTCGATGCACTTTCAAGTTTTGAGATGCTATTAAAGTGTACCGACAAGGAGGCCTCTTTGGGGATTCATAATGGCGGTGTTATACGATGTTGGAGGTCCAAATATGCGGGCGTTACTTAATATTTGATATAGGGTGGAAAAAGGGCATAATTGAAGGGTTTGGGTACATTGCAGATTAAAAAAAGACCGATTTCCTATTCTTTTGTTGGGGAACAAAAAGATATTCAGTTAAAATTCAGTTTTGTTTGTTGGTGGTATCGTCATTTTAATCTTAGAATTGTTAACAATACATTGAATAAACGTAACCGTAAAAGAAATAATAATTACATTTAACATTAATATATAAAGCGTTTGTTGTTTTGATGCCATTTTAGAAAGAACGATTAAACCATCTGTTGTTTTTACTCCTCGTTATTTTTTAAGTTTGTTGTTTTATAGTTATTTTATATTGTTGTGAGATTGTATTTTAAAAATCTGATTCAGCCAAGCACACGACTTTATCATACTATACATAAAATTATATCCGCTGGAATAGAAAACGTATTTAGTAGCCCTTCGACGATCGGAGATTTGCCCTATAGACAACAAGCCCTAAATGGCAATAATGTCCGTTCGAATAGCAATCAGTTGCAAAAAAAAGAAAAATGTTTGACAATGTTTAAAAAGTTTTCAAAAGTTGTTCAATAAATGTTTACATAAAACAGATTTTTAATTTTCAATTTAAATTTTTTAAAGGTTTTGTCAGGTTCAGAGTTAACTACAACTGATTGCCGGATAAAATTCCTTGTAAAGATGTGTTTTAAGCATGTTTGGTTCACAAATCTCTAATCCTATAGAACGTATTGGGTTTGAAGAATTTAAGAGCCACTTAATTAATATCCATTAAATTTTATTTTACCTAATTGATAACCATGAAAATGCACAATACTTCGCCATACTCTAATGTTTTCACGCCTTTTCAAATATAATTGATAGCTTGTTTGAAACAAAAATTTTAAATATGTGGTTCTATAAACAACATACAGCACTGCTGTGTGGCATCAATTCAACTCTTAACTGGAAACCATAAATTAATGTAATTACCTACAACAATATGAAGAACCAACGCTAGCAAAACATCTTATTTATAGATATACAGTTCTAATCTATACAAAAAAATAAAAATTAGAACAATATTTCTGCTTCTAAATACAATTTTCCCTTTATTCTCATTGGCACCAGTTTCTAGTTTGCGTTAGTAGAAAGAAGGTTATTGGTCTCTCAGTTGTTTGTTTTGTTTTTAGAAACGTTTAACGCTCATTATTATAAACAATATAACGTAAAAAAGCACGTTATGAAATATAATAGCAAACTTTCAGAAGAAGCAAAGCAAATTCAATTAATAAATAGCGCAAAGAATGTTAATAATTTTATTGTGTCCATGCATTCTATTAATCGGTTGGGTTTTATTTTATTTATTTTATTCAACATGTTCAACTACTTAACAGACAGTAATAACCGTCTAAATATTGATCATCGATGGAAACTCCAGATTACAATGAGATAATAACAAAAAATGTGGAGAAAGAGTTTCGCAAATTTTCTGTGAACTTTATAAATACTGAATCAGTCCAATGCCATCTGTGTTTGAGGAAGATAACGAAACGGCAGCGCGGTACCTAACCTATACATTCGCAGCATACGGCCTCAACGCGCTATAATATTGTGCAATGTCTCCGTGAAATCATTGACTCGGTACAGGCACAATTTTCCCTCTGCCCACCGGTTTGCATTCTTATGGTAATCCGCACGCGGTGTACGGCCACGGTTTTCTTCGGCCATATCTGTCCATAAATTTTAATAATATTCAAGGCATTAACACTTATTACGGCTATATAGAAAACCCTACAGAACAGTCTAAATGAGATGTCATATCTACGGTATATTTGCAGCATGGAATGATGTTGGTTATTGTGGTTTAATAAGCCTAAACTGTGTATTGTTTGAATATCAAAAACAGAATATAGATTTAAAGTTACCTACATGAATGAGCAAGGCATAACAAACTACATTATTGTTCGAGAATGACTCGCAGATATAATTGAATGGATATTGTTGGAGCGTTTGATAGACATTTAAATAAATAACAATAAAAAAAAACAGTGCAATTTCTTTGTTTTTCAATTAGTATTCCAGTTAATCATACTAAAAACTATCACTAATTGGCTGTCGATCAACAATCTTCCGCTTTGACCTAACTTTCAACCGGATTCATCTAAGATTTTCTTATATCATGTGGGACATATCAAATAACGGTGTGGATAGAAGTGGATAGAAATGTATGACATTATGAACACAAAAACATATCGATCGTCGATTTTTATCACCAAGGCAGCAAAGAAATACTTTTATAGATTAATAGGTATTTTTTTAATTAACGAAAAATTGTGCCTGTCAAACATTAATCCTTCATTCCTCGAATCTAACTCACTTAATCGCAAAAATAGGAATACCACACTGTTGCAGACAAAATTTACTTGGACCCAGTGGGTTGGGTTTAAAAAAAACAGTTTTTTCAAACCGTGATTATAATATACTATAATATGTTTCTACTGCACCTATAAGCTATTGATTGGTATCAGTTTCATCGACTTCAATTAATCTTCCGAATACAACGTATATCAAAAGTCTAGAATGACTAAAATATAAATACAAAATATAGATTGCCATTAGAAAAAAAAAATGCTGACGTCATAACATAACACTAATAAAAAAAATCTGAACATAAATTACGTGTGATTTAGCATTAACACTGTAATATCACCGCTAGTTTTTAAATTGCGGATAATTTAGCATCATATCGTTCTGAGAAAACACTATTCCAGATGACGTAAGCTACTTCTTTCGGCGCACGGGCAGTAGTTTGTTTTGCTAACGAAATGATGCCGAAAATGTACGTCTTGTTTCTATTTATGGTATCCGGAAGTATGATCTGATTGTACGTTCATTGTTCGGTCGCGTTGTTTATTCACTGATGTATGAACCGTTATATATTTTAAACATTGCAATTCTAGACAGCTACCACAATTTCGTTCCCAGAAAGAAAAAAAAAGTTCAAAATAGTACTATTAAACATAACCAATCATTAAAAATAGCAGGGGACCCAAACTACTACCTTGCGGAACTCCAGATTTAGAATTGTAAAGTAACCCGATTGTAGATAGGTTTATAAGTTCTGGTAACGGTTACCACGCTAATTCATAGACAGATCTGAAGGGCACTGTCTAGGGTTGGTCCGTCTGTGTATGCGGGTGTTATTAATGCCTACTCACCGACTGTCCTAATCAAAAAAAGAGCCTTCTAAGTTCTAATTACAGTTATTTCAACCGCAAACAGAAACCGCATCCACATATATCTTAATCAAGTATTCAGGCCACACGGCTTAATTATTATCGGTATAGTCTCTCGATCTGTTACAATCCGTTACATTATAAACTGGGCATGCTGCAGACACTCGCATGAAATACGATATTATACGTTGGCAACTGGCTGTCTACAGTCCACTCTACAACGGCTCTACCAGGACAGCACGTACGAGTACTTCTTCTTCATTCCAACTATATAAATATAAACAATGAATCGTGTTGCGGCGATAACGATAACGTTAAAGTTTAACAGCCGCTACCAGTGGCCGCATATAGTCTAATAGGGACCCTGTGGCGCGTATATCTATGTGTGTGTAATTAAAACTGGGGTCAGGTCGTGTACAGGCCTGAACCGTCTGATTCATGCTGATTATGCGAAGTCTACTAAATGAAGGAAAAAATCGGGCAGGCTTGTTCTACAAACTCATGTATACAGTCGAGGAAAAAAGAAAGTATGGTTATGACAACAGTACTGATGTCTGTAATGCTAGATTTATGACAAAGTCATTTAAGTTAAAAGATGATGTGGGACAAAAATGCACAAAAATTGTTCAAAAACCGAAAAATGGCTTCTTAGACCAGGCAATAGAGCAGAAAATGACTGAGTTCGTGACAAAAAATAGTAGCAGGAAGCCGACGGTCCCAGGTCACGTGGAACAGTCGGTAGATGGATTGTGATGTCTTTCCTACTCGCAAATGTCATTTCTTAATTCACATTATCATTTCTTCTATCATCTATCATTTCTTAATAAACAAAAAAAGCATACAAAAAAGAACTGAAAAAGCGATTTTTTGTCTTGTTTGAATTTTTCAATTTAAAATAAAAAGGTAATACATACTTTGTTTGTAGATTTTTTTCAGGAAAGTTGGCACCAGATTTTTATAATACATCCCCCAAATCTCTAAATACAAAATTTAATGAACATTAAAAAACAATTAAATATTCACTTTTTGAATTCTTACAACCCGCAAATGACGCAAAATATCTTATCAACGTGAATGTGTACTATTCACATTTCACGTTTAAATGTCCGCGCCAACAGATGCAGACTCGAGGCATCATAAGAGGCTCGGACAAAGCGTAGAAACGAGCAAATTTGTCAAAACGAATTCCACGAAGTAGAGAAAGGAAAACTATATGGCCCTGGTATAGCAGATTAACAGAAAAATGCTATAAGTAGGTACTCGATATGCCTCCGTAAACTGGACTTGAATCTTTAAACGCGTTTTTATCGAAACAGTTTTTTCGCGACTGCTCGGCATGATATTTCAAAAACTATTGGACCGATTAAGTTCAAATTTTTACGGCATGTTTTGCATGTATTATTTATGTAATAGCAAGAGTTTCACGATAATCAAATAAAGTACATGACAATTATAATTTATCACATTGTTTTTAAGTTCATTTAGATGGTGTAATAAAATTGTAGACATTAGAAACACACTACGTACTAAATTACGATACAAGAAAAACATCTTTACCATAGCATGTAATAAAATAAACATTGGAAATTTGCCAGGAATACATAAACTTAAATTGCACAGAATCAATAAAACTAAATTTGCATCGCGAAAATAGCGCGAACACGAACTTCTTCTGTATTAGTTTTAGAAAACTGAATAATTTAAATTTGATCACAAAACTTCGTGTTAGAGAGTTGTTATAAAAACGGCCACCCTGTATCATGTTGTGGGTGGAAAAACAGCACGGCGGATCGATACATTCCCCCGTGTTTCCCGGCTTACTGAAGGACTACTTCCGTGTTTTTAAATAGAGAGGAAAAAGGCCCACTTCACTAACATGAAAGGGAAAAGACTTGTTTTAAAATTTCAAACAATGCTCAAAGTTAGGTGAGAAAAAAAACACGAAACTATGTCACAAAAGAGATCTGCAAAATGTGTATGCATAAATAATAAAATAGAGCATATTAAGGAGTTTTATTAACATAAATAACTGTGTATTGTTATACTGCTTATTACCATTTTAAAAATTGCGAACCCAGAATACAATAATTATAGTTAAACTAAACTATTAGTTCTCTTATGGCGAGAGTTTTTATTAACCCACATTTGGAAATGTGGAAAATAAGAAAGACCATTCTTTGTTAATTTACTATTATCGTATGCCAGCTTTTCTTCCAGGTTAACGTTTTGCTATCAACTGGTTTACAGAACCATACGTTCGTCGCATCTGTACGAGAAGAGAAATTAAAATGCTGAGTTCGTTGAGACTACCGCACTAATGACGCGAAAGAGAATACATAGAAGAGATAAATATGTGGATTCATTAAAGTTTGAGTGCCTGCTAGTTTATTTGCAGTCACATGGCGGCCGACTAATAATTATAAACACTTTAATTATCGATATAATCTCCGATAGATAATTATTGGCGACAATATATTTACATAACGATTAAGGTTTTCAGATAAACCGAATTAAGTAAATAACGAAAGTTTTAATCTGTATTCATCAATTGCAAAACTAGAAACATTTTTAATCATTCTATTGCATTTATTTTTATTAATTAATATCTTGGAAATAATGTATGACACATCGTTGATTCATTGATTATGGAGTCCAAACAAACGATTTTAATCTCAAATTGAAATGAACAACTTTATGATTTCTTATCCTATGCAACACCGAAAATGTTGTTATGAATACTGACAACAGTTTTTTGCTTGGACCTGCCTTTTATTGACATCAAATCTCGCATATTTGTGAATAAATTCACTTAAATTGAAACTGATTTTTAAGAATCCTTTGACTCATTGATTTTAGTAATCATTAGTGGTCAATACTGCATTTATATTAAGAAATAGACGTGGCAGAAAAACTATACCTTTTTTTTAATAGAATCCCCTTTGTGTCATACCATATTATGAATATTAACGAAGTTATCTCACCAAATGTAGCGAATTACCTGTGTAAAGTAAATAATTTCTGAGATATTTAATTGTTAGTTAAAAAATGCAACTTTTAAAAACTTTGTGCAAACACTACACTTTTCTAGGTATTTAAATATGTAATAACCCTTTATGTACCCTTATGAATTTATATCTAGTATGTCATACACCGAATGTTACAAGTTTTTAACTTATGATTGTTCTATATACAGGATGTTTGGTAGTTTGATATAGTGTTTAAGGGGTGATACAAGAGGTAATTTACAACATACTTAACCAGATTGATCGTTATTTAACCAGATTTTTTCTTACTTATCCGTATTGCGGTCATAAAGATATTAACAATTTTATATGTATTTTTATGATATTTTGTCATTTTTGCAATCGTATGACATGCAAACCCGAGGCCTAAAAACTTCAAATTACTACTAAAGTAAACCCTGTACTTTTAGGTTAACTATCGTGAAAGTTTCTTGACTTGAAAAGTGTTGCATAGAGCCGTTTCTTTGATGTGATTTACGCGTTCCCACATAAAAACCAAATATGCAAAAAACAAGCTAATAGGCATCTTTAGATACTGATTTTTATTCAAAGCACAAAAAAATATAAAAAACACCGCCACTTTCCATTCACGTTATCAATATTACTCATGTTATAATTTATATTGTCAATTTTAAATTGTCTCTTTAGAAAAATAACCCATATTGAATCAGAAGATACCAATGGCAGAAAGTAGATATATTGTTTTTGATATTGAATGCAAATCCGTTCCCATTACTCTTTATTACAAATATCACTAAAACTAGTAAAAATAGATATAGTACTTACTAAATATAAATTAAAAAGAACTAGAGGGACATTGCAGTTAGCAGATAATAATGTAGAGTATCCTATTTAAAATTTAAGAAAAGTCGTTGTTAAAAGATTATTGCGTGCTACGAGTATAACTGTATAACGCAACTAATGGTATTCTTAAAATACAGAATGTCCAGTAAAAATTTGAAATAAAAATATTGCATAGTTTTTTCAGAAAAAATCACAAAGTTTTCCTGATTTTTTGCCATCTATACGAGCCCCCCCCCCTTAAGATACATGTACTTAAGTATCAACCACTGCGACTATATTGACTCACCCTGTATAGTAGAAAATTTACATTTTTCTGACATTTTGCCATACAGTTGCGAATGTTTTCGACAGTACTGTACACCACCAACTCCCATCAAATTTACGAGAAATCCACAAAATTCACTTGAATTAAATCCCACACGCAAACATAATTGCCGATAGAAGAATGGCTTATTAAATCTATTAAATCGCGAAAACAAATTACTACGATCGTCGAACAATAATAATAAACTGCGGGCAAGGCGTGCATATAGATAAATTACAACTATTAATTGCAAGGTTTCAAAATCAAGGCTGGAATGATCAAAACTCTAAAATATGTATAATTGCGGCTCCGCGATCTGTTCGCCGTTAGTTTCAATAGTTTCAACTATTTCAAAACCGGTTTCAACATCTAAATATGTCCGCAGTACTATGTAAAAGATATTACGTACCAATAGCAAAAGTGACAACTGCAATTACACCGCGCGTATAATAGCTCACGAGAGATATATAGCTATAGCTAAACGGGAACATAAAACACGGCGTGTTTAATCAGTGAATCACGGCTTATGCGATAATCACGAGATTAGACGGAAATTGCTCGTATGTATCTCTCCTTGTATTTCCAGGAGTTTTGTGTATCATAATTAGCGATAATGCACTTAATTAATATTTTTCTAACATGAACGAATTAGTATAAAGTAGATAAACTAGATACAGCATAATATTATACCACGATATTTTTCTTTTAAATGTAGTACATATTATATTTATACCCCCCACATTTAATGTGGTGAGGGTAAATTGAGTTTGATACAACATTAGTAACACCCTTAAGGAGGCGTGGAATATATAGACTTAATATACGGGGTAGTTGTTTGAACTTGAGACTCTCAAATATCTCGAGAAATATGCATGGTACGACAAAAGTGTCTTAAATAAACTTGTAGGACGCAAAGTTTCATTGCAGATGGCGTTGCAATCGGTGAAAATGAGGTTAACTTCATTATTTTAAATAGGAATCCCAAACTTTTTTATCAATTATGATTTTGCGCTAAATAAGAAGAATCTTTTGTCTGAAATTTTTATAATTAGGGATATCGACAAAATGATTTTTGATTTATGAGTTTAAATTAATTTGTGTTAGATTCATTAAACGGTTCAACTACCTACTTTAAATACGCTTGGTTTTTTAAATTATAAAAATTCTACTAAACATTGTATTTAATAGTAACTATCAGTAATTCAGGTAATATAAATATAAAAAATCTGATGTTGCCAGGCACATTACTTTATCATACAATATATAAAATTAATAGTTTAGCTCAATGAGATTCTATTTGATCGAGATCGATCGTGTCTGCATTAAAATAACACAAGTTAGTAAGGATTGACAGATATTTTGACAATATTGAGAGTAGCTATTGTCAAAAAATCAGCGTTTGACAAATCCTGGCTGACTATGTAGTTTTAATGCAGACACGATCTAGATCAAATAGAATTTGCTCATACAGCTAAACTATTAATTTTACCAAAAAATGTCATAGACATAGGTTATTCAGAATTTCCTCTACTTTAATTTCTTGTTTAACTATTTTGACGAAATTACAGAAATGGCAGCTCATTTGCAAAATCTTTGAAAAATGGTTTTATTAGGATTTAATCCAAGTGCATGTTTGGATTTATAATTTACTATATATGCTGGATAAAAACATTCAAATTTGTTCTTTTTTGTTAATTATTACGTATCTTGATATTTTTTACTCCAAAATATCTCTAGAAACGTTTTAGAAAATATTCGAATTTGAGTTCTACGTATTCTTTTGTGTTCTACGTGTTCTTCTTTTGTTGTTCACTTACATTTTTGTTGTTAAAACACATATTCCGCCGTTCGTTTACATTTTCTACTGTTAGCACATATTTTGTCGTTCAAATGCATATGTTGTCGTTAAGGTACTTAAATATGTCGTGAGAAGCCCTAATTTGTCGTGCTGAAAAATTGCACCAACAAAAACTATAGACTTAAATAAAAGTTAAAATAATTATCCGATTATTTTGATGCGAAACGTCAAATATAAAACTTATTACTACAGTCATACTTAGAATAACCTAATAACAATCTAATGCAATCACAAACAATAAAAGTGGTATTCAGACTACTTAGTATAAAATGTCTATCAGTTATTATCCTCGGTGCTCTTTAAAAAATGTGCACCGATTCAGAAAGACGAGCAATTGTTGCCGCTGTGTGACTGTATAATAAAGGTGTGGAAATGGTTTTTATTTTAGAATAAAAAGGGTTTTAAAAATTACCGACGATATTATGATTAATAATGAAGCCACAATGAAGAGTACATACTTATATAGAATTGATACTATTCACTTCCAGGAATCCTTATCGTCTCTGTATAAACACTTCCATGAAGTGGGCAATGTAATAGTAAGTAACTAGATGTCAGAGATGGAAAAAATCTTACATACATAAATTATTAGATTGTTTATATGGTTTTTCTTGTAGTACTTTATGTAAGCATTATTATCACCATCTTTTCATACCTCTGCTTTTGTATGTCTCTTATTTCGGCCCAGGTATTGTTGGCATTTAACAATTACCCAGGGACCTACAGCGTAACACGAACTCCGACCCACCGTAAATCCATCAAAATTTATAGTTTCAGTATAATTCGAAATAAAAACTGTTATACATGCGTGTGTATTAATAACTTCAAATCTAAACGAACTTTTTTGACGTAAATACAGATATGCAAAATCCCGACATTCAGATTCAGATTCCCTCGCACTGATAATATGGAAATATTGTTCCACCCCTAAGCTATATAGTGGGCGAATATGAATGGGCCATAAATCCATACTTTCCGACATATTACGCCAATTTGGTGCCGCATTTGCGTCGAATTGTGGCGAACGTGTTACGCAATTATCTTTCTCCACCGTAAGCGAAAATTCCACCCCAATGGATTTTCAGTCTGTCGAGAGTTCTGGTGACCGACATCGGCACAACCCCAACCCCTAGACTCGCAGGGGAACTGTGTTTATGTATTTATTTGCAGACATCCTCATTTAATATTTAGGGTAACCCTGTGTGTTGGCCTTGTGCCTTTATTTATCAGGTGTGGGTACCATATGAGTCGCCCTGTGAAATAGAAAATTGATTTCAACGAATGAGTAAAGTGAAAATTCGCGTGCTGATATTGATTTATCCCTAACTTTCTTGGAGTTGACCTTTCCAATATAGAAAAAAATGTGTATGAAATACTGGGGTGAAGAGAAAAATTGAAGATAGTCGGATCAAAATTCTGCGTTTTTGTATTATGCTGTCATTATTAATTATGCTACAACGAAGCTATTTTCTGTTGGACATTTTAAAAAAGAACTATAATCAAATTGTTATTTAATGGATCATATCTGGTAACAACAGTTTACAGAAAAAGTTACACCCAGCATCGTTTACTAGCCATAATATTTCTATAATTCTTGTAAGTGTTCTACTTCTCTACTATCTTTGTTCACTACTATATGAATTATATCAGATATAATAATGTCTTTTTCATAATGTGACAATTTTGCGAATTTTTACAAAATCAAATACAATGGCAACAATATAGAATAACTAAATTAATTAAAATTGAAACTGTTTATTATTTTAAATAATCCTCTGACACGTCAAGTTTTTCTTATCAAAATATAGTGATCATATCAAATTCAATTTCCGGCCACCATTGTATTTCATTTATCAAACTGTTTTTTAAACTAGCTTTGTTGTTTAAATAGAGCCTTTAATGGCCTTATTGGTAGCATATAAATTTTATGGCCTTGCATAAGAAAAGGGCATTGAAAATGCGGAAAACTAAAAAAAAAACTAGAAACTTCAAAATAGCCTTAACATGTATTTGAAATCGGAAATCCCGAACTTTAAACCACAAAACGACAGGGACAAATGGTACTACCCCTATTTCCTCCCGCATTTTTGTAGGATCTAAATGTTAATCTGAGTAAAAGAAATCTGATGTGGCCATGCACATGACTTTATCATACTATACAGCAGTATCAAACGCTGATGATCTGACAATACTGTCTATTTTAACGAAATTACAGAAGTGGCTGGCGGTTCATTTGCAAAATCGTTGAAAAATGCTAAGAGTAAACCTCCAGTTCCTTTATAACCATAATAATAACCTTAATCGCCACTACTTGACATTGACGAGTGACAATACAGTCAATATATTGTCAAACTTATAACCTTAATCGCCAATAATTGACATTTTTTGTTTATTAATTAACAGCACCCTCACAGGTACTTGTGTATAACACCTAGTCGGATGACTATCTAGCTATATTAATCTAACCTAAATTGCTACGTATAAAAGGTGATAATTGACATTGACGATTTAAAATTTACTATTTGAATGACAAATATTTGATATATTTGATATATAACCATGATAACCCTAATGCCCGCGCGGGCGTTAGGAAGCAGTTTTTGCCCCGGTGTCTAAGATGTAAAATGTCACTTTATGATCATTTAGGACAGAAAAGTAATAAATCACGTGACCTTATTGTTTCTTTATTCGTTAAAGAGTAAAAAATGAAATTAAAAAATATACTTTTTAGGAAAAATAAATAAGTTAGCTTTTTACTCAGAATGGAAAAAAATAGTAGAGCGGGTTGTGCATACAAGCATGAATGAAGATGAAGCAGAATTGTCAAACAGACTACGGGCGTATTTGTACTAGTATTTAGTATTTGTACTACGGGCGTACTATTACAATCAAACACACTTCACCACCAAGTCAGACCTCTGCGACCTAGTATTTATATAAAAAAATATTTATTTACTCTCAAGCAGACGTGACAGAAACAAAATTGTTGGTTTGTGGTTATCAGAAGTCAGAATTACTGGAATTAGATGAATAAGTGTTAGTTTATCACGTCAGGTTTTGTTATTTTTTTAATGCGTACTTTTTTAATACCCTTGATAAACAAATTGTTCAAAATCGCAAGCAGCGCAACATATTTTCCTAATTCTCAATTGTCATTTGTTTAAACATTTTCCTATAACCCTACATTTTAGATGCTACCATTAAGTCAATTAAAAGATCAATCAATAACCAAAATAGGAGTGGGGGGCATAATAAAATAGATCATCATAAACAAAAAGTTTAAATTTGTTGCACAATGTTAATATAAAAGTTTAAAACTGCTTCCAAACCTGACATTTTCCAAATATAAATGCTTCATCAATCATAATATGATATCATAACTGTAAAGAATTAGTAGTTTTGTATTCAAAATTATAGTGTAAGTAATTAAGTTAAGTTAAGTAACTATAGGTATAAACTTTTTTTTTGTTAAGGCGATTTGTTCTAGGCGATGGTCGTAAAATTCCTTACTATCATAAATGCCAATGAACCAATAAAATTTTCAGCGCTTTTTTTTGTTGTCATCTTTCATCTTATAGACGCCAGATAGTAGTGTGAGAAAAACATAACGCAATAAAATCATATGGCATACGATCTTTTTTAACTAACTAATTTAATAACACTAAAGCCAGACATGTCATTAATTTTAAGTGGCCAACAAAAGCGTTTATGAACATCTGCTAAACTGGGTACATTTACCTTAAACGTTGTCTAAATATTTATAAACTATGTTAGGTATTTAATAAACTAAATAAATAAACTTAAACTTAAATAATACAAGAACAAACAATGAATATTATTTAAATAATATTTATTGCTACAAACGACAAATGCTTGAATTGAGTTAATGAAGTATAATGACTATAATGTATAAGAAATGTCCATGTTGTAAAATATTGCGTTTTGCAAACTCTTCAACGTTTATATACCGTGTGTTTGTTACGTATCCTTGGTTTCAGAACTGTGCCGCGTATTTATTTAAAGTAGCGTATCCTTCGTTCCTGTTAAATTCTGAGAACGTTAATCTCTGTGCCCGACATTCCACATCGCTTCGTGTGAATTTTACGTACACAGGAACAATACAGAGTTTATTGCTTCGAGTAGTCGTTCCATTGTTCCGTTCCGTTGTTTTCATTTATTTTCCATACGTTTTATCCCACTATTAGCTCTCTACCTACAACATATTAGTTACAGAGAATGCCGTTCTCTATTTCCATCGATTTTACTTTATCCTGAGACCATACTGATGGTCTACGAGTTCATAACAGCTTTTATCTAATCATCTAATAAAAATTATTAAAATCGTTGACGTCTAAAGCAATTTTTAGGAACTATAATTTTTCAAAATCAATGCTCAATATTGAGATAAAATTATTATAAAATTGATTTTGCTAAATAGAAGATTAAACCCTTGAATTTATGGCAGATCCGCTGTTTAAAAACTGCAAAATCATATCTTTCTGACAGATACTTCCGTCTGAAACAAGATAATGAGTACTCAACTCTCAAAAGCATTAAAGCTGGAGTACCACAAGGTAGTAAGTATACTTGGTTTACTTCTGTACCTGTTTTATACAAACAGATAAAAGAATTTGTTTAATTCAAAGAAATTTGGTGTTTCAATAGAGGCAAAGACATATTTTTGCGGATAAAAATGCATTTTTTTGAACTATTTGTTTAGTAGAAATATTTGATTTCAGTCAAAATTTACAAATTGTGTCATATAAGGAACGAAATTCATTTAATTCAACTAGGAAGTCGAAGAAAATATGAAATCCTTGAAAATAGGGACATTTCGGATAACGTTGAAAATACGAAATTTAAGATAAAAGTAAGATATTTTATACATCCGTACATACATTCGAACCATCATTGCAAATAAACACGTACGCATGACGTAACTAAGAAAATAAACAGTGGCGTTCGCCCCATGTTGGCAAACAGTTCAATTTCAAATCATCTTAAGTTTACTTAGGATTATAAAGATAATAATATGTATACAGTTTATTTTCCAATGGAGTTCTGAATACTCATATCTATTTTCGAGTTTCTGTTATACCTAAATACAGGCAGAAACAATGCTTTGAAGACGGTGCGTCATACCATAACACTCACAAATAAACTTATTTATAAATCAATAAAAGGCCTACCCGGTAGTACCTTTATGAGCAAAGCTTTTGTGTTTACTAACACAAAAACTGGTATGATATTTGGATTCACTAGTCATTAGTTTTTTTTTTGTGGACGACTTATAAATTAAATACCAAACTGGCCGAAAAAAGTGTACATTATATTGATTTTGTCATTACAAATACAGATTGAAACAACAGGTATGATATTAGTCTATGTAGATACATATTAAAGCTAGATTTTGATGAATTTTTTGTTCCGGAAGGTCTCTAATTATGGTGTAACGCAAATATGATTTGGGAAAACCGTTTCCAGCAAATATTTCTATTCAAAAAAATGGTTCGCGATGCGCATTTATGCATGAACTGCAATATTTTTCGGCGAAATGCTTCCGTGTCAGGGACGGTCGGGCGATTTTCACGCTGGCTAAATGGAATTTGATATTCGACCGTAAACCTCTAAAAATAGCGGCGAATTTGAGCGAAATTCGATAGTCGGAATAAATAACGAGATACTGAGTACCCAACTCCCTTTAATTAGGTGAAATATAAAGGGAGTATTTATGGGCGTGTTCGCATATTTTGAAAGGTTTCGCAAACGCTAATCATTGATAACAGTAGTCAATAGTGATTATATCTTATTGTTTGTTTATTTTTTTGTAGATTACGAATCTTGTAACTAAAATGCTGCTTCAATCAAGTTCAATTAAAAAAGCACTCGAAAAAATAAGACGAAACAATTTTGTACTGCAGTGTGTTTAAGGTTCTTAGTCACTTATTGAATTCTATTCAATCAAGTTATTATTTTTTGGAGATTGAAGGGACCTATGTGTGGGGAATTCTTTCTTTCAAAATTGTGCAAATAGCTCAAAACTTGAATATTGAAACTATGAAGTGCTATGAAGCAAGACCAAATGGAATCTCATGCAGCCAAACTATTAATTTTATATATTGTATGATAAAGTCATGTGCCTGGCCACATCAGATATTTTTAACTGACTGACAATTATCTAAGTAGGCTGATGTGAAACTTTTGAATCGTGGGACAATCTGTAGCGTTTCTCCTATGACCTGTCATTCAAAATTTTTGACAACGGTCTCCAAAATATCATATTTCCGTCAAATGATAAAATTTTACAAAACACTGTCAACAATGTGCAAAAGAAAATTGCTAGTAGTTGAGTATTGCAGCAAATAATGTACAGGTATTTAAAAAATACAAGAAAAAGCCGTTTAAAGATGCAAAAAATTTAATATGGTCGTCCTATATTTTCTATATAGGAAATAGATGCGCTATGCATTTATTTTTTTCGCGAAATCCGTGTCTATATAATATTTGGAACAACAGAAACTATTTTGTTTTCGGTCACAATCTAATAGTTTGGAAGACATAATTGTGGAAAATCATGGGCCCAACAACTTTTGTAAAAAAAAATATATATGTTAAGCTCTTGGAATGTTATTTGCAACTTATGGATATTAAATTATTTAGGATTTTAATAAATTTCTCGTCTGATTTATCCTTCTGTTTTCTTCAGTAGGTATGGTGACGATATGGCTGACCTCTGATGACCTTTTTTTGACCTTGAACTAATACGTCAGTTCGTTATGTTACTAAAAACATCTTTTATGTTCATAACCAATGAAATGCAATTACATACTTGACCTTACACTGCACAGAACCAATAAAGATTATTATTATTAATGTTATAGGCTAAGATAATTGGGTCATGATGTCTTTTCCACTCATGTTATTTTTTCTTCTATAGTACGCATTTGTAAAAAAAATCTCGAAGATTATAATAGTCAATGGTTTTTGATGGTTTTTACTCCTACTACTATAATAATTAATAAATCAAATCAAATTTCTCAACTAATTATATTCATAAATAAATATATGTCTTCTACATATTGTTATGTGGAATTATACGATCACATTCCAGTATAGCAAAATGTCTTTTATACGCTTGTTATGTCGTAGGCCGGTGTTTGGAAATAAACACATCTGGACCAGTGCAGGCTGCCCCGGTGATCTTACTATTTGTGCACTTTCTCACCTGTTAGTTATGCCATTGTGCGCCCGGCTATGCCAGAGAAAAATAACGTACCAGTGACTCACTCACTCACAAATCGCTTCGGAGAATTACGTCCCTCAAAGAGTACATTCAGAATTCCAAAAGCTCCTCCCGACCTGAACCTGCCTACTGAACGTACGATCGTGTGAAGTCTAGTGAACTCACCAACCGACCACCTACACTCTATCATACCTTTTTCATTCTACCTCTTTTAATATTTAACGAAACTTTCAGTATGTATACAACCCTATATCCCATATAACCAACTCTTTGTCAGAAAACACAACAGAAACGAGGCCATGTCTCAACACCTAGTCTGATGATGACTATTTAGCAATATTACGTAAGCCGAGAACCACAAGGTTCCAAGTACATTTTGGACAATTTTAAAGTGTAGCAAATTGCAGGTTAAGTTTGATTAAACAAGAAAGCCATTTGTAGTTTCCATAATATTTCATCTTGAAAAAATAAAAAAGGACACGTATTTTTTGTGTTGAAATTCTGATTTTTGAAAAAAATATTTTTCAATTAATTGTTTGGGAACACTTAAGATTACTTAAGGACGAGCAGAGGACTTTCCAAGAAAGAATTTAATGTCTTGAAAATTACTCTTAAATGAAAAATTTCACCATCTTCAGATAATTGATCCTCCCAATCATTTCAGTCTCTTTTTTCTCATAGAAATTATTACTATAAGTCGAGTGGAATGTTTATAAATATTTGTCAATTAATTTACATTTGTTTAATGAAATTCTATTTTTTAAATAATTTTTCTCGAAAATCAGTTTGAATTCTGTTTTCTCAGTTCGAAATGGCAAATTATTATCTTAGAGTGACTTTATTTATTAAACAAAAGTCTTCCTATTGTAACAACAATCAGTTATTATTCATTTTCAACTTTTTTTCTAATTATTGTAGAAAAGTCAGCTTTTTTGTGAACTTAACTTAAAAATTTCATATTCGAGATATATAATACATAAACCTATTTATTATCTATACTTTCTAATAAGTGCATACTTAAAATTCATTTTTTTACACCGGTCTGGCCAACTGGTATTCTCAAGTGACATTAATAATATTTTGGGTTTCATTTTTTTTGTCATGGTTGAGTAGGAAATTTTATGCCCTTTCAAATGATGTATCACAAGGTAGGGGGTGCCATTTGAAATTTCGACGTGGGGTGGCTGGGGGGTAAAGAGATGAAACCTAAAATTCTCTAGGTACCATTTTTGAACTTCCCCCTCGATATCTAAATCGACGTGTTTCCACTCAAAGCAGTAATCGCATGAGGTCAAGGGTTATTAAGGGTTGATACTTTCGAAATAAACACACTTAAAAGTTAAGTTTTACTAGATATTCAAGCTTGGAAGTAGTGTTCTTCTATCTCTTACATTTCTACTATTAATAAACCTCCATTATAAAGTGTGTTATTTGAAAAAAACCGATTCTCCATATCCAGTATTCGAAAAGCTGATGTAATTAAGACACATTCTTTAACGTTATGATAACAGAGCATTATCTAATACAAGAACAAATAACATACCTCCTCATTCGCAAAAATATGGATTGAAATTATATTTCCTTTTCAATATTTATGTAAATAATTTAAATATTGGACTAATGCTTCTATTAAAAACTATATAACATATGCTGCCATCTAAAATTTAAGTTTGAAACTAAAGGTTGCATTAAATTTTTAATTTACTATTAAAAATACGAAACCAAATATAATAAGTTTGACCCAATTATATACTCTTTAAACTTATAATCTTAATGACATTAAAAAGAGCTCCACATTCATACCAATTATTATTTATGTTTGCAGGGTCGTCACACGAAAACGGGTCAATTGGCGGCGATAAAAGTGATGGACGTAACCGAAGAGGAAGAAGAGGAGATAAAGCTCGAAATAAACGTGCTGAAGCGGTTCTCGAACCACAGGAACATCGCCACTTATTACGGTGCTTTTATTAAGAAATCCTCTCCGGGCAAAGATGACCAACTGTGGCTCGTCATGGAGTACTGCGGAGCAGGTAAATACCTATACTTTAAACCTTGGCCCCAGATTAAAGAGTTTTTCGGTCCGATAAGCCAGAATTCGTTATGGTACTATCTAAATCGTTAGTAAAACTTTCGTAAAGTAATTCTTCGATAGATATGAACGTTAGACGGATTCTGATGATCGGTATTCAATTATTTATAAAGTATAGATTAGAAGAACGTGGGGTTTACTCGGAAATTTTGGGTTAGTCATAGCAGGAATTGGATAATCAATCGCAGTATAGGTAGATAGAGGTAAAGCAATTTGCAGGCATGATATGTAATGACAACGAGTTAATAAAATAATAATTTGAAGCAATGGGAAAATTGTGGGATAAGGGAAACAAAAGGCATCTGTTCTTGCTTAATTATGGATTTCCTTGGCCAATTTGGATAGGCTTTCTTTTAGACGTTAAATTGCTCATGGTGTTTTTTAATGTGTTTTTGTAGAAACCATGGAACAATTATTTACAATATATAAATGTTCACATTTAAGGACATCCAATTGAAAAACAAAAGTAAGAATATGGTGGCTATTGGGATTCAAGTTCCACTATTTTATACCATAAAGTGAGCCATTAACGTTTACTTTTGACTCACATCAATCGAATGATAAACAACCACTATCTATAGGTATGCAATCAAATATCCATATACTGGTCTAATATTTATAACGTTATAAAACTACCACTAAGCAATGATTGTTCGTGGCTTTCCGGCATTTGTTTCCTTCAAATCGTTTGTTAATGTAACACAGATTTAACAATTCATTGGTTTAACAATTCATCATACATATCTGACGTATCTCCTTGCATTATTTAGCAAAACATAAAAAATGATGACTTATTTTATTTAGCTACTTTATGTACAGATTTGTTTGTATTATTGATTTGTTTGTACAGGTTTGTAACTTGTCAACCGTTGCTGTGGGATGTCTTCGTGAAATTTTCAAGCGTAACGATCATTATATTATGTTTCGGCGTTTTTTTTTCTACTAGCTACTGCAGTACCTATTTTATGTCGCCAGAGTTCACCACCTGCCTACATCGATTCAGTCACAGTCAGTAAACTTTAATCCTATTACTGTTATTTATAAGTCATCACACTTCGGTTCTTAGTAGAGAAGCAGAAACCCAATCACTGCCACGTCATTGCCATTACAAACACCTAGCTACAAACTTTAAGAAACTTATTAATAAGTTTTTTTTATTCTCTCGTTATCTAATTCATAAATTGTTTTTTTTTTCCATACGTACTGTATTTTTGATTATTTCTGATTATTTTAAACGTCGTCAGTACATGCATACTATTCATACTAATCATTTTGATAAGCCATGCTATATATTCTAGTAGATAATGAATATCAACTTGGTAGAGAAACTAGGTCCGGCCCTAGCTTGTAAACTAGCTTCTAGCAAAAAAATTGATGCTTTTTTACATTATCCAAGTTCATATAAGCGCGTGTCTAGTTTTAAAACTTGGATATAAACGTGGACGAAACTAGTATAATATCATTCGAGCTTAAGAATAATAAATAGAGCATGAACAATTTTTCTGTTGTCGATAGGTTCGGTAACGGATCTAGTAAAATCGACAAAGGGCCAATCGCTCAAGGAGGAATGGATAGCGTACATCTGCAGGGAAATACTGCGCGGTCTCTCATACCTTCATCTGAACAAAGTCATACATCGTGATATCAAGGGACAGAACGTCCTCTTAACCGACAACGCCGAGGTCAAGCTAGTTGATTTCGGCGTCTCTGCTCAATTGGACCGGACGATCGGTCGCCGGAACACTTTTATCGGAACGCCGTATTGGATGGCCCCCGAAGTTATTGCGTGCGACGAGAACCCGGAAGCCACGTACGACAACAGAAGCGATCTCTGGTCGCTCGGCATCACCGCGCTCGAGATGGCCGAATCGCAGCCGCCGCTCTGCGAATTGCATCCGATGCGGGCGCTCTTCCTAATACCCAGGAATCCACCGCCGAGGCTCAAAAGCAAAAAGTGGAACAAAAAATTCCATGGTAATTATTTTTCTGATGCGTCAAATGTTGTGTATAACGCCAGGTTTTCAAACCTTTAACGCCAAACGCAAAAATGAAAGAGGAAGTCAAAAATGCCCATAATAATTGCTTTAGGCAAGGCATTTCTTCTGCTTCTCCTTTTTGAATTCTCCGTCTTCCACTCAATCTTCTTTTCTTTCTTCGTCTCCTTCGTGTGTTTCTTCAGTTCCTTCTTCTACATCTCTTTCTTCTTTTCCTTGTCATTCTTCTCCTTTTCAATTTCTTGTCCTTCTCCCTGTTCTTGTGTCCTTCTTCTCCTTGCTGTGTTTTTATCATTTTTCTTGTTGTCCTTCTTCCCCGTCTTGTTGCCATTCTTCTTCTCCTTCTTGTTGTCCTTGTCCTTCTTGCTGTCTTCCTTCTTGTTATCTTTTTCCTTTCTTCATCATCTTGTTGTCTTACTTCTTATCTTTCTTCTTGGTGTCCTCTTTCTTATTGTTATTTTTCATCTCCTTGTTATACTTCTTAGTTCTTACCCTTCTTATTATCCTTCTTCTTGTTCTCCTTGTCTGTATTCTCATCCTTCTCCAACTTGTTGTCCCTTTTTTCTTTCTTGTTGCGGTTGTTCTTCTCCTTCTTCTTGTTCTCCTTCTTGTTGTCCCTTTTCTTTGCCTGTTTCATATTGTCATACTTTTTCGCGTTCTCCTTCTTCTCGTGTTCTTGTCATTCTTCTCCTTAGGTTTGTCCATCTTAGTATCCTTCGTCTTCTTCTTGTTCTTCTTTTTCTCTTTCTTGTTGTCATTGTTCTCAATTTTGTTGCTTTTTGTTGCCTTCTTCGTGCTGTCCTTTTTTGCGTTCTTGTTTTCTTTCTCCATCTTATGATATCCTTCTTCCCATTCTTTGTGTTGTCCTTTTCCTTGTTATTCTACTTCTTGTACTTCTCCTTCTACATATCCTTTTTGCTATTCTTTTTGTTGCCGTTCTCCTTTTTATTGTCCTTCTTGTTGTACTTCTCCTTCTTTTCGTCCTTCTTATTTTCTTGTTCTTGTTGTCCGTCTTTTCCATTTGCTATCATTCTTCTCTTCTTGTTGTTGTTCTTCTTCTTGTTGTCATTATCCTTCTCCTCGTTGTCCCTTTCGTTTTTCTTCTTCATGTTGTGTTTCCTATTCGCCTTCTTCTTGTTGTCGTTCTTCTCCTTATGGTTGTCCTTTGTATCCTTTTTCTTCTTGTTGTCCTTCTTCGCCCTTGTTACCCTTCTTCTCCTTTTAGTTCTTCTTCTCCTTATTGTCATTGTTATCCCTCTTGTTGTCTTTTTTCTTTGCCTTCTTCATGTTGTCCTTCTTTCTCGTCATCTTTTTGTCCGTGTTCTCGTTTGTCTTGTTCTCCTTCTTATTTTAGTCCTTCTTCATCTCCTTCTAATTCTTTTTGTTGCTCTTCTCCTTCTTGTTGGCCTTCTCCTTATTGTTGTCCTTTTTCATCTCCTAGTTGTCGTCCTTCTTCTCCGTCTTTTTGTTCTCGTACTTTTTCTGGTTCTTCTTGTTGTCCTACTTCATGTCTTTCTTTATGTTATCCTTTTTGTTATCCTTCTTCCCCTTTTGGATGTTCTTCTTCTTCTCCTCCTTCCTCTTGTTGCCTCTCTGATCCTCCTTATCCTCCGTTATCCCCTTTCTTCTCCTTTCTCATAGTTTTTCTTTTTCGCCTTCTTTTCCTTCTTCTTGTTGTCCTATTTCTCCATTTTGTTACTCTTATTCCCGTTTTTGTTGTTCCTCCTATTCACCTTCTTCTTGTTGTCCTTCTTATTCCTTCTTGTTGTCCTTTTTCTTCTGTTTTCTCATGTTGTCTTTCTTTTTTGCATTCGTCTTGTTGTTCGTCTTCTCTTTTTTGTTATCCTTGTGCCTCTTCTTTTTCTTGTTCTTGTCCTTATTATACTATTATCTTGTTGTCCTTATTCTTCGCCTTTTCATGTTGTCTTTCTTTTTTGCCTTCTTCTTGTTATCCTTCTTCTCCTTCTTCTTGTTGTCCTTCTTGTTTTCCCTCTTCTTGCTGTACTTCTTCTTCTTATTCTCCTTCTGTTCATCCTTCTTATTTTCCATTTTCTTCTTCTCTTCTTGCTCTTCTTCCATTTCTGTTGTTTCTTCCTCTTCTGTTTTTCCCATTAATCTAGTTTTCGTTTCAACTAGACATCTATGAATGTGTTTTCTGACATTGTCAGGACCAAAAAAAAACTTCCCTCATGTTATTTATTGATGGTCTTGTCTCTTCTTATTAGGTTTTATCGAGACAGTATTAGTGAAAGATTATCACGATAGACCTTATACTGACCAGCTCTTGAAGCATCCTTTCATAAGGGACCAACCAACGGAAAGGCAAGTGCGCATACAGCTCAAGGATCACATCGACAGGTGCAAGAAGAGGAAACAGGAGAAGGAACGGGAAGATTACAGGTATGTTCCTAATTTAGGAAACAAAACATCAACATAAAAATTTCATGGCATTACTTTAAATTGGTTAAAATCGACATGTTTGCGTATGGGATGAAATTTAATAAATCATGTTCGATTATTGGTTTAGGTATTCGGGATCGGAAAATGAAGAGGAAGAACCTGCATTGCCCGGAGAGCCTAGTAGTATTGTCCAAGCACCTGGTGACACACTTAGGAGAAACTTCCAGAAAATCCAGGAGGGTGGAACACCTGTTGAACCACCACCAAGGTACGTCCAAAAACATTCAAAACCAAAACTGATAATAAATAATTACCTGTAATAAATTTCTTTCACCTACCAATTACAAGCTACAAAAACTAACAAGAAAAATTTCGTTCACCTTTCTAATGAGTTCTTCACATTTAGGAATGCTAGAAATAAAGAAAGGGAAGAAATTCCAGAACCAGGTCCGCCCGCCAGACCACCTATACCTCAAAGGGTTATCGTAGTTCCAGACCCACCTGCTCCAAGACGGTAAGCATGCCTCTGTAACTTTATCAGAAATAGGGCTTTAATTTTATGTGGTAGTAGATCTGGATAATTGCATAAATGTGTTGTAATTTTTTATATCGTACCAGTTTTGAGTAATGAAATAACGCCCCAAACTCAAACAGGTGAAGGAATTTTCGTTACATTTTTAACTGTAGAATTTATATTTATGTGGTGCTAATCTATGTCCATTTTTTTTAAAATTAACATGGCTTGACCTGTCATGTCAATATATATTTTTTCTTAATCTATCGTCTAATAATTATATCTATCTAATATAACTTAAAATTTCTATTTTCAGACCACTGCCGCCCCCACCAGAAAATGCCACTCCAAGATCTCAACCGCAACGTAACTCAAACTCACAACACATATTCAAACCTATGGTATATATTAGTTGCTCTTTTCGATAAAACTTAACTCTAAAATTCTTAAAACAAAAAAATTAAAAATAACTGATGTATCTTCTTTGAATTAAACATAAAGAAAACAAAAACTAAACAAAAACAAAAACTAACTAAACATTAAAATGAATTAGTTCTTGTACACTTTTCTCGCCGCTTCTTCATATTATTCATATTAATTTAATTTTGTTTGTGACGCATTAGTCGCTTCTGATCTAATTTCTCGATTCTATTTATTTCATGTCGATGTTTCACGTTTTCACACTCAGGTGCCGCCACGTAAGATGGAGGTACGTATTTTTCACACTTCTAGACAACCTTTTATTTATTTTATATTTTTATTTAATTTTAAATCGCTTTTATTTCCTCATTTCATTCTGCTAAACATACTTCCTCTTAACCAAACTTCTAATTCCGTCACGGTTTTGCAGGAATTCGACGAGATGGCAGCCGAATTGAATAAATTGGCTGATCAGCAGGCGCAGCCCGAGGCCCCGCCTAGGAATAACCGCAACAACAGCAAACAGGCGCAATCTGCCGCCAACAATAACGTTGCCGCGCCTTCTTCTGGCAATAATCACATTTCCGGTAGCAAAGTGAATAGTAGTATAATTACGGAAGGACACAGCAGTGATAGTGAATCGGAACCGGAGGATAATGGTCCTATTCGAAACGACGGTACCCTCCTAGCTAGCGACCCGCCCAAACCTCTGTAAGTAAAAAATTGTTTTTACAGAAAATTCTTAAATAAAATGTTAAATTTTTTACTACATTTCAAACAGGTTTTTATTAAATCATTTTGCAACCATCATTTTGATAATAATTTTTTACGTAGTGTTACTTTTTAATTGTCCATAAAATGTATTTTTTTAATTACTATATAAATGTTTTAGCACATAATACATCATACAGTCCAAAACATTTAAGTTTGTAACATCTTATTTTACCAACAAGAGATAAATAGCTATCTAGTTACTGAACCCCTATCTCCTGGTTGGTGTTATGATCAACTTTTTTCCATTGCACCAACCGCACATGTCATTATCTATAGGATAAAACTCTAGGACGGTTGTTTTTAACCTCAAAAATGTTATTTAATATTTTTTAAAATTGTGTAACTCTGTGTTACTCTGATCATATAACATTTAAAAAAAGAAAAGGAAATTAGAAGAAATCATCCTAATACTCGCAGTATAATCCAAGAATGTTTTTTTTTAAGAGAAAATGGAAAATAACTCGCATCAAATGCAAATCCCATTGCACAAAAACTTTTACAAATGTTCAATTTTGAATTTTTTCAACTTGCAAAATCATTTCACCTTGCTTATATAAAATGTATTAGGCGTAACCGTAGTATAACTTGAACATCTTTTTTTTATATAAAACTTGTCTAAAACTTATGCATGAATTCATTGTAACTATCACTAATCTACACTTTTCAATAACCACCCCATTCCTTTCCTATTAATTTAACATAAATTTACGCATTTAAATATATTATTTCGTTATATTTCATAATTTATTTCACCCGAATAATCATTTATCGTTATCATTTTTGTTTCTATTTGTTTTGTTTTGTTGTTTTCTTTTTATTTTTACTCCTTCAGTCCCGAATTCTCTTACAGGGCCGGCTTATCGAACGAAGGCACGTCCAGCGGCTCTAGTCCAGGGGCGACAAGTTCAGGCGGGGCCCCCAACAGACCCCTACCGCCGACACCGGACGACGACGAATCTCAGGGTGACCGAACGCTCGTCGTGCGACCCAAGGTAAGTCTAGCTAAAAAATCACATGTTAGACAGCTTAGATCTCGATACATAACCTCACATTCTCCGTTTTTTATTTTATCAAACTTCTTGTATCACACTCTTGATCTATTTTTATTTACCCTCATCTCATCCCTTTCACCCGCAAAAACCAAAAAAACAAAATCGTACAGCAGTCGACAGTCGCCAGTCAGTCATCATCATCATCGGAAAAGGTTAAAGAGGATATCGATGAGGCCACGCTACTTAAAGATTGGGATTTTGCTCGTTTTTTCCCATCAAAATTTCAAGAATCATCTTCATCGTCTAGTAGTTCCGCTAATGATTTGAATAAAAAACAGGAAAATCGGAAAGCCGAGGTACTGTCAAAACCTGCAAAACCGGCGTCCCACAGGAGAATTGAGAGCGACTCGGAGATTTCCAATCCGTTTATCCGAGGTTTCCGGAGGGAAAATTCAGATTTCTTCCCGTTAAGCAGTCGTCACTCCGCAATAATTGTAGAAAGATCAAACCCAATCCGCTCGAGTGGGATTTTTAATATGCGTAGAGGTTCAGAAGCGGGATTGAGCAAGAAATCATCCGGGGAACCCGTTTTAACGGATTTCATCAAACGGACGGAGTCTCCGAAAAGTGCTGTTAAAGGTATTGCTGTTCTGCGCGATAATAGTTTGATGAGGCCTCGACGTGAGAAAACCGAGTCCGATATCACGCTGAGGTACAGCGAGGCCAGAAAATCGTTGCGAGAGAATTTGGAGGCACATCGGAGGCATATCGAGAGGCAGTTCTCGAAGGAGGCCGATAATATGAGGAGACGTAACTCAAGGCAAATGGATTCGGTTGTGCTGTCCACTGCGACTAACTCAATCGATGGGGAAGAGTTTTTCCTGCAGCAGGTAATTTTTTGTTTGATTTCTTCACTTTTTTCCCAGGTTTTTTGTTTTGTTTTTTGACGGTTACTAATTTGGTGGTTAGAAATAGCAGGGGTTCCGTTATTTAATTAATTAGTCTATTAGTTACAAAATGGAAATTGTTCTTACACAATTCTAATGTTTAGATAAATATTTGACTTGTATTTTGGTGATGGTTAGATTTGTTCTGCATTTATTAGATATTATTCAAACGATAACGAATAGTTTAGCTAATATGCAGGTGTTTTAGAAGGATAGGGTATTTAGGAAGGTTTCTTGTTCAAATAATAATAATTGATAGTTTATCTAAATCTTTATTTAGTACCTATGTTCTTCTGCTAGAATTTCATATCGCAATAAAATATCATAATCACAATTGAAGAGCTTTTTGTTTTTATAATAGCGGAGACTTGAATTTAAGCAGTAACATATAGGACTTCTGACCTAGAGCAGTTACGAACACAGGTCGATGCATAATAAAATAAATGTTCATACCAAAACTCGAAAAACACAAACTTTGGAGTAAACTCGCTAATTATGATTTTCTGACCGTGAGTTACCTTCTATTTTTTCTATTGTTCAATCCTCAAATGTGTTTTTTCTGTTTTGTTATAGTGTTAGGCTTGATAATGCTGTTTTTAGGCGAAACTAGTTACAACTGTAATAAACCTAATATTCCAAAAAGAAATAATAAAGTTGCTGTGTCTTGTCATATAAGGCATATCATATAATACAAATTACAACTCCTGTATATTTAGAACTATTTCTCGTAAGTTTATTAGAGAACAACATATTGTGTCAATTGACATATTGACATATTGTGTCAATTTTTGTGCACACTAAATAGCAATACTAATATGCTGTATAAAATAGTCCATTTTAGAACCAAGCCACATAAAATTTTATAAGATTGTAAGAAGAGATAATTGAAATTGTTTCAGTATCACAAATATTCAGTGTTGCGTTATAGACAAATGCCAACCCATACTTGTGTTGTGTTTTTCCCTATTTTCCAGCCTTAAAAAATAATTGATCATTCCTTTTAAAACATTTGCATAAGTACATAGTAAACATTTTATTATAGAACATGAACATGATTATATCTAAACTTACAGTCATTTTTGTACGATTATATATCAACGTGCGATCAATTTGATGTAGTTTACCATTAATCACATTCATATTATTTCGAAAATTATTGTTCAAAACTGCAGTGTTCATTTTTTATTTCTGTTATCAT
Organism: Melinopterus prodromus; assembly: GCA_964023965.1. Taxonomy (NCBI): domain Eukaryota; kingdom Metazoa; phylum Arthropoda; class Insecta; order Coleoptera; family Scarabaeidae; genus Melinopterus; species Melinopterus prodromus. The sequence continues at coordinate 65,878,341 of OZ030393.1, forward strand.
CTTACAAAATAAATGTGTTCTTATATTATTGTAAATTATTATACAGATTGTTATTGAAACTCATTTTATTGTATCACCATTATCACATGTTTTTGTTATATATAAATATTTAATAAAACCATCCGCATGATGTATAAATTTAGAATTAGATAGGCTCAAATTAACAAACTATTCAAACCGATATGTAATTGATTTCTTTACTGTAACGAGCATCTACAATATTAAGGTGTGCATCTATCATCTCTTTTGTTTTCTCTAACAAAATACTAAAGTGTGTGCTGCTTAACTAACAAAAAGCTCAACCTCTCCTAACCTAATCTAAAAAAAAACACGTTCGACTCAAGATGGGATTCTTTTGTTGTCGACGCATCGGAGTAGCCATCTGTGGGCCCCCTTCTTCGTAGAGACGGGGAATGCGTTTGTCTCGGTCACCAGCATGCCTAAATTAGAGAACCTGCGAGCATGAAGAAATTGTGAGATGACTGGCTGCGACTGACTGCTGCCACTTAGGCAAAACCGAGTTTGAGTATTAAAAAGATTTATTACCGAATTTTACGTAGTTCCTTTTGTGTTGTTGTTATTCTAGTGGTTTTCAAACTTTCTCCTTTTTTGAACTTGTTGCTACTGTTTTGCTTTTCTACACATTCTCGTACTTCAATATTGAATCTTTCGTAAATATTGACGTAAAGAACTCAAACGATATTGAAGTATGACATCATTATGGTAAACATATGCATGTTTTTATAGTTGATAGTAATTAATTAGTATTGAATACAGAGAAAAAGAAACATACAGTTGATTTGTTAAATGAGAATCTGTGCGTCAAGTTCTTGATTGAGCTTATGTTTAAAGTTTGTTTCTGTTGCGATAAGTTTTTAAAATGAATGGCGTAAAGCTCTCTTCTTAACCTATAAACTGTGGCATGTATATTTTTACCATTAGTACATACACTCCTGTTTTATTTTTGTGTGAGCTAATTAATGGACTAATAAGTTTTTACTGTGTTGCTTCGTGTTTTTTTTCTTTAACATTGCCATGACATCAGCGTTTGCAATATTCCACAATTTGTTCCGTTATTATACCATATAAACCCTCTGTCAATCTTTATATATCATTTTCCAATCTAGTTTGTGCTAAATCAGAAAATTATAACTGTATAGTTAGTATTCTGCATTTACTAAGTGATATTGACGTTTATTCTCTGTTTTTAGAATGGTGGTCGCAGTAGTGATCACTCTAGATCGAGTAACGTTTTACCAGATTTGTTGAACCAAACAAATGACAGCCCGGGAACGCCTTCTTCAAGGGACAAGTCGCAAAGCGAAGAGGTATTGTTCTTGTTCTTATCTTCGTACTTTTATTTTAACTTTTTAATGCTTAAAACGATATCATTGAATATTATAATAAATAGAAAATACATTTTGGTTTTACTGATTATTGATTGTTTTCATAAAAGTAACAATTTATTGGTTTTATATGAAATAATTTGTTTTGACAAATATTACTGTTACAAGGAAATATGATAATAGTTGAACTGAATTTTTAAAATAAGTATGTGTCTGAATATAACTGACAGAAACCCAAAACGAAAAGATAACAAAACTAAATTAAACCTTTTATTACATTATACAAATTCATCAGAAAATGTGTTTTCTATCAATGTGTATGTACACAAGACAATCATAATTGCTAAAATTCAGTATTAATATTAAACAGAATTAACCAGCATTTGTCGTATTATTAATTCAATGTTTAATCTCCATCTTATTTTGTTTGCAAATTATTAACAAAAGGTACATATAATAAGCACGTGAATAAATTACACTGAGTAACATAATTATTGTGAATACAACAAATTTATGCTAAAAAGTTGCCATGTCATGTTTTTCAAGTGAATTGAGGACAAATTGAAACAAAGAATACAAACTTGTTAAAACCTGCTAATACACATATTACCTAAAACTTAAAAGAAAAAGTCACCTGTCACTGTCACAGGTAATGTTACATGATTTTTGGATTTATATTACTTATATAGAAGGTTGTGAACTGTAACTTTCAAACTTTACGGCTAACGAAAACAAATAATACATTTAAAAATCTGAATATACATAAATTTAGAAATTTGTGAAGATTTTTTGTTCAAAATATTTTATAATAGGCAACTTTTGAGCATGTGTTTGACTCAACATGAGAAAATCACTATCGCAATTGTCTACTCAGATTTTATTATCATGAAAAAAAGGTATAAAAATGTTATCCAGTGTTATTCATGTGTTTGATTTGTCGTTTTTTTGTGCTTGACAATGTGCTGTCGACCGTTCATCATGTCTACCGTATTGTATCGTAATTATTGTACATCGTCAATGTCAATGTGTTCTATCACTAATGTGTTATGTCTTTCTCTTTGGTTTTTGCCTAACTGAGTGACGACGGTATCTCACCAATGTTTATTGACAGTAAGTATGCCACCCTAAGTATTGTTATGACGTTTGTTAATCTCTTTTGTATTTACCTCTATTATTCCTGTATTATCAACTAATAAGTAAATTGTCGATGTTGTTATTTATACTCATTTTCGACCAGTCTCATCATCATTATTAGTCTCATTATTAACACTCACCAACATAATAATTTTATTGTTTTTAGATATCGTACTTTTTTTTAGTTTGTTTAGTTGGTTGTGTTACACATTTTTATTTTGGTTTGGGGAAAACTAATGGGAAAGACTAATGGTTTACAGTTACCGATAAGTTTAGTTTATAGTCCGTAGTTTACTAACCAGGGGTTTGATTTTGGATCGTATTATGTATTTTTTTGTTTTGTGTTGTATTGTAATTAGTTATGATTTAGTATCTATTCATCTACTTATTTGTATGTGGAATCACATTAGTTCACTAAAAGTCCTTCTGAAGAATGTGACACTACAGTGTCTTTCCCCCTTAATATTGATAATCTTAGCCAATAAAACTGTTTCTCATAATTTTTTATAGAAATGAAAGACATTAATACTAATGATACTATATGATACGTCACCCAGTATATTAAAATTAAATAAATTTGCATTATGAATATATAAATAACAGCTTACTGTGATAATCATATAATCACATATAGCACTACTGTATAAATATTTACAAAACATAGAAACACTGTTTATTTTTACCTTTTGGTGTGTTTTTATGACAAAAATCGAATAATTGATTTGTTTATCATGCTATCTATATCTGAGTTACAAAAGTCTCCATTTCATCGACTATAAATTATTATAACTGAAAATGTAAACAACGTAGTAAAAGTTTTAACTTTTACTTCCTTTTGCTTCCTCGGTAAGCTTAAAATTCATATCACATGTTTGAACATCATTGAACCATTAAATCAATCAACGAAAGCAATCGTTAATTTATTTATAAAGCATTTCTAACCGCAACAGGCAAAGAATTTGTCAACTGTACCCTATCTCGTATGATTGCATGCTGTTGGAACGTTGCCCAAGAAAAAAGTTGCAGTATTTTTAGCACCCGAGTTTGTTTGTGCGCTTGTTTACTATGGCAATGTCGAATTGGCTCTGTACGGCATTCTTTTTCAACAAACCTTCCAATTTAACCATTTGCGGTGTACACTTGCAGCTGTCGTTTAACCCTAATAGTACAGTCTTCGTAGAATTGTTTTTGACCTAATCGGTTATTATTAACGTATTTATGAATGTGTTTTTTCTTGCAGTACCGTCAAGCTATTTCAATGACACCGAATAAAACACCAATTAATGTTCACGCTCTTGCCTTGCAACAGAAGCAGAGGTCTTTCCTTACGTTTGGTTTTGGGGCTACGCCTGGACAGTCACGACGCGAGTCACATGTGAACGTGAACGTTACTCCTACGTCTCACGATGTGTCTTCGGATACGCCTGAGATTCGGAAGTACAAGAAGAGGTTTAATAGTGAAATACTTTGCGCCGCACTTTGGGGTAAGTGTTTAAAAACTCACTTTTTGTGATTGCATCACAAATAGAAAACTTACCATCAATAGAATAACACAATAAACAAAGAAAATAAAATTTCAACTCCACAGACTATAGAAGTTATCAATTTTAAGTTTGTTTGGGTAGCATTAAAAACAATTGGGTATTCTGCTATGCATGCGCTATGGAGGTTTTGGAAGGGCAACACCCCCATAGCGTAAGGGGAAGAGAAAGTATAAGTGCTTTATGCACATATTTTGGTACCGCACGAACAAACCTATTATTAAAATTTTTCCTCCGTATATTTTTGCATTTGAACAACTGTAAGACACTATAAGTTTTGAGTTATTTGTTTAAAGAATGATCCACACTGTATAATTTATAGGCCTATAAAAGTATTCAAATGTATTTGTTTACTTTTCTGTCTTAATATTACTGTTAATATTACTCGAAAGCAGTTTTCTGCCAATTTATTATTATTTTTCCATATTTTTAGGCGTAAATTTGTTAATTGGAACTGAGCACGGCCTCATGCTGTTAGATCGCAGCGGCCAAGGAAAAGTCTACCAATTAATATCCAGGAGGCGATTCCAACAAATGGAAGTCCTCGAAGGACAAAATATACTCGTCACAATTTCCGGCAAGAAGAATCGCGTCCGAGTATATTACCTGAGCTGGTTGAAGGGGAAAATCCTACGCACAGATGGCTTAGTCGAGGTAAACATAAATTCTAAATCTACCAACCTGTAAAAAAATTTCTTCAAATTAAATTTTTTGTTTATTTAATAATTTAGCAGGTGGAACGGAGGAACGGCTGGATAAACGTCGGTGACCTTCAGGGCGCCGTGCATTTTAAAATCGTCAAGTACGAGAGGATCAAGTTCTTGGTGATTGCCCTCAAGGACAGCATCGAGATTTACGCTTGGGCGCCAAAACCGTACCACAAGTTTATGGCGTTCAAATCTTTCGCCGAACTTAGCCATAGGCCTCTGCTCGTCGATTTGACGGTCGAGGAGGGCACCAGACTCAAGGTGATCTACGGCAGCGCAGACGGGTTCCATGCTGTCGACTTGGACTCTGCTAGCGTCTACGATATTTATATACCAAAACATGTAAGTAACAAAATTTTATTGTTTTAAGTACTAAGTGCTACGTAAACATAGTAGAATCGAGAATACTAGAATGTTAGAACTTTAGAAATTACCATTTATTTATTCATGAATGACACCTGTCACAGAAAAAGTATTGATAAATTTTCTTCCTATAAAATAAAAATATTGAAATTACACTATAGTATGGTAACCGATAAAAAATATTTAAATTCTTCATATTGGCGTCATATGACTTTTACACACTTTAAAATGTCACAGCCGTCACAGTACAACTACTGCATTTTTATAGCTCATATGGAAAAATATTTTACTGTAAAGAACAAAAAGTTAAAAAAATAGTTTAAATTTTCTAGAAAAAGATTCTAGTAAAGATATAAACATCGCAAATTCACCCACTGTCTAAATTCCAAAATATTTCTGGTTAGTTTGTTCAAAGAAGAAATGTACAATATTGAACTGTATCAGGACATCCGGTTTGTTGATTTGACATTACACTTATCAACCCACAGTTGTTTCTTATTCTACCAATGTTCTAACAGTCGGAATACAAACTCAAGCCTCGTTTACATCCACTGAACTTAACTTAACGTACGAAAAGTTAAGCATTAGAGATAGTTGAACTTCATTGAATTATATGTGTTCGTTTACATTCACTTGACGTAGAGAAACTTAACGTAACCTACGGATTTGTTCACTCAACTTCAACTTAACAGAATCTGTGCACTAAGTGCACCAATCACAACCTCTCGATTTTGACTATTTGGATGATGCCGACAGCGAGTGACAGTAACATAACCTAAAAATTAACTCGTGCACCTTGTAGTTTTGCAATGTTTTTAGCTTGATTAACGAATTACTAACACGTATGATCCAACTTTTTTTTCCAGAGATATTAATTATCCTTCAGTAGTTTTGGTGCATTTCCGCAAAGACAATTTTTTACCTTCGAAAGGACATATCTCGGAAATAGTCAAGTTTTAATTGCATGATGCTATTAATTTCTCATTTTTAGATTTCTTTGTAAATGTAACTATGTAAATAAAACCACCCAGCACTGTAGTTGTTAAGATTATTTACTACATATTTAAACAATTAAAATTTACATTCAAGGCTTATAATCGGAAAAAAAAGACAATAATTTGTTTTTAATTCCAGATTCAAGGTGCTATAGCTCCGCACTGCATAGTAACACTACCGAATAGTAACGGAATGCAGCTCCTGTTGTGCTACGACAACGAAGGTGTGTACGTGAGTACGTACAGTCGCCTTTCGAAAACCTCCCTCTTACAGGTACGTAAAACCTAACCTCACAATCTTTAAATTTCTAACTGCTGTCGATCAATTTCCAGTGGGGTGAAATGCCGACGTCGGTGGCATACATTGGAACTGGTCAGATAATGGGATGGGGCAATAAAGCGATAGAAATAAGATCGGTGGAATCCGGCCATCTAGACGGCGTCTTCATGCACAAGAAGGCGCAGCGGCTCAAGTTCCTCTGCGAGCGGAACGACAAGGTGTTCTTCTCGAGCGCCAAGAGCGGCTCCTCCTGCCAAATCTATTTTATGACACTTAACAAACCCGGAATGGCAAACTGGTAACATTATCTTATTATCTTAATAATCTGTTTATACATGTGTTGTTTGTATATTTGTTGTAGGTAGACTCCTTTTATTATTATTATTATTATATTTTATTAAGTATCTATGAATTCCGTGCGTGGATTTTTGTATTTTTCTAGTGAAAAAAGAAAATCGTTGATTTGAACTACAATATTTTGTAACCTTGCAACGTAACTTACTATCTAAGCTTTCTGTCTTTCTTTCCTGTTTTTCTTCTTTTTTTAAGTATTTCTTTTTGTTTTGATCTGAGTGAAATCGATAGAACTGTCGATTGTTTGAATCATGCAAGATAAAGGAGATACATATTATTATTATTAATTGTAAAAGTTTATTGGACATCTTATAAAAATAAATAAAAAATCAATTTCACTCATTCGTCTTTTTGTTTTGTATTTTTTTTTTCAGTTTCTTTTCATCTTCTTTCTAATATGCACAATCCATATTGAAAATAGAATATATTCTTGAAAGTAATAAAAAAAGAGTAACTTTTCTACCGTATCTGGCGGAAAATAGTGCACTGATGGAAAATATTGTTATTAACTTTTCAGTGCAAATAAACCTTTCGAACTCTTGACTTTAGCGGCTTTGCTTAGCTTAATATGATATAAAATATCAACCAGTATTCACGGCTACACGGTTTGTAGTGAATTTGTAGTGAAATTAATGTAGTTTTAACACAATCCTAGCCTTTTTTTAACTAACAAAAAGTGGGTTTTACGTAAAGTAGGAAAATTTGGCCGTTGTTCTGCATGCTCTAGCGGGCAAACAGTTGAACCAAAAATGCGTTTCAGAGATACCCTTATAGGAAATTTAATGTACTTTATTTTTGTATAGGATGGTCTACTATGAAAATTACATGACTTTGTTGCTAAAACCCGAAAAAAGGTCTTAAATTTTCAGGTTTTTTGTAGCGATTTTTGTTGTTTGGCCACGTTCGAGGCAAGTAGGAAAGTTAAAATTCGGATTCAACATCCTAAAACACCTTCTAAACCTAAAATGCAAAAAATAGAATGTAATTATCACATTCTAATTTTTGCATTTTAGGTTTAAGACAATCCAGAAGCTTTCATGATTTCCTGAAAAGTCAATAATAAAAATTTTTCCCATTAATGTCAAATTTTCTGCTGGATACTGTAAATTCCACATTTTTATTAAATGGTTTGGCCAAAATCCTGTCAACATCCTGTCGACATGAAAGTCATATAAACGCAATTACAATTTATATATTGAGTATATAAATTTGCTAATTTTAATTAACATCTTGTTTTGAAACATTGCTTTCGAGCAGTTTGCACAAATGAAACACACTGTACCTATAACTAAGAGTTTACCAAGTTTACCCTTAAAAGTTATATTTGTTTTACTCTTGTAAACTTATCAGGATATGAGTTGACAGTCCTTCAGCACAGTCCTTTTTTGTGCACTCTGAATAACTTATACAGGCTGATCTATTAGCTCATTAACTGACTTTGGCAGATGAAAGTGATTGCATTTATACCAGTTGCAAACCTGTCCTAAAATAAAAAAATACACAGATTTTACCTAATACATATTCCAAAATCTAATATGGCGTGAATAAAACCCAAGCTTTTCAGCTGTCAAAGTTTGTCAACATGCTAATAAAGTCCGGGCCACACTAAGGCCTAACGTTTAATGCCCAACGCGTAATGTTCAAATTAGTGCGTTAAAATGGAGTGCGATCACAACTTAACGCAATCAGCCAATCAGAAACGCGGAAAAAGATGACGCGTTAGTTAACACATAGTGTAGCCCGGACATAAGAATAAAAATTTTTACTGATACTCAATTTCCAAAATGGATTATGTATTTTGCGAACTCTAAAGGTGCGTTTTGATCAAAGTATGGGTGAAGTAGCAATAGAAAATTTGCATCCGTCAAATTTGTTTTGTAAGAATAGTGATGATGCAACTTTGTCTGCCCAATTTTAACATTTATTTTTGGTTTTTGTACTTTCTTTGGTTGCTAAATATGATTTTTGCAATTAGCTCAGTAATCTTAAACTAAAACAAGTTATTTTTAGCTTTAGTCTACAACTGTTGTAAGCGAGAAACGAGGCGTTTTGCAGAATAATCAGTCTGCGTGAAAGAAAAAAGGTTGTCAGCTCAAAAATGTCTGAGATACGCGAACGAAGAGAGATTTTATCATTTCCTTTTATTGCTAAATTTTCTGTCTTTTCCGTTTGGAGGTAAGGTATAAACATTGGTCTTTTTAGCAACATTCCAAGTGGATCTTTCAAGCTACCTTTAAATAAAATACGCTATTTGTGTGATTTTGTGTCTGATCGATTGTATTGAGGAAGCATATTATTTAAGCAATGTTAAAATTCTTTATTCAAACTAGTCTCGAATTATACATTTCTTGTGGAAACCTAGTCGTGAAAAACTTTTTTCATTTATATTGAAATACTGTAGTTCAAATCCTTTTATAATTATATTATACAAAAAAAATACGCTTTATTACGGTAAACATCGCTTACTTTGAAATAGTATAATCAAAATTAATAAAAATGAAACAGCAATAATACCTATTTTTGTCTTTTACCGTATACTATGTGTTATTTATAAAAATATGTACCGGATGTATAATTAGAGTAGCAAAAATTGTTATACCGAACGTTATACATTTCGTATTTTATTTTTTGCAGTTACTAAACTTTTTCTCTTTGTTTGAGAAGATTTTAGTTTCGTTTCGCGACTAATAGTTCTGTAGTGATATACAGTACGTATTAATTATGTGTTGCATTTATTAAATATCTACATAAATATATAGAGTTGGTGCCAACCAGTTTGTTAGAAAATATGACGATGCTCACTCTAAAAGAATCGTGAAGTGAAGAATAAAACAAAATTCTAGATTGTTAAGCGTGTATCATATTGGATCATGTGTATTATATTCAAGGAAAAAAAAGTAAAAAACTAACCTGAAAGTTGAAAGTTTTGTAAATATTGAGGCGGAGATCGTACAATCGTACGTAGGCTTAGGTGCACATTATGGATAACCTTTTACCTATTTGTATTTTCCCCGAAGTATGCACAGGAAATAAAAATTGTGGAAAAAAGTTGATAATATAGGTACCTACAGTTTTGTACTAAAAAAAAAAATAACAATTAGGATTCAATACCATTAACGTCGCTATTATTCTACCCGGTTACTGTCTAGTATTTTTATTTAATCTGTGCAATGAAGACTGGTTTATATATTTAAAAACTACTATTTACTAATATTTCTTTCAAGGTCTCTAGAATATTTGGCATGTGATTTAACTCCATGCGAATGATTGCGATGCATAAGTGTAATAGATTTTTGTTTCTTTTTTTATAGATATCTATAAATATAACTGCAATTTCTGTACTATTCTGTACTCCTTAGAGTTTTTTCCCAAAGAATTGGATGTGTGATTTTTATCTTTTGTTAATTTTGCAGAACTATGCCCATTTATTATTTGTAACCTTTGTAATTTTATTGTATTATTACATATTATACCATTTATTGTTTCTTCAGATAAATATAAGAGTTCTACTGGTTTCTGGTTTTTATTATTGCTATACCATTATTCTGTCTGTGTAAGCAGTGGTTTATTAAGTTCTCTTGAATCACATACCAGCAATCCATCAAAACATACATTTTTAATATTAAGGTAAGTGAAATAATCATCCCATTAGGATTAATTGATCAAATTGTTAAGTAACAAATATTATAAGTGGCAAGTAAGACTGTTTAGAAAATGTTGCACGACTTCATTGAGTAAACTTTTACAAGTGGCAAAATACTGATGAGAAAAATTTCACATGACTTCATTTGATAAAATCACAAACATTTTACATGTGATAAATTAATTTCCGAGTGGAAACCGCTTTGAAGCGTCGACGTTTTTTTTTTTTTTTTTAGATGATCATCTTAGCGCTTGGTTTGATAACTTAGTCCTGAAGATGCCTCTTGCAACAGAGCGCGAAATGTCGATTGCTTCGAAGTCGTCAACGCGGTTTCCACCCGGAAATCAATATATCATTAGAAACATAATTAAAATTGGACGGCGGAAGTCTACAATCTAGATATATGTTACATGTGGCAACTGCATAAAATGTTACGTGCAAATGATTACTATATTTTGTTTACTTATTTAACTGTATTTACAGGAACTGTAAATCTAAACTGTTTAAATATAGGATCTACTGTTGTAATACTCGTCTCTTTTTGTCTATTCACAAGATTTGTAAATAACCAGAGAGATGTTAAATACATGGAGGGAGCATTGCATTCAGAATTTGAGGTAGAAGAATGCAGAGATATCTTCTATCCTTTAGTCAAACTAGTTTTTAATGCGCGTGCGCCTGGATGGCTACGTCGCGTTTTTCGGAAACCTATTGATATATAACAAATTAGTTCAATTGATTGTCATTGTAAAATGATAACACATACAAATGCTTCTCCTTTTACAAACATAGCAATACTGCTTGCTGGACATTTTTCAAAATCGCTCTGTCTAAAATACTGTTACCAAAACACTTCGTCAACAAACCACAACAAACATAACAGAATAAATGGCGGCTCACACGCTTATAATAGAATAGAATAATACTAGAATTTCTATTCGTTGAGCGCATGCGCACTAAAACCAAGTTTGACCTAAGGATAGAACATACATTACTTAATAGGAGGAAAAAGAATAGGTCTGTACTCAATGTTTTGTATAAGCGAGATACGGGAAAGCTCCCTCCATGTATTTAACATCTCTCTGTAAATAACTGCAATAAACGTGAAAAAATAGAATATATCGTTAAAGATGTAGGTTGGCAAACATGATATTTGACGTCTGTCATTGAGGTTAGAGTACCCTAATTACAGGTTTCTTTTTTAAAAACAGGCATTGATATTGACATAAATAAAACGAAAGAATTCATTATAAATACATTTTATTGCTCATTCCTAGGCATGCAAAAAAACTTATAACTAAAAACACATTACCTAAATAAACTGTGAGCACACACTGTTATATGGGCCTTGGGTATCACCTGCTGAAACTTAAAATCACTGGCTTCATTAATAAACAATACAATTTGCAATAGGTGAATATAATACATGTTTATTTTTGTGTCTTTTCCCTTTGCCTTTAGTCCCAGCACAGAGCAAGTTTTAATAGATTTTTTTTTGCTTCACGTGAAAGAACTAGAGGAAGGTAAAATGGAACGATACATTTTTTATTTGATACTCAACCGTTCATTACGATGTGTCGATCAGAAATCACTCGGTACGACTGAAAACAAACCACACTGTACAGTTTAAGGGAATCCCAACGTTTTTGTTATTTATTAAAAGAAATCTCACTTTATCGGTTTATTTTGATGCAAAAAAGGATTAGCAAAAAGTAGGATTTCTTTTAAATACTAAACTGGAGTTTACCCCACCTTTTTAAGTAATTCGCCGAGGCAAAGTCGAAAGCTGGAGGCCGAATGCCGTTTCTCCAAGCGGCAGACAGAGAATGCTGACAGCCCTGTAAAAATTTAAAACGATAACTAGCATGTGTCACAGTTTCAAATACAATCTAAAAACTAATTGAATGATTCGCAAGGAATGAGCATTATTAATTCAACAAAAACGATAGTATATACAAAAAGTAACAAAATACAGACATTTTAACTTATTTATCGTCCCTTTTCACTTCTCCTGGTCTTGCTCCTGCCACGAAGACTTGGCGTTATCGCTGCATGTCGAACAGAACTCCAAGGACACTCTATGCTTTGAAACGTGAAGACAAACTCCTGCGTTATTATCCAAGTCAGAATTGACAGTATAATTGTGTTCTTCCATCATATTGAAGTGTTTGTTGTCGCCTTCTACGTCTAAACTGGGGAACATCAGGTCAGAATCTGTGTAGCCATCGTCAAGGTCGAGCGATAACCCAGCAGAAAACATGACATCATTCCATATACATGAATCCATGGGCGCTGGCTTTGAAACATTACTCGTGAAAGCAGGCTTACCCATTGATGTTGTAGCAGACATACCTGTATTTGTATTTATCGATCGTAAGATTTTCGTGATGTCGGTACTGTTGGCCAAAACGCTCCTCAGGTACGAAACCTGTTTCGTCAAGTCGTTCACTAACTGCATTTGGTCGGTTAATGCCGATCGTAACCGTTTGTTGTCGGTGTTCAATTTCCTGCAATTACCCTCCAAGCTTTGTAAATACATCTTTTTCTTACGTCTGTTTTCCCGCGCCATTACGGCGTTTTTTGAGTAACTCGTCGATTTCCTCTTTCGGCTACTATAAATCGACATATTTTCGTCTGGTGTACTCACTGCGTCGTTATAATAACTCTGTTTGGAATCAGAATCGGTGGATTCTTCAGATTCAGACATAACGCTGTTAACGTATTCGCTACGTTGTCTTGACATCATTCTAGAATCTAGACTTTCTTCGAAAATTATAGCTTACAAAGAATAACAAACACGATCTTCCACGAAGGGTGCAAAACCGCTGGTGGAAAATTACGATGCAACGCTATTTTTAGACTTAAAACGCTCAAAAACAGAAGAAAATGTCGGACGTCGCAAATACGCGGAACTGTGACAGAAGGAAATTGCGTAATGCACTTATTGGTTGATTCTCTGCGCATGTCCAGCACCCAAGCCATAAACTTCCGCTTTGAGCAGATAATGAAGATGCAGTTGGTAACCATGTTTAATACTATGGCATACTTCGTGCCAGAATATTATAGCGGGTAATACGATTTTCACCTCGTTGCAGTTTCATAGACGAAAATATATAAATTATAATTCACAAACCGCCAGTTTTTTTTAATACTTTTGAATACATATTCGTTCTAAAGAAGGGAAAAAGTGTGTTTCTTTAAAAACAGGGAATTTGGTGTGGCTTTTGAGGTAATTGTCAACAATCTGGGGGAATATTTATTTTATTAGACACCACCTGCATGCCTAACTTCTCTTTGCCAGAGATCCTATGTCATGTGTCACAACATCAAGACGTTTTTAATTATTTCTACATATTTAATATGTTCAGTTTGCATTATACAGTACAGTTTCGTTATTATAATTGTGTGTACGTTTGTCAGTTACCTTATGTTTATATGCAAAAGATAATAATAGATCCTTATAAAGATGTGGGTAAAATAAGCAAACGGTACATACAAAATACTTTTATTTGACTGAATACTTGACATAAAAGACAATTAAAACTTATACAATTACAAAAAATGTGAGAGTTAACATTAAAAAACTACCTATATAAAAGTGATTTTGGTCCTTGTCTGATTAATCTGCCAAACGTTCAACTCTTCATACTCCTCGATACATGCGTCTACTTGATCTGGGTTGTACCCTTTGCCTGCGCACTTCTCCACTATATTTGTAACCTTAACAGTCTTACTATCTCCCGCCAAATCCCGTATGATGGCAAATATTTTATCATTGACATTCATCGGCCTAAAAAAGATAAAATTATTAATCAAGAGATCTAAAATCTTGGATTTCTAGCAACAAACCTAGTGCCCTTATTTTCAAATGTTTGGTTGAGAGAATCTTTACTCATTGCTAGAAGGCGGATGGCTTCAATCACGTCTTCTTTCTCAACGCTGTTGGCCAATCGTAGCCTAGCTAACGCTGTCGAAAGACGCAGAATTCCCAAAAGATTTCTGGCCGATGTGAAGGTTACGTCTCTGGAGTTTCTTGCTTCTCTTCGTAATTCAACATAAGCAGCTAGAAAAATCATAATAATAGCTATTTATTTCAATACTTTGCTAAACTTGCTGACTGATATCTTGCATCATGGCAAAAGATAATAAATTTAAAGAAACGTGCCAAATTTGTATCTAGTCACGTCTAGTGGTCCAGGAAAAATTTTTTAAATCCAAACTCTCTCCCGAGATGGATATATTTTCGTAACTTATGTTCATATTAACCAAATTCATACACGTTTGCTACTATAAATATATTTCTATCCTTAAATTACTAGAATTAATTCTAAATTCCACGGATTATATCTGATTTCAAATAATGATAATAACACAAAAAAATCATAAAAAGCGAAACAGAAATATGTTGGAATTGAGGACAGTTTCCGAGTTTGGGACATTTACCTTAAATTGGTTTAAGATTACTTTTAAAACTACGAAACTTACACACGATATATTCAGTTAGCTCTTCTGGAATTGACGGGTCCTTCGATTTGCAAAGCGCAATGTATTTTCTCATAATGGGCATGTCGAGAGCGACAGTCTCCGTCGGTGGTTGCTGGCTGTGCTGATGAACGTATGTGATGTGTTTTGCTAGACGTAAGTCGTTGTCCCTGTCTGGCTTGTCTTGGATCAGCCAGAGGATATCGAAACGTGAGAGCAACGCGGCGGGCAGTTGGATATTCTGTTCGATCGTCCGCTTTGGATTGTATCTACCATAAGCGGGATTCGCCGCAGCTAGGATCGATACTCTTGCGTTGAGGCACGTCATGATACCTGCCTACAAAATTAAATTTGTAAATAACTTGAAGTTACCTCAATTTTAGTATTAATTTAGGCGAGACAATTTTTTTATTGATTTTAAATTTTTTTTGGTTTTTGGTGATATGGAATGTGCCAATTTTCACATACCTTTGTAATTTTCAGCAACTAATTTTTACACGTAATTATAACGGGTAAATCAATGTCATGCTTTTGGTCTGTTTTCAATACTGCCCTGTGAATTAAGAGTGGAACTTGGGCAAATTCTGATGTCTTCTGTTACAAAGCTACATCAATTCTTAACATTTTATTTGTTGGTTCTTCAATGAGAGCATTAGAGTATTGTTTTTAACACAATGAACGGAAGTAAACAGATAAACTGATGGGTAAAAAACTACAGTTTACTAAGTGAAACTGGACGTGTAGTTGATATTTTAATAAAGTGTATGTCCACCTTTTGAAATTACACCACGCAGTCGACGTAACATTGAATGGTTATAATTAAATGTTGATTCTGATTGCCGTATATTCAGCCTGAATCGCAAAACTCAGTTTTACCAGTGTTTCTGGTACTAAACAGTGCAAAGGGTTACTTTAAACTGTGTACCTTTTACAAAAATTCAGATATTGTGATGAAATAAAAAACAAAATGTTAAGAATTGTTATGGGTTTGTAATTAAGTGCTTGAAAACCTCCACAACGTGGATTAGTTGCCCCACATGGTGTCTCAAATTTGGCACCAAAAATATCATTTTGGTTCTTCCAGTATAATTACTGCAATATTTCTTTTTTAATTTTTTTCGAAGTACATATATGATAATCTTGATGAATTTCTTTAAAATATTCAGAGAAAATAATCGAAATTGGTCAAAGATAACCAAAGTTACTGAATATTTAGCCAAATTTGGAATTAATTTATTGCATAGTCTCGCCAATAAAATATTCAAAAAAAGCGATAATTTTAGAAGAAGAAACCTAGAATCCCCCTTTAAGTTTTTCTTTAATTATGTAACCAGCATAAGCACAAAAACAAAGTAAAAATACACAATCTCCTTACTTTTGCTATGCTGATAGTCTGTTGTTCCATAACTTCATGTATAGCAGTACGATCCGCATCAGCCATCTTGTCAAACTCGTCAATGCAGCACACCCCTTGATCGGCAAGTACCAGAGCCCCTCCCTCGAGCATCATTTCGCCAGTCGTAGGATCTTTCATCACGGCAGCTGTCAAACCGACTCCCGAAGAACCACGACCCGTGGTATACTGACCTAAAAGATACAAAAATTACATCACAAAATATAATTAAACCAAATATAATTAAACAAACAACTCACTTCTTGGTGCTAAACGATTAATGTAAGCCAATAATTGCGATTTCGCCACACCAGGATCTCCCATAAGGCAAATATTGATATTTCCTCGAATTTTCATGCCATCTGGTCTTTTGTCGACACCACCAACCAAAAGTAGGAGAAGGGCCTTCTTTATATCCAAGTGGCCGTAGATTTCAGGCGCAATAGACACGGCGAGTTTGGTGTAGAAGTCATCTTGTGTCAGGACTGCTAATTCCTCGGGAGTTAAGTTTTGGGCAGCAATTTCGTCTTCGGTACTTTTGTTGAGCGAGACCACTCTCTACAAAATACAACACGTTTTATTCTGTGTTGTTTCTCCATTATATTTTTTTTGTGATCAAAAAAGTGATGCTTACGTGTGCGTCCAAATATGTTTCCGATAGTAATCCACCGGCTATTTGTTGATATCCTGTACGTATCAACGGTAAAAATATGCCGGTAACGGCAATGTGGTCGCCTGGATTTGCTTTTCTTGTATTTTCACCTCTGCAGAATATTGATAATGTCCTTGGAATATGACCTACTGGAACTTGATCACTCTATAATAGATAAATAAATTAATTTTTAAGAGAAAATCTATCAAAACCATCTAGAGAAAATAATCAAATGAAAATAGTTCAGGCAATCAATATCAATAATCTGGTTAGCATAGTAAAGTGTACAAGTTATACCTACTTTGCCCTTTTAAAAATAATTAGCCAGAAAAATCTGCAAAAAAGTTACTGGATATTTTCTATGCATAAAAACATATCAGCATATTTTACTGTTTGCAAATTTTGAAAGAAGTTTGCGAATTTAAAAACAAGGAAAATCGTCAAAAATGTCAAAATCAAACATGGCACCCATAAGAAAACTAAAAGTTGGCCATGGTTTCGCTATCTTTAAAGATAACTCAAGTACGCAATTGGATTTGTGTTGCCTGTGTAATGTTATCATTGCAAACGTCCAACTCCACAGCTTTTTTTGAGTAAAAACAGTTACAAACAATATTTAAAATTTTACCCTGTATGCTAAAAAAACATCCTGTATACGATGCTATAAAATCTCTACTGTTCTCTTTGACCAAAAGCAAAAAAAAATCATTATTTACCTTATTTTAATACCCTTTACATATTTTTACAGGGATGTTTTCAGAAAATTTTAAAACAAGCTGCTTTACATTTGTAGAGAAACCAAAATACATATTCAATGACAATTTAAGAAAAGGAATTGCGTTATTGGAAGTCAATGGGCAAAATTACCAAACAAACTATACTTTAACACTGAAAGTTCCTGAAAATTGAGAATATGCTGGTGATGGAGATAAAACATTTAGAACAAAGATTTTTTAATGATACGATTGTTATTTTCATATCATCATATCTGCCAAAATAATACTTAAAGAACATCAAACTTGGTGACACAAGTAATCCTTGTTATTATTAGAATTATTGCCTTCTGAATTTCATTCATATGTGGCAGTTTTATTTCGTACGTCAAAATTATGGATGACATTAATATGATATGACAAACATACTAATATGACATTATGAAGCCCTGTTTAATTAGTGCAAATTTGAGTGTCCCCGTTTGTTATACTAGCGATAGTACGTTTTGTAAGAGTTGTTTGCATTGACTACTTTTATGACAAATAAAATCATCAAAATGTACACTACAATACCAGTTTTTAATGCTAGATTTCCTGGCGTAAAAATGATATTTTCTTCAAATAATAGAGTACACGCTTACCAATTCCTGGATACGTAATTCTTGGAACTTAATAAATTTCGATCCTCTGGTTTGCAAGTACAGATTTCCTCCAGACTTATTCACTCTGCAATCTTCACTGGGGCACTTGTCAATAGGCATAAAACTTAAACCAGCGATAGGTTGGTAAGTTTCAGCTCCGCATTGATCACAAGTGTACGTTGCTACGTTCATCATAGGCCTAACGTCCCCACAACGTGTTACAATACCTCGTACAGTCACCAATTTACCAATATGCTCAGCTTTTACTTCTCTAATCGGTACATTCTTACTTACTGACTGATCTTTGAAATAAATCTCACTAGCAAAATAAAAAAAAAATGAAACAAAACATTTAAATAATAAACAAATCGACTCACTATCGACGCATCAATTCTGGTGGAAACTTATTTCTAGCATCCCTTTGTTCATTAGGTTGCCGACCGCGATTATCCATCATCAAACGATGTTCAATATAAACGTCCAACGAGTCTTTCGCAGTAACTTCGTGCTCTCTAAACGTCGGCATGAGTTCGTAAACAAGATCTGCCATCATGTGGCTATACCGTCTAGTATTAGCCTTGACATTCTCGGCTAATTCTTCGTTAAAGTCGTGCACATCGTCCAATTCTATATACATCTCAACTTGTTCCCTGTGAGCCAACTTTGTGAGTTGCTCACAGTATTTAAAATGTTTCTTTCCATCTTCTCCTTGCGCGCAAAATTCGGTCACGAAGGTCTTGAGCGATTCTATAAAAGAAAACCAAATTAATAAAAACATGATTTTGGGATGCTTGCGTCTTTTTTACCCTTGTCTTTGTCGTAATCCCTGCGTGACATTTTGAGTTAATTATAACTGAAATCTACAACACCTTTCACCGATTATTTATGTTGGAATAACTGTTTTGATCGTGAAAGCTGTGAACGTGAGAACTGTGAGAAGCTCGCTCAACGGTTTGTTTTGGCGGGAAAATGCTTCAACCACCTGCTGCAACGCGCACGAAATGCGCATGCGTTCTACGTTACATTACCCCAAGGATAGTAGATTCTTACAAGGATTGCTCAATGGCCAATTTCCGCCTACATGACAATGAACGCAGCTGACGTCAGCGTTACTAGGTTACAGGACAACAATTCAAGCGCGAAATGTCAAATACGTAAATTAACCTAACCTTTTTACAAATATATTGAATTCATTACTGAATTGTGGAGAAGTTATTTTAAACAATATAACTTGTTGTTGAATTTAATAGCTCTCATAATAGATTCGCTCGCTTAGCGCCTTCGGAACGTGTTTGGGACGAATTTATCATGTCTGATGATGGTAAGGGAATCATAGCATTTAAGCATTGGTCCAATATAAAAAGATGACTGAACTAGTTCGGGATTTGCTCGGCGAACAGATCTGATGATAAATAATGTCAGTTTTTAGCCTCTTTGTTTTTACAGAATAATTTTTGCAAACCGTACCGGCACATCACCTTCCTGACATTTCTTAAACGATGATAAAAGCAAACTCCACAGCACACTCCAAGAAATCCACTTTAAGTTTGTGAGATTGCATCATAGTATCGCGTTATAATTGGTGGTTATGAAATACCCGTGTTTTTACGTGTCAAGTGTGACAATTCAAACACCTATCACAATCATTAGCATTGTACTGACTGAGCCGGAGCGGCGAAGCCGCCCGAGAATACTTCGTGTTTGCTCCGACCATTTGACAATGAACGCATGTGACGTCATAGCGCTGTTAACATTGAAAGATAGGGATTGAGCAATCCTTGTAAGAATCTACTATCCTTGACATTACCCAACAAGCAATTGATATAAACGGTGTCGGTACAAAGCATGGATGTGAAATTTAATAAAATTAGCTATTTTTTAAGTAATAATGTGAATGTATTTGGTTGTGCTTGCCCTATTTATCAAATAAAGCTTATACAAATTGCAACCAAAATCTCTATTTTTTCCGTTTTTTACGTTGGCAACACAAGATGTGCCAGATCTACGGTTGGTAACCATGTTGGTAACTGTCTCTCACACTGACATTTCCGACCTAACCTCACAAACTGCATGTGTTGCTTATTGTAGTTTGTAAATTGTTCGACTGACAAATTTTATAAATATGGCTCAGGATAAAATGAAGGTGAAGTGTAAATTGCCTAAAGCTGCGGAGAAGAAGAAAAAGAATGCTGCTAAAGGACCGGCTGTGACCAAAAGAAACAACCGTCCAATTCAGCCAAAGAAGGAGAAAGCTATCGAACTGAATAACATAAAGAGGAATATTAGTAAAGCGGTGAATATGGCTGCTGAAACGGAACTGAGGCAAAGGGCTTTGCCGAAGAAGAAATTGTCGAATGTACAAGAAGCTGTCGCTAAGCTAAACAAGAAATAAGTTCGTGCATTCAAGTTTGTAGTAAAACTATCAAACTTGATATTAAAAATACAAAGTTTGCTGTACAAATCGTTGTTTAATTTATATATAATGTACATCAAAATGTAGTATATATTTTATCAATAAACTGTTTGTTTTTATAAATGAGGTTTCTCTCAAAAGACGTGATGAGTGTCTATTTTATTCAAAACTTAATATTTTAGTGCTTGTTCTGACAAAAATACGGTATTCTTTTGCTTTGCAGTCCTGTATAGTTCTATTAATATCATTTCTGATAAAATACTTCCAAATAAAGCTTAAAAAATTAGTGTTCTCAAAAGTATTATAGCTGTAATACCACAAGGTAGTATACTTGGCCCAATTC
This sequence comes from Melinopterus prodromus, assembly GCA_964023965.1. Lineage (NCBI taxonomy): Eukaryota > Metazoa > Arthropoda > Insecta > Coleoptera > Scarabaeidae > Melinopterus > Melinopterus prodromus. Next base: position 65,899,341 of record OZ030393.1, read on the forward strand.
TATTTCTTATAAATTTGATCTGCAACCAGATGATGTAACTTTGCTTCAGTAGATAAAATTGTTGAAGGAGCAATAATAAGACTGCATAATGCTGTCAACTATCATATATAATACAAAAAACTATGTTAGCTTATATTTAATAAACAAATAAACATCACATTAAAAAATATTAGTCCCAGCTAATACAAATCTTTGTTCAGATTTAAAGCTGAAAGTGTAGACTTTTTTAGAAGTATAATTCATTATACATACCAACTACTTTGTGATATAAAAAAGATGTAGTGAACAGTAATATAATTCTCCAGTTGGAGCCGTGGGGCCGCCTAATGTTAGTTAATAAACTAAATTTAACTCTTAAAAGTAATTAAGCAAAACAATTGTTTATAGTTAGATATATGTAGGTGTTATATGCAAGTACCTATTAGATCAGAGTTTCCCAATCTTCTTCCGCTCACGGAAGTCGAATAGGCCCGCTCCGCTCGTTGGGTTCCACGGGACCCCGATTTGGAAAACACTGTATTAGATGCTGTTAATAATTAAGTAAAAATAAAACGAAATATACATTTTCAATATTTTATTAGTTATCTTTGACGCCATTAACGGCATCACCTACCAGAAACATATGTTTAAATGCATTAAATTATTAAATACTCCCGACAAATGCGAAGAGTAATAGAGCATTTTGCCATCCCTTTTACTAACAAACTTATAACAATAATGTACTTCTTTCATAATCTGTTCCGCGTTAATGTTACGCGAAACACTCGAGCAAGCTGGTTGCAGTCACAGCTCAATTGATTATTTACTTTATACCGTTTCGCGATAAAAAACATTCAAGATTCGCTTAGATCTTGTGTGTAGAACGTGCTACACTGTCACATTCTGTTAGAATAGGCACGAATTTTCTAACCATATCACAGGGAGTACATTAAACAACGCATTATAAACTAAGCATGATGACCGAAAGTAAGTTGCGGAAGTTTTGATCCTCAAATTTATACTTTATATAAACCAAATAGATAAAAAAAAGAATTTTCAACATGCAAGGAGAAGATGATAATATAACTTCAAGCTTTTAGCTTTGGAAGGAAGACTTGTGAGCCTAAACTAAAAGCATTTCGATAAATAAATAAATAATAAGTTTTGGTGTATATAAAAGAGGCTATCCTATATCTAGGTTAAAGTCTACCGCGATTCTTTTAAAGAGAACGAACGTTGGTCGACTAGTTTCGTGATATTGCAATAATTTTCGAAACCGCAAGATATAAAATAGAAGGAATACGCGCATATCTAGTACACTAATGAGGATCAAAAGATTCTTTTTTAACGGTAAACTTACAACAAAGTTAATGTATAAATAAATATAAATAAAAAGAAATCTAGGATTGATATAAGCACTGCCTGGCTTCCTCGCGATTGTAAAAATTTACATAGGATTCGTCGCAAAAAAGGCACAAAATAAGTGCCCACACTAACGTAGAAAAACTCCTACATATTATTAAACACGTCCCAAAGACGTAACATCTCCCGTAAAATAACTCCGGGAAAGTATTCGAACATTTTCATCCGTCGAGAAAATTCAAGGTTTTCTTTATTTATTCCCCTCCACGCTAAGATTTATTCAACTCAAGAAACACTACGACCGTCATGAATAACAATCGTTATAAATTATCCGAGTCCGTTTCATCATTTTTTCTCTCTTTTGTGCCGTTCACATTTACTACTATACGTAATTATAAGATCGGTAATATCACAGTCGTACATGCAGAATACTCTTAGCGCCTAGACAGCTGTAACTGCAACGTTTATATTTTTGTTCTCTCCTATCAAATATGTCCGTTACACGCACATATTTCGGGGCCGTCCAGAAATCGCAGACGCCCACAAAACAAGGACTAAGAAATAAACGCGTCGCAGTTTAGTCTTGTGTTATATCGTTTTATTTTTTTTTTGTCATTATCGTTGGCCGCATTTGGCCGGTTTGCTATCGTCTGTCTGGGGATAGCAAAATATATAATTCCCAAATCAAAAAAAAAAAATAATAATACAAAAAAGTTAAACCAAGAGAAAATCTTTGATTAGAGTATATGTGCCGAAAAAACAAACTGCAGATTCCTCTTTTTACTAAATACAATGTGACCTAGTCACCTACGACATTATTAATAAATATTTCGTTTATAAGTAGGTTTTCTTATTATTTTTTAACTTTTTTTTAGCTAACGGGGTCCGATATTAATAACTTGGATGATCCAATCCAGGATTATATTGATAAAAAGGAAAGAGAACAAGTGTGCTTATCATTCAAAATGAGTTATAATGCCCTATATATAACAAGGGGGGGGGGAGAAACTTTCAAATAATTGACATCCTGGATTATTATTATTATTAAACTAAGGGGGTTGTTGGCTGTTTGTTGGGTGTACTTTTCTTGAATTATTTTAATTGCAATGTGCACTTGATTAGTTTTCCCACCAATCGTCGTGTGCAGCTGTAGTGGAATAATTTCCGCCGTAGTTTCCGCCTCTGTCGTTCCCATAGTAGCCTCCTGCAAAAAAAAACCAAAATTAATAGCCGCCAAAAAATTACCTCTTACATAAGAGTTGGTAGCAAGCGTGTTTTTGTCCAATAAATTTCTGTTCAGTTGGTTAAAAATATTGAGCTATATTTTAGGACGTCTGGTTTGTTGATTACAACACTTATCGAGTCACAATCAAGGTTGTCTCCCGATATCTCACGACTAAATAAATTTCGACCTCACCTCCGCTGTATCCGTTGTTGCCGCCGTAGCCGCCGCTATTGCCGTTCGATCTCTGGTTCCTGTTCGAGCCGCCGGACTGCTGTCTATAATCTCTCGAGCCGAAACCACCGCTGCCGAAACGGCCCTTGCCGCCTCTGCGTCCGGAACTTGCGGTGCGTCCATCTGCTGCCACGTTTTCTAACCAACTGGGGATCTCCTGTTTCGCTTCGATGAGCAAGTCCAATAGAGGTGACGCTAGATTGCGATTGCGGTCGTTGAGGAATGACGTTGCCACTCCTAATAGAGAGAAATAAAAAGATCTTTTATTAGCGACTTGGCTTTCAACGAACAATTCGAATTAGATATATGTCAAATCATGTGTGCTAGTAAAATAACAGTGCCTCAGCATTGTACCATTTTAATTCTAAAATTATTAAATTCTAGCATTCAGCAATGAAAACAATGAGTGATGTTAAGTTAGATTCTCCGAAATCATCGTCACAAAAATCGCGTACACACACACATACATTTTATTGTACCTTGGTCAAAAATGATCTGGGGACCCAAAAAGATCTATTTCCGCTAAAATCTCAACTTTTTTATTGGCACGATTACAATACTTCATCATATTGCGTATGATAAAGTAAAAAGCAAAAGTTGGACTCACCTAGGTTACCCATACGGCCGGTTCTGCCGATCCTGTGGACGTACTCCTCAACGTCGGAGGGCAAATCAAAGTTGATGACGTGTTTGACGTGCGGGATATCCAGACCTCTGGCGGCCACCGACGTGGCGACCAGGATCGGGGTATTGCCCGAACGGAACTGTCTCAACGCATCTTCGCGCTCCCTCTGCGTGCGGTCCCCGTGAATCGAGGTGACCGGGTAGCCCTCGTTGTGGAGGAACTCCTCGAGCGAGTCCGCCCCCTTCTTGGTCTCGACGAAAACGAGCGTTAAATGCTCGGCCGACGGTTGCGTCAGGTCCGCAGCGTTTAACAAGTCGAGCAGGAATGAACGTTTATCATGTTCTTCTACCCAAAATACCTATACGCAACAACAAATTGATGTGTGTTATAATAAAGTTAACAAAATAACTACCCATAGTTCAAAAAAAAAAAAAAAAAAAACGCCACTAAGAAATCTATTGCCACAAACCTTTTGGGTAATATTTTCAGACGTAGAGCCGACACGGCCGACAGCTAAGAAGATATAGTTGTCGAGGAAGTCTCTCGCCAACATCTGTATGGGCGACGGGAAAGTCGCGGAGAACATAAGCGTCTGCCTGTCGCCGGTTCTCGGCATGGACTCTTTTTCGAGGATGCTCCTAATCTGCACCTCGAAACCCATGTCCAACATGCGGTCCGCCTCGTCCAGCACTAGGTACTTGCAGTAGTCCAGGCCAATCTTTCCACGCTCTATCATGTCGAGGAGACGGCCTGGAGTTGCTACGAGTAGGTGGCAGCCGCGGTCCAGATCCTTCATCTGGTCGCCAACATTCGCGCCACCATACCTGAAAGTAAGAACGTCTGGTTGAAAAAGTTGTCTCCTCCGTAGGAGATTTGGAAATAGTTCGTTAGTTTTTAATTTCAGATTTGGTTGATCAACATTTCTTGCTTCAGTTGGGAAAAGAAGACATAAATAATTGTGTTCATCACGTAAAATACTTTATATAATATAATATATAATATAAATACTTTAAGACAATATCTTTCAAAGAGATGCACTAATAAAAAAATTGTGTGAGATGAACTTTTATTCTGATGCAAAAACTGATCGAAAACGGACTTCTTGCCCCGTTTGTTTTTTTTTTTTTTTGCAAGGAAATCTTCATTAGTAGAACTGACAGGTGTTAGGTTTATTTTGGTTTACGATTTTTCGACAATGTAAAACAATGAGTGCGTTTACATCGAGCGCTAGCATCCGATCGAATTGGATCGGATTGAAATTTATTTTCGTTTGGAGAGCCTTTGAGACGCTCAAAATGTGACACATATCAGCTGATGTACTGACAAGCCTTTACTCGTCGATATTGACCATTTTTAACGTCGATTTGATAATATATGACGTTTTTAAGTTCAAGTCGATCCATATTCGATCGGATGCAAGCGCCCGATGTAAACGCAGTCATTGTTAAATGATGAAATATTTGCAAATAATTCATTCCTGAATAGGCAACTAAACTAAATTATTGTAGGTTCAAACAGAACACATTATACATTTTAATTTTTTTTTAAATTCTAATGTTAAGTCAAAGATTAGTGTGTAGTAATCATTTTTTCATAAAATGCATCGTTTTTTAGGTATAAGCAATTAATCAAAATTAATCAAAGTTACCAGTGTGACCAAAGTGACCAGTTCACTAATTCCACAAAAAAATGTAATTAATTAATTATTGCATTTATTGTCTTAAACTTTAATCATATTGAGTATAAGAAAAAAAGAACTATTATTAATACTTACACGACGCATGGTCTAACTCTCGCCCTGTAGGCGAATTTTTTGCTCTCGTCGTAGATCTGGGTGGCGAGCTCTCTGGTCGGGGCCAGCACTAGGCCGAGGGGGTACTGCTTGCGGCGGTAGCCGCGCTGCATGTTATTCGGGGGTCCGTGCTCGTACATCTGGTTGAGGATAGGCACGAGGAAGGCGGCCGTCTTGCCGGAGCCTGTCTGGGCGCAGGCCATCACATCGCGCTTGCCCAGGATAATCGGAATCGCGTACTTTTGCACAGGGGTCGGCGTGTCATATCTCGCCGACGCAATGTTCTGCCGGATTATGTCTGTCAGCTGTACTTCCTCAAACTACAACGAAATATTAATTTATTATTAAATATAGTTCAATTTTAAAAGATCTAAATGGTGGGAGAATAGAATAAATATAAATGTTAATTTTCCTGTTATGTTGATGTAAAAGTATGGATATGCCAACACAAGACGAAAGAGAAATTGGTTACTTTTGCTCTGGTAAGCGGCGACTGAGGTACGTACTGATTAGTATAGATCAGTCGATTTCAGAGCCAAAAACAGTGCAAAGAATTGTGATTCAGTCATAAATTTATACAAGGTCAAACACTAATAAAAATTTGACTCGGAACTAAACAATCATTAATTCTGTAGCTTCGTTTTCGAGTTTTTATGAACACAAGGTTTTTTTCGTTTTAAAAACTTCAATCCGAAAAATCAATCAAATTTTGCTAATGCGTATACTCAACATGGCTTTAAAATACCACAGCAAAAAAGTAATCAAATTATATGAACCCATTGTTTCATTTTAGCACTAAAGCAAACAAATCTTTCATGTAACAGCAAAATGGAGAACATAGCACTTTTCAATGTGTTTATAGAAATATTTTGTGACTTCATTGCCCATCACTACTCCCGTTATCCGATTGCGAGCTCTCCCAGTTGAGCTACCACCGAGGCAATAGAAATTTCCTATCTAAAGGATAACGTAACGGATTACTCACAGATGTAATGTGATGCGGGACCTTGTCGCCAGTCGCCTCGACCGGAATATCCTCGTACTTGCTGAAGTTGATGCCGGTGTTTCCCGATCCGAACAGCTCGAGCTCGATGCGTTCGTCCCTCGCGAGCGGCACGGTCCAGTCGTGCTCGTTCCGGCGGTTGTCGCGCTGGTCGTTCCAGCGAGAGTTGCCACCGTCGCCGCGCCTGTCGTCGTTCCAGCGGCCGTTGTCGCGCTGCTGCTGCTGTTGCGGCTGCTTCTCCGGCTCCTGCCACCGGTCATTACGCGGCAGGTCATTCTCCCGGTCGGGGAAGCGGCTCCCGCCGCCGCTGCTTCCGCCGCCGCCGCTACCGCCTCGGCTCCAATTGTTGTCGCGACCCTCGTACGCGTCGCCATTCTGGTACTGGTCCCTGCCGCCGTCGCGGCCACCGCCGCCGCCGCCGCGGGCGTTCCTAGAATTGGGTTATTGTAAATATAAAAATATAATGACCAGCTGAAAAAATATTTTTTCTTTGAAAAAAAATATATGTTCAATGGTTAAATAAATCAGCATTTGAAAATATTATAAGCGCATTTAACCCTCCAGCCGCGGGAAACGCGATTTCCCCGTTCAACATCCCGCGCTTTTCTGCAAAAAAATTGAAAACTTGCCCGCGTCAGGAGGGTTAATAATCTAAATTGTACCATGAGAAAGAATATAATATGCATTAAATTCTTCAACCTTTAGCGCACATACAGTGAGCACGTAAAGTATGGCAACTTGGGAAAATTTCTGAGATGTTTTGCTATTTTAAAACATCATGGAGGACGTCGGTTTTAATTATTAAAATACATATTTTTATGAATTGTTCGATTTCCAACCAAATGTTCAATTTCCGACCGTCAAGTGTTACTGTGTTATGACGTCATCAACCCCATTTTGTAAATGGCAACGCCATTTTATTCTCACTGAATTTTGTAGATCGTTTAATTGTGTAAATCGCATCGGAAACATTATAATATGGCCTTACATATAAAAATTTTAGAGAAAAGGAAAATTGAAATATATTGATAAGTTTAGGGAAAATGACTTGCATTTGGGTTTGAATTAATTGCTCTCAAAACCAATCACAATAAAAAAAAACTATTTTTCTATCACGCAAGGTTATCGAAAAAAATCTGATGTGCCAGGCACTTTTCTTTATCATACTACAGCAGTGTCAATACTGACAATACTGTCAATATAATAAAAATATCCATCAAATCCTGGCAAACTACTTATAATGCACGATACGAGCAATCTTGATGAAATATAATGTTAAATAATAATAAATGTGTGTAGAGTGTGTGTAGACATGTTAGTCTTAATTTTACCAAAAAATGTCATAGACATAAATGACAAAAATTTTAATGAAATGACTGAAAAGTTCATTTCAGTGTTGCCGGATTGGGAGATTTCCCCCCAAACTTGGGGGATTTTTAGGCGCTTGGGGAACTTTTGAGAAAATGTTAGTTGACATATGTGGTCAAAATTCAATATATAAATTATATTATTAAATTATATATCAAAATTATAGCTCAAACTTTACTATTACTATTTTGAAAATTAAGCTATATGTGATTATACAGGAAGGCTACATCACCAACAAATCATTAGTTTTGTACAAACAAAAGACATGAAACTTTGTTCATTTTCGCTACATAAAGACAACAACTACACGAAATTGCATCCGCATTGGTCCTGGGAATTTAATTCATTTTTAGATAATTGCCAGTATAATAGAGCGTGATAAAAAATATTTTCCCATATCGCTTACTTAAGGGAACGATATGCAGTTTAACAACAAACCATTGTTTGTTAAAAAATGATACTCAATAATGACATATCAACACAACATTCCACATTTGAAAATTATCTTGATACTCGGCTATTAGTATTAGTAAATAATATTATTAACAGATCAGTTCAACAGTAAATTTTGAAGTGGCCTTGTCTGTTTCAGCCTATTGTTTGGTTATCTTCTCTCATTCCTGACCCAAATAACAATAAACAAAAGTATAAAAATATTAATTAACTTTGTTAATTTTCCTATTATGTTAATTCAAAATTACAGTTACTGAAGTATGTAGTGATTACTATACAACAGTGGATTTCAGACCTAGGAAAAAAAAATCGGAATTGGCCAGGCACATGACTTTATCATACTATATATAAAATTAATAGTAAATGAGATTCTATTTGATCATAATCAGTCATATCTGCATTAAAATAAAATTTAGTTACCCAGGATTATGGCCAGGATTTGACAGATATTTGAATATAATAAAAAGTGGTCAGATTCATTATTTTTGTTTTATTTAGCAATTGCTACGTATTGCGTGTCCTACTGGGCACTTCTTCAGACGCTATAGGAAATGAGATATAAATTACACAATTGACAATTAAATCAAACTCCAAAAAACTCAATTGTAAAAACTTACATTTCTTCAGGTGTGGCCAACATAAAACAACATACAAAGGCCACAAAGAAACATACATGAGACCACATATGAGACTGCAGAACAGATTTTTTTTAAAGAAATTTTGATATACTTATTGAGAGTAGGTATTGTCAAAACTTCAGCCTTTGACACGACCGATCTATATCTAATACAATTTGCTCATGCAGCTAAATTATTAATTTTCCAAAAAATGTCATAGATATTTAATTTATTATTTAACTATTTTGACGAAATTACAGAAATGGCAGCTCATTTGCACAATCCTTGAAGAAGGCTTAGAGTAAACATGCAGTTCCATTGGACCCTTTTGAACCACAAGCTTTTCAGCTCTAAGTTTGGTCATGAAACTTCTAAATATGAAGTTTCGTTCCGATACCTTTAGTAGTTTCTCCGGAATCGTGGCCACAAAAATTGAGTACACACGCATACATTTTTTGTACCTAGGGGTCAAATATGTCCACGGGACCCAAAAGGAGATATTTCCGGTAAAATCTCAAATTTCTTTTTCAGCGGGACTACAATACTTTATACTGCGTGTTATAAAGTAAAAAAGGCACAGAAACCAATAAAAAATGTTCTGAAAGTCTTATCCACAAAAATTGCTCCATACTTATTTAACAAAAAAACTGTGCTAAAATTGGGAGTGTGTTCATATCCACTGAATTCATGATGCCAAATTTTTGGTCTGTAGCCTAAACAGCAAAGGTTAACATTTCGTTCTACTTAGGTTCTGTTGCCTTTAACTATTTCTCCGTACATGCTGAAAAATTGCCAAAAAATACATTGTATTTTGGCACTTTTGCTGACCCTGTTTCTCTCAAAAACTAGAGCAGATTCATTAAATTTTTGACTTCAGATTTATAGAACTTAAGAAAATTTACCACACGTTTGGCAAAAATCAATAATCATACGCGTAATTACCAGTATTTTTATCAAGTTTAACAAAAATTGGAATAGCAAAAGTTACATCATTAAATATTTATTTCTAAAAGCGTTAAATAATGTTAAAATGAGTTTTTAATTCATACAAAGTCTCAATAGACCCAAACATGAAATGGTGAAGTCCGTACCTGCTATTAAAGCTAGAAAAATCTGCTTGACGTTCGTTGCGATTGTCACGTCCGCCTCTATTGTTGTACGAGTTGCGTCCGCTACTGTTCCGTGTGTCCCCACGGTCCTTGTCAGAGTTAGTGTCGGGTTGGCTCTGGGGCTTGTTGCGTAGATGAGGTGGGACGTACCTGCCGCCGCCGGTGCGGCTCTGCAAGTCCAGACCAGCAAACTACAAATCGTAAAAACTTTTAACACAAATCGTAAACCCATTCAAATAATTCCAAGAAAAAACGCGGCCAAACTACGTGGGTGAGTCACTCAGGGAAGTTTTAAATAACTAAATTAACTGACACATGACATAACAATAAAAAGTATTGGGTTACAAAAAAAAAATCCAAGCAAAAACTTAATGTTGTGAAGAAGTGAGCGAAAACGATCGATATCAGCGGAGTCGCACAGCGACCTCCATTGTCTAGGTTTCCGGGTCGTCAAAAACGTGGACGATCGTGAATTTCTAACCAATGCGAAACATACCTGCTGCTCTAGACCTGATCCATTGTGGTTGGGTGCATTACTCATATTACTTCAAATCAGTACTTGTAATGGCGCTCGGTTACGGTAAAGAGTTCCTGTAGCCAAAAAACGATAACCAGCGTCTTCAACGTTAGCACAAAAGGCGTCAATTTGCGATTCTACACGACGAAGAGTGAACGATGGTTTCACTACGCAAGCCTAACAAAAATGGCAGCCTGCTCTAGCCGTTAGTTCTGCCGACTTCCGATAGGTGCCTGACGATGTGCGTGCGTGGTGGTCTTGTGGACTTTTTGTGAGCGGGTTCGATGAGCGAGAAACACAAAATGGGGGAGCTTTTGCTTTTTTTTTCAAAAATATCACTGAAGATTTTAAAATCTGTGATGAATGAGAGAAAATGTCATTTAGGATTTTTATGTGCGAGTGACAGAATACTTCAATTTTGTTTTTTGTTTTCCCCTCCCCTGTCACCAATTCAATCGATAACATTTATATTTTGCATAAAAGCACTGTTATAAATTTAACAGCAACAAAAAATTACTATCACAAAATTATATTTACTCATCTATTACGAAGTGGTAACACAAAAATAATTCTGAGAAGCACATTACATAAATTTTCGCTAAAATTACCGTGTCTATTGCGATTGAGATTAATTACGGGTCTTTGGTTAATTGATGAACACACCCCGTGTGGTTAAACTTTCGGTAATTTGTAGCCCCTGTATAAATGTCATAAAAAGTGGACCCAAAAGTACCGCAGTATATGCAACCAACAATACGGAAATAAATTGTGTATTATTGGTTGCCTATACGGAAGTTTTGTTTCTATCTTTGAAACGGACGTTATTTTATAACATTCTGCGATACGCGACGTTTAATTATCAAACTATTTTGAGTGATATACGTAAAAATAAAAAAAAATTCATTTGGTAACATTTTGTTTAGTTTTTTCCTCATATTTTTTCCAGATAGTAATGTCCTACGTCATATTACAGCTTTTCGAAATATTAACAAAACAGTATTTTAAACAGCTCTAACTTCTTTAGGAATTGTAAAACCCTATAAATGGAGATGTAACTTTTGATTCAGAATGACATTTACTAGAAAAAAAAAATATCTAAGTTTCAAATGGGATTTTGTTTCTTCAATTTATTTTTATTTTGATTTTTTTACTTTTATTGTAATTTTGTTAATATTACAAGTGGCCGTATCTTTTGAAGGATTTGAAAAACAATTGGGTCCATATGAAAAGTTTTACTCAGAATGACATCTACATGATAAAAACAATTTTTGGCTGAAACACTATCAGAAGTTGAGTAGTAATTTTTACAACCCCTGTTTGAAGGTTCCTAACACTCACAAACCTACTCAACAAAAATAAAATAAATAGAGTGAGTTATACTCTTGGAGCAAGTAAAGAAGATACCAGATTTTTGTAATAAAGTTTTTATGTAATAAAGGTTGTAAACATGTTTTTTTTTATGGAAGGAGATATCTTACTAACAATTATAATGAAAATAAAACAAAACTTCAACTTCAGTCATCCATGTATTCCACATCAACTATAAAATACAAAAAACCATATAAACTTATATATCTCACACGAAATACAGAGACAACTGTCATTTTAATCGTAATTTTTAAACGTCTAATCTTCCTTCTTGGTCTCGACCTTTCCACCACGAATCCTACCGGTCCTGCGGGCGGCGATGAGACCGACTTTACGACCAGCGGACGTTCCTCTCTTAACTGTCGACGCCTTACCAATATGTTGATGGTTACCACCACCGTGGGGATGCTCAACGGGGTTCATGGCGACACCACGGACCTTTGGCCAGCAGTTACGCTTCACCTTATATTTGTGGTAAGCACGACCAGCCTTGAGGATAGGCTTGTCGATACGTCCACCACCAGCGACGATTCCTACCATCGCTCTGTTGTTGGATGGGATGACTTTCTTGGCGCCCGAGGGCAACTTGACCCTCGTTTTCTTTGTGTCTGCGTTGTGGGCAATCACAGTGGCGTAGTTTCCGGACGCACGGGCCAATCGGCCGCGATCGCCGGTCTTTTCTTCGAGGTTGCAGACGATGGTACCTTCGGGCATGGAGCCAATTGGCAATACGTTGCCTGCGCATAGAGAAGAAAGATTTGGTTAATGGATTGTTTCTTTGGGATTGTGGTTGAGATTATGTGCTAAAAAATATCGTCAGATTTAAAAAATCAGCATCAGCTTCAGTTGGGAAAAGAAGACTATAAAATATAAGTTCATCATGATAATTATGGTGGTATTTTTTGATATGTTCGAAAATGAGTATGGTGTTGTTCGATTATTAATGTTTTATGTTTTATTCTGATTGTGGCTGAATCCAAATAAATATAACCAAATAACTTTTTAATATTATTTGTGTTTGCTATTTGAATATCGAAACAAATAAACTGCCTCTGTAGAAACTTTAAATAAAGGAAGATTCAAGTGAGCTAAGAAAACATCTACAAATGTTAATCGAAGAACAGCTTATTAAACGTAGAATATCAGATGTTTTTGATATTGCTTCGATACCAGACATTCACGTCATAAAATTTACAAATGGCTGGTGTTCTAGGGCTAAAAACTTTTCAATAAAAGTAAGTGTATCAAAATAGCAATCACCATGGCAACAAAGTAACCATTCATTTAAAAACATAAAATGAACACAATTTAGTTGACGAGTTAAATTAATCATTTCTTATGTACTTGCAACTTTACTCATTTTCAAAATATCAATCTTACGTTATCCTATAATTAAAACTAAAAACCATGCGGTTGTCAGACTTACCGATTTGCAAGTTTGCCCTCTTTCCGCAGTACAAAAATTGTCCGGTGTACATGCCTTCCGGGGCGATGAACAATTCCTTCTTAGTCTGGAACTTGTAGGGATCCCTAAAGCACACTACGGCTAATGGGGCGCCACGGCCAGGGTCGTGGACGATATCCCTAACGACACCCTTGATGTAGCCATGTCTTTCGGAGAAGTCCAAAGACCTCAATTTCGGGGCCCCCTTCCGCTTTTTCGTGTGGGCTTTGAAGACGGATCCCGCACCTTTACGCTGCGCACGAATCACACGACCCATCTTGTTGAGGCTACAACATAAAGTTCCATACTTGAATATCAAACATGGCACATAACCTAACCGACCGTCATAATATTGGGCATAACATCGTAAATATCGCAAAAATATTGGCGAATTTGATAATAAGAAGGAGTATTGTACATATTTGTGCACGTTTAAATACGGATGACTTGTAATATTTGAGATATTTGACGATTTTAGGTAATAGGAAAACAGTCACTTACCGACGTGCAATATAGCAAAATGAAAGAACGTCAGCTTGGTCTTCTTCTTTGGTATACTTCGGGTTAGTGCCAACCGCAAATACTAAAACCCCTACGGTAATTTTATTTTTAAATTTTTGTCTGGTTCACACTTTAAAATAAGAATTTTCTGTATCAATTACACATAAATATCAACCAACAATTTAGAAAAATTATACTTCAAATGTTTATCATATTAAAAAATAACGAACAAATATCACTAAATATAGGTTAGAATTTTAATTCTACATTCCCGCCAAATAACAAAACAGGTGAAGTTGTATTCGAGAATTCTAGATTTCGTCCCTGGAAATTATATTTAAAAAAAATGGAACCAGGTAAATTATAAAATTTAATTTATATTCCTTAATTTACAATTAATATTCCCCAATTTTAGATGCTGCTGAATCAAGACCAAAGCGAAAGAAATTGGATAAAGGTGGACGATTTGCAGCACTTCAGAAGTTTAAAGACTTAAAGGGATCTAAGCGAAAGTATGAAGTAACCGAATTGGAAAGTGTTTACGATGTAGTTGACGAAAAAGAATACACTAAAAGAGTTTTATCGCGGCAGGATGATGATTGGATTGTGAACGATAGTATGTTTTTGTAGTATTTAGTGTTCAATTTATGACTGATGTTAATGTTTTTAGATGGTAGTGGTTACGTTGAAGATGGCAGAGATATATTTGATGACGATCTGGATTCTGAGTCTATCGCTGCTGCGACATCGTCAAAAAAGCAAGGAAGGCCATCAAAGAAACGTAAAGCTGTTTCCGAAAGTGCTGGCAAAGGAAACCTACATTATATGTTATCTAATATGCCTTCAAAAAAGAAAGAGGTATTGTTTTATGTGACTATTTTACTAATATGTATATTAGGGTAGTCGTTATTTTGATTTTTTTTTATGCATGAACCTCTTAATTTGTTACTTTATATCCATGCTTAACTACTGTAAAATTTGAGATTGAGAAAAGTTGTTTGTTCTGTAAATATTGGTACTAATTTTTGGTACGCAACTCTGTACAGCGCTGCTATTGACCACCGTTCAAAATAATTTTTATACTGCTTTACATATGGAAAAAAATTATTCTTTTCTCCGCTTCATGATTTATTTTTTCTAGATTGGATAGAAAAAACATAAATGTTTTCCGTTGTAATTGATTATATATTTATTTATATTTACTTTCTTTATTTAGGAGGTAAATTTAGATGAAGATGACATCTTGTCGGAACTTATCCAAGAAATTGATGAAAATAAGCCATCGGAGGCCAACACATCTCATAACATCTCAAAATCAATTTTAAACGAAAAGCAAGCAGCTAAGGACTACATGAAATCATTCTCGGTCCCAAAACCACCGAAACCAGTCATAACGCCATCCAAAATAAAAAGAACAATTGAAAAACCGACCATAAAAATGTTCAAACCGGAAAACATCTTGCAAAAAGTTACGACACAAGAAAAAAAACCCGAAGTTACAAAACCTAAAGAGATGATGGAAGTTGACGACTTCGCAGACTTGTTAGGTGACAATTTCGTCGACGAAGACGATGAAATTTTACAAAAAACCTGCAAGTTACAAGAAAAAGTCTCATCGTCCATAAAAAGCACTCCCAAACGTCTAGAACCACCGAAAACTACTAAAAATGAGTTAGAAACTAGCATGTTAGACGATGACTTTGATATGACTCAAATTGATGATTACGAAACCAGCGGAGTTGAGCAAAACGTCACAATTACAGAAGAACAATTGCTAGAAGGCTGGGAAACAATGCAGGAAGGAACCTGTAATGACGTCGAAGCTCCTATAAGCGTCAATTCCGCAGATTTGCCGCTCACCGTGGCCGACGATGGAAAAAAGGTGTTCAAGTTTTTCTGGTGGGATGCGTTTGAAGATCGGAGGGCTCAGCCGGGAGTCGTGTTCTTATTTGGGAAAACTTATTGCGAGGCAAAGAAAGCGTACGTCAGTTGCTGCGTGGCCGTTAGGAATATTCTACGGCAGTTGTTTTTGCTGCCCAGGCCAACGGTGAGAAGTTGTCTGCGTTTTAACGGGGAAATTTGGATGATTTTGTTTTTGATTATAGTTTAAGAGCGATCCGTCAAAACCGGTTACGTTGTTGGATGTTTATCACGAGTTCAATAATACTTTGAAGCTGGATACTTTCAAATCGAAGAAAATTACTAAAACGTATCCGTTCGATCCTCAAGTGCCGCTGCAATCGGAGTATTTGGAAGTTAGATATTCCGTAAGTGCTTTTAGTTTGTTTATTATTTTCTGTTTAATATTGATTCTATATTTTAATAGAAGGCTTCTATATTTTGCGTAACAAAACACATCGTGTATTCACTTAACGTCTTGAAAGTTCTAAAATTTCTGTTATAAATGTGTATACAATAATGGTTGATTGTTTACAAAAAAATAGCATTGCTTCTTGTTTGCGATTTTTCCCAAATCTTATCGCTTTCTACATAGATTATTGATAAATAGGAAGTTGTATGATCTTTGCTAACAATACAGTCATAGAAATTTTGTTTCAAATTTCAGTTTTAAGCATATATATTGTATAGGGTGCAATAATGAGGATAAATTTGTAGCTTCTGTGGTTTGTGCCAGCTACAACAACAGGAATCAAGTGAAGCCAAACTAAGTCCAATCATTTCTAAACATTTTAGTTTTTGATTCACTTCATTACCTCCTGTAATAACAAAGATACTAGAAAATGGAATATTTATTTAAGACACGTAAAAACACTTTATGTTAAGCATTCATTTGGTTTTACGTTTCTAAGTATTACGTTATTTTAGGCTAAATCATCACTCGTCTCACCGGACCATTACTCCGGCGAAACTTACTCGAAAATATTCGGTTTGAACACCAGCTTTCTTGAGATTCTTCTACTGGAACGCAAGATAAAAGGTCCATGTTGGCTGGAAATAGCTGATCCAGAATTGGTCACCAATCCAGTCAGTTGGTGCAAATATGAGGTGAATTGTTCCAAAGCTCTTACCAACTTGAGAATTCAGCCCTCCGAAAAGAACAAACCACCTCCCCCGTTAACAGTTGCTGCGATCAACATGCGGACAATCGTCACCCAAACCAAGACAACAACAAAAAACGAGATTGTCATGATGTCCTGTTTGGTTCATCAGAAGTACGCTGTGGATAAAAAGGCACCACAGCCTCCTTTTCAACAACATTTTTGCGGTAAGTTTTATTTATTTTTATTTACTTAATATTATTCTTTTTGAAGATTTCTTTATTCTAATTTCCTATTGCATAGATAGCAATATTATAAGGAAATGTGAGTTAGCTTTTGAGATAATATGAGGTGTAGATAATTATCTTTGTAATTTTAGTGACTCTGATCTTTGGTGATTTGATAATTTTTGTTTTTTGTCTACTTTTGCAAATCCTACCTCATTTTACAGTGTCTTTAAAAGCTGTGATACCGTGTTTTTTAACTTGTAGTCTTTATTTTGAACTTTTTGTTACTAAAATAATTCATTTTACCCTTCAGTATTGGCAAAACCGGATGGCAAAGTTCTCCCTATGGGGATGCACGAAACCCTCCAGAAATACAAAGGAACCAGAGTCCAGAAAATGGACAGCGAAAAAGCCCTCCTAAACTACTTCATATCGCAATTCAACAACATCGACCCCGATCTAATAGTAGGCCACGATCTCCAAGGCTACCAACTCGATCTCCTCTGCCATCGATTGCGGATGTGCCGCATCCAAAACTACAGCAAGTTAGGCAAACTAAAACGCGGAGAAATGCCTCATAAAGGAAAATTCGAACGGGAAGTTTTCTGCGGCAGATTAGTCTGCGACATGAAGATATCCGCTAAGGAATTGATCAGATCAAGGGCTTACGATTTGGATACGCTCTGCCAGACTGTTCTGAAGTTAAAACCGGAACAGAGGCTTAATCTAGAAGCCGAGGATATCCCGAAGTTATATCAGACGTCCGCGGATTTGTTAAAATTGATTAATTTAACAATGCAAGATACCGCGTATATTTTGAAAATGATGTATGAGTTATATGTGATACCGCTAGCGTTGCAGATTACGAATATTGCGGGGAATGTGATGTCTAGGACGTTGCTAGGAGGTCGATCGGAAAGAAACGAGTTTCTGCTTTTACATGCGTTTACGGAAAAGGAATATTTAGTCCCGGATAAAGAATACGGTAAAAAGAATAATGAAACGGAAACGACGTCAAAACGTAAAAAACCAACGTATTCCGGGGGTTTAGTTTTAGATCCGAAGGTCGGTTTTTACGATAAATTCATTCTATTGATGGATTTTAATTCGTTATATCCGAGTATCATCCAGGAATTTAACGTTTGCTTCACGACGTTAATCACCAATGATGGAGGACCGACGTTTTCAAATGCCCATGGAATTTTACCAACAGAGATTAGGAAATTAGTCGAGAGTCGTCGGGAGGTTAAGAAATTAATGAAAAATTACGATTCATCGGGTGATATGTATATGCAGTACCACATAAGACAGATGGCACTGAAATTAACCGCTAACAGCATGTATGGTTGTCTCGGTTTTTCAAATTCCCGTTTCTTCGCTAAGGAATTAGCGGCGTTTATTACACAGAAAGGCCGGGAGATTCTAACCAATACTAAAGATGCTGTCGAGAAAATGTCGTTCGAAGTTATATACGGAGATACGGATAGTATTATGATTAACACGAATTGCGTTGACTACGAGCAAGTTTTTAAAGTTGGAAATAAGATTAAACAGGAGATTAATAAGTTGTATCGGCAAGTCGAACTGGACATCGATGGAGTCTTCAAATATTTGCTCCTTTTGAAGAAGAAAAAATATGCAGCGGTTACACTCACGAAATCAAAACTAGGCGAATTAAAAGTTGCGCAGGAGCACAAAGGTTTAGATATCGTCCGAAGGGATTGGTCTCAGTTATCTGCGGAAGCCGGACGCGTAGTTTTAAACCACATCCTCTCCGATGAAACAATTGAAGAAAAAATCGGAAACATCGAAAGCCACCTAACCAAACTAAAAACAGACTTAGAATCAAATTCCGTCCCACTACCGTTACTAATAATTACCAAACAACTAACAAAAAACCCCAAAGAATACTCAGATAAAAACTCCCTAGCACACGTGCAAGTCGCGCTACGTTACAACACCAAAGGCGGGAAACAATTGCAAAACGGCGATACAGTTGCTTACATTATCTGCGAGGACGGTACTACAAACTCGGCAACCCAACGTGCTTACCACGTAGAGGAATTCAAAAATTCTGAAACCTTAAAATTGGATGTTAAATATTATTTGGCGCAGCAGATATATCCGGTGATTTCTAGGTTATGCGAGCCAATTCCAGGATTGGATGCATATCAGATAGCCAATTGGTTAGGAATTGAGGGGGTTAATTATAAGAAACCTAAAGAGAAAACAGAAGCTGATACAGTGCAGTATAACGAACGTTTGAGGTATAAAAACTGCGAGCCGTTCGTTTTTAGATGTTTTTATTGCAAGGCGGAGAATAAGATTACCGATGCGATGGTCAATGGGCAGCCGTTCTTGAATAAGTGTGCTAATGGGGAATGTACAAAGAGGCCGATTGATTATTTGGGTTACCTTGTGAATATGCTTACTGTTAGTATTCGATCATACATACAAAAGTTTTATAGCTTCCAGATGACCTGTGAAGACCCCGCATGCACTAAGGATAGTAATTTTGTGACTATCCGAATGGCTGGGAAGTATTCGCTTTGTACCAGTTGTGAACAAACTGTCGTTTATTTGAAATATTCCGCTAAGGATCTTCATATGCAGCTGACGTACTTCCAGCAATTGTTCGATATTTCAAAACATGCCAAAAGTAAGTAAACAAAAAGCACCTTAATTTGACACAGTCTTTATGTAACAATATTCAACAAAAACGTTTTAAATATTGTTAATAAGAATATTATTAAGTTATGTTTTACCATTTTTAAAGAAACAAAGTTTAAAAAGTCTTTTTGTGTGTTCTTTTTCTTGGCACATCTTTTTATGTTCTTCCTTTTTTAACTTCCTTTGTAATTTTTCTAGAATGATTTTATTTTGTGCTTCCTCTTTTTTTATCAACAAATATTCTCTCCAAGCATCTATACGTTGTGACTATACATATATACATGTGACTATACATTTTGAAATATCATCCTGTATATAAATGTTATTTTTTAGGGACAATAACCGCACCTGTTGAATTGGGATATACAGCTTTAAAAGAATGCGTCGAAATTTTTTTGCAACATTCAGCGTTCAATAATATAAATCTGTCGGAAATGTTTATGCCGTTTATTCCGAAAAGAAGTGGTGCCGATGCGCAAAATGAGGATTCTCAGTTAGCGGAAGCTTTTGAAGATGTTGATATTTATGATCCGGACGAAGATGAAGATAATATCTAGTTTTAATGCAATTTTTAGTACTACTATTGTAGATTCTTTTAATCTTACGCTAGGGTTAAGTTTTATTTATGGTATAATTATTTTTACTGCTGTATTTTACTCTAATGTAAATGAATAAATCAATGCAGTGTGAGAGTGAGATATGTTATGTTGCCTCTGTATCATATGGATTACCTTAAATACATTTTATATTAAACAGGAAAAACTTGTTTGATTTTTTTTATTTATTTTGATATTACAGGGTGTTCTATTTTTTTTTTAAGTAATAAAATCTGCACTAAAAAATGCAAGTACGACTACAAATTATTTTATCGTTCTGGCGCTTTGCCAAGTAAACTGCTTATCCATAGATAAATTCTATCGGACCGATAGATATTCTTTGATATATCTCTTGTTGGTGACATCACCCCTAAAAATGTACAATAAAACACCTAACTTGTTTATTTACATAATTTTTATTCATCATTTTTCAGTTGTGATAATTTAAATAAATACAATAAAAAATAATATGATCAGAATGAACGTTTTTGCTTAGCACATTATACCGGGATCTGAAACCACAAAGTAAGCAAGTAAATATATTTGTGTATATATTACATTCCTTTAACCCTCCTGACGCGGGCAAGTTTTCAATTTTTCTGCAGAAAAATGCGGGATGTTGAACGGGGAAATCGCGTTTCCCGCGGCTGGAGGGTTAACGTCAAATCGAGGACACTCACAAAAGAGGACTTACTACAGTAACCAAAAGAAATGGACGCCACCGCGTAACAAAACGATCAATTAAAAACTTTATAGTTCCTATTAGTCTTTAATAGTTATTTAATTCATCATTAATAACTTACATCACAGGTGCCTGTATATGGTAAGATTTATTATCATTATTATCGTTTTTTTCCTCTTTTAACAAAATACTGCTATAAAACTCGCACCCAGTCCATTCTTCTTACGATGCAAATCCCTTCTTCAAATTACAAAACTATTGTGTCTATAGTCTGCTCGTTTTTTCAATTGTTTAGAATAAGTTTCTCTATTATTATTATTATTATTGGAAAGATTCTAAATTTAAGCACTTTTAGGCACCCCTATATACAAATAGGTATTTTTTGATAACGTCGGTTTTACAAAACAACGTTTTCATTACAATCAACGACTGAATTTATTAGATTATGTTATAAAGTCTCTGATTTACTAAATATTTACTTCGGCATGAACACAAACAATATTAATTATAATGAAAATATTGTTCGACTCATTTTACCCTATCCGATTTTCAGGTTTGTTATAATATCCTAATTCCTGTTCAAATGAGATTTCGTTAAATTAGGCTACACTATTTCGTGATATTTAATTTCGATATTCTAAATAACGGCACAATTATTTGATATATATAGTTTTTGTAATAGTTTTGCTTATAATTACTTTATTAAGTGGCAAATTCCTAGGCGTTTTCATCTTATTGTAAGGTCCTTATCTTTAGGTGCTTAACTATTGCATAGAAAAGTTAAAACGAATTTTAAAAACTCGTATAATTTACGTAATAATAATTGCGCCAGTGCTTAGAATTCGAAATTAAGCTATAGGAATAAACTCGAACTGTTACCTCGTGATATATTTAATTGTAGTACGTACTTTAGATTTTGCTTTAATGCACTAAGGCGTTAACCGATTTCTGAACAAACTTATGGTTTGTAAGCGTTTGTCAGATGAAATAAAAAGTCAAAATGATAATAATTATGATCGTACAGGGTGAGCAAATTTTGATGTTATGATAGGATATCTTGGTAATTATATAATCAAGTGCAATTAGATTTAAAAAATAAAAACTAAACAATTTCTTATTTTATTCGTTAGTCAAAATCTAACAGAAAATTTGTTGTAAAAAACTACTAGACAGATTGTTGTCCAATATTAGGCCAGTCAATATTTCTGGCTTTATATATGTAAAACCAAAAATAATTTCATAACGGGAAACAAATTCCGCAGAATCAAAAAAGCAAACTTTTTCTCCAATATTCCAGGAAATAGTGTTAATTAACCAAAAAGTATTAATAGTTGCAGTGTTATCGCTAAAATTACTCGCAATTTGAATTTGACTCCAATTGAAACTAAAAAAAAAATACCGGCTGTAGAGGAGCAAATTCTCTACAATTTGAGAAGCAGAATATATACATATGGTTTAGATCTTTTCTGCAATCATTTATGAGTTTTTCAACACTAATGTCAAATGTAGAAATTGCAGAAATTGTGTACAATATGAATGCAATTTTGATTTGACACTACTCAAATTAGATTGTTCAAAAGTTGTACAACTTCTTGTGCGATAAATTGCATAATGTAAAACGGCTATTATTATATACAATAGCAATATCCTGACCTTGTTTTACAATAGGTTATGTTTACATTTCTTCTTTAAAAACAGGGAATTTGGTATTGCTTTTGATATGCTGTCATTTTGATAGGCTTTTGACAGAGTACTTTTGTCTATTGTTGTGAGGTTAGGTTTCTCTGTCAAGTAATTTTTCAAGTCAAAACTGGTAAACTTTTTTGTAGATAGTCTCAGAAATTTAAAAGTGTAAAGCTTCTTGCACTCCACTATATAATTCTAGAAATCCCCTAGAAGTAGTAACCTAAAAATTTTACCACCAAAAAACTTCTAGGACTCCCCTGGGGCAAAAAATTGCTTAAGAAACGTAAACACAGCTACAAACTAAATGCGTAAATAAGCAAAGGAAAAAAAACAAACAAATATCTCTTAATAACTCGAATTCTTTCTCTCCTCATTCTAAAATACAACAATTTGCTTGTACAAATATAAAATTATACCCACTTCATAACATTATGCGTTCCTCGTTTTTACTATCAATTATTTTTCTCTTTTATATCAATGCAAGCTCTCCTCTGACGATGATCCATTACACGGGAGACTCTTGGGTTATTAATTACTACCTACTTAGCAATTAGAACAAATCTCATCGAGAAAAGAACGAAAAAAAAAAAATCCAACTCGTTTTTCGTGGTTAGAAATTAAGCTAAAGGAACGAATCAACAAATGAGGGGTTACACAAGTGGAGGGGAGATGGAAAATATAGCGATAGTAAAGAAGGGGGGGCGGGTGGGGGGGAACTATTTATAAAATACAAATATTACGCCGTGTGCGGTTGGGTTCGTAACTTTGTTAGTGGCCCGCCACCGGTCTCAGTTCCTGTATCTGCCGGATGAGATACGCCTTCTCGTCGTTGAATTGTTCGTCTTCCGCCCGGTCCGTGTGGAATTTCATCAGGAAATCGACCAGTTTGTCTTGATTACGGAGGAGGATGTCCAATATCGGTCTTGGTTTATTCGGGTTCGCTACAAATACCTACCAAAGAATATATTTTGAGGTTAACCAAAGTCAAACACGGATTATTTGAAATTATTCTTATTTAGGTGATCTATATGGGTGCGGAATATACTTGATTTGGTTGATTTGGTAAATAACAGTTCATAGCTCAGTTAACAGCTCAGTTTAGTTTTAAATAGAGTTTCTTAGGGCAAAATTTACATTTTTTTAGGGATTTGGGAATAAATTCCTAAATTCTTCTTGGAACTTAATAGTCTTACTGCTTGTTTATTGGTCAGTTATTAATACAAAACTGCATATTTTATAGATTAGATCATTAACAATAAATTTATTTGGTTACCTAGCTGTTTTCGGAAAATCTAAAGAATTGGAACTTGTTAAAACATACAAGCTAACAATGTTAATTTGTTTTAGTGAAAAAAACTGTAAAACCACAATAAACTAGCAACAGTTATTTGATGTAAAGCAATTTTGAAATTGTGCGTGGAGTTACAGTTTCCCTATAAAGATGAAAAGTTTAAAAACCAGTCTTATACAGTTTTCAGATGGACCTAAGTTTTGCCATAGTCAGAATATTGACTTAACATAGCCTGCATGTGGCTGAAACTGCAAAAAAATTGTTTATTTTTCTTAAGAGTGAAGTATCTATTTCTTAATACTAAATGTAATAAACAAGGTTATTTTAAATTTAATTTTATGCTCAGGTATTAACTTTTACAGTTTTGAAACAAAATGTGTTAATTTTATTACAAAAAAATGGGTTTTCTGAGACACCCGTTTACTGTTTGTTTCATGTGTTTTTTATGTCCTATATCACCTGTGTTTTCATTGCAAATAGTTATTCTCTAAATACTAACAAAAATTTTCATTAGTGGGGTATACTTGATCCTTAATGTCCTGGACAAATATTTTAATAAATCGCGGATACGTCAATTTTTAGTGATCAAAATACACAATACACAAATTTGTCTTTTACATATAACTAAATTTTTATTTTTAATATTGACCACCTACTTTTACATATTTTAATAAATCCTTGGATATGTCAACTTTAACGATCAAACATTCTTATAGAAAATTCAATTGACCTTCAATTGTTTTTCACTTATATCATCACATTGCTTTTTAAATAGTAACTTGCTTTTCTTACTGATTTTTATAGTATTAAGGGTCTCTTTAGACCTAATAAATTAATAAAATATTGATAACTTTGATTTGCGCTCTTTTTTATTTTTCAACAGGTTGTTAAGAAATTCAACGAAATTATCAAATGTCTATACCATTTTGAAAAAGAAAACGGTTGGTAAAAGATATTTTGTGTGACAATTGGCCAATTATTTCCATTCATATATTTGATATTGTAAGTATTAAGTTGTACCTTTTGTTACTAATAATCTAATCTATACTCTATAGACACTTCACAAAACAGGATAATTGAATGAATCACCGACATTGGATTTTTCTTGAATCAAATTAATCATATCGATATTAATTACCTTAAACACATGGAAGGCCTCAAACTGTATATTCCTCGATCGCTCTTTGAGCATAATCATCATCAGTTTCAGATTGTCAGGGTTGGAAATATACCTTGTCATAACCTACAAAACGCACAACAGAATTCACACCTGTCAATCGACAAACTATTCGCAAATCTTACCGTGAAATTATGCCTATCTAAAAGAAGTTCGCCCAGCAACTTTAAACTCTGCCTACGCGTGACGTAGTTCTCCGAATTTAACAGTTTCTGGTAATGGGTGAACACCTTATCGTAGTTAGTCTCTAAAAATTCGGCACACAGTATCTTATGTCGTGTAAGCAATTCCTGTAAATAGAAAAATTTTAATTGAAAATTGATTAAAAGATTTCAAAAGTCATATCGTTACGAACCTTAAACGTCGAAAAAGCATCGGAAGCAATATCAAATGTAGACACTTCAACGTACGTAAAAAATTTATAAAAGTCTTCAGAGTTCAACATGATTTTGGCTAGCGCCTCGTACCTTGCGCACTCCCTTAACATAGTACCACAGTTTAACGCTATCTCCTGTGTTTCATAACTGAAAAAGAAATAAACAAAATAAGCTGGTATTTTTTGTTTAGATAGGCCTACTCAAAGTTAGCTAAAACGAACAGAATTCATGAACCGGAGAAAAATGTTTTTTGTCTCCAAATGTATAGCAGTATTAGATTTATATTACACGGTGGGCAAAAGCAGCGCTGATTAGGATTGTGTACCAAAAGTTGCAATCATAGAATACAGAAGTTTGTAACAGTGGCACTCAAAAAATTGGTCTACGATCACGATTTTGACAAAATTCATTACAAATCATGACAGATCAATAAATTAGTTCGCAAAAAGCCAGAAAAAGTTTATGTTTGGCAATTTTGTATGGTAATAGAGGGACACTAATCAAAATATTAAATTGCACCAAAGATTTAAATTCTCCAAATGATAAATATCTGACAAAATTTGTTTAAAAGTATCGTTTTCGGCAAACAAAATCTCTATACAAAGTTATAGAGAGAATTAATTAATAAAGAGAACTTGTGAGAGTGACTAGTACGCATTTAAACATCTAATTAATGCATCACAAGTTTTTTTTTATCTTGTTTATTTTTTTGCACTTGTATTTCTCATTTGCGACCGTTTATGTCTTTGTAACTGTCTTTTCAGTTTTTCGTTTTTGCCTGAAGATGGCTATTGTGTAGCCGAAACATGTAGCAAATCTAATAAATTGACAACGAAGAACGACACCACGAAGTTTTTATTATCTTACTACACCTTGAACCTGCGGAAACCCCACTCATTAATTAAAAGGTCGTATATTATTGAAAGTATACGCTAAAATTAACATACGAATCGTCAAAATCAGATCAGCGTTAATTTTGATGCGCAGTAGATCTAGTGTTCAATATTTATTATTTTAATGCACAAGTTTTTTATTCTAGGGCACAATATGAATAAAATATTGCTCATTATAAAAAATTTTCATGTAACATATTCATATTTATTGAATGCTCAATATGTATTATTTTAATGCACAAGTTATCCATTCTAAGTAGGCACAATATGTAATTTGGTATGTAAATTATGTACATTTATTTAATGCGCAATATTTAATATTTTAATGCTCAAAGTATTTATTTTAATGCACATATCTATGCATGCTTAAATCGCACTTGTTAAAATTTACTAGTATGTAATACAGATTAAACATATGTGAAAAAAATGAATTGAAAGATTAGGTACTTGGGAAGAATATCTTATAAACTAACAATAAAAGGTAGAATATCTTTCTACCATACAATAATACAACCATATTTTAAATATTGCAGCAGTATAATATTTTTAAGTACTGACATTTAAAAAAAATACGTACTACAAAATTGAGCAGTCAGAATTGTATTACAATGCCAAGGTTAACTAGTATTAAGATAATATTGCACAAAATAAATGTTTAGAACATTAAACAAAGAGCGTTATTTCCGGTAGTCACATTAGTATATAAATGTATAAACAATAAATTGTCAAATTGTATGACTAATAATTTAACATACAATAATAAGCAGCATGAATACGATATTCAGCAAAAGGATCACTTCAGATTACCAAAATATACAAAAAGCTGTACGTAAAACTCATTTTATTACAAAGCATTGAAGATGTTTAACAGCCTACGAAGTGATATTAAATACATATGTATGTAGTTTGTCAAGTCTTTTAAAAACTTCATGTCGGGTTTATGTATTCGCTAATTTTAAGTAGTTGATAAGTTTAGTACGAAGGAAAAGAAATTTAAAATAAGTATTACCTTCTTTTAACAAAATAAACATTATTATTACTATCAACAATTCAAATAATAATAAAAGTGCCCCATGATTCATATATTTATTTATATTTATTGTGTACTCACTTAGAGATTATTAGTTCCTGTTTCCTTTACTAGAAAGTCTATCAGAAATCTATACAGGTAAAATAAGCAGTTTTATTATTGGAAAATTGTATGAATAACAGTTTATTTCCTGGGTAATTGAAGCATTATTAATAATCATAAAAAGTAGTATATAGCTAAACCAAATTTAATGAACATATCAGTATCTAAATATACTATTATTAATGATTAGAAATAATTTTAATTCCCAAAGTATAAGTTCACCTAATTAGATAAAAAGATAAAGATAAATTATATAATCCTAAAATTAAAAATAAAAATGGCTAAAGAGATAAACTAGAAAGACATAGGTGTTTAGCATATTTGCAGAAGTATTTGTCAATAAATTTCAACAACACCTTCTTAAACATTACATTTATCAGTCGACACAATATATCAAATGCCTCATTTCATTGCAACATTATCAGTTAATGGTATTTCCTAAGTTTATATTACTAGAGAGGTAATTTTAATTTACTAATAATAGAAATACTTAATTAAAAAAAACTATATATAATATTATCAGAAATTGAAGCCGTAATCAGTTGAGACTGGTACGAAATTCATTGATTATAACCACACAATAGAATACTTGTTTATTATCATTATTCTTAAAGAAAAAACCACCACAAACCGAATAATTTGTTACAGTGAAGTGACCCCATTTCGCATAGCATTAAAAGTTACATACCCAGCCATCAGTTGAAATAAAATCTCGGGTTTCGTGCATATATATTCAACGGTGGGGGACCTCGTACCGATCTGCCGACGTAGTACGTTGTTAAACACTTGCGCAACGTCTTTCTTTCCTTCAAAGTCGATCTTATTCAAGTTCTGTATAAGAAGCAATAATAAATTATTGTTGTATAACTCCTGGGCCAGTTGTGCCACGATAATATCAGTCTGTGGTTCGGCATCTGACGTTCCGTACAGCATATTCTTAATGAGAACCAGGTTCTTGCTAACGTCCTCTTGTGCTTTCTCCGCTTTCTTTTCGCCGCCTTTTTCCAGAGCGCAGACGGACTCCTTCAATGCTCGGACGACGTCCGCGG
The DNA here is from genome assembly GCA_964023965.1 of Melinopterus prodromus. NCBI lineage: Eukaryota > Metazoa > Arthropoda > Insecta > Coleoptera > Scarabaeidae > Melinopterus > Melinopterus prodromus. The sequence goes on from OZ030393.1 coordinate 65,927,714, forward strand.
GGCTCTTTTGCGATTTCCCAAATAATGGCATGTTTGTTGACTGCTATTTGGCGATAGTAACACTTTTAGGTTTCACTTGTCACTAACCTGTCTACCTAAAAGTTTAAAACTTCGCTGGAACGGACTATTTCTTAGTTCCTACTCTTTTCCGCTTGGTTTCGGAAAGCGGCGTGTATATTATTAATAGTGCATGTCACAAACAAACCGATTTTCAATATGAGTTTTGCCAAAAAATACTCTCCTCTCAGTTTGACAGAAATGTGTGACTTTCTGGTGATATTCAGGCATGCGACCGACCGATGCCTTGCGAAAATATCCCTAACTGCGCTAAAGGAAAGTTTTGCTATCTTGAGACGTATCACCGCATTCCTAGTAGTAATCTGAATCCTCTTTAATTATTATTGAGACGCTAATCACTATTGTTATGAGTAATTATAGATTAGATATGATTTATTCGTTCAAAGAACAGTTTTGGTGAAATCGTGCCTGCATAGACAACCAAATTGCCAGTATTCAAATCAAATTGAAAACTCCTTTAGTTATGTAACCCATCTAGCAGCTGTCTCAATCGGTAAAGAATCTGTCGGTAAAGTTTCTGGTGTTTGTATGAAATTTTATTTTTTATATTGTTTAGAAAATAAAATAGAATTAATTAATGAAAATAAATAATAATCTATATGTGCATGTTAGGGGTTTTTCTTTCTTGGTCCATACCTTTTACTGATATTTTCAAAGAAAAATTATATTGTGGCTGTATTACCGACCAGGAATTGAACGAGAGTTCGCTTGTTTCAAATCTGACGTTTCGGTATCAATGGCTGCGCGCTTCCGCAAAAACGTTAGACCGGATTTAGTTTTTAAAGAATTTTGCGATAATTCGAACCCGCTAGTGCTTTTGTTGTGACTTAGATGTGTATTGTGATGCCGGCTACCGATATTTCGAAAAAATGTGGACCCAAAAGCTGCGGGTGAGTTTGTTTTTCTAATAGAATTCTTGTACATCGCGGTGGTATATGTTCCCTGCTTTTCTGTCCGCTTTGGCACAATCAAATTTAGGCCACCTTATGCATAGGTGTCCCGTAATTCGATGGACATGATTCTTTGGACGAATTTGAATGATTTAGTCCGATTTATCTATATGTAATACCTTTTATGTCGTAATTTTTCAGATACTATTTATTGTTATAACAAATGCGCTTAGATTTTGTACATGTTTGGAATTATAAATTGGGTAGTTAAAGCACATATTGGTTGATTCTAAATATCACGCATAAATATATTGTTCAAAATATTTCTACGTGCGTTGGTATAAGAAAATTTTAAATTCTCCATCAGAATGGGTAATCAAGGTTCTACTGTATATAATCGCGTTTGTTTACCCTTTGTAGTATTGCTACTACTTCATAGATAGCGCCATAGAATACATTTTACATTTAAATTTCTCTAAAATAATACCAATTTACGGAAGAAAATCGCGCTTGTTAATGTTGTTCAGATGTTGTTGATGTTACTAAAGTTATTTTTTGTTGTTTATTTGTAATTTTAAACGTAATTTTTAATTTGTTTGCTTGAGTAACATAGGTACTAAGGACACATTCAATTTAAATCTTGTATTACCTACTACTGCTCTTTAAACTATAATTTACCAGCTCATTAGCACTAAAAACCGATAACTATTTGTATACTCCCAACTGGAACATTTGTTCTGGCTAATAACGTGATAATGTCGTATTTATGCGAAGTTCTATATGGCTAATTTATATTTATTGCTACAAAATGCGTCACAGAAGCCATTGTGTGATAATCATTTCGTCGTTGTATTCTGCGAAGCCGCAATGTTTAATTTTCATTTCGTTGTGCAATAAGTGCACACAAAATATATCGTTATTTATGCATGCAAAAGTTGAAAAGGTAACGCTCAACCTTCGTCACAAAAAGTCGTATACAATATACGAAATACGTACACGCTTTATAACCTTGGACGAACATAACCTCAATGTTTGCCGTCTGTCTTACAACACGTACCGTTCGACCGAGTCGATCCCGAAAGCAGGTAGAAAAATAATAAAATTTAAAGGCTCCAAAGTGGAAAAAAGGTCCTGTTTTGCTGTCGCGTCGAAAGGTCAAAGTTTCTCTCCGGATACGGTTTAAATTTTAAAATTTGCCAGGTCCAGATGAAATGAGGACCGACACTACAAAATTCATGATCGTATGATTTCTTTATTATTTAGAAATACAATCTGATAGATAATAACAATTAACTCCACATGTTATGTTGTTCCAGACACAATGAAATGGTAATTTATTTATTATTGGTCACAAGATAACCTTGTTGTTTTATTTAAATATTTGTGCAATAAGCTATTTTTCGGTTGCTCTTAAATTTTGTTTACTGAATTGATATGTCGTTTGAGTGCGTTTTCCCTAACATCTAGGCAATGGCGGAAATGATTATTGATATCGATAGATATTTCCGGTTTCTATGAATCGATCTCTTTATGGTTCATAAGAATATAGATAGCGCAATTCTTATTTATCTAAAATCGGACGAAATTATAAATTGATTTAGCTGTACGATTTTAAGAACTCTAATATAGTGACGCAATCCATAAAATGTAATCATAAAATACGAAAAATACGTTTTTCTGCTTATTTTTTGACCTCTGTAACTTTAAGATTTGTCATGAATTTCAACAAACACGCTCACAATACTCCAGAGTGCAAGTGTAGAGAAGTTCAGAAGAAAATAACTTGTGCTCGTATAGTTAACATTTAATTTCAGCAAAATAATGTATTTTATTGTTGAATACCCCACATTTTCCTCTTTTATTTTGATAAATACTTTAATAACATTGTTTTAACGATACTGTATAAATTATATGGGTCCAAGCTCTAGCAATTTCGCAAAAGTAAAGAAAAGTAAAATAAAAATAATTAATATTTAGGAAATATTGATAATACAGGGATTTTTTTGTGATCACGTGTTTTTTTATCGATTTTTTAAGCTGAATACCATGCGGGCTCAAAAGGTGCTTGAGCTGAGTTTCCTGTTAGTTAAAAAATGTTCCTACGTAAAGGTCAAATATCAAAAATTTTGCACAGGAATGTACGTAAATTTTAACGTCAAATGGGCTGGCTCTATGAGACCCACACTCATAGAGCATAACTCAAAAATGTATTTGCCAAACAATGCATTTACAACACATAACAAAATGTTGGATGTAAGACAACCTTAACGTACGACAACTTTGATGTTACTAAAATAGTCTATCTAGTAAATCAAAATTGGGAGTAGTCACTTACACAATGTGCCCATGACGCCATAGCTAAAAAACAATAGAACGTCTGAAATTGAATTTGATGATATAAAAACAATTATGCCATACTTTACTGATCAACCCATATCTATTATAAAAAGTACTCACGCAAACACTAAATTTTAAATTATTTGTTTCCAAATGCCTTTCTTTTATTCTTTAATGCTTGTGCAAACTTATCCTAGGTAGGCAAATGCAAACAATATATACAAATACAATGATTTTTAACTTTTTTTGTGACACACCCCTCAGATTGAAGCAGTTTTCTTTGTGTGCCAAGAAAGAATTTCAAAAAGTAGAGCTTTTCTTATAACTTTTTTTACGTTTTTTTTGCCTTTTTGTTTGTTAGCTATTGTGTGCTGGACCACCCGTTTACTAACTATAGTTAATACAGCACGGAGACTGCAGTGTAGCAGTCAAAACTCTCGAAAGTGCTCAGAGTATTTTTCATTGTTCACACTAAAGATGGCACAGAATAGTTCAATAGTTTCTTAAAATTTTTCCTTGCGATTGTTTGACAAAGAAACATTTGTGGAACACCATTTCTGATCCCAGTGTTACAAATAGTATGAAACTTCTACATTTTCGTACAAAATTCGATAAAAAAAAACGCGCACTTTTTGTACTCGTTTGTAGTGACCTTTAGTGTGTTTAGTGCTAAAAACGATTATAATTGATTTAAGTCAACCCTTATCCGAGTATTTTAGACTATTTTTTCCAATTTTATCTCAAGAATCAATAAATTACACGGACGACAAAAATGACAGTTTTTTTTTCTTTTATACTTTACCTTCCAACTCAATGCGGCCAACTGAACGTGTCCCAAGTTTTAGTTAACTGTCACCTAAACATCCTTGTGCAACAATTGACTTCTTGAACTCGAATCGACTTTAAATTAGGTGTCAATCGATTATCCTAACATCCTTTGCGTTTTTCTCCAAAATAAATTGGTTCTTCGTTTCGTGTTTTATCATTGAACATTCTTCGAGCCCAGGGCCGCATTGAACGGAATTTGAGTCAACAGAATAACGAAGGCGTAACCAAATTTATTTTAAACAATTATCTACACTCGCGACTGACGATGACACTAAATAAATGTTGGAACACCACAAAAATTACCTAATTTTCAAGAGACCTTTTTGAAGATTTTTTTGTTGTTGAATTGGTATGAGAAATGCAGAGATGTAAAGTTGAAATAGTGAAATATGCTGTTACAGGATTCAATGAAGTGTTGTTATTGTTATTATGGTCTCTTGAACACCGTACCAACTCAACAATAGCAAATCAATAGGATGATACCGCGGTTGATCGCTCTGGTGGCCATGCGTGGCACCAACAAAATTAATTTTTGAAGGAAGCAGTTAATTGCCATTGTTTTAAACCAGTACCCTTCAGCAGGCATAGGTTTTTTATTTGGTTGCATTCTAAACATTGTTATATCTCAACAAGATCAAATCGCTTATAAATTTTAATACATAGGTACTGTCTTTTCAGCCAGAGGTGGCGTAAATTTTTCTTGTTAAATTAACTTTTTAAGATAACAAACAATACATAAATAACAATGTATGGGCAAGCTTTTTCTTATTTACTAACTTACGTAATACAAAAATCATCAGTTATAGATGATATTACGGTGTAAAAATATCTTCTATTCATTTTAGGTTCAGAACGTAAATGTTTTACTAAAATGTTCCATATGGACTTAAATTTATTTTCTCAAATTCAATGTGAAAATTACAGTCATTTGAAATATTACCAAATCGTATTTTAAACTTTAAACGACGAATAGTGCAGTCATTCTAGATTTTGATTCGTAAATTCAAATGCAGTTGATGAAACTGATATCAATAGAATTATAGTTAATAGGAAAATTTTTAAATAACGAAACATAGAAAAGTTGTGCCCATCAGAGATTAATCCTTCAATCCTCTAATCTCTCACTTAAATCGCAAAAATAAAAATACCACACTGTAGCAGACAAAATTTACCAGCAAAATGTGTATAGTCATAGATACGTATGCAATAAACTTATTATATGCGAGTCGTAGAATTTTGTTTTTATAGATTTCCTTTGTTTGGTAATATCTGAAACGACTGTAAGTTTTTAAGAAGTGAAAAAAGCAAATAAGTGAGACACTGAGAGATATACATATGTGCAAGTTACACAAAATGAATGTAATAAATCAACAGCATAAATGCTGTAAAACAAGAATTAGCAGTTATTGACGCTTATTTGATATAATTTTACAGGATATTTTTGTAATTCTACAGAAAAAGTACTCTAATGTTACAACTGAAGTTATTTTTAATAACAGGCGTTTTTTTACAAACATGTTGCTGGTTACTTGACATCGCAAAATTGCTGAACAAATTTGTCTTTGATGATCAAACCTTTTACTAAGAAAGACATAGGGAAAGATACTGTATAATAGTTTTTTTGTTGGGGTTCCCCCGGCTTTGACCTCAACGTCAAGGGTTTCGCGCGTAAAAAAGTTGAGAAACGCTGGTCTAGGCCAATAGAGGCACAAGTGCAGACATAACCCCAATGATATCTCGACAAATGCCAAAAGTGGAAAAAGTTTGAACTGTAGTCAGTAATCTATCACTTATCGGCCTAATAATAAAGAAACTGCGCATTTTTTCGGAATACCCTTTTTAAACGACACTCGGGTTTCATAACTGAACCATATTTCGACCAGCTTCGTTAGGCCGTTTGACACAAATTATATCGGACATATTTATTTGATATGATATTATCGGGCGCGCACGGTCGACACTATTTTATTGCAAACATGGCGGCCGGCGTTGCAAAGGTTTACGAGCCACGTTGCCTATATTGGTACATGTATATAGCACGCATACTACCTCCCATAACAGGCAATTGTTTTTGCAGCGTTAAACAATGGGGGTGCTTTTTACGTAGAACCATCGCCGGGGCGAAGGAAAACAAACGAAACACAAAAGATGTTTTGTTTCGCGAAATAAAATAATTACGTACACGTATTGATATTGACGTTTGCGTTGTACCTAAGCTAGTTGAGAATTTTCATAATGCTGCATTATTTCGCTGTATGCTTTATTTCAGTTTTCTTTCAATCTTTTTTGGTTACCTTGCTATGGTAACACCAACGTTGCCTTTTCAAACAACGTGCTCAAAAATCGAAAATAATAATTTTTTACCAATGAATTTTGCAGTAATTGTTCATAATTTGTTTAAATTTTTACGAAAATTGCAAAACTGGTTACACCATTCAATTGTACGGAAAAAATACTAAAGAAACTGTCTCTCATTTCTACTCTAATGCTATAACTAGTAAATTTGTATAATAAAGCTTCAGATGAGTCAAAAATCAAAAGGTATCTAATGCAAAAGTTTGAGATCATGAACAAATGTATTTTTGGATAGTTTACTACATAATATAACCTCAAAACTTCCGGAAAAATGCGAAAAGTATTTTTTTTTGTATTTTTTAAGTTATTTTATCGCATAAATAATTCTCTCGATTAAATGTCTCGACGACGTTTCGACTGTTATTTATTTACACACACTAAAACACAAACACAAACTCAAAAGATATACAAAAACAAAATAAAGAGACGATGCCGGTCTCTTCGTCAAGATTCCACGTTGTTAGCAAGGTCCTACGAGGTGCACCAAGTTAATAGTTTCCTCCAGTCCGGTGAGCGAACTCCTATTCCAGGGTTGCGTGCCGTCTTTTAAACTGTTCGGTCAAGGTCGTACGGCGACACGTGATGGAAGGGGTCACCTGCACCCTGACTGGCCAGAATGCGATGGTGGCGACTTCGAAAGCGGTATTACGGGGTGCATTGGTATTAGGGGCGTGGTAAAATATTAATTTTTGGAATTTATTATTATTAATTATAAAAGTACTGTTTCTACTGTACAGATGTTATCACATTTTTAACTAGTTTAGTAGATTTTTTCATAAACAATTTATGTATATTGAAGACAGTTTTGCAATTCTCTTAAAAATTTAAACAAATAATGATCATTTCTGAAAAATTCTTTGTTGCAAAAGTCGTTTTTGTGTTTTCTCAATTTTAGTCTTTTGAGCATGTTGTTAAATAAGCACTATTATTTTTATAATTGTATCAATAACTACATGTAAGAACAACAAAAATGACCACCAGAAGAAAACTCTGTGCGGCGAAGACACAGAATTTCTTTTTTAAAAAAGACCTGATTTTGCATAAAAAAGTAAATATCTCAAAAACTTTTTTGTTTAATATTAAACTGTGGGCTCATTTAAGGTATAAAAAGGCACGTTTTCACAAAAGTTGATTTAAATTGAATAATATTGTTGCGACAATGAAAAATAAAGAAAAATCGTTTTTGCATTGGCATTCGTATTTTTCTCGGAAATTTTGAGGTCAACGTAAAAAGTGACCCTAATGAATGGTGTAGATGTTTTTATGATCTACAACTTAGTATACGCCACTTTTGGCTAAAACATCAAGCTTTTCCGGAAACACACCCGCTTTCAACCCTCCGAATAAACACTATACCACCCCATAACCTGCATTCTCAACTTTATTTGCCTGCACTATAATATTCACCTACAATATTAATTACACTTCATATATTTAAAGCCAAATCCAAATGTTTTATCAAGCCCTACAAACATTGGAACTGGGGAAAAGCCTCACAAGCCTAGTAATTATGTAGAACTGAAGGAATTGTACCTCCAATAAGACGATTTGATTGGTCTGCTGGTTTCCCTGTAGAAAAATTTGTGTTTTGTTAAATATGGCTTTCGTTTCACTGTGCAACGGTCGATAATTCTATCCAGCCACAATAGTTCTCTTGGTAACTGATAGAATATGATAGATAAGGCTTACGTACGAGTATTGCTTGCACTTGTCTAAATATGTTGTTTACACTGCCGCGGAGATTACAGAGAGGGCTGTGGAACAGGGAACGTTATCGCATAGGAGAGCTTTCTCAATTGCGATGACAGGCCGGCATGGCCTGGCTGTGATGTAAGGTTTGTACAATCTTGGCATGCCTTTATGAAATAAATTTGATGCCTTATTTTGTGTGGCGTAAGACCAAGAACGGGCGATAAGATTGATTGCACAAACATCCTCTCGCCGTTCGCACCAATACCTAGAAGAAAAGTTACGTTTTGTAAACTGTTTTGAGATGATTGCACCGAATTGATGAGTGGATGTCTGTGTAATGTGTACCTAATTGTTCCGCAAACATTACGCGAATAATATAATTTTATTATCTAAAAGTATTGGGTGATATTGCTATACAAATTGCGAATAGTTGTCGATACTTTGAGTGGGTTAACCTAAGAAATTTGTTTGTGTTTTTGTCGTGACACAACTGTGTAGGCATATCTGTTTTAATAGAAGTGCGATTCACCAAAATTTCTGACATCCAAATTTCTAATGATGTACTTTATTTATAAAAACAAACGCACGTTTTTAAGCACTTCCTGTCATCCGATTTTAACAAATTATGCATCAATCGATAGCTTAGGGTGGCAACGAGTTATGCTCGTTTTGTCCCGTCGAGATTCAAACAATTAGCGGGCAAGAATAATTAACAAAGTTATGATGCGCCAATTTGACACCTTATAAAAGTTGTATCATAATATACTATTTCTTCCTCTTTGTAACACGATCCGGGGACATACTGTATATAATAATATTAAAAATATTTAATAATAATAATTATTATATCACCATGAGTCAACATAACATAAAAACACCCACAGCAAAAAACAGGCTCGAGCAATTTTTGACAAATTAATGTAAAATTTGGTATTTTTACCCACCCTAGTTGCATCTAGCACAAATTACGATTGCAACAAACATGTGACTAAAGTGTATCTTTATGTCCACTGCAATATTGAGTAATACTTCACTTCCATGAGTACGTAAACGACCTAAAAACACATTTCGAAAATTTCCAAATTGTGCGCCTGAATTGCAACATTAATTTTTTAAGATTTCCTCTCAAAAAATCTAAAATAGGTATAAGGCGGAATTTCGAAAGTGAGACACACTGTCGCAACAAGCTTTCGTTATTGTCCGAGCTAAAGAAATCATATCTCAGAAAGACTTATTGGCTGACAGGTACACATTTAAGACCGGCGACACAAGTGTGCTCGTTCTCTACAGGTATATATCTATAGCGAAGTAACATATAGTATATCTTTCGCAAGTCCGTATCCATTGCATCACATGGCTCCGATTGATATTACACTGATATATACTTTGCGTTGGGCAAGAGTTTATAAAACTGACAAGGTTTTACACCGGCGCTGGTGGACTCGCCGGTGCACTGGATCCATCGTCCACTAACTCAAACTCGGTATACTCGGACCAGTACCAACAATAAGCTGCACCTGTTGAACAGTTACCCAAGTCTTCAAACACACCCATGGGTTCGCAATTAAAAATGCGATATTACCTCCATGTGCCGCAACATTACCAAGAGTAAAAGGAGATACATGACGCGATTTATCTGCTTTGTTCGAACTAATGCATTAGCAATGAGCACCGAGCGTCATTTTTGTACAAACAGATCGAATCACTATCACTACTATAGACAGGGATGGGCACTTTTGCTAAAAGTTTCCTAATAGATGCTGAAGCAACTAGAAAATGAATGAATTGGTTTACTGCTTGGAAATTAACATTGGAATGCAAGAGCAAACACATCTTTCAACTTTTCGCCGTCTAACCGCAACATTTTCCGGTTGGCTGCTTCGGCATTTTGAATCATTCTTATTAATGGGCTGTTTTCAATTAATTAACCTTTCGGAACACGGAAACGCGGCGAGCCGAATTCGTTCGAGTTTTACCTTGACAATCACGGAACTCTGCGCCTACATTTTATTTTAAAACCTTGTCTAAGTCTATACCATTTATAGAGAAATGTATACTTTATAGTTTAACTTTTAAGTTGGATTGGCTAATTTTTAATCCTACTGTCAAATCAAACGTCAAATTGAAGAAGTAAAAACCCTGACCTAACAATTCTATCAAGCTAAGATACTTTTCAAATGGCGTGGTATACCAATAATTTCAACTGTTTTGTGTTTTCTAAACACGGATTTCTGAAAAATATGGACTGGCACAAAGATGTTGCTAGATAAATTATACTTTATGAAACGTCAAATTGAAGTAATAATAGTATATTATTTGACAAGCACATAACTGAGGATATAAATCACGAGCATGAAGTTAATACGCGAGCCTTAGGCAAGGGTGTAAACATGCGAGCGATTTATATCCGTTGGGTCAAATTAGAAGCGCCGAGAAAATTTTTATGAGAAAAACAACAATTCAATCAAGAAACTAAAAATCATTTAATACTAATCCTTTTTGTGAGTGTTATTTATACTCTTTTTGTACACCATTTTCTTTTTCTTGAGTGTCAGAGCATTTTAAACATTTTATTTGTTAAAAGTACAATAATCTAAGCTAAGTGACTATCCTGACCAACAAAAACCAAAATCGGACAAGTGCATGCCTGCTGTATGCTTTCTACTGTATAATCTGAATCTGAAATCAGATTTTCCGAATTTTGTTTAGTTGTTGAGCAAAGAATGCATTTTTTTTTGGGTATTCGACAGTTCTTTAGCACTGTTTTTCTCAAAAAGTAGGCTCAATTCGGATTTTTTCACATTCAGATTCAACGAAAAAAAGCATACCAGAAATAGTCATCACTTGTTAGATTTTACAATCTTTGCTACGATTATTGTATTTTGATAGATAAAGTAATTGAAAATATGTGAAATGCTCCTGGAAATTTCACAGGAGTTAAGAATGGATGGATGAATTAAAGGAATAAATTGCGAGGATCCTGCAGAAACAAATAAAAGAATCACCCTAATGTATAACAAATATCCATACATAATTAAAATATTAGCGTGGTAATAATACAATAATCTTAAAACAAAAGATTTTTACCGTTTTAATGATTCTTCCTCGACAACTAAGGTAATTCCAACTAATATTATGATATTTCTAAATGTCTATTGATTTGCTATAAGAATTGATGACTCGTGTTCATCGAGAACAGCAGAAAGGCGACAGTATTAGCAATAAACTTTAAAACCGAAAATAAACAAATCGTGTTGATTGGACATCCGATAGAAAATCTTTTAACAATAATAAACAATAGAAAGTCGACAATTGTGCATTGTATATTGAACCTTGGTCGTTGACAACAAGTCAGGAAGTCCTGCAGCAAATTTAAAAGAATAACTCCTAGCATATTAAATAAACAAATAAGTTCAATAATATTGGTTAAAAGTCACACAAAATCTTAAATTCTATGATAAGAGATAACTATTGTTGCCAACTATAGATAAATTAAGTTCAATTCAAGCATCGTAACTAATAATTTCCGGAAACTCAAATCAGGCTCTGAGTAGCTATATTTTCCACACTTTATTTCAAAATAAATATCAGAAACCATAACTTGTGATACTACCTACATTATTTGCGATGAGCACAAAGTCCTATTGTATTTAAAACCGGAACTTAGTACATTGTTTACTCATAATTAGTCTAAAAGAAAAACACTACAGTAATTACTCCTTTAATATAATGTACGATTCGGAGAGAACAGACAACCTATGATAGTGCGTGTGTACGTCAACTTAAAGTTTCAGATTCATTGTTATTGCTGAGAAGTAGCCATGGGAACGACGTCTGGGTTCTTCCGTCGACCTCTGAACCTGCACATTCGTTTTGATATTTTTTCTACAAGAATTAAACCGCGCGTTACTTTACGCGGTAGCAAAGCTGTATGAAAAATGGGTGTAATTTATATGGCCCGAATGCATTCATATTGCACGGAGAATGCTTAAAGGGGTGACTGTACGGCCGTTTTATCTGATGAACCTGAAGGCTGAAGGGTTATACCAGGAAACCTTGATGGATTACGACAAAAAAAGTTTTTTTTCGTGTTGTATTCTTTGAGGTTACAATACTTCATGTTCCTGCTTTTTTTATTTGTGTATTTAAATGTTATTTAAACGTTGATATGAAAATTATTTGGTAAATGTGGCGAGGATGATAGGTGACCAAATGTACAGATTGGTATTGCGAAAAGTAAAATTCCCTAGATGTCTAGCTACAGGGGTACCAACAGAATCTTTAGTTCAATATTTACACTATTGGTACGGAGAAATTTTTCTTCATCGCGTTTAAAATGATTCACAAGCAGGGTTACCACTGTTACCAGGTCTCCGGCATTGCGCCGGAGTCTGCAGCATTTGAGGTTCATCTCGGGTCTCCGGCAAAATCAAACATGAAGGAAATAGTTTTACGTTATTGTAAAAAATATATCGTCGGCTAAAAGGTAAAATGGTAAAAGTCACTAACTAACAATTACTTATATTTTATTGAAGCACGAATTAATTGTGGCCAAATGCTGATAAATTCGTATCTAAACAAAAATACGATCAATAACTGTTATTAAAATAAGTTCAATAAATTCTTAAAATTCATTAATTCTCTGGAAAATTGCATTATATTTATTGGTATTCCATTGTAGTTGGGTTTTTGTAATTATTTGAAATGTTAGTTAGTTACTTTTACATTTAACCAGCCGATATGCAGACAGAGACATATCTTTGTTCAATTTTACATATTCAATGTTATTCATTCAAATTATTTTACACTACGCAATTTCTTACGCAAAATGTTCTACAACTTTTTAAGCAATAAAGAATTGCGTATAGTGCCATTAACAATAGTGTAAAACCGCTATTATACAGTGAGAACACAAAGTATTGAAACATGACAAAATCTCTAAATCGGTCTGTTATTAAAAAAAAAAAAACTGGGGTTTGAATTGCAAAATATGTACACATATTTATCGTAAACTAAATTTCCGACTTTCAATGGTCTTTGAATTAAGACGGAATCGACATATTTTTTAAATGACACCATTGGCTTAATAAGAGCATATAATATAGTATGATGGCCGTACATACAAAAATTTTCTAGAAAAAGATAGTTGAAAATTAGTGTTACATTGTGTATTTTATATTTTGAGGTTTCTGGGAGATTGAATTCAAATCGCATACATTTACTAATGTTGCTAAAATTACAGTTTTGACATTTGACCTCACTTTTCCGGATGTCTTACGTAATTTTGAGTTCGCATTCGTATTCAGGGCAAATAAAGTACCAGAGTACAGCTTATATTTACAACCTCCATGCTACTCAAAGTTATCAATATTTGCAATTTCAAGTATGGTCTTTAAACCTTAAACTTTCTTCCGCTACCATTAAGACAATTAAATGTTATATTAAAATAACTTTCATATATGGAATTGCCATTACATCGAAATGTGTATTTTTATGCTAAAAAATCGACTTATTCAAAGACGTGTTTTCTTAACCGTATAAGAAAATTGAAAAGGAAACAAAATTAAAAAGCGCAAAATATCAGCAATCCTGTAGAACGTGGCTTTTGGAAATGGAAACTGCATAGGCGATTATGATCTATTCTTTGCCAAAGTCGCAAATATTGAGTTTTTAGACCTGTTTGGATTTGGCACATGCGAGGTGAAACGGCCTGACTTTTTTAGTCACAGAATCAAGTTGAACCTACATCAATTATTTTAATATTTTTACTTTAAAAATAATCATTGTTTTTTTAACAACTATTTTATATTTTTTTGTAATCTTGTCGACTATACCTCCCCCCATCATCTCTGCCATTCTTGTGAGACTAATCTGGCAACCCTGATTGTTAGCTAAATGTCATAACCGCTAGGTACATATAAACAATGACTGACAGAAAAAGCTTTATTTTATAAATGATAATTACAACATTAAATTGAAAGGTCTGTTTGTATTCATAAAGAAAAATATTGAAACACAACAATGTTAAAACTAATAGAAAAGCAAATCATTTCATTTATGACTTTGGTTGGTCACATTTTGAGTTTAAAAGTAAATAAATTGACATAATAACGATAATTACTGAGGAAGAATTCTTAACTCTGTGTACAAAGTAGTTGTCAGAGTTTTATGTTTTATGTATTTTTTATGTTTTTATGTATATGACATGTCCTAGGAACCTGTAAAAATCCTATAGATGTTTGTTTCTCTTTACCACGTTAAATAATATCTAAAGACATAACATTTTAGATTTTCCTAAGGTTTTTTTCATTTTTAGACCTACAATTTTTAATTTGGTTAACTTTTGTCTGCAGTTTCAGCTCTCTCAATACCTGTTGAGAAAAATGGTCATGGGAAAATTAAAAGTAATGCACAAATTAATTCATAGGGTATGTGAAGACACTAAATGCTAAAATTTCAGTATTTGAGACCAAATAAGTGCTCAGAGAACCATAAAATCAAGTTGAGTAGCTATTTTGAGATACTTGTCTATTTATTATTACGTATTATATATTTACGTCTGTATCTAGAATACGAAAAAAATTATGTAAATCAACAAGACATTTTATGTTTATTTTTTGTACATTATTTTTTAAACCTGTTAAACTTTTTTTCTAGAATTTACAAAAAAATAGGTTGATATATGTACTATACTGAGAAACATTACTATATAGATCCAACTGTCATCGGAATACGATAACACAACTCCATTGCGACATATTTACAACAAGATACACAGGTTATGCCATTAATATCTGCCACAATTACCTCATTAGTCATTAGTCATTACACTGTTAGCGGCAAGCACCAACAAATATGAACGCTTGCTTTACCGCTTTATTGACTAGCCAAAAAGACCTAAAGGCCGCCTTATAATCCGATACAACGTTGCAGTCCGATAACGTTAATAAATTAATTTACCTCGCATACGTACGCCTATACCAAACTGCAATAAACACCGTAATAAATATGCAAATCGTTGATATTTAAACCTCCAACATGTGGGTAACGCATATAGATTATATTATACAGTGGAATGAGCTGTTGTTTTATTATTATACATTCTGCGATACCGCACAGGACAACGGCGAAAGCCTATATTGGATTTTTGATTGTGTAGGTTGTAAAACTTGGCTGGTTTATTGGTTTGCAATCTGTCTGGGACATCCTCTTGTGCTGTAGGAATATGGACAAGTGTCTTTGTGCTCGATGTTAATTTAGATGTGGAAGTACTGAAGGCACATAAACTCGAATGAGATAGAGTTTATGTCAAACTGAAATTAGTGTTGTAAAAGGTACTTGATAAGTAGATGTTCACTTGGTCTTGTTTTCTGTAAAGTATATGACAATTTGCGATATATAAGCTTACCTACTACGTTTACCATATGTTTTCATTTATTGTATTGTGCATTCTTTAATTTTAAACTGAAGTATTGCTTTTTGATGTTGGAATTTTGTTTTCTCTCATTTCAAGTGTCAATTATAGAGACTTGTACAATGTACATTGCTAAAAATTTGGTTGCGAACCAATAAAAACAAGTGTATTATATCAAAAGTGCGATTTTTTCCCCTCTTCCTATTAAGTCAATAAATTAATAGTCATTTCAACAATTGTGCCAAAATCCACGCTAGGAAATTCGGAAGTTACTGAAAAAAATATTTTTAGGCAAAAAATCAATTAAATCACGGAAGAGCTCGCCAGTTATTCAATATCTGCCAAAATCCATGCATTCTAGCTTAATAAATCAAAAAAATCTGATGTGGCCAGGCACATGACTTTATCATACAATATATAAAATTAATAGTTTAGCTGCATGAGATTCTGTTTGATCGAGATGGATCGAGTCTGTATCAAAATAAAACAAGTAGCAAGGATTTGACATATATTTTGATTGATAATATTGACAGTCGGTATTGTCAAAAAAAGCAGCTTTTGACACTACCTACTGTCAGAATGGAAATATATGTGAAATCCTGGCTGCCTAAGTTTTAATGCAGACACGATCTCGATCAAAAAGAGTTTGCTCATACAGCTAAACTATTAGTTTTACCAAAAAATGTACAAAATGTAAATTGAAATTAACTGATAAATGTTTATAAACACCCCACTAGACTTATAATAATGATTTCGATAAGAAAAGAAGAGAATTAAATAATTAGAAGGATAAATTTTCTGAAGAATCTAAATCTTTTCATTTAAGGGTAGTTTTCAGGGTACTATGGGGGTGGGTTGGGAGCATCAAATCCATAGGTATGACAGGTCAAATTCTTTCTTGGAAAGTCCTCTACAAGTCCTATAACTTTAGTCTTAAGTTTTCCCAAACCCCGAACAATTATTCGAAAATTGCCAAGAAATGTCTTTTTCCCATGTATTTTCTTATGTAAACTTGAGGGCTCGACAGGCACCATAAAGAATCAAAATTTAGAAAAAAGAAAAAATACGTGTCCACTTTTTTTGGATTTGGAAACGATTTAAGGGGATCGTTGCTTTCTAAATAAAAATAGACAATTTGAACCACCCTAAATTGTAAACACTACCATATTATTATTGTAACAAAACATGTTATTTTTTAAACATTTTGGAACCGGATTGTACATAATTAAGTACTACAATTTACAGTTAAAAAAAAGGCTAGTGCAAAAATAGTTTATTATTATCGCTTAACCTCTTCTCATGCCCGGTAAATTTTGAATTTGGTAGCGCATGCTCGAAACTAACGGTATTGTCGGTATTCAAGCTCAGAATCTTCCTGGCTAGGGTAGTTGAAGAAACGTGGTCGGTGATATATGGAATTTTGTTGGTGTTCACAGTAATTTTAAAAACAATTTAGACTTAGTTCGGAGTGATTATGTTACTTAGGAGTTGTAGTTCTGTCTAAGTATACAGGAATTGCTGACCATACAGAAGATTATGGTGTTTCTATGAATCTCAGTATCCGCAGATTTGGTTGGAGGGAATTCTGGAAGTGGAATAACCTCAAACAAGACGACAGGTACATCCGTACATCCAGTGATCGAAACAACCCCAACAGGTGAGCGTTCGCCCCTTTAATAAAATATAAACAGCAGATGTGCATTCTTAACTTACGTGAGCTTGTATTCTATAAGACTTCTTTTACTGTTATAAAATAACATAATTTTTTAGATTTGTATCTAAAACAAACTAGTTGTTTTTAATGTTACTTAAACTAATCCATTCTTTTGTATTATTATCATCAGCTTTTTATATTCCAAAAAATTATATTTTTGAATGTCTAATTTATTTTGAAGTTAAACGTAGGTACCTATCTTAGTTTTTATTTTTATGCTTGAGTAAATTTTTCTATTTTTTTTTCCTTTTCGGTAAACTTAAACAATGTTTTAAATGTCTATCGAATTGTATATTCTAGATAGGAACATTGACTTATATTAGTTTTCTGAAATATTTAATTTTGTTTGTATGCTATTTAAATATAACTGATCCTAATAAAAATGCCCAGTTTTTCCAGCTGAGTTTAAACTGTACTTTCAGTTTAAACTAAGGTTTAGATTAATTTCGAGTTTTTCAATATTAGTTTAGTTCGTAAACTTTAGATCAAGATGAATAACGAACATCCACGGTTTAAACTGTAAATTGAATATAACCTAAAATAGTACATTCAATTTTGTTCGGTTTTGATGTGCTTATTTTTATTATATTATCAAGACCGGTCTAGAAAAGTTGATATTATTTTTTGCTATTGAAACCCATGTTAAAACCTATTTTATATATTTACTGTATAATGATTATTTAACAGACTATTCATACATACTACTTCCAGTGGATAAGCTTCAAAGTTGTTTTTTTCAGTCAAAATGACGCCAAATTGTTACATGAATTTACTGGAAGGTTTGTAGGTTATGTACTAAACTCTAAGAGTCCAGACAGTGGTGCCATGTATACAACTAGTTTGCCACGCAATAAAATGTCATTAGTTCTGTTGCGAAGATGTTTCCGCTTAATTTTTTAAAAGAAAATATCTGCCAAGACAGGCGAAATCATAGTTCGTTCATTTAACCCCAGTTTAGTTAATCTTAGGTTTACTAAGAACACCCTACTTTGTTAATCTTAGATCTACTTGAAAGGAAATACATAAAAATTTAATCTGTGGTTTTTAGTTTAGGTAAACTTCAGTTTTAACAAATAATGAAAAACCAGAAAAAAAAAACCTAAAACAAACACAATTTTGATTTCCTACTTTACTATTAAATGTAACATCTCAAAAAACCTATGAAAACTGCACCACAAATTTAATAAGTATATATGCAAAGGACATATATTGATAATGGCATATTTAAGAATGAACTATCGCAGTTTTTGAAATATTTATAATATTAATAACATATTTATTTGTTAAAAATACCGGTAATTTATTAAGATAATATATTTTACTTACTACGAATTTATGATTTTTAAATTGTTAGGCTATTTATTAGTTATTTTGTAATTCTTAACAATAATCCTTATTTTATAACACCCTGTATTGTCTAAGTAGTTCTACACAAAAATAACGGTTTGTTTTGTTTTCGTATCTCTTTGTCCGGTAAAGTGCATGTTTGGCGGGCGCATGCGAGTTAAAAAGGCGCTCAAATCAGAAATATTCCGGACCATTGCATTGGGGTTATGTATCGGAATAGTGCTCTGTGAAATATGGAATTTAGTTCGTGAAATTAGTGCTTTTAATAACTAATGTTGGGTGTGAAATGAAGCTAAGGAGTTGTAGTGACAGTGTGTGTAGAGTTTACGGTAAAGAAGTTTGTTTCGGCGTTTCTATTTCTGTTCGCGACAGGTTGCATGCGCTTGGAGGGAATTCCGGGATAACCTCAAACGACAGGTTACATTCACACACCCCATAACAGGTGAGCGTTCGCCCCTTTAATAAAATATAAACAGCAGATGTGCATTCTTATACGACTTGAACCTGTCGTATAATTGGAATAATCGTTTTGCCTTTATAATTGTTTAATATGTTGATATCGGAACAATTATTGTTTTAGTATGTTCAATTGGAATGAATACAAACCTACGTACTTATTTAATACAATTATATGTCTGATATTAATGTACATTAGGCAAGAAATATTAATTATGGATTATAAAGTCCTGTGCTGAATATCATAAATATTTAATCATTTGCGCGGGAAATAGTTCATACAGGTTGGATTTCTTTGTGTCAGATTAGTTTAGAGAAATTTTGATTGTTTATAAACTAGTTTTTTTTTTGTTATTACACACACCAATGCTTTGTTGGGTGATTTTGATCTAATATATAATATTGAATTTCGTTTGTTTTATTTTGTTTACTCAGCAAAAATTTATCTTAAATGTGTTTGCTGCAATTTTAAAATTATTCATTTATAATTCATTTTATTTTTTTGGTGGGTTTTGATTATTTATTATATCATTAGTAAATATGATGATGATAAACTTCATGTAATTGTTTAATTAGAAATATTAGGTTAAGTTTTGCATTTGCATTTTTTAATGTGTGTTTGCTGTTTTTAACATATTATCTTTCGCTCATATATAGTTATGGCACGGGTTTTGTTCATTTTCTTTTATGGCGTTGAATTCCTATATATATATCATAACCTTCAAATTTATCACTTTCAAAAAACGGTTTTATTCAAATTTTGAAGAATATTTCTTATTTTAAGCACTGTTTTTTTCAAATTTCTAAGCTTTATCAATGAGAGCTAATTTTGATTTTATTTATTTATTTTATTTTGTATTATTTAATAATTAATTGATTATGTTTTATACTACATTTGACCTTCCTTGTGTTATATTTTAAAGAGGAAATAAAGTTTGTTTATGTTCTTATTTAAACAATTTTCATTCCAAGAATATCTATTTTGTATTGGAACATCCTGTACATATCCATATTTCGATTTTTTTACATAAAAACAGTATTAGCGTACTGTTGTGTACAAAACGTAATTTAAAGATAATTGCATTTTTACGTCGATTATATGAAATTGTCGCTTTATTTTGTTACATGGAAACTTATTGTAACGCATAGTGTTTGTACAGACAAGTACCAGCGTTTGAATAGAATCGATGTAAAAATATTTTTTTCTAAAAGTGTAGTTTTTGCACAAGATACACTTTTAGTATCTACGGAAAAAATTCTTGTAAGGGAAATTGTTTGAACGGAACAGTTCTGAACACGCGGTATGCACATTTATTTAAGTGTACAAATATATTATGTGACGAACATTTGAATCTATAAATGCACAATTATTTATTCTGATGTACATTTATATAAATGTATTGCATATTTATTTTTTTAATGCACAAGTAATTTATTGCATTTCCCAAATATTTTCTCTATTGGACATATGTTTTTGGTATTGGTCAAATATAAATGCACGTTCTATTCTATTTATTGCGCATATAATTTGTACTGTTTTCTAAAATTTGTACCAGTTCTTACAAATTTCTAGTACATAGTTAGAATATAATTTTTTCCTTAAAATGATACATTTTTAGATAAATAAGGCAGAAAACTCAAAAATTGGGGTACTATTTTAATGTGTACTTAACTACAACTTACTTAACTTCAACAACAATACAACAAGCCATATTTAATGATGATAAACTTCATGTAATTGTTTAATTAGAAATATTAGGTTAAGTTTTGCATTTGCATTTTTTAATGTGTGTTTGCTGTTTTTAACATATTATCTTTCGCTCATATATAGTTATGGCACGGGTTTTGTTCATTTTCTTTTATGGCGTTGAATTCCTATATATATATCATAACCTTCAAATTTATCACTTTCAAAAAACGGTTTTATTCAAATTTTGAAGAATATTTCTTATTTTAAGCACTGTTTTTTTCAAATTTCTAAGCTTTATCAATGAGAGCTAATTTTGATTTTATTTATTTATTTTATTTTGTATTATTTAATAATTAATTGATTATGTTTTATACTACATTTGACCTTCCTTGTGTTATATTTTAAAGAGGAAATAAAGTTTGTTTATGTTCTTATTTAAACAATTTTCATTCCAAGAATATCTATTTTGTATTGGAACATCCTGTACATATCCATATTTCGATTTTTTTACATAAAAACAGTATTAGCGTACTGTTGTGTACAAAACGTAATTTAAAGATAATTGCATTTTTACGTCGATTATATGAAATTGTCGCTTTATTTTGTTACATGGAAACTTATTGTAACGCATAGTGTTTGTACAGACAAGTACCAGCGTTTGAATAGAATCGATGTAAAAATATTTTTTTCTAAAAGTGTAGTTTTTGCACAAGATACACTTTTAGTATCTACGGAAAAAATTCTTGTAAGGGAAATTGTTTGAACGGAACAGTTCTGAACACGCGGTATGCACATTTATTTAAGTGTACAAATATATTATGTGACGAACATTTGAATCTATAAATGCACAATTATTTATTCTGATGTACATTTATATAAATGTATTGCATATTTATTTTTTTAATGCACAAGTAATTTATATTTAATTATAACGAGTTTTCAATAAACACTTTTGTTTATTTCAAGCCAGCCCAACTCAAAAAACACCAAATATTTCAAAATGGTGCGCTCTGAAAAAACCCAGTGGGTTTTTCAAGTGGGTCGGGCCCATTCAGGCGAAACCTGAATACAACACAAGCGGAAATAGATGCCCGGCATTAAGTAAAATAATTGTAACACGAAACCGTCTCTCGCTAACGTGACTTGAGAGTCGCCACATGTGAGATTAAAAGTGTACTAGGAAGTATAGTCCAACGCGGTACATGACTCCCAAGATCGTTGAGTATCCCACACGACTAAAAAAAAGTTTCACCGTGTGCGAAACGCCTAATAGAATAGGGCACCGCTAACGGAGCTACCCGAGTTCCATCGAGATTTCGGTAGTGGGACCGAAGTCGCACGAAACCCCGCAGCCGCTTGGGATTTTAGTTTCACAGGTCGTAGCGATGGGAGAACAAGCGTTGAACGTGTTGTTTGTGGGCGAAGTGGAAAAACACGAAATTTTGTATAATTACCAGCTCCCTGGGTACAGCAAAAAAGATGAGGTAGAGAAGGCGTGGACTGAAGTCGGAAGAAACACAAATATGACAGGTAAGAACGACTTTCTTCTATTTGGAACGTAGGTACTATATAGGGCTTCCAATCGCAGGATCTCGACAAATAATAAGCTGCTGCGGAATCCCGTGATTATAAATCTTATTTGTTTGTTAATTTGCCGAAATGTGGGCACTGATCTAGTATAAATCAATTGAGCAGCTATTTTTTAAGTACAAACTTCAGTCTATAAAAATATTGAAAATAAGTATCAAAGAAAGATGCAGACTAATACCAATATATTTAACTGTAAAATGAAACCCGAATTGTTCCAAAAATGACTTAGATAAATATATTAACATAATAATAAATAAAGCCACTTAGATAAAAAATCTATTTTTATAATGTGGGTTGAGGTATTTAAACTATATTTGACAAAACCGAAAGACGTGCAAGTAATATTAATTCTTTTCATGACTAGAAATAGAATATTTAATATTCTAAGAAGTTGCACTGAATATTTCATCAATTTTGAACTGTAAATAACTAATAAATAATTTAAAATTCATGCAGCTCGTCTATATGTATAATAAACATCCATGACGTATGAATTCTAAAGTTGTCAAATTTAATCTTAAAGAAGTAAATAAAAATTTGTCCAAATGTTTTATTGGCATTAATATAAAAAATTAACAATTTGACTCGATCAATTTCTTGTGCCGTGTCTATTCTTGAAAGATTTTACAAAAATGTAAAATCTTTGAGCTAATTTAACATGCAAGAACAAGTTATTATCTAATAGTGTTTAAATTTTGTTTATTATTGATGTCAATATGCACACTTTGACACCTTTTACACTGACAATTTTGGTTTTTTACTTTTAAGGTAATAATTGGAAACGTTGATCAAGTTTCGACGTTTTTACTGACTGGATTTACTAACTTTTGGCATCACAGGCGTTTTGATCAGGTCTTTTTTGCTTTTTTTCGTGAATCCCGGCCTCAATCCCGGGATACAAAATCTTTAATACCAAATATCCGGGATCATTGTCCGGTATTGGAAGCCCTAGTTTCTACGGTAGTATCCCCTCTGGCGAAATAAAATCCAAGTATGACGAATCTAAATCCTGTAGCCAAGCACCTAAAAAAATACACGTTATTTATTGTAGTAAAAACATTTATATCAAAATTTTGTAATGTGTGTTTCAGGAAAGGAATGCAAGGAGAGATGGAGAAATTTGCGTTCTGTTTTTGTTAGGAACCTCAAGCCCCCTCCAAGTGGCTCTGGGAAGAAGAAAAAGCCCTACTATCTGACTGAGGCCATGCAGTTTGCACTGCCTTTTATTAGAGCACCTACGAACCCTTCAGGCTATTTGCCTCGACCTCTCGATGAAGAGCTGACAGACAATGAAAAGTTAGAAGATTTCGAAGAACCAGATCTTTCACGAACTCCGACTTCACCGTTGTTTCCCCCTACAAGTCTGCTATTTCCAGCTGTTCCACCTCGTTCTGTTTCATCTACACCTACAATAACTGAGGAAGCATTACGATCACGACTTCCTGATACTAGTGGAGTTAAAAAGCGTATGCCACCGAAGGCCGGTACAGAATCAGAACAAGCAGCATGTACCAAACGTTTCAATCCTAAATTGGTCAAAATAGCTACTCTAGAGTCGGAGAAAAAAGAATACTTGAGAGGATTTCTCCTCGGCTTAATGCCCGAACTGCAGCAAATGTCAGAGGGGCAATTACAGCAGTTTCGCAGAAGGGTTTTCATGCTGATCGATGACATTAAGGCGTCAACTCAAGAAGCTTATGGACACGGTTTATCTCAATTCCAAATGAATAGTAGTGATAGTTCATCCACGTACACTATCGAAACAGGTCCTACCAAACCTTCAAACTGGTCAACAAGTGAAGATCTTTACGCTCTGTTCAGGAATACGATTTCCGGACAGACTAATTTAGAAAAATAAAAACTAAATGGTAAAAATGTAAAATAATTCAATAAAAATTTAATTAAAATTTTCTTTTAATTTACTTACCTTAATGTTATCAGCAACCTTTCTTCAGGGCTTGCTCGTTCTCTCATGTTTGTGTTTTGCCTCCTCAAGGCTGGTGCAACCAATCAATGTTCATTATATAATTCGTTTAACATGCGGTAAAATCCAATGAACTTGGAGTCAGTGTTTTCTAACTATTTGGCCGCCACAAGCAATCTGCAATGAATATTCTTTTCTATAAAACAGTCCAGGTTTTCATCTATGTATGCATGTTTCCTCATTCTTGCCTTCGTTTTCCGTCGATGCGGATAGTATTATGATACGATCATTTCTTCATCACTGGGTTCTTCACTCAGCATTTTTACAAGCAGTTATCTATCCAGCTTTTTTCAGACTGAGTTGAAATTTGGCAAACCTCATATCAATGAGGCTTGAGTTGCCACATATGCATGATGAAAAGTATCCTAGGAAACTTGGTCTATTCGCTACCCGAGTCGCAAGATACTTGAGTCTGCCACACGCACGATTATCGATTTTTTCGCTTTTTTGTTGGAAAAGTTTTATCAACAGTGCACTTAGATAAAAATCTAGTTTTATAAAGTGGGTTGGGCCATTTGAACTGTATTTGAGAAAACCGAAAGACATACAAGTAATAATATTTTTTTCATGACAAGAAATTGAATATTTAATATTCTAAGAAGTTGTACTGAGCAATAGATAACGTCTTCACTTGAAAACGCATTTAGAACTAAGTCTTAAAGTCATTATACCTATCTTTTTTTTTGTACACAATAATCGTTTTATTTAAAATGCAAACAATTGGTCTACTTGCAGAAAGTATGAAACTTCCAGGACGTATGAATTCTAAAGTTATCCAATTTTATCTTAAAGAAGAAAACATAAATTCGCCAAAATGTTTTATTGGCATCAATATAAGATTTAAATTTTGTTTATTATTGGTGTTAGTTTGCACACTTTGACACCTTGTAATCCGACAATTTCAACTTGTGAGGTAAAATCTGAAAACATTGGCCAAGTTTCGGGGTAAAAGATACTGCCCAATCAAGTATATTTTAAGTGTTTCTCACTGACTGGATTTGGTAACTTTTGGTAGGTTTGCCAGGCGTTTTGATCCGGCATTTTCGGTTTTTGTCTTATTTGTTTGATCTAGGACCCTAGTGTATTTCGTGTTTCCAAATTCGAGTTCAATCACATTTAACTGTGTTTACTGCAGACAACTGTAAAAGGTACCCTCGAAACATTTAGTGCGTTCATGAATTCATTTATTTTATTATAATTTATTAGGGTTAACCACTATCAACCCAACTCGCTTTTTTATGGCGATGATTCCGGAGATAGGTACTACTAAAGGTATCGTGGCAAAACTTCTTCATATTTAGAAGTTTCCTTACCAAACTTAGAGCTGAAAAGCTTTTAGTTCGAAAGGTTTCAATATTTAATCTTAGCATTTTTCAATGATTTTGCAAATGCGCCGACATTTCTGCAATTTCGTCAAAAGATTTAAATAATAAACCAAAGTAGACGAAATAATTTATGTCTATGACATTTTTAGGTAAATTTAATACTTTAGCTGCATGACCAAATACTCTTTCATCGAGATCGCTCATACTGCATCAATACTAGGTAGCCAGGATTTGACAGATATTTTGATTCTATTGACAGTATTGTCAAAACATCAGGGTTGGACACAGTTTGACACTGCTGCATAGTATGATAAAGTTATGTGTCTGGCATAAACAGATTTTTTTTCTTATTTAGAAACATATTTAGTAACACTTCGTATGTTTTATTATTACATATTATTAATTTACAACTTCAGTTTTCACTCAGTACTCTATGAAAGATGCCAAAAAGTACTTGAAATCTCTTCTAAATACCGGCTTATTTTATCCAAAGCACAGTCAACTTTTATGTATATTCTATCGCGTCACATTTGCGCGGATTATATTCGTTTACGGCCAATAAACTATCGCACAAAGCGTCCATATAATGCACCGAGGCATACCGATGCTCCTTAGCCGAGTGTTTTCAATAACGACGCAATTATACAGTTTTAATTAGCTATTACCGCTCAGAGGTGTACGTTCCGCCGTAACCAGATTCGTTTTACTTAGTTAGCTTCAAAATATAATTCAGCCTCGCATAAATAAATTTTCGACCAAATTAATCATTAGCCAGATATACAACACGCTCGTGCAGAAGAATCGCGCGGATTATGCGATTTATACGCGTAATCAGCGCGTCTGTCATCGTCCGAGGCCTAATGCAATAACAGGAATCTGTAATTATGATATTCTTCGCTGTAGCGAGTGAAAAAGTGGCCCTAATGATGGCGTATGCCGGCCAGCTGCTCGGCTAGGGCTTCTTAAAAAACACGTCAGCAGGTGTCTGGCAATTCTTATTGCTTATATTTCTCGCACCTCGCACTCTGGTTTGTTGTGATCATTTCACATCTGAATGTTGTGGATTATATCATGGGCGGTACGAGTGAGGATTATTAATTTAAAAAATTGGATTGAAGTAATAGAATTTATTCTGATGGGGTCTCCTCGAAACGTTAATGATCTCGTTTCTTGGAGATGACAGTGAGTGCCAGGAGTGCCAACTGTTGTCGATTTTTTTTGGATTCTTTTGCTCTGATTGATGTTTATCTTAGTGCGCGCTGTGGCAATTACTCTGTAAGTACCGTATACTTAGTGGATGGAGGTACATATTTAAAGTTGTCAGTTAGGTGGAGATGATTTACTTTAGTGAGATTCTCAAAGCGGAAAGTTCACAAGCATTGCTTCTATGGACGATACATTGTTGCATGCTGTGTTTTGCTAATACAAACAGCCATTGGCAAATCCATAAGTATTTCCATTATAGGAACCACTTTTTAAGTAGTTATTAACTAGAATTGCCATTCCTTTATTAAATAAGAAAAAAAATCAGGAAATAACACCATTGAACATGATTATTGTTTGTTATTTTCCACCCTAATTTCATATATACAGTGCTTCCCAAACGCAACGGATACATTCTATAAAACCTTAAATAAAAATATTTCAGAAAAATGCTTTGACACGTCAATTTTTATTTTTAAATTACTATCCTATCATACACTTTTCAGCCCCGCATCCCTTCACCCCTAAGCGGTGGTAACCGGTGGGCCCGTCAAAATCCGCATTGGATGATGAAAGCGAAGACACAATATCCTCATCAGCTTAATGTGTGGGCTGGTGTGGTGGGTTTTAGAATTATTGAACCATATTTTTTTCGACGGAACACTGAATAGTGAACGTTACCTGAACTTTCTCCGAAATGAACTACATACTATCTACTCAAGCGGTATTGTTTCCCAACGCAGAAGATCCTGGTAGACACAATGACAGAATCTGGTTACTGCAAGACGGTGCGACTTCACATTATGCGCGACCAGTTCGAGAATACCTCGATCAAGTATTTCCTAATCGGTGGATTGGTAGACGAGTACATATTGAATGGCCAGCAAGATCGCCAGATTTAACCCCACTAGATTATTTTCTTTGGGGCTATTTAAAAAGTAGACTTTATTTTAATAGACCTGCAAATATTCAGGCGTTAAAGGAGAGAATTCGTGCAGAAATTCACTTAATCACTCCAGAAATGTTAGACAATGTTCAACAAGCTTTTGGGGATAGATTAGGGCATTTGTTTCGTCGTTAACGGGCAGCACTTTATACAATTAATTAAGGATTAATTAATTAAATTTTGTTATTCCCTCAATTTCATGTATAAATAAATTTTTGGTAAATATCGCCGTTATTTATCAACCGATTTTGATAATTTTTTTATCATGGTGTTTTCAGTTTACAGTTTTGCAGTTAGTGCTAAATTTTGGAAGATTTCAAAATCATACCAAACGGTTTTTAATTTAATAATTTGACAATTTAATAATTTGACAGATTTTGTTATAAAAACCTAGTATTATGTGAAATGGCCCCAATTCAACACAACACACTGTGTTGCTTAGGAACGACAGCTAGTTTAATACCAAATTGTCAAAATTACCTGTGGAAATCAGAAAGACGTCACTTTATTGACTCTGCTGGTCTAAGAATCCCTCGCGCTGCTTAGTTTTGGCGATAACCGTGATTATTGGTCTCTGCGGTAATTTTTGATCGAGAAAATTTCGATAAAAATTACTTTAAACTACTTTAAAGTTTACAAAACTACAACGTTGGCAGCACCGGGTAAAATAACATTATAATGACGATAAAGGCGACATTGATCACCCCCTTTATGGTTTTTATTTGAGTATTTTTCCATTGAGTGTGCATCTTGCTCCTTGGCTATACTGTACTGATGAGGACTAATAGTCCGAAACACGTGTCTGCGGTTGGTTTTTTTTTTATGACGAAATTGCCCGACAAATACCTTCTCCTTCTATGTTTTACCGTCGATTAACCAGCTTTTCTTATTGTTTTGATTATATTATTTAATTTTACGTGTGTTGCAATATCGTGTGAGGAATGCAATATCGGTATCTGGAACCGTGAGAATGCTTCTAATAAAAGCGTGCAATATGGTTTATTACAACTGTTCTTTAATAAACGATTTCTTATACACTAAACAGCTTCAGAAATAAACGATTGAAGGAAAAGGTCTATTTATAACCGACCAAACGAATTTTCGTAACTTCTATATTTATCATTTCATTGACATCGCAACCTGTCAAAATAAAACCTTGTCTCCAACAACAACAAAAAAATTACACACCTAGCCATATTTGCATTGCCTTCTTTCATTTAGCAAACACGTTTCTTACCAAAACATTTCCATATAACCCAGCAAAAAAACGCAAATGTCAGTTTACTTTCTCATATTAACTGGTCCAACATTTTGGCATTGTGCTGCCTTCTAATTTTCCTCACTACACCATGCCAGTATCCCAAAGCCGGACCAAAAATAGAGCTGTCATTGCACAAGCATTTTCGACATTGAAAGCGAAAAAAAAGTGATGCAACATAATATTGCAATAATACGAGAACCTTGACGTGTCTACGACATAGAATCATCGATGAGATCGCGTCTCAAGATCAAAAAGACACCCCCGTCCGTATAAAAATAACGCAAATCGCTACTACGACCTCCAATAAAGAGTATCATCGCCATGGAAAACAGAGGTAGTGCGTAAGCGTCTCCGTCTGTTTGCCGTGCGTCATATCCGTTCGGATCTCGGTTTGCTGTTTTGCAACCGTATTGTTTCGATTTTTGTTTTCGGAACGATGTCTCGTGTATGGCAGAGCGCTATTTATACCGTCCGGCTTACAATTTGAGGCCGATGAGGTTTGTTCAGATCGAAATGATTGGAGCCTTGACCTCCGTATTGCCAATAATTGCCTGCCAGGTTTTGTAATATTTACCGTTTGATGTACGAATGGTTTACGATGAGACCATTTTTTTTGTGATTTGATTTTGTAATAGTTGGAACAGATGGTTTATAGGTTCCTCGCTATCAAGTTAGTATACGAGGTATTAATTTGTTGTATCAAAATATCCGGTATTTATTTTTGGAATCACTGTTTTAAATTGGTCAACGCATCTACTTTTTATACATACCAGATCCGGCATGAACTTGGACACAAATGAAAAAAATATATATATATTCTTTTGAGTATTCGTTATAAAAACTTCTGGACTGTCTTAAACCTACAATGCAAATATTATACTATATGCCTTCGGCCTTGCATGCAATTTCATATTTAATGCATGCTAATAGTTTGTAATACTTTTCAAATAACATTTTTACATAGATTTTAGAGATGAAGGTACAAGTATGCAACAGAGTAGGTAATTATAATTTCGTATTAAAAAACATGTAATATTTCCAAATCAAATTTTTGCGTAGCTTCCAATATAACGGTACTTAACTCTTCAGTGTTTTACATAGTTTTGGTAACATCCGGTACATGCAAGCAAATACTTACATTCTAATATTTGCATTTGAGGTTTAAGACAGTCCATACTCCTTTTCTCAGAAATTGATAATACAAATGTTAATTGATCGAAAATACGATTCTTTATTATTAAAACTCCGGCATTTTTTACAAAAACTGTTTTTTTCTACTTGGCGAAATCAATTTTACATACATAATTAAAAAATCACATGTGGCCAGGCACATGACTTTATCATACAATATATAAAATTAATAGTTTAGTTGCATGAGATTCTATTTGACCGAGATCGATCGTGTCTGCATTAAAATAACACTAGTAAGAAAATTATCTTCAGCCTGCTGAAGTTAAAATACCCCACCGTAAAATCTTTCTAAAAAAAAAACAAGTGAACGGATTTTGCTCATTCACGAACTTGTCCTTACTTTTTAAGAGATAAGCTTGTATACCAAATTTCAGAATCTGTATCTGCCACGCCTCCTTAAGTGTGTTACAAATGTTGTATCAAACTCAATATACCCTCACTACATTAAATGTGGGGGGTATAACGAGTTAGCTAGGATTTGACAGATATTGACAGTAGGTATTGTCAAAAAATCAACGTTTATCTACTGATCTTCAACATCATCAGCGACACTACCTACTGTCATTAGAAGGAAAATATCTGTCAAATCCTGGCTAACTAGTTTTAATGCCGACACAATCTCGACAAATAGAATTTGCTCATACAGCTAACTATTAATATTAATTTTACCAAAAAATGTCATAGACGTAAATTATACAATATTTCCTCTACTTTAATTTATTATTCAACTACTTTGACGATATTACAGAAATGGCGGCTCATTTGCAAAATCCTTGAAAAATGCTTACAGGAAACATCCAGCTTTTCAGCGCTAAGTTTGGTTATGAAACTTCTAAATATGAACTCGATAGCTTTAGCAGTTCCTCCGGAATCGTCGCTACAAAAATCGGGCACACACTTACACAGACACACACACACACATACACACACACAGACATTTTTTGTACCGTGGACAAAAATTTTCAATGGACCCAAAAGGACCTATTTCCGCTAAAATCTCATTTTTACCTTATCATACGTAGTATGATAACGTTTGTAATCGTGCCTGATATTATTTGCCATTTTAATCGCTGCATTTTTTAAAACTTGATATGTTTTTTTTGAGGTTGGTTTGTATTCAGAGCAAAGTAATCTAATACAAACGTTTATGCACTTTCCATTCACAAAACCCACATTCTCCAGTACATATTTAGAAAATTTAATTTTTTGAAGCCTCAACATTAGAAAATGACTGAATTACAACAATCGTTACCTACTAAATTTCGGAGAATAAATTATACCGTCTCGCTTAAAAAAAAACTGTATCAACAGTTCCAATTGGTCATAGTGAATGATGCAATAAGTGACACATTTATAGAATGACACATTTGTGACGATGGATAAGTTGTAAGTGAGTTATCGCATAGTGATGCCCAAAAGACAATGATTGCATCAGGAATAACATCAATCTAACTTCATGTCACATCATATATTTCAAAACACAAAAACTGGTTTAAAAAGCGTATTAATAATAAGGGGTCTATTACTTTGGGAAAGACAATCAAATGAATTATATACTATGTCTTTTTTTTCTAAACACGAGTAATCGCTATACTCATTAATATGGCAGTAATTTTTCCTTAACAACGCGTACAAAAAACGCATCGTAATCAGTCAATTTGGACGCCGTATTTTAAATAGCCGTGGGCCCCAATGGAACCCCGAAACAAAACAGGAAGCGTACTTATTTCCCGAATTAACATATCAATTGTTGCCTCGTCAAAATTCTTAGACCTTGGCTCTATCCGCTTTGTGTTTTAATACTACCTGTATGCGGCCGTATGGAACAATAAAAATAATAAATGATTACGTGACATTATTTTATCAGTGTGTGATAATTTTTTTTAGTATGTAGATATGAATAAAACTGCTAAATAACTTTTCTATTTAACCATTTTGTAAGGTTCCTAATTTATATCTGTGTATTTTTTGGTGTTGTTACTGATTTCTATATGGTATCTATACAGTCTTTTTTGTGTACCGTTGATATTTTACGACACAAATTTGTTGCGCGTCAGAAAAAGATAATTTTTATTGCCAAGAATTCAAAACGGTTCTACAAAACAACTTCAGTCATTCGTAAAAATTGTTTGTACCAATTGTGCAACAATGTTGTGCTTAATTTCCTTGTCTGACGTCTTTAAATTATGTCAACCTGTGCGCACAAGCGAATTTCTTACATGATGTAATTATTTTTGAAATAATCTAGACATGGGAACCATTTGATTTAATACCCACTTGTTCATGTCTAATGCTCATTGACAAATGAACACATTTACACAAAATGCACAATTTAAATTTAGTTTGTTGGCATAATAAGGCAACACAACTAAGCAATACAATTGTGACAAAGCTATCAACTTAATACACACCATAACTGTGCTAATATTTTGTCTTATTATTAAATTAATTTATTGTTATACTATTAAAGATTATACTTACCTTTTTTTTTTTGTTTTTGAGGTGTAACAAGTTTTTTGCAAGAACTATTGAACTACATTACATTGTAAAGAAAATCAGTTTGTCACAATGTTACTATATATTTTGTATAAAGTTAAAAAGCACCATTTTGTATTTTCTTGGTGAACTGTCTTAAACTAACCATCAAATTTGACAATTTATGCACAGTATACGCGGCAGTTCAGAATCTATGGACATATTGGATGTGTTAAGAGTAAAGTATGTTTATTTTTAATATTACAGAAAAATGTCATTGGAAATTTTTGTTTATTTGTTAAGAATTTTATTCAATTTTTGCATCACAGCCACCTATCTTGATTGTGTTTTGTTTACCTCTTCGCCATAGGTGATCCAGAATACAATGTGGGGGTGTTAATAGACAAAAATTCCATTTTTTGGGATATTGTTGAGGTTAGAATAACTTTTTAATGAAACGATGTCAGCTTTGAAATTTTTAATGGCAACCTATAATGTTTGTGATATTTTGAATCAGAATAATATTTTCATACAAAAACTAATACAAAAACATATACATCGTCAATTTTTATACATCGAAAAAAGTTACTTTTGGTAATTGGTGTTTTTGTTATTATATAACGCAATTATTTTATTTATAACATTTGGGAAAAATGTTTGGAATTTCATGTAAAAGTGCAAAGATCAAGGTTTACTATGAAACCATTTTGAGGTTTCTAGGACAATGGGTTCATGAGGTATAAGTTTGTAAAAATTACCTAAATGTTTTTTTTTACTCTTAAATTTTGGAGCTCACATCGTTTTCAGAAAACGCAATTTCATATTCAATTCATTAAATTTATTTACCCTAATGTCAATAATATTTTATGTAAGGCCATAAAATATTTGCGATTTAGACAATCAATTGATCTACTAAAATCAGTAAAAAAATGAGGTTGCCATTTAGAAAAAGTGCCGATGACGTCATAACTCAGTAACAATTGATGGTGAACTTTTCACAGATGTGTGTATTTTAATAATTAAAAATCGACGTGTCCGAGTATTTTTTTAAATAACTAACATATTTTTAGATAAAAGTATTTTGTAGAAAGTTTAAGAGAATACGGCCTTTAGGAGACTATGATGATTGACGATATTCAATCATCAAGATGCTCATTTGTAAGTCGAGAACTGTACTTCAATTTTATGATATCATGGTTGACAACAATATTTTGCATAAGTATGTTGACCCGGCAAACAATTTCTTTCTTTCTTTACAATCTTGTGTGGTGCTCATTTTAAGAATGGAAAGTATTTTTTAGCTGGTATGTAGTATTTTAGCACAATGTCATGTGAAGATCCAAAATTTCTAGTTTTTGTTGTTCCGACTTTACTTGAACAAGTTATGCAATACCTCTGAAACGGTTTGTTATTTAAAAATACCTCAGACACGTAGAATTTAATTATCAAAACACATTTTATATCAAAAATTTTTCGTAGTGTACAGGCATCACACTAGAGGGCACCAGTGATAACTCTGTGTCAAAATTGACATTTTTTAACTAATTCATATTCCATACCCTTTTTTTCAATGCCTTGGTTATAAATATTTATTGCGATATGTTTTCGTTTTCAAAATGTTATCCTAATAGAAAAGCTTCGAAGTACTTCGAAATTAAAATGATTTCTTGAAAATACTGAAGTAATCCTAACCTAAAAAATATCCCAGAAACATGGCTACTTACAATCACGTCCCCAAAATTCATTTATCTTACCTTCTAATTTGGTGCCTAAATGTCTATTAACATAGGATGGAATAATTGAAACAACGCATATACACAAAGAAAAACGTTTATTCTTTTCTTATTACACAAAAAAATATAACAAGTAAACAATGACTGATTGCATACCAGTCCTCCATTATTTTGTAGGGGAAAGGAAAGAAAGACCGTTTACATAATGAACCTATGTACAAATATACAACTGCAATACGTTTGTCGCTAAGATGTACTTTCACGATATAATTTTTTACGTACACGCAAATGAAAAAACAATTACATATCTCAGTTCCAAAAAAAAAAACGTCGGATTCTTTTGGTACCCATTTTTCTAATAGTTCGTGCCTTTCGGGCTTAAAGTTAGGAGATCACCAGCTTGTTTAACTAATTAACAAACAAAAAAAAACAAATAAGTAAAGTTTGCATCACGATGTTACCTTTTCGACAAAAAAAAAGAGCTAAATAAAAACTAAATCCACGTTACAAATAATTTTATGTTTAAAGATTTGGTTGATTGCAACTGTTTCAGTTAACTATGTACAACTCGCTAAACTATGGACTCGCAGTACATAATTTAGTTACATTTAATAAATTAATAAACAATAACAATAATATATTAATAGTAAAGGAGATTTGGAGTTGAGATGTAATCTCTTTAGAGTAAGTTATTTTGTTTCAAATAAGTATAAAAAATAAAGGCTAATTTGCAAAGAACTAATAAATAAAGTAGAGATTTAAATTGGGTTAGCACTGAAGAGATTGCACCTCAAAGACCAAGATTTAAAAAGAAGAAATCTCAGGATATCCACGATAATAGGTAGTAATAACAGTATCAGTCTTAACTCGCGTTTTTTCACTAAAAATAAAACGTCCTATCGCACTAATCGTGATGCCATAATGCATTTACAACTAAATTTCATCGAAAAAATATTGCAATAAAAACAGTCGCCCATCTTAGAAACGCCAACCGCGCAAAAATAAAACGTATATATTCTATCGAAATAAAAAAAGATCAATGTTTTGTACTAAGACAACGCGCGCCCCGGCGTTTCTAAGACCGACCACCACAAGCAAAAGAAGCGACAAATAATAATTTCCAAAGAGGTAAACAACGATGAAATGGAAGATCAATTTTTCGTAAACGTTACAAAATCGCGATTATAAAGTCTAATAGGTGCACAGCGCAATAAAAATTAAAAAACAACAAATCTAACGATCACAATAGTTTTTTTCGCTCGCTTCGCTTTTGGTCTAGTAATCCTCATCGTACAAGCACGATTCCGGAACCAATTGATCACATGATCGCGACTGCCAGTCCCTATCTTCTCTCGCCAACCAAGGATGATACAAGATATCTTCGGATGTTAACCTCTCTGACGGTTCTTTTCGCAGCAGCGACCTGATCAGGCACCGCGATTTCGTCGAAATACATTCAGGCAATACGAAGTGTCCTTTTGAGATTTTTGCGAACAGGACCGTGTGATCTGGATCGTTGAATGGATATCTGAAACAAAAAGAAGCAATATTTAGAATATTTTCTCATTCGGGCCAAATGTTATGGGAAGGCATTTTTCGGCCAGACAGATTAGTGGTTTGTACGACAAATTTGGGTAACTGAACGACACAAAATAGTAGTTCAATATCAAAATATGTGCATTCAATGATAAAATCAGCAAAATATCAGCGACATCCCTATGTGATATAACCCAAAAAACTGAGCATTAAAATATTAAATATTATGCATTAAATAAATGTACATGTTACATAAAAAATTACATATTGTGCCCTAGAATGGATAACGCGTGCATTAAAATAATACATATTGAGCATTTAATAAATATGAATATGTTACATGCAAAATGTTATAATGAGCATATTTTATTCATATTGTGCCCCAAAATGAAAAACTTGATAGATCAATAATAACTTGAAAGATATTTTCGAGAGAAATACAGTTGAAAATTTGGGTAGTATTGATAACTTATTTGTTTATGAAATGCGCACAGGCGTTTTCAATTGATTTGTTTGCGCTGAATACGAATCTGAGCTTGAAAGCTAGGCCTGACGTGCAAAACTAACAAACAGAAGTGTGCTACCGCTAAAAGTGTGGTTATGTTAGTAGTTTGCACAAGGACATTGGAGAATTGAGTATTCAGCGTAAATTGTAATTATTAATAACTGTTATTGAATATTATTAGTGTAGTATACCGGGTGGTCGTTTTAACTTGAGACTCCTAAATATCTCGTTAAATATACATGATACGACAAAAGTGTCTTTAATAAACTTGTAGGACTCAAAGGGGGAAATGAGATGACGATATCATTTACATTGCAGATGGCGCTGCAATCGGTGAAAATGAGGCTAACTTCAATTTTTTAAATGGGAATACCCAAATTTTTTATCAAATTATGATTTTACGCTAGATAAGAACAATCTTTTGTCTGAATATTTTTTTCGTACAATGCATCTATTAAAAGATATTGACGATGGAAGTTTGTGGCGGCTGCGGTAGTTACGACAGCTGCCACTGCATGGGATGCGCTCGCCGTCTGGCAGTCAAACCGATGACTTAGTAGACACTCATGGTACAACATAGGAACGTATGTGCGTAGCCAGGACACGTTTTGGTATCCCGGGCGTTGCGCCGTCATGCGCATAGGGTTTGTTTACGCACGAAAAAAATGCATCGTACGAAAAAAAGTTTCTGACAAAAGATTCTTCTTATTTAGCGTAATATCATAATTTGATAAAAAATTTGGGTATTCCCATTTAAAAAAATGAAGTTAGCATCATTTTCACCGATTGCAGCGCCATCTGCAATGAAACTGATATCGTCATCTCATTTCCCCCTTTGAGTCCTACAAGTTTGTTTAAGACACTTTTGTCGTACCATGCATATTTTACGAGATATTTAGGAGTCTCAAGTTAAAACGACCACCCGGTATATATTTGTAGACAAATGCTCGTTTGATTAAAAAGATCATGGTCGTGGCAAATCGCTGATTTGTCGTGCTAAGTACATATTATGTCGTGCACAACGCGTCGTTGAGAATTCCAAATTTCTCTGTCCGATATAATATAATCCCCAATATTATGTAACGTCTGATCTACCGATCTATGCGATCGATCTACTTTCAATAATTAATTCATAATTTTGGGTAGTAGACAACCACCTGCCGCTGTCATTAATTTGAAGTGCCTCGAGCGGAAGGGTCAAAAATCCGAGATAACCCCCGAGGAAAAAAATCGGCACCTGCCGGCCCTTAGGAACAAAAAAAAAGATACCCGCACGTTTACCTACGAAATCATTATCATCCCGATGATCGTGTACGTAAAACGGGTTCGTGGCACCTGCTTCCACCCTTTTCTTAATCTGACCGTCGTAAAAAAGCGCACCACTTCACCTGTTCTCAGATCACGGCATGTGGGTAAAAAAGAACACAGAAGAAAAGACAAAACGAGACAAGACAGCAGGTGTATGACGTAATGTTGATTTTTGCTTTATTGC
Organism: Melinopterus prodromus; assembly: GCA_964023965.1. Classification (NCBI taxonomy): domain Eukaryota; kingdom Metazoa; phylum Arthropoda; class Insecta; order Coleoptera; family Scarabaeidae; genus Melinopterus; species Melinopterus prodromus. Next base: position 65,965,756 of record OZ030393.1, read on the forward strand.
TTCGCCTATCGCAGACGCACGGAAGCTCAAATTGTAATTTATATCGAGCCTAACTTTCAGGATAATAATCCTGAAAGTTATACCCTCATTAAGCGCGCGCTGATCACCTTTAATTGTTTATAGCGCGCTGAAATTGATCGTTAAAGTTCATTACAAGAATGTTTTTTTGTTGATATACCTAGTGTTTTTCTTTAAGATTTAGGGTAATTAACCAAGCGTGTTCGTAAAATATAATTAATTGTTCCTGAGATTCATAAACCACGTACTATACCGAAGGTTAGATGTTTCAGATAAAAAAAAATACTTAGGGTGATCACCCGAGCATATAGCATGACGGTGCGGTATCCATACTTAAGGGCTTTCAAACGTATTACTTATTCCCTAATTATGCACCAGACCGGTAAGGTGCCTGTTAAATTATTGAAATTTTTATAATTGGTTTCGCTAGACGGATAACGTAAAGTTCAATAACTTGAGTACAAGAGAACAAAAAAAAAGAAGACGACACACGTGCATTGTACACCTGAGCTGTGAGACAATAAAGTCCTTATTTACAATTCTACGAACGGCTGCAGGTTTGAATAATTTTCTTTGTGCGCGTTTAGCTTGAGAAGCGAGTTTTTCAAATAGGTAAATTCTACATTCCGCCGTGTTATAATTACGTTGAATTATTATTCTACTTAACGAGCGGACTCCGTAAAGACGGGAATGTGAAAATCATCTCAAAACCTGAAGGTTATATCTGTCATTTTAATGCGCATCCTCGGTTGGGTTATGTACGTTCCTACCGCTTTTTAAAACGAAAAAATACGTTAAGAATTGATGATACCTACTACACACTTGTGCGCGTCATATGGTCAAATTATTTAACCCTCGAATACACCTGTGCCTTATAGGCCATATGGCTGAGAACGTTACGCCTGACAGCTTGGGAAAAAGTGCCATTTCTTAGTTTATTAAGGGGGGAGGATATAACGATTTTTCTTTTGTGTACCCACGTAAGAAATGTTCCTCCTTACATAGATAGGGTGGTATATACTCAGGTGGTTGCCCGAGGTCTCAACGGATCTTTATATCGTGTGAATCTTTCTCGTGATATTTACCTTCCTATTAGCATGGTGTACATTATAACTCCTAAACTCCACATATCGGCCGCTTTCCCCGAATAGTTGGCTCCGACCTTTAGAATTTCGGGGCTGACGTAGGCGGGGCATCCCCTTTTATCGTGCAGGAGATCGTTCGAAGGGTCCTCTAAGACGACGGCGTCTTCCAGCGATTCTAACCTCAACTGGGTCCTGAAACAAGAATAAAAATACGTTAAGAAAAAATTTGCGTAAGAGCTTCGGCACAAATCGAAAAATTGCGAAAACATGTCGACATGATTATTGCTAATACGATGATGCATTCATTTTTCGGATAACGTAATCCTAGATTTCGTACAATATCCTTGTCTAAAATTACACCATTGCAAAACTTAAAATGTTTATATCTTAAAAAGTTATCGTCGGGTTTTTTCTCTCTAACGTCTTAAGCGATAATTAAAAACGTAGCGTCGTAAACAGTAGCAAGTTAAAATTTAAAAAATACACACACTCATCTCCGCGTTAAAGAGATAATTACGCCGGGAGCGGCCGAAACGTTTAAAAATAATAAAGAGCCGTGGTCTCAAGAGATAGCCTTGAGGGACACCCGCGCTAGCGCGGCCTCCCGTGATCCGGACAAGTGCAGTCTAGCGATTCGCAGCCGCCTAGATTTCCGCATTTCTCCGGGGGCCGGCGAATGTCTGCCCTAGAGCGCGCTGCCGCCTGTCGCGGCACTCTAGATTCGTGCGCGCGCAAAAGAGTTCCGCGTACAAAGACGGTCAATGCACCGTTATAACGCGACATTTAGAAATAGATATAGGAAATTAGGGCCGCTGTTTTATCGGTCGAGATACCTGGCGGTGAGTGTTCGAATTAAATTTGAGAATTAAATTTGACGTTTCTTTGACAGGTGAGGTTAAAAGTTGCACCATCGTTCGGCGGATTTATGAAGCACGTTTTGCAACCCGCGTACAGAGGATTTATTTGTTCGAGAGGTTGTGCGTGGACCAAAAATCTTGCGCAAGGTGTTTGCGCAAGCAAGCTTATGTGGAGAGATGTATTCGATTCGTGTCGACATCCGAAAATATCGGACGGTTTTGTCTTGAAATACCTTTGGGAGTACAATTAATATCACGGTGCATATAAGGTGGATTTTGCTTACGCAAGATTAAGCGTTTAAGGTTGCTACACTAAGCAGAATTAACATAAAATACACGGGGACACACCTTGCAAAGGTGTAGCAAGGTATCCACCTGATACTTTGAACAATTGCGATCCAGCCAGAGCAGCAACGCTCCGAGCTGATTAACCAACATCCCGTGTTTTTGAAACTCTGCCCCGGGCTGCACAATTTGCAACATCGGCTAACTCGTTGGCTAACATCGACTGACGACGACATCTGATGCAAACTTTGCTTCAAATTCTATTAATAATTAAACCTCTCCTCGCAGAATTAGTTAAACATGTTTGAAAAATATCATCACTAGTTTCGCAAAACGCATAACTATTTACTACATTATGCGGGGTCGCTTTTAGTTTGGTATAACGTAGGTACTACTTTTTATTGTCGGTGTTTATCCGAACTACCTAGAACTGTCACCTATTGAGCTAACAAAAACACGCCACCTGTATATACTTGGTGTTAATATGTATAGGGTTAATAAATAAACATGAGGAGCGTAGTTTTTCTAAGCGAGTGCGAATTATTCTGCAAGAAAACAAACAGCTAAATGAAGTAGAACGGAATGCCTAGCCTAATTATGACAGAAAGTTGTTCGGGTATGTTGCTTTCGCGATTGCAAAGAAAACATGACAACATTCGCGCTTGATGTTGCGGCATTGGATCACCGCGGTGTCAACAACCTTCGCAAAAGCGACTTTCTTGTGCATTTCACACATTTCTTTTCGATTACAACACACCCGCCTGTCGATCGAGAACTTTCTTTACCGCTGCCTTGTTTACGTAAAGTTATTTTTTTGAGGTTGGGTCTCGATCGATAACGATGGCATTGATTATTACCGACGAGCAACGTTTTTCTGTCCGTTCTTCTACCAACCTCTCGAAAACTAATTTGTAGCTCGTATTGTGTAATGAAATACTAGTTTTTTTCGGATTTACGATTTTTCATGCATTCGTTCGAGCAAGACGAGCAGGTTTCTTCAGAGAAATGAATTTTTCAATTATTCATGGGCGTACGGGGAATAGGCGCTAGCCGATAATATAGCAATGAGGTTGGTTAGGTTATCGAAACTATTGTTTCGCTTTGTGTGCAGTTGAAAAATAGCTACAATTTTGAAATAGGTTCGCAGAAGCGTTTTTAAACCACGTCCAGGCACCGTTTGTGCAACGCAAATTTACAAAACACCGGTTTATTTCATTTTAAGAGTTACAAAATGTATACACACACAGACATAACGTTTTCAGTGCGAATTTCGCAAACGAAACGAACAAATGTCGCGCCGTTATGTGTGTTACGATTTATCGTTCACTTGTTACACGCATTGTGTATTATTTTATTTAAAATTTAAAACGGGTACGTCGATTGGTTGGTAACTCAAATTTCATCACTGTTTGCGCCAGAACATCTATTTTGGAAGTTATTGCTAAAGAGGCTTCGATATTTTGAAACTATCTCCGTGTGTCGTCTTTTACGTCCGGATTTCATTTGCGTAATGCGGCCGGTGAAAATGGCAGACGAGGGCCGGGGACCGTTCTTTGACCTCGCTGAATTCGGCGTGCCGCAGGGTAGAACTCGCGGACCCGCGTTGTGTGTGTAATTTTCTTTATGTCGGTTCCTGGTTCGATATAAATCGCGTAGATCTAAAAATAATTCTTCCTGCTCCATTGGGCAAGGCGGAACAGTTAGGCGGGCTGGTGTAATCGTTCGTGTATTCAATTAGATCGATGTTGGCTAACGGGTAAGGATTGTGCAAGCAATTCCTCGAGCTAACAACGCCGAGATATGCATCTCGAGTATATATGTATATAAAACCGCGCCCCTTGGAAGGTACCGGCGATTTCGCAATTGTTTTTGCGTACGACAAGTGTATTTCGAATTTGAGATTTCACGATTTCTCTCGACAACGAGGATAAGACGGGTTGACACAGTGCACTTTCGTTTCGCGAATAAAAATCGGTTCTGTGCACCTCCTGCTTTCTCTGTTATTGACCGTAGCGTAGTGGGCCTCGAGTTCAGTAACCGACATCAAGCCAAAGCCCCCGGAACACAGAATGGGTATCTGTTGTGCAATTTTTGGCCGGGCGCTGTATTTCGACACGATCTTGCGTTTATACGAAGAAACTCGTACAATAACTTTAATGACGGACATCTTTCACGCCACGTTTGTCAATTCGTTACACGATCTCACAAATAACGATTACTCATCTTTACCACAAAAAAATAAGACCACTTCTTTCGTAGGTTTCACATTTTCGTTCCTCAAGGTTCTCACTTAGGGCCTCTCCTATCTACTCTCGCAGCGAACACAATTATTGTTCGCCAATCATTACGCAAATCGCACGTTACGTAACGCAACGGTGCACCACGTATTATCACCGTTACGAGGTATTTAAAATAAAGGTTAACGTTATTAATGATTATTTATTAACATTTGCCATGCGTATTCGCACGTCTGAACACCTCATTCGCGCGGAAAAATCCCATCGTATTAACCGGAATCACGTTTGGTATTATTTTCATTGATGGGTGTGTTTATGATTCGGATCAAGGATATGGGATTGACGCCATAATCTTTAATTGCAGACGCACGATTGCTGCAAAGTAATATCCATCTACATAAATGGGAGATTTCCTTGTTTCTATCTATTTTATCCACTACTATATACTACAAGTATAATACACTCCGCGGAAGTGTTTTACGAAAATCGGCCAAACGAGGGAAGTTTCCATACAACTGCCGAATAAGGAGGCCAAGGCACTTTTAATTTTCGACAACGCTCCAGAACACCAACAAGACTTACGTTCAGAAAATGTTAGTAATGTTTTTTCGTCAAATTTAACACCATTATTCACGTTTTTGGAAGACTAGAAGTAAGTACGGTTGTACAGTAGTATTTTTTTATTTGAAAATGGACAACTGTACAAAAAGTGACGTAGACAAACAAACTTTTTTCACGCGAAAATAGCTCACGCCTACGCATTTATTTCTGTCGCGAGAACTTTCGCCAAATTTCTGATCCTCTATTTATAGCAAGAGAATGCAGGAATAAAATTAGTCGAGGAAAAAAAGCGTATTAGGGTTTCTTCAACTTAACCTCGAGGCCGGAAAAGAATACCTAGATGGCTATCGTATGTCAGGCGCGTGGCAGATGTCTTGGATTACGTTTTAAAAAAAGGACGTCACGCAAAAAAGAATTTGAAAGGATCGATCTCGGAGCGGTTTAAAATTACCCGGAGCATGCAACACACAGCACTACAAAGAAAGGCTCCAGGTACAGGCAGATGTGAGATGGGTCCGCGTAAACACTTTTGTCCCTATTATGAATCCCGATGATAATCTCGAGCTACAGGAAACATATGCTCTCTTTTGTTTAAGGAGCAATTATCGTTAAATCTGCCCTTTTCAAATTGCCTTTTGATTGCTTCCTTTAGCGCCTAATGACGTCGCCGGCCCCAGGTAGCATGGGCCAGAATTTGTGCAATCGAAAAAGATTTGTAATGTGTATATTTGCGTTTTAATAGATCTGCTGGTAGGTGGTTTCGTCTCGCTCCAGCCCGAGCGAGGCGTGTAGCTCTTGCTTCGTCTGCGATGTCGTCAAGAACCTTCGAGCAGCCTTAACCTAGTTCGGGTGCGAACATATCGAGCTGCATTTCGTATTCTTGGCCTTATTTTAAAACAAATTGGAGGTTATCTGCTTAATCTCGTCTCGCGAATATTAATTTTCGCTAATATGTGCCTACTCTTTAGTTGAAATCAATGCTGGTGACTCCGACAAAGCAAGGCTGAGGTGCGACACACCGAGTAAACAAAGTAATTTCAAACTAAAATTTTTAATTGTTTTAATAACACTATTTGTTGTTCGGCTGTGGTATGGCAGTTTACGTCAGACTACCAGAGACTCTCATGTCGAAACAGCACACATACGAACGAACAGTTGCATCAAACGTTGCAGCTATTATTCAATTTGAGATTTCGACACAAAACTTGGACGATGAACCGAGTTGGGCTCTCGTCTCTAAACTAGAGATAATAACCGCTCGCGAACAGACAGTTTAATAAAATTCGTGCACCACCTTTTCGGTTGATAAAAACAACAACCCTTATCTCCGGTTCTGCAGACGCGACACTTATTGTTAAGAATTGACAATTTATCAGTCTGAAAAGTTGCTACATACATCATCCGGCGGCCACAGAGGTTATAATACTAAAGCTCAAAGTCCGCGTAGATTTCATGTCGCCGTTGCGACACATAGTGAGACAACAAAACAAAACGAAACGAAACAAAAAATCCCCGCGCGCTTCTTTGTAAATGTAGGTACAGAATGGCCAACCCACACAATACGGCGCGCGGGAACAAAAATAAATCACTGAAATGACAAGTCTCGCAAAGTTCGCAATATCGTCTTACCCATAATAATATTAATAACCACCGGCCGTAAAGGAGTTAAGTTTACAACCTTGGCGTACGAACGACCTTCTTGGCCTGCCTTACAAAACAACCAATGTTAAACGGTTTTTTATTTTTTTAATAATAAACACTGGAAAAAATAATAAACATTTCTCGCGACACGGGTTATTTCCAGTGGCGTGCAGTGCATTTGTATATATACAAAAACTAAATGAACAATTAAACAACAACAAAAATAAGAACACAAAACTTAAAAATGTATGTTGATTGTTTTGTGTTTTTTTCTAACTTTTGGTTAATGATGATCATCTGTTGACCCCTTAAATTGGCTAATAAACAAATATGAGCGAAATAAATTAAAAAAATCTGATGTGACTTTCTCTGGATTAGTTTAAACAGTTTAAACAATGCATAGGTAAAAGTTCGATGCTAATTTGTTAGTATTGAATGAGTTTTGAGTTCATACATTATTTACATACGTTTAAAACAGCAATGATTCTTGAATTTACCGATTTTAACCCAAAGTGCATCGGTTGTCGCAAAGGCGGAATAATATAAGTTCCCCCGCTGTAAAATTTTTACACGCCGCTCATGGTCAAGTACCATAGTTAAAAATTCAACCTTATCGTCTTATTACACAAAAGCAATGTTGCGTTTACGCTTGTAAATAATATTACCTGTAAGCGTGAGGCAATATTCTGAAAAATGTCCATAACGACTGAGCTGTCACACATATTGACATTGATAATCAACAAAAAAAAAAACTTACACAACACGAACGTTTCCTATAGGCTTGCATTGCGCGCAATTGTTGTAGAGTTCGATATTTCATAACGTAAATTGTTGAAATGCTGAAATTACTTAAAACTGAAAAAAGTTTGTCTTGACTACCATCTTACGCAAAAACTACATATTTTTTCCAAAGTGTTTCTTTGTAATTATTTACTATAGTGGGTTGCAGGAGGCCCAGGTGAGATGGTCTAAGAACACAAAGAAAGATCCCCAAAAACATCTGCCATTGATCTACCCGATCCGTCAAAGTTTGGGACCATATATCCTCCATCAACAATAGAAGAGTAGGTGTGCTTAACGTACACCTGGAGACTACATCCAATCCGTGACAAAAAAAATGTAATTTAAATCCATTATTCAGGTGTGAATGGATTCAAGCCAGTTTTGTTTACAAGAATTCCAAATTGATTACATAACCTTAAACCACCCACAAAAAAACGTCAGTCGAAATAATGTGTTTGTTACAGTGTAGTCAGACTGTACTGCGATAAGAGTTGTAACCTTTTTGAACTGCTGAATCTCGTAAAAATGCTGAGATAATGGAAACCGGGCTTTATCAACAACATTGTGCAAACGAAAGGTGAGAGAAATGTTGTGAAAGTTCAATTTGCTTTACGCGAAATTTAAAAGATACTCTCGTCGTTATCAGTAAATATTATCAACACTCACTAACCTAACGCAATACTAAAACCAACACAGGAGAAATGTGGAATTTGTATTGCAAATTTGCGATTATCGATAATCAAATTATATTTGTTTGAGCGGTTTATATTGTAATGGTGAGCAATGGGCTTTTGTTTCCATCAAAATAGATTCCGATTTTATAATAATAATTGCGATAAACGGAAAACGGATATGTGTCACAATGAGGTAGGAATTTACGAATTGAGAGACTAGTCACATCACAATTCTGGTAGATCCGATGACGTATTTTGTGCGGTTCGTAATTTTATACTAAGAAACTAACTTAGATAATTATTACCAGCCGTAGGAGATATGTTCTCAAACGCGGTTAACATTGCACAAACTCTAATGAAAAAATGCAAGTTTCTTTCAATGTTCCACGTACGCATAAATATCATTGCGCAAACGTTACCGTTCATTCGCAATGTGTGTGAGTATAGCTACGAACGTAAAACCACTCCTAATAACATAAACAGAAATGCGAAAGAAATTACGCATTTCAAGTAACGAAATAGATTGTACCGCTCTAGTCTGAACGTATTTCAAACGTTTTGAAACCGCTGTCAATACATACATATATATCTAGCAGAAATTCTAACCTAACTTTTCTAATGCCCTCTCTCCCTCATCTGTATTTTAATGATTTTTGCATCTGGAATTTTTAGTGTTTTTCTTAGCGCAGTTATTTATTTTGTTCGTTTTTCGGTTCCTTTCTTATTTGTCTAGAGTGATTTTGTTTTGTGGTTTCTACTATTTTTTAACAAATTTTCTCTCCAAGCATGAGAAAATAATGTTAAAGAAGAACAGTTTGTTTTTACTTTATTTGGGTGTTTCTGTAACTTCTAACCATGTACCTAATTGCGACACCCCTAAATTTGTAAATACTAGTGGTTAAAAGAGTAGTACACCATATTATTATGAAAATATAAAGCGTTTTTAGTCAGCCTAAATAGATAATATTAGAATTTTCTTAATTACTGTTATCCTGTAGCTATGTAAAAAGTAGTCGAATTATTGTAGTTACCTTATAAGGAAAGAATCAGCCAAACTTTTCTGAAAAGTAGCATAGTTAGCATTCCGTTTAACGACGTTAAATTTAATGTCGCTAAAAAATATTTCGCAACGCATTGTGAAAAACTTGCGCAAAAATCATCTCGAACAATTTGCTGAATAAATTTACCTAGCGTTGCGCAACATTCGCACGTATTCAACATATAAAAAGATTGCGCGTTTTTCGCAAGGACATAAAAAGAATCGCTGAGCAATTATAGAATCACGTTTCGATTTCCTGTTTTGAGCGTTCAATAAAATTAAACTAATCATCAACGCTCCTCAAATAACAGGATGTGATTTTTAAATTACCAAAGAACATTAAAAAAAATTGTCACAAAAAAAATGACCTAGACCGAGCATATGTCGACGGTTTATATAGGCGTTCAAACAAAGCGTTTTCGTGAAAGTGTGGGACGGCAAATCGATATTTGGAGTCTATACACAGTGCGCAAGACTTCGCAAAAACAATGGAACGACGGCCGGTGACGTCAAAAAACGTCACGCGAACACATCCAGGAAATAACATCCAACAGCTGTGCGCGATCGTCCAGAATATAAAGTTAATTCGATCAACCGGATGATGATTATTCCCGGCGACACAGGATACAGGAAACCGGCTTAAAAAGGACACTATTGGAAATAAACACGCCCCATTATGTATCAATCGGATATTGCGCGAAAAATAGACCGGATGCCTCCCGTAGAAAAGACCGAAATTTAAGGATGAGCGAAACGGACAAAGGACCTTAAAATATTGAATGACGTCGAGCGACATACCCGAAAAACGTGCGCAAATCGGTCGAAAAATCTATTAATATCCGCGCTGCTTAAAAGGGCTATTTAAAACCAAGTATGCCGTGACCGCGGAATTACTCATATGACGTTTAGTAATCAGCTGTTTGTAGTGTCATATTGCTAACAATCCAGTGACCTAAGCGGCCCGTCTTATTCATATGTTGGTCTGGATGCGTAATTTTCGAACATTCCGCATCGGGTTGTGTGCTTACGCGGCCGAGAAATGATAAATTGGACGATTTTGTTTGAAATTTATCACATAGTTTTCGAGGTGTGTGTTGTTTGGTTAGCTATCAAAACAGCTGCTTCTGTTTCGTCATACTAGAAACACATTTCGTAAGATTTAGGTTGGTATTCCCTATTTTCAAACATGTCAAATAAACGTCAAATGAAATTGAATGGTTTTTGTTTCGATATCTAAACCATAACCCAAAACACAATAAGATAAGAGTTGTCTCTCAATCTTATTTGAATCGGCGTTATGTTCAGTTTTACAATGACAGTTTTAGTCCTTCATTAAAGGACAAAAATGATAAAGAAAGCGCGAATAGGACAAACAAAAAAAGGACCAGAACGACATAAAGGCTAAAGAGTAGGAGAATAACAAAAAGGACGAACAGGAACGACAAATATAAAAAGGATAACGGATAAAAGTATAAACAAATTATAAAAAGGACACAAAAATGATAACAAAGACGAAAAACAGAAAAGGAATAAATAGATGGTGAAGGATCAGGACGAAAAGTAAGAAAAAAACAAGACGAAAAGCACCAGAAATGCAAAAAGGAAGAAAATTACAAAAATGAACAAAAAGGACCTTAATGACGAAACGCAGGACAAAGAGGAAAATAACGAAAAGGACGAGCAGAAAAAAAGGATAACGGATAAATGTATAAAAAAATGATAAAAAGGACGCAAAGGACAACAAAGAGGAAAAATAATGGAATAAATGGTGAAGGATAAGAAGGACGAAAGGTGAGAAAAAGAAGACGAAAAGGACTAGAACGGCAAAAGGGACAAAAACGGAAAAAAGGACCATAATGACAACAACGATAAAACGGAGGACAAAGAGGAAAATAGCGCAAAGGACGAACAGAAAAAAAGGTATAAAAAGGATAACGGATAATAGTATAAAAAATATATAAACACCGAAGTCGAAAAAGAGAAAATAAATGGTGAAGGATCGTCAGAACCATGAAAAGTAAGGAAAAAGAAGACGAAAATTGCCAGAAAGGCAAAAAAACGTAAAGGACCAGAATGATAAAAAGGACGAAACGGGAGACAAAGAAGAACAGGTGGCAAATAAATGATAAAAAGGACTAATCAGATAAACAAGATAAAACGAATAAATAGTATAGGAAAAGGACCAGATGGACAAAAAAAGACGAAAAGTATAACGGATGAAAGACAACAAAATTATAAAAACGTGGTTGCATAATTTGACATTATCAATTGAATACTGAAGAGTTGAAGCCTATGTTTAGAGTTAAATAAAAGGTACTGTATTGGAAAAAAAATCTGATAAGAATCTGTTACGAATCCTGTCATGCCTTCAAGGGAACTCGAAGGATGACATCGCAGATAACGTGTTACAAAATTAGTCTAGGCTTCGTGAAGAAGGCCTCTGTATATTCCTGGATGCCATTGGCACGTGTGCGACCGGATATTACAATTTTAGATACACGGATAAGAAGGCTCCTTTATCATAAAATCACCGCTCGCTGGCCAGCATCCTGTCTTCAAGACAGGAAGTCGAGCATTTCGTGGTGTGTAATTCGGGAGCTTGGGCAATTTTCAATTGTTCGATTTTTCGTGTTCGGCTTCAGGAGGAACAAAAAAACAACAAAGGTCAAGGGTCTCCCGCATTGTTCTCGCGTTATGTAACCGTTTTGCATAAGGTTACCTACTTCTTTGGTTTGTATGTCTCGGAATTGAGAAATATTGTCGAACAAGTGTAATGTTTTGTAACAACAATTTTTATCGCTCGGAAAAAAAAAATGATCTCTCGAGCTCTCGATGGAGGAAAAAATTTAAAACGACACATCGAAATAGTCTCAGAGCAAATACAAACAAGATTGGGTAAATACAGATATCTCCTTACGAAAGAGTTTTATCATCGCGCCACAACACACGATATAATTGCTACACCGGTGATAAAAAAAGTTTTTTTGGAGTATAAATTAATATCCCATAGAAAACTTCTTACCTTAGCGAGTCCGTGAATACGAATTTCCTCAATTTCAAATCCCTTAACACTATCCCGTTGGTGTGGCACTCCTCAACAGTTTCGACAATTTGCTTAAAGAGTCTACGAGCTTCCGATTCGCGCAATCGTTTCCTAGTTCTGACGTACGAATGCAGATCACCATAGGTCTTCGGAAAAATCAAGTACAAGTACTTTTCCTCCATGATGACTTCGTGAAGGCAAGCCACTCTTGAACTAGAATCCAGCCTATAATGGGCATCCACGATGGAATGGTTGTCGTACGGCACAATCTTAAAAACAAAATTCAGATATTAGTTTGTCGGTTTGACGTTTAGCATTGAAGGTTATGTTTCTAAAGAACCAGGTATTGCGATTTGTTTATTTTGTGTAACTATAGCGACGGCGAAACGCCGAAAACAATGGACACGAAATTTGGTTAGCAACCCGACACATTGTGCATGAAATGTTTCGTCAGGATTGCATCGGTTAAACGGAGGTCGCGTATTGTTTTTCAGATGTTGTCCCAACAAATAGAGTTTCATAACAAATGACTGCTTCCTGCGGATGCATGATTGAGGACAGCTTATGGATATTGTAATTTTTAAAAATGCTGTGTGGCGGTTGGTCTTTTTTAAAAGTTTAAAAACAGAGTTTTTAACGAACTACCTGCGTCGTGATTCTCATTCATACGATGATACGTTGTCTGCCTCCCACTTCTGAAACGCGCTGTTAGACGTTGACCGTTCCACTATTTTGACAGAGCGGTTTTGCTAATTTAGTACTAGTGGTACAGCTTCGCGTAAAAATCGCGATCGGGTCTTTTGTGGCGGACCAATGGCGAGCCTGTGACCTTCTCTGGTATTTAAAATTTCAAGCCAACATATACACAGCACGTGGCCTATACAGCCCGGCTCCATAGTACTACTATTAGAATAAAATCTAAAAATTTAAAGATGAGAATTTACCCATTTTACGATATGCAATACAAGGTTAGTTAGTTAGTTAACCTTTCTAATAATTATTTAATTTTTATATGTGTATCCACACAATCGAAAATCGTGATTTTCATACCACTCAAGGTTTTGACATTTTAATAATATGTGCTCATACCTAATTGATCATTATTAAAAACCTCCGCGATTGAGCGATACGTGGGGTTGTATTCTCCATTCCCCTCTATACAGGGGAAGTATTTTTAAAATTCGATGGGAACATCTCATTCTTTATCGCCGCCGAAAAGGGTTGGAATTTTCTCATGGTCATCCCTGATATAAAACTTTAAATTCCAAAACTAGTTCCAGCATCTGATGTCCAGTTCGGACCACCCCAATGAGAACCTACCCCAATAAAATACCGTGGGATGGAGGGGTGGCCGCACAAAAACTAGATGATTAATTCGCGAGGTTTTCCGAATTAAAATGAAGGTGTAATACAGGTAGTCGAGCGCAAAAAAACGAACGAGAGACGGAACCCGAAAGTTCGCTTTTACTCGTGATGGTTTTATTCTGTGAAACCAGATTTTTTGCCTTACCTTGCAGACGTATTCTTCCTGCGACGTATAGTCGAGACACTTGTACATGGTGCTACCCTCAACATTGTCGCACAAAACATACTTGTCACCGATTAACGTGTAAGAATTAACATCGACGCGCAATTGTTCGGGCGTCAATTGTTCCGTCGACGACGATTTTTGTATGGTAAAGTCGACGTCGCGGATGTGCTGTAAGGAATTCCTATGAATCTTGCTGTAATCACAATTGCTCGAGGTGTTTCCCGGCGAAAGGGGTAGCTCCATCTTCTTATCCTCCCTTATGACCGGACTTAAGATTTCCTGGGTATTAACGATCGGATTTTGCATTATCACCGCACTTTTTTCGAAGAGAACACTTTTAGATATGATAATAAAAAAACACTTAAATTGATGAGATTTTCGATCACAGATCACCAGCTGGGTATAACTGGACTGAAACAAAAACGAGAAACTGAATAACTATCACACAAAAAAAATCTCAAATCAAGAAAGAAAAAAACAAAACCTACCTATTAATTTGTATAAAGAAAACTGTTGTTTAGTAATCCACAAGCGTAGGTGTAACTTAATAATAACAAAACTCACTGCAATACGTCAAAACTAAACGAGAGAACGCAGTACGCGCCACGGGAAAATTAAAACGGTACAAACTTCAGAGTAACGTAGAGCACGCCATCGTTGAACAGCGTAGACTGACGTATTTCGGAACGCAGCGTAGTATTTGAAATGGAAGCAGCTCGAACGTGGTGGTGGGGGTGCGCGTGCGCGATGGGTTCGAACGCGAGGGATGAACGTAGCCCCAGTGGTGGCGTTTCAAGGTGAATTTTACCTGTATCAGCTTGCCACCCACTAAATCCACCCTGTGAGATTTTTTTTTGGGATCTTTTGTACACGTAAACTCTGAAGGTTACAAAAGATGGTCATTCATACAGCTGCTGAATGTTTTTTCAGGTCTGGCCGTCTTGTTCTTCCCGATACACATCTGCTTCTTTGCTATTGGATTTTTGAGACATGTGCGTAGGGTTGAATCAGATGCGTGGTGCTGTAAATACGGGGTGGATTATTATTTTTTTGAGAGGATATGTGGCTTTTGTTCGTAGCGTGAGATATGCAAATATTATTGTGTGGATATCTTATCTGATTTAAGAAAAATGTATTTTTGTGTGTATACTATGGATTTCTATAATATGGATTTCTATGGTTTTTTTTTGTACAAGTTTATTCATTTATTCGTTCATTTATTATTACGTCACTTTTCTTTTATTGTTTTGTAGATTATTTTAAGAATAATCGAGAAGTGTTGAATTATTATTGCAATTATTTCTAAAGTGTTTACAATAACAACAAAATTCGATTTGAAATTACTTAGATAATTTGTTAGTTTTTTAATGCATTTTTGAAATACTTTTTAAGCCACACTGTTTTATTGCCTTATACACTTTTTACAAAATAAAATTACACATTAAATTAAGTTTAAGGTTAAAACACTTTTATTAAATTTTATTAAGTTTTGCGAAAATATAGTGTCACGACCGTGGTCCCGTAAAAGGACGTGTAAAAATCACAACCATGGCCTTTTTTCACTTGTTTGTTTTTGTTGTTGGTGGTTTCGGATACTTGTGACTTTTTTAACAAAATGTTTGTTAAAATTATCATATCACATTTTCAAAAGGTGCAATTTTCAAAATAAAATTTGAGATGCTTTTCTAAAATCTTGCGCAGCACATTAAAAATCTTTTATTGCTTTATACAGTTGTTAAAATCAAATATGCTGCATAAATAAAACCATTAAAAAACCTCTACTTTAAGATAAAATCGTGAAAACAGTCGTACCTAACCAGATTTTGGACAGTACTATGACTATTAATAATGTATTAAAGTCCACCATACCTATTCTGTTTGAAATAAAATCGAACGTGGAAGATTTTATTTATAGAATAGATCGTTGAATGAAATTATCTACTAGGAACAAGGTCAGTTCCCCTGATCTTTGCCGCATTCTAAAAATCACATCACACGAGTCAGTTGTGGTCAAACAGTTATTTCAACACGATCCTTTTTTTTTGTTGTTTGCTTCTGAATGCCAATAATGACGTATGGCCCACAAAATTATACGCCCGATAATTCGTATTTATTAGAACAGGTATTATCGGTTGATAATACCTGCCAGAGTTCTACACGGTCTTACACAATGGAATGGCAAAACCTGTACAGGATTATATGTATAATACAGGACTTTTGTAGAAGTGTTGTAAAAGTATGAGTAAAACCGATAGCTGTTATAATTGAGTAAAAAGGGGTAAAATATATTAGTTAAAATTAAATTTATATTCGTAACTAAACATAAACTGGAAAATTACGTACCAACTAAGTATGTAGGTATACAAATTAAAGATGTTTTAAAATGTAATTAGACATCACGTGCTAACAGTCGTTTCTGATAACGTATTTCCTGTACTAACACCATGCAAGATAATATTATCACGTGATCACGTTTATAAGAATATTTCCGTTTCTCATTAGTAATCTGCAATGGAATAACATTTCCTAAGTAAAAACGGTTGGTATTTTATTGTATTAAAATGTACCTAGTTCCTCGTTAGTAACATAGAATCAAATTTGAATTTAATTTATTTCATTACAAATATTATTAACGAGTTTTAGCGAAGGTTTTAACGAGTTGCTAGTTTTTGATCAGTTTACTCTTAGTATGTACTGGACATAATTAGCTAATTAGTTATGATTTATGAGTTTATGACAAATGATTATGATAATGGATATTTGAGTAAAATTCTAATACCGGTGTGACTTCTAAATAGTGATTTATTTAGTTGTTCAATGTCATTATTAATGATGATTTAGGTACGTGTTAGTACATGCTAAGTTTTGAAATTAGTTTAAAGTGTAGGTTTTTAGACATTCTATACTAATTTAATATTTTGTTTGAAAATAATGGGTTCAAAATGTAAAATAATATTGTTTCTTTCCCATTTACTACAATGATCATTTAATGGGTAATGTAATGATTAAACTCGCAATTATCTGAAATAATTTTGATCAATTATGAGAAATCGTGAGCTTGGAATACGTCAGATTATGACGTAATGTTTCAGGATACTCTTAAATAAACTGATTTATTTTGACTTTCAGTTTAATGAAACCAAAAGTGTGCGAATTTTGCCATTATTAAATTAAAAAAATGTGTAATTTTTTCCCTCAATCTTTACTTTAGTTGCTTCTTATTTACGCAAAAACTCTTTTTTTTCTAGTGGCATCTTTTCAAAATGTTATAGGTGTGCTAAGAGAGCAATACAGTCAGTTTTTCTGTCGAAATACTCGGTAAAAAGTTTCATATGTACTTATTTCTTCCATTCTTTATGAAGTTACAGCTGTTTGATTTATTAACAAAACCGTGTATTTAACATTTCTACACCTTAAGGAATTAAAAACCAACGTTCATATAAAAGTTCTATATGCCGTAATTTATTTTTTCATTTGTTTATTGAATTTATTTGATTATTTTTTTACTTAAATTTATTGTTTTAATATTGTTTTGAAAAAGTAAATCGGTCCAAGAGTTTGATTGAGAATTACATTTACTTTCTAAAAAAAGTGGAACTAGTGGGACACCTGTAAACATACAACAATTTATTAATAAACAAATAGTTATCAATAAACTTTTGACTTCAGATATCAAAAGATTTTAGATATTTAAAATTATTTAATTTACCAAAAATACTTGTTTTGTTGTATAATTTTGTTTTTTATACACAGCATTATTCTTAACTTGACAGGCTGATAATTTGACATCCTTTGGCAAACCCATAAACATTTAAAAAAATTATTAAATGTACTTTATTAATTAATATATAATATACTTAACATAATATTAAAATTTTAATATATTAATATAATAATAATTATTAATTTTTTTCTCTACATACATTATAATATTATCGCGCTTCTTGTTTTTTCAAAAAATCTGTTTTCAATAGCCACTCCATTGCGTATTAAGTCTAGTTTTAGAGAAAATCAGTACCAAAAACTCAAAAACTAGCCACAATCCAAACTTGTCAACATTATGATTGGCATATTTAATACACAAAAGGAACCTGACAAAATCGATATTTCTGTGGGTTGACACAACATAATTATGTAGGTAAGATGATAAAAAAACATATTCCAATCGAAATTGTCGTTCTAAATTTAAGTGAAATCGTGTAAAAAGCGATATTGCTTTAGGGCGTAAAAGTCTTGATTTAATTGTTGTAAAGATTGTGTAAAAATCTAATAAATTTTGAAAGTAGTCTTTAAGATTAAGTTTTTAGTCTTTAAGAATAATTAAATAAAATGTTTTACTAACTCTAAACAGTGACTAATAGGGTAATTACAGTACCAATTTTGCGAAATTGTGAAATATAAAACAATGCAACAAGATTTACTATGTTTACATACATATATTATTTTTTTCTCGGAGATTTACATTATTTCTGTATTTAATTCGGTATTTCCCAATCTGTAATTTCGTTTAATTATATGTAGTTTGAATGCATGCTTCGTGTATTGAACGTGTTAGCAAGATGACATCCTGGTTATGCCCAAACTGAGCATACAAACATAATATGGCGTAGTATTGCGCAATCTTGGAATTAACTGGTCATATGATTTTAGTAATCAATGGAATCATTCCCAAGTATTAACACGACGTTTAGCACGTACACAATCCTATATCATATTGTTGTCATACCACTACTTTTAGTGTTTATTTTACAAATAATATACTGACTCAGTGGCGAACTAACACGTACATATCTGCTTCCTCCATTTATATGCTATATTTTTGTGTAATAGCTATATTTTTGTCTCACACCTACCAATACACAAAATCTATAAATGCAGCGACCAAAAATATTTTTTTTTCGTGAATCTAGATGCACCGATTCAATAAATGCGTCATAATGTATGTTCGTACCCACATAACAACACAGGCTCACCCTTCGAATTTCTATGCACACGCACCCTACTTTCAATGGAGCTATTGTTAGGAAACCTTACGTGTTTTGCGAGGGGTGGATGTGTGCTATAGGTATTTTAGGGGTTCGGAAGCCCTTCGATGATGTATACTTTTAACACCCCTCCGATATTTAAATTTTGCGCAATTGCATTATTTCTATGCAAAAAATAACTGGGTCGAGGATAGGTCAACACTTGGCTATATAGGTCAGGTACGACCACCTTTCAGTAAAAAAAAGGGGTTGAGTGATTTTGATATTCATATTGGATTTTGGAACCTTTTCTCTCGCTATGGACTTCTTACGCGAATTTTTGTTATGGTTTGTATTCAGTTTCTGTCACTGTTAGAGTAAAGTGAAATAGGTATGTATCTTTTTTAAGCGATATTCGTTGCAAGTATATACCATTTTTACTTTATCATGTGTATCACACCTGTTTATCAGGTGCTTATGCAACTTATTTGCTGTCATATTTGAAGATCCTACATTCCAATTCCAATGTCCAATTTTCAACAAATTCAAAATGGCGGAATCAATATGGCTACCGAAAATGTAAAGTTTTGGATTTACATGAAACTTATTTTCCGTAATATTTAAAGATTGATAATACAAATGTTATGTCAGATTTTCGAGATAAATTCAAAATGGCGGATTATAATATGGTTAATAATTCTTCAACCGTGAAGAATTTCAAAGAAAAATTCTAACAAAAGTTTTTTGATTTAAACAACGTATCGTCTAAATACATTTTCAATCTAAATCATTTTATTCTGGAAATTTCGTAAACTTTTTTTCTAATAGACCTGTATATTTAAAAATGTTTAATTCTAAGATTAATTGAAGGCATGAGAATGAAAAGTGGATAAAAACATATGGTTTTCGATGGTCTATGAGCAATTAATCATTAACGGATAAATAATAAAAAATCAAGAAAAAATTACTAAACTATTAAATAGAATTAAATTAAATATTCAAGCTGCCAAATTAAAAGAAATGTGTATGTAGTAATATATTCTTAATGTGAAGTCTAGGAGTTTTGATTAATTGCTTATAATTAAAAAATGATAGTATTGTTATTAGAAAAAATCTTTTTTACAAAAGAATTAATCCTAGAATTAAAAAATGTAAATATACAAGCTGTGCTATCAGTTACCAAATTTCCAGGATAAACAATAGTTTGTATAAACCCAGAAAAAAGTTTTTTAGTTGAAGAAATATTTAGGTATTTTGGTAATTTCGTGTATTTTTGATTAATTGCTCTTAACTCAAAAATAATGAATTTTATGAAAAGAATCATGCAAAATATTCATAGAATTAAAAAATGTAAAATAAGACAGGATGTTCTATTTCAAAAAGGAAAAGTTACCAAATATCCAACATAAAATGAACTTGTATATTAAAAACATATTTAAACGATAGATTGTTTAAAGCAAAGCAACTTTTAATTGAACATTTTCTTGAAATGGTTTACGGTTGGTAAATTATTTAGGTGTTCCGGTAATTCTGACTAACCCTGTATATGGCGATATGATAGAGTATGATATAGAGTTTAATTATTATATACACGATAGGCATTAAATTAATAGTGCTCTGATGACAAGGTAGTGTGAAACGCTTGATGTTTTGACTGTCCATAGAATCAGAATATCTGTCAAATCGTAGCTAACTAGTTTTATTTTAATGCAGACACGACAGATCTCGATCAAATAGAATCTCATGCAGCTAAACTATTAATTTTATAGATAGTATGGTAAAGGCATGTGCTTGTCTACATCAGATTTTTTTAAATTGATTTTGCGAGAAGCCGCTGTTTTCAAAATTAAAAAAAAAATCCATTTAAAATAACAAAGTTGATGTCAATTTGGCTTCAACTTGAGAGTATTTTAGTCAACCTGAGAGTATTTTAATTTTAAAGTTCGGATTGTGTAGATCGTGGTGCAAAAATATGGATATAGCGGAACATCAAAAACGTATAGTGGGACAGTTCCATAAGCTATATTAAATATTATGTTACTAATTTGTTTACCCTTTTTAGATCAAATATATACCCATTAGTGAAGGGTTAATATCGGGTTTTTCAGTTAGTTATAATTACATTTGTTGTTGTCAATTCCCAAAAGTGTATTTATCATTTGCTATTATCGGTTTGTTTACCATATTTTATTGTAAATCGTAGTTATGTTACATAATTTCGTATTGATAATGCTTTATCTCCATAAACATCTGAATAATATTTGGTATATTTGTGTTTTTTCTCATATTATTGATAGAATTAGAACGATATTGAGTCATAATTATTCATTTATTGGAATGTTAAAAGCATGTGTATCGATAATGAAAATTTTGCTATGAACTGTTTGGTATAGTTACAGTTTTTATTTTCATATGTAGTACTGATGTAGTATTTACTGTATTTTCATATACAGTAAATACTAATGAATCAAATAAGTTTTTCCATATACATATTGTGCAATATATCTTCATATGCAAACATGATATAAAGATATGAATAGGTTAGGTCTGGTGACATATGTACCTAAGCTTCAAGATGGTGAAACATCGCATAATTTGTAAATGATTCATGCATTTATTTTTGACTAATGCATCAATTAGTACAAACGTTTAATAGTCGTAAGCATTTGTTTTTTTATACCTGATACAAGGGTTACCTATTCAAACGCTCCAAACAATTATAAAAAAAACTGATATTAAACCCTTTATACAAATAGTAAATACGATAAATATGACAAATATGTAGTACATACATCCGAAAAATAGCAAACAGTAACCTTCAAAGCGAGGTTGGCATCATATAATTATCGATTTCTAGGAAAATTATTCTTCATAAAACTTTTCTGGTCTAAAAAACGAATAGTGCAACTATCAAGGCTGACTTACAATATATGTACCATAAACTGGCTAGTGCAGAAAGTATGAATTTTATATCAGAGTAAACTAGCTTTTACTTTAAATATGAAATTGAATTTAGTTCTACTTACTGCATATTTTTTGTTTTTGAATTTTTTAACAGGGAATTAGGACTTTTTTGGACACTTGTCTCTCACACAAAATCAAATCATATGGCAAATATTTAGATTTAATTATTAGATTTAACTTAATATAGATTTTTAAAGATCATATTTTTTAGGTTAATTCTTTTGTATATGTATAAACATATTTCTTTGGTTCAAAAAATATTTACTTCATGATTAATTTATTTAGAATATTTATTTAAGTTCAATAGGTACTCAGATAGAAAAGATTTCTTGTTTATAACAAATATATTCGTTTGAATTTATATTTTTGGGTAAAAAATTCTTTAGAAGGGATTTCTTTGCTTTAAAGTAAATATTTCTGCTTTGGTTTAAAAATAACTTTACTTCCGTTAAAGAAATCAAATTTTTATTCAAACAAACTGTGTTGTTAGTGAGAATATGTAGTATTTTTTGCTGTAGAAGTATTGTGTAAGGACAACATCAAGAAACCTATAATTGTTTTAATGATTTCACCTAAAATACTAAATATCATAGAAATAAATAACTCAACACTGCCAACAAATGAATATTATTACTTAAATATTAAATAACAAACCGAGGTAAATTCTTAAACATTTCCTAATAACTAAATAGATAAAAGTGGGTCCAACGCGCAAATATATTGCGAAAACGGTTTGCGGTTCAAACCTACAACGTACACATATTAAATATTTATCTTATTACCAAATTTAAAATGCTCCCAAATATTCCCTACCGTAAACATTTCGCAATCTATCGCGGAAGTGTGTGTAGTAAACACATAACAAACATCCGATCACTTCTCGTCATTTATCGTTATTCCGATAGAGAGATATAGATATGACTGTGGGAAGTATGCGATGGTCCAGGAAATTATGACTCACCGGATAACGACAGGTAGATAGATGAGTCATTGAAGCCCTAGCGGCATCCCATACAAAAAAAACAAATCTTGTCTGAACGCGCGTTAGAAACATTTAGAGAATGTTGTTGTACATCGTAATATAACTCATAACTCATAACAAAATACTCACTTCACAAAGTGCAATAAACAAAGTGTGTTATCTCTGATATTAGGTAAATTATTCGAAAATATTTACTGGCGTTAGCCGAAATTCTTCTAAATTACATAAATAATTTATGTTTAGTGGAAATTGCCTCTCTGATTTTGGTAAATAGACTATCAGGAGTTGATATGGTTTAAAAATAAGAGAAAAAATGTGCTAATACTTGTGTTTTGATCATAATAACATTCTAATATGCGTGATGTATGTTGTGGGATGTAATAAGGTATGTTATCGAAAAAATGGGTGTAAAAATGACCACGAGAGAAGCAAAAAGTACGGGATGTTTGCAGACAACGCAAATTTAAAATTTCGATTAGATAATGTTCTGAATATAATCTCGTTGATAGATTGGCGTTTTTGTTTTCGTATTTGTTTAGTACAGGTTGTAAACAAGGATTTTATAGAAGAAATCTACATCAAAATTTTTGGAACTTGTTTGTTAAAAAAATAGAAAACTTATGTGCTGTTTTGCATTTTATGTTTTTGCGATTGTCAGAATTAGTTTTTGCGATAATTTCTGTATATTTTGGGAGTAATTGCAACATTTCAGTGACAAATTTATTAACATAGTTCTACCCTAATCCTTGCAGTTTTTCAGTTATTTTTTTTTCTAAAACGTCAGTTTATGACGAAATTCTGTTTAGAATGGAAGGTTTTGTCAATGTCAAGACAGATGATAACTAGTTTGCCTACAGTGTGTTTATAATTTTGGACAATCTATGAAACACTTTTCAAGAATACCAATTATGTAACTAGAACAGCGTGTATATGGCTAAATTTTTGAAGGAAGATACTTTTTACATACAAAAAGTATCTACATTTTTTATGTAGAATCATAATAATCAATACTAAATATATCCTTCCATGTAACAAAATAAAACGTTCATACAATCGATGCGACGTCAAAAAGCAATTTTTTCAAAACAGTCGACTTTTACAAGTTTGCCATTATTTTTTTATGTAAAATCTGATGTAGTTTAGCTGCATGAGATACTATTTGATCGAGATCTTTCATGTCTGCATTAAAATAAAACTAGTTAGCCAAGATTTGACGGATATTTTGATTCTATTGATAAAGTTAAAAAAAATTGTTGTTGATAGTCATCTTAGAAACTAAAAAAACTTAGTTTTTCACAAAACTAACTAGGTCCAATTCGGGACACAATTTATTCTATTAAAGTAGGTCAGAGCCTGCTGTGATTTCTGATCTGATCATTTCATTTAATTTTAATGAAAAAATAACTCAGCGTGTAGTAGACTATAAAGATTATACTATTGTAAACACTAAGAGATTTAAGAAATACAATAACATTTATCAAGTTTTTCACTCTCAAACTTCACGTTCTAGAAGTAGTGTAGTTATGCACAGTATGCACACGAAGTGCATACGTTATATAAGTAATTATGCATTAGAAAATGTGTCGCAGTAGAGGTAGGTAAAACAAATGACGCACGCGAAAAAATCTAAGATTCCTTCTCCAGAAATACTTCGACGTGTGCAATAATATTTATATTTTCTATTTTTAGAAAGCCAGTGATACAAATTTCGCTCGTGCTATAGTTTAAAATGCTATGAATATTGCAATTCGTAATCTAAACTGTTTGTTTGGTATTTACTTTCTAATTTTAGAAAAGGGTCAAAATACCAAACTACATTTGAGCGTTCTTTATCGGCGCAGATAATCGCATTTTTAGTGCTATTTCAATGCTATTTATACTTCTATAGTGTATCATAAATATCATAATTAATAATCCTTGAGAATTGTAACGCTAATATTACCTGACAAGTTAGCACTGTCAGGTATTTATTATTGTAGGATACGTGGAAAACGTTTATCGAAAGATATCCGCGAAATATTTATCAGGAAATTGATTTGGCTACAATTTTGTTAGCAATTAGTGGCGTAGTCCAAAATTCTCTTTTTCTCTGAAAATTGTACTACACGATCAGATTGAAGGAAGCATCGACATATCATCGGGGAACTATGTGTAACTATAAGAACGGTTTCAATCAACTTTTTACATCATACCGAATGCCTATGCGTTAGTTGCCTTCAGAGTGATCGAGATAATAGGGGCGCCATCTGTTTGCAACTTTTTGCAACTGTGCTTTTACCACACTACAATGAAATTCATTTTGCGGCTATTAAACATCAATGCATCAAAAGCTGTAGTGAAATTGATGCTCCGTACCATTGAACGTAGCTTGTACCTTCATAGTGTGCATTATGACAATAAAAAAGGACCTATCTTATATGTTCCGTATTCGGTATGAAAGTAATTTGTATCTTCGCCTATAGGTTTCTATATTCATAATATATGCATAGTTTGCTATATATGTATATATTAAGATATGCATATTCATTATAGTGATTATACAGATTGAATTGTTTAGTGACGAGCAGAAATAGATATTGCAGATCTGAAACATCTCCAGGAAATAAGGAAGTGTCGATTACTTAAGGATTTTTATATCGATACTAGTAAAGGATTTTTTTATGTGTGCCACCTATAAGTAAAGCATAACTATATTCTCCAAGAATAAATGATTCAACAGATTGATTAGAGTACATATTTATATTCGAAATAGTGGCTGGAGATAATGTTAAGAGCGATGAGAATAAAGTCTTCTACATTTAATCAAATACATCAACATGATTCACCAAAACAATACAGTGACACAAATTAATTAGATATTGTGATTAAATAATGTAAAATATACCCATTTTATGTATATATAAACGAATTAAGAAACTAATGATAATTAATCCAGGATGGCGATAATTTGTGGGAAAAAGACCTCCGCCTGGATTTGAACCAGTAGCCTTTAGTTTCCGGCCAGAAGCTCTCCCAGTTGAGCTACAAAGGGAGTGGAAATTTATGATTTTCTTTCCTTGAATTTATGTATGTATACTATGTAAGTAATTTCATCAAAATTGTCACATGATTTTGTGCCTACTCTGTCAAAAAGCCATGAGAATTCCCATCATTTTTCTTTTTGACAAGTCCCAATACTGGTGGTCGAGATTTTACACACTCTTTGGGGTAATTATGCTATTATTTTGCATGGTTTTGAACATAAAGCTACTTTACTCTTAAGAGATTCTTCTTAAAAAGAAAAACAAATTTCTGAAGAATTTGAAATAATCAATTTTCCCCATTTGTGTCCAAGATAAAGGTATAATTAAAAAAAAAGGGAAATTTTTGCTGTCCTGACGGTGATTTAGTCTTTTGGTTTGATGGCAGTAATTAAAATAGATACAACAACCGAAAAGAAATAAATAAAGCGATAGACAGACTCTAACAAAATTTTCTAGAAACCGATAATTTTAAATTTTCTAATTATTCTGAACATGAAACCGAGCTCAAAGATTGCAAATTGTTAGTTTAATTATAAATTTTCCTTAAATAAATTATTTGTCTTCGCCTGTCTTTAACACAGAAGAAGAAAAAAACAATATGGCATGATTATTACTCGGTGTCAATGGTATCTTTGTTCTAGACAAGTTATGCAAAACAAGTGGGGCCTCAGTAACGCCCCCTATTTGTCAGTCTTCTCTCGTTACTAGCTTGCATAATTTACCGATCGGATTCGAGTTATAAAAGGCGCAAAGTAATCAATAGGTAGCCCTGCATCGATAAATAACGTCCTGCGAAACTCCAATTTAGACTGTCAAAGGCGTTTAGTAACGACGCGCGTGTGTGTGTGTCGCGATTCGTGTTTCCATATTCGTCCATTTTACTGGCAAGAGTTGTTGTCGGTCTTGGCGCGCGCTGATTCACTCTCAACTGGTTCCATTTTTGCAATACGATTGTTTATCTATGGCCATATTAAAGCAGATGCTGTCAATTGCTCTAAGACTATACAAGATGTCCCATGGGGTCAATAGGTACCTATTTAATGGTATTTAGAGTTTACTGTAAGTATGGATGCTTAAAAGGGAACGGATTAAATATATTGAGGTGCAGCGTTCTTATTTAAAATTTAAAAAAAAAGGCTGGAATCTGTTCATAGTTCTGGGTATTTTTCTCAAATTCACAACTCACAATGTCTGCTTTTAGCCTAAGATTTTATGAAATAAAAGGCATATAAGAAACAGTTTTCTTTTGTTCAAATTGTCATAAAAACTGTAAGTTTAAAAATAAGGACCACCCAAATTTGGGTTCTTTGACTGATCTATCAAAATATAATTAGTAATATCATCAGTACTTCCACCACTTCCAACATAGCATCTTGTCAAAACATCTATTATGTTAACCACCTAACACCTAGCCAACCTTACTCAATGAACACCACAATCTTACTAAACTGTTTTACCAACATTTTTTGTTCCGTCTTGACACTTTTCGTAGACCGTTGACAGCAGGGGTATTAGAAGCTAGGGGTTCCTCAGTACCCATCAGTTTTACGTAAGTATTACATATGTGACCTGGAATATAAAAATCGACGTAAGTGACATTTTTTCGTTTCGATAGTATTGAGCATTGACCCCTGGGTCATAACTCTAAAATGACTCACAAAAATCTGCTATCGCCAGGCACATGACTTTATCATACTATACAGCAGTATCAAAACGCTGGCCAACTATTCTGGTAATGCAGTTACGAAAAATGCACATAATAATGCAGAGACCGCACAGACCAACAGAGTCAAGTGCTATGCATGACTTGCAAAGTTTAAGTTTGCTCATGCAGCTAAACTATTAATTTTAACAAAAAAAGTCATAGACATAAATTATACAAAATTTCCTCTACTTTAATTTATTATTTAACTATTTTGACGAAATTACAGAAATGGCGGCACATTTACAAAATCGTTGAAAAGTGTTAAGAATAAAGCTCCAGTTCCTTTGGGCTCTTTGGAACAAAACTTCTTTCAGCTCTAAGTTTGGTCATGAAAGTTCTAAATATAAAGTTTCGTTCTGCTACCTTTACTAGTTTCTCCAGAATCGTCACCACAAAAAAAAACGTGTACGCTCAGACACACACGCATACACATACACAGACATTTTTTTGTACCTTGATCAAAAATGTTCAGAGGACCCAAAAGGACATACTTCCGCTAAAATCTGAAAATTTTCCTGAATCATTTCTACAGTAGCTGTGTAACTATATCAACATTTTCTGCAGGAGCTTTGATTTAAAAATGCAAAAATCATGTATAGGCAATTTTTATTCTTGAAATTAAATGATTGGGTTATATTTTTCCATATATTCATACTTTTTTATTCATAATTTCTGACATTTCGCAAACCTTGATAAGCGCTTCGAGAATGTATTAAAATTGTTAAAACTGTGTCTAATTGTTTTAGCACAATTACTGAGCAGTTATATGTGAGTACACAATCATTTGAAATTGTTTATCACATCGGTTATTTTGTCTTGTTCATGAAAAATAGCTTCTAAATATAGAACATTGCACATTCTCACCTGATCACCCGACTTTTGACGAACTATTATAAATATTTACTGATGGTAGATAATTAATTGATGATGCATTTTGATACAAAACTCTTCACTATTATTACATATCGTTGGTCCAGAAGGAAAGTGATAAAATTGGTCATTTTTTGGTTGAATTATGCAAATGCCTTTATTTTTATCAAAAAATCTCCATATCTTTGAGCACTAACCATCGCTAACTCAAAAATTCCTATCAGGAAAAATTATACATCTTTAGTTGTGCCTAGCAAGTATTGGAGAGGGTATTTTTTTGTTCACAAAAAAATGGCACATTTAGGGTTAGTTCTTTGCTAAATAAGTAGGTACTTGCAATGGGGTCTTTCCAGAACAACGACATACTTTGTATACTTAAAGTACCTAAGTAATATTTCAACACAATGGCGCAGTATCGCGCCATTCTGAATTGTGGGGTTTTGGTTGATGAAGTGAGTGGTTCAGTTGCTGATAACACAATTTTGAGTAAAAATTATCCCTTTCTGAATAGTCATAATGGAGAATAAGCATTAGGTATCGTTAAGTAAAACGGACCTAACTATTACTGAGATTTCCGAGATAAATAATCAATGAAAATGATGTCCCAATGATGTAGGAATCATGTAGGAAACTAGATGTCATGATAATATTAGTTAGACAGCTATCCTTACGGTTACTATCCTTTGAAATTACGAATTCATCTATCCCTTGTCACAGGCCTCGGTAGCTCAACGGTAGAGCAATGCCCCGGCAAGGCAGAAGATGCCGGTTCGAATCCGGGCTGAGACCGTATCTTTTAATTAATTTTAAAAATTACGTCTCAACTGGGTTCTCTTTCGTCATTATTCCATATTTACTAAATACATACTAAATTTATCCTTTAGCATTTAGACAAAATCACCGAACATTTTCTGCAACTGACAAGTTAAAACCGTCCCACAAGTTATGCAATACCCCAGATAACGTCCCCCAGAATTTCTTGGAATACGCAGAACTTTGGCCACGTGTGCACACACCTATCAATGGGTCGTAGGAAACTACCCTAAATTCCTTACCTGTTGGTTGCATTCAATAGAACCTTACTAACGATCCACGAACCATCGCGAACGGTGCGAATGGCCCGAAGAAAGAAAAGACCGGCCGTTTGTTAGGTTTCAAGTAGCCATTGTCCCGATGCGGATGAACACCAGCGTGATCCCAACGTGTCGAACCAATAATCGGTGTTAGAAAAGTCATATATTATTTCAAACCGGACCGAAACGCTCCTGTTCGTCATAACAAAAGACACCGGCTTGTAGGAGTTTGCATCTGCCGGACCGGGCCTTTTGCGAAGTGTGGAATTTTGCAAACACGTGCTTTCTGACACCTTCTTCGCACCTTTGACGTTTAATGATTATAAATAGTTTTTTTTAATGTTTATTCTATGTTCTTTGGATAGTGGCCGAGCAGATGTGGCCAGCTCCGAAGAAAGGGACCTTATATGACAAACTGACACGTTAAGCACGCTTAAACTGACACATCTTTGAATCCAATTTGCATTAAAGCAGAATTTAACGTTACTGCGAGATATATTATATACCGGTTGATTATATTTTGAAATGAAATACTTGACCTGTTAATGACAGAAGAACATGTGTTCTAAACTGACAGATTCCTTTTAATCATAAGAAAATGGCACTAACCAGTCCTGCCAAATGATTTTCCTCTTCATAGCTTAAAGTTTAATGTTATTCGTTAATTTTTTCCTACACAGAAAATGTTGATGGAAATTTACAGCAGAAATACTTTCTTAGATTTGCGAGATTGTAATTTTTTGCAGTTTTACATCTAAATTGTGTTTTTACATTGTCATTGTAGGTACACGGTTTCCTACGCTAGAAACAAAGTACATACATTAATGGCATAAAAGTTGTAGATAATCATTCGCTCTACAGCCAGAAAATATTTTCATTCTTGCAGGGTGTTCCACAACAAAATACTAACACAAACTTGTTTTTTAAATGCTTAAAAAAATTATTTTGAGATAGCTTTTAATGATAAAGAAACATTTGAAACAGTTGATTTGAGATTCTAGTATGATTTTTCCGGAATAAATGGAAGTTTCTCAATATGTCAAATTACTTTAGAATTTTAAATGGAACATCCTGTATATCTTAAAATACTTTGGAAGATCAGTAAACCAGCATTCCGAAAATGCGTAACCCGGTAGGTCTATTGTCAACAGCTACATGTTATTAAGAATCTAATTTAACATTTATAAAACAAGCACAATAATACATAAATTAATATCATCATATACATAATTATGAAATCTTCTCTTTACTTTGTCATACATAATTATGATAAAGTATTATAATCGTGTCAAAAAATGAGATTTTGGCTAAATTATGTTCTTTTGGATCCCCAGAACATCATTGACCAAGGTATCGAAAAAATTTCATATTTAGAAGTAGTCAAAATAGTTAAATAATAAACTGAAGCAGAGGACATTTTGTATAATTTATGTCTATTACAATTTTTGGTAAAATTAATGGTTTACCTGCATGAGCAAATTCTATTTGATCGAGCCGGGTCTGCATTAATATAAAACTAGTTAGCCGGGATTTGACAGATATTTTCGTTCTAATGACAGTAGGTAGTGTCAGAGGGTAATTTTTTTACTTGTTTATTTTACGTCGGTCTATTTCCGCAACTTAGGCCAACCACCGACGCTGAGGGCCGGCTACACACACCCAAGAAAATCAAAATAACTGTCAAATCCTGGCTAACTAGTTTTATTTTAATGCAGACACGACCGATCTCGATCACATAGAATCTCATTCAGCTAAACTATTATTTTTATATATAGTATGATAAAGTCATAATTTCACAATATCTCAGAATCAGTGATTTGCTGAATTTGATATTAGTATTTCCTTTTCTCCATAACATTTTATATCAGACGTAAATTTCTAATATGTTTTTATCTCAGGCTCTTGGCTTATACCCATAGAGCTTAAAAGATAATATTCAAACTGTGTACAAAGCAAAATTGGAAGAAAAAGAAAAATGTAAAATCTGACTTTTATGTTATTTCAATTTACCTCATATTTCATTTACAATGAAATTGGTGTAGAATTATTACTCATTAACCTATATATCATTTAAAATTACATGACGAAATACATAAAATCACAGCGTGAATAACGAATATACAATGGCACCGTAAAGCCACTAACTATTAGGGTGTAAAATTTCACTGATCCTCGCAAGGCAAAAAAAACACTAATTACTATTATTCCTGCTGTAAATTCACATCAAACATTTCCTGTTAAGTATTATTATCGTCAATAAATACTTTTACTTTTTGTAATTATTCATTTAAACCCAGTCGCTACACTTCTCATCGACATACGTCAAAAAGAATCGGAAGAAAAGTTTGTTCGCAGAACTTCTTCGAACATTTTTAAAGATATACACACCACAAAGTTACAAGTCCAATAACAATAGTCAAGTCCTGCACATTAATTGATAACATAACCAAACAAAGTAAAACTGAGTAATTTATCATTAACTATAATTGATATTGAGATTATTATTTAAGTTTCACAACACAGGAAATAGCCAGAATAGTGTGGCTATTTGTTGTAATTACTACAAACACGAAAGATAACTGTAAATCTATATGAATAGAAGAATCATCGTGAATTAATTCAATAGTAATTATAATATCGTAGTCAGATGATGTGTCAACATAACTACGAACAATGGTCTGCGGTTTGGGCCAAAACAATGGAATCCTAAGAAGTTGTCACTGGTGGCATCGAATTCTTTGTTCATGTTTATTAATAACAGTTATATGGACAATATTACGAAATGAGTACTGAACCGAACAACAATTCATTGAACTGTTTATTGTGTCATCTTTGGTGTGTTGTTCTTTGCAATTAGTAACGTGTAAAGTCAGCGAAAGTGATCTATTCCTGTACGTGTTGTTCGCAAATTTGTACCTACCGCGCAGTTTTTAACTATATGCACTTCCTTATGACATCCTGTGCAATTCTTGTTTAGAAATGAGTAAAAACGTCGAATAAAATACGTCTGTTTCGAATAAATATACAGAACCAATCAACCGAAAGCAAAGAATGAATTTCTCGTTTCGAAACTTCTTGTAAAACCCAGACATCACAAGTCAATCTCTTACAAAATAGTTATTTAGTTATCATAAAAGAAATGCCACGCAGCATTACTGTGTTACTGAGGTTAACTCTGTAATTAAATTGAAAATAAATCAATAAAACTAACGTTAATGCAATAGTAGTTTAATTATTATTATCACTTCATTAGACTAAGACCTAGTAGTTTGCTTACAATCTTAATACATTAGACATCGTATGTTGTAATTATTTGACGATAACAGTAACATGACGTTGTTCGATTTAGTGAAAGAGAAATGGTATAGGTTTCAAAACTACAAGTTTTGAAACTATTAAAATTTAGAGAAAATAATACATATTGGTATTTCCAAAAACTTGAAAGTATTTTCAATTGAAACTCTCTGCTCGGATTTTTTCTTTGTTTTTATGCATACAACTAATGCATTTGTATACAACTAATGCAATAAAAATATCGCAACTCCGTATGTAACCGAACACAACAATTTCTCTTTTCATTCTTTTATCAAATATTCAAATCAATTAACAAAGTTCTATTTGATATTTTAAGCAATATACAGTAATGAATGCAACAGTCTTAAAACATATTTCTTTTATCAGATGAGGTTCAGAATTGTGATTTTTTTACGGTTTACACTTACACAACTACAACCAGGAATTCAGGAACCCTATTTGTGCAGTTTTGTTTTTATTTTATTGTTTTATTGTGAATCTGGATTTCAGCTTTTCTCGTCCTCTCTTTAGCTGTATCCTCCATTATATCAAGTTAAACAAAAATAAAGTAAAATATATATCTTTACTTAAAAGAACAAAGAATACACTATTATTCAAGAAACTTGCCTTCCGAATATTCGCAATTTCTGTGATAACTGATCACACAAATCGGACATTTCACAATGTGTTTTCTTATACACGTTTCTTGCTTATGCAGAATAAAAATAATTTGTTGTATGTATTATTCATTACTCACGATGCAATAAAGGGTTATTTTCTATATCCTAGTACATATTTATTAATACGCTTGATATTGGATCAACATGAACGATCATCTTGAGGCGTCTAAGTTATTATAACCTTACCTGCGTACCTACATGGTTCCAGGTGTGTTTTTTTTTCACGGGTTATATAGAAATGGGTCATGGCCTATAATTTACATTGGAAAAGAAAAATACTATGTGGGTGGTAGTTTAGGATTGAAAAATAGTACTCAACAATTACGTGTTTTTTGTTTTTATTTTATCATACGCAGTATGGTAAAGTATTGTAATCATGCCGAAAAAAAAATTGAGATTTTAGCGGAAATAGGTCTTTTTGGGTCCCCTGAACATTTTTGACCAAGGTACAAAAAAATGTCTGTGTGTGTGTCTGTGTGTATGTCTGTGTGTAAACGATTTTTGTGGCGACGATTCCGGAGAAACTACTAAAGGTATCGGAACGAAAGTTCATATTTAGAAGTTTTGTTACCAAACTTAGAGCTGAAAAGCTTTTGGTTGAAAGGGGTCCAAAGGCACTGGTAGTTTATTCTAAGCCTTTTTGAAAGATTTTGCAAATGAGCCGCCATTTCTGTAATTTCGACAAAATAGTTAAATAATAAATTAAAGTAGAGGAAATTTTGAATAATTTATGCCTATGATATTTTTTGGTAAAATTAATAGTTTAGCTTTAAGAGCAAATTCTATTTGATCGAGATCGGTCGCATCTGCATTGATATGAAACTTCAAAGTAGCCTGGATTTGACAAATATTTTTTTGTGATGTCACCACAGAAATGTCTATGGCTGTCACACTCGAAAACAGCTGATTTCATCAGAGGTTGGAGAACCGCTATGGAACGTTGCCGCTCTACTGCGGCAAAGTAGAAAATACAAAATTCAAATAAAATAAGATCGCCAATTTGATTGTTTGTTGATAAGAAATATCAACCCGTTGTTATCTAATTGTAAAAACGATAATTGAGAAAATTGTAAATAAAGTATAGCGATGAGTATAGTTACGTTTTAGTATGTTGGTACGGATGTGACATCTACAGTGTCATGAACGAATATAAATCTGTCAGAATTTGATTTAGCTTTTTAAACTTGACGTTTCGTAGAAGTGGTATCAACATAAATAACATTTCCTATCCAGAAATATAACCATTTTTAATTTTTTGTAAGTACGTATTTCTCAAAAAGCAACACAAAAAACGTTGATGTCACTCCTGCCGAAAACTACATAGCGCGACTCGCTCACATGCGACGGCGACGCTTCGCCTTCGGTGACGCGCCGCATCACCGGTCGCCGCGCTATTCCGTACTTTCGGCACTTGTGACATAAATAACTATTATTCTAATGACGTAGTGTAGGTAGTGTCAAGTGCTGATGCTTTGACAATACCTACGATTTATCTCAATAAAATAGATTCTCATGCAGCTAAACTATTAATTTTATATATTGTATGATAAAGTCATGTGCCTGGCCACATCAGATTTTTTATTACCGTAGAGTAGAATGATAATTATGATTGGCAAATATTATACATTTTGATTGTGTTTTGGATTTTAGTTTTGTGTCAAAGTTGTAACAGTCAAAATATAATCTAAAAGTTTGATTTTAATAATTGAGTGTTATGGTAAAAGTAAATTTTTACTTTACCGTAGGTACCTAGTATGTAAAGTATTGTAATCGTGTCAAAAAAAATATTTGATTTTAACGGAAATATGTCTTTTTGGGTCCCTTGAACATTTTTGACCAAGGTACAAAAATGTCTCTGTGTGTGTGTGTTTGTGTGAACCCGTTTTTTGTGGCGACGATTCCGGAGAAACTACTAAAGGTATCGGGACAAAACATCATATTTAGAAGTAATCTAATAATATCTATTTAGACTGACTACAAATGCTCTATATTTTCATAAGAATACGGTGTACTACTCTTTTAACCAGTATAATACATGTGTAGAACTAATACACGTGGCTCTGTTGCTGTCTTTACACAAGCAAATAATATATTTTGCTATATTACAATTAATTGTACGTATTTTGTCCAAATTCCAACACGAATGTCGGAATTACGGACATCAATAATTCGTAATTATTACACTAGCAGCAAAGAGTAGCGATTTTGGCATTAATACACCACCTTTGGAGTTAACAGTTGAACTCAATGCCATCTCCATTAAAAATCATTATTCTGGAATAGCTCGAAATACCCAAATAAAATAAAAACAAACAATATACAGTATATATATATATATATATATATATATATATATATATATATATATATATATATATATATATATAGTGTCGGAATTAGGGACAATTGTTAAACTTAGAAAATATAATAAATTACACAACTATAATTAATTTTCTTTAAAAGAAGAAGAAGGGAACATTTGTTTAAAAAAATTTGGCATAGTCATTATCATAACATAAATATAAATTCTACAATTACAAATGTAACACTACTTCGTTCCTGAGATGGTACCCAGGTATACCTATACCGCCGATATAGGTATGTAATAAATACAATACCTATGACTACTTATGACACTTTTAAATACATAAGTAGGTACTACATACAGTTCGACCACTAAATCGGCTTGAGAGATTTTTAGTATACGCATGAATAAAGCCACACAAACAGATTAGTCACGTAAATTCCCTTGATGGTTTATGCGACAATCCTTTAAAGTGTTTGAAGTGCCGATACACTTCCTAAGACGCATTGAGTCTTCGTTTTCGATGTCTAATATGAAAAGACTGAGTGTTAATTTGGTAAATTTTGGCACAAATTTTAAAACTTATATTATTTTTCGTCTACGCGGTATATTAATGTTGTCCCATGACGACATAATGTCATGAACAATGGCACATTGTTTCTACCGAATAATACATTGTGTAACCCCATACCCGAAATACAATTGATCGTATACGTTTTAGGACAGAATATTTATAATATAAAATTATTGATATGATAACAAAAGTCAATTGTTCTGCGCACTTATCACGTCTTTTTTTCAAATACGTCAGACGTTATTACCGTAATCTTTACAAATCGTTATTTAAATTTAATCTTGTAATGAATCAAGCATCAACCATAGTGAAATTTGAACGATACTTATTTAGACGATTCTGCTAACATTTAACGTACTACAAATCATTTTCGAGCAAAAGAACTAACACGTAAAGGTTCTTTATACTAGCCAGTTATTCTCGGCAAGAGTTTTTGATCGGTCAGATGAAAAATGAAATCGTAAAATTCTTTCCTGCTTACAAAAGCCCCCACCAAATTTACAATTTGTCCCCCCCCCCCCTTTATATTGGCCAGCCTGGAAGAAAGTTATCGAAACGTTTGTCCGTACATCAATCCCAACAAAGTTTCAATCTGTACAAACATAAAATGGAAACTGGTCACGCCATTAATTACAGAGATGTAGAACTTTTTCACACCTGCAACAAAGGCTACAAGCTCGACCTTTTTGAACAATATCAAATTGAAAAACATAACATTAATAAAAACCACAGCTTGCCCAATGATCAAATCTGTTTCCCCCACCAACCACTTTTTAAATATCTGCTCCAGTCTGGTTAATTAACTAAAATAATGTATACTCTTGTATACATATTCTAATGTATCTCATTATCAGATCCAACCGTTTATCCGATTTTGATGATTATTTCCTCACTGGTTGCCTAATTCTTCAGAAGCAATACGGATGAAGTAATTTTATTCGACAATTATGAACACGCTGTATGCAACCTAGTTGTCCTGTGTCTTGAAATTGATAAATTCCATTGGAAATAAAATTTCACGATAAATAACTTTGGACTCACTTTGAACAAATTTCTAATAGTTGAGATATAACGTGTTTCTTAAAATTCTGTTTTTAGACAAATAAGGCATTACGTCAAAAACTCTGAGGATTAGGCTGGAACTATATTAATACTATTTGCACTCAAATGTTGCAAAAAATATAAAAATATACAGAAATATGGGCAGAAATGTATATTACTACGATTTGTACAATTTTTATTTATTTAAAATCGATTACGTAATGACATTTTGAGATAAAAAAACACACCATTATAAAGTTATGATTAAACATCAATCGACAAAATCATCCAATCACACCAGGTGACGTGTTTTGATGAATTAAAACGTAATACTTTTATCTCTACACCATTTCCTAACAGTATAATATTATGTGTAGTATCTTGGCGCAATCACACTAAAACAATACGCGATTTTTGCAATGTCTCCCAAAATTAGTGCGCCGAATAGAGACATTTTGCAACGAACCTAATTGATATTTACCTACGATATTACAAAGCTGGCAATGTTGCAATCTGATACGCCAATGTAATCATTCGCTATCTAGAAAATAATGTACATACACTAAAATCCTTATCTAATGTGTTTACTGCCGAATTTTTGGGACCGAAATTTCGCGAACATATTGGGTTGATTTTGTTTCGTCACCCCAAATCGTTCAAATATTTCCACAGTCGCACACGTGGACGAATTCTATTCATTCAAATTGCGCAATCTGCGTAGTAAATAAACAAATTAATTTTTGGCTCTGCGATGTAAATATATAAATTGACTATCGAATGCTTTCTAGATAGATATTGGATTAGTTACTTAATAAACACAAACAGCGAGATTAGCTAAACATGCTTTTTGTTGTTTACGAAATATTTGTACTTTAAATTTGAATGTTTATGACAAATTATCTCTGAAAATTTCAAGAATCAACAAGAATATTACTACAGTGAAGAATGTACAGTGGAAGTTGATATTTGTTGAATATTAAATACTAAACTATAATTATTGACAGAATGTAAATGTAAATATCGAATAACATTGCACACAACGAAACGTTCTCTTAATTCAAAGCAACCTTTGTCGAATGTCGAATCAAGAAGCACAGTAGAGACACCCGGCTAGGCAATAAGTACGATCACCTTTGCATTAGATTTGCTTTCATCCTTTGTTTTTTTTACCCTGGAGTAATTTTTAAAAAGCTGAATCATCTCCAGTGTGTGAGAAACCTCTGTGGGATACTCCAAGCACAGCATATAATAAAGTCTGAAAAGTGTCACCTGAACCCAAAATAAAAATTACATGAGTTATATATCATATACAGGATATAACAATGTCCGCAGTTGCTTTATTATTAAGATACAGATTGCGTGTAGTTATTAACGAGCGTTTGTTGACAAGTATTTTTCATAACTTGGTGGTTTAAAATAGTTTAAATGATATAACGAATGATTGAAAAGTAAACGAAATCTTTTGTAGTATACCTTGTAGTATTTATTTGCAAAGTCCTCCTTAACATACAAAGTTATGAATGTATATTATATCTTTTAATACTACAGAATTACCAATTATTGCACAATTGCGCAATAATTAGTAATTTATTATAAATGCTACACAACAGTTATAATTCAAAAGGCCATAGACATAATGGCAGTGATAAAAGCAACTGCTTTTGGACGACTGCGCCAGTTCTGGTTTGGATATAGACAATTTTCCAGTTATTATTCCCATTATTGAAAAAAATATCCTTGCGAAGGTATTGGGTGTTTCATCAAGTATCAACATACGTAAAATTAAACCTACTTTATTGGCAACTTATACGATATGTAGAATTTTGTGTAAGATTTTAAAAGTATTAACTAATCGTCTTCTACTTATTACGGTTAGAAATCCGATTGATCCATTTCATCATCATACTATATAGATAAAGGTATTTCATAAAAATATGACATAATGCACATAAGCAAATTCAGCGTACAGTGTAATTGCTCTTTTAACGCAGACTCGAGATAAAAAGTCTCGGTTTATTTTTTTAGCTTGAGAAACACATATTACGAGAGTCGTTCAGCTTGTGTGTACACGATTTTGCAATCCATTGATTAAAATCCTGCCGAGCGAACACATTCTTCGATATTCCTCAGACGTTGCGGACGACAGTATTGCCAAATTGAGTTTATCTGTCTCTCAATGCGGACTTTTGCAATACCACGCGCTCCGGGATACCGTTATCTAGAAATTTTGGCGATTAATATGTTCACACCACGCACCATACATTGTTTCGCGTCACATAGATTTTTGACAGGATATACACTTGGATAAGTTTGTAAAATCACCTGTCGATAAAACGAAACTAAATAGAGGCTATAGACAAATCTATTATGCTTCTAATTAGAGAAACAATTGGTAGAAAAGGTGCATTTTAATAATGTAATTTGTAATAAGTTTTATTTACGTAGTCGTGGATTGATATAAACAAATCATTTTTTTTAGTTTTTCAGAAAATATATTTACAATTATATACTGATTATATACAAAAATATACTGGTTTAAGTAATCTGGCCAGGCACATGACTTTATCATACTATATATAAAATTAATAGTTAAGCTGAATGAGATCGGTCATGTCTGCAGTAAATTAAAATTAGTTAGCCAGGATTTGACAGATATTTTAATTCTATTGACAGTAAGTATTGTTAAAACATATACATATTCTAGATTACATATAGCTAGCTCTACATTTAAGTTCAAATTTAAGAGCTCAGTCAGTAATTATTATCATCATCCCATACGTCTATTGTTTCCGCCACGAATGTATTAATTGCTTTATTACGTACTGGTAATACCGAAAAGATCGGTCACACAATAATTTTTTTTTATCGGAGAGATTTTCGACAGTAACAATGCTATCTGTAGTATTTGTAAGTGCGTAAATTACGCTAGGAAATCGTACGATTAATAAAATTATTATTGATCATTTAGAAATTTTGAGTAGGTGTCGAGTGATAAGGCTTGTTAACGTTTCCTTTAATATAATATGTTGTGACAGGATGACATTATCGAACAAACAAACAACGTGGTGATATTTGAACAAAAAAATGTGAATTTTAATATTTCGTGGTTTTCCTGAGTCATTGTTTATAATAATTAGTAATATTGGAGGTAACGCTAAACGTTCATTCCTTTATAGACAACTGAATGACACTATTTAAACTGAATGAAGGTGAATCATTATTATCTTTGTTTTTTGATATCCTTTATTTTTACTTCTAAACATTTCTTAACTTTAGCTTTTTACAATTTTTGTTATTCCTTTACTTTTACCAACGTTTTGAGTCTTTTTACGATTATTTGTAGTTTTTTTTATTTTTATTTTAACGTTTTCAGTTAACTTACAGTAACATTTATAACTTTTAATGTCTTACGTTATTTTCGTATTACTCTACTACTACGATACTTTTTTCCTTAACTCAAAATGTTTCACTTCTTAATTTTTTTGTTCTTAATTAAAAATTAAATCCAATCCATCAATTAAATCCTTCAAAATATAATTTTTTGTGATATTATTTTAGCTTAAAAATAGTTTTCTTCTCCATTTGCAGAGTTTTCACCAATCTATCGGCAATTGGCACAAGTATTTCATTTTATCTCGAAATTACATAATAACTAGCATTTATGTTCAAAAATTTGAATTATGTTGTTATTCATAATTATTTACACAAATTAGTCTACTTAAAGAAAAAATGCTGCATATAATTGCAGCGATTTAAGCACGAAAAATAAACTTATTACGCTTTTATAGGTCTGTCAAGTCTGTAAAATTTTTAAATAATTGTCATAATTCCATTTAGTGCTTATTGAATGCTATTATCAACTATCATTATGATTATATTAATTTGATTACGCGGGTGTTTTTATTCTCGATGACATTTCATAATTTATAAGTTCCGGAAAGTCTTATTAAAGTAATGTATATAGCTTATATATTATTTTATGTTTATAATGTTTAATACGTGGGTATCTAATTTAATAGGTACCTACGATATAAAATTATTAGAGATGTTAATGTTTCAATGCCAGCACAGTTGGAAAATATAATTTAATCTCCCAACTTTTTTCACCTACTGTAGTATGTTTAGTAGTATAGTACAGTGCGTGAAAAATAAAATGTATGTTGGAATACTTAATACGACAAGAAGGTAAGAGAAACTTATCATATACAGTTCCCATAGGAATTTTATTAGGACAATACTATATGGAAGCACACTTAACGCTACAGGACCGCTGTACTTCTGAAGGCACCCCATGACCACTTGCGTGTGGAGTGCGCTGCTCTCCCCTTCAAGGGAATCAAGGGAATGGAGAAAAAATTCACTTGACTCTGAAGCATTTTGCTAATATGGCTATAATTGACATGTGAAAAGAAATCGATGGCTTTCTATGTACATTAGGGGTTGGTATAATATTTACGTAAGGGTATAATAGTTCAATGCCCTGTGGTGCATGAAAAATTTTAAGTATGTTTAATTTTTTTAAAAATAATTATCAATATTAACTAAGGAATATTTCAGGTATGCAAGTAGCTTATATATATATATATACCGGAGATCAAGCAGATACAAATCTAGCTCTCTTATTAAGACACACACACTTTACTACCAACCATACAAAAATTAACCTAAATTGTTTACATTCAAGAATTAGATCTGCAACTCTGGCTCCAAGTCACTACGTTTCTTTAGTTTACCTAAAATATATCTCAAATAAATAAGTTGTGATTACACACAGCAATATGTAATGTATACCAATACGTATGTATTATGAAATAACCATACGTCCATACGTAGATAATTCAAAATAATTTCGTTAATGTGGGTTAAACAACTTAAACGTCAGCCTCCACAACAAAATTGAGATACCAAAACGTTACAGAAGAATGTGCTCTTACCTAACCGTAATAATCTATCCAAATTAGTTTACAATAAACATTAGCCAGTCATTTTGTAACGCCGGACAATCTTTATACGGCTCGGTGTGCTGTTGTACCTCTTTCATGCATCGTGAGAAAATCGCTTTTGCAATGGGATTTAACTCTTCATACGGCCCCCGAGGCGTGTCGCTACCCATTGCATGGCATGCCGCTTCTTGTCAGGTGGTCTACTTAACATAATACCTTAACCATGCATTCATTTCTCCAATTGTTAAGCCGATCTCTTTATATAAGCTTATCTTTATATTATGAACGTTATGCGGCCGAAAACAGTCTGCAAATATTACTGTATTCCGATTACTAGTACCTACCTGTTGTCACCAATGTCAGTTTAATTAGATTTTTTGGCTCTAGTTTTTGCTATAATGCGATTTTTATAAAACAAACGTAGAAGTGAAACGAATAACATAACAAATCAACAACGACAACGTGTTGAACTTCCCTGCCAAAATACAGAAAGCTCTACTATATCTCAAACTCACTCCTATCGGTTGCAAAAGTGTTGAGCCCTGTGTTTGGTGGTTGTAACTCTGCAGCGCCTGAACAAAACTAAAATCGTGACTAAAATCAAGTTAATATAAATACATAAATATTCCATTGATTACTAATTTCTTGAAAAAAGTTTCTTGAGTAACTGCGTTGCCAGCGTACGTATTTTGTAAGTCTTCAGCAAAATGCTGAAGTATTATTCCAAGGAAGTAAAACAATTATCTGTCAATTATCTGTCAAGAATCACCATCAAGAGAAGGTAGTATTAGATTCTAGCAAGAAAAATCAGATGCGATGAAGTAAAATTATTGTGGTTACCTGTAGTCCATTGCGAGTTGAATACAATTGAATTAATCTGGGCATACGTAAAAAATAAAGTTGCAAAAAGCCACAATGCATTTAAAATTAAAGATATGTTAAATTTATGCAGCGAAACACTGCATCGAAAGAGATATGGCAAGATTGTGTTGCATAATATCATCAACAACTGATTTTCGGCAGAAATAATATTGCGTAATAGTAATAATAAATCACAAAACAGAATATGTATACAATACCACCAATAAAGAAAAAATTACGTGTGCTAGTTTAAAAAACGAAAAAAAAAATAAAAAATCCTGAGAGTTGATCGTTTGAAATCGTCGCGCGAAGTTTGAGTCATACCTTAAAAATAATTGCAAAACCTGAAAATAGCTGTATTTTCAGTCGCTTTACCCCTTTTGGATCTTTACTCTATCGCATACATTAATGGAGTTAATTATCACCCTGTATGTTTTTTTGTATATATTTATTTCATAGTTGCATGTCCAGTCAAGTCAAAACTCAATTAATATATTTTAGTTAAATCTAACTAAAGCTTGTTGATGTAGATTATGCTGGTCACACCCGTCACAACTACTCTGAATATCATTTTATACAACCCACCACCGAGAAATGAAGTCTATGTATGTTTATAAATGATTTGATTGTAATAAAAAAGCCTGGTCTTAGTGATGCCAGCTTGGATTGCCTTAAGTCTTGAGTTGTGTTAACTTGTTGCTGAAATATCGAAAAGATCTTTTAGTCCTGTAATAGTTTTTCTTTTACAAATGCAATTTCCTTCATGTCTACAGTTATCATATAATATATTACATGAACAAAGTTTGCGATAAATTGTAATAAAGAAATGATAAGTCAATGATTTGTAGTGTCTACTTGCGGATTATGATTTTTCTCTCATCTACTATGTGTCACAATGTTCACCTTGTGCTGAAACTTTATTAAATAAAACAAATGCTCCCATTGAAATGAAATTACTGTGCAGCTTTATCTCGAGATTATTCTGTAATAGTATTGTATTTTAAAGAGATCACCTTGATCCGATCTATGCAGATGGGTTTTTATTGGATTACCTAACAATGAACCATTGAGCTTGCACAATATTACATCGAATGCAAATTATTATGCAAATGTAAACAATAAGCACAAATAATAAATCATTGTAAATAGAAATAGTGGTATAATAATTAACGGTGTAAACAGTATTGTTTCTTGCATAAAATCGTTACTGCAACTTATTTAGGTTGAGTGACTCAATAAAAATAATTACACATTATTTTTTAGAGTAGAGTACTCAATACTCACCAAAAAGAAAGTATGCATTCACGAAATAAGCCAGAACACAGTATGCAGTATAAACAATGGTATGATTAGATGTAGTACTCAGGAAAATACTCAAATCGTTTTGAAAATTTTACTAGAAGTACGCATCTATACTTAAATCGTTTTGAGTAGATGCGTACTCCGAGTAAATCTACTCAAATCGGTTTGAGTAGATGTAGTAGTCTGAGTAAAATACTCAGTAAATCTACTCAAATCGATTGGAGTAGATCCGTACTCTGAGTAAATCTACTGAA
The DNA here is from genome assembly GCA_964023965.1 of Melinopterus prodromus. Classification (NCBI taxonomy): domain Eukaryota; kingdom Metazoa; phylum Arthropoda; class Insecta; order Coleoptera; family Scarabaeidae; genus Melinopterus; species Melinopterus prodromus. The sequence goes on from OZ030393.1 coordinate 66,010,345, forward strand.
ATCGGTTTGAGTAGAGTACTCAACAGTATTACTTTTACTCAGTACTCACGTACATACTCAATACTCAAATTTATGAAATCTACTCAAGTAGTGCCCCAAAATTAAAAAGAAAGTTTATTTTTGTTTAAATTCATGAATTACTCATTTTTATCATCCGATTCTAACAAAAAGTACTCAACAGGAACGAAGAAGCTTACCTCCACTCATTCTAGTGTTTAAAAGTCAAGATATGGCTTAAAAGTGTAAATGATTAATCTTACCGCATATAGAAAGAATTATGGTGGTGATAAATAGACATAAAATTTCCTTATAAACACCACTAGAATAGCATGGAACCGCACAGTGTTCGACTTCCTTATACGGATCTTACCTACATATTGCATTTCTCGGCAACATTATTAATACCGCGGCGAAATTTCGCAAGTACTGTGCACACTGTTTCATTTGAAGCATTCCGAACTGTGGTAACCGCGTTTGCATTGCCCGACTTGAATTTCTCTCTATTCCCCGTTCATTTTTTTCTTCGTTAGAGATGTTCTTACAAAAGTTTGCCTCATCGCTCATGTTGTTTATAATTGCCTCATATGTGCTTGATGGCACGGCGCGTTGGTAAATCATATATTCAACCACTGCAATCAAGTCGGAGTTGCGTCACGAGCCTCCGCGATCACTTTATTGCACCAAAAATTGAAATATGTGAAAATGGGATGCAACGACTGCAACTGTTAATGCAATTTGACGATGGAGTAAGTAAGTATGTGTCTTACTACATGAGTTGTTTATGGTATAGCGCATTAATAATACCGCCTGGAATTACTGCTAACTACTTTGATATTCTGGTTCCTAATATAGAGTGATGGACAATTTGTACATATACAAATAAAAGTGTTTATCTACGACTCACACACAGTTAGAAATTTTTGTTTAATTCAAAGAAATCTGTTGTTTCAAGAAATATTTATTTGCAGATAAAAACGCATTTGTTTGAAATATTTGTTTGGTAGAAAGAACGTTGATTTGTGTCAAACAACTTATGCTTCCAGTTAAAATTTGGAATTTGGAATTGAAATTTGAAAAATTGAAGTGAAATTTGGAAGTATGACCCAGTGATAGCTACAAAGGATTGTGTTGAGAGCGGTGTTCCTCAGGGTTCCTTACTGGGACCACTACTATTCAATATCTTATAACTACTGTTCCATATTGGCGTCTCTCTAGTGTCATTTCTCTTTCAATGCAAATAGTCAACAGCTCTGTTTGGACATTTAGAGACAGTGGTCGGTTTTTCTCATTCGTTTTCAAAAAGAGAAAAACCAATTCATCACTCGAATTTATCGGAAAAACGTACAAATATAAAACCTCGGACTATATGCTTGAAATCGGTCGTAAAGTTGGCATACTGAGGCAGGCAGGCACACATCTAGTTACTACCTGGCGACTTTAAACGATTCAATAAGCGTACTCGATTAAGTGGCGCGCTTCCCCGTCCACGTCCCACCATCAGACCGGGACCACCGCGCAATAAATAGCTATTGTGAACGGGCCACTTAACATTGGAGACGTCCGCCGTTCGGCCGGTCTCCGTTCGCCATTCGGTTATACGTATTTGTATTTTTTCTGGTCTGGTACTGTACCTACACGCTACACACTCCAGAGTCCAAGCCGCACAGTGGTCGATAATGCGAATACAGCCGTTCAAAATTATTTTAGCGCTGTGGTCCAATTTAATCCAAAGTGACATAAACATGTTCTTAGATAACCAAATGGCTTGAAACCAAGCAGCTTGCCACCCTGGAAAATTTAGATAACCTACAGTAACGGACTTGTCCGATGTAGATTTTGTATTAATTTTTAGTTTCCTCATCAATTCTCGATTGTTGTATTGAACAATTTATTGCCAAGTGATTGTGAATGGCGTTGGTGTAAATTTTAACATTGCCGGATTGTCTGGATGCGACTTGATTTTATAGTAAATATTTAGAAATGCAAATTTGGAAATTTAATCAAGCACACAGTTTTTTGCTATAACTAGAAGAAAATTTTGCAAAATTTGGCGGATTTCCTACTTACTTGGTAACATGATCACGAAAGAAAGTCGTACAGCTAATTTTTACATAATGTAATACTGGCTTGTTTTTATTTGTCAACTTGACAGTTGATGCATGTTTTGTAGTTATGATTAATGTCAGAATGACAGTGTATAGGTTATAAAAGAACCATATTTTACAAAGCTAACAAAAATATGTTCAGTATATTTGGTTGCATATGTGGTGGACGACTTTTTTTTGCGCGCATAGTACCTACGTAATTATTTAAAGTAGTAACAGATTATTCTTAGGAATTACAAATTAAGTAATAAATAGCTTAACAATTTCAAAATCAAAATTCGTAGCAAGTAAAATATATTATCTTAATAAATAAAGGGTATTCATAACAAATAATAACCATGTTTTTAATATTTTAAATATTTAAAAAACTGCTATAGTTCATTCTTAAATACGCCATCATCAATATACACATAGTATTTCCAATAATATTTAGTCAATTCAAATATTTCTTTAAAAAGCAAATTGCTTGTAGTGTAAAGATTGAAACCATACCAAATTCGCAATAACAGAACGTTTCAATCCAAAGTTATGTTGCTTTATGTATGGCTATGCAACATTTCTGATAACATCGGGTCGATTTATGATTTATGTGAAATGGAAAGTGTAATAAAATTAGTAAGTAATGACATTTGTTTTCTTTTGGTCAAAAGGGACAGTAGAGATTTTATAGCATCGTATACAGGGTGATGTTTTTTTTTTTTTTGTTCGGGAAAAAATTTTGATACATCGTTTTTTGCTGTTTGTTCTCAAAAACGAAGTGGAATTGCGAATATGGTATGTTTTCAATCCTCACAACATAAAAAATTAATTTTTCAAAGAAATGCTTGCTTGAATTGACTTAAAATCTTTGGAAATATGAGTAATTGAACATTTGTACCGTTTTTTTTTTGCCCACTGTGTATACTGTATATGTCCTATGAATATGTACTTATTAAATTTGTAGTGCAGTAGTTTTTTTGAGATGTTACTTTTAATAAAATGTATTTTCCTATTTCTCTTTCTAACATTACCTAACATTCCATTCCATATCGTCAAAGAAATACAATTATTCCGAATGCCTTCTGCTATATGTATCAGTTTTCACAAGCTCAAACGTAACGTGTCAATATCTGGTTCTCAAAGTTTTGAAGAAAGTAACCAAATAAAAGGTTTAGGAAAGAATTTAAGCTAGAAACTTGAATGACTTTTGAATATACAGGTTTATGTATGTATTTGTAAGAAGCAGACCAAATTCCAATTTCTTTTTAAATATAGCGTCCTCTATATTTTTCCTGTTATTTCAAATTGAACAGTAAAAACCACATGTCCCTGAGGTCAGTGGTGGATTTCTACCGTGTCAATAACTCGTCGCTTTTGAAAATGACTTAAGTTTTATACTAAATACATACTTTTAAATATAAAGGCTGTTTCATTTCTAAGCATTTCAAATTTGTAGCTTAAGCAATTTCCTAAAACTTTTATTGTAATCTTTTTCGAAAGACTTTTTAGAAAGAAGTATATTGAGTGGTTACCTTTATTTTTATACACACTGTGTAAAATAATGACTTTGAAAGATTTACAGCATTTTGCAGATTGGAATTTCTATTTTACAGTCTCTTTTGGAGCATTCATCTTTACAGAATAGAATTCCAGAACAAAAGGAAAAGTGTTGACTGATAATCTTCGAAGAATTCATACAGTTTTTCTCTTCTAAATTAGTCAAGGGTTCTATTGCCAAAAAATGAGTTTAACTGTAACATAACACCAAAAAAATTGGCCCAATTGAATAATATTTAGGTTTTCCGCAGGAGGCCTAAAGTTTATGATTTTCTTTAAAAATTCGAATTTTTTCGTATTTTTTTAAATGAAATAATAAGTGTTTTTTTTTTTCAAAGTCCACATGTCCACACATAATAAAAAATGCAATGACAAATTAATTTTTAACAACATTGAACCACATTTTTTAAATTATACGAAAATGGTCATTTTTGCAAATAAATTTATCGAATCTAAATAAATTGCAGGCGATCTAAATGTTGCATTAGTATAATATATTTTTGTATACGGTAATTTCACACCTTATTGTTAAACTGTTTGCATTTAAAAAAAAGAAAAATCACGTAATCTTTCATTGAACAATGAATTCCAATTCTTAAAGAAGAATTTCGAGAAAAACGTTTTTTCAATACACCCTTCTGCACATGCGACTTCTAGATTACTATACATACATCAATTCAATTCGATGGTATCTAAGGACTATTTAAACTTTAATTACAAAAAGAAAAATTGTCTACAAAACTCATCTAAAAAAATCATCTAAAGATGCGACCACTGTGCGCCGTCCTCGTCGTTCGAGGTTCTGCTCGTTTTCTGCGATGGGCAAGGTTGAGGCGAGGTCGCGGCCGCGAAGCGCGCGCGCCGCCGCGTTTTATGACCGATATTTCGCGAGATGACGAGGACCGTCCGCGGCACCCGTACTACGTGTCTGCGGTCTTGTGTCCAATTTCGCTAGCCGCGCGCGACTGTTTAAATTTAGGACGGATCGAGACACCAGACAATTGCGGCGGCGGTGAAATTCGCGGAGAAATTCGCCAAGCATTTGTATCAATTTGACGTGCGTCACTGGCCTGAGACATCGCGACTTGTTAGTAAGGATGTGAACGCGATTAACATGAGGTTATAAGGTTGTTTGTGCAGGACGTGGTGGTTACGTTATAAATGAAGAGAAATGGTGGTGTGAGTTGTTGTAAACAAGTTGTAAACAAAAACATTTGCGGTCGTATGAGCAAATTTATTTAAACTGTCCATCTCTAGGGTTATTTGGGAAAACACACTGTCCAAAAATTTGTTTAACGTGCACGTTTTTTCAAATCAATGACGTGTACATTAGTTAGTCCAATCCCGGACAAAATACTGATCCCGGAATTTCGGGATTACAGATTTTGTAATCCCGAGATCCCGGGAAAATCTAGTCAGTTAGAAACGCAGTAAGAAACGCCTAAAATATATTTGATTGGACAATATTTTTTTACCCTAAAACTTGATCGACGTTTTCAAATTTTAACTTACAAGTAGAAAACCAAAATTGTCGGTATAAAAGGTGTCAAAGTGTGCATACTAACACTAATAATAAACAAAATTTAAACTACTTTAAGATAATAACTTGCTCTTCCATCTTAAATTTTCGTTCTTGTAGAATGTTTCAGGAATAGTCATGGCAAATGAAATTATTTGATCGAGCCAAATTTTCCATTTTTTATTTTAAGCCCAATAAATATTTTGATGATTTTTTGTTTTCTTCTTTAAGATAAAATTAGATAACTTTAAAATTCTAACGACATGGATGTTTATTATTCAAATATACCAACTGTTTGCATTTTAAATAAAACGATTATTGTTTACAAAATATAATAACTTGTACACCCTGTTCTAAATTCGTTTTCAAGTAAACCGTTATTTATTGTTCAAAATTGATGAAATATTCAGTGAAATATCTTAGAATATAAAATATTCAATTTAAATATTCAATTTCTTGTCATGAACAAAATGAATATTACTTGTACGTCTTTCGGTTTTGTCAAATATAGTTCACATAGCCCAACCCATATTATGAAATACATTTTTTACAGTGCACATTTTGACACAACTTTTTCACTAAAAAAGCAAAAAGGCTATAATTGTGCCACGACAAAATGTAAAAAACAACCACATTACCGCTGTCAAAACATCGTACCTAAATATTTCGTTAGTTAAAAAGGTAAATTTCTTAAACTGGAAGAAACTTGAAAATCGGAACAAGAAATGACATCGTTCGTTCGATTGGAGTGAACCATCGAAAGATTAATAACAACGATTGATAACAAATCACGTTTGGGACAATTTGGGTTTCATTTTACAGTAAAATATATCGGGATTAATTTGTATGTTTAGTTTATACTTATTTTCAATATTGTCTTCGCTGTATTATATATCTATTTACAAATTTTATATTCTGTAGTATATCATTGAATACAGGTAACGAAATACACCACTAATTTTTACGTTTGTTTTTGTTTCTGTTTTAAATAAAGCCTATATTTTTTGTTAAGGTAAATAAAAAGACTCAAACAAGCTGAAAATGATGTTCGTCTCCATATTGAATTATATCTACTTCTTGCAAAATCTGTTCCTCCTATTATAGCAACATGTTGGTATAAACGAACATTTTGTGCTTGATAATTAATTTAATCAGAAATGGTGCTGTTATACATTGAAGTTCATACTTAAAAATAGCAGCTCAATTGATTTATTGTAGATCAGTGCCCACACTTAACAAATTATAAAAAAAAAAAATAAGAAAATAATTTAGATTTAATTTTTTCGAGATCCCGGGATTTCGGGACTGGAAGCCCTAGTGTATGTACATACAGAAAAGTGATTACTTGAAACCAGAAAACGTAATATCTTGAACCTATTTAATTAATTCAAATGCATACGCATTTTAAGTTTCTCAAGTAAATGCTTTTAGTAAAATAACCAATAATGTATTAAATTATAATAAGTACATACTTCAATTTATCGTTCCAAAAAGGTCATAATATATATAATATTTCCTCATAAGGATATATCGTTGTTTTGACAATAGTATGAAAAACACAAGTATGATGTCGCTTTCGTTGTTCGTGACGAGTGATGTGTCTCTTCGGGTATATAAAGACTGGACACAGTGGACACAGCTCCAATGCAGCAACTTTACCAGATTGCGGAGAATGCCGTGTTGAAATTTTGGGGAAATTGTTGTAAAATCTGGAGATTTTGTGTATTGTTGCCTATCTATTTAATTTGTTACAGAATAATGCAAATAATATATGGTCAAATATCATATGAAATGGGTTATCATATTCGGGGATGATATTCTAAAAACAAAACACATCTATTGACAATTTTTTTCTGCTTCCGGAAATGACAATCACGTTTTAAATTGTAAACTGCATTGTCAGCGGTATTCTCAATGTGATGATTTGCTGAACCCAAAATGTAATGATTAGTAATAAGTATCTCGATTAGACCGACAGGCGCCAGATCAATAATTCCAGAAATAATAAATTGTACTTGCGAGCTGATTGGCTGGTGTTCGATATGCGATATTTATTCGTAGCTTATGGTGATTTAAAAAGCCCAAACATCACCTGCCTCCATAAATGAAAATAAGTAAACAGTAGTGGACGGAATGAGTCGAATTTTTTAGTAAATGAAAGTAGATGTGAAACTCAAATACAAGTGACAAATAAAATTTATAATACAAATCAGCTTCGTTAAACTGAGCAGTGAATACGGGCCTTATAAAAAAATAATTTAGTAAACTGAACAGAACTTATAAAAGTTATTAAAAAAGAGAAATAATACAAATACACATAAAACTATCCATGCTGTTAACAGTTAACAAACTCTCATAAAGTCAACAACAAATATAGGATCATACTAAGCAAGCTATAATATGTTTTCACCTATATTTGTTTTTCCTAACACCTTATGTTACAAAGTAAAGAGTCATACTAACATCAAGTATATCCCAAAAATTTAAATTTTTAGTCTGTTATATATATTCGTCAAGTTCCAGAAATAACATTGTGTCTCCCAAGTAGTTTAATCCGTCAAAAGATTACATGCAAACTTTTATACTGCAAAATACTCATAATATTGCCTCGAACTAAAAACTATGCAAGGCACTCTAAAACATCACAGAAAATACAGAAATGTGACAGAAAACTTGCTTGAAATGCACTGTCTAATATCACTGGACTAGAATAAGAAAAACATTGAACAACACAACATAAAAATCCAATAGGGCTCCCATAAATTATAGTTGATTATGGTTACTTCGCAATTTTGTAGGTACTGAAAAATGATCACCATAAACTCCTATGCGGTGTGCATAAATTAGCAATAGATATTATCATTCAACAATCAAATCAATAACTACACGTGTACGAAACCACTAATATGTAAAATTGGCTAAACGACATTATTCCACGTATAAATGAGAAGTAAGAACTAAATTAGCCAGTGATTACTGCATAACAGGTTAGCGATTTACGTATCAATCATGCAGTCGCTGTTTGGCCGTATTATGCGCGCACGTTTCATTTTATCCGCGATTTCATTGAGTCAGAACTGCCCAGTCTGGCTATCCGATCAACTTTTCCACTTATGGTCAGTCTGCTAGCGAAATGACCAGACTGTTGTAGTTAATACTGCACACGCTGCGAACGAAACAGGTTGTGTGTGTCTCCCTCTATATTCATTCAAGGATATTCAATCCCAGTAGCTCAGAAATGAGATTATTGGTGATGAGAACGAAAAAAAATAATTGATAATGGCCATGGGGTATAACACCCTGTATAAAGAGACAAGTACAGTTTTAATAGCTACAATTCTTTTTTTCGATAAACTTGCATTTTCCTAGTTACTACTCACAAAGAAAAAACAACAAACAATCAATTTACAGAAGTACCTACAATTGAAAGTACAGAAATTAGCAAGAAAAATAGCAAAGCCTCCGCAATAATATACATATAATTTCTACTTTCTATAATTTTTCTAAAGTTATTTATTATCTACTTCGTACTAGTTGCGGCTATTTAATACACATTTTCACCGACATTCAACCTATTTATTAAGCTATTCTGCAATAATCTAACAATCATCACACAATAATCACCCTATTCTCTATAGAATCTATTCAGTTTCCGTTCACCAAATTAGAAGACACGTAAATAATAATAAATCGTCGCTAATCGAACCAGCAGATTGAATGAATTCAATTGCTCAATAGGCGGCGTAGCATTCAGTAGTCAGTGGGTTCGAATGAATTAACAACACAACAGTACAAAGGTTCGAAAATCGAACAAAAATCGAACACGTGCGCCGCAATAATAGTGCACCTTCTGTTGCTCTGCTTGCACGCGACTACCTCGTCGTCGGCACGTCCTCAATAATTGAAGCAATTTGACCCCTTGTGCCCATAACAAGTCGAACCCGCATATCAAAACTAATTGAAATCCAACGTAAATCTGATTATATAGGTACAAAGAAGAAGTATTTTTAGTTATTCGATACAGAAATGGGCGGCGCACATACAAAAAAGCGAATTGCATTCCCTGTAAACATTAATAAATATTGTTATTTGTGAATAATTAATGATGTAATAGTTACTATGTTCCAATATACAGTGTGTTATAATTTATAATAAAAATAAAAACTAGTTTTTCAATTAAAGTCGTATCAGAAAATTAGATAGAGTAAAAAAATCTTTAAAAAATCTGATGTGGCCAGGCACATGACTATCATACAATATATAAAATTAATACTTTAGCTGCATGAGAATCTATTTTATTGAGATAAATCGTAGGTATTGTTAAAGCATCAGCATTGGACACAACCTACACTACGTCATTAGAATAATAGTTATTTATGTCACAAGTGCCGAAAGTATGGAACAGCGCGACGAGCGGTGATGCGGCGCGTCACCGAACGCGGAGCGTCGCGTCGCCGTCGCATGTGAACGAGTCGCGCTATCTAGTTTTCGGCAGGAGTGACATCAACGTTTATTGTGTTGCTTTTTGAGAATTATGTATCTTAAAAAAATAATTAAAAAATGCTTATATTTCTGTATACGAAATGTTAGGTTGGTACCACTTTGACGAAACGTCAAGTTAAAGCTAATTCAAATTCTGACAGATTTATATTTGTTCATGACACTGTAGATGTCACATCCGTACCAACATACTAAAATAAAACTACACTCATCGCTATACTTTATTTACAATTTTCTCAATTTATCGGTTTTAGAATTAGATATGAAGACGGGTTGATATTTCTTATCAACAAACAATCAAATTGGTGATCTTATTTTATTTGAAATTTGTATTTTGTAATTTGCCGCTCTAGAGCGGCAACGTTCCATAGCGGTTCTCCAACCTCTGATGAGATCAGCTGTTGTGACAGCACAAAAAATATTTGTCAAAATCCAAAAAATGTCATAGGCATAAATTATTCAAAATTTCCTCTACTTTAATTTATTATTTAACTATTATGACGAAATTACAGAAATGGCGGCTCATTTGCAAAATCCTTGAAAAAGGCTTAGAATAAACTACCAGTTCCTTTGGACCCTTTTGAACCAAAAGCTTTTCAGCTCTAAGTTAGGTCATGAAACTTCTAAATATGAACTTTCGTCCCGATACCTTTAGTAGTTTCTACGGAATCGTCGCCACCTTGGTAAAAAATGTTTAGGGGACCTAAAAAGACCTATTTCCGCTAAAATATCAGATATTTTTTCGGCACGATTACAATACTTCATCATACTGCGTATGATAAAGTAAAAAAGCGAATTACATTCCCTGTAAACCTTAATAAATATTGTTATTTGTGAATAATTAATGATGTAATGTTCCAATATACAGTGTGTTATAATTCAAATAAAAACTAGTTTTTCAATTAAAGTCGTATCAGAAAATTGGATAGAGTAAAAATCTTTAAAAAAGTAATAATAATAATACTATGATAATTTCTTATTTTAATAACAAGCCATTTAGTTAAAAAACATTTAGTTAGTTTAAATTTCGAAGTAATGTATGTCATTTTCATTAACATATTTCACATAAGTATTTTATATCATAATCATTATGTAAAATGTTAAAATAAAAAATATGTTAACAATACTTGCTATTTGGGTATTATTATTAACGATTTGCAACAACTTTTCTAATTATTGTTATTGCTGTTAGACTGCTATGAAATTTTTTGAAACATACTTAAGTAAAGTATTTTATAAACACCGAGATGATTTCGTTTTAATTTTTTTTTTAAATACTGGCAATAGAATCAATAAATCTGATAAATCCTGGTTAACTACTTTTAATGCAGTATCTCGAGCGATCTCGATGAAATAGAATGTATTAATGCAACTAAACTATTATTTTAACAAAAGGCTTTTCTAAGTTTCGTCGTGAAACATGAAGTTTCGTCCCAATACCTTTATTAGTTTTTCCGGAATCGTCGCCATAAAAATAAACGGGTACACACACACACACACAGACATTCTTTTGTGCCTTGGTCAAAAATGTTCATACTACTATGATAAAGTAAAAATGGAATCTGAGATGTAGATCGTAGCAAATAAATACATTGACACAAAATTAGGTAGGTATCCACTTATAATAAATTATACACAAATTCCTATTTACATCAACACAACTCAAAATCTAAACAAATTAAGCGAAAGAAAAACAAACTATTTAAGATGATTTAGGTATGTATGGGATAAACTATCAACCACATCCCCATATAAGAAGAAAAAATAAACAAAAATAAACTAATCTCTTACTTAAACATAAAAACATCACTTCACTTGATTTATGATTTATGATTTAACGTTAAATATTAAGAGCTGTATGTAACTACATACTTTGTAACCTGTAGGTATGTTCGTAAGTAGCAATAAAGTCCTGCGTGTTTCAGAAAAACTGAATACTGAAATATGGCGAATACCATACATACATTTTAAAATGGTTTGCGAAGCAACTGTCAGCAATGACGCACATAGAAAAACCGGATATTTAGTATTTTAGCATATACCTAATACGTATAAAATAATATACAATAATAATATAATAATAAATGATAATAATATATCTTCAGTATCTTCATATAACAATAATACTATTCTATCAAAAAACGCTGCCTCATACATTCCATCATATCCCTATACGAATGTGACGCATGTGTCCAGGAATTCTTCTAACGAATTCTTCAGTGCTCCTTCTGCATATGACTCAACCACCCTGTTTAACTCGGTCCCACAATCTTCAGACAGACAGGTCCTCTCATCGTTCAAAGTAGATAGACCTCGTTCATCAACCCTCCTATATACCAAACGCAAAATTCCTAACCCATACGCAAGCGGTTATTTATTTATGTTCCAGCGTATCGCTCTGAAGCCTTGATACTCGGAGTGTCACTGAAACTTTCTTGAGTGCTCCGTGATATACCCCAACTCAGTGGGGCTTAAAAAATCGACTTGACGACAAAAGCGAGGCCCTTTTAAGAAGTAGAACGTGCGCTGTACGTGCCTGCATATCTCTCATTAGATAACTTAATGACTTTAGTGTTGAGGTTATGGTTTAAAACGTCGAGAAAAAATATAAATACTTTCCACGTGACGTTTGTGTTCATGGGCTGTTGTTAATCAAGGAATATGTATCTTATTTTAAAGTTTTTGACGTTCAACGCAGCTTTCGTCATCGTGTTTGTATTGCATGGCTACAGAAATACAAACAATGCATGCTTCAAGTGTCAAATGTGTTTTTGCGAGGCTGCTTCTGACGTTTCAAACAATTTGCTGATTGTACCACCGAAGACAGTGTTAAAACTGTTAACGCAAAGTAGAGAAAATAGTATTGGCCCATAAATGAACAAACTCACCAATATGTCTTATGAAATAAGTCTTTGCGTCATAAATTTTAGAGAAATTTAGAATTTTTTGCTGCTATCTTGACTTAATTTACAACCTAGTGTATTTGCGGGCAACATGTTGTGGTAGCACTGTGCTTACTGTCAAGTTAGTCTACAATATTGTGTAAACAACGGTACAAAATTTTAATTACTCGTATTTCCAATAATATTTACTGAATTTAAATATTTCGTTGACAAACGAATTCCCTATATTGTGAAGTTTGAAAACATTCCTAGCACATTCAAATTAGCGTTAAAAGTAGGGAAATAAATCCAATAAAGACGGCTTTTTTAGATGCAACAACGAAGCTGTTAAGTTACAATATTTTATATCGTCCGCATATTTTACTAGAGCTTGGCGCCCTAGAACCCACCCCTAACGAGCAGTTTTTACCGTAAAACGGTCGCGATTTCGGAATTTTAGAATCTGTACAAAATTAATCGTTAATTCCTAATTTCAAGCATTCTAAGTTCAAGTTTAAGAACCACATATATAATATAATAATGAAATATTTTTATTATTTCAGTTTTACTAAACTCATAATATGTCAGCAGCCGTAATTTTGAGGCTCGATAATTTTCTTTCGATAATGATTCTATATTTATTTTATATTTTATTCCGTCAATAATTATGGGGTTGTATTATATATTTAACAAGAACTTTTTTGAAAACTCAAAGCAAGAAAAGCTTTGAAAAGCTAGCAAGAAAAAGTACCTACCCATATATTGGGGCGATCGTAGTTTGATAAGCACTCATCAATAAAAGTGGTAAATACCTTTTTTTTGTGCAGATTTTATTAACATTACTTTTGTACACTTTTGCACAAAAAAATCACTTTAACACGATGGTATGTATCCTGTATTTATGTATATGATCCTGCAATTATGTATTAATTCAATAAAATAAAGGAATAAGATTATTCTGTTCGTATGTAAAGGCACATTTTGTGTGAGGTTGTCAGTTGTTTATTCGATTAGAATTGTATGTATTGAGTTGGAATGTCTGTTTTTATTTTTGTTGGAATTGGTACTTAAAGTATTAAGGTGTTTAATTATTATGTTATATTTTGCTAGTGTTATTTTAGTATTTTTATTGTTTTTATTATCTGTATTTGTGTAGTTTTGTATAGCAGAGAGTTGTTAAATAAATATTATATTATTCTTTACAGGAGCCAAAATTTTGACCGTTTTCGGAGGAATGCGATAAACCGATAACGTGCAAGTTGAGAGGTGGGTGCCAGGCTCTAATCAAATTTGCGGACGCCATAGAATATTGAAACCTAACACTGTCTCTATACATAGTGAGTTTTATTTTTTATTATTTTATTCGTAATTTTAGTTACAGTTTAAAAATAATGTTTATAAAGTACGCACAAAAAATGGTATTTACCACTATTTCATGTATACAGCGGTTTTCAAACTACGAGAGCCCCAATTTAGGGGTACTTTTTTAAAGAACATGCTCAATTTCCTATTATGTATCTATGCGCTTTGACGTTTGATGCTTGATATTAATGCCATTAATCTTTAGTAACCTTACAGTTACTAAAAAGTGTTACAATTTGCTAATTGTGACACCTTCCTTTTTTAACATCAACTTCTGAGATTTTCTTTTTTGTTTTGCTTTTCTGTGACCCGTCATGACCCTTTTGGCATTGCCCCCACAGACAGATGTGAAACTTCTCCATTATCAATATTTATTTACATTATATTTTTCTTCATATCTATAATAGAATAACATATAGTCATGCCAAGTGGACAGTGCGTTGATAACCAAGTAATGTTATCCCTGCACTATTATTATTTGCATAAAGCGCAACCAACAACTAAACATAAACTTAAAGATTTAATTCCCAGAACATAACCTCACTCAAGTAATGTATATCAAATAACACACGTTTATTGTTTAATCTATGATTGTATCTACAACAGACTACATTATGATAAATAACTAACCGCTGGTTTGGGATTGAGCAACTCATACCAAGTAACAATAACGAACACTTTGAAGGCGACAACAAGTTGAGGAATTTAACGGTTAACGTTTGGACAAATTTTTCAACGTAATCTTCGACATTGGACGAGAACAGTACTGGAATACAAATAACAATAAAAAAACAATGTACTACGTGTGTAAAACCACGTTAATATCACGCTTATCTGGTACAAAAACCGACGACAGCGTTCGCGAAACGAGACTGCATATCTGGAATATCTAGATTAATAGATTCTGATCGAAATGATCAGATCAGTGTTCTAAAATAATTTTCATTGTTAGATTATGCGATAAAGGACAATAAAATGATAAAATAAAGGCTGTGTAATTGTGTCGATTAAAATAATTTGAATAATTTCTTTGTAGATTTGTGGTATCACAGTCTCGGTTTTTTTTTTTAATTCGTTATCCTTGTTCATTGTATATTTTCAGAAGATATTGTGTAATAAAATGATGAGTAAAAGGATAATAGTTTATTTGGTTATTGTTCACCCCTGTATGTATAATTTAAAATTTGGTGTAATTTTGGTATATAATAAAGCTTGATTGCCACATGGAGATATATTTGTAGTGGAACAAAGGATATTTGTCGACCACAAGATATAATTAATGTGGAATTTTTATTATTTATCATTATAGATTTATGCCTGACGTCAACATTGGCTTCTTTGTGGTTTTCTCTATTGATAAATCTATGTGGTCTAGTTAAGAATGAATAAGAATGAATGAATAAATAAATGAATAAAGGAGATATTTAACCTAATTTTTTGAAATTATTATTATACGTTAAATATTATTTTAATCACAAATAACTAATAACAGTAATAACGTTAAACTTTAGGTGGCATAGAAGAGGAAACCGATTACTAATATATTTTAATTAATTGTATCTGCAGTTTATTAAATGTATTATATTTATATGTTTTATTTCACTGTGGGCCAAAAAACTACTACAATTTTGTTATTACTCGTATTTCCAATAATAATTAGTCAATTCAAATATTTCTATTAAAAACGAATTGCTTGTATTGTGAAGATTGAAACCATACCATATTGGCAATAACAGAATGTTTCAATCCAATGTTGTGATACTTTATATTCGACTATGCAACATTTTGATAATATCGGGTTAATTTAATATAGTTGCAACCCAACCCAACCCAACCCAACTCAATTGCTTTCTTGAGTAAAAACAGTAAAAACGTGGTTGTTTCAAAATTTCACCCAGTTTACTAAAAAAATCATCCTGTATACAATGGTATAAAATTTCTATTGTTCCTTTTGATCAAAAACAACCAATACAATATAATTTGGCACCTATTAATTTTAACATACCTTTTATTTCACATTAAATTGCCGCGATATTATCAGATAATATACATATGATATGTTACATAGCCATACATAAAGTGCCATAACATTGGAATTAGTTATTTAAATACATGCTTGAATTTACTGAAGGTCTTTGGAAATATATATAAGGTATAATATAGCTTACAACATTTATTTTTTAACATAGTAATCCTCTTAATTAAATTTGATTGTTTTACCCCTTATAAATTCTTGATACGAAAAGAAACAATCTCGCAAAGATCAAATGAAAATCATTAAAATAGAAAACCAGTACAAAGACTTTGTTACGACATGAACAATATTTCTTTTTCTTGTACCAACAATATGCAACAGCCAAACTATTTGAAGTGCTCTGGCATCCGCAAACTCCAGATGGCTGTTGTTAAGAATATGAAGTATGTAAATTGTATAGTGACTAGGGAGGCATTAGGGAGGCCCATGCGCTTCCGGTTCCCGTCAACGACAGGAGTAACGATTCAACAGAAATCAAGTTGAAATCATGTTTTAAAACGTGAATATTTTATCCCGTTTGATTTTTTACTTTTAGACATATGGATTTTGTTTCCTGTATTGATTGTTTCTACAAAATTTCAATTCTCGTTTGTTGGTCATCGTTTCCATTAAAAATGATTTCACCACAAAAGTATTTAATAATTTATCAGTCCTTTATTTTCTGCGAACATTTTTTTCCCTTGATTTTAATTACCATAACGTCTTGTTCCATGCCTCCTCGCAGGTGTACGTTGCAAATCGTAAATTGAAAAACACAGGATGACTCATATCTATTTACATTGTTGTTCCGCATGGAAATTTGGTTGATTCGCACGTATGACGTCAAACCGACAAAATTACAAAGTGCTAAACCAATATTTTTCAAAACATTTCACACGACGAGACATCACAGTTGTTGATTATTGGCATCGTTTAATTATCGGCTATATAAATAATAAATTAACCAGAATGTAACCGCTGTGCTATTGACGTCACGTTGGAAGGAATACGAAGAAATAAAATATGTATACGCGGTAGCGATTGTCCGGAAACGTCGTTTTCGAGTTCAAGACTTTCCCATCCAACGGAGTATCTTAAAGGAAACAAGTGCGAACAAAGTCACTAGAGCGTTGTTATTCCCAAATCTCGGTTCACAGTTGGAGTATTACCAAGTTGAAGGTTATTTTTTTCACAGGACCGTAAATTACAGTGAGGAGTATTACGAACCAATTAACCATGCCAAATGTGCCGGAAGTTTGGACTGTCAAACTACGCAATAGAAGAATACAATTTCGTTTCACGGTTGTGAATTAGAAATTGTGGTCGAGGGATTTAACTAAAATTAACACATAACGAGGAACAAATTTGGGACATAACTATAGCTAATTTGTTATTACATATTATAATTATTAATTACAGAAATATGGTGGAAAGTAATATAATAATTTTTGAAAACGTTATAAACATGTTATCACAGCCAACCAAAATATCAACTCACTCCACTTGGTGTCATACATAATATCGTAATGTGGAGGCTTTTCAGCTTTTAATGTAATCATTTAAAGTATAATCCCAATCAATTACCTACAATTTGGCCGAAGAGAAAAGGATTTAAACAGGTTTTGTAAAAGTTATAAACATTTTTCTGCTGTAAAGATATGTAATTTGTACCGTAATACTCAAATAAGTAGTAGACAAAATTACTGTGATTTAGGGGTTTTATGCCACAAAGAAATTTGTCATATGAAGCAAACATGTGTAACAATTTTTTTTTCTATTGCCTTACATTAATTTTTGTAAAAGTTAAAACAATTTTTCTGTAGCGTTGTACTACGAAAACGTAGTATATCTGAAAGCTTGCATAGAAAGTATACGCACATTATTGTGATTTAAAGGTTGTTTGCTACAGAACGGGAAATAGTGACTAACTAATTGAGATAACACAATTGGGCTTGTGGGGGAATTTTGTCTTTTAATTTGAAATTAAACGTATAATTTTGTTTATTTCAAAATTTACCTTAATTCTAGTTGTTAGGTTTTGTTTTTTGTTTCTCAAAAATCGACGCAACTAGAGATTCGTAACCCAAGCATGTCATTGCAATTTTGTTATAATTTTAATCATTATTTTTCTGCAACAATCGTTGTTTAGAAGTTGTTGACTATCAGGCAAAACTCCAAGCGTCAAAGGGCTATTAGCTCTTTAATTACCTACAATTTGACGTATGCTTGAAATGTTTGCAACAATTTTCATAGAAGTTTCAAGCGTTTTATTGAACCAACTGACCAAATTGAGTAATCCTCGGTAGTTATTTGCAATGCCAAGCCATTTGGCATTTTCATCCACGACCATATCACAATAATGACAATTATTGCTTTATTATTATTATTATTGTTATTAAGAAATTGTGTTTATCGTCGGCGTGGTATGTTGTAGGCTTGGTTTGACATTTTATCGAAGTGTAATACCGTAATATACATTAGAAATTAGCCAGTGTGCGTAAGTGTGATTTCATAACACTCCGCGCGAACAGTTTAGTAAAAAATAGTATCGATGTATAAGGAGCGAATTATTACAAAATATATTGATTAGCACAATGATCTGTGGCGGCGGTGGCGGCTGTCGTGATGCAATTGTTCATTTATACTATGGGCTTATAGAAAAAAGCGACCCTGTTAGCATAATCCTAAGGTTGAAAGCGAAACCCGATCCTCCCTTTTGATATATGTATATATATATATGGAAATCTGAACGGGTTGGTCGATATATGTACCACGTATATGCAAGATACTGTTGGCTTAGGTCAAGCAAAACTGGGCCAGAGCGGCAGCATCACTGACAAGGTTGGCCGACAATTCAGGTCGGGGACGGTATTGTCTGCGAATAGTGTCATACACAGATACATACATTACAGTAACCTAGTACCTACTCTACTACTATACCTTGATTTTATTGCCAATGGGTGTCTAAAATTACCAATCACTATTCACAATTCAACGGGCTATAAAAACTGTTTTTAAATGTTTATTCTTTTAAAACACTAGTTCGAAAAAATAAGAAATATACAA
Organism: Melinopterus prodromus; assembly: GCA_964023965.1. Taxonomy (NCBI): domain Eukaryota; kingdom Metazoa; phylum Arthropoda; class Insecta; order Coleoptera; family Scarabaeidae; genus Melinopterus; species Melinopterus prodromus. The sequence goes on from OZ030393.1 coordinate 66,029,329, forward strand.
CATTTAACTTTATTTTAGGACATCCGGTTTCTTGATTTGACATTACAGTTATCAACCCACAATCGTTTCTTATTCTACCAATGTTCTAACGGTCAGAATATAGGTAGCCTAAAAGTTTGACTGATCTTGATAAAATTTTATTACAATACAATAAAATTTAAAAAATATAAAACTGATTTGTAACATTTTTTAATTACTAAGTTTGCAATGAGCTTCGGAGACGGAATTGCCCGACAACACCTTTCTCCTTCGGAGCAGGGACACTAGTTATTACTTATTAAGTAGCAGATCAGTAACTACTTTTATTTGGGTCTTCCTACATTATTGGGCTTACTATAAATAGAAAGCAAACAATTTACAGGTGAAATTTTCGTTCAAGTGCAATTTTCACATATTCCATGCATGTCACAAGGGGTTTTCGGAACATTCTATGCGCTAAATATGAACCTTGTGTTTAAAGTTCCCTATCATGTCATCCACCGAAAAGTTCAGCCCACGCGTCCACTTGTGTTCTTCATCGTCGCGAAATTTTACTCTCAAATATGAAACTAAAGACATTTTACGACTTGTTACGCAACTACGCCCATGAAGAGTATAACACCATTTCAATCTTTTACTAATAAATTTACTAATAATAGCCCAGAAACAACATGAACGGAATGCCTGAAATAATGTAAAATCAAAAATTATTATTAAAATTCGAAATTTTCTTAAAATATGTTTCTTAAATATCATTTTAATGGGATCTTGAGATTAAAACTTTTGAGATTTTTATTGTTCATGATTCTGTACGTAGAGATTGTGGCTAATTCTGAACTAAACTGGTCAAAAGATTTAGGGGTTAATGAAAAATATGTTAAAAATTGAAAGTTGATTTTCTCCCCAACCATTTTGATGATCCTTTCACTTGGTAGCCTAAATCTTCAGAAGATGTACGGATGAAGAATTTTTATTTCAACATATTAAACATATCAAAATATTAAAAATTGTTTATTTTTAAATATTTTCGTTAATATCAATGGGGGTTGAGATTAAAAGCGTACTGTAGTAATTATTTTTAAACATGAAAGGTGAAAGTGTAGTCAAGTTTATAAGCTACTTTGTATAAATTCAAGGGGAAATGGTTATTACGTAAAGTCGTACGTAATGTAGTATCAACTAAAGAAGCGACTGAGAATTGATCCAGGTGCGGATAAATTTTTGGAAAAAAAAACACCTTCACCTAGATTTGATTACTAAACCTAACCAAAACATAGTCGTCAGTAACGTAGGACCAACTAAAGAAACGAATGATAATTAATCCACGTGAGAATACATTTTTGGAATAAACACCTGGCTACAGGAACAATATGGAAATTTCATCCTAAAATTAAAATCCAATTGTTTATATACTTCAAATCATCTAGTATGAAAACAGAGACACTAGAAGACAAGCAAATAATGGCCAATAAGATGAATATCGTTTGCTTCTTTTAAGATATATAGGTTTCAAAAACAAGGGCAGTTTCTACAGAATCAGTTCAAAAATGTATTATAAAAAATGACAAACCCAATGACAAAGACACTAGCATCACATATGGAACTTTTCCTGTATTGATTCTTTCTTTTATAATATTAGTTCAACAACACGAACGTCACAATGAAAAAACATCCGGGCTAAGCAACAAACCATGAGAGATAACAAAGAGGCGACACCTATATGAAAGCAACCGCAGACTTTATAATGCAAATAAAAAATAACGCAATGACTAACTCATATTGACCAAGTTTACGGTAGCACAAGTATACAACGGACTACACGAAGACTAAAAGTCAACAATGCAGACCGTGGAGCTCTTTATTTGACGCACCGAATGTCCAACTTGGTGTATGACCAAGATCTTTTGTGTTCTTTTTCTGGTCTTGATTATTGCAACAATACAGACCATAAATCACTTAATTTAACCCAAATACATTCATGATAGTGGATAACCTAACGACTTCACTTATTCTATTCACTATTCGAGCGATGCTAACCGGCAATAACGTGTGCTAAACGAACAAATGCCATTAATTGGACCTAATACTGACGCGCATCATCTGCTATACACCTGACGGCAATACAACAGCACCGGACATTCATTTTTACAAGAAACCGTGCCAGTGGCAATCCTGCGAACCTGCAGCTAACTTTGAGGTCAATCTTCTTCAGAGGGCAGATGTTTAAAATTTTTCGCACGTGTTGCTGCCATCTGTCTGCTAAACAAGCTATATTTATGCCAGGTCATCATTAATACTTTCCTGTATCTGTCATCATCATTCGATACCGAACAACGGTCATCCGGACTACAGATATGAAACACTCAAATTTCAAAACATCCTCTTCGATACTGGAATTCTTATGTACTTACGTTAGTTGTCATTCTGCAAATACCAATTCATCAGTCAGCTGTTTTAATCCCCGCGTTAGCAAGGTGGCATCAAAATTCCGTTCATCGAAATTGGTTTGTTTTTGATTTATCAGTCGCTAAACCAATTTAATTTGATTGTCACGTCTCTACCGCGTGATGCTGATGTTCGATTCTAAATATAATTCTAATACTAAAACGGAGAATTCAATCAGAATACAATATTATGTACTGAGAAAACATAATCTGAAGCTTTTGTTGAAAAATTGTAGCATGTCCCGAGTGACATCTGTGGCTGACAACCAGAACTTAACAAGTTGTTTTGAATGCAAATAGCAGGTAATTGTATTAAGCGCCATCTGTCATTTACAATATTTACTAATAGTTAAAACCACTACTCCAACATAGATGTCGCACAACCATTTTTCTCTTACAACAGCATTGCGTTGATTTCCACTTTCTACTTTACTACTTTACTTTACACTTTCTAATTATTTTCTAGGTTAGAAATGACTGAAACCAGCGAACTCAACTTCAAGGGTAGTAACCCAGGGGCAGTACAACACGGAAACTTTATAAATTATTATCATTTCCATCCACCTGATACAAGAATAAAATTACTACCAACAGATGTTTGGGGTGAAATTGACGAAATTATTTGCTTGGATATTGGCTGCAATGCTGGGGTATGAATTTCTTTTTATAAATAAATTTAAAATTAATTTCTTTACTGTTTTAGAACTTGACCATAGCTCTATATGAATATTTAACTGATGAAATGAAATGTAAAAATTGTAAAATTTTGGGCATTGATATAGATCCCATTTTAATAAATCGTGCAAATGAACAGAATTCAAACGAAAATATAACATTTAAGTGTCTGGATTTCATGAACGATGAAGAGAGGAACAATGTGCTTACTCCGTATTTAAAATCTTTGAACATCACAAAATTTACTGCTACTTTTTGTTTTTCTGTAACCATGTGGGTTCATTTAAATAACGGAGATGATGGTTTAAAAAAATTCATTCAGAATGTGTGTAATATATCAGATATGATCATTATAGAACCACAGCCGTGGAAATGCTACAGAACTGCGGTGAGACGGATGAAACTATCAAACGAAACGTTTCCATTATATAAAGAATTAAAAATCAAAAGCTCTGTGGAAGATTTTATAGAAGAAATGGTTTTAAGTCACAAATTTATCAAGCTAAATGAAGTTATGGAAGACAAATGGAAAAGAAAACTGCAAATATTTAAGAAAAATTCTATTTTAAATACAATTCATAATCAATAAATCACTTTATTTCGTAATATCCTAAACCTAAAATAAAAATTATTTAACCTAAGGCGTAACTTCTTCCGCTCCTGCTTCAAATTCTAATTTAACCTCATCGGGAAGCCCTTCGACGTCAACTTCAGATTCAGCGGCGTTTAACATATTTAAAGTAACCTCAGAAGGTTGCTTAATAATCTGTTCTTGTTTTATCGTATTCTGCGAATTTTGCTGCACATTTCTTATCGGTGTATGCTGCGTTACCGGCAATCCAACATCTTCAAACGCCTTCTTCTTCAAGGCAGTCCTGATCTGCGATCTAAACAAAAACGTCTTCAATAGCAATGTCACGTACCGGAAGAAATTGAAAATATGCTAACTTACACGGTACGTAAGCGAATATGCTCACTGAGCTGATTCAAGTTATCGGAAAACGTTTTGACTATAGAACGCAACATCTCAATTTCTTCATCTGTCCATTTGCTGTTTTACGAAACGATTTAAGTGCGGTTAACGGTTTTTATTCGAAAGGAATTTTACGTACCCTGTGGGGCAATCTCCGTTCGGGTGCAACTGCATCGTCAGGTCGCCTAATTTGTTAAATGCCGTCCCAGCAGCGGTGAAAATTTCGCCTACCTGAAAAGAATACTTCAAATAACCTCTTGCGTATGATTGTAGCAAAGTAATTCACATTGATATATACCTTGTTCGCGCTGCTACCACTCATGCTTCGCTCCATTCACCTCAATGGTTGAATAAATCGAGGATAATACGAACAAAAATAGAAAATTAAGAGTTTTTAGCCGTTTTGTTATCAAGGATCACTAAAGATACAAGCTTGAAGCTAGATACAAACAATAGCGTTCGTAGCAGGGTTGCCAGGTTAAAATTAGATATTCCCCAGTCTGATCAGCAAAATATCCCCATGTGTACTACAAAACATACAAAAATAAATACAGAAACTAGACAGTGCTTATTTTATCTCATTTTTCGACTATATATTATTGTATGCACCAAGTTATATAAATCTGTAGAAAATAACAATAAAACAAAGATTTCCGACCATGAAACTGTCTTGAAAAAGTTCGAAAATTGTGAAAATCAATGTCGATCAAAAGCAAATCAAAAGATTCAGCCTCTCAGAGATGGCGGCGGCAGCGCCGATAAGCAATAAATAAATAAAAAGATAAAATAGGGTGAAAACCCCAAACGTGCACTAAATAAACACTCTTGCAGTAAACGTAACCATGCGATAATTCCTATTTAGGTATTTTATTTTCCTATATAAATATTGATATATCTCTCATACATAATTTGCTTCTTTTTATCAATATTAATTTTGTGATATTGATACAACACATTCCAATATTAAAGCAATAATAGTAAAATGATTTCCAAATGTTTCCTTATCTGATATGTGGGCGGAAATAATCAAATCAAGTTACTAAAAGTTGTGGAATGTAGCCCATTTGTATACCCAATTTTTGATGTTTCTCTTTACGTTTCTTATTTCACCCCTAATCAGGAATGACGTTGTCATAATTCGATTTTGAATAATGAAGGAAGTAAATGAATCGAACTATAATTCACTATAATTATCAATAATTATGTATGACAATAACCGTCTATTATTCACAATAGAGCCAGTTTTTGTTCGGTATGCTGGTGAAGTAGATTTGTCGATGTTGCAGTACGCAAACTCGTACGAAACACAAAAGTCTATTAATTTTGTAGAGCACTCTTTGTTTACACATTAAATGCAGCACTTTATGTTTGTGAAATTGATAGAAGATTGATGAAGATAGATAAAGCCCACGACTAAACTTGGATACTGCAGAATTGTGCCACGAATGCGTTAAAGTGTTCATAGTTCTACACAGTTCGCAAAAAATATGGAAGGTGGTCCGAATATACAAGAATCTGAGTATACCACACAGGATGAAGAAGATACGACCACCTGTGCCTATATATGTTGCAATCCAAGAGGAAAAGGTCACAGATTCATAGCCTTATTTTTTATGTGTCTCTTAGGTTTTGGTGAGTACGCAAGTTTTTTACATAATTTCCTCAATTTTGCAAGGCTAACCTATGGCCTGGCTTTTATTACATGCTTCCTTTGTTTTGGTTTGTCGTAATCTCTTAAACTTTGACCTGTTTGTTTATGATATAAATCTAGCCCGACGAGGAAATATCCTTATGCGATTGTATCGAAATAACAAACGCGTAATACATCATGCGTCTGTGTTTCAGGTTCCTACTTTTGCTATGATAACCCCGCTGCTCTTCAAGACAATTTTATGAAAGATCTGAATATCACTACTCCGGAATTTGTACTTTTATATTCGTTATATTCATGGCCGAACGTCGTGCTATGTTTTGTCGGGGGATTTTTAATCGACAGGTAAGTGTTATTTATTATTGACATGTTATGTATTGCATTGTTGAATCATGTATTTCATAAATATTATAGAAAATGGTCCTAGGAAATTAATTTATTGATATTGTGATGCTGAAATTGCCCAATTCCTATTGTTTCCTGTTTTAGATAAGAATTTAAGATATGAAACTGTGTGGTACCTACTATCGTGTTGTAAATTAGTTTCTTTGTTATTGATGATGTATATATTGAGTAATAAATAAAATAGTATTCAAATATGCTATAAAAATACATAGCAGTGAGTTGGTAATTAAATTTAGTTTGACGGCTTGTAACTAAATTACTAAATTGATGTTAGATTTGCAGTTCTAAACAACTATAGAAAGCTTAGTCACAATGGTTATTGTACTTCTGCGATTTTTAATGTGATTAATGGTTGTTACTGTACAGATTGGTAATAGTAGCGCCACCTACATGTGGTCATTCCGTACTTGCCGGAACACCACTCTTTACAGCTACATCTTTCTTTCGTGACCCGCTTCCCTTATTTTATAAGGCAAAAATTTTCGTCAACTGATAAATCTTTAAAAGTTCATTTAACTGACATATCAGCAGTAATAAAAATAATGTGATAAAAGAAATAGACGCAATATATATTGTTTTCAACTTAATAACAACTAATAAACCATACACATGAAGTAACACAGAAACCGAAATAAAAACATCATTATGCTTTAAATCAGTAGTTACAACACGTATGGTTAGATGATTCCCCAGAAAATTTGACTTATTAAAGATGGTACCAAATATTCTGTTTGAGTTATCAAGATAAATTGTCACTCGTGATGCTAACACCAACCAATTTCATTTGAGTTATCAAAAATTTGGTTTATTAAAGTTCCACTGATTTAACTTATACTGCTGATTTTTTCATAAAACTAGAATTGGAAATTTTATGAAGATTGGAAAATGACATATTTTACGTGACAGTACTCGTTACTGATAGTAGCTAGTATTGTTAATGATCTTAAGATAAAATGCCTAATTACAGTCACGAGGAATATGTTGACATGATTATAGTTTATGGAATAATTCCTCCAAATTAAAAAAGTTGTTCTCAAAAAGTGGATGTTAATTTATATGAATTTTGAATTGATGTAGCACTCTTGTTATTGATGTTTGATTAAAAAGGTAATTATGAAAATACTTAATATTTACCACATCTATCTACCCTTTCAATCTCCTCTGTACGTTATGACTCACCCTGTATATATAAAAATAAATGGAATGTTTGGCGAAAGAGAAGCCAGGAGAGAGGTAATTTTAAAAAAAAATTAAAAATTTACGGTCTCAGCCCGGATTCGAAACCAGGGTCATCTGCCTTGCCGGGGCATTGCTCTACCATTAAGCAACCGAGGCCAGTGACAGACAATAGATAAATTTGTCGTTTCAAGACAGTAAACAGTGAGGATTACTGTTATGCAAACTACCTATCATGACATCTATTGATAGTTTATATAAATATAAACACTATTGACTTGGAAAAGAAAAATCAGTAAGCTCAAGTTGTCCAAATTGCTCAATTTGTTTCTTTAAATGATCTTTTTTACACAAATAAGGCAATAATTCAAAAACTGTAAGGATAAGTGTAGTATCTTAGACCTGGTTTTCTTGACACTAGCGCCATCTACAACAAAACAAGAATTACGGAAACTTTTGTATTTTTCCCCTGTATAATGGCAAACACCCTGCATATACTATTATTTCCCTGAATTCTTGTTTACATACCCAATTTTTTTTGTAGGGTATTTGGAATCGGGTTAGGAACAAATATCTACATGAGCCTGACCCTTTTGGGTCAGGTCATATTTGCATCGGGAGCCTATTTCAACCATTTCTGGTTGATGGCCGTGGGTAGATTTGTTTTCGGGTGAGTTTTCTAACAAACAAAATATTGAATTCTACCAAAACGTTTTTAATCCTTTAGTTTGTACTCTTAGGGTTGGTGGTGAATCGCTAGCCGTTGCGCAGAACAACTACGCCGTCATCTGGTTCAAAGGGAAAGAACTGAACATGGTCTTCGGGTTGCAATTGAGTTTGGCCAGAATTGGAAGCACCGTAAACTTTTGGGTCATGGAGGGTATATATAAATGGATCGGCAGGTTTTACCAAAGCTACCAGTGTCTCGGCATCGCACTTTTTATCGGTGAGTAATCCGTAAAGTGTGTAGACGTTATGTTTGTGCAATCTGTTACTAATGACTTAGTCATACTGTATTCGAATACAATTTCTCATACGTAGACTTTAATACACACATGAAATTTATTTCACGTGGAATTTATTTCAAGGGCCTAGTAAAGTAAACATTCAAATTTTGGGCCACAAAATACTCTTTGAATTCATGAAAAAAAGACCAAACAATTTTTTTTTGTGTTGCTTTCATATTCACACAAATTTTCATACTAGACTGTATTTGAGTTTTCTATTCGATGATATAGTACTTTTACAATCGTCGCTATTGTAAATATGATTGCCAACGCACTACAATACTCCAGAGTGCAAGTCTAGAGAAGTTCTGAAGTTAACATTTACTTATATTTTATAATATATATTTAGTTATTACAATAATCATTTAAATTCTTTTTATAAAAAAATAAATATTTTTGTTTAGCTGGGATCTCATGTATTATATCAATGATCTGTTCGATCTGTCTCGGTTTCATGGACAAACGGGCGGAGAGGATACTAAGGCGGTCTGCAAACTCGTCGACGGAAGTGGCCAGCCTAAAAAATGTAAAAGATTTTCCGAAATCGTTCTGGCTGATATCTGTGATATGCGTCTCATATTATGTGACCATATTCCCTTTTATAGCCTTGGGAAAGTAAGTTTTTTTCAAACTTTAACGAACCATTAATTTATTCGAGCATATTTACAGGCAATTTTTTATGGACAGGTTCGATTATACGCCCCAACAGGCGAACACTGTGAATAGTATCATTTATCTTATCTCGGGTGTCGTCTCTCCGTTTTTCGGTTATTTAATTGACAAGGTCGGCAGAAACCTCGTCTGGGTCGTCGTGTCTATTATCGCTACGGCGTTTGCGCATGGCTTATTGATTTTTACTATGCTGAATCCATATGTCGGAATGGTGAGTAGTTTGTTTTTATATTTTGTACATGATTGTGATAAAACAAATATTTATGAAATACAAATTAATGAACAAAACATGATTTTGTATGAAAAAAAAAAGAAACATATTTCCAATTATATTTATCAGAATTAAAATGATTAAAATAAGAATCTGAATTTGTAATTAACTGTAAATAATTCAGTCAAACAAAGTCTATCCAAAAACGAACAAATATACACGTTTTTTTCTACAATTTTATCATTTTTTTAAAAATAAATACTTAATTAATATTTCTAAACTTTTGCGGCCACTTGGACACTCAATATATATATTTTTAATTATAGCTAAATTCATTTTTTTTAAACGAAATTTTGTAGTAAGTATGCCCAAAAAGCGTAGTTTTTTTTTGCTTTTTTAATTTCTTTTGTTAATAAACAGTTTTTTAGTGTTTTTCATGCCATGAAAATAAAAATTGTTACTTTTTAAGCTAGTTTTGTATACCTTTGTCTTAAATGCATATAAAAGATTTTGCAGTTTGACCAAAAACTTATATTTCTGATTATGACATTTTGACGGGGTGGCTCAATTTTTAGACCACCGATTAGAAAAAGGGAAATAGTACGAACACAATTTGCATAGGAAACAGAGGTTATGTGAGGCATCATATGATCATATCAGTTTTTTATAAACAAATGAGGAAAGAATTTTATGATATTTGTACCAAAAAAGGTTTTAGACACTAAAAAAGTCATATGATACCTTAGACATCCCACATTACTTTTGGTATTTTGTCCAATTTTCTTTAATTCACTGTAGCTTCCAAACAGTGCTTTTCAAAACATTTTTGGTCCACTGAAACTATGTAATATTTGTTCTTTTCGACTCTGTATGTATACGGTACTAATATAGTTAAAAAGAATTATAGTAGACAAAAGAAACAAAAGATTTTTTTGAAGAATATATAAAAATACTCAATTAATTTGAATTTGGAATTTTTCATTTAAAATTTTATTTTCGATTTTAGTGCACAATGGGCTTAGGCTACGCTCTTTTAGCAAGTGGGTTATGGCCTTTAGTAGCTTTACTAGTACCTGATTTTCAACTGGGGACAGCATACGGAATGTAAGAAAAACACAAAACGTTTTCCTATCGTTAAATTTTAAATCAAATTCTTCAATTTATCGTTTTCAGATGTCAAGCTGTTCAAAATTTAGGTTTGGCTGTTATATCATTAATATCCGGACTTATAGTGCACCATTTCGGTTATTTCTGGCTCGAGATGTTCTTCATGACATGGCTGGGAAGTAAGTTTACCATAATTTTTTAATTCGGATCAAATTTTACGATTTCTTTGCAAATTTTTAGTCGCCTTTTTGGCTACGTTATTAGTTTGGCTATGGAACGTGACCAACGACTCTACGTTGAATATGACGCCGAAACAACGCGACGAAAGGGAAGCGCTATTAAAGTACGTCCCATAAAAAAAAAACTATTGCGTTTTATAATTCTACTTATTTATTTTTTTTGTAGTACCGGACAGGACAGACAGCAGCTGTTGGGATCGCCGATGATCGAAGAGGCCGAAAACTCATCAGGTGAAAATATGTTGCAACCAAAGTCAGATATACAAATAAGAAATAGGTATTTGCAAAAAGTCGGAACTCCGGTAAATATTTTTAACCTCATTTGTGGTCTGACCATTGGATTTGTCTCTTAATCATTGACGCATACTTAATTTGGTTTGCATGATTTGTCGCTCGAAAAATCTTAAATTTTGTTTTGTTTTTATTTCCTGTAGTCGTTTGGGAATGCATGAGACTACGTTTGTGGAAAGCATTATGATTATTATTATTTATTTGACACCGACTGTACGAATCTTGTAATGATTAAGCTATAAAAGAACTAAAATTATTACATATTTGATATACATTGTGTCCCCAGATGGACCTATAATAGACCAAAATTATGATTTCATGAGAAAAATCAATCTTTATAGAGTTTTGGATGACCTAAAATACCATGACAGGCTGGTCACAATAAAAGAAATTGTTAAATTTGTTGAAAGTTAAGAAACATTTTTTCACAATTAAATGTAGAAAGTCATAGGTAAAAGTTGTTTTAAATTTTAGTTAGTGCTGATATATCATATACAAAGATATTGTCCAATAGAGTATATTTCAGTCATTTCTTACCGACTGGATTTGGTAACTTTTGTCATCCCCGACGTTTTGATCTGGCAATTTTCGCTTTTTTTCATGAACCCGGGATTACAAAATCTTTAATCCCGGGATCAGTATATTGTCCGGGATTGGAAGCCCTAATATTTACATATTTTTATATTCTGTGCACTGTTCTAGACATTATTTAGAAATATTTGTATTTTCTAATATTTTGTATCCTGCAAAAATCAAGTTGCTACATTGTGTTGTGACATGACATTCAAAAATATATATTTTTAGTACATTGTAGTAGTTTGAGCATAAAATTACGTTTAAAACAACTAAGTCATTTATATCGTAAATGTAAAAAATTGACTTTACCCGTGCGCAACTTTAGCAATTCTTAACTTTTGATCAGCCTGTGTGTTAAATAAAAATTTGGAACTTTTTAGTCCCCAAAACTAATAAACAGTAACTTTTCCTCAAAAAAAAAAAAATGTATGGTTAGGTCCATCTGGGGACACTGATAATTACAAATTATAAAAAGAAGACTATTTTTGATCACTACTGTGTTTATTGTTTGATGTATTTAACATACTGACAACATACATCAGTCTGCACATAAAGTATGGAACACCAATAAATTTTCTGAAAGTGATGCTGAATACATTTAAATGTTCAAGTCAAATTCACCTTAGTCATCTAACATAAGCAGTGTTCGATTTCTGGCCACGCTCAGTTGTAATCTGTTCAATCTGAGCGCAAATTTGAAATACTTGCTTCCTATTGGTGGAATCAGTTGAACAGAACTAAGCGCAACTAATCGCGGCCAGCAATCGAACACTACTCAAGTCAATGGAAACCCCAGCAGACCATAACCTTTTAAAAAATGTTAAAAACACTCGTCATTCCAGAGAAAGTATTGTGTTTCCATACTCTACGCACATATTGTATAAAGATATATTGATTTCCGGGTGGAAACCGCGTTGAGGACTTTGAAGTAGTCGTTGACTACTTAAATACTTAATAATAATACTTAAACTCGTAGTTGACTACTTCAAAGTCCTCAACGCGGTTTCCACCCGGAAATCAATATATCATTGACTCAGACCGCGGAAGTCTACAATTTAGATATATTGTATAAATAATATGGAAAATAAATATTAATGTATGCGTGCATGTTGTACAAATAATCAAGAATGCAGATATAAACGTTATTTATAATTTTACTTTCACAGTGTAACATGTTTTATAGATTTTTTTGAATATTTCTATTTTAATGTTTTTATATGTATAACCTGAATTTATTTTTGCTCAATTTAATTCTTGTTTCCCTATTCAAAATTTGCACCTCTCATCATACATAAATAAAAAAAGGTACAGCCGTATTATATACCAAAATATATAATTCAAACCACGGATCCTGGAGGTCGGATCTTGGAGGTTATGTTTTGGGTTGTAGTTTAGTTTTTTTGTGTAGCAATTTACGAATAAATGCACTGATGTATTTTTTTAAATCTTTTTTCAGCTACCGAAGAGTCTTAAGTCGAGCTACTACCGGAACATGACGCATATTAGGTTATTTTAGTGGAATTGCCCGTATTTTAATTTTTACCATGACTTGTGATACGGTTCTCTTTTCATTTTATTTATACACTTGTTACTAAGCGAAATATATTGATGTTAAATATTTGTTGACGATGTCCAGTCGAGATGTGCACACTCTTTAGAATTTTTACAATAGTGGGACCAGGGATAAAGTACAATAATGTGATTCATAGCAATTTTAATGGTTTCACCATACATCTGTTTTCTTGATTTTATTTTTTTGTTTGTTATTTATTCTTTCGTGCATGTAAATATAAATACCAGCTGGTCTGGATGATGTTATAGCATATCTCACTGTGCAGTATTAGGGAAAATTTATAATTCTTCGAACTGATAGTATAATGATATCTATATATAGGAAACTTGTGAATGTACATAATGAATAGGAGAAATCTAGATTTGAATTATTTTTGTTCATATATTTTTCTATGTAAGAACTGATACAAATGTATTTGATATTTTTTATTTAATAGATTATCTTCATTTTATTACTGTGTTTGATTTTTCATAGGTAATTCATAAAAAACTACAGGTAAGTAACAAAAAGAAAATAGGCTATGAAGTATACTGTATTGTATGCTGTAGTATAAAGTTTTCAAGAGGGGGTAGTAAATGTATTCTACGAAAGACACCAATATGCAGCCCTGTAAGTAATGTTACCAGATCTCATATATTTGATACGAGTCTTATATATTTTAAAACAATCTCGTAGTCTGTGACCAGCACTAACTTGGACACAAATAAATAATCTGATGTCGCCAGGCACTCATGTTAATATAGTTACAGTTCCATGAGACTATTTGAACTTGAACGACATTGGTAGTATCTTCATTAAAATAAAACTAGTTAGCCAGGATTTAACAGATATTTTGATTCTATTGACAGTAAAGGTATTCAAGGAGAAAGGTAGTTTGTCGGGCAGTTCTGTCATACGAAGAAGCAACCGTAGACGCGTGTTTCGGGTTATTAGTCCTCATCAGTACGGTATAGCCAAGGAGTAAGATGGACACTCAATGGAAAAAACACTCAAATGGAGACCATAAGGGGGGTGCCCAATGTCGCCAATTTGGTGCTTCAGTCACAACATCGTCAGGATTCGAAGACAAGATGTGACGTCGCGCCGGCAGTGACGGACACCCCAGGCCCACCATGGCCCATGGAGGTATAGATGTAAAACTGGTTTATCGACGGTAAGATATTCAAGGAGAAAGATAGGTTGTCGGGCAATTCCGTCATACGAAGAAGCAACCATAGACACGTGTTTCGGACTATTCGTCCTCATCAGTACGGTATAGCCAAGGAGTAAGATGGACACTCGATGGAAAAAACACTCAAATGGAGACCATAAGGGGGGTGCTCAATGTCGCCAATTTGGTGCTTTAGTCACAATATCTTCGGGATTCGAAGACAAGCAGTGATGTCGCGCCGGAGGTGACGGGTACACGCCAGGCCCACCATAGCCCATGGAAGTATAGATGGAAAACTGGTTTATCGACGGTAAGATATTCAAGGAGAACCCTTCTCCTTGAATATCTTACCGTCGATAAACCAGTTTTCCAGTATAGGTATTGTCAAAACATCAGCGTTTGACACTACCTACTGTCATTACAGATATGAAAAGCTTTTCAGCTCTAAGTTTGGTCATGATACTTTAAATATGAAATTTCGTCCCGATACCTTTATTAGTAGTTACTCGGGAATTGTTGCCACAAAAAAAGAAAAACGAGTACACACACACAGATTTTTTTTTGTAAGTTCCTTTATATTGCGTGCGATCAAATTAAGAAGGCAAACTGTCGCATAACACGCCGACCTTTGCCTAGGCCTGCTATTTCAAGGCTGTACTATCGCGATCGGACTTTTTGTCATTCCTATAGTTTAGGAAGAGGGGAATCGAATGGTGTTGGTTTTATTAAGATTGAACAAAGGGTCGACGAGATACGGCCTTTTGAATATCTCGATTTTTGCTAATATTTCGTGTCACCTAATAAGTAATTAATTAATTACGGATACTAATTTACATATTTCTGATCGAACTTTTCCACTTTTAGTTTGACCGAAGAATGGTCGTTCGAACAGTGTTAGTTTCATTGCGATATTTCTGCCAATTTTACTATACCCTTTACAATAATAAGAAGCAAATAGATTAGTTAATAAATAACAAAATGCTGAATAATAAAAATAAAGTAAATAAAGATGTGAAGAAGCAAAAAAAAAATTTCGGTTCTTTAAAATGTTTGAGGTGCGTGAAATATAGGGGTATAATAATATATTGGTCAATAATACTTGAACAAAAAATATAATCTCTATACAATATCTACGAAGGTCAACTGGATGTCTCGTTCAACAACTTATGTTTATGTTTGCGCGTTTAGTACCTAAACTAAAATCAAGACTCATACATTTTTCGTGTATGTAAGTTTTAAGTACGCATTAACCAACAGTGTGCCAACATTTGCGATCTATTGCCCTAAGGCTGTATTTATTTACTGTAAGTACATATATTAAGCTCTACTAATTTATTATTTCCCAAACCATAAACAATACAAACACAAAACACACTATATATATATATATATATATATAATGTCAAGCTAATATTGTTTGGGTTATTCGATCAGTTAATAATAACGCTAACTCTTTATTTTTAATTGCTATATTTCGGAACTAAATTGTTCCTTCTTCAGGCAAAACTACAAAAGAGCACAAGACACAAAAATTAATACAAAATGCCAATAAAAACGTTAATGTACTTACAAACATGAGTTATATGAAACAGCACAAATTGAGAAACATTTCCACTATTTCTAACAGATTCAAACACATAAATCACGACATCAAAACAATCAATAAAACAACCACGTCGGTCAGGTCAATAGACTCGTTTTGGCGGCAAAAGGACAAGTTCACAATTCAGACCACAACCACGGGCATGCGTCGAGCATAACAACAAATGGCGCTAACTAGAAAATCATACTATCACTACCCTGTGTTCTGCTGTTACTGGACGTACTCTTATCGATGGCAATGATATAAGAATAAATATTACTAAGACCATCTACATCGCTCTTAAAGTTTACCGTGTTATCCATCAAATTCACATTGTACATCTCCAAAAACAACCTGTTATTGTGGTCTCTATCGGAATCTAAAACTTTAACATTATCAAAGTCAAATGCATGATTGCTACTGATGGAGTGCATCGCCAAAGCACACCTTGTTTTTCCCGTGCGGCAGTCGCTTTTATGTAAAGAGACACGGTTTTTTAGCCACTGCGAAGTAACACCAACATAAGTGCCTTCGCAGTCCATACATTCGATGGCATAAATAACATTAGACATAAAACAAATCTGATCCTTATCCTTAATTTTTGAGAACAGTTTGTTTATTTTATTTGGATAGTGTACAATGATTCTGATGTCTTCCGAAATAAAGGGCTTCAATATTGCTTGGAGCTTTTCTGTTAGGCCTGGTATCATGGCAAGTTTTTTATACTTTTGACCTTATACCTTGTGAACTTGTCCTTTTGCCGCCAAAACGAGTCTATTGACCTGACCGACGTGGTTGTTTTATTGATTGTTTTGATGTCGTGATTTATGTGTTTGAATCTGTTAGAAATAGTGGAAATGTTTCTCAATTTGTGCTGTTTCATATAACTCATGTTTGTAAGTACATTAACGTTTTTATTGGCATTTTGTATTAATTTTTGTGTCTTGTGCTCTTTTGTAGTTTTGCCTGAAGAAGGAACAATTTAGTTCCGAAATATAGCAATTAAAAATAAAGAGTTAGCGTTATTATTAACTGATCGAATAACCCAAACAATATTAGCTTGACATTACTAATTTATCGATCGAAGAATCAATTATATTCATTATATATATATATATATATACACTATACGACCATAAAAACCAGTTATTAATGATTTACTAACACTTGAACACAGATGTGGAATCAATAAATACAGCGTTTTATTTTTAGAAAGATAATACGTACTCGAACTTTCAGATTATGGAAAGAGAACACATAGTTCCAAACTTTTTGAGTAAATCGCCACCTGAAGTATTGCAAATAGTGTACCCTAGCGGCAAAACTGCGAACCTCGGAGAGGAACTAACTCCAACACAAGTAAAAGACAAACCGGAAGTAAAATGGCAAACGGAAACAAACAATTTCTACACATTACTAATGGTGGATCTAGACGCACCTAGCAGGAGATTTTCCATAGTCAGCGAAGTAAACCATTGGTTAATTGGCAATATTTACGGGAATGACCTAAAAAGTGGTGAAACCATCGTAGAATATATGGGATCAGGTCCACCTAAACGTACAGGTCTGCATAGATACGTATTTTTATTATACAAACATGCACAAAAGATTGATTTTGCTGAAACTAAGCTCACGGAGACCCAACTTTTTGGTAGATTGAGATTTAGCACGAAGAATTTTGTCAAGAAATACAATCTGGATGAGCCAGCTGCTGCGAACTTCTTCCAAGCGCAATGGGATGAATATGTAGATGTTAGGAATAAGGAAAATAGAAGTTGCGAAATTCTTTAATTGTGTATATTATTTTAATAAATATGTATGCCTTATCTGTTAATTTCTGTTGAATCATTTAAGTGTATTTACATTAATTTGTACTGGGCGATACGCTCGATTCTTTACAATAGACTTACGTAACTTACGACATCTTTCAGTTATTAAATAAAACAAAAAAAACTTTAAATTTCCTGTGGTCAACGTTTGTAAAGAGGCTAACGAATCACCCTGTATTCAGAACATTAAGAAATAAATTAATTCTCCGAAGGTAAGTGCTCAGTGAATGGAAAGTTTAATTCAACCAATCACAAAGAAGGTTATGCGAATCTTTTCTTTGTATGTGAAGCCACCATGTAGTCATAAGAGTCTTCATTCATCAGTTCGAAGCAACCTGGTTAACCATGATGTACCAAATTGTTGCGATCTGCGTTGTTATTACCGGTGCTATTAACGTTCATGCAGGTTATGTTGACACAGTAAGTTTCTAAACAAAGAAATTCATTTTCTTTTCAACTCATATCCAAGTTATTTCGCCTATTAGGTAATGGAAACCGAAGAAATAGTACCAGATGTTATAGACAAAGCGCCATCTACAAAATTAGAGATCACCTACTCTGGTGGTGAGAAGGTGAACTTAGGGGAAGAATTAACTCCAACCCAAGTAAAAGACCCACCTGCTGTGATATACGAGGGAGAATCAAAAACTTATTACACTTTAGCAATGGTTGATCCTGATGCCCCAAGTAGAGAAGACCCTAAGTTCAGGGAAGTTAACCATTGGCTCGTTGGTAATATTTTGGGCACCGATCTGAAATCTGGTGACGTCATCACTGAATATTTGGGTTCTGGTCCACCCAAAGGCACAGGCTTGCACAGATACGTTTTTCTTTTGTTCAAACAGAAGGACAAACTTGAATTTTACGAACCACGTACCCCAAAATTGTCCAGGGCGCACAGATTGAATTTTAATTTGAGAAAGTTTGTGATGAAGTACGAGTTGGGAGAGGCAATTGCCGGTAATTTCTATAAAGCCCAATGGGACCCATACGTCGATGAAAGAAGCAAATTTATTGTTAATAATTGAGTTGTTAATTAAGTTAATTAAGTTTTATGCGCTGTCTCTTCATATGTGATATGTTGGTTGCCGATCTTTTAGGTTTTAGCTAACACATTGATGTATTACTGGATTGTATTATTAAAACCTACACAAAATTACACAATGTTATGTATTTGTTGTTTATTATTATTATTAATTGTTAATATTAACATTGTTTTTATTGTCAGTACCAAGAGATAAGATAATGTAATGGTAAAGCCAACATAACGATATTCTCAAATTAAGACATACATATATCTAATAGACATATGTATATCTAATAATGATCAATTGAGTAATAATAAAAATAAGTTGAACTTATCCAAGAGTTTTGCAACGCAACACCTTGTTATAAAACTGATTACGTTGCAGTATATTCTTAGCGCAATTTTTTCCTTACAGTTGCAAAACGAATTACAAAAGGAAAACATTGTGATAAAGCTAAACTTCACGGAACTCGTCATGATTTTTATCGACATTGTACTTTGCTTTATACACATATAAGATTTTGTAACTGCGTAGTTAATTGCACTTTATTCATTCGCTTATCAAGTATATATCGCAAGAATAATCTTCTAAAAAAATATTAACAACCGTCTGAAGAGAACTGAATGGTCAAACACTAATGTATTTCATTAAAATGCATAATTATTGTATGACATGCATTTATGAAGGTTTAGCGTCATGCATTATCGGTCTTTTAGAATGCAATAAATCAGAAAATCCGTGATAGTTTTTAGCGTAAGTAAGTCATTTTTAATTGTACTTTGTACCACAGATACCAATGAGCTTAGCTAAATTCGGTACATGTATGTAATGTATGAGTAGGTGTTATAAAAGCAGTGTTTTGTTGAAGAAGTGTTTTTGAGTTACGATGGAATTTGGAGTGTTTTCATAAATATCTTTCACGGCCGTGTTTTCGGTATGCTGTTATCACAAAACGTTGCTCAAAATGTAAAATTTTTTGCGTACAAGGGACAATGTTTTTTTAATAGCACAAATTAATTGAATTGTTTATTTGAAAAATAGCCACTGAACATGGTTAGTTTAGTCTTGATAATATAAATTATCGTTTTTAATTAATTCTTCTTTTTTTCTTTCTTTAATTTTTGGTTAATTCATACAATTTAAAAACTGGGACTCACAAATACTTATTAACTAACCGCGCAAAAAAAGTACGGTATATTTTTGCATGTAATTTGTGCTTTTTATTTCTTAAGTTGACAAATGACATTTAATCAATTGTGCCTACTGTGGCGCCTGCTAACCCTGATGACTGAAGCAAAATTGTATATTATACAAAATTTATAAGGCAAAAATTGGCGTACCAGTTGTTTTGGGCACGACGAGCGTAGCGAGGAGTGCCGCATGTTTACACGCTCGCCTACGGCTCGCGTATGGACTTCATGCTCGCGATTTATATCCTTAATTACGTGTTCGTCAAATAATATACTATTATTACATAAGACACGTCATAAATAATAATTCATCTGTTTGTTTATAATATTTTTAAATATATAAATAACTAATACATACGACTTATGTATGACCTACGGGTTCGCTCTTTTTTAAGCCACGTAAACATAAACATTATGAATATTATCTCCGCAACATGTGTATGTGTATAGTAAATATGTACATACATCTATATACCGGACCTCGGACTTTTGACCGAAGAGCTGGAATGGCCGGCGGACATTATTGTTATTATTATTAATGAAATATCGCTTGCAATAATATTGGAAACTACAAAAAGGCAACCCTATATTTTGACACCAGAAAACCTAATTTTTGCAAAGTTCAGGCGTAAAAATCTCATAATTAGGGGTCGTTAAGATTGATAACCTCATCTGCTAAAAACCTCTGACCGTACAAATCCGACAACGCCATTAAAGTTGAGAGAACTTTGACTGCTAATGCTAAATTTAGACGGCTTATTTGTATTTTTGTGATGCCCAATCTGTATGTAAACAATTTTTTGAGATAGGTATTAATCGTGAATGAATAACAGTATTTTTTTTTTAAATAGGTTACTTAGACATTCCAAAATATTTACATTAGGTCAGTATGCAAATATATTTTGGATTTTATACAGTAAACCGCTAAGTCAAAATTAACTAAGTCAATAAACTAAGTCAAACCCTAACTAAGTCAAAATTATATTCAATGTTGAATTATTATCGGTGACGGGTGACGACTTTTTGGAGTTCAGTGACAGTCACAACAAATACCAACACATTGTTGACAAAAAAGAGAGAAAACATCCAGTTTCCAGACAGCATAATATCAAAGCAATTACTCATATAATAAGAACGTTAGAATTCACGTTGACGGTGGTATTGCATAAGGTTCAATTCATTAATGTATTATTGCTGACCGCTTTCAGCCGTGCCCTGATTACGGTCGCTAACATCTTTTATAATCATATTCTTTTGGATACACTCTAGTTCGGTGTTTCCCAACCATTTTACTCTTGCGGAACCCTTTAAATAGGGTTGAAACCTGGCGGAACCCCAAGGCATTTTCAAGTGTCCTTTCCAAGGCATTTTTTCAGTATTTTTTTGCGTACAGAAAAAGTCGTAGTCCCATAGAAAAATCAATGGGGTTAAATCAGGTGATCTGGCTGGCCACCCAATAGCATTTTTGTAATAATTTCTTAAAAGTGTTATACCTGTTTGCAAAACATTATCAATATTTAATTTAAATCTGTAAATATTCAATATGGCATCCATAAGATATAAAAAAACTTTGATTGTCGCCCAGCTAAAGCTGGCAGAAAACACATTTTTTGATAACAAAAATGGTTTTCGATTATGCTCTTATGTAAGAATGCAAAACTTCACTTATAACGCATAAATTCCTATCCAGTAAAATATGTTTATCCCTTGCTAATGTATTTCTCCTGTTTTTGTTTTCAAACTGCTGACTAATAAAATTTTGAAATATAGTAAAATTAACGCTATTTGTTTTGCCAAAAAATCATATAAACAAAGCCACGTCTTATAGTATAAACACTCACATGCATTTTTCCAATAATAACCTTATAAAGGCGACGCTTCATCATCGCATTAGGTTTAGAAAAAAATCTGAATATCTCCAGGAAATCATTAATTTGAGGTCATTTTATGTCTGCGTAAACAATAATACTGGTTATTATCTGTTCACAGATTTTTTACTTTGCTCTACGTCGCATGCAGATAATATAGAAGTTTAATGGACTCTACAGAATAAAACAACTAAATACATATTAAACTACAGTTTATTTCAATTCAAACTCAATCACAAAAGTACAAAGTTATTAATACGAAACCAAAAACACGGGTAAGTTCTAATTTCCCAATTGTTTGTACAAAGTTGGGACATAACTATCCCACTGCGCTTGGAAAAAGTTTCCAGCTATGGGATCGCCCAGATTATACTTTTTAGCGAATTCTTTCACGTGAAACTTTCCCCTACCACTGCCAGACTTGTTGGTAAGCTTGGTCTCTGTAAAACTCAACTTTCCCGGTTGCTTATAGACCAAAATAACGTATCTGTGCAAACCGGTGTCTTTAGGAGGACCCGCCCCAATATACTCCGACAAAGTTTCGCCCTTACTTATGTCACATCCGGGTATATTCCCGACCAACCAATGGTGCCACTCTCTAAACTTTGGAGTTGCCCTACTTGGAGCATCCGGATCCGTCATAACGAGTGAATAATAGTTTCCTTCTTCACCGACCCACTTTACAGATGGTTTGTCCTTGACCTTAGTAGGAGTCAACTCATTTCCGCCGTTTACTTGGACATTACTTGGATAAACCACGTCCAAGACAGACGCTGGCACCTTGTCGATAACATCTGGTACAACTTTTTGTTTCTCCATGTTGCTACAGTCAAGCGCTAAAGTACCAATTATAAGCAGAAGTGGTATGAATTTGCTAACAGACATTTTGAATTACCTTGCGAAATGGTGTTCTCTGTAGGAAAATAGGAGTATTTTTTAGACTATTACATTAATACCAATCTGACACTTACACGTAAATGCAGCCCGGATCAATTTATTGAACAACAACCATTTGGAACCATGGAAATCTTTATATAGGTAAATCTCATTAAACGTCACTGCCATCTATTGTAATCAATCGACAATAACAAGCCCGGTTTGTTCAAAACTTCCAATCACAACAATAAATATGTTGTTCTTTCGTAAGTCATTTTATATTCGAATAAAATTCCATTGATGTATTTTTTTGATGTATGTTTTAATTAGTGTACTTTTAGGGGAAACACAGGATTCTAACCTAACCCTGAGACATGCTGACTTGAGCTTTTCATGTGATGTGAAAAAATTGCTTGCGAATTGGTCGTTTTAGTGATAAGAAACCAGTAAATTTAGTTAATTGAGCGACAATGGTCTGTTATCAGCAGTATTAAGTCAAACCGATGACCCCGATATAGCGGATAAAACCGGTAGTCATCAGCACCAAAATACATGCTGATATATAAAACAGGAACGGTCGTTTTTTACTTGTAAGTGATTTACATATAAGGTTGTTGTAGTTCTAAAGATCGGCTCCATTCTCGTACTAACCGCCTGTTAGTGAGTTAACGTTATTGCTACGAGCGTGATTCATAAATTGTTTTAAAGTGAGTACATACTCTAAAATAATAATAATTATAATATATTAAACTTTAAATTATTAAATTCGGTCTAATATTTTTAAATTTTACTTCACCTTGAGTTTTTCGTTACATAACCTGTTATCTATCTGTCAGATCAATGTCTGTTTAGAAATAGCCTGTCATGTTTGTTTAGCAACCTTTAAAAACTTTTGGTGTATCCATTAAATTAGATAATGTAAATTTGTCTTGCAATAACGTAGAAAGTAAATAAATAAATTGTTTGTTAACCGTTGTCTTCTGAACTGTAGGTTCCTAACTATTGCGAGAATGGCTGCAGTAATACCAAGTATCACCCGTTTGTCCCCGAGGGTTATTCGTGTCTTGGGGAGCAACCCTGGCCCTATGACGCTTCAAGGGACGAATACATACATCATCGGAACAGGAAAGAGGTTAGTTTTGTAATTTTACGTTTCTGTATAGTTTGTAGTTTTCTCTTAAAATTGAACTAAGCAATTACTACTAAACACTAATTGTGCATTTTGTTACATTATTTATACTGTTTTTAATTTAAAAACCCTATGTTATATTTTGTATACTTTGTTCTACAAATGTTCTGTTGTGAATTTTTATTTTATATCTACACCTTGGGCTGATTTTACGATAAAATACGATGTTAAATAACTTTTGTAATCTTTTTCTGATTAGAATGTTTCTTTTAGTACATTGTAAGTTAAATTTAAATCAAATATTCCATGTCCAGCACTAACTTGGACATAAATGGGGCAAATTTTTATATGCAATATTTTACAAAATGTCGTTCTTCATAAAAGTTTCTGGATTGTCGTAAACCTAAACTACAAATATTAGAATGTCTCCTTGCATGTACCGAGTGTTACCAAAACTGTGAAAACCTCTCAAGAGTACAGTACCTATATTTTAATAGCCTTGCAAAAATGTTATTTGAAAAAGTGTTAAGAAATGTTAGAAGACATTAAGCATTAAATTATTAACTCCTTTGTTGTCGCATGAACACCTGGTATATGGAAGTCAAAGGTGACTATATAATTTCATATATACCTAATATCTCGTAATATTTTGAAATACCTATTTTAAATAAAATTTTTGCACAGCTTCAAGTTTTGAAAATATCTGGTACATGCAAGCAAATATTTACATTTAGGTTTAATACAATCCAGATACTTTTATGACGAATAAAATTGACTGAGAACATGATAAAAAAATGTTAATTTGATTAAAAACACCCGGTATATGCAATGGTGAAGGTAATTATAATTTCGTATTTGATGACCTCTAATATTTTAACATTCTTTTCTTAAATAACTTTTTTGCATAGTTTTGAACATAAAAAAGTTACTTTACTGTTAAGAATTATTGATAGTTTTGGTAACACCCGGTACATGCAAGCAGATAATTACATGCTAATGTTTGCATTTTAGGTTTAAGACATACCTCTTTTGAAGTATAAATTTTACTAACAATAAATATTTTACCCATTTTTGTCCAAGTTAGTGCCGGACACGGGATGTTAATAAAATTTTACGCAAACAATTTCGAAAAAAAGCTTAAATTACCAAATTTACCTTTAACTAAGCAACTTTACAAATGTTTAGATATTGGGATATATTAAAAACCAATTTATATTGTTTGTGTTGAAAAAATAAACAAAATAGGATAAACTTTACAAAAGTTTTTAACATGAAAGCTAAAATACAAAATTAAAGGGTTTCAAATTTAGACCCACCAAAACCATCATGTTGATTCTCCGAGTATAACAAGTTTTACAAATTTCTTTTTAAACTTAAAACTTATGCATATGTTTATAATAACACTGGTGAATTTGTTTACAATAGAATAGAATAGAATTTGTTCACTTATACCTTCACAGGTGTGGACATCATAATAATTTACATTATTTTAACACATAAACAATAGCCGTTATAAGAAACAAATTGGGTAAATGAATTAATAGATCTAAATGAATTAAACTAACAATAGTGACACATAACCGACACAGGTCAAACGATAAAAATTAATACAAAAAATATGTTGAAAAAATCATCTAAAATCATCTAAATCCATAACTAATTACAAAAATTAGTAAACATCGAAATTTATCAAAACATTAGGTGTATTATTTATCTAATGCTTTAAATAATAATAAATATAACATAAATTCGAATTTTTTAGGAGAATGCTGTTGGATGCTGGTGACTCAGACGTACCACAGTATATAAACCATCTCAAGTCTGTTTTGAAACACGAAGATATCACGTTAGCGCACATTTTCGTATCGCATTGGCATCACGACCATATTGGCGGTGTTCCGGATGTCATGGAGTTAAAAGAATATACAAGTAAGTGATAAAAATTATATTTGAATAAAAAAATAATAAATCACTTTATTGTTATTGTTTTTAAAATCATTGATTTACTAATTTTATCTCTATTTGTTATTCAGAGTTCTGCCAAGTTTGGAAATACCCGAGAAGTGACGCAAAAGAAGACTATCTCCCGAACAATATTAATTTCGAGATGTTGAAAGATGGCCAAGAATTCTCCGTAGAGGGAGCCACCATCAGAATTATTCACACCCCGGGGCATACAACTGATCACGTCGCATTACAATTAGTCGAAGATAACGTAATCTTCAGTTGCGATTGCGTCTTAGGCGAAGGAACTGCCGTTTTCGAAGATTTATACGATTATATGAAGTCGTTGGATACTCTCATCGATATCCAACCCTCTGTCATTTACCCTGGACACGGAAACGTTATAAACGTAAGTCTTGTACTTATCAAATTAAAAATTTTTGAGATATCTAACATTTTGTTTCTTTTTCGCAGGATCCCATAGAGAAACTCCAATATTACATCGATCATAGAAAGCAACGGGAATCGCAGATTTTATCTGTTTTGATGGCAGAACCTGGAAAAAAGTTTACGCCTATGCAGTTAGTGGAACAAATCTACATCGAAACGCCAAAGAATTTGTATCCTGCGGCGGCCTATAACGTTGAACATCATCTTACGAAATTGTTGAAAGAGAATAGGGTGAAGATGCAGAACGGTACCTATCAGTATATAGAAGCATCGAAAATCTGAGAATCAGAATGTATCAAAATAAGCTATCTTTTAAGAAGTATTAATTAAATAACTTATTTTTATATGAGATATAAGCTGTAATGTTTATCGTTTAAACGTTATCGATTGCCTATTTAAGGGTTAAGGTGATATTATTTGTATAAATTGTGTGAGCATAAGATTTAAAATTAGTGTGATGTATTTTTAATTATAATGTTTTTTTTTTAAATAAAATTATTGAAAATATTCTGTCTGTCTTGTATTTTGTGAATAACAATTGACTGTGACGTTTATATAAAAAATCATCATTTGTGATTGTTCCTGTGGTCCCAGATCATGAAACTATGATTTACAAAGTGACAAAAATCCACTACAAACACTGCAGCTTTATTTTATGTAGTAAACATTAAAAAATCCTAGCCGTTTTGGAAGCAAAATGGAGATGAAGTCAGCTTTTTTTGTGACTATCTGACGTAATATAAACAAAATATATTAAATTTAATATCTGACATTTTACTTATGATGTAATCGGTATTTATACCCCAACATTTAATGTGGTGAGGGTATATTGAGTTTGATTCAACATTTGTAACACCCTTCAGAAGGTGTGACAGTGTGGGGCACTTCTTAAACAGAAAAATGACAATTAGTCACTTAGCTTACATTATTGTGTTTTTAACACATTAACGCGCTTTGATTACCATAGGTTTGTTCGAGCAGCACCAAAATAAGTGCATAAAGCACTTATTCTTTCTCGTGTGCATGCCAAATGGGGGTTTTGCCCTGCAAAAGCCTGCATTGCGTATGCGCACAAGAATCCCCAATTGTTTTGACTGGTTTTTACGGCTGCTCGAACGAACCTATTATTAATATTAATATTAAAGCGTGATAACAGTAACAACTTCCAATAAAGAAAGTACTCGAATTTCAGTGGTGAATAAAATTTGAAAATGGCTTTCCAATAATTTTTTGAATATATGCTTTATATTTAATTTTATTTCTATTCGACGTTTATAAGTTGTTGTGGGACCGGTTAGTTTGCCACTTGAATTTATACATGGCAATGTTCAATTGGTTCACAATTCCAGTAAAAAAGGCAGTTACTTGATTGTCCAAGAAATTGTCAATGAATTTTAATCTAAATTCATTAATTCTATAAATACAACGTTTTTTATGTGTTTATTATATTATACCAATTAACAACTCAACTTTTTGGGCTCAAATGTGTATAAAAAAATTAATTTTTCTTCCAAATTTGAAGAATAAAAAACCGTACCAGCAAGGTACCCAACAATTGTTAGGTTATTGTAGTGTCTATAACATTTTTACTACCAATATTCGTGCAGAGAATCATTCCAACCATATAAATATAAAATGATACGTACCTATATGATTCCAACAGACCATTTTCTATCAAAACGTCAATTATTACTAGGTCTCTTATCAGTCGTGATCGTGCGACAACCCCTGATGGCTAAAATATGAACTACACAACAAAAATTATATTCGAAATAATTAACTCACGGAAGTACTCCGGGTCCGTAATTTTTGGGAATATCTGTAGTACGCATCATAATCCACATAACTCACAACAACGGCTCTAGCGGGTTCCAATTATTGCTGTATTCTTAGAAAATTAGACCGTCGCGGCCATTTTTTAGAGAAACTATAGAAGCGACATCTAGTAGAATACGATTCTCACTCTGATTTCCGAAAGAAGAACTTGAATTTATCGGCTGGGTTCTTGATTTCATATGATTTCATCCTCAGATAAATAAAGAGACATGGATAGCTAAAGAGGGGAGGAAAAGTGTAGCGAACATATACAACCACTTGTTTGTTTTGGTACGTTGCCCAACGTACCGTTTGTTTACATACAAAATATTTTTTTCGCGGGTGTTAACGTTAATAGGCAGTTTTAAGTTTGTATTTGCCATTTATATTATATTATAAAGGTAAGAAATTGTATTGTGTGCCATAAGACGTATTTGTCAGGTATAATTAGCGTTTACCAGTAAATACCATATAACCTCAATTTCCATGGGCGTCCGTAAATGTTTCTTAAGGGTTTTATTGGTGTATTAGTATTAGATCCCAAGGGGAAAAACATTTAGACAAATAGTTAATTGTTACTCTGAATAATTATTTATTATTTTGTAAGCTAAAAATAGTTAGGTGTACATTCAGATTTGAAAAGTTTAGTTATTTTAAATATAAACAAACCCCTTGGCTAAAACACGCTTGCCCGCCAATGACGCGACGACCTGTTTTGTTTACATTCGCGTACCTCCCCCCTTACTTCTTAGGGCGATATGTTTGTTACAAACAAACCAACATGCTAACTATAGCCTTTGGCTATCCATATCTCTTTATTTATCTGAGATTTCATCAGATATGCTTGCACATGCGCATGTCGCGGACGTCAACATTTCGCCATACGTTTTGTCGTTTTTCTCAAACGTCAAACTTGCGTCAAACGGTGTCAACAAAAGCGCAATTTATTTATATAGAACGCTCAAAATTGATACTTTTTGAAGTCTTTTTCTAGGTTTTTCTAAGCAGAAGTATGGGGTGTGATGGCGGTACTATTCCGCGTAGGGACGAACTAGTCAAAACAAAGAAAAAACCAGAAACGGTAAGTGCTTGAATTAGGTTATAATCATTCATCTTCTATTAAATGTTATTATGTTCTTTGCGACTTATTGTATTTCATTCTTTAGAGGGACAAAGATTCAGATTTGGCTTTTCAATGGCGTCACTGTTCCGTCAGCCAACAAGTATTGGAAAAGCCAATCGTCATGTGCGGCTTGGGTCGATTATACAACAAATTATCGCTGATTGAAGCCTTAATAAACAGAGATACACTGCCAGATACTGCAAGACACATTAGATCTTTAAAGGTAGTATAAATCAATATATCTTATTAATTTCTTTTACTGATTTTTTTTGTTTATAGGATGTTAAGAATTTAAACTTGACACCCAACCCTATTTACATTGATGACGATAGAAAAAGTGCTGGTAATGGAGATGCGGCCCCTTACATATGCCCCGTTATCGGACTTGAGATGTCCGGAAAGTTTAGATTTGTGGGGTTGTGGTCATGCGGGTGCGTGTTTTCCGAACGTGCATTGAAAGAAATTAAAACCAATCTATGTCACAAGGTAAATGTTTTAATATTTCTCGATTGATCATATTTATCTAATTTTATCTTTTATTCGAATAGTGTCAAAAGCCGTTTATAGAAGACGATGTCGTTATTTTAAACGGAAATGATGAAGATGCACCTTTGATGAAAACAAGAATGGACATTAGACAGGCGAAGAATAAGAAACCTAAGAAAGTTAAGGTGAAGGAAGAACCAGCTAGTGAAGGTGAAGTTGTAAAGTCTGAAGCTGCGGAGAAAACTTTTGCTGTTCCTGGCTCGAGTAAATTGGCTACAAAAGATGCGCCGATAAAGTCAGAGAAAATGCCACAGAAACGATTGGGAGCTGTTTCGACCGGCAAAGATGATGTTCGTTTGAAGAAAATCAAATCTGACTATAGCGTTGCAAAAGATCCCAATGCATCCGATGTGTATAAATCTCTTTTTACTTCGCATAAATCTGAAAAGGAACAAAACAGAGCTCATTGGATTACTTATAATCCATTTTATAATTAATTTTTGTAGATTTTAGAAGTATTTATTATTACTTATTATTATGTTATGAGTAGTAATAAGGTTTGTAATTCTAAGCAATTTGTAAATAAATTTGTTTCTTGTATGATGCACCTTTGATGAAAACAAGAATGGACATTAGACAGGCGAAGAATAAGAAACCTAAGAAAGTTAAGGTGAAGGAAGAACCAGCTAGTGAAGGTGAAGTTGTAAAGTCTGAAGCTGCGGAGAAAACTTTTGCTGTTCCTGGCTCGAGTAAATTGGCTACAAAAGATGCGCCGATAAAGTCAGAGAAAATGCCACAGAAACGATTGGGAGCTGTTTCGACCGGCAAAGATGATGTTCGTTTGAAGAAAATCAAATCTGACTATAGCGTTGCAAAAGATCCCAATGCATCCGATGTGTATAAATCTCTTTTTACTTCGCATAAATCTGAAAAGGAACAAAACAGAGCTCATTGGATTACTTATAATCCATTTTATAATTAATTTTTGTAGATTTTAGAAGTATTTATTATTACTTATTATTATGTTATGAGTAGTAATAAGGTTTGTAATTCTAAGCAATTTGTAAATAAATTTGTTTCTTGTATGTTATCTAGTTTTCATTACTGTTGAATATAGAGTGGACTATAAAATAGAGCTATAAATAACCCAGAAAATTTTATATTTATTTTTGTATTAGAATAAACAAAAACAAAGATAGACTAAAATAAAAATTCAAAGATTAAAGATAAAATTAGTTTCATGTTCATCGACTCTAATTTTGTTCATTAGCTAAGTTTATATTTGGGTTGCAGTGCCAATACCACTGGTTAGGTGGTAATGCACGAAAGATTAAAAAAACACTGGCATAGACGGTTAAATAAATAAACATTACTTATTTGACCTAAATATATTTACTTCAATAACAAAAGACAATCCACAAATTAATCATCATCATCATCGTTATCGTCTTGTTCTTTGTTCTTCTTCAAACTACCAAAAACCTCGGAAGGAACACTTTGCTGTTCCACAGGCACATCAGCATCCTCATCTCCACCATCATCCTGTTCTTCGTCCTCATCATCATCATCAATATTAATTTCATCCGGATTAACAACCTTCTCGCCAACTTTCTTATCCCCTTGCGTCTCTCCCCGAACAAACATAATATTCCCTTGCTTCGCAATAGAAGATCCCGACATTTCCACGGCCTTAGCTTCCAGCATCCTCATACCATCCTTAACACCAGGCGCCAAATCAGCGACAGTCCCAGCCACAGATCCAGCAGAATTCAACATCTGCGCAGACATCATATTAACCTGCGTATTATACATCGCCTGAATACTACGCTTAATTCTAAGCATCTCTCTCATGGTATCTTCGTTCCCATGCCGAACCTCAAACTCTTTCCAGATATTCCAGAATTCAACAGTTACGCGGGGATCGCAAATTTGGCTGCAATGCGCGTAAATGGCTCGAGCGCGGTCGATTTCTCCTAGTTTGGTTTCCATTTCCGCAAATCTTGTGCACATTTCACGCGTTCTATCTTCTGGGAGGACTTCGATTGCTTTCTCGTAGATTTGCCGGGTTTTCGGGACACCGTAGATTTCTGCTGCGCGTTTTATGTAGATGTTGAATACTTCGAACATTTCTTCTGGGAGCACGGCGCTCGTCGCTCTTTCGTAAACTGCCATGGCATGTCTTGCCATACCATGTTTTTCTTCCAGTTTAGCGTATAGCAAATATAAGGGCTTTGCGAATTTTTGCGGGCAGTTCTCTAAGCATTGTTCGAATAAATCTCTTGCACGTTCTAATTTCGTACCTCCGTAACGCTTTAGGAATTTCGTTAAATACACGTTCCAGATGTCGTAGACGTTCGGCCACTTAAACAAAGAAATTCCTTTTTCATACGCTCGAAACGCTTCTTCGAAGTAGTTATTCTCCTCGAGGAACAACCCGTAGTTTATAATAATCTGCGGGGTTGCAATTTTTAGGTCTAGGATTCGGTCGTAAACTGCTTTGCAAGTTTTGAATGTCCCGAAGCTTTCTTCTAAATCCGCATACATCGACCAAACTTTTAGCGATTTATACAAACGGGCTTGCA
Organism: Melinopterus prodromus; assembly: GCA_964023965.1. Taxonomy (NCBI): domain Eukaryota; kingdom Metazoa; phylum Arthropoda; class Insecta; order Coleoptera; family Scarabaeidae; genus Melinopterus; species Melinopterus prodromus. The sequence continues at coordinate 66,061,360 of OZ030393.1, forward strand.
CTGTTTCTTTATCGTCATGATAGGCAACCTTCCGCGATGGTAAAACAGTCGCTTTATGCATCAATCTCAGAGCATCTTCAAAATTCTCACTGCGGATCTCCATTTCGGCCCATTCGCACCAAACAGCGGCTAAATCATCGACTTTAACAAACGGAACGTGCGTGGCCTTCTCAAAAATCAACCTCCCATCCTCGATTTGTTTATTGCTCTCGTAAAACTTTGCAAACTCCACCCATAACGTGTGTAACTTTCCGACAGCTAACTTCGGATCGACAGTTTGAACAGCTTCCGTGTAAGTATTTATAATTTCGTGAGGCTTACCTTCGTATAACTGAACTCTTTTATGCCACTCTTGCACGTTATGCGGGTTTTGTCTAAGTAGAACAGAGTTCAACAGTAATAATCGACGTTCCATTAAATTTTCAAACCGTGCTAGTCGTAATTCTAGATCGATATCATCTTCGTCAGTCGGGTTTGACAACTGCGCTATTTCCTCCATCCGTTTCCCTAAACTAAGCTCTTCGAATTGGGCGTAGGAATCAAAAACTTGCGTAAAATCCCGGACGGTAGTCACAGTTTGTATCGCTTCTTCGTAAATATCCCTAGCTCGATCAAAAAGACCACTTCTCACGTAATAATTCGCGAGAGAGTTCCACAAATGCCCCAATTGATCGGTATACCTCCTTAAACCACCCCTGATAATAGCATCAACGTTTAAAGAATGAACGGAATCAGGATTTTTCGAAATTAAATCGCACAATTCGTTCCACAACTGATGGTTAGATTTCCCGTGCTGAGATATAAAGTTCTCATTATTTACGATCTTCGCCAACTGTACGGCAGCGTCATCTAACCTCCCGATATCTTTCAAATACTCTACGTACTCCTCCGCATTTTCCGGAGCCAATTTTAGGTATCTTCGGAAAACCCTTAGAGCAGTTTCTGGAATGTCGTGTTTCTTCACAAACGATAAATACAACGGCCAAATTCTGTGGTGTTGTGTTATAGGTAAAGCCCGTAATGCTCTGTCAAACACTTTTCTGGTTCTGGTTATTTTGCACTGATCCGTTAAAAACGTGCAGTAATCCATCCAGATTCTCGGCATCTTATGCATGAATACTAATGCCCTCTCGAATGCGTTATTAACCTCTTCGAAACCTGTGTCGATTATGCATCGTCCCTTCACTTGACGCCTCCGTGTTTTTAAATAATTATACCAGAGTTTGTACGAACCTGGTAACTCTTTTAGAGCCCTTTCGTATATGATATTGACCGCCTGTTTGGGACCGTTCTTTTTATGGTCGATATACCTCAGCCAGTGCTTAACGGAATAAGGATTTCTTAAGATTTCTTCTTCGTAAGGTAAGTCGTCATCAGTCTAAAATTATTCAAATAAAAAACAACTGTTATATTCCACTACAAAATACGGGTTCCCAAAATACAATTAAAAATACTTACAAAGATGATTTCCATCTTCTCTACACTTTCAGAAAGTTTGGAGACCGGCATTTTAACTTAAAACGCCACAAATGTTTATAAACGTATCTAACCTACAACTACAAGGTTTGTGGTTATGTTCGTTATGTCAAACGGAGTGCGCAACCTCAGATAAATAAAGAACTATTATCTTCTTAAACAACTAATTTTATTAATAAATTAGAATTGAAATTAATAGAATTTAGATTGTTAGACAAAATATCATTTAATTATAGTGTATTTATTATATAATTTCTAAAATAACGGTATTTTTGACGTCGATTAATGGGTTGGTGAGCCTGTTTCTGCAATGTTGCCAAAGAACTTGCCCAAATGTCACTACGCTATCGATGGATGGAAAATACAGTTGATTAGAAAGTCTGTAAGTAGGTAAATCTTTTCGATATTTCTAGTTAAAAATGCATCCAATTAGTAAATGTTGAGGATATTTCGTTCATGAGCTATACCGGTGTTATATAATTAGTGAGCCTGTGAGTTTCGGTGCGATTGGCACAAGGTTTATAGGGGGCATAACCTATAAATTTCTGAGGCCAGAATGAGTAGGTCAGGTAGGAAGAATAGGGGCCCAGTGCCGAATAGATGGATGCATTGCCCCAGGAAAGCGTCGGACCTGATCATTTCAAAGTTTCTGGCGTTCAAAACGCCCTTAAACGAAAGCTATGATGACTTAGTTCCCATGGAAAATAGATTTACGCCGAAGTTCATATTCGACTATGGGAAAACCAAGAAGGCACGTTTGATAATCAATATTTTAATTCGGGACAGGAAGTGGTTTTACGGCTGGTTTATATTTTAGATTAAATTTGGTATGTGGGTAGATTTGACAAATACTACGAGATTCTACGATAAGTCGGAAATTGAAAGGGAAGGATGTCGATATACGAAGCTGCAATGTAGGGGCCACGGAGAGACACCGTCGAGTGAACAAACGAACATTTTTATAAGCATCGTTCACACTTTTATTACCAAGAATCCTCTGGAATCGATTGCGGTGCATTGCACGCACGGCTTTAATAGAACTGGATTTTTAATTATATCGTATCTAGTCGAGAAGATGGACTGTGCTTTGGAAATTGCGATGGAGATGTTCAGCAAAGTTAGGTTAGTTTTAATTATAAGTATTCTTAACCTAATATCCACCACATGGTCAAAATAACTAAATAAAAATATTATGCTGTCATATTTACTTAATTAACCTTAGTCAACTAAAATTGCCATTTTGCTTAGAAGCCAAGATAGGCTCCATATATAAAATTCCCAATAAACTTCTGTTTAATTGTGTCACGATTTATCATCAAAAAGAAACCCAACAATAAAGAACCATATTTTAATGTAACTAATATTGTTTTTCTGACATAGGCCACCAGGAATTTATAAACAAGACTACATAGATGAATTGTATAGAAGATATGATGATCCCGATGATGTCCCGCCAGCACCTGAGCTACCTGATTGGTGTTTCGGTATGTTTATTTAATTTCCCAAGAAAAACAATAATTACGACACATTTATTAATTGTTGCAAATTCAATGGTTATATTAGCCATTATGTAACATTAGAAGTTTCTGAGATATAACTACAAACTTTTTAGTGTTCAATGTTGATAGAAAAATACAATGATGTCATGTTTGTATCGGTATTAAAATAATTGGTTCGCTTATTGTTGAAAGACTTTAACTTATTTTTTAACTTTTTTGACTGAAATGGAAAAAACTTTTTTTTAAGGAGAACACAGGCAAAAATTGAAAAATGTATCACATAATAGACCTAAGTTACATCTTCGTCTATAAGTGCACACAATATCACGTAAAAATGTCAATATCTTACATGATTTTTTCATACAAAACTTCACTTCTTTGAGTACACGAATCAGACTGTAAGTGTAAGTCTGTAAGTAGAAAATATCTCAAAAACAAACTCTAATAAAAAAAATTGCGATTTCTTCATTCACAGTATTTGTTATTTTTTATTAAAGAAGAAGAAGCCAGTGATGACACCAACAGCACAGAGGTTGAAGAGCCGTTCGACCAATCGTCAGGCTACTCCTCTGCATCTTCAAGCGCCTCATCGTACGTACTTTATTCAAATATATTCTGCCTTTTTAAGCATATATGTCGTATATAGGCTACGTTTGTCGAAAATTGTATATGTTGAGTTTAGTAGTGTAATGTGCTTTTATCTTGCAAAATTAAAGCACTAGAATGTCTGTTTTTAATTCTTGTCTCTCCAAGATTTAACAAATCACGAAAAAAACAATTGTTCATATGATATTTTTCAAAGAAAGTAGATGCTGAGCAAATTTACCGATACGACTTGTATGCTTTATAACCTGGTAGTATTCTCCCATACAAATAATTTATCATTCTTCGCATATTCTTTAGGAGTACCAGTAATCAAAACCATCGTAGGAAAAATGGTAAAGTCCCCATTTTTATGGCCGGCGTTCCTGGTGTGGAATCTTTTACGGAGCAACCGAAAGCCTTCCAGTTGCAGAAGCAGGTGCAGGTTATGTGCCATTGGCGGCATAAAGGCTTCCCTGGCTGTCAACCTGTCTCCATGGACTGTCAAAATATCGAGCTGCTGCACGTGAAGCCGTACCGCGTGTCTTGGAAGGCGGACGGTTCGAGATATATGATGCTCATCGATGGCGAAGACGAGGTTTATTTCTTCGATAGGGATTACAACATCTTTAAAGTGCACGGGCTGAGATTTGTGCACAGGAAAGATTTGAGGAGGCATCTGCAGAGGACTTTGATCGACGGTGTAAGTATCTTTTTTTGTGCGGATGAAAAATACGTATCATTACTTATTTTCCCACCTATACTTGTGGAAGGCAATACTTTGTACTTTCGTATAGCTTGAAATCCTTCATAATATTCTTTCATAATCAGAAAGAATATATAAATTATAGTGACTAATGTTGTCTTAATATTGACAAATTCTGTCTGAATTTTTTCCCTTTTAATTAGAAATTTTGCTAATGATTATTCTGAAGAATCTCATTTTTTAAAGATTTGTTAAAATTTTATGGCATGTTTTGGCCTTTAATATTTTTTGTTGTCACTGATAATGTGTTCAAGTCCACATTTAAATAACTTTGATTCCTTCAATCAAATAAAATTTTCCATAGTAGTTTCTATTCTATTTACCCCAAAATATTTCGTTTGTGAAAAGATTACTACATCACAAAATTTAACAATAGCAGAGTGGTATTGAAATTGGCACTTGTCACAAATTTTCTTATCTGCACGTTGTTTTTTATCACAATTAATAAGAAAATAATAAGAAATACGGTTGACGAACCTTTTTCAATTGAAAATTAGAGATATTAGTGCATACCTAGTCCAGAAAAGTGATACGGATTTACAAACATCTGATTGCAAAGCGATATCCGTTGAACAAATCAAACCGAACACAGAAATTGCGCGTCGCGGCCAATCAAAGTTATGTCTCTTCTATTTTAGTAGAGAATTTAATTCCTTACGATTTATATAAAAGATTTTGTAACTTTAATTTTGTTCAGATAACCTCATTTTCAGCTGGTCTAAAGTGTGACTGAAAGAGTAATTGATACATTTTTCCGTATGTACTCATTAATAAAAACAAATCATGTCCCATTTTCAGGAAATGGTCATAGACAAAGTGGACGGCAAAGATATACCGCGCTACCTGGCCTACGACGTAATAATGTTCGAAGAGAAGAACGTGGGCGAGATGCCGTTCTACCCGAACCGACTGCAATACATCGAGTACGAGATAATCAAGCCGAGGATTCAGGCGATCGAAGCCGGGCTAATAAATAGACAGAGCGAGCCGTTCAGCATACGAAAGAAAGACTTCTGGCACGTGACGCAAGCGGCCAGCCTCCTCGGCGAAAAGTTTGCCAAGTCTTTATCGCACGAGCCCGACGGACTCATCTTCCAACCGTCAAAGGAGCCTTACGTCACCGGACGCTGCGACGATGTTTTGAAATGGAAACCTCTCGACATGAACTCTGTCGATTTTAGGTTAAAAGTTGTTAAGGAAGGTGGAACTGGGTAAGTTTAGAGTATTTATATTAAAAGAGGGCTTCTAACCAGAAGTTATTGGAGGTTATTGCATTAAATGCTGGATGAATTATAAAGGGAGTTAATTCCTGCAGAAATCCGCGTACAGATATTTAAAACTATTTAAAATAAAATATATATTTTGATAACTCAAAATTGATGTGACCGAGGACTTTAAAAAAGTAATAAACAGTTTAAATTTTAATGAATTTATTCTGTAGGTTTGAGAATGTATTAGATAATAAAGTATATCCAAATGGTCTCAAAATTAATAACTTTTTAAAACAACGATGAACAAAAAAAATTGTTGTAGCACAATGTTATAACTATTAATATGTATAGTAAAGATCAATAAAATTAATTAAAAATGTTTTTATTATTTCAGAATTGTTGCGAGAAAGGTAGGTCAGCTATACGTAGGTCAGTTGGATAGGCCATTTGCGCAAATGAAATATACGGCAGCGCTAAAAGATCTCGACAATAAAATCATAGAGTGTAAATTTGAAGACGGGCAGTGGAAGTTTATGAGAGAGAGGACTGATAAATCTTATCCAAATAGCTATAACACAGCTAAAGGTAAATATTGCAAGACAATGTTTGCATTATTAAACAAAACGTTTTTTTTTTGCAGCTGTCTGTGGTAGTATACAGAAACCTGTAACAAAAGAATTTCTGTTGGAGTTTATCGAGAGGCGCAGATTTGACGACGATAATGAGATTATGCCGCCACCAGCCAAACGTGTGCGTAGGTGATCTACGGGACGAGATACTATTTATTTTTTTTATTTGATATGACTATGTTGAGAGATAATTTTATCTTTTATTTACAATAAAAAATTAATTGATTCTCTTAGCATTTTATTGTCTGTTTGTATATTTTTTTATAATGGCCGCCTGACTTGGTGTAAAAGTGGAACTTGCTGAGTCAACAAGAAACTCAAATCTGTGCCTGGATCAATTTCTTTTGGTTCCGCATTCCTGGAATGAAAAATTCAAATCTTACCTATCAATATAAAAGAAATAACTTATGTAGAAAAAAAATATTAAAGGGTGTCTGATTTAGAAGATTGAAAAATCTACTTTAAGATCTGTTTTTCTCACGTACAACAAAACAATCCCAAAAGAAGTTTTTTTTTATATAAATTTGTTGTAATTGTCTTTGATATAAATTAAACCAATTTTAGGAGAAGTGAAAATTAAAAATTTAAATAAATCCGCCTAAAATATAAATTTAACGTTTTAGATATGTACATCCAAACAATAATGTGACTTTTGACTACTTACATTTTCCTAAGTAGACTGAAATGAAACGAAAAATATGTGAATATGAAAATAAAAATTCTTGGATTTTATGGAAACTGATCAAATTTGACATCGCAAAATATTTCTTGTGTTAACAAGAAAGTCACAATAATGAAAAAAATCAAAAGAAAATAATCTTTAAATGTATTTTTTTTCATGTGTTCAAAATATGAGAAAAACAGCGTAGTCTCTAAAAATATAATTTTACGTGATAGACATAAATGAAAGACTGAACCTTGAACTTTAAGCTATAAACTGAACTATGTGAAGACTATTTAATTATTACGTTTTTGAAAAACGTAGCCTATCAAATATTGAAAGGTAAGATACCCGTCCATTAAATAATTGTAAGTAGGTTGAAATGAAAGCTTGAACGTTGGATTTTAACTTTATGGAGCAAAAAAAACTGTATGGCTAGTCTGAAGTGGTATGAGGGAGAAACATAATTGGCACATTATTTTCTTGGCTCGTTATATTATTCTATGACGTACCATTGTTTTTATGGAGGGTATCAAACAGTTCCAAATTTATGGACAATGAGAATTTTTTTTCTTTTTTGGTGTAAATAAATCATATCAAAATGATGTACCTTCTGTAACACAAAAGTTACACTCAAAATAAAATGATTAAGTTTGATATTCAATATTTTCTTAAAACAAAGAAAATATGTCAAAGATTTGAGAACTAGAAACCACTTGTCATGAAAGAGGAAAGTTTACAACCAGCACCCCACAATATTAACATAAAAAAATAGAAAAAGTTATATAATCTAATCTTACGTCATAAACAATCTTGCTTTATGTATTCCTTTCAGCACGGCATTGTTGCATTCAACTAGCAACGAATTTCCTTCTCGTAATCCCAAAACGGGGGCACTATGCGGCTCCGCCAAATATTCCAAAATCCTTTCTTCTCTAGTCTCGCCTTTGTGCTTAGTGTTCGGATCAACATCCATATAATGAGGGTTAATATTAAACGGAACTAACTGAAGTGCCTCAAAACTTGGCGGGTACACAATTGGCATATCATTTGTTGTATGTATACTTTTTGTCGCTATGTTCGTTCCTACAAAAAAATACCATGTATTTTACATAGGAAACTACAGAAATAAAACTTATTTGCATAAAGTTTTACTAAATTGTTTGAAAAACTACCTGCACTACTGCCCATATAAGGAATACCATCTTGCAATACACGTTTACGAATAATATCAATTAACTTGTTATCGTACAAAGTTTTCAACAGTCGAAAAGTGTTTCCCCCGCCTACAAAAAAAGCCTCGGCTTTTTCAATAGCATGCACAGGGTTTTCACTCTGGTGAATGCCTTCGATCTTGTAGCCCCAATTGATAAAAGGTTCTTTGACCTTATTCAGGTACGCATCGTAATTTTGTAGCGCATATGGGATAAACAGTATCGTCGTTACATTGTTCCTTAAAAAATTATGAATTAAGTACCTATGTTGGTATATATGTATAATTACTAAGAATTCTGAAAACTTACTTCCTGAACAAATAGTTGATATCATTTGCAGCTGCTTCCAGATACTCGTACCCATGAACTCTAGAAGACGATACCAAAAGAAGTTGTCTTGCTGACATGATTTTTAGACATGAATCAGCTATTAATTCACATTACTGTTATAGAAATTATCAATTTATCTTTATTTGTTGGTTACAAACACATCATAAATATTGGTTATGTACACGTCAACGTCACTCAAGTGCGGTATTATTTATTAATTGATTAGCGTGTTTATCACATATATCTAATACAGCACTTCACAATAATACGTGATAACTTTTGATTTATCAATAGTTGATAAAGGTGCGATTTGTATAAGCAATTTAATTTTAAGGATTTACAGCCAGAAACAAAAGTTCCTAAAACTTGAACTTCATGTTTTGTTTATGAAGGCGGGTTTTCCTAGGAGCAGGTTTTTTACGCAGCGTACAACGTAACGTACGTCTTCTCAGACGTGAGACGACTGTCACTTTTGACAACCCGCAAAGATCCCTCGACCAAACAATAAGTAGACCACCTGAATAGCTGATTCTTCACGTTTGGAAAATACAAACGCGCGGCGTATTAAGCTGTCAACTTGAAATGCGTTGTACGCTGCGTAAAAAACCTGCTCCTAGGAAAATCCGCCTTAAGTAGAAATTGCTAATCTAATAGCAAGATCTAATAGATCAATATAGATGGACATACGGAAATATCGCTCAGTTGGATACAAGGATTGTGCTCGCGACACAAGGTCCCTGGTTCAAATTCAGTTTGTAATTTATTTAAAATTCACATCCCACCGGTTTTGAACACATCGTATTTGTATATTGCTATTTTTAGTAGCTAAACTTGAGCATCTCAAAAACAGGTACAAAATTTTTAGCATGTCTCATTTTTGAAAAATTCCGGAAAATCAAAAAAATTCACATTGCTGGTATTACATAATCTATTGCCACTGGAGCACAGTCAATATATGATGTATTCTATCAGTTATGATTCTGAGGGACATTTTAAGTTGGTTTTAGCCCACCACCAACATGGCCTAAAATAAGTCTGTAAATTCGCCAAACAACATTTCTTACGTATTATATAGACACTTTACAATGAAATTCAAGAAACTTCCATTAAATTTATTTAAAACAATATTTTTTTGTATATAATTATAGATTACATTTATAACAGTTAAAACAAAGGGGTAGGTTATTAAAAAGTGCACAAAAAGATTCATATAAAATAAAAAGATACATCAATGTTAAAAATGTTAAAAACTGTCAAATCTTGGAGACTGTGCATACCGATCTTCCTTCAAACGTTCTCCGGAAGAATACTGACGGTTTCTTTCGTTTCTCATCGCTACGGTCCTCTTAAGTTGCTTGTGACGATTGGCGCATTCCTTGAAATCGTCAATGAGCTCAATGCAAACGCTTTGACCCTTGGTCAAACCATAGGCATCTATACAGTCCAGCATTTTCATCTCCATTTTGGCGCATCTTCCAAACCACTGATGGCTGATGAGACATCCGGTCAAATCAGTAAATGGTGACTTAAAAAATGGGCAGAGAGACATGTTTTGAGAAAATTAACACGTCTGTGAAGTTTGATATGAGAAGTTATGTATTTTTTGCCATGACTACTTAACGCTATAGTCAATATATAAAAAAACAGCTTCGTTAAGGACAGCAATTTCCCACGAGAACGAAGTTTGCAGCACGAGCCGTAGGCGAGTGCTGCAAAGCGTTCGAGTGAGAAATTGCCATTACTTGCGAATGGAATACTATACTTTTTCTACGACCATGCAACGAAATTTTGTAATTAATTTTTGTGCATATAGGGACAGCTTTGGGGACAGCTGTATGTCACTATGACGGTTTACAGGATTTTGACAGATTAAAATTGTTTGGTGCGCCTTGTCACTTAGCGACGTTGTCAATGCCTTGACAATGTCGCTAAGCAGTGTATCAACAATTTGGAAATGAAAAATCCAGAGCTGTGATTGGTTGTGTAAAAAACGCAAATACAAGAAATGATCACAACAAAAGTATTGGAATGGAAATAGAAAACGTAAGAAAATATATAGTGAAATGTATAATTAACAAACCGACCCCCCAAGCAAGCAGGAAGCCAAACGTCGCCGATACCGAGTCGTCCCTCGGCATGTCGGCATTAGGCAGCTGGAAAGCGCTACTAACTAGGTATCGTGGTTTCAGTTGATCTATGCAGAATATGATCTAAGTACTTATTTTCAATGATATTTACTTAATATTTTCTCGGTTTATGCCGTATACGAGTTTGTATTATATTAGTTGGCCTGTATTTATTAAATTTATTCTAAATTCTATTTATACACATGCGCAACTGGTGGAGATCGCTTGAAACTCGATCTTTGTTTACATGCCTAGGGACTTTTCGCTTGTCAGTAACAACTGACGTAATTGCAACCTAACCTTCAAATATGAACGTTTGACAAGCAAATAACCACAAAACACGTGGAGTATTGTTTATAACTAATTTATTTACGCCATAAAATGAGTAATAGAAGAGCAGTTCCGAATATTTTGGTTACTGGCACCCCAGGTGTTGGAAAATCTACGTTGTGTGCAAAGTTAGTAGAGTTGACGGGCTTGAATTGGTTGGAAATATCTAAACTAGCGATAGAAAATAATTGTTTAGAAGAGTACGATGAAGTATATAAATGTCCTGTTTTAGATGAAGATAAGGTACCTCTTATTTTATTCTTTTCTTACTAACATAACTAATAAATTTATAAATTCTAGTTGATGGATGGTTTAGAAGAAACAATGTCGAATGGTGGTAACATCGTCGACTATCACAGTTGTGAGTTTTTCCCGAAGCGTTGGTTCGATATTGTGTTCGTTTTAAGAACGGATAACACGACGTTATATGATCGATTAACAACAAAAGGATATGCGGGTAAGAAATTGGAGGATAACGTTGACTGTGAGATCTTTCAAGTTATTCTAGACGAAGCTAAGAATTCTTACGATGCGGAGATAATTCATCAGTTGAAAAGTACCACTCCTGAAGATCTGGAGGATAATATTCAAAGGATATGTTATTGGTTAAATGAGTGGGTTGTGTAATCTGTTTTTATGATTAAATTTTATTTTTAAGTATAAAGTATAAGTATTTAATTTATGTTTTATTTATATATCATCGATCAGTATTTTTCAACTGGTGATTAGTTCCTTTTTTAGTGCTATTTTGCTGAGATCTAACTTTTGGATGTTGAACGCCATTCAAATTATATCTATGAATCATTCTGTAGTACATCTGTTCGTGTGATGGTTTTATTGGAATTAATAAACTAAATGTCTAAACGTCAGACTCTTACCTATATTTTTTAAAATTTCTATAATTTGTTTCAGTGCAAGTATCACACAGATATTATAGACTTTAAAGTATTTACCCTACTCTATCTTGTTAAGTAACTATTTGTACGTAAAATACGCCGCTTGTCTTTACTATTAAAGTCTTACGTAAGACAAAAATGCAAATATTTAATGTCACATTTATAGGTATGGCTTTTATCTTTCGATGGAACATTTAACAGTTTGAAATGTATCAATATTCTAAAAAGAAAAATTTCTATTTTGCTGTGGTCAAGAAGAATATAAGTTAAATGTTCAAGCTTTATTGGAATCCATGTAGACAAATTGTTGATCACAATCGAATATTATTTTACTTTCTCTTTCATCTATAATTTAATTTTTTAGGCTTTAAATTGATACATTGCGTTCAATCAAGATTTACTTAGGCCAAGACAAGTTCTGAATTTCTGTGTCTTACCATTCATAGAAAAGCAATAAATATGCAAAATTATTGGAATCGGCATCACAATATGTTATGTTAACCCTTAACTACACGCGCCCTAAAATGTAACATAACTACACGCATGGTGTATTTTATATCATAATTGGACGGAGTCTGCGATGAGCAACAAATAGCAGCTGATGCAGTGAAAATGGTGTACTTTATACCCCAGCGCGTGTAGTTAAAGGTTAAAATTATAAATAAATATTATAATAAAAATAATAAATTTTCTTTCTGAACTTCTACGACGTCATGTAACAAAGAAAACAAACCTCTATGATGTCATACAACCATGAAAAATATTTTTTAATAATGTATTGCAATTGAGCAAAAAAATCATGGCAAATCTAAATTAAGAAATAATAAATAAATAAATTGAGAAGAAATACTTTTATTTGCAATCTATACATGTAACATGAATGATGATATTTATGAGATATGACAACATGTTATAGAAACAGTAGTTACTAATTTAACAAACCACACAAAAAAAATAAAAACTAATTCCAAGATATCTGAAATATATAAAGCCAAACTACTAACTGAATACTCAAACTACCGCTAAAGCCCCCTCTCAAACAACTTCTTCGCAGCTTTAAACAACTCGGGGTCGTGCTGCTTCGGGGGCTCCACAAAACTATCCTTAATCGGCAAGTTACACAAATGCCTCCTAATAGCAAGATCTCTCCTCGCCGACAAACCTCGCCTGTACAACCCGGCACTCGAAAACAAACTCTTCCGAATAGCCGCCTCCTCGCGATTCGCAACTTGAATCGCCGCAATCGGATGCGAAATCTCAACCTTAACCGGCTCTTGCGGTTCTTGTTCTTCAACTTCTTCCTCTTTAATCTCCTGTTTGATACCGTTTGGTAGATTTTCATCCGTCTCCTCTTTTTTAACTGTTTCTTTCTGATCGGGTTCGGCCAGCAATTGCGCTTGCGTGTGTTCTTGTAGGATATCGGCGACTAAGGCTTCTCCGGCCATTTCAACGGAAACTCCTAAATTAACTAAGACGTTATGGCTTTCCCAGCGGAGTTTTGCCGATGATGCAGGCGTGATTCTCGGCCGAGATTCCGCGACTAAACTCGCCCAATCCACGTCTAAAGCGTCGCAGATTCCTTTAACTCCAGTACCTTCTTCTAACTCATCTTCGGAAATCTCTTCAAAATCTAGATCCATCGCGTTTTCCTCATCTAACGATTCTTCCTTTTTAACCGATTTTGGACTATCAATCTTCTGCTCTATTTCCTCTTCTCCCATTTCCTTCTTAACTTCCTCCTCCTTGATATCCTCGACCATCTCGCTGACTTCTTCGACTCTGTCGAGGATCTCGTCTGCATCGTCGCTGATTTCGCTGAAGTCGTCCTCGATGGGCGGTGGGGGTTCTTTGATGCATTGTTTTTTGGGTTCGGGTTCCGGTTCGATGGGCGGTTGATCCGATTGGCGTTTGCCGAGGATGGTTTCCTTCTTGGGTTCCACGACGGGCGGTTCGTGAGGTTTGGGCTCGATTGATTCCTGACGGGCCGCGGGTGGTGGCTGGAGCTGTTCCTTTCGGGGGGCGGCGGCGGCTACGTGCGTGTCATCTGAATAAAAATAAAGATCTGAAGAAGAGAACGGTAAGTTAGGTCGTGATCCGAGGATTTAAGAACTCTGGGTTAGTTGTTAATCCTGGCCACTGAAGCGGTTAATAATTGTGATAAGTGTTAGTTTTTGTGTGATGATGTAGTAAAGGTACTGTTCCAATTCAGTTAGGAACGAGTGAACAAGTGATTGGAAATGATCCAAATTGCAAGAAAACCACAACAACTGTTATTAAAAGCATAACAAATATTTTCTTAAGGACAAGCCCAAACGTTTAATCCAATTAAACTAATTAAACAGTAAAAATAAATAAATATATTAAAAAATAGTTTAATTGGTCCAAACATCAAATCAGATATCCAGATACGTTTTGTACCGCAAGCCAAAAGTTTTGTGCTGGTTTCGTTAAAAAATTATAGGAAATCTTTGTGACGTAATAATAAAAAAAAAACTATTTAGCAATATTTAATCGGAAATCCACATGTGTATTAGTCAAGATAAATAACAGTTCAGAAAAACCCTGAAAAAGAATTGTTGAATAGTTTTTAAGTTATATGTATACAGATGGAAGTTAGGTCAAGTTAGCCCCCTGCAGAAAAATGCTTATAACTTGGAAACGCTGAGCACAAAACTTCTATTTTACAGCACAAAAGTTTGGCATTAGAAAAAATTCTAAGTTTGAAAATGGGGTAGGGGAGGGATGTGTTGACAGACAGATAATTTAGGTGATCATTAACCCTCCAGCCGCGGGAGACGCGATTTCCCCGTCTATTTTCCCGCATTTTCACCGTTGCCGCGGCAGGAGGGTTAAATTCCAATTCAAAAGCTTATTCTTCATTAGTAAATCACCCATTGCAAAAAATTTGATTCATTAATAATGCCAACATAAAGCGTAGTAAAAAAAGTCAAATTAAACCTTCAAAAACAGTCTAAAACAAACCGTACCATCTCTATGAGACGTCGAGCTCCTAGGTCTGGACCTCTCCCTCCAATCTGCGGCCCACCGTCGCCTCTCCTCATTCGACCAGCTGTCCATGGACCGATTGTAATGCCTCCATTCCTCGTCCAAAGACATCGGTTCGTGTTCGCCTCTTGTATCCCAGCTATCCCTCGTCTCCCAATCGACCTGCCTCCTGTTCCTATCCCACTCGTGTTCCGGGTACTCTTCGCCCCACTCCGCAGCACGTCCTTTCATATGGCCAGATCTAGTATCGTCCCTATACCTATAAAATTGAGAAAAATTATTACCAGTATTCAAGGAGAAAACTTTTAAAAAATAAGTATTAAATCTAACAAATTCAACAATTTTATGCAGACCGAGTTGTTAGATTGTACCTATCTAAAATAACTAAAGTTTATAATTTACCACCTTTTGCACCTTTTCAAAGACCTAAATATATGGGTTGATAAAAATTTCTATTCACAAAACCAATGTAGGTAATACAACTATTTAAGAGAAGTATTTTTTTAGATATTGTCAGAACGTAGTGAAATAAAAAATACGATACTATGACAAATAATTTATATAAATAGTTCTTCTTCACAGCTGAAGTTGTTCTGGGTGATTTCAGTTGAGAAATAAAATTAATACTATATGAAGAGTTACAAAATTATTTGATATTTGTGTAGTGAGAAAAATCCTTAGAATAATGTCTGGTTTTGGCAGTTATCTGACAAAGTTGTGAGACAGTACATATTTGCAAAAATGTAGTTTTTACATAGTTCATAAGAGAGGCCTTGAGTTAACGTTTTTTGTACATACAACTGAATATCTCAGAAACTATCACCCTGTATGATAACAATAATAACTTTTAAACAACAGAACCCCTTTATTCGCTATTAATCGTCCCAAAAACAAATCAAACCCACTCACCTCCTATGATCCAACTCGCGCTCCCGCTCCCTATCGATGTCGATCTCGTCCCAATGCTCCCTCCTGCCGCGCCGTTCGTCCGTATACTCGGCCATCGGGATGCGTTCGTCCCTCGTCGGCTCGCTGTAGTGGCCCGCGTCCATGTAGCGCATGTCCTCGTGCCGGGATCGCTCGTACGGGCTCTCGAAGTGCTTGTCGATGTCGCGTATGTCGTCGCGCAGACGCGACATGGCCGGGTACTCGCGGTCGCGATCATGGTCGCGCTCGTACGTCCGGTCGTACGCTCGATCGAGATGCTCCTTGTCCCTGTCGAGGCGCTCGTGGCGGTCCGGGGATTTCCTGATGGCGCGCGAACGGTTGTCTGGCGTGCGGTCGCGTCGGTCTCTCTCGCGACCTGTACAAGGAGTTTCTGTTTATTATTTTATTAAGACAATTTGAATGTAAAATATTGTTAATATTGATCATCAAAGTGTACCAAAAATTTTGAATTTAGGAATTTGTGTGAAATTATAGCATCTGAAACGTTAATACTATAAAATAGGCCATTATGTTAACATGTTGGTTCACATCAGTAAAATGATTAACTACAACGTTACCACATATTACAACGTTATTGGTTTGTTATTTTTTTTAAACAATATGTATGCGACCTAGATACAACAAATAGTTAAACAAAAAACGCCCAAACTTTGCGAACTGTTCTCATTTACTGGATATGAAAACGAACCAGGAAATGGAAATGGAAACGAGTATAGATGTATAGTTATTGATGCTATTTGGCTCAAACATTAGAAAACATATTTTAAGGATGCATCTATGCACACATCTACAGCAGAGTTAAATAAGGGATAATTTATATTTTTGGAAATTGCGGCTATTAGAATCCTCAAGCTTCAAAAGTCAAAAAAATTGTACTGAAGCAAAGAGATTCGGACATCAACCACATATTTTAGGGAGCACCAACTCATATGATGAATTATTTTCCAGCATCATACAAATGTTTTGAGCGGTTTAAGATGAAACTTAAAACATACTTGATGGATCTATATATATGTAAGTATATCATGGACCAAAATTTTAATTTATCAAAAATAGTTATTCTTTGTTAAGAGTTTTGATGTCCTAAATTGATAATATATTGAATATTGAACATAGTGATTGCAAAACAAAAAGTTGTGAAATTTTCTCAAGTGTAAAATATCAATTTTTCAAAATTGTGAATGTTATAGGGAAAAGTTTAAGTTTAAATTTACTTTAGTGTTCAGGTATAAAATTTTAATATTTCATCAATTTTAATATTTTTTTTATTTCTATCATTTACAACTGCATTAGATAATATGTTATTGCTAGTGTTAACTGAATCACAATAATAACAATAACTCGGGTTTTCTGTAAAAGAAAATTGTTAAAATCCGCAAATGTTTGTGTCAAACTATTTCAGTAATTTTTCAAACACAGGCAAAAATATCACAAATCTACCATAATTGGATAGGAAAATTATACATTCTTTACATTAATTTCGCTTTTAAGATTCTCTGCATAAATATCTGAGAAAATCCCTTGACTATTAGAAAATACTGTCGGGCATTTTCCTTTACGAAATAACTTCTGCACAAGAAATAAGTTATATTCTAGATGTAATTTAGAAGTAAGTTCCGTACTTTCTATTTTTTTTTTTTTAACTAAAGAAAAAACAATTTTTTGAACAGTAGTCTGCTAGTATTTTGATTGAAATCCTTAATTAAAAAATTTAAGATCTCTAGTATTCTTTATTGTTACATTATTTTTTTATTTACTTTTATGCTGCTTTACAAATTTGCCATAAACTGGACCGATATTTGAGATAAAATATTCCAATTTGACATTTGAACAATCAAGTACATTTAAAACTATTCACACAGTTTTTTATGTAAAAAAAATATAGTTTGCTCCTCAACTTTCAACAGTTTTTTGTTTTTCTGATCAGCCTATATGTTAAAACAAAGTTCTGGTGTTAAAACAAAGTTCTGCTGCTATGAACATTTCAGAGCACCATAAGTATAATCAGTTTTTCTCAAAAAATTTAATTTTAGGTCCAGACCAGGACAATCTATTTTTTTTTTGTAGACGTATTGTATATTCTTGGTCTAAAGGTTTTTAAGATCCTCAAATTGTAGATGAAGGGTTTCAAAGTTTCAAAAACTCGAAGAGAATTTTTAAAAAAATTTCCCAAATATAAGAAGAAAATAATCAGCATAGTAAAACATACCTCTATCACCTCGATCCCTGTCCAACCCGTCCTTCCTCGCCGGCGGCACCCTATCCGCCGGCAACGGCAGCAACCTCTCGACGCGATCCGACGCCGGCTTATCCAACCCCCTATCATCGCCACCCCTCCTCCTCTCCCTCTGCCTCCGCTCCTCCTCCTTCTTCTGCAACTCCTTCAACCGCTCCCGCTCCCTCTGCCTCTCCTGGCACCGCGCCAACGCCTCCTCCCGCTCCTTCTCCCTAGCAGCCTCCCTCTCCTCCCTCGCGATCCTCCGCTCCCTCTCCCTATCCCTCTCCCGCTCCCTCTCCCTAGAATCCCTCTTCTCCGGCCGCTTCCTATCCGTCGAGCGATCCTTCTTATCGTCCTTCCTCTCCGTCCGGCGATCGTCCTTACCCGTGGGACTCCCTCTATGGGGCTCCCTACGAGTACTAGAACCCGATCCTCGAGATCTGCTAGGAGATGTTTTCCGGTCGTTTCTGTCGCGGGAATGCGTAGAATCAGGGGAGTCGCGTTTTTTGGTGTCGCGAGGTTTTAAGTCCCTTCTAGGCGATCGGGAGTCTTTCTTCTTCTGCAGTTCCAATTTCTCCTTCTCCCTGGCTTTCTCCCTAGCGCGCTCCCGCTCCCGCTCCCGTTCTTTTTCGCGCTCCCTCTCGCGTTCTTTCTCCTTTTCGCGTTCTTTCTCGCGTTCGCGTTCCCTCTCGCGTTCGCGTTGTTCCCTTTCGCGTTCCTTCTCGCGTTCTTTCTCTTTTAGGATGCGCGGCGATGGCGTGCGGTGTTTCTCTTTGCGGTCGCTGGATCTGCTGGTGGGGCGTGGGGATTTGGATTCGGACTTTTGGCGTTTTGTCGCCGGCGTTACGGGTTTGATTTTTGGGGGTGGGGTTTGAGACTGCTTGCGGATTTTGGTCGGCGGCGATGTCGATTTCGCTGTCAGTTTCGGCGGTAGCTTCGCTGGCATCTTTTTAATTTTCTCTCTTGTGGAGGATTTCGAAGTACGTTTGCCTATATAAAAAAAAAACAAAAAGTTGTAGATTGAAGTCGTGAGAAGAATTTGGAAAATGTTTACGAGAAATCTCAATGGATGAAGGAATTTATGATATAGGATGTAATAAGCGGGGCCAAAAGGTATAATAAATAATAACTTTTCCAGTTTTATACTAGTGTGTCACTTACTACTAAAGTAAACCCTGTATTTTTACGGTAACTAGCGTGAAAATTTATTGACTTCTAAAACTGTTGAATTTCAAGATTTGAATATTTATTCAAAATTTTCACAAGTGGACAAATTCTCCAGCGAATCCATCTAAAAGTACACTGTTTAATTTTTACTTAGGGGTACAGTTGAAGTTTTGAGGTCTCCGCGTTAGTTTGCTATATGCTGGCAAATGTGGCAAAACATATTTACTTATAAAATTTCGCATTATCTTTGTACATATATGATTAAATCTAGTAAATCAATTCTACAAGCCTTTATATATTTTACATCAAACTACCCAACATACATTCTTTTAAAGTAAAAGATATTTTGTTTTTGTGAACAACTAGGGTTGCCATATGGTGCCTAGAAGGAGAACATGTCCTCCTTTTTATAATCAGTCACTTGATCATAATATTCAGTATATATTTGATTGTTATTTGTTATATTAATATTTTATATCCATTTTAATCAATTAAATTTTTTTCGCACAGCCAACCGATACTTACAGGGGCGTCCAATTGTTTACATAATATAATTTCTGAAAAATACGAAAAAGTAACAAAGCTATTTTTGTACGTATCATATCAAAGGCAATCGGACAGTAGATATGGGAATTGTGAAAAAGTGAGGAAATAAAGATAATTCACTTTTTGAATTAACATAGAAACCAGAGTTATTAATATTATTCAAATGTGTACATTTGTTTCTTAATTTTGTGTGTAAAGATTAGAATTAACAGAACGTCAGTGAAATTCATAAGACATTTTATCCATCTGGTAAACCTAATCGTACCCCAATACCGTTAAATTGTCACTAGTAATACTACTCTCTGGCCGCTTGGCGGCGCGGGCGCTTCACATTTCGCATCGAATGTCAAACTCTGCCGGTACTCTTGCGTTTTCAGTACAACGTTTTCCTCGAGCCGCGTACACTACAGGTTAAGTCGGTATAACTCGCTTTCACTTCCCGATCGTTGTATCCCTTGGATCATTGTTAACACGCTTAAAAACGCAAGAAAATTATACAAGTGGTTCAGGGAAAGAGCTAGTCGTTCGACGGTAATTGTCAAAATCACCGCTTGGCGGCGTAGTTCAGCGTAGTTCCGCAGCAGCTCCGAACTGTCAGATGTGTTCAAAATTTTGTTCGGTATTTTCGGATGATTTTGACGTCATTACTAGAATATAATATGTTGAGTATTTAACGAGTTGTAAGCGAGAGTTTGTGAAGAAAACGATTTATAAAAAATGTTTGCGGTAAACATCGAGGTTACTGGTTTTGTGAACTAACCTCTCAGGGGCTTGTACTAACCTCTCTAAACTTGTAACCAGGCGGATTGCTTCTTAACATCGGAGTTTTGCCGCGTGTGTTCGGTTTCGATCATATGATTGTTGTTCGCGGTGTGCTTAATTTTGTGATTTTTTTTCGTAAGTGTTTCGAGTGATTCTTGATTAGTGGCCTATGATTAGATGTCAACCCCGAGTGCTCGCAAAAAAATGGTGAGTCATTGAATGAATATTTTCAAATATTGGTTCGTTTCTAGTTATAAATCACCCTGTATATACATGTGTCACAGACATGGAGCATAAATACGGAACCCCGTAGCAGTTATTGAATTTAAAATAATTTACATCATCACTAGATGTATTAATTTCTCTTTTTGTGAATAAAATGTTGTTTACCATAAAATTGTATTAGGTTTTAGGCAACTTTTTTCTACTTTGGTTTTATAATGAATACATTGCGACACTGTTTTCGATTTCATAATGAAAACAGTCGGTAACCATGGTTACGGGGCTACATATCCTTACCATAATTTGAATTAGATTCGTCATAGAAAAAATATCGTATTACACTACAAACTGTAGAATAATTAAAACTCATGATAATATACTATTAACTACGGTAAACCTTTTCAGATTTAAATAGCATTGTTCCTGTTCCATTTCCAAATTAGTCACCATTTTATTGGCCAATTTCAGTAAATTACTGTTACATTTACAGATTTGCACAGATAAAATATTGATAGCATTTTCGATTTATACAATTTTATGCACGCAGTCAGTGCAAACTGCATCAACTCTGTGCTTTTTTAAGCACGGTTAGTTTTGAATTATAATTAGAGGTTATGTTTATATTTATGCAACTAACGTTAAACCCAATTGGCATGTCTTACGGTTACCAATCTATGGGATGTAGAAAAGAAACATATTGAACATTATGACAAAATATATATTTATATTCCTAATTACCTTTCAGTTTATGCTTTTTGCGGTCACACTCCGAACTCGAGGAAGAATCCCTCTTCTTAAGTTTCTTAGTGCGTTTCTTACGAGCGTCCGCAGAGGACGAACTTGTCGAGCTGGACTCGTCGCTAGAACTGCTCGAGTCGCTGCTAGTCGACGAACTTTCCGAAGACGGACTGCTTTCTTTCTTTAACTTTTTGTCTTTCTTTTTAACTTTATTTTCCATTTTCACTAACTCTAATTCCCTTTGGATCTCCAGTCGCTTCTTCTCTAGATCGTCAGGATCGGCATCTTCTAGTTCTGCCGGATTCCAATCGTACCCTTCGTCGCCGTGGCCCCGTTTGTGTCCATCCTTATGCCTAATCTTATCGTTCTCTTTCTTAGCCGCGCGTTGCTTAGACGGGCTTATCAAAGTGTGCGTGTTCGAGTATTTGCAACTTTTGCCGTACGGGCAGGTGCCGTTCTGTGCCCAATGGTGACAGAATTCCTTACTGTGCGCTGAACCGGCCTTCGTGCCTAAACGTTCGAACACGCTTGGCCTATTCTTCGTAACAGCTTTCGATTTCTGGTTGGATACGTTTACGGTTATCTTCCGTTTCACTTGCTTAGACATCTTCGGATGGTCCCTTTTGTGTATACGAACAAAACAAACACACCGCAACAGCTATTTGCCCCTACCATATTTAACGTGTCGTTTTCGAAAATGCATCAAACTCCCACTCTTAGGTGAACATTGGCGATTTTGTCAGTCGACACTGGTAGTCTAAGCTCATTGTCTGTGATTGCAGATCTGACTATTTTGATAAAGAATGAATGCTATTATCTAAAATCTCGGTTCTTGCAAGGCGAAAACTGTATTTTGAGCAACACGCCGATTAGTATTGTTGAGAAATTTGTTATTAAACGTCACAGGTCAGTGTTACCGTTGTGTTACCACTGTTACCAAGCCACCAACAAGAAATCCACTAAGTGCGCCATTAACGTACATTTACAACAAGTTAAGGTGCGTTCCGATTGGTGGTAATGGTGGTGACTGTAGAAGACGTAATTATAGTATTTCTCATCACGCGTGATAGCGACACATATTAGTTTGCATGTACATAAACATGGGTCATTAGCAATTGTCTAGTAGAAATACTATAATGGCGTCTGCTACCACTGCCATTATTTCTAAGAGTATACTGCTAGTGACTCATGTTTATGTACATGCTAACTAATATATGTCACTATCACGAGATGTGAGAAATACTATAATTTCGTATGCTACCACCGCCATTACCACCAATCGGAACACAGCTTTACGGCTATTAAGGTGCGTTCCGATTGGTGGTAGCAGATGAAATTATAGTATTTCTGATAAGACGTGATAGTGACACATATTAGTTTGAATGTACATAAACATGAGTCATTAGCAATAATCTATTAGAAGTACTACAATGGCGTCTACCAACTGCCATTGCCACTAACGAAAACGCACCTTTTTAGTGTCGAAGGGGTAGAAACGCTTTGTTAAAATAATACTAGATGCCGCAAAACAAAATCAGAACGCCACCCTAGTTCAGTTATGATATAAATCCCTTAAAAATGTTATAATGCTGTATACTATAATAATATTTTAAACATTTCCTCTCGATAATTAAATGAGAAATTTACTACATAATTTTGTATTTTCGAGCGAAACACGCACGCAGAAATAAGCTAGCGCCACCTTACGGGGGAAAGAATCGTAATGAAAGTAATCAGGCACGCATGCGCGCTGAACATTCTCGTACGCGTATTTTGCTTATTGATTTTACTTGTAAAGGTGCGTTCTCATTGGTGGTAATGGTAGGTAATGCAGCGGTAGAAGACGAAATTATAGTATTTCAACCAGACGTGATAGTGACACATATTCGTTTGCGTGTACATAAACATGAGTCACTAGCAAAACAATCAGAAATACTATAATGGCGTCTAATATTCCAGTGCCATTACCACTAATTAGAACGCGCCTTTAATCTACACGTTCGGGCCTGGCGCCATCTAACGCGCAGAAACTGTAAAATCAATCAACTGTCCACATTGTAAACATATGCTTTGTACGTTGAATGTGTGGTGGTAACCAAGCGATGCATTGAAGTTACGTATCGATCCACACATGCGTTGAGAACTGTGCGTTGTACGTTGTGCGTTGTGCGTCGTATTCGGTGCATATGTATGAAATTTTGCGCTGTACGTGATTACGTAGTTATTCGACAACCATTTTTCACGCCCACAAACGGATTTGTGTAGATGTCAAGGAGAGATTTTTAACAAATTGTAGTCAAGTAGCAAAAAAATTACATTTGATCGGGTATGGAACTTATAATGCGTTGAATATAATTGAATTTTACACAAACTAACAAATTTCATTTTGTAAGTTCAGAGATGGAGTTAGATCCAGATAGTGTGTTACTTTTGATACAAGAGTTTGAAAAGCATAGGCTCCTCTGGGATGCAACAAACAAGTACCATTTTAACAAACGAATGAAGATTGACGCGTGGACACAAATCGCTGAATCATTGGACATTGATATAGAAGATGCGACGAAAAAAATTAAAAGCCTTCTGGGTTCTTTCAGACGAGAAAAAGCGAAACAACTGAAGATGGCTGCCTGCGGCAAAGGTAAGTAAACAAATATACTTTTTAAGCAACAAACTAATTCTTTTATCATGCTGTCATAGGCGAGTATAAGTCTGATTGGTTTGCTTTCAAGAGCTTCGCATTTCTGTTCGACAAATATAAACCAAAGAAAGCATTCAACCCCAAACGAGAAAGGGTAAGTAGCATATTTTCTTCAGATTTTTCTGAAGTTGAAGGGTTATTTTGGTTTTTAGGAACCTGACATGAAAGGTCAAATTGGCGACTTAGAAATAAACCCTTGTAGCAGTTCTCTAGCCGACTACAAGTTTGAAATACCAACCATGCAATCACCCGACTCAGACAGCAATCAGCAACAAGACACAAAAAGACACTTAAAATCACTATCTCTTAAAAGAAAAAGAGTTAGGATTGAAGAGAATGACAACGATGATTCAAGAATTGAAAATCTTTATAGATACCTGGAAGAATCTAGGGAGCCGGAGGACTCTACAACAAAGTTTGCAAGTTATCTAGTGGAAAAGCTTAATCAATTTGATCTGAGAACGAAGGCGACTTTGATACACAAGATTAATACATTAATGTTTGAGACTGAAATGTGTGCATATGCAGATACTACCAATGATTTGATAACTCAGTCTTCTGCTTTTGAAGATCCAACAGCATCAACATAGAAGCAATCTACTCTATCTCAAGAAGTTCAGGTTCTTACAGAGATATATGTTATTTGGGCTGTCTGCATTTTGTACTTCTGTAAAATAATACATTACCTAATATATCAAATAAATAAATATTATAAATAACAGATTTTATTTATATTTATTTTATCTTTAATAGTACTTTGTAATTGCCATTGTAATTGGTCCAACAGCATTTGAAACTGCAAAATTTTACTCGTATTTAACGGTGCAACTCTACCAAATTTCAGATACTGGATCAAATGTTTCTGTTGCCATTTGAAAACTGTCGATGATGGCATAAATCAGTAACAATTAACGGTCGAAAAGGTATTTTTTTCATAAAAATGTATATTTTAATAATTGAAAATATACTCGTTCAAATTTTTTAAAATGACAAAGCATTTCAGAGATTTTCTCATTTTTCCATACTCTCTGAGACACGTACTGTATGCATTAACATGAACAGGCGGAATGAATACACTCCAGCAATTTTTGTCAAGATATAACGGAAAATATGTCAACAAATTTTGATTGGGCTTTCTCCGAATTGATCTCTGTATTATAAAGTATTTGTAGGTGAAAGTAAAAATACAATTTGATGTGGCCAGGCACAGACGGAAAGTGTACAAAGACGGACAAAAAGATGTGGGGGTATAAAAATCTTATGTTAAATGAAGAATTAATTAATTTTAATTCAGTTTGGCAGCAGGTAGAAAACCGCTAAATATTTATTTAGTGTTTTTAATTTATTTTAAATTATAACAAATTGTAAACAAACATACTGTAATTTTATTTTTCTGATATCTTTTGCAAAAGTGCCTCAAAATTGTTTTTTTCACGATCATTTTGCCTTTTTAAGCATTTTTTAAAACATCATTCCAATCGGAAAAACCCTATATTTGGGAATATCAATATTATTATCAATAATGTGAGACTATCGGTTATTGAGTAAAAAAATTTGATGTGGCCAGGCACATGACTTTATCATACTATATATAAAATTAATAGTTTAGCTGCATGAGATTCTACTTGGTCGAGAGCGGTCGTGTCAGCGTTAAAATAAAACTAGTTAGCCAGGATTTGACAGATATTTTGATTCTATTGACAGTAGATATCAAAACATCAGCGTTTGACACTACCTTCTGTCAGAATGAAAATATCTGTCAAATCCTGGCTAACTAGTTTTATATGAATGCAGACACGACCGATCTCGATCAAATACAATTTGCTCATGCAGCTAAACTATTAATTTTACCAAGAAATGTCATTGACATAAATTATACAAAATTCCCTCTACTTTAATTTATTATTTAACTATTTTGACAAAATTACAGAAATAGCAGCTCATTTGCAAAACCCCTGAAAAATGCTTTGAGGAAACATCCAGTTCCTTTGGACGCATTTGAACAAAAAGCTTTTCAGCTGTAAGTGTTTGGTCATGAAACTTTTAAATATGAAGTTTCGTCCCGATATCTTTAGTAGTTGCTCCGGAATCGTCGCCACAAAAACGGGTACATACACACACACATACACACAAACTTTTAAGGGTAAAGAACCATTTTGTCAAATCCAAGCAAACATTTTATTTGAAAAAGTATTTAGACATATTGGAGGTCATCAAATACAAGATTATAATCCCCTTCTCCAATGCATATCCTGGCTGTTTTTATTAACAGTTTACATTTTTAAAAACACTGAAGAGTTTTACCTTTATGTTGAAAGCTGCAAACATGTTATTTGAAAAACGTATTTTGAAATATTAGAGGTCTTTTAATCCGAAATTATAATCACTTTCATCTTTATACCTACGTCTTCAAAGCTACATATACAAAAATAATATTTGAATAACGTAGTTGAAATTTTTAGAAGGTATGAAATCATTCTAGGTTTAAGACAATCCAGAAACTTTTATAACGAATACAATTTTCCGAAAAAAATTATAATTGATATGGTATGTATAGCACAAATTATTTATTCTGTAACAATTATTGTTAATGCATAATTTGAATGTTTTCAACGCCTTTAATAATAATTTAAGTTCGTTTACCGCGAGGTTCACTCTACAAACAAAGCCCATACAACCTTTGCATGGATATTAAGTTTCAAACGCACCCAACAAAACTTTACCGTCACAAAAGAAGATTCATGCTCATTGCACTCATCTTGGTCATTTTCACGCGTAAACATCGTTTGCGAATCCGCGTTATAAAATGTTCTACAGAACTTTGATTTGCACATGGAATGTATTGGATAATTCACACAAAATTTTATTGGGAAATTGTTTACTCATATTTGGTAAGTTACAACAAACCTATCTTATAATTTTGCGAAAGAATATTTCAGGCATTACTGGGCTGATTTTAAACATTTGGCTCTTCACTGCATTCATACGAAACCAAATTTTATCTTCGAGAAGCTATTTGTTTATTGTGGCATTTTGCGTCGGTTGCATTGGCAGAGGAATTCTTGGTGTTGTATTCTCGTCATTTTCGGCATTATTATCAAGGTTTGTTAGTTTAAAGTATAGTTTTCGATTATCAACTGCAGTATAGGCAACTTGCACACGCAACAACAAAACCCAAATATCCAATACACCCAGATTTTTCAAGCAACGTTCCTAAGAATTCTTGATCACCTGTAATTTATGATTTTTTTAGTCAGTGGAATTGTGGTCTATGTACAAGATTACTTTAAATTTCTAGATGGTTATATGGATATACGACATGCCAACTCTTCGGGTTTTTCAAACTGACTGTTGGTGTCTTTCAAATGGCAATGTTAGCTTTTATGGCGATAGAGAGGTATTTAGCTGCTGGAATACCACCAAAGGGTCCAGAGATACCGTTTAAATTTTATCTCATTTCGACCATAATTTGCTGGATTTTTGCGATGTTCATCGCCAGTTTTCCTTTGGCTGGATATAGCGGATACATATACGACACCACGTGTACAGCTTGTGAACTAAACTGGAAATTTACAGAAGCTTCTCAGCAAGCATACAACATAACATTGATTGTCTTAGGTGGAATCATTCCATTTATAATAACGTAAGTGCATATACTTTGATAATTTTTTTTTATACAAAGATTTTGCCAACTTTTATTTTAAATTTAAGGTGTGTTTTTACATATTTTGCAATGGTAAAAGAGAAACAATTCTCTAAGAGGAAGAGGTATAATCAACCGGAAATAACAAAGGTGATCCGTGTACTGTTTACATAGATCTCGATCCACCAAGGTCTGCTCACGCGCATCGACCCCGCCTACAAGTGACGTCAGTGCGAGAAGGGAGTGGCGGTACTGTTAAAATATGTTATTCTGACGTTTCGGCGACGTTCAAGCCTTTTTGACAATTAAAACGTTGGCATGGTTGTCAAGTTGTTAACCTAAATCACCAATAAGTCAAAAACTTACGGATGTATTTGGTTGCCTAGGTGTTCGTGTCGACATCCTTCTCGCAGTGACGTCATGCGCATAAATGAACGATTTTGAGACGCGAAGTGAGCAGACCGTTATAGTGGACCGTGACATAGATCTGCAATTCTGATTGTTTGATATTTCAGGCGATTGCCATGGTTACTGCAGTGACATATTTATTCTGGATTCCTCGAGCTATTTTGATTGCTTGGATCCCGTATGTCAAAGGAAAAATTCCCGTTGCTTTGGCTATCATGGCGCCGTTGGGTAGTGAAGTATGTTCCTATTTTTCGCATTTTCTTCGTCAGTTACGGTGTCTGTAATTTATTAGCGTTCAAAAAATATACATATATAATTTGGTTATGTTTACCGTGAACCGTCAGTGCAGGAAACCTTTACTGAAAAAAATGCAGGCATACCAACATAACTGCACGATAATCTATTACAGACACCCACTATTTATATTATATATAGTTTAGTTTCGTAACTAATTAGCCTATTGTTTCAGGCTTCTGCCATTATTCCAGTTCTGACGTACCTTGTGTATTTACCAGCTTTACGTAACGCGTTAATTGTGTCCCTGAGCCGAAGAAGACAAGTTATGCAGTGATCTTTTATCATAAATATAATTTGCCGAGTTTCTTTGCTCTTTATACATTTTAAAATAAATTAAGTTACGGGCATTTTTATTTATTACAGGAGATTTTTCTAAATAAATTGGTCTAAATAAATCACTCAACTTTGTTTATTTAGTTTCCTTTTTCTTGCGAAATGCAATTAGACCAGATGATATCAGATAACAGCAATAACAGCGGAGGTTGACGTTGACCTTGAAAAGTGACATTTAGACAAGTTAGGTGTGCAAGTTGGTGTCTACTGTCTAATAAAATAAATATTCCTAACAAAACTGTGACAATTGTTTCAAAAGCCACACCCAATTCCGCAATTTTAAAGAAGAAATGTAAACATAACCTAATTGTTTATAACAAATATGTTGAAAAGGCTTTCACTTGTTTGAATTATTTATGTTTTGCAATATTAGTAACATATGATGATAGGTTATATTCACATTTCGTTTTCTCACAGACTAGCCTTCTTCTTTTAACACAGGGAAGTTAGATACAGTTTAGCCTGTAGTAATCACTAGAGATCACTAGAGATCGAATTCTAAGCCTTTTCAATGAAATTAAATATAGTAGATGATTTAATGGGTTAATTGGTACGATAAAATAAAAAAAGGAGTAAGAAGAATGAACTGATTTATTTTCTATATGTCAATAAATATTCTATATTATTATAATATAAAGTCATTCGCGCTTGAACATTAACAATACAAAGTGATAAACGAGACCATAACATTCAATCAAGTTACTTTCACAAAATAAATCAGTCTGTTCAATATGAAATGCACGTCAGTTGTTTTTTAGGGAATATAATTCAATGTAAGAGTTGTAAAAAGTCATATCAAGAATATATTTATCATATTAATTTCTCTAGATGTATGTTACCCATATGCAAGTAAAATAATATATTTACAAACGCTAATATAATAATAGTTGCTAAATTTCCTAGGTTTGCCGCTAGAAAGTGTCAATACAAAATATACGTGTAATATAAAAGAAAATAACTGCATGCACATTACAAAATGAAAAATAAACAGTTATATATATATATATTATATACAGTATTTACATTTATGGTTAGTATTAAAATATTGTAAAATCACAGTATGGTATCCTTATATATTTTTGTAGTTTATACATAGAGTTTTGTTAGTGATATCATTAATCGTATACTTTAACATAATTAAGACTAACATTAGAAACATATCGCAATAATTTAGGAACTATTAAATTATGAAGAACGTATCAATAAATATATACCTAACCAAACAAAAACAACAAACTCTTTGGTGGATTGAGGATTGTCAAATATTTGAACTTGAAATGTTTCTCGATAGGCAACTCGATATACACACGCGTTAGTACAGTTGTATTCAAAAACCTTACAAAATAAAGATAAATTAAAACAGAAATGTAACATAGCCGCTATGGTATCACTTCAAATTGGTCATTTTTACATTTATAAATCATGTCCTTTCAATAGTTCGTATCACTTATTACACTTAGACACTACCAAAATTACACTATTAACACATCACCATCTGCAATGCAGATATTTTCATCTATTTGTCTTAATTATCAAAAAGAATGGTAGTACTTTATCCTACCGGCTTCCCTAGGTAACAGTAACTGCTATATATCAGTGCGAAGCTGTTCTCTCTTCTTTGCTTCCAAATACCGTTGAACTGGCGGAACAGCAAACAACATAACACCACTAATTGCTATTGTAACTCCCGCCAAATAAAACGCTGGATCGTACGAATCAAACGCATCGTATAATGTTCCTAAAACACAAAAAAAATACAATATAATTTAAACTTACATATGGCGCGCTCTACTTTATCGACCAAACAGACGGGTGGTATTAAAGTGACAAAATAACAATATATACCTCCGATTGGTGGTCCTATTAGTGAGGCAATTCCTTGGAAGAGCAAAAGAAGCCCAAAGGCGTTGGTTAGCCTATCCAATCCAAGTAAGTCCACCAAAATTACCGAAGTTAAACCGACATACGCTCCAATTGTGAATCCAAAAATTGATCCGTACACTACTAATGCGTAGAAATTGGTTGCGAAGGAACTCAGCGCCGTTGCTGCAACAAAAATTGGTAAGAATTAGGTATTAGAAATACTAATTTGGCAATACGTAATAGTGACCAGTCTAAATTACGATAATTAGTTACAATTTGACGTGTTTTTGTACATAATA
Source organism: Melinopterus prodromus (assembly GCA_964023965.1). Lineage (NCBI taxonomy): Eukaryota > Metazoa > Arthropoda > Insecta > Coleoptera > Scarabaeidae > Melinopterus > Melinopterus prodromus. The sequence continues at coordinate 66,092,228 of OZ030393.1, forward strand.
ATGACATAATATGACAGCTGTCAATGGTATCAACCTTTAAATAGACATGATACATAAACCATAGCCTAATTGGGAATTTATTTGCAAACGCAGTATTAAATATTTAAGTTTTGAGGGAATAGTACGTTCCGTTTGCAATAATTTAGTTCTAAATGTTTTAGGTTCTCATGTAGTAGAAACGGAAAGGAATATCCTTCAAAGTTTTGGATCTTTGAGCACCTGGCTCGTTGGTCTAGGGGTATGATTTTCGCTTAGGGTGCGAGAGGTCCCGGGTTCAAATCCCGGACGAGCCCACTTTTTTTATTTTTAAATTTGCTCTATCTACACTGTGTTTTTGCATAAAAAACAAATAAACCTATAAACATGTAAAAGATCGACAACCTTTACTTAACAGCATATTGTATTAATAGAAATGAATATCGATATTTTTCAAATAAGCTGCCGGTGATTCTGATGAAAAATAAACACCTTCTATATTGATTATTTTTTTTATAATACCAAATGAATAATAAATGAAGCATAATATGAAATGAATAAATATATAGGTAGGTAATCAATCATACGAAAATGGAATAAAGATACAATTATCACGGTGTGACAAACATACATATACAATATACATATACGATATAAGAAATAATATATTTACACAGGATCTGTCATGACGGGCTGCCATTAGAAATAAATGGAGAACCAAATGAAATGTGGGATTTAAAAATTGTGGACTTATGTTGTTGGGTACAATCTTTGAGCTAAAATATTCTCAGGTTTTGGTTACTTCCGGTTACACCGGAAATGGTGTCAACATTCATATTTCAAATGGAACAGCCTGTATTTTAGATTTTTTTAAATATGCCAACCATGCCAACCCTTGCTCAAAAGACAGTATATCTTTTGTTGATAATAGCCTAATAAATAACAATAATAAAAATAATATTGTTGCAAATTGCCACGTGTCTGGCTCGTTGGTCTAGGGGTATGATTCTCGCTTCGGGTGCGAGAGGTCCCGGGTTCAAATCCCGGACGAGCCCATTTTTTTATTTGCATAATTTAATTCTTTTTTGAGAAATTCAGTCATTTTAATACCAAGAAATTTTGAATATGTATTTAAAATCGACGTGACCACAGATGATGGCAACACTGGCTTTTCGACGATGTTTTTTGGTCACAGTTGTAGAAACCGATTTCAAGCAAAGTAGGAATGTTTGACATTGACATTGGATGTTTGACAGTAACTAAAAACTCAATACCATCAAAAAGATTAATTTTAGGATAGTAAGGGTACGCAACCAAATGTACACGGTACAGGTTGGTAGTACAGAAAATAATGAAAACATAGAAACAATAAATGCTCCAAATTTGTCGCAGCAGTATTAACGAAAAAGTCCAAGCTTACCTATTCCACAGATAGTCAAGCAGATATTGTAGACCCAGAGCCTGTTGACCCACGGTTTATCTGATATGTACCCAAGGATAATCCTTCCAACTGTATTCGCAATCCCAATAACAGAAAGCAACAGACTGGCTTGCCCTGGGTCGATCCCCATCTGCTTCGCTTTCACCACTATGTAGACGTAGGGTATATTAAAACCAATACTGGTCAGGAAATTACTGATGGTGAACAGTACAAACAAAACGTCCCTAAACAAACTAAAGTCCAACATCTCCCTGAGGGTGTCCTTGGTTTCTTTCGAGCACACGATGCCACATACTTTCGTCTTCGTCTCACCCAAAGAAGCCACCTCGTGCATCTCCGCTTCAATGCTACGCAAACTCATCCTCGATCTGGTTCGATTCGTTAAATTGGTCAAGCTCTTCTGATAGAACACGTCAGCTTTGTAGATTGGCCCTTTCTGATGATGCCTCTTTGAATCGTACTGCGTCAACAATGGCTGACTCGCACCTAACCTATGCATAACGTCCGACTTCATCTTCCCATTCGCTATGTTGCCATTCTGCTCCAACTTCACAGCGTTCTTAGCGTCTGGGAAATGTCCCATACTCCTCGGCCTGTGCATATTCGCAGTGTTCGACTCCATGATGATACGCTTCAAGTTTTGATCTGATATGTGGATGTCCATTTGTTCCGGTGACGCCTTCAGCGCTATGTGACTGCCGATTTTCTTCTTCTTCTTGGTCTCGTATTCCAGTGGCCTGAACATAGCGCCGAAGATCAAACATTCAAGCACGATTGCGGCCAAGATGAGCATGGCTCCTCTCCAGCCGTACTCCTCCATGAGTTTGTTGATGATCGGCGCGAAAATGAACGTACCGAAACCTGAACCGCACACAGCTATGCCCGTCGCTAACGAGCGTTTCTTCTCGAAATATTGGGAGACGCTCACGATAGCTGGAAGGTAGATGAGGCCGAAACCAAGTCCCGTTCCTAAACCGATGGTTATGTAGAGTACTGAGACACTGTTCGCCCAATAGCTGACTACGAGACACGTGCTGGCTAAGATCGTGCCACCTAATGTTACTGGGCGACATCCCCATCTGTTGACGAGCGAGCTTGATATTGGACCTGAAAATTAATAGATTGAGGTTAGATTTATGATAAAACACCGAACTGTCATAATAAAGCATCAAAGGATTTGTTATGGGAACTTCCCAATTGTTGAACATTTTGGTATGTCTCAACTTCTGGTGATATACAGATGTATCAGTTATAAGAAATCATAGAGGTTAAGGAAAAGTAGTACCGATTTCCGGACTAAACCGGAAGTAGACATAACTGAACTAACGATCACTATGTCAAATGACAACCAAGGTCGTGTGTGGTATCATTTGATAGATATTTGAAAAAGAAAGAAACCATCTTGTTGGAGACGTTTTTTTCTAAATCATTTTAAGAATGAAACCCAAGTCGTGTGTAGTATCATTGGATATGTATTTTAAAAAGAAACATCTTTTTCTGATTTTTTTCTGAAGCATATGGTTTCCATAATAAACACTAAAAAGTATTTGAACCTCTATGACGTCATAACCAAGAAAAATAACCTGGCGCTAGTGATTTGATAGAGCCTGTATATCATCTGAACACGTATTAGACTTGCACATAAAGACTATAATTCACTCGCTTAGCGGGGCGTGTAAAAACTTCATACTTGTGAATTATAACCTAATCTATGACTATGTAATCTCTATCATGATACGCACCGATGATTATGATCACAGTAGCTTTCAATAATAATTATACTTCTTTTGAATAATGACTAACGGTGACAGTTGATTGATAGTTGACATCGCCACCATTGACAAATACATTTGCGTACAAAAATATCGGCCCATCTAAAATGTATATCAACTTTAAAGTTAACTATGTTTTTAAAATTGAAAATTGAAAATTTTTTCAAACAAATCATTTATGGTTTTGAACAAGCTATCGTCTAAATAAATTTTCAATGTACATTTTATTCTGAACATTTGGCAATCATTTCTTTATTTAAACAGTTCAATTTTTAATTCTATGATTGATTTTTAGAATTTTTGTAGAAATATTTTTTTTTATAAACTGCGGCTTTTTTAGTTATCCGCAATTAAGCAAAATTAGTTAAAATTACCGGAACATCTAAATAATTCTTCAACCGTACCAATTCCAAAAAGATTTTTTGGTCGTCTAAATATATTTTTAATATAAAAGTCGTTCATTTTATTATAGAAACTTCATACTTTTCCTTTTCCAATATAACAGCGCGTATATTAAAAAAAAATCTATTATTAATTCTAAAGTACATATTTTTGTAGGGATCATTTCTTTATAAAATGCATCATGTTTCCGCTTAAGCAATTAATCGATAATTTACCGATAAAAAAATCAAAAAAATAACGCAATGAAATAGAATTAAATGAAATGTTCAAACTCCCAAATTAACGTAAATGTGCGTATAACAAAAAATGACGCATTTTATAAAAAAAGCTTTCTACAAAAAGCTTTTGGTTCAAAAGGGTCCAAAGGAACTGGCTGTTTCCTGTAAGCATTTTTCAAGGATTTTGTAAATGAGCTGCCATTTCTGTAATTTCGTTAAAATAGTTAAATAATAAATTAAAGTAGAGGAAATTTTGTATAATTTATGTCTATGACATTTTTTGGTAAAATTAATAGTTTAGCTGTATGAACAAATTCTTTTTGATCGAGATCGTGTCTGCATTAAAACTTAGTTAGCCAGGATTTGCCAATTATTTTTATTCTGACAGTAGGTAGTGTTAAATGCAGTTTTTTTTACCATACCTACTGTAAATATTATCAAAATATCTGTCAAATCCTTACTAACTTGTTTTATTTTTATGCAGACACGATCGATCTCGATCAAATAGAATCTCATACAGGTAAACTATTAATTTTATATATTGTATGATAAAGTCATGTGCCTGGCCACATCAGATTTTTTACTGTTTGGAGAGTTTAGGTGTCTGAACATTTTGATTTTAATGATTCACATTATTATTATAAAGAAGCTACAATAAGAACAGCAATGATATGAACGGGTTAATACCGTTGTAAATGAAATGCGTCAATTATTGAGATTTTCTTGCTTTACTCAACTAATGGGGAAATATATAATGTAAACAAAATGTGTGAATCGTTATAATCAAAATGTTCAGAAAAGATCGAGAGACTGTTTGATATTCGCAATTCTTACGCTTCAAAACTGATCCAATAAGAAATACTAGTTCAGCGCTGTTGTTCAGAAAATAGCATTCAATTAGACGAAATAATAATAAAAACTATTAGTAAACCGCATGAAAAATCGTAGGTTGCCGAGATGTAATAGAGATTGTAATAGAGCTTGTCAATCGTTCTTGACATCAGTCACAAAATTTCTTGTCATGCAAAAAGTTGCGGCCCTACATGAAAAACTGCTAGAACTCCATTGATTCCCAAATCGGTAAGCCGGCGCCTAAATTTCAAGCATACGGAGAGAACGTACATTACATCTTTTGTAGGTGGATTTGTGGCAGTTTACTTTGACGACCGCGAAATTCTCCAAACTGGCGCTAAGATGTTCACCTACATCACCACAATACACACCATATTCTACTGGCTGATATTCTGCGCCATCATGAAAATAGTTATTTGTACGTACCAAGTGTCAAAAGAGGTTAGAGCACTTGCCGACTGTTTCATTTGTATGAATTTGAAATAAACGTGGGCCGTCAACTGTCTGTTTTTCTTTTCTAGATTTTGCTCGATGTTTGTTAATGATTAAAATGCATTCGGCGCTCAGAATGCTGACTCGCTCACAGAATGTCAGGCTTCTATGAGAACAAGAACGAAATGGAAACGACTGTACATAAATTAACACGTAAATTTACACGGAATGTAAATTTATAAAAACCTCGGGTAAATTAAGATATCAAGGCTTGAGGCCGAGCGGCGCGCCGAAGCGCATGGTTATTGCCATTACTTCCGGAAAATTGCCTTTAACGCTGGAAATTCGCTATCGGGGGATTTGCCAGAGTTTACCACCGGTTTTCTTTCAAATTGAACAGTGATAAAATGACGGAGGGTCTTCTTACCTGAGCATAACGTCACGCCGACCAGTATTGATAAGATCCATGCTGTCTTTCCTTTCCCTTCTCCGAAATACGTCAGGAATTCATCGTAAAATACACCGAATGAATATGTCACGCCGTCGTCTGTAAAAGAAAATGTGATGTTAATATTTTAGTTACGTGAACACGTGGGATCAGGGCAATGATGTAAAAGTTTATTAAAATTGTTGGTTCGTTTGTTACGCGTTGTATTATTAATGGTTTATCGATATTCTTGTACTAATGAGAAACCCTAGTTCTTGATTATTGTCCAAATTTTACTTGCCAAAAGTCTTTCGTGATATAAAATAAGAAAAAAACACGCTAGGTAATATTATGGTAGAATTTTAGAAGAGTTGTGAGGCGCTTAATGTGCAGCGTAGGCTAATAAGACTAGAAACAACTTTGTTAAAGCGGTTAGTGATCTACCGAAGATTAACGCTTTGATGGTGGGATTCTTGTTTAAACATAGTACTTATTTTTACGCTTATTATTATCAGCCAATAAATTAAACACTCTGTTAACTTTTAACAGGATATAATATTATAATATATTTTAGTAATACGTGTCGAAAAAAAAAACAAGCGCATACCTCCTGAGGTATTCGAACAAATGTGAATAATATTCCTAACACTATGACAATAATTGTTTGATTCTGAACTGAAAAACAGTCATTGAAAAGTAAGTAATTTTCAGGGAAAGAGTTTGTTCGGGTTATTCACATAAACAAGTGCTATCAGTGACCTCCTCCATCACCCCTGGGTCTCATCTAATTAGTATGGCATCAGAATGTTACTATCTAGGTCAGACCCTCCAAAATTGCCTTTGTTAGGGAAACCCTATCCTCATTAAATGCAAAGCATCCTTTGTTACAACTGAGTTCAGACCACATGAAGGGAAGAACTTAACCAGTATTTATACCCATGCTATCACTTAATTCCGATTTCGTCTATATAGAATTATTATTTATTTATTCGAGCCAACAAAACATGATGCCAACTTTCAGTCAAACGTTATGAGACAATTCTTAAATTTTAATGAATGAAAATTGTTATGAAAGATAGGCCACATATATCAGTGAGCATGGGCGTAGCCAGGGGGAGGGTTTTGAGGGGTTTTGAAGGTTATGAATATAAGGGTTATTTTATGTACTTTTAGTCGTTCTATTTTCTTGAAACCCCTCCCCCCGGATACTAAAACCTGGCTACGCCCGTGCCTGTGAGTTATTTAGTGTATATAAAGTAAACTACCAAAATTAATTCACATATTTAGTTGCCAAGTTATAATCATAGGCGGTGACAAATTTCTCAGAATATTTTGCAGACGTCGGTCGTTTATTATTTTATAAATCACCCAGACAAAACAGAAAAAAAAAAACAATTTTCTGAAACTAGTGTAAATATTTTATGGGCACGTCAAGATAGATAATTATTCAATCAAGCATGTTCCATCAAAACATGTAATCAACCTTTCAAAAAATATTTGCATTAGGTTTGTTTAACAAGGAAACATTGTAAAGGCTGTTTAGCAAACACGCAGTTTGTGTTAATAATGTATGTAGTTAGATGATAAGAAAACCACTCTAGGTATATGAAAAAAACACGCGAATAAAAACTAAAACATGCTTTTGTTCGAAATGAAACTGATAAGGTGACTGGCCTTAAGCTATAATTAAAAATCGCAGTCTGTACAAAATATTTTTTTTTGTATACCGCGTGTTCCGTTCAATTTTAACGAAGTCTGGTAAAAGAAGAAGAGAAAACATGATATACGATTATATTTATTTCACTTTTTTTAAATATATTATTAAGAGACAGCATGTTGCCATTCTAACCCACATATATTTCTATTTCGGGAAAATAGACTGTTCTACTTTTGGCTACATGGTAGACGCTTAGCGTACATTGTTTCTATGTCTATCTATAGGCACATAAAGTGTAGGGCTAAAGGGTAAAGTATGAAATAATAATAAATTATTCGATAGGCAGGTGCCATTTTGCATGTATTTATATTTATATTACATTGTATCTCGAAACCAAAATAACGGTAAAAGAAATTGTTTTCGTAATAATTTAATTGAACATTTTATAATGAGTGAACTACACGTTTGAACATTAGTTGCAATGAAGTAAGTTTTAAACCAATTTTATTCTTTCATTTTGACTTAAAATTATATTCTGTATGTGCGGTTTAAATTTTATAAGTGTAATTAATTCATTATACTGGTAATAAACCACCATGTGTTGGTAATTTATACTCATTATACTTCTAAGCATAACAGCATACACAATACAAGATAAAGTTTAAACAATTTAAACATTAACACTTCATTTTTCATTGACTTACAAGGTTTGTATTGTATGCTTTTGTTTAAACCTTGTAGACTATATCTAGCACTAACTTGGACAAAAACAGAAAAAAATAATAGTCATTTTTCAGAAAATCTTATTCTTCATAAAACTAATAAAAAAGTGGGTTTTCTGTTCCCATTATTAAAGTTGAAAGCTTAAGCATTCATTTCAATGTATTCATCTATAACATATGTAATGTAAATTTGTGTAGAGGAATAAAAAACTACTAAAATCTCCCAATCCCAGATATAAAAGACCTTCATTAGCAGACGCGCAATATCCCACAATTATCATGTTTGTGGACTATGGATTATGCCAAGGTATAATCAAATTACACCGTGGTCCATGGTTCAGAAGTATTGACGAAAAGAAAATATATAGTTTGCGATCTTGTGATCATCGTCATATGTAATAATATATAGTGGCCTGTTAAGAATAACCTTGCTAATTCATTATCACGTACTTGATTTATAAATTCGTTTAAAGTGATTGCCTAAAATTGTACAATTGAAACGTGTATAAATTTTTTAGCGGGTCTTGTAAACCCGCTAAAAAAGTGCTAAATTCTATAGTTATACCAATTTGCAATACGAAATTTTATTTGAACAATTTAAATTTCATAAAGCCTAAACATTTTTAGCAAAAAATCTTATGATAAAATTAACAAACTCATCCATTATAAAGGCGCGATTTTTTTTTTGGCTTGTCATTTAGGGACCTAATATCAGTGGCTATTTAAATAGCGATATTTTGTAATAACAAACCATTAAATTTTTGTATGTAGTCTTGCATAAATTAGATTTTTTCCAGTCGGTACTGATAACAGTTTCTTATGAAATTTGCTTGAAAATATCCCATACGTCATTGATATTATGGCAACAAGTTCGTACTATGTAACGGGATTAAAATTAGGTTCATTTGCGATAAAAATAGTATCGTACCTCCACGAAGAATTGACATTTGAACTTTTTCAGAAAACAATTTCGATTTATCTCCAGCGTTTGGCGCTCGCTAATCATAGTCAGCTGGTCCATTCATGGGTTACCCGATAACCGCCGTATCTTTAATGTAATTATAGAAACGCCTACTTTTCGGTAATAGAATAACTTGTAATTTGAAAGAGATAATTTAAATGGCGAAGTAAAATTTGTGATGTTAAATTAAAGTTTTTGGATACTTGACCTCACACACTTTTTGTGTGAGGTCTGTTTACACTATAGTTTAGCTGCATAAGAATCTATTTGATTGAGATCAGTCGTGCCTGCATTAAAATAAAACTAGTTAGCCAGGATTTGCCAGATAAATCAATAATTAAATAAATAAATAATTCCTTTATTAACATAAAACAATATATTAAATGCAACAAAATAATATTTATATTTAGGGCGGAGTTCAGCACACTTGTTTCCAAATTGCCTTGCTCTTCCATTCAACCCCTTACGCAAACTAGAACTAAGACATAATTGTACCAATAATAAACAGTAATTCCGAGAACTTATCAAAGAAAAAACAAACAAAAAATTACTCTAGAGTCAACTACACGTAATTGCCGCAAACCCAACTCAACAAAACATCGCACATACCAATAAAAAATAAAAACTAAAACAGCCTCCGATGTGCGCTCAATGCCTAAAGTCCCCCCTGTTGAGCAAACAGACAACACTTCACCTTTCCCCAAAACTGTTTAACGATAATTTTTTCATATCGTCCCTGAGACCATTGTATATGTGACTGACCTGGTAAGAGAATGACCGTTTATATAGCTCAGTGCGGTGGAGCAAACAAACCCCTGAATCTTAAATTAAGGTTATAGACATCCGTTCTACAGCGTATCTTCCGCATGAGGTATTGTGGGATCCTCTTGGATAGCAACTTATGATATAATATTGCTGCATGCAACACCCTAGTGTTATCCATGTTCAACCACCCCAAGTCGCCCAGACCATTCGATACATGATCATACTTCCTCAAACAGAACACATGCATTTTGGACACGCTGGACCATACACGGTATCGCAATATGAGATCTTTTGATACTATTGACCGTAGATATAGTGAGATATTGTCAAAACATCAGCATTTGACAGTACCGGTACTGTCATTAGACTGAAAATATTTGGAAAATCCTGGCTCACTATATAGTATTATATCAATGCAGATGCGACCGATCTCGATCAAATAGAATTTGCTCTTGCAGCTAAACTATTAATTTTACCAAAAAATGTCGTAGGCATAAACTATTTAGAATTTTCTCTACTTTAATTTATTATTTAACTATTTTGAGGAAACTACAGAAATGGCGGCTCATTTGCAAAATCCTTGAAAAATGCTTAAAGGGAACGTCCAGTTCCTTTGGACCCTTTTTACCCTTTTGTAGGTATTTCTTCTTTAAATACATCTGCCGGTATTCGGTTTAATTTGAAAACATCGTCCATAACTTTTCTCGTCACTTCCTACAACTAAAGTGAATTAAAGAAAAGATACAAAGTGATATTTAAGTTCCATTCTTTCGTAGATTCGTGTAGGTTGCCAAGGTTAATTTTAAAACTTTTGAAAGGAAGCACAAGCTTTCCTCGTTACAGTTAGTTTATTTAATAAATGCCACGGGATTATAATAACTTGATAACAGGCAATTTGACAAATGCGTCCAGTTATTTTTTTCGCGCGTAAACGAAGGTTGATAACTGCGATTAAAATAATTCCCGCTCTTGAAAATGTGCCGCATTTCATCGCATTTATTTTGTTATCGTCAATTTTGTGACATTAATGATACCGCTGAATATGGGTCAAGTTCTTTAATTTTCTAGATTGTTACATAATTCACTGAATGCTTAACTCAGTAGATTCAGCATTACTGAATCTTTAAAGAAAAATTCTCTTAGTTTAGCATGATTCATGCTAGGATGAATAATAATTAGGAATCTTGTTGATTACAAATAAAACGGATACGTACATATGACAAAGGATTTGCGTTCACTTTGTTTGCTATAAATAACTGTAAAAGATCTAGAGAGTTGCACTGTACCAAACAAGCTGACCATACTGTTGGTTTTTGCTGTTTAAAATCGATAAACAACATTTAAAATTGTCGTAGAATAAATTAACGTTGTTGTTGGGACCGCACCGAACATTTTAGGTTAAATTATTGATAACTATCTAATCAAAAACTTGACAATTGATCCTAAAGTGGCGCGAGTTGTAAAAGAATTAACAGAAAAGTTCACAACATTAGTGCAATTATATCTACAATACTATTTCTAGTGTGTACTATTTAGAAAGATTGTACTGTGCACGTGTACCTAACCGGGATATACATTTGTGTCAGATACAAAGTAAAGAATTTTTTTCGTTATATAAAAACTTTTGAACTTTTTATCGAATTGAAAAAGGTGCTTATAAAACGTTCTACTCAGAAAGGCATTTACTTTATAAAAAATACGAGAGAAAAATCAGTAAAATTGTAATATTTATCAACATAATGAACTTCTTGGCAACTAACACTTTTATGGCATTTTCTCGGAAATTTTGTCGATACCTGTATCGGGAATTCATTTAAAAAATTATATTTTCGGAGATATGAAAGCTTAAAGTTTGGATGATTTAAGATTATTTGCCAAACTTTGCCTTATTCAAAATTCAATATCTTTGGTTCTAGTAATCGTATCGGACTCATTTTTGCTTTATTTTAAATGTTGTAATATTTGCTAGATAACTGCGTACAATTATTACGTTAATTGATTTATGTAAACAAATCAAAAACAATTGAATTCTTTAAATAATTATTACATAGTCGCCCCCACAATGGATATATCGAAAAAATATATATAACATCCGCCACACTTTTACCTACAAAATCCAATTTTTTCTCTTGTCGAGTCTCTTGTAGTTCAAAAGATTATAAATTTTTTTTTATCTGACCGTAGTCACGCGCGGCGTGTCGAAACTCAATGAAAAACGCAGCAAGCGACTACTTCAGGCGTGTGCGTGTTGCACCAGGTTATTCAGAACATTTTCCAAAATAAGAATTTATTGATGCTTGAATGAAAATCATACGTTTAAAACAGTCGTGATAACTTTTACCTAGATGTTATAGGTATATTTAATGCCAATAATTGGTATTTGATTACTTTTCTGAGAGCTTATTATTCTTTATATTTGGATGCGGAGGCAAATTGAATGGATTGAAATATCTACAGGTTCGAAATTTTTGACGTTTGATACGGTTAGAAAACTTCGGCATTTTTTAAATATTTAAATTTATTTAAATTTATTTAAATATTTTCAGCACCTAATAAATAAGCACTTCAACTCACTCTGTTCTTAAAAAACAAACTGCACTAGCAGTTGTGTGTATTTACATATTTTGACATATAGCATTTGATATCAATGTGACCAATCTTAGAAAAAGTTACTATAAACGGTGTTACAATTTGTTAATTGTAACACCGAAAACTGTGTTACAATGTGTCATTGTGAATGCAAAGTAGAAAACATGCTATTGTCATACTATTATAAAGTAAAAATAAATAGTAAAGATTTTTTTCTGTTTTGTAGGCTCAATCCGGGGAATATACTGTATACTACTTAAAAATGTTCAAACAGTATAATTTTAATATAAAAGAAACAGAGTGAATTAAACAGAGTGAATAAAACATCAAGAGCACATTAACAAACAAGAGTGAGGCGAAAAAATTTAAAATTAATAAACGATGGAACGACAATATTAGTTTTAGTAGGTATTCGAAGAGTTGTGTTGAGCGTTCCAAAAAATATCATTTTTATTTTAAGAATTCAAATTTTAAAACTAAGTTGAGGCATTTTATATAGCGTTTGGACATTCTACATTGTTTGGATTTTCTTACCGGTATGCACTAAGTGACACTAAAGTGTTATTGACGTAAAAACTGTAAACGCTGTACACTGTACAATATTTGAACGCAGCTATATTAACATTCATTAACATTAATATCACGCTCTTTTAATCAAACCTCCATCAAATTATTTATTTATTTAATTTACATTTATACTACATACTTTCGAGATAATATTAGCAGCCGTTTGTTTATGCTTTACAACATAATCCACGCACAATGGCGTGGCGGTTTTCGCGCTGAAATTTCCAAGGTCGATCAAAATATCGCTGATAAAGCGCGTTCAGGACCTACACTTTCATCGCAGTCCGCTGGCAACTGTTTATAGCACGCTTTCAGTGCCGGAACAGCACGCACTCACTGCCGGGACTTTATTTATGTGTCACAGACGCGTTGCAGTGTCATTACAAATCCTGACGCCCACGCTTTTGTCCCTGTTAACTGAGGTTTTGGATTACGCACAAAACAGTCTACACAAATTAAATTATTATTAATAGTAATTATTTTATATTAAAATAAACTTGAAGTAAGTGTAATACACTTTCAAAATGTAGACGATTTTTAGACGTAGACAGATTCTTGTTATCTAAATCCAGGTATGGATTTAGTTGTGACGTTCTTTATGTTTGACTATTTTAGTAATAATTTCTCTCGGTTACCAAGCTATCTTTAAAAATAGATATTTTGAGTTATGCTCGTACAATGTACTATGTACTAATACGTCAAGGACTTATTGCGTTATTGGAAGTGGGATGTAATTTATCACAGTGCCAATAATTAGTGTTAATGAGTTGACAGGACAATATTTAAAGGATTTTAAAGGTATCTTATAGTTTTGAGTGAGATTGTCGTATAATACAAGATAGTAATTTTGGTGACAGTTATACACAGTGTGGTAAACCAATTTCAAAAATTAAATCGCATAATATACAGCAGGACTGAGTAGCTAAATCGAATATTAGATACAGTATCCCCCAGATGCACCTATCGATCGGATCTAGATTTTAATTGTGTTTTGAAAACGGAAAACTAGAAGATATGGAAAATCTTCCCAAAAAACTTCTAGAATAATGCACAGACCTTATTTCGTAGAAATTGAATCTAAAATAATTTTTGGGTTATGAAAATAATGTGCAATTTTTTATATCTAATAGTGGATATTTGATATTTTCGTTGGTTTTTGAATTACCTGCTGGATATATATCAATTAAAAATGTTCACTGAAAACATCTCTTACTCAAAACACAGGGCATTTTTGTGTTATTATTAACACTAGGCATAGTACATTATGCGGTTGTAATAATTTGTTGTTAATAGAAATGTCGCCTCAAACGATCAAATAAGAACACACAACTACAAAGGATGATATAAAATTTACATCTTTTGACATAATTATGTTTTTAATTTAACGTTGAATTAGTAGGTACCTATACAATTATATGAGTTTTACAAACCGTCAAATTGGTGTATTTAAGTGGCCCGAAATGTACGAATAAAATAGCGTTTGTGTTTAGTAGCCGACTGCGAGGAAAAAATAAAAAGAAATGAAAGTTCGTATGTTTCTGAGTCTAGATCTAAGTGAAACAAATAAATTCAAATAAGAATATTTTTCCCAGAATTAAATATCGAAAAATGATTCATAAGTTTAGCCATGCAACCGTACATTTAACTAAGTAAGTACTTAAAGAAATATAAAAAGAAACAAAATATAATATGTAATATGTATAAAATATGTAAAAATAAGGAGGTATTTGATACAAAAACGCCATTTTGTCTTTAAATATGTAGAATTTTGTAAGTATTATTAACTTCTTGAATGGAAACAGACTCTTTTTTCGCAGATTTTTTAAAATTCTTGAAATGTTAGCCGTTTCAAATATAAACATATGAACAAAAAATAAAGTACATGTGAAACAATACAAAAACTTTAAGAAAGTAAAACAATTAAACATAAAAGGAATAAACAAATAAATTCATATAAAAACTATTGTTTATCTTTTTTCATTCAAGCAGTATGACTTTTTTTTTTTAAATACTGCTCCTTTATAATTCAATATTCAATACAGTTCATATATAATTAAATATTTACCTTTATTTTAAATCTGCAATACGAAAATTTTCAGTTACCTATCACATTTTTCTTTTCGTATTTTTTTAAATTTAAATTACTTACACCAGAAATGTACGTATACATAAAGTTAATAACTTGTGTAAAACAGTGATATAATAGATTTTTGAATAAAACTATTTTTTTCACTTTTAAATAAACAAATTTTAAACTGTATTATTTTATTGTTCACTTAAAAAAATAATCAATAAACGGGTTAGAGACAATAGATAAAAAGGCAAGAAAATCTATTGAAAACGATTACTAATAATTCACAAAATCCATAATCCCCAGTTTTGTTATTATCCAAATTTTCAATTTGAGTGCAAGAGTACTCGAAAATGTTCCTATATAACGTCCTAACATTTTAATGTCGTAGTTTAAACATTTTTTGATAAATATAATATACACTATAAATATAATTTTCGCCCCATCTACTTTGTGTATTTCATTGACTACAAATCACCACAATAGAACTATTTAAGTATTTACCATAGTTAGATAAACAAAAGATAAACAGCCAGCAATATAGTACGATATTTTTTATTGTAAATAGTGTAGATAGTGCATTTAGCTGCATATAATATTATGCCTATTGTTGAAATTAATGAATTTTCTTGAACCTAAATGAATTTAAAACAATACAACCGATATTAATAAAACTTTTCATAAAACTGCAACACAACGACAAATTTTTATTAATCTGTTTTATCTTCTTTGATCACGAGAAACTTTGTTTTTACAACTGCAATAAAACTACCGAAAAACAGTAAGCAACTACTATAAATACAACAGAAAATAGCACGTTCAGTACCGAATATAATTTATTGGGTGTAAATTAATTAACAATCCTAATCGACAAAACCGTTGTTATATCATAGATCAACGTCTGTACATTATGAGAATTATGAGAACAGTTATTTTTTCACGCTTATCTTTTTACTCCAATTTTACAAGTATCCTGTCTCCCGGTGTTCTTGATCAGTCGATGTTATCGATAATTGCTTCTGATAACGGCGAGGCAAACATTATTTGTTCGATGCGATAAATCTGGAGATTACGAAGATATGCAGTATATGGCACATTTTTTTATTACTTGAGTAGTAGATGAGATTAACTGTGTTTTAAATGGTAAAGACAAGGTATAAATTAAAGCATTAACAATCAGGGGCATTGCCCAGTCGTTGTTGTTGTCAAGCTTTATAATGGCACTAAAACCATAAATTGGTTTTAAATTACTTCACTGATTTTCGTAATTTGGATAATTATAGTTTGGTGTTTTCAGATTAAAGTTAATTGCTTTAGTTTAAAAAATCTGATGTGGACAGGCACATTACTTTATCATACAATATATAAAATTAATAGTTTAGCTGCATGAGATTCTATTTGATCGAGATCGATCGTGTCTGCATTAAATTAACACAAGTTAGTAAGGATTTGACAGATATTTTGACAATATTGACACTAGGTATTGTTAAAAAATCAGCGCTGGACAAACCCTGGCTAACTATGTGGTTTTAATGCAAACACGTCTCGATCAAACAGAATTTGCTCATACAGCTAAACTATTAATTATACCAAAAAAATGTCATTACACAAAATTTCCTTACTTTAATTTATTATTTAACTATTTTAACGAAATTACAGAAATGGCAACTCATTTGCAAAATCTTTGAAAAATGCTTAGAGGAAAAATCCAGTTCCTTTAGACCCTTTTGAACCAAAAGCTTTTCAGCTCTAAGTTTGGTCATAAATCTTCTAAATATCAACTTTCGTCCCGATACCTTTAGTAGCTTCTCCGGAATCGTCGCCACAAAAATCGGGTACACACATACATACAAAAAGACATAGACACACAGACATTTTTTTGTACCTTGGTCAAAAATGGTCAAGGGACCCAAAAAGACCTATTTCCGCTAAAATCTCATTTTTTTCGGCACGATTTCAGTACTATATCATACTGCGTATGATAAAGTAAAAGTGCAGTTATTGATGATTCTTTTCTTGAATTGTTGCAATTTTGAAAGACTAAAACCTTTATACCTGAAATTTGACACTAGTTGTCCATGCCAGCAATTTGAAAAAATCTTCTAAACTTTTTTTGTATTAAAATTTGGGAGTTACGATAGTTAATTTATAATTACAAATACAAATCGATAACTAAATAGACTTTGGTGATATCGCAGGTAGGTAACCAGGTCGACAAAATACTGGCCAATAAGATAATTTCAATAGCGGGCTGGTTTAAAATTAGCCTCTGCATTTAAACTGTAGCTCCGCTGTACTGAAAGATCGGCCATCAATCAAATTAGTTGTTGAACTGTCATATTCGCTAAATTTATTATGTGATTATAAGAAAAATTTATTAATGTGAATACATAAAGTCTTTTGAAGCTGTCCATGTTGGTATAAAGGTGAATAAACAGGATGTACATCATGGGCGTATCCAGTTTAAAACAGAAGTGGGGGGGGGGGCAGTTTTCTAAATTTAACTTGCTGTTTGGGTAAAATTTTATTGAGGCAAATACTTGCGTTGTAGTAAAAGCCTAAAATCAATGCATTCTAAGTAGGGGCACCGTTTTTATGCACAAAATAAAACGTCTTAACGATCTGATTTTTTTTAAAGAACTATTTAATACATTAACATTAAACTAAAACAATAACAGAAAATAACACTAATAAAATTTGAAATAGGCGCAAAGCTACAAAAAATGTTGAACATGACCTCCCTCAGACGTGACACAATATTCAGTTTTTAAGAAAAACTTTATCACCCCGTATCTCAGAAAACGAAGCATTTGCGGACATACGTTTATATAGCAAACTGTCATTATTTTTTCATACAGAATCACCACCTGAAGTTTGTCGCACTTATTTACTAACACCCTGTATAATTTTACGTTAATGTGATGCTGATCTAAACATATCTAATTAGTTTACAGTAAAAATTCTAGACATTATTCGTTCTATATCTATTTCAATTAAGTAGATAAATGTTCGCAATGTATTTTATTTTTGTTTTTTAAGAAAATTGTAAATGTTAGGCCTCTTGCGGTAGACCTATTTTTTTAAATTGTGTAACTAGTTTTGTGATATATTAAGTCTCTAAAGACAACATTATATCAAATTTTTGAAACTCATTTGTTTAAAAAAACTCTAACTTATTGAATTTTTGATTTTAAAAAAATTGTCTACACCTTATTTGCATGTTTAATTATTTTTTTTATTATTTTTTATAAGAAATACAAGAAATGTTAGTAAATATGTTTACAAAATTTGGAATTAATTGCTTGCATAATGTCGTCAATACAAAATATCAATCTAATACCGTAATGTTTGAATTAAAAAGAAAAAAACGGAATTCTCCTTTAATCTAATTTTCTGGTTCGCTATTTTAGATCTGCCATTTCGAATTTGTACATATTTGTACATTTCCCATATAAAGTGTTTTCCCTAATATACATTTTGTCATCCGCGTATCGGTTACTTAGAAAATATAAAAAATAAAAATAAGAATAGAAAATAAAAACCTTGAAATTTCTGTAAAGAGAAAAACATTATTTCATTTTCATATCTTTTGTTTTGTAACACATTGCACAATGCACATACATACATAGCCATAACTTAACTTAAGATAACTAAATTATTTATCAAAACACCACCACATATTTGATCTGTTAAGTACACGATATTTTTGGTAATCTTACATGCTAATAAACAAAACAAAAAAAGAGAAAAAAAGAAATGCTAATTAATTGCGAACTCTTGTAGTTTGACCCCCCCTGGTGGGGACATGGGTCGGAAGTTGCAAAATAGATAACATAGTCGTATGTCGACTGGATTGCACAATTATCAGTTGATTTATAAATGGAGTTATTTTTGTCGTATATGTATATTGTGGCACTTGATTAGCACCAATAAAATTAACTAAATAAATGCAACGAGTTTAAAGATAGCATTGTAGTAAACTAGAAATACATTGTAACAGTTAGTCGATAAATACAATGATTATTTTTTTTATTATTTTATTACAAAAACTTTTATTTGGGTTTTAAACAATTACTTGGACATTGTTATCAGCTAAAATCGATCTAGTTGGAACTGCGTACTATTTACTTCGTGAAATTTGTTTCACGATTAACTTAACGGAATTTGTTAGGTTAGGTTCTGTACCTCCATATTTATAGGATCTGTTTCGCTTTTTTTAAACATTTATACGCGGCGTAATATTAGAGCAAATTGGTATGTATTAAGGTGATTCGTTTCTAAAAATATCTTATTTCAAGCTGCACCATTTCAAAAACTTTTCAACGTGTTTTTCCAAAATATTTAAGGTTTGCTATCGGCTGTCAAAGTTAAGATAAATAAGAATATTGGATTCGTTGGTATTTATTTAATCATTTTACAATAAATATGCAGAGTGCAAACCAACAGTATTAACATAATATTAAGTTAATAAAAAGAAAACAAAACAAAGTTTTAAATCTGTTAGATATCTCCATTACATGTCTATAGACGTCCTGAAGAACGCTACGCAGCCGCTACTATACAGGAAGTGGATAGAATTGGTCGTAGATCTGTGATGGTTTGGGCTGGAATCAGTATAGACAGCAGAACTGATCTTGTTGTGGTTCCTGGTAGACTAAGTGCCATGAATTACATCGAAAACATCTTGGAGGACTATGTGGTGCCTGCTGCATATGGCGTCGGTCAAAATTTCATCCTAATGCAGGACAATGCAAAGCCACATACCGCCGGCATCACCAGAAACTTTTTACAAGAACGTGGATTCAGGTCATGGAATGGCCGGCTTTAAGTCCTGACCTGAATCCTATTGAACACGTGTGGGATCAGCTTGACTGATGTGCTCGCAAGCGCCCTAATCCACCATGCAGTACCTGACACAAGCCCTGATTGAGGAATGGGAAGGCATACTCCAAGAATCTCTTCGCAGACTAGTGCGAAGCATGCCACGTAGCTGTGAGGAAGTGATTCGTGCTCGTGGAGGGCATACACTGTATTAAACCTCACCAATCCCGAGAAAACCCGACTGTCATCGATACTATGACAGACATTTCCATTTTGTGTTAATTTTGCGTTATTAATTTACATTTTTAAGTGTAACTTAGAAGTGACGTTTGTGTCTTTGCAATTTACCCTGATTTTTCAATGACCGCGCTGACATACACCTCGCAGCATGGCAACGGTATAATTCTAATTCTACGTCATCACTAACATCTGACGTACACGCCTTTTTATCGCGTTTTTTCTTCATACAAAATAGAAGTTTTTTTGCTATTCATGAATGAACGATTTCGACGTGTTTGACGTAAATATTGTATGATAATAATCGGACTAAATTTAGAACCGCTCTGTAAAAATAAAACTGTAAGAGGAAAACAAGACGTCAACGATTTGATCCGAAATCAACGAACAAACTTATATTTATAAAGATTATCTGACTTGTTGGCGCGTAACAACATTCCTTTCGTTGTTGCCCATTTATCGGGTCGCTTAATACAAAAATCAATGCGAGGCGTCCTTTTTATCTTTACAGGGATACATCTCGAGTAGATGGTGGGATCTGTTGTCCTATATGTCACCTGGCTACCGATATTTAGGTCAACTATCCTGCGGGATATTGAACAGAGTTGAAATATTCCCTAGCTTGTTTTTAATTTGTTTTTGGAAAACACACGACATAGATAATGCGGTCTTTATTGTTAAACAGGTCATTGCTAACACTTGAGAACTCGATTAGGGGAAGAAGCAACAAAACACAAATAACATTTGATAAATTCGTATCAGTTTTGCCGTTTTCGATTGATCATATATAGCAGGCGTATACTTTCTTCGGTGGAGTATTAATCGTAAGAACCTTTGACAACAAAGGTCAGAAGGTTTAAGTTAGAGATATGATATGCGTATTTGCATAGATAACAAATAATATTTAGAAATTTCGCAGAGTAAGAGAGATAGTTTGTATAATATTTTGATAAGCATTATATAGGGTCATTATAAATGATTGTAGTCGAAGTAACTCATGCCCGTGTTATGTACTACATTTTCCGCTTTACAGAAACAAGTATCGAACTTACAGTAAGTTTTGCAACCAATTTATTAAATTGTGTATTGAACAGCGTACTTATTTTCATGGAACGGCAAACACAAATTCCTACATTTGATTTAAGCGCCTGCTTCGACTACAATCATTTATAATAACCCAGTACTTTGCAAACAATTAATTTTATCGGTAGCATATATAGATTCATTAATATCTGTCAACCAGGTATTCAATGGCATCCGTAACAATAGGTTATCTCTTATACAACTATTTATTGAAGTAACAAATATTTACATGGTATCTGTATATGGTATGTTGGTCGCTAACGCATGCAAATTAAAAAAAAGCTGATGTGGCCAGGCACATGACTTTATCATACTATATATAAAATTAATTGTATAGCTTCATGAGATTCTATTTCATCGAGATCAGTCGTGTCTGCATTAAAATAAAATTAGTTAGCCAGGATTTGACAGATATTTTTATTCTATTGACAGTAGATATTGTCAAACCATCAGCGTTTGACACTACCTACTGTCATGCTATATGTTTGGTCATCAAACTTCTAAATATGAAGTTTCGTGCCGATACCTTTAGTAGTTTCTCCGGAATCGTCGCCACAAAAACGGATCCAAACACATACATTTTTTTGTACCTTGGTCAAAAATGTTCAGGGGACCCAAAAAGGCATATTTCCGCTAAACTAATAAAAATTGGCATGATTACATTAATTTATCATACTACATATGTATGAGAAAGTAAATATATATATGGCTTTATTAAGAAAACTTTCCAATATATTGTTCCATTAAAGTGTTTACAGAAACTCACAAAAACAGCAATGACACACATAACCTAAAAATTGCAATAACGACGACAAATACGATTAATATTAGTATGCGATATCAAATTGATCTGTTATGAACAACGGTTACATACGGCTTCTTTTAACTGACATTAGTCAACAAGATGATATTAACAATCGACAAGAATAGCTTTTGTAATATAAGGACATATTAAGTAAATTTTACACGTGATTTGTTTATAACACGGAAGACATTATTTCTATCAATGAATTGGTAATTGTACCTCTGTTAATAATATTTTTTAATAATAATTTCCATTGCTCATGCACAAAAAAGTTGTGACAATTGTAATATAAGTCAAAAGTTATTGAGCATCAAAATAAATATACCTAATGTTATAAAAAATGATTTAATTTTTGGCTAAACCAATTTGCTGTAATATGTAATGCAATTTTATGAATATCAAGTACGCAAATAAAAACAAATACATAATAATGTTGAGAGATCAAGGTCGTTACTCTGTAAATTTTGTAATCTTTCTGTTCAAATTCTGTTGAAGAAGATTGTCGGCTGGCAAGTACGATAATTGACGTTTGTTCAACGACAGTTGTTGCCAAGAAAAGACAGGAAGTAAGTTTTTAATTATTTTTCTACAAAAGCAAAACTTGGCGTTTGGGCGGGTGGTTGCCCTTAAATCATCATAACAATTAGTTTAGAAATGATAACAACATATTTAATATCAACCTGCCTTGTGGATAAAATCAAATTACAAAAATAAACAGAGAAAGAAAGAAGACGCAAAATACATTACATCAAAATACTGACGTCAGATCTTATTAGAAAATAGAATAAAAGCCTGTAACTTTAATACAGCCAATAGGAAGGAGATATTGAAAAGAGGCAATAAACCTAAGGAAGCAACTGTCGTTGAACAAACGTCAAACGTAATGCATAGCAACTACGGTTTATAACTGACCTACAATTGCAAAAATCGCGTATATATCAAAAAGTTCCTAAAAGAAAATTCATCTCGAAAACAAAGGCAAGGAAAAATCAGACAAGAACATCCAGTTTTGCGAAGTTTTCAGATTAGTTATGGATTAAGTTATTGATTAAGTTATGGACAATTGTATATTCAGTTAAGTCGCGTCGTTTTTAACAAGAAAGAGATATAAGAATTTGACAACCGTGTTTAGAATTAACCTTAAATAAGCCAATGTCAAGCCAACCACAGTGCACATTTTTTTTGCTTAAATTTAGTGTTTTCTAAAGTAACTAACAGTTTAATTAGTATTATGAAAAAATATTTTGGCCAAAATTCCGAGAATGTTTACATTCCGAACATCAAAACACGATCCACATTTTATCAATTTTGTCGTTATATCAATATTTAAACGATTTTCTATAAGTTGTAGATAAAAAGCAGATGATTACGGTAATTTCCCAAACACTTACGCAAGGTAAAACTTATTTAAAACCGTTGGATCAAATTCACTAGCCAAGAATCCAAATTTGCTACAAATTATTTAAAAAGTGCGGAATGATTTATGGCAGAATAAATAAATTTTCCATATAAATTCCATACTTCCATATAAATCAACCACTAAAATTACCCTGGGCAATTTAATGTGCCAAAATCTGACAACCTCAACTGACATCCATCAAAACCTTTAGACACCTTTGGATACTTCCCAATAAACCGAGAAAACCAACCATCGTAAAGGCACAATACCCCATTTCCAATCGAAACCGAACCAAACAAACCCAACAAAACTAAACAAAACTAAAAATTCTGGTACTCACTGATGATGTGAATCATGAAGGATCCAAAGACAACCATCCAACCCCAACCCCCATCTGGTGGCGGAGGGATGCTTTCTTCTTCGTCATCTGTACTGTTTGTCGATCTTCTCACTGGTACGCCATGTTCGGCCATTATGGTCACCGATGATGGTCACTGAACACAGTTTAGCAAATTTTGGTGCTAGAAGCACGTGGTGATGTCTGGTCCGGCGTTCGAGGCACACGTTCGGCTCGCAGGCGGCTTTGCAACTGACTGACTGAACACTCGCTGCATGGTCACATGTATTATTATCAGCAGTTTTGACAGCTGATTGTAGGATTTGTAGGAGGAGTTATGCGTTTAGTGTGGCCGTGATGATACCGAAGATCCGATTGTGTGATTCTGTTGGCTCCGCGCGATGCATCTCCTGTAATATAAGCGAAAAGGAGTGTCAAAATACTGTGATGTGGTGTTAGACAAGCTATGTACCTCCAGAATCTGCAGTGTATGAGTTCACTCACAGTGGCTATGCAGAAATTTTAAATTCTAGAATACATTTAACTTAATTTAAGGTTAATTTAATTATTTATTTTCATTGTTTCTCTAATTTTGTTTTTTTTAAAGCAACAATAAAAGGAGAAACACGAAAAAAAATCCCTTATTGGAACATATCCTCGGACACGTCGATTTTTAAGTATCAAAATACATTTAAATCAAATTTAATTTAATTTTTTCCTCTTCTCTTTTTTAAATTACTACTTCATATTTATTAAAGGCAATTCACAAAATTTATAGCCTTTCTTTCATATGAACATTTTCGAGAAAAAGAGAGTAGAAAATTAGGGTATTACTGATAAATTTTGTTTCTGTGAAGCGAATATGCGTTTTCGATTGATTTATTTGCGCTGAATGCGAATCTGAGCTCACAAGTTACATGTATCGTTTTGTTAGGTTACTTTCAGGTAAAAGTCAATGTATAAATTTGTATAAATTTGTAAAAATTACAAATATAGCAGTTTCATTTTCAGGGAACTTAATTCTCACCAAAACGCAATTTCATATATAATTCACAAAAGCTATTTTACCGTAAAGTTATCATCAATATTTTACAATTTGTAATTGTGTTTTTCTCGAAAATAGTCTTATGTAAACCCATTAAATTTTGTATGAAGGCATAACTCACTAAGGAAAAATCCAAGTGTCTCTGTGATGTGACATAAACTAAAATATTACATCCATAACACATGTTGTTTAAGCATTTAGTTAATTATAATCTACAGCAAGTATATTTGCACTAGAATGTATACCGTGTGACCAACGCGGGTGACCGGTATATATTTTTACACTATCATACGCAGTATGATAAAACATTTTTTTGGTTGCTCCACCTGCCCATCACACTTAGCTGTATAAACGGTCATTCTCTTACCAGGTCAGTCACATATACAATGGTCTCAGGGAAGATATGAAAAAATATCGTTAAACTCTTTTGGGGGAAAGGTGAAGTGTTGTCTGTTTGCTCAACAGGGGGAACTGTAGGCATTGAGCGCATATCGGAGGGTTTTAATTTTAATTTTTTATGGGCATGCGCGATGTTTTATTGAGTTGGATTTACGGCAATTGCGTGTAATTAGACTCTAGAGTATTTTTTATCTGTTTTTGTTTTGAGTTCTCGGCATTATTGTTATATTATTGGTACAATAACTTTTTGACTTTTTCTTTTCTATCAACTTTCGTTTGAAATGAAAAAAAAAATTAAAATACAAATACAAATAATCCAGTTCACAACCAGTTTAACAAAAATACAAATAATCCAAATCACAACCAGTTTTTTACTGTGATTGTTTGAAACATCAAAAGCAGACCTTGGAAACACACAATTGACATTCGGAGCTTAAATTGTTTTTTATTGCGGTAGAATTGTTTGTAAAATAGATAATAATGATAAAATCTTTTCTAGATTTTGTATTTTTGAAAAGGAATTGTCTGTAACATTAATTAAATATTGGCTACTAATATTTGATTTTGAATCTAAATGCTTTGTTTCTGTTTCTGTTTAAGAAAAAACAATTAAAGTGAATCTCCCATACAATACTCTAACTATAGACAATGCAATGTAATTTCATGCGATGCAGCTACTATTGTTAATTAATAATAAAATCTATTTTCTAGTTTTGTCGCTTTATTTTGGGTGATATTTCTATTTTTTACTATATGCTATTTTTAAAAAGAACAAACTGGAAAACAACGTTAATTAATATTATTTATCCACACGTAAAATTGCTTTAAATAATTTTATGAATTATCTTAATTGCATATTACTTACGCGAACGAACAAAACGTCCTTTGAACAAACGAAAACACAAAAGAAAACGAACATTTTTACAGTTCAGACAAAAAAACATACCTTAGCAACAGCTGATCTTGGTACATTGCACTGCGGCTAGGAGAATCGTCCAAATGCGTTTTATTTTTCGAAAGCGAGCTGGACTTTTGCCAAATATGAACCCACTCGCGTTGTTAGCTTGTCTAGCGACGGAATCTCAAATAATAAAGAAACCATAAAGCAGCCAGGTTCATCAACTTTATCGCCTCGAAAAAAAAAATACCAAAACCAAAATATTTTTATTCCGTTATTTGTTTGTAGGTACTAAAATTATGCATTTCAAAATATGTACTATATACAGGGTCCTGCAACTAAGCTCCCGTCTTTTGTAGCTCACTTACTCATTAAGCTAAGAGTTTGACATTTTGCAGGCTTACCCTGTACTTCAAGGTACAATTCAAGAAATTATTTTTTATTATACAGGGTGTTCCAAAAATGTGCAACGCCATGGTAATATATTTTTTTAAATTGCATGCTATACATTTTTCTACACATTTGGAAGCCTTTTATGGTTGCCTACATATCACCAAAATTTTATTGAAATCGGTTGAGTGACCGCAGCGGAAAAAAATAAAAACAAAAAAAAAATTGATTTTGCATCGTAGGCTTTAAAAATCAATAAAAACCACAAAATGCACCTCGTTAATAAAATTTTGCGACGTGCTTATTAAGTTAGATGTAATAGTCTCGTTAACCAAGTGACATTGATCCAAATTATACAGGCTGACCAAAATCGAGTGTCAAACTTGTCAAACTTCAAAGCGCGCTATTGTTCTTATTTTAAATTGGAACCCATAATTTTTTTTAGGTTAAACGATGCGGAATTAAAGAATAAATATTGTTTCTGAATACAACCCCATCACAATTCGCAATATTTTAAAAGTTATTCGCCAAAAACTCATTTTTCAACGTTTCCAACGGCAATTTTAGGTAATAAATATCGTGAAAAACAATTTATTACATAAAATATAACGCAGAGAGGTATTTTAGATTTTACTGTAGTTAATTAAGTAGGTATTCAATTGCTAAATTTACTGCAAAATTTACCTATAGCCACATTTCCGTCCTTACCGCTATAGGTAAATTATGCAGTAAATTTAGCATTTGAATAACTACTTAATTAAGTACACTCAAATCTAAAACACGTCTATTATTTTTTTATGAAATAAATTGTTTTTCAAAGCCACGTACGATATTTATTATCTAAAATTGCCGTTGGAAACGTATAAAAATGAGTTTTTGGCGAATAAGTTTTAAAATATTGGGAATTGTTATGGGGTTGTATTTAGAAACAATGTTTATTTTTTAATTCTGCATCATTTCACATAAAAAAATTTATGGGTTCCAATTTAAAATAAGAACAATAACACGCTTTGAAGTTTGACAAGTTTGACACTCGATTTTGGTCACCCTGTATAATTTGGATCAATGTCACTTGGTTAACGAGACTATTACATCTAACTTAATAAGCACGTCGCAAAATTTTATTAACGAGGTGCATTTTGTGGTTTTTATTGATTTTTAAAGCCTACGATGCAAAATAAATTTTTTTTGGTTTTTATTTTTTCCCGCTGCGGTCACTCAACCGATTTCAATAAAATTTTGGTGATATGTAGGCAACCATAAAAGGCTTCCAAATATGTAGAAAAATGTATAGCATGCAATTTAAAAAAATATATTACCATGGCGTTGCACATTTTTGGAACAGTCTGTATAATAAAAAATAATTTCTTGAATTGTACCTTGAAGTACAGGGTAAGCTTGCAAAATGTCAAACTCTTAGCTTAATGAGTAAGTGAGCTACAGAAGACGGGAGCTTAGTTGCAGGACCCTGTATATTAATGTGTATTTTGCCTAGTAATACTTAATTATTGTTTATCAATGCCAACAATGCTGGTTATTTTAGGTAAAAAGCTATAACAAGTAACTGAACATTAAAAATAAACCTTTATGCAAGTATTAAAACTCTTAAAATAAGGATTACGATAAAAATAACGCTAAAATAAAAGCAAACGTAGTTAGTTGTAGAGTAATTACTTGGTATACTATCTTATGGATTGTTGTGTAGATAACAATAGTAAAGGACGATAGTTTATTTTTTCCGTAAGAAATCATACCAATGGAACATTTATGATATGAAAGACGTTCAAAGGTGTGTTAAATATAG
This sequence comes from Melinopterus prodromus, assembly GCA_964023965.1. Classification (NCBI taxonomy): domain Eukaryota; kingdom Metazoa; phylum Arthropoda; class Insecta; order Coleoptera; family Scarabaeidae; genus Melinopterus; species Melinopterus prodromus. The sequence continues at coordinate 66,120,298 of OZ030393.1, forward strand.
TATAAATAACACGCCTTACACCGAATAACAGGATGTTTATAGTATTTTATAGAACATTATGCTATAAGTTCTAGGTAATTATTAAATAATTTATGTTATCCGAAAAACGGGAAAGATCGTCTATAAATACACTTACACAAGTTCATTAACTGTTATACGTACACAGTGCATTGCTAATTTTACTCTTAAATGTATTTACCATTATAATCCTGTTTTATTATCCGTACTTGTATGATCTTAATAATAATTATTTATAATCACGAATTATATATTCATTAAAAATTACAATTGACTGCAGACATTTTTAAAAGAACACTTGATACTTTTTTGCGAATTTATTGAATTTACTAAATAATTATTATTTAATTATTAATTTCTACTAATAATACAATGTGCATGTGTTGTGTGAGTGGGTGTGTAGTGTGTACCTATTTTTTTGTGGCGACGACTCATATTTAGAAGTTTCATGACCAAACTTAGAGCTGAAAAGCTTTTTGTTGAAAAGAGTCCAAAGGAACTGGATGTTTACTCTAAGCATTTTTCAAATGAGCCATCATTTCTATAATTTCGTCAAAATGGTTAAATAATAAATTAAAGTAGAGGAAATTTTGTATAATCTATGCCTATAACATATTTTGGTAAAATTAATAGTTTAGCTGCATGAGCAAATTCTATTTGATCGAGATCGGTCGTGTCTGCATTAATATAAAACTAGTTAGCCAGTATTTGGTACAGATATTTTTATTGTAGTGACAGTAGGTAGTGTCAAACGCAGATTTAAAAAAGAAATCCATTTAGGGACACATTGTGTATATTTCAGTAATTTCAACTTTTTTTCTAGAACATTTTGTTATGCAGAGCAATACTATTTAAGAAAAATTCGGGCAATGCTATTTACAAAAAAGAACGATGACGATATAGGGTAGAAAACAATAAAACAATGAAATCAAATCTTTTAAAGAAACTGTCTTTGAAGGCATCTGACATATTAGGCCACTTACTCAAACTAAGTCTGATTCCCATTAGTACTTTATTATTTTAAGCCCACCATGCAGAATATGAAATGCCACCGACAGATTGTTTACTAATAGCTGTTATTGTTTGTTTGTTTATTTATTCTACGTTGTCCTATTTCCGCTATTCGAGTAAACACCGACGCACGTTTTTATTTTTATTTATTTTTATTTTTAAACGCGAATTATTGAGAAAATCTACGCCAAGTAGAATCCTTTTTCTACTTAGCATCCGACGCGTTTAGATGAATGAGTTTTAATTATTTTCGTAATTACTAAAGTTATAAATACAACAAAAGTTTTCATCGTAATTTAAATTTGCACAGGGCAGTGGGCTGGAACTTGACATGACTTGAATAACTAAAAGAAAACGTGGGACTTAAAGAACTAAACAGAGTTTGTGAGCAAGAATTATACTCAATCTTAGATTAATAACGTAGATTATGGATTTTACTCTAAATATTTTATATTACATTACATTAAATATACTACAACAATAAAATTCTAAGACATTAGCAGATAAGGTCAACATTTACAAACAAAAGCACATTTCTATAGTTAGTAACCATCAGTATGTTTACTCGCTCAACCCAAGATAGACATTATTATTACTAAACTGCAATTTCTTATGTCCTCAAATTTCAAAGTCCATCGTTACATTTTATGCGAGGTCGATTGTAAGCGCCTTTATAGTAACGTTACATATATATATATCTGATATAGAACAAAAGATCTATATATTTAATCGTATTGTTGCTCACTTAAGCTGTATGCGAAATTAGAATTATTTATCTGTTGACCAATCGACTGACTTACGTACATGCGCGAATAATGTTTAACAATAACAGAAAATAGTATTGAGTCATTTGTCAGGACTTGCTAAATAATTACTTCGTATAATGTTAATAGTATACATTATCGTCGTGAACTGTAGTAGTAAATAATCTACGAGCATTCTTGCGAAAAGAGGATATGGTGATAACAGCAGTTTTTATTCATTGTAAATCATGTTAATTATACTATAATACTTATGTACGTATATTGCAAATTGCAAGAGTTTGATTAGATAATAATGACAATGAATATTGTAATGTGTCTTACCAGTAGCTAACGATGTTTATACTAAGTGATTCAAAGCCAAAATATATCCCGGAATATTGAGAAAAATATATTTTTAAAGCAAGGTTTGAAATAAGCTTCTGATAAAGCAACAAACTCTTAGCTATTTGTTAGTTTGTTAGGAAAATATTTTGGTTTAGAGAAGAGTATAATACCGATATGCCTTTTTAAATTTCCAATTATTGGCGGTGTAATTATTAAATAAACAGTTAAACCCTGTTTTTATATAACTGCTTCATGCTGTTATGTACACTTGTATCTGTTATTTCCTTGACATTGCATAGTCAATTTTGTCCACTTTGAATTTACTAGATTAGTGGAGCAACAAAACTTTGGACTCGTGTTGTAATGTCAATATTTGATGGACATAGTTAAATAGTAATCCATAAATATATTGTTGACTCTGCTTGTATTTGCCCTCGATATCTCACAATAATTGTAATTGTTAGGCACATATGGAAAATTGGTTTTGTTTGTTAGCAATGACATGTAAATACGTCTACGCAGTTTTCTAGACATATTCTCAACGTATTTAATGTGTGTATTTTATTTGTAATAAATACCTATCTATAGTTTCTCTTATCTAATACAACAATAATAATAATTGTAATTATGGGAAACCAAATTTAGTATAAAAGCCGACCGCAAAAATCCCAGCCGATAAATTTACAGCGTGAGATGTGTTTAAAATGGTAATACAGACAAATAACAAAAACAAGGACTGGTAAAACGGATAGGGGAACGTAAATCTAGAACTTCTAACATTTATCAAATACAAGTTAAACAGGTCATTGTATAAATTGCAATGTACTTAAACTATTGTACAAATGCAACGAAAACTACAAATTAGATTTATTAGAACAACTTGAAATAGAAAAACATTTTTTTGGCTGATGAACATCTGTTGATCGTAACTAAATATTCTTGCAAAGTTAATAGTTTTTATGTAACTCCTATCCTTTATTAAACATTTTTGCATTATGGACCCGTACTAAAGTCACTATTGTATTTATTTATTTATTTTTTTGTTGTTTAAATGTAAATTTAGTATAAAATAGTTTGTATTTTTCGAAGTTTTGATATTTATTCTCCACTGCACACCTTATGTACAAATGCACTGCACGCCACTGGCTAACATATCACGGGGTAATTGGGTCTTATTTGTTTGATTGTTTGATGACAACTTGAGGAATTACTCTTAAATTTTATACGATCAATGTACTTTCAGCAAGATGGTTGCCCAGGACACCCTTCAAACATTGTGGCCGAATGGTTGCAATTTCTTCAAAAATGGATTTGACGAATGGCCCTATTTTATGACCAGTACGTAAACGCTCAAAAATCACACAGGTAAGGAATTTTTGTTAAATTTGTAACTGTAGAATTTATATTTATGTGGCGATGACAGTCAACCATTTCTCTCCAATCTCCATTATGCTAAAGTGTATCATCTACTTAACCTATGCAACTACTAAATTTTCTGTGTTGACTTCTAACTTCATGAAAGAAGCACACTCCTAGTGATTGGATTGTGAACGAAGTGCAATAGAAATGCAAACATATTCCATGTTCCAGTACTATTTTACACAAGGTTCCTTACGATACGCCACTACAAGAAAAGTAATAAAGGACTTTTGTATTGTATCCTACTGAAGTAAAACTTGCAAACACTATTGAATCCCTCGTGTTGTATTTTCCTTCCTACCTACGTGTATAGTAGGTACTATCGTGGCCATATATTATGTCCCCTCTTTTGAAGTCAATTTTCTCGCAAATCTAGGGGCGAAAAAATTTAAAAGAATTCTGATGCTGTCCTTGGTTAATATGCTACAACTCATAATTTAATCTTTAATATTTAAAAAGTATACCCGATTTTGTTATATAAATATTCAAAGTATTATAACAGTTTTAACAGTTTATTTATTAATAATATTTAAATACATGCACAAACAATATAAAATAAATACAACTCTTGATATATTACATATATTACAAACGTCAGCGTATAAAACTTAGAAATATCAAAAAACTTTTACAAATTTAGCATCGTAAATTTGTAGACACTGATTATTTTGCAGATCGTTCATTAATTTTAAATGCTAATCCCGAAACCCGATCTAAATTGCCAAGAATTTACATGGGACCAGATGCCTGCTCGTGGTTCTGTTATCTTATTGACTCATTTTGCCATTATTTTTTAGTATGGTAATCTGTCGCCGGATATCCAAATTTCTTTTGCGAGGCATAATCGCCATGTCGTTATATGTATTGTGTCCGTAAACACTGTTCTCCTAGTAACTAATGCACGTGCGATCCGCCACTATATACTTGCATTGCAGCGTCGCTGTCGATCCCTTCCCCCGCTCGCCGGAAAGACCGAAGAGCGCCGCTTCAATTGCAGCAATCATGAGAGGCTTCAACTCGATCTTTTGTAGGGAAAATGCAAGATAAACAATGATTATGTAATAAGCTTTAAACCTATGAATTAGTGGGTAGCCTATAGTCTATATTTAATTATTCTAGCATAATATTGCTGTTTGTGGGTCAAGCACTAATCCAATGATTTTACAAAAATGCACATTGAAAACTAGCATTCCGCAGGTGATTTTACTTTTTAATTCGTTGAAATCTATAGATTATTTCCGGAGTAATTAATTGCTAAAGTTAAACGAATAAAATTTACGGGTCAAAAACAGCGCCAATTCTTCTTAATTTGAAAAAATCGGGAAAACGCTAACACATACAGCTTTCTATTTTTATGAGTTGTAGCATATTAATCAAGGTCAGCACCAGAATTTTTTCAAATTTTTTCGCCCCTAGGTTTCCGAGAAAATAGACGTCAAAAGAAAGGGACATAATATATGGCCACGATAGTACCTCTAAGTTCTATTGATTTTATTCATCAATAAGTCATTTATGTGGTCCAAATTACCTCCATCTCATCTCTAATCGCAGATGTGTATCATCATCAATCAACGGCCTGTTGAAATACTTGGAAACCAATCGTCCACTTCACGTTCACCCAAAACGTGGCACATAATCGAAAAACAACATCGCACGTGACCCTATCTTCTGATAGATTCAACTAAAAAATATAAATATACCCGTCATTTCGTTCCTCGTGTGTTGGACGCACGTGTCATACCCGTCTATGCCGACCGAGCACGCCTAATTGGTCGGCATCCACATTGACAGTAATGCATGCATAACGCCATAACCTGCTCATGTAACCGTAATTTTCTCTCGCCCTGTGTTGGTCCCGTCGACCCTGTGGTTCTATTACTTCACCGCGTCGGAAGAATTAACTTCCGTCAAACCCGATTACTTCAATTGTGGTTAATTGAATCGGAAAATGTTAGCCCTACGCCCCCACGTCGAGAAAATTAGATCGATTTGCGGTTCTAACGAATTGTTTATTGGATTTGCGGAAACGTGTGCTTCTTTTTATAGATCTATGACGAAGATAAGGTTGAAGGTGGGCGGAGATTGAATTATAAGGGAAAATTGAGGATATGGTAGAGGTTGGTTTGATCCAATTTGGTAACCAGCTGAGAAATTTGATATTATATATTAGTATTAGTGGCGTTATCCTATGAGCAAAATGGGCATTGGCCCAAGGCCCCCAACATAAGGAGGGCTCTGTATTATGGAAACTCATTTCCGTAATATCACACAGTCGTGTGCCGTTTCAGCCGTTAAATTATTTTTTTGTCATCAAAGAAACGATCTACAATGTAGTCTAGGCCTTTTTTTCTTGCCCGTTGGATGTATTGTAATAATTGGCATTATTTTTGTAATGATTATTTTATTTGATAGGGGAGGAATGTGATAATTGCTATTACTCTGTTTATGGGACCAACGTTATCGCGCGTTGGTCTGTGAGAGACATTCAACATTTAATCTTATCACATGTGAAACTTTTTAATGGTTTTTATTCCCATGCATCTAAGGGCGTTCTTTGGTAATAGACTTATGACTTTTGTCATAAACTGGAACAAACTAAAAAAAAGAAAAATATTTACTTCATATTTACCTTACAACATGGAATGTGTGAATGCAAATTTACGCAACCTATATATTTATCTATCTGGAACGCATGATTTAAACAAACGTGAATTTGGAAATGTATAGAACATTAGCCTTTAGCTTAGGGAATTGAAACGGGTGCTCCTGTACATACAGGGTGGTACATTCATTTTAACGTTAAAATTTGATCATCTTGAAAACTACACCCCAGGAAAAAATACACAAGACTTTGCTTGGATGACGCTAGTGTGGTGAAAACGATGTCAACTTCACTTGTTGTTGAATGGAATGGCCTGAAATTCTGTGTATTTTTGAATTCTTTCCAAATTTTAGCATGAAGTACTAACATAGTCCGATTTCTTACTGTAGTTGAGCCTTTTCTTTATTTGTTTAAAAAAATGACATCTTAAGAACCAAATTATTTCCAAACTGCTAGAATTTTTACTTTTTCTTTTTACAAAGAGGCGAAATTTGGTTTAATTAAAAAAGTTGTTTTGATAGAGACAAGAATATACTTAGTTTTAGATAAAAATTAATCTATTTGCCACAAAGAACATATTTTTGTAGAATTTATGTTAAAATTTAAAGTTTACTGCCCTCCAAAGGTACATAGCCGTTTCTACACTATACGTGTTCTGCTTCAATACAGAAATCATGCAATTACTTCGATTAATGTCATTTTATACCCTTGTACCGCAGTATAAAGAACTATAACCGAAAAAACAGTTTCTTGTATCAAACAATATTTATTTAAGAGATTGAATAAGGTTTGTCAACAGTAAATGAACCTTTCTCAACATGGACACTTTCCAACCACCAATATGGCAAAACAATCTCTTTAGCAAATAATGTATATTAATATAATAATGAGTGTTCAATGAAGTAAATATCTTAGATGTTAAACAATTATATTTTAATCACCATCACAAACAGTTATAATTATAATTAATTATAAGTACCCAACTCAAATCAAAACATTACTGACAATTATTTGTTTCGATATTTACCCAAAATGACGCCCTTATTTGGTTTTAATCGTTTTACTTCGTATACCATCGGATATTTTTTAGTTGTGATGCTTACGTGAATTCAAAATTGATGTGACATTCTGTTGGTATTATTCTGTAATTAGGTCAGTAATATCACCGGTATTAGCGGTCACAAATAATTTTAGCTGTAAACATATCGAGTATGACGATATTACCATACATTTTAATTCTGGCTTCTACTATATATTAACCTTTTGTTATGTACCTTTCACCAGCAAGTAGAAGTTAATAGCAATAACGGCCATCTTTACTCCAAAACTCCATTTGCCTCGCGTTTCATGAGTGGACTTAAAAAAGGGCAATCAACGCCAGATTCTATTAACTCAGCTTTTCAGCTTAGGACGGAAACTTTTCGACGAGAGTACAATACCTTTCAGAACTGAAATAAAGCAGGATTATAGAAACGTGACTGCCTTTGTTTTCATTTAGCTGTGATGAAAATAACTTCAGCTATCCACGCCAACAAACTATGCCACTATCTATCGCATTTTTCCCGATTTCCTTCCGGTTTTATGTGGGTGTTCTCCGAAACAATCGCTAAACGCCTGATGGAAGTATTTTGAGGGCCCTCGACATTCTAGGCCTTATTGCTTATCGATTATTTAGCTAGCATGCAAAAAATAAACTTGAAACTGTTCTATCTAGAGCAGGGATGGGGAAATAGATTTAGATGAGGGCCATATAAAACAATTAAAATATTCACACGGGCCAGATATACTGAATAATGAATACCTTATTAAATTGGTTTAAGACGCGTGGAATTTAGAGTAGAATTGATAGCGTAACGTCATATAAAATATTATTTTTATTTATTTATATGTACGTAATAACTGTGAATATTATTATTGAGACTCGCACATGTTACTTACAATATTACAGTAGACCATCGATAATCCGAACTAATTCGGACCGAAGGTGATTCGGATTATCAAATCGTCCCGATTATCAAATATGACAAATAAATAGTAGAAAATACGAGTATTGTTGGATAGAAGTTCAACTTAATAAAACTAAACACTATTCGATTTCGCTTTTCATAAACTATAAGAAAGCCAAAAAGTTAAAATCGAAGGGATATCGAAGGGATTTATTTATAATTTAATTATGATTTATTGTGATTTATTATGATTTATTATGATTTCTTTATGATTAATTTATGATTTATTTATATTTATTTATTTAATAGTGGAAAATACGAGTACCAAAGCCAAACCAAAGCAACATTTGTGTCTAAATAGGAAACTTCTTTTTTGGGCGCTCGAATTAGCGAATGTTCGGATTACCGAGGTTCGGATTATCGACGCTCTACTGTAATTAAGAGACCTAATATCCATGATGTTCAGAGTTTTGCCCCTCCCCCCCTACTAAATCGTGATAATGTTAGTTCCTATAGCGAACGTATTTCCCTTAGTTTCCACAGAAAAATGTTTATAACTTCTGGACAAATTTTTGCATAAATTTCTATCATACCTCTAATTGTAGGTAATTAAGAAACCTAATATCTCTATGATGTTCCGAGTTTTGCCCCCCTAAATCGCGATAATGTTCATTGCTATAGCTAACGTACTTCAATCAGTTTCGACAGAAAAATGTTTATAACTTCTGCAAAAATGTTTGCATAAGTTTCTATCATACCTCAAATTGTAGGTAATTAAGAAATCTATTATCCCTATGACGTTTAGAGTTTTGCCCCCCCCCCCCTAAATTGCGATAATGTTCGTTCCTATAGCGAACGTATTTCAATTAGTTTCCACAGAAATTTTTTTATAACTTCTGCAAAAATTTTTGCATAGATTTCTATCATACCTCCTGTAGGTAATTAAGAGACCTAATATCCCTATGACGTTCCGAGTTTTGCCCCCTAAATCGCGATAATGTTCGTTGCTATAGCTAACTATTTCAATCAGTTTCGACAGAAAAATGTTTTTAACTTCTGCAAAAATGTTTGCATAAATTTGTACCTCAAATTGTAGGTACAGTAGAGCGTCGATAATTCGAACTAATTGGGACTAAAGGTGATTCGGATTATGAAATATGACAACAAAATAGTAGAAAATACAAGTATTAGATTCCGCTCTTCATAAACTATAAGAATGCCAAAAAGTCAAAATCGAAGGGATATCAAAAGGATATCGAACCGATATCGAAGCGATATCGAAGCGATATCGAAGGGACATTGAAGGGATTTATTACTTTATCATACGCAGTATGTAAAGTAGGTATTGTAATCGTGCCGACATTTTTTTTTGAGATTTTAGCGGAAATAGATCTTTTTGGGTCCCCTGAACATTTTTGACCAAGGTACAACAAAATGTCTGTGTGTGTGTGTGTGTCTGTGGATGTGTAAACGATTTTTGTGGCGACGATTCCCGAGAAACCTCAAAAGGTATCGGGACGAAAGTTCATATTTAGAAGTTTCATGACCTAACAGAGCTGAAAAGCTTTTGGTTCAAAAGGGTCCAAAGGAACTGGTAGTTTATTTTAAGCCTTTTTCAAGGATTTTGCAAATGAGCCGCCATTTCTGTAATTTCGTCAAAATAGTTAAATAATAAATTAAAGTAGAGTAAATTTTGAATAATTTAACGTTTCGTCAAAGTGGTACCAACCTAACATTTCCTATACAGAAATATAACAATTTTTTTATTTATTTATTTTTTTAAATACATATTTCTCAAAAAGCAACACAATAAACGTTGATGTCAGTCCTGCAAAAAACTAGATAGCGCGACTCGCTCACGTGTGACGGCGACGCTCCGTCTTCGGTGACGCGCCGCATCACCTCTCGTCGCACTATTCCGTACTTTGGGCACTTGTGACAGAAATAAATATTATTCTAATGACGTAGTATAGGTAGTGTCAAATGCTGATGCTTTGACAATACCTACGATTTATCTCAATAAAATAGTTCTCATGCAGCTAAACTATTAATTTTATCAGATTTTTTTTATTTTTGTTTATGCAGTCTCCGATACGCATGCTCGACTTCGGTGCAGCATCCACTACCGTCACGATATGGGAAGTACAGTGCTTAGCTGAATAATGAATGCGTACCTAATAACTACCTAATTTATGTATTTGAATAGACTGCTTTTCTCGAGCGCGGGCCGGATAAAATTATAACGCGGGCCGGATTTGGCCCGCGGGCCGCCATTTCCCCATCCCTGATCTAGAGCATTGATTCTTCAAGCTCTGTCCTTTTTTTCGGTGGATTTCTTTTATCGGCATTTCGAATCAATGAGAATTGATTTATTTCAATGCAAAGAAATCAATTCAGGTGCATAGTCTGTGTCCTTAAGAATCTTTTGTCAACAATCTACAATATGAAACATACTTTAGAAAGAAATAACTTAACTCTATTAATAGAAAACATCTCACTTCAGTTTATTTCAAAGTTATTAACAGGCACAATAAGTCGACACACAATATCCTGAAAGTGCCTGAAGGTCTTCTCCTTCCATAAATATTTTATATATCTCCCCTTTTATAAATATTTTATCTACTCCAAGGTGGAAACGAGATGAATCCATACAAAGTAAGGGTTTAACTTTACGGCATCGTTTTTTTTTTTTTTTGTGGAAACTGTTTCTTTCAAGCGTAATACGAGATATTTTAAATTACGTTTTATACGACGTCTTCCCAGTTTTTCAGTACGTCTTGTGGTATAGAATGCCGACATAACAACCAGCTTAGTAGTGCCTCCTGATATTCGTAAACAACGATATTGTTTTCGCAATTATTTTGTTGTGACGGTGTCATTTGGTATGTGATGACAAGCTGTTTTATTACACACTTTATAATGTATGTTATTCAGAGCTCAGAGCTGCTTGTGTTGATCACAAGATTCTTTAGTCATCTCACTGCTATTTAATTAGCATGTTCTATAGATACATGATCGCATGGTCTATAATGGAATTAGATACAGTAAGGTAAATTGAGACAGGTCAAGGACAGGTTACACTTTTAACTGTAGAATTCATATTTATAGGCCTTAGGGTAGTGTTTGAGATTTGGACGTTTACGTTTTGGACGTTGACGTGTATGTAAGTAGGTAGGTACTTATTGTTTTTCAATCAAAAAAAGAAAGAACAATTTGCACAAAATCTATAAGTATTTAAAATAGCTATTTAAAAAATCGCCTAATAAAATTTTCAATTTTCAAAATTGGTGATATCCAATTAGGCGATTTTTGTACTCCTCTATATCTATTTTTTTATAAACGACATCCTTCAAATTTTGTAAAAAAATGACACCTGGCTCGTTGGTCTAGGGGTATGATTTTCGCTTAGGGTGCGAGAGGTCCCGGGTTCAAATCCCGGACGAGCCCACTTTTTTTTTATTTTTATATTATAGATTATTATCATTTTCTTAAGGTGTGTTGATTGATAAATATTTGACAACACGACTAACACTCTGAAACAACAACAAAAAAGACTTGTATTTTTTTTGTTCATAGTTATTATTATTTATTGTTCTATTTCATCACGTCACCATTTTGAGAAATTTTGCATAAATTTATTATCAAATATAATGGCAACATGGGCTTAAGATAACCCTTTAAAACAAACGCTCATTCATAAAAGCGCTTTCACGGTGGAATCACGAATCGTTTTTGATAATCTGAACTTCTGTTAACCATAAATATAATTGAATATTGAGCACTTCACCGCTTCAGCACTAGGAAAACACTAGGAAAATATTTATTTCGATTTTTCGTGAAAGCATTCTTTAACCTTGTAGCATAGATATGTGTATGTTTATGTTATTTAATTTTAGTTATTTTAATTTATTTTTTAGTAAGCCAATTTGCCTCAGCAAATGGGTTTGACAAAACCGTTGTTATGCAAATAGCATTTTGTTTCTGGAGACGGAAGTGCATATATTGGGTTTCGAAAATTTGTGAGATATTGTGGACGTATATGATTGTTGAAAACTGTACATCTCTTATTGTTGCTTTGTACGTTTCAGATCACTCATTTCAAAACATTGTGATGGGTTTTTATTTATGCAATATGTTTAATCGTGTTTTTTGTACTCTGACGATCGATCTGTGTTGTCAGTTATTGCGTCATCGAAGTGTAAAAACTTCTATTCACATCATTTAGAGGTTAATTGGATGAGTTATCTCCGAACATTGCCTACGCTTTATCTTATCGAATATCTAAAGCATGTCAAGCAAAACCTTTCAAATTATACTGTGCAGGGCGCGGGTCACACCCATCACGCAACTCAGAAAACTGACCTCAAAACAAGTTTTTTAGGCTTTCGCATAGCAGATTTGGTCCAAATTACTATGGTCCTAAATTTATAATGCCCTACTCAGATACAAGACTTACAGCATAAACCTTATATATATGACAACTTTGAAAACTTTGCTCTTGGTCAACGCGTTGTACAAGTATGATGTGTTTCTGACTTCAAACTGGGATGTTCCCTGCATTTTATAGCGGTGATTTTTTGCTGTGTTTTTTTTGTGAAGGGTATTTGTGTTATAGATTTCCATCAAAATTTTCAGATATATTAAGATATTAATAAAGACTGTTTTAATTAGTCTAGATGTGTATGTACATAATTAACAGAACTGTTAAAACGATTCTAAACGATTTATAATGAAATTTATTATATTAACTGCATCTTTCAATATGGCATTTAAATCACTACAATTAGTTTAGCCACAGTGGCTTTTGGTGAATCATGCAATCAGTTAAAAACAAAAAACTTTCTAGTCATACTTCCTCGAAAAAATCATTAAAATTTTGGCAAATTGTCCCACCAGTTGTCAATCCCGTTGTTGTGAGAGCTTGAATTTAACTGTCTTCCATTCACGTTTAAAAGTCCTTCTTTTAATCAGTTACCTACTTGCTCAGATTATTTATTTATTTTCATTTTTTTCTGTATTCTGCATTAAGCATTAATAAACATGTTCGATTTTGTGAGTAAAGTGCATTTGCGATTTTTTCAACAGTTTTCAAAATACGTAATGCATTCAAAAAGAAAAAAAATATCCTGAAGCAAATAAGTCTTATAAAACTGTTGTGTGTACTTTTCCGTAATGTATACAGGCTGTACTATCCTAGAATTTTAAAATGGTGTCATAGTAATTTAAATGAAATTAAATCTTTTAAACAAGAAATGACAAAAACGTTAAAACTCGACGTGATCTGCTACTTTCCAGACCGGATTCGTTCAGTGCGGTAAAATGTGTTAAAACTATTAAAAATATATGCACCTTCCATACACAAACCACATATAATATATTATATAAATGTAAGATAGATAGATAAATGTTAAATTTGATATTGACATTGGAAATTATGACGTCGTCTTGTTTTAGATAATTTTATTGCTGACTGCCCTCATTTTTTTCTGGTAAACTTAGTTGTGCATAAATGGAACATTTTAGCGCCACCATTTACAGGGTGAACCATGTAATCTTAACGTTTTATTATGTTGAAAAGTATGTCTATAAAAGTATGAAAAGTATTATTTGCTTTTGTTCAGACCTTGGACATGTAGCAAAACAGAACAACTCATTATATTTCATAAAAAGGAACACAATTAGCTATTCAGTCGGTTATGATTGGGCGACAAATATAACTTCCCTCATAATACAACAACATAGATGTTTATGTCTGATGGCTGGAAAAACACTGACATGGTATTCAAAATTACTAGGTCAGCTACCAGTGTAATACATAAAACATATCTAACGTTTGTTGTCAACATCTTGAAAAAGAAATTCCAGTTCTTTTTTATATTTCTTCAAGTTTATTTTCTCAACACTAAAGAGGATCTATACAATAAATATTTGATATAACAACGTATTTTCTGTGTATTCGAAAGAATTTCCGAAAATTTCTTTCAGAACAGTAACCAAAACTTAAACAAATCTGATTCTTGTTATTTTCTTTGTTGCAATGTTATTTACTAATTCGCCAAATTCGATTTCTAGATAATTAATAATTACCTACATTCCACTACAATACAAAAACGCTTCTTACTTTCGGAATTCTAATTTTAACGTGACTCGAAAGAAACTCTACAGAAATCCAATATCTATCCCACAAACTAACGACCCTACGACAAACACCCTATCGGCCTAGCCTTTATTTTCACCATAGAAAATAGAAGAGAAAATCCTACCTTCGAGCTTAGGGTTTTCTATTCATTTTCCAGTGAAAACGAACGTGGCTTCCCGCGAAACATTCGGCCACAATTGCCATAACTCCTCGCGGCCCCGCAGCTTTTAAAGTACTGAATGCAATACCGGAGCTTTAATAACGCGACAGTTGTCTACGCAAGCGCCACATTCGGTAATTAAAACAATAATTTCCACCCTTTTGGACACCGCGGCCAGCTACGATAACGTTCTGCGGATGTGGTAACAACGAAAATTGTTGTTTCTTGTTTTTAACGGGTGTAATTCTCGTTTGGAAATGTCGAAATTGGGTTAAAAGGGCTTTCGGGGGTTGTAGTATCTGCCGTGCGCATCGCATTTCACCCTCTCTATCTAAACATCAATTTAGAGCAGTCAGCTGATTCACCTGAAAACTCCTGACTGCTGCTGTTTGCGTACGCGTGCGCTAACAGGTTGCTGTCCTCTTGGCTATTCGCTGCCTAACCGCAGCGGTCTTTGATTTTGCAAGTTTGTTTAATTTAGTATAATGCTGCATGCGTCTAGGCGCATTGATTTATTTTATGATGTAATAGACGAGTAATATTAAGCTGATTCTGAAAATTCGTAAGACGTGTGGCTAGAGTAAAAATACGTAACTAATAAAGTGAAACCGACATGATATTCTAAAACAAAAATGGTACTATCGCAGTATCTACGTCAATTATTGATGTTGTTTTTGCCTACGTTATTGTTTGGATAGATCTTGATCGTATTTGCAGTACGTTTAAAGAAATTACTTCCAACCGATTTATAAGAAATTTATTTTGAATTCATTTAGTACATTAATTTTTCTGTTTTTGAACTAATAATTTGGATACACCTGCGACTCCACCAAAGTTGTTTAGGCTAAACATATTATCTATATTATGGAACATAAGTTTAAATTAATAACAACCGTCACACAAATGTGCGGCTTCGACTTATACTTTTTAGTAACGCTTTGGTGTGAAATTTGGATATAGGTAGTTTTCCCTCTTTTCGTTTCTGCCTCTTATTGTCAATTTTCTTACGACACATCCAACATGAGACAAAATGCCAATATTACCACCTGAACCAAGCATAATTTTGATCTACTGAGAGCATGTTTTAAGGGATCATGTGTTTTTGCTTGTAGTAATTACATACCTATACGTTCGCTAACTAATCTTAAATTTTCATTTTATTCCGAAAATATTGGCGTTTTGTATAAACCCCCATAATAAATGTACCCTAGTCAATAATGATAACTATATCTCTCAGTCTTAGTAAATATGTGGTCCAACTAATAATACAATTTTTAAATAAAGGTACCACTGTAAAAAATTGTTAAAAAATACTGTTTTATGGCAGACCAGTATGATGCTATTCTGTGAACTGCCTTGGACAAACTCAAACATATTGTTGGTTATCATCAGAACAACATATGTACTACCTACATATTAAAATAACCAACGAAAGTTCAAAACATATTTTGTTAATTAATGTATCATTATTGAATGTTGATTTCTGACAAGCAAAATTCCTACCTTTGAATAATACCCGTCTTTTTGAAAGCCATTTTTGATATTAGATTTGTATCAGTCTATGATCATCGAGGCATACAATCTTCTGCGTTCGTCGTACCGCTACTGTATTCCTACTGTATTCACTAGACATGTGACAAAATCTAGAAACGCTACAATTGCTACTTTCAAAGTTTCTCACATGCTCTCAAAAAGTAAAATTAAATTGTTGTAAAGATTGAGTAATAGAGTGCTTCTTATTTTGAGAAAAATTCCCCTTTTCAAGGAAATCGCTGCAAACTTATGATTAGAATAATAATTACTGTATTATCACAATTTTTAAAAAATATTTAGCGTTCGCTACAGTTTGTCAAAACATCGATGATTAAAGGATACTATGTTTTTGCTACATTTCCAACAGCTTTTTGGACATTATAACAGCGGACAAATGGATAGCAATCGTAAAGAAATAGAAAAAACAGTTTTCAGTGAAATTATGTGTTGAGAATAAAGTATAAACAAGCATCGGCCGCAAGCATCGGCTCGCGTCGTGTAAATATAAGCTACCAACAACACATAATATTTCAGCGATTCTCCTGTATGGTTGGTTGCCCAACCATGTCTCTTGATGTCTCTTGCCTGGTGTACAGAAAAGTTGGTTTCAAAATTGTTAAAAACCATGTCTTTTCATTACAAATATGTACCTAGTTCTAATGGGGTTTGGTCAACAATAATAAAAACAGAATTGTATTTTTGTTAATTTTTAAATTATATCACCAAAACTGAACTTGTACGACTATATTTGTCGACAGAAATTTTTAAATGGAATCTCACCGGCATCTCTCTTTTATTCGACAAAAGAACTGAAATGATACCATACACTTATTGCATATTTTACACGCAGATAAATTGGAAAACTGTAGTTTGCTATGGAAGTATATCTATAGTTATCAAAATCCTACAATGCTATATGTAAAAAAATATGATGTGGTCAGGTCCATGACTTTATCATCCTATACAGTAGTTAGCCAGGACTTGACAGATATTTTGATTTTATGGGCGGTAGGTATTGTCAAAATATCAGCGTTTGACACTACCTACTGTCGTTGGAATTCAAATATCTGTCAAATCTCGATCAAATAGAATTTGCTTAGCAGCTAAACTATTACTTTACCAAAAAATGTTTGGACCCTTTTGAACAAAAACCTTTTCGGCTCTAAGTTTGGTCATGAAACTTCTAAATATGACCAACATTCGTCCGTATACCTTCAGTAGTTTCTCCGGAATCGTCTCCACAAAAGAATAATATTGGAAATCTGAGAAATTGAAAACACATGTCATTCTCAGTTTAAAAATCTCAATCAAATTAAAAACCCCAAACGATTCATTAAAATTGTTACCATTCAACATTTTACCAGAATATCGAGCGGAGGTGGCCGAGTGGATAAGGCGTATGCCTTCCACTCAGAAGTCCAGGGTTCAAGCCCAGGTTAGGCAGGGGATTTTTAAAATACTCCGTCTCCCCCCGATTGCCGCACAGACAAGCCACTGGCTTTGTGCACATGGCAACATCCCCAAAAAAAAAAAAAAAAAAATTGTTCAAACAACCTATCTACACCAAACTGGTGATTACCGGCCATACGTTCAAACAATATTTCTTAAAATGCTTTCTATCTCACGCAGTTGACATGTGCCATTGTGTTGGTTTCATGTGCCAAATCTCAGATGTTGAAACTGTCATTTTATTATAGCTATATTATAGATACTATAACACGACGTAAAAAGTTATTAAAATGAAAACAATTAAAAATACCAAATTTTTCTTCAATTACGTAATATTCCGTTTATAGAATTTATATTAATGTGCAAACACATTACAAGTGTCGTTAAGTGAGCGTATCACCTTTGCCACTATATTATTATTTTATTGCTAAATTTTAATCAAACAATCACTTCGCCATCTTCTCGCCTTGACTTAAATACAACATTTATGCATGGCCGCATAATCGGCACATTTATAATGCACCGATCGGAAGACACAACAACAAAAGAATGTCGTCCAATACAGAAAAGGAATTTATTATAATAGCCGTATTACATATGCACAATTTGTTTTTTTCTTCTATCCAGCAAGTGACGCCAAAGCAGCGGATGGAATGCCTAGAGGTGGTGTCCTTTTTACACTAGCCGCAGGTGGTATATGTTCTCCTTCTGGTTGGAAACCGTTCTCGTCGGCTGTGTATTGTACTGAGTATGTTTTGCCATCATCACCGACGTATGAGTAGAAACCTTGGACTGCTAGAGATTCGTTTTCTTTGCCTTCGTTTACCACCTCGGCGACTTCTTGTTTCTTCTGGCCGTCGTCTTGTTCAACCCTAAGTGATGGATTAGATTTAGAAGGGATGTGATTACTTTCGGGAAGGAAACTTACCAGTATTTGTAGCCTCTGTCGGTTCTTTCTGATCTGGAGAGTGAGATTCTAGCGTTTCTGGCGTCGACGTATGACTGGCTTTGTGGTCTTGCCAATGAGACTGTGGCCAAAGCCAGAAGGAGCAAGATCTGAAAGAGGAAGGATTTAGAATTAGAAACGAATATGCTGTTTCTTTCCTTATGACATACATAAATGAATTTTTTGTTTAACCTATGAAAAACATCATTACAATCCAGTATCTCACATATTATTTTATTTTTATTTTTATATATTTGATTCAAGTTTCTTTTTAGGGAAAAAAGGCGTTCAATCTTGTATTAGAATCAATTTGCATTTTTAATATTCTTCGACAAATCTAGTTCACGCGATAGCGATATGGTTTTCAATAAAAAATACGAAATTATAATCTTTTTCTCGTTTTCCATTTCATATATCAATTTCTCAAAATATTGTCTGGATTGTCTTAAACCTAAAATGCAAATATTAGAATTGCTTGCATGTACCGGGTGGTACCAAAACTGAAAAACACTGAAGAGTAAGGTACCCTTATGTTCACAGCTAAGCAAAAATGTTATTTGAAAAAAGTATTTGGAAATATTAAAGTCTTAATAACGAAATTATAGTTACCTTCTCCGTTGCAAATACGTTGCCAGAAAGATGAAAATGACATAAAAGTAAAGTTCCTTCATCTTCAAAGACAAGCAAAAATATTATTTGAAAAATTATTTAAAATATTAGAAGGCATTAAATAAGAAATTATAGTGACTTTCGACGTTTCATATGCCGGGTGTTTATGCAGCGCCGAAACAGATTATAATTTCGCATTTAATGCCCTCAGCTTTTAAAAGAGAGGTATTCTTAAGAATTTTCCATAGTTTTGGTAACACCTGGTACATGCTATATTTCTCCAACCGCAAAAAAATCAAAAAGTGTTTTGGGTATAAACATAAACAACCTTTCGTCTAAATATAGTTATAATATACAGTATGTTCATTTTATCATGTAAATTTTCTAACTTTTCCATTTTCTGTATATTTTTCTTTTTTAATTCTATGATGAATTCTATAAACTTTGTGTACAAATAAATTGAAAATGCATTATTTTTTAGTTATGAGCAGTTAATGAAAACTTCTTGACCTTCAAATTAAGAATATCTTCCCACATACCTACACACACATTTATTTTAATGTGACAGTTTAGTTGTATTGTTATTTTCTTGGATTTTTTTACCCTTCTGGTTGAAGTAAAAGTTCATGAGTTTTGATTAATTGCTTATGTCTTATAACTAAAAATAATGCATTAAAAAAGAATTCCTACATAAATTAGTCTTTGTACATGAATTACACTACATGAATTAGTCTTAGTATTAAAAAATTTTAAAATATACACAGTGTTCTGTTCAAGAAACAAAAGGTTTGCAACTTTCCATAATAAAATAAACACCCTGTGTTTATTTTTAGTTTCTAAACAATTCTTAGGATTAACCTTAGGTTTAAAAAATGTGATAAAAAAGTTTTTTGGGTGTAAACAACCTTTCGTTTAAATATAGTTATAATATACAGTATGTTCATGTCATTATGGAAATTTCCAAACCTTTCCCATTTTCTTATAGAATATTTTTATTTTTTAATTCTAAGAAGAATTCTAAAAACTTTTTGTACAAACATAAATAAAGTGCAATATTTCTGAGTTATGAGCAATTAATCAATACTCATGACCTTCAAATTAAGAATATTTGCCCATATACCTACATACACATTTATTTTGATGTGGCAGTTTGAAGATTTAATTTAATTCTATTTAATTGCGTTGTTGTTATTTTCTCTTGGATTCTTTTTTACACTTTTTGTAAAAGTAAAAGTTCATGAATTTTGATTAATTGCTTATAACTATAAAAATACCATTAAAAATGTATTCCTACATAAAATTCTTAGAATTAATCTGAGTATTAAAAAACTTTTATTTAAAAACAAAATTGTTTTTTTTTGCAATTGGAGACTTATTTAGGGTAATAAAAAAATTATTTCTATACAAAATTCTTAGAATTAACCTTAGGTTTAAAAAACGTAATAATATATAGGCTGTTCTATTTAAAAAAAAAGAAAAGTTTACCTAATTTCTATAATAAAATAAGCACCTTGTATATTAGAAATATGTATATCGATCGTTAGATGTAGTTAATATTAAATAATAATACAATTAATTTTAAAAAATACACCAACAGTGGACCACTGTGAACTGCTGCATTGAATTTCATTATTCTTCAAACGTATTGTCACTACTGGCTTTTCGATTTTTGTTTTAAATTTGTGTTTGGTATTTAATTTAAATTCTATTCATAACAAACCTAACATTAATTTTATTAAGTAATCAATATTGTATTAAGTAATAAGTATTTTTCTGTAGGCTTGTGTTCTGAGGACATATTTTCAAGAATTGTGACTTTCGCCTTTTCAATGATCATGCGTACTCATTGCTCAATTAATGAGCCGTCCGTGACATTTGACAAAATACAACAAAATATGCAGGTCGAGCATCACACACCTTTAGGCTAATATTTAAGAAAAACACCGCTTGTCCTTGACCTATTGATGACTCATTTAGGATCCCGAGTATGTCTTGTTTCTGGATAAATTCGGTTTAGGTTAAGTTTGGAGCGGTTTTAAAGTTCAAAAATTACACCTGGGAACAATTACGTCATCAATTTTTAACCATCCGCACCTTCCACTACTCAAAAGTTATTTGAACTAATGCAATCATAACCAATCACCATTTAGGATATTCATCTTGTCTGTCTGTGCTTCTATTTTTCTGGATTTTCATGACACATTCACTCAACGACACGTTTCCATGTTTAGGCTATGTGTGTAGAATAGTTACATAGGTATTCATTTGTATATATTATGATTTGTAAGAATTTGACAAGTCGAACTTCCCGGTCCAATATGTTGATATGGGTACAGCTGATCTTGAATAGTTTGAATAATTTACATAGGTATAAATTTAATCATATTTTTCATTGTGGTTTGGCCAATAGTAAACAAGATATTACCCAAAAAAAGCCATCTTTGACCGTGTATAACACGTGAACCGACATGATATTGATCGGGACTTTTTGTACATTAGCTAATGGTATATTATTTGTAAGATCCAACCAAAGGTGTATACAAAATTGCAGTTGGATTTTACTTTTCCCGATGTGAAATCGTTATGTTTTTGGACTAATCTGTGCGGGAGAATAGATCTGTGTCAGACGAACGTAAAAGAAAAGAAAAAGAAGAAGTAAAAGTTCCTAGTATTATGTCACGAATACACGAGATGAACCCATTAATTAAATAAACTACGTCTGTATTTGGTATACTTAATTTACAAATGTGGATTGACATGTAATGCTGTGAACTAAATTTATCACTAAAGGTGAAAACTCAACACACCAAAACCGTTAAAAAATCAATTATTTGGTTAATTTATTCCTGGGCTAAGTAATCAAAATATCAAATGAAGATGTATTGACAGAATACCTGTATTGCAGTGATTTTTCCGTTTGTCATTCTGCGTATACGGTAGAACTTGAATGAAGTAAGTTTGCATATAAACGATTACATAATATTTAATGGCTTCTTGACATCATTATAATGATTCGGATTATTCAGTTATTTGCGATATTTAAATGTCGGTTAAGCAATAAAATAACAATAAACATTCTCTTTTGCGTGTCTTCCTATTTATAGTTTACGGTTAAGGTTATTAGTCAAAAATAGCTAACAGTATAATGTGTACCGAACTACAAAATATGCCGGAATGTATTCAAAATCTAATAAGTCAGGTTGGCATTGAAAATTATATACTCAATAAAAATATCAGTGATTGCAATCATTTATATTCGTTATGTGCGAGTCAAATACGACTTTTTATCTACGACTCATAAATTCCATTTTATGCAAAATATTTTAAATGTATTTGTCAATGATGGCGAGGCGAACTGTCAAATAACTGTCATCCACGTAAGTTTTGACACTAGACTGTGACACTAGCGTTGTATAATGATGACAGTTCGTTCAAATAGCGAGGTCATTATTTGAACGAACTGTCATTATTATACAACGCTAGTGTCATTATAATCCTTGGCCCGTATAATGATAGGGATTATAAAACAGTCAAATAAAAGCCAGTTTTTTGGGGTATTCCGCTATTTGATGATGAAGTTTTGACATTTTTGATAAGTTTATAGCTTTTTCGTTTTTGTTCAAATTTTATTTTACAAATTTTACAAAAACGAATATAAAAATAACTTTCCTTTAATAGTGTTAGAGGATATTATCAATCTGTCAAGATGGTATTTAGTACTAAAGACAATTAGTGTAAAGTTGTCAAAACTAAGCAACTGAGGATGGTCGAAATCCTGTCAAATAGTAAAATAATAATCAACGAATTTATTTACAAATAAAGAAATACTTATACTGGATAAAGTATTGCTTTGAATTGTGTAACAATTGACACTGTGGTATTTACAAACTTAACACTCAAAATTAAATCATTTTCCATGTGAGTACCGACAGTATCACTTCCTTGATAATATAACAACTGTACGGAACTAACACATTGTAACTTCGTGACAATCGAGACATCAATGCATCATTAACATATACGAGTACCACTGCACTTGCGGCGAGGAACTATATCACGACAAAGAAGCGACATTACATGATCATTATTATCAAATCCGAATAAACAATCTCCATGTTGCGTGCACTCTTACATGACTTGCGAAACATCTAATTACTAATTACTGATTACACGTATATTAAGGTGAATCTATACTTGTATTATATATCACTGCACTGGCCGTATATTTAAAAAAAGCTCTTGACCTTTTGTGGAACGACGTTTGAACGAAGGCCGCTGAAAGGTAATAAAGATTATATATCTGCTTACCGTCTTCATTCTCACTAAAATAACAACACTGATTAAATGGGGAAAACTGTCCGGTTTCGCTTATATAGTAAATGCACCCATTCTATAGAATCCCCCACGAGGACCAGATCTTCGCAACTATAGTATCTTCGCAGGTAACTCAGGTTGTAAATCACGAATTATGCGAGATATTCGGTTGCGTTCAAATGTTAGATTGTGCTTCGTCTTTTGTGGATAGTATTGATAGTTTTCATTAATTATTGGTTTTCGTCAACATTGTTAATTTCACTTTTTTTTTCTTGTTGGTAATTATGTGTGCATAGTTAATGAATGTCACTGTCAACACATTAGATAGACGCGAATGGTGTTTGTTTTGTGCTTAACCTACAGATTCTTAATTGTTGTTTTTTTAATCGAAGTCGACATTATGATTTATGAAGTGGAATAATAATGAAAAATGAGAAAACTTGCTAAAAACTAGCACGTTTTAGATTTTAATTAGATCTTTTATTGGAAAAATCGACATAATTTGATAATATTCTAGTAGAGTAAAATACAATTATTCATTTAAAAGTTACAGACCGAATAATAAAGGAATTTAAAAATACTCTGACACATTGACGAAAAATATTTTGATTATTATTTAAACTAAATAAAATAATAAAATGTTTTTGTTGGCAAAGATCTACTTTTTTAATCATATTAGGGGTTGAATAATTTGACGTCAAAATTGCTGTAATATTAAGAAACAATCTTTGTCTGCATCTTCATTCAATTTTCTTCTCTATATTTTTTTATATACCGGGTGATTCAATTTTGAGGCACACCATGGGGATCTCACTTATTAGTGGAGATAGAGCCTATGTTTAAATTTGGCAAGTTATGCCTTTTTATGTTGATAACTTATCTGAAAAGGAATTTTATCATTTGATTTTGAAGATATCCGCAAAAACTGAAATGTTTTTGCTATGCCAACTTCTGCAGCACAGGGTGCCAATAATAGAGTTCTGGGGTGTCAACAACTATGTAAATGCATTTTTATTATTTTTGCTATCATTTACATTAAAAGTCAAATTTGAATAATACAGAATAACAATATAATGTGTCAAGTTTATTATTTATCTTTTAAATAACTTTAAATCTATTGCAATGTTTTTTTAATAATCAATATTCTGCATATTTTCAACTTGAGGTGCAAACCACTGTAGTATTTACCCTATAATAAAATAATCAAGCATAATTGTTTGTCAAAAATTATGACGAAGATACTGCGCCTAATTGTTCTACAGATCAAGTGTTAAATTACAAATTTGTTCCACCTAACATGTATGGAAGATATTAAAGTGTATGAGTAAACTGTTTAACGAAACAATCAAGAACAGTTGCTGAGACAGCATAATAATGATACCATATAAGTGATAATTATTGGTATTACATACAAATTAATCTTATTTTGATGTACCGAATAATTACAATTAATTTTAATTTTCATCCGTATAATTACTACAAGTTACTATCACTTAAATTTACTATCATTTACATAATTATATGTATGATTACATACTACTACCTCAGATGTTTATACCTCGTCTTCATTCATTCGCCAAGTTGTTGATCCTATCTAGCCTGTGCTGACATAATTAAATATCCATACCGTGATAGAATGAATAGCAATAGTAAGTTTATTCATCTACCGTTATACAACTTTAATGACCTTAGGTCACTTACATAATAATATTATCGAGCAATTGCTGGTTAAGAAGAAATTTCTCTTCGCAACCATAGTTTACGTAGGGAACACTGGACGCACTAAACAATCAATATTGTGCAATTGTTTCATTAGTATCCGATTACAATTTATGACATGCCCGCCTCCCAACTACTTAATACACAATAAATATTTCCATCGGTCATTGAAATTTACTGGCCAGCTGTTTGACGGATTTTTTACTTTATCATACGCAGTATGTAAAGTATTGTAATCGTGCCGAAAAAATTTTTTGAGATTTTAGCGGAAATAGGTCTTTATGGGTCCCCTGAACATTTTTGACCAAGGTACAAAAAAATGTCTGTGTGTGTGTGTGTATGTGTGTGTGTGTGTGTGTGTGTGTGTGTGTGTGTACCCAATTTTTGTTAATTCATTTCCGGAGAAACTACTAAAGGTATCGGCACGGAACTTCATATTTAGAAGTTTCATGACCAAACTTAGAGTTGAAAAGCTTTTGGTTCAAAAGGGTCCAAAGGAACTGGGTGTTTACTCCAAGTCTTATTGAAGGATTTTAGAAATCAGCCGCCATTTCTGTAATTTCGTCAAAATAGTTAAATAATAAATTAAAGCAGAGGAAATTTTGAATAATTTATGCCTATGACATTTTTGGGTAAAATTAATAGTTTAGCTTTTTAGTTTATTCTAAGCCTTTTTCAAGGATTTTGGAAATGAGCTGCCATTTCTGTAATTTCGACAAAATAGTTAATTAATAAATTAAAGTAGAGGAAATTTTGAATAATTTATGCCTATAACATTTTGTGGTAAAATTAATAGTTTACCTTCAAGAGCAAATTCTATTTGATCGAGATCGGTCGCATCTGCATTGATATGAAATTACATAGTAGCCAGGATTTTGACAAATATTTTTTTGTGTTGTCACATTCGAAAACGGCTGATCTCATCAGAGGTTGGAGAACCACTATGGAACGTGCCGCTGTAGTGCGCAAAATTATAAAATACAAATTTCAAATAAAATAAGATCACCAATTTGATTGTTTGTTGATAAGAAATATCAACCCGTCTTTATATCTAATTCTAAAAATGATACATTGAGAAAATTATAAATAAAGTATAGCGATGAGTGGAGTTTTATTTTAGTATGTTGGTAGGGATGTGTCATGAACAAATATAAATCTGTCAGAATTTGAATTACCTTTTTAAGGTGCGTTTTCATTAGTGATAATGGCAGTGGTAGCAGACGCCGTTATAGTATTTCCAATAGATAATTGCTAGTGACTCATGTTTATGTACATGCAAACTAATATGTGTCATTATCACGATATGTAAGAAATACTATAATTTCGTATTCTACCACCGCCATTAGCTACCATTACCTACCAATCGGAACGCACCTTTCGTCAAAGTGGTACCAACCTAGCATTTACTATACAGAAATCATTTATTTTTTTTTATCTAGTTTTTCTGCCAAAAACTAGATAGCCGACTCGCTCATATGCGACGGCGACACTCCGCCTTCGGTGACGCGCCGCATCACCGCTCGTCGCGCTATTCCGTACTTTCGGCATTTGTGACATAAATAACTATTATTCTGATGACGTAGTGTAGGTAGTGTCAAATGCTGATGCTTTGACAATACCTACGATTTATCTCAATAGAATAGATTCTCATGCAGCTAAACTATTAATTTTATATATTGTATGATAAAGTCATGTGCCTGGCCACATCAGATTTTTTTTATAAGCGCAGTGAAGTTGGGGCCATATGGAAACAATTTGTATTGACGAATCGAAAATTGTCGACAGGTTGTTGGATACGATCGTTTGAACAACAATACTTTGAGTTTATGGTTACGTCCGGTTTTACCGGAAATAGTGTCAACTTTATTATTTCAAATGGAACACCCTGTACTTTGTTTTGAAATCTCCTTAAATTTTAGGTCACATTCTGCATGTACATATCGCATTTTCAAGAAACTTATATACTCTGATATTTTAAGACTGCTAATTCCCAATATGTCAAATTTTTTAAATTAATAAAATTAACAAATTACGCATTTGCATGTGACTTATGTCTTGTTATAAAACTTACTCCTTAGTTAATTTGGTAAAGTTTTCCTTCTTTTCTTGCAAACGATGGTCATAAGATAAAAGCAAAACCCTTGCATGATGGTTTTCAAATTTTTAATTAATGATAAGCTATCGGTTTCGACATTTCTGTCATCATCAGGCTATTGTCCTAGGATTTCAAAACGTCACAAATAACGAATAAAACATTGAGTAAAACAATCGCAAGGCGTACTAGTCCTTGAGTTCTCTTTTCTCTGGAGCATATTATTGATGACATAAAAATGTACTAAAATACCAATTTTTGGCCTATCTCAATTTTTTTTCCACCTGCAATATTGTCTCGATTTAACCTTTGAGAGCATTTGATGATTTATTAATCTTTTTATTTACTAATATTGTCTAATTTGCGTATGCATTTAAGAATGTTGTTTGAGTATGCATGTATTATTATTTATTTATAGCATTAAATAAGGTGTTAGAGTCACGGAAAATCTGTGAATTTTATCAAATTCGATTGTATAGATTATCGAAAGTTGAAGGTTAATGATGCGATGAACAACAAGAAAAAATATGTTGGCGTTCTCCAAATATCAGAAACGGTTTATAGATTTGTTTATATTTCGTCAAGTGTTACGGAATGCCATCCAATGACCATGTAGGTATATGGATTATTTGTTATTTAAAACCGAGAAATGTTAAGTGAATTACTTAATTAACGCTTGTATTCGATCTTCGATGGTATCACAGGTGTTTGAAGGTTTAAAATATGTTAATACCACTTATGGATTCAACCTCCAAAATTATCTCTCGAAATACTAGCAATTAAATAATAATTATGAAAATATTAGAAACACATTTCGGGGTTATAATATTTACCTAGGATAATCGTAGATATTTATTTTTTATTGAAACTTGATGGGTACATAATGGGTTTGCTGCATCACTTATATTGATACTTGACATTTTCTGAGCTGTAGTCGTTGAGCAACATAATTCTCAACAATTGCGATGCTGTACGCACATACTTAACTATTTTATTTGTTGGTCATAAATAATAATATATGCGTGACCTAGTAGACTCACACGGCCAAAATATTTGCCCAATAGACCTTCATTCAACAATCTATTATTGTTAGATACCTCTTCAGAACTTTTCAAATATTTTTCGACAATTTTACGAAATGTTTGATCTGTATTTTTCCATTTAGACATTGAAAATGCTGTTTAGCAATAAAATCTGGCAAAATGTTAAGAACGCTGCTTTAAAGTTCAAATTACTTGCAGTTTTGAACGATATGCTTAAGGTTCTTGAGTCGTCTTGGAATTATGATTGGCTTTCATAATGTCAAAGCAATTAATTACTAACAAAATTCTTGCAAGATATTCACATACTCATAAGAGTCATAAGTAATAAGTTTGGTATGCAGTTTGGCAGTCTTGTTGCATTATCAAATACACCATGGTGCATGGTTTTTGTTGCTATGCCTTCTTAACATTATCAATTTTTATGTATCTATTTATTTTGAAATGATAATTCCAGAGCTAGTGTCAAATACAGTTCAAAACAGCGCATTTTTGGTGTAGTTTCAAAATTATAAATTAATAAGGCAAAACAAAATGGAAACGACGTGATTACTATTAATGTTTCATCAAAGAGGTACCAAGAAACCAAATTATATTTTAAAGGACCAAATTTGGTCCCAATGGACCATATCATCTATAGATAGGCGCACAATTTTTTGTATATGAAATATCTTAGGACAAAAATAACGCGTGTGCTGGTGAAGTAATGCTAGTAAAAGAATTACGAGACGTAATACCGTTGTAGTAGTCGTGCGCTACATGTAAACTTTGTACAATATGCCGCAATTCGCACAATAAATAATGAGTTGAAAATAATCTTCTTTCCATCTCTATTCACACATTAGGAACCTTATGAAAGCTATAAACAATTGAATGCAGTGTAGTAGCACGCTTACAATACGACAACCACTTTCGCAAAGTTGTCTCGTTTATTTATTTCTACTTACGCAAACTTCGCCAACTAATTTTGCTACGCATAAATAGTGGTAGATATGTTTCTATTTTTATTGTTCTTTCAGAGCTAATAGTTTATGTTTATTTTGGGTCCCATCATTTTAGGAAAATTTTGTAACTGACAAGTTTCGAGAACTTACTCCCTCTTTCTTTTCCAAAATGTTCAACAAAACATGATTGCGGATGAAACTGATGTAATGTTTACTTATATGGCGGATTGATTTAATTATAATAACTTATTCGATGCGTTCCAATAATTTATTACGATTTCTTTTTGCGTTACAAGCAAATATTTGACATTTTATTGAGCAATTGTGTTTTTGGGAATATGCGATCCAGTGGGCCTGTATCCATTTTCGTCCGCTATATAATTGATTGTGTATGTGACGCCATCTGTGCCCACGTACGAATATGATCCTCTGACAACCAGCGCTTCGTTGTCCGTTCCAGGATTTTTCAGTTCAGCATTTTCTTCCCTGGACATACCATCACTAGTTTGATAACTGCAAATTAAAAGAGTAATTAAAATAGTGAAAAAACGATAATTATGTCAATTTTTATGCTCATGACACGTTCAGATACGATAGAAAATTGATAACGCACATGCCAACTCTTGCTGAAGAAACAGTATATGTATGCAAATTTACTAGTACAGTAGAGCGTCGATAATCCGAATCTTGGTAATCCGAACGTTCGCTAATCCGAACGCCCAAAGAGAAACAATAATCAAATAAATCACGGAGTAACCGCGAGAAAAGCTATTTACAGAAAAATATTGCTTATGTATCTATCTTGTATTCAATACTCGTATTTTCTACTATTTAAATGTAATATTTGATAATTCGAACAATTTGATAATCCGAACAACCTTCAGTCCACAGTCCCAATTAGTTCGGATTATCGACGCTCTACTGTATATTATTTGACGAGCACATAACAATTGGATTATATAGTCATAGGTACGTTAACGTATGCAATGAACTTATTATATGTGAGTCTAGAATAAAAGATAAATGATTTATTTTGGTAAAGATTTGTTTCATGCATAGGTAAAAACGTTTGCCTACACCATTTTCACTATATCCAGTAACCAGCAATATGCTGCACAGAAAGTCGTCGATAAATATGTTTAGATTTGTCCTGTATGAAGACTTATGATTATAAATGTCAGATTACCAGGAATTCACAATTTTTACCAGGCTTGTGTTACGTACCTACCTTTTGTGAATTTATTTGCAATAATTATGGTAAAAGCTTGTTACGAAATTTTAGATACTGAAGATACATAAGTGACTAATTAACGGAATACTTCCTCGTTTTAGATATGTGTCTAGATGTCACTGGAAAACACAGGTGTCTCTAAAAAGTGTACAAATTTGTATTCGAAAAACTAAGTAGTCTAGATTTGACACTACTTCGGAGGGGTACTTAAAGACCAAATACTCTATAGCCATTTTATACTCAAAATCATTGAACATCATATAATTTGCCCGGCGCCTATGAAAACAATAGATTAAGAGAAATGTCATGAACATCATATCAAATTGTTTACTGAGTCTTTGATGATATGTGTTATTGAAAATAATTAAAATCTATTAGTGATTAAAAAAAATTGTCCTGAAATGTCTTCAACAATATTACTGAAAGTATGAAGCATAGCATCAGGACAAATTATACACCATATTAAAGACGAACGATACGTGATACATAAAGAATTACTTAAAGCTATATTAAGTAGGTTTGGGACAATATTCAAAAACCGGTTTTCAGAACCCAGGTATTATGTCAATATCTATTCGGTCAAGTCATCTGTCTTCAGCAAATTTCTGTATTTTTTTACAGAAAAGATATGGAAGATCTGAAATATTGATGTAAACATAGGTGAACTACATTTCGTAAGGAGTTCTGCTGATAGTTTAATTAATTTCAATAATAATATCATCAAAAATTTAGTAAACATTTTCATATACAAAATACAAATTTTCGTAAAACTTAATTTGCAATATTTGGTATTCTATTGACTAAAAAATTCTATTGACGAAAACATTGGTTGTTTTAGCCCCACTTAAGTGAAAACTTTGTTTTCTCAATTCTTTAAAAGGTTACAGTGGTTGGAAATATTAACTAAACAAAGTAAAGTAAAATACATATCAAACAAAAACAAAAAAGAGCAATTATATTATTTAGAGCCGTTTAAAATAACGTCGTGTTCATCTTTCCGCTTTTGAAGGAATTAAGAAAATACATAAGTCCATATGAAACTTTTACTCAGTAGTATAACATGTACAGTACAATCTGGAAAAACGTTTTGAAGAAAAAGCGGGACAGCCTGTATAAACAAATAAAATTAATTCTAATAAACACAAAATTAAGTTCAAAATACGGTTTATAAAATATTTGTGAGGAATTTTTTATATTATTTTAATCATCTAAATATAGGTACCAATTTTTGACCCATCTGATTTTTTTTTTCATGTGTATGTTCTTTTGCATTGTCTATATCAATTTTATCAAACACAATACATAATAACAATAATAAGCACATCCGTGCTGTAATACTTCTTCTGTAATACCACGCGTGTACAAAGGCATCACTGATTTGTTACTTTATCTTGAGCAACAAACCTAACTGCCAAATGATGTATTGAAAATTGAGTAGCTAATTAACAGTTGAACAGTAACGTACATACGTTATATATTTAGTATGTATTTATATTACTACCTCGTGCTATTAAAGATTTAGTAGCCACTTGTGAAAGACTGTAACCACTAGAGAGAAAATAGTATTTATTAGGTAGGTTGAAATTTGTCTCAGTTGATTGATGGTGATGATAGTCAATTAATTATCTTGTTATATGAAGGCTGTTACAAAGAACTAATAAATATTAATAGGTACCTGATATGCAATTTGAGTAATATCTATTTTATATGATTAAAAATGATAAACTTTAAATCTATAACTTACTTGAATTTATAATTTCCAACTCCTTCTTTATTATAATCCTGCTGTACAATAGTAGCAACTTTTGAATCCTGTCCTGGTGTATTTGGAAACGGTTTCAAAGCCGAACAGCACACAACAAACATCATAACACCAACAATTTTCATCTTTCCAATATTTTAAGCTGACCACTGGTAATAACAGAAGAAGCTGAGGAACTGTTGGCCTACACTAACAGTTTATTGGTTTTATACGTTTTTTTGAAAATAAGGCGTAACATCCGGCATAAATTTCGGGTGCATTGTTTCGGACATGTTTCCGAAAGAAAGAGGTACAAGAGAAAAAGTTATGAGAACTGTTATTACCAGTATAGATAGACATCTGTGCGTATTGATTTGCATATAATGAGTATGGGATTTGAGATTTGGAACACCCGCTGGTGCATTCGTGTTTTAGAACTTGCAATACGCGAGGATTTGTAAGATGGCCTAAGAAATTTCGATATCGGGCATAAATTGGATTCGACAATTTTAGTCTAAGGATTGAATTTAATTTGTACTAAGTGTAGTGAAAGTGGGTTGAAAGAGCATCCGAGCATCTTGAGTATGTTCCGTCAGAAGCACTTAAATGTCTGGTATTTCGCAAATCTGGATAATATGTACGGTATAATTCACTTGCCTTGTCATTTTGAAACGTTTTAACGACGGTTTGCTATATTTTTTTCAATAACAACCTGTATTGCTAAGGCTGAAGACCTTGTATTTTTAATTGGGTGCGTTTGAGAACACATGGAAATTAAATTACCAAGTTTGCCATCGAAGAAACCAGTTCAAATATTATTTTATTATGATTAACCCGTCTTTTGTAATTTTTATGTAAGCCTGCTATCAAAGGACCAGAAGGCCTCTTAAATTATGATGGTCACTATGAAAAGGTCGTTTCTGTCTGGTATGCCACATGTATTTTCAGTTATATTTACTTCATACACGTTGCGGCGTTTAAAACGTTTTCAGTCTGGACGCGCCTTGAACTTCTCTGACTATATGTACTCAACCGACCAATCACATGTGTTTGAAAGCTTATAACTTATAACTCTAAAACTATTGATTATAAAAAAATTTAATAAAGTTTTTCATACTCTTAAATCATTTCTACATAGGAACGTTGTATGACTATCAAAATTTTTTGCCTGTCGGCACGAGACAAGTGAAGAGTTCACATAAACAAATGTCTAAAATAAAAAAAAAAACTGAAACAAAAAAGTAGTACACCGTACTATTGACATAGTCATTTTTGCTTCACGATTAACGGATTTTAGTACCTAATTTGATGAATTTTAATTAACGTGTTAATTAATGGTTGGCTTATTTTCGTGAGATATGCAACATGATGAAATATCAAAACATGTTGTAACATATGCCGTGTAAGGATGCTTCGTAATTTTGCAAGAAAATTGCTTTTGCAAGAAATGTTTAAGGGTTGCTATGGGCTATCTAAAAAGTCAATAAAAATTTTTAAAACTATTCAGTCAATTCGCAGACCACAATTATTTATTAGTTATCTTTTTTGTATTTTTGCACAAGTTTTCTCAAAAACAATTCACAATTTTTGCCTTTTACAAGATTTTTTCGTAGACATTATTTATATATATATAGTATTTATTTAGCTTGGATTATTGTATTTTTTTGGACTAATTAAGTCATTAATTTAAAAGTTAATTAATGTTTCTTCTTCGGCAGTCGATATCCCCAAAGTATTTACTTTTTAATTCTAAAAATGATAATGTATTTGCATTTCTGATCCCATAATATTTTGAAAAGTTCCACGCAAAAACATTTTTGTTATTTAAAAAAATGAACTTCAAAAATAGTTTACATATTTTATTTTTGCTTCAAGCAGATTTATTTAATTTTCATGTAATTAATTTAAATTTCAAAAATATCGTAGTTTGACGTTTTGCTTGTGGACAGCCTGGCGTTAAGTAGTGGATGAGCAAGGCTGGTGGATGAGTAGTGGCAGCAAGTGGCAGCACTGTCTGTGTGTAAACTTCACATTTTTAGGTTATGTTTGCAATATTTTGCTTTTCCTGGTAGTCGCCCACAATAGACAGTAAATTGAACTAAAACAAGAAGAAACATGGCAGCCCTTCTTAAGAAACGTGCATTTCGTGAATATGGCCAACTCATACAGGTAGGAAACAAATTACCCCTTAATAATTCTATTCCACTGATTACAATTCATTTTTTCAGGAACCCTCAACGCAACCTCCACCATTCAAAAAGCTCCGGTTAATAAAAAAACCACCCGTCCGCAGTTTTGCGATAGACTTCATCAGTTGCCTAGAAAGCTGCAGCAGTAGCAACGAAGTCCTGCAAATACTGCTCAGAATTGACGCCACCGAACTTGACAAGTCCGATCTCACTGGTGCCTTAAAAATGCTCACCGACCATTTCAAAATAGAAGCAGAGTCTGCGGTACGCGTTAAAATTTTATCACTTTTAGGAGATATCGGTCAACAGGCTGATTGCGATATCGCCGTTGTCATCGAAGAGTGTATTTTATTATTAAAAAACGATAAGTCCCATAAAGTGTTAGCTCAAGGGATAAACACGATACTAAAACTGGCTAAATTGGTACAGGATAACGCTCCGTTGCATCAGAAATTGATCGATATGGCTAAGAATTATTTGAAAGATACTAACCATGGCGTAAAATGTAAATGTCTGGAGATGATTGGTGCGTTAGCGCCTTTTTGTGGAAATGTCGATCAGAAGAGTATCTTGCAGTTGGTTACGTCGTATTTTACTAATGATGACGCTAGGGTACGGAGTCAGGCATTTAAGACTACTATTGCCTTACACGAGCAAGGTTTCAAGTTGGATCCGGGAATTTACTCGGTTGTTTGTGACGCCTTAAGGGACGATTATGAAATTGTGCGACAGGTTGTCTTGAAGCTCATTTGGGTCCTTGGGAAAGCTTACCCGGAGAAGTAAGTATAATTTGTTGTGTTACATGATAGGATGATTTGTTTTATCTTCAAATTTTGCCAAATATCACTCAATTTTTTATTAAATTTCAATTCTTTGCATTGATTCCATATTTCCAGAATCACAGATTGGTACAGTCACCTTTTAAACAAAAAAAATTCCTTTATATCAGTTTGTCTTAATACTACGAAAATATCTTAATTATGTTATAGATTATCTATAACATAATTAAGATATGTTTGAGTTATTAGGTTTTGACGCTTTTGTTTTGGCATGGATTTCTCTTAAACTAGATTTCATTTTCAATTTTTGCCTTCAGATTTAGACTTTACAGACAAAAAATTCATACGAGTATCAGTAGTAATTTTGTTTAATATTTTGCTGTTGCCTGTGTAGTTTTTGTCTTCATTTTTGCCAGTTTTCTGACATCTAAGTATACTGAAAAGTGCACTAAACGAGACTGGGGCAATATTGAAAAATAGGCAAGAACTTATTATATAATTTTTTAATTTAGGGATCATTTCTATCATATGTATAAATAATAATTTAGAGCGATAAAAGATGTAATTTTAGTATGTTTTGTTTTTAAAACATTATTGATGTAACATTGATTTAACACTTTTTGTGTTCTTGTGTTCACCAACAAAAAATTAATTTTGGTGCATAAATTTTTTAATTATGGAATAGCAATTTGAATAGCGTTTTCCGTGCCTTTGAAATATTAACCACACCCTGTATTGTGTATTACGCTAGTACATTAATAATATCAACCAACTAGTTATGGAATCTTTGTCTTAACATTTCTTTTTATAACCTATTCTAGTATCATCATGTTACCAGACAGCGAACAAGAACTACGTCTCATCGACGACGCGTTTGGAAAAATATGTAACGGGGTGACCGATCTGTCAATGTTCGTCAGAATTCTGGCGTCAAAATTGCTCGGTTCGATGAATTTGGTCTCGCCGAGGTTCCTTAACCAAACGTTAGACAAAAAGCTCATGTCGAACATGAGACGTAAAAGGACCGCTCATGAATTAGCATGGGAAAATGTGACGAGTGGAGAATGGGCTAGTGGTAAAAAATGGGCAGACGACGCTCCGAGAGAACTAATTGACGCTGAGAGTATTAATTTGATGAGCAGTGGGGCTTGTGGTGCCTTTGTTCATGGCTTGGAAGATGAATTTTTAGGTGAGTACAATATTTTTCTATTTAATTTTGTTCTAACATCAAATAAAAAAAACAGGTAAATCAAAAATTGGTACATTGTAGACAGAAAATAATGATCGGAACCGGTTTTATTGATTTTATTTTATATTTATATTACATTGTTTCAAATTAAAATATTCCAGGTAAATGAATTATTTGATTTTATTTTATCAATTGATATGATTTTTTGTTTTGATAACACTGTGCAACAACAAGAAAATTAAGATCATTAGATCATTTTTCATGTTCCATATTTTATTTCCAGAGGTCCGATCAGCTGCTGTGGAATCAATATGTCAACTTTCGTTAAACAACCCACAATTTGCGAATTTATCCCTCGATTTCTTAGTCGACATGTTCAACGATGAGATCGAAGATGTACGTCTGAAAGCCATCGACAGTTTACGGCAAATTTCAGAGCACATAGTGCTCAGAGACGACCAATTGGAGACAATACTTGGTAGGCAAAACTACAATCTGAATCTTTCAGAAGGTATCTACAATTTTTTGTTTGGTAAAATTTAGGTGCTTTGGAAGACTTTTCTCAAGAAGTGCGAGAAGGCCTGCACAGAATGTTAGCGTCATGTTCCATATCAACAACAGCCGGTTTAAAGATGTGCGTCGACAAACTCTTGGATAATCTCAAAAAATATCCGCAAGATAAACGATCGACGTTTAAATGCTTGCAAAGAGTCGGAGGCCAACATCCCGAATTGGTTCATACTTTAGTGGCGCAGTTTTTGAATATTCATCCGTTCTTTGATATGGCTGAACCCGATGTCGAAAATCCTCAATGTATCCTTTCTTTGTAGTATTATTCATTTTATTATCCAATTATCAAAGATGTCTTTTTTTCTTAATTTTGGTTTATAGATATATGCATATTGATTTTGGTTTTGAATGCAGCGAAACATTCACCAACAATAATTCCCTTGTTGGAGCCCCATACCTTAAGGCACTATTCGTATTTAAGGGACACGATGCCTAATTTAGTGCCGGTTTTGACATTTGCGAACAGTGACAGCGTTATTGACGTGAAGCCGTCTAGTATTGGCGAGAGTTTGCAGTTTTTGAAGACGATTGTAACGAATTTGGATGTGACAACTTCAACTTGCAGGTATGTTGGAATTTAAACTAGAAATACTTTAGAAATAGACACTAGAAATTTACAAATTACGAGAAACTTCGAGTACTTTTACGTAAGCTATTTAAATTTGTTCATGAAAGCTGTCGGCCTTTCTTTGTAATGGTGTGAAAATACTGACCAATTATTATTTTCTAGAATTCAAGCAAGTATATTAAAAGACGCCATCGAACACCTCAATAGATTGAGCGAAATGGATCAACAAGTATCCGGTACAGCCCAATTTACTGCGCTGTACATCGGCGCGCAACTACTCATTCTCCAAATATTAGAAAAAGGTTCGTGGATGAACCCAACCACCCTAGCAAACCAACAATCAAACAATTTAAAATCGAACATCCAACAACTACTACACCACTGTTTAAAACTACAACATCTCTTTGTCGGCCTACAACCATCCGAACTCTGTGCAGTCAAGCAATTCCGATTGCGAGCCCTTGCGTTGAATTTAGTATACATCGTAAAGGGTTTGTCTATTTTCACTGATTAATTCTGTGTATAATTCAATTGATAATTTACTTATTTGCAGGAAGTAACGCATCCGCATTGGCCCCTTGCCATCATTTTCTTTCCGCAGTTGAAGACATGCAGTCCGAATTAAACGCTGCAAATCTAGAACCTGATCAGTTCACTTCGGCTGTATTTAAGGAATTATGGTCGCTAGAAGAACCTAGACCTGGGACTGTTGCTAGAGTTTTAATACCGATTTTGAGTGAAGCAAAATTGAGTAACATTCCAGAGCCAAATATTAATGTCCGTTTTAGGTTATTTATTTTTTTAGAATGTATAAAGGTATTATTTTTTTAGATAAAAATGACTTCAGCTGTGATATTGGAACCGACTGGGCAAACAGATAGTACGTTGAAGTTTACCGCGGGTTTGATTATGGCTGTTCCGTTCGAAGCGGAATTGAAGCATCTGTCGGAGCCCGGAAGGTTAAGGCTGAAGGTTAAGTATCCCGATCAGAAGACGCAGGTTGTGCTACCTAGGCCGGGGCATTTGAAGCCCTTGCAAGAAGATAATAAAACTGAAGGTAAGTACTTTTATGAATAAAACATGTCATCTGTTTAGTTTTTAAATTAAGAAATACAGTCAAGATTCAAAAGATTTATAAACTATGTCAATATGATGGATATTAACCCAGGTGATGTGCTGTCAACAAAACGTGATTATTTCAATTTCTCAATTGCATAAAACTAATGGTATAGAAAATAATAAAATATTTCTTTTTCAGACACTTCAGGTGGCCATAATCTCAGATTATTAACAACAGTCTTATTATCCCATCAAGTATGGTCAGAAGCTTGCAACGTAGAGATCAGTATAGCGTTGGCTGTACCAGAAGCTGACATAGGAAAGCGCAAACCGTCAGCAGAGAGTGTGCCATCTCTTATAGATTTATGTAAACCTGTTAAAGTGAGTGTCGCTCCAAAACCTGTTAAGAAAACCCTATAATTGTAAAAACGTTAATAAATAAAACAAATTGTTCCACATTCAATAACAGCTTTACTTAAATAAATAAATTATATGTACACGATAAATTCAAGCTGGTTCGCACGTCCGTGTCAGCGCAAAATAAACAAGCTCACATTAATCACATATTATATCGTAACGAGAATAATATTTACTTCTCGTCATAAACATGCAATATATTCTAACAATGCTTAAAGATCTATATATATATATTTGCTTAAAAGATGGGAAAGGATATTTATTTACGACAAAAAGGGGCATTAAAGATACAGAGAGTCCACCTTACGTTCTATCTTATCGACAGTGTAAAAATCATACTGTATAAAAATAAAATCTTAAACGATCAAATAAAAATGATATATCAATAACGAGATTTTTCAATTTAAACCCACTTTACAAACACTTAGAGAACTTTACCCTTACAGTCTAAATATTTTTCTTAATCACGATTAAAAATTCACATATATGTATATAAGAGGAAACGTTAATTCAAGATTGCTTTATGCAAGCTATTGGACAGTAAGTTTGTAATGTGTATTTGTAAAGTGGGTTCGTAATTCCTTAGCTACCAAATCCTATTCTCCGTTTGGGGGGCCCGCATCACACCGACACCACCACCAAGACGACGGTAATTCATCGCCCCGC
Organism: Melinopterus prodromus; assembly: GCA_964023965.1. Taxonomy (NCBI): domain Eukaryota; kingdom Metazoa; phylum Arthropoda; class Insecta; order Coleoptera; family Scarabaeidae; genus Melinopterus; species Melinopterus prodromus. The sequence goes on from OZ030393.1 coordinate 66,159,736, forward strand.
ATAACCGCCACTGATTTTGCTCTGTGTCGTAGACTTCTATCGTCTTCAGGTAAGCTGTTCCATCAAAACCACCTACCGCGTATAACTGACCATTTACGACAGCTAATCCCACCTGAAAGATGAAAACTATAAAGAACAACCACGAAAAGTCTAACGGTCTAATTGCATGGCTAGGCAAGAGCATTTTCTTTACATGCCTAACCTAGCAAGTAGTTTCACAGTAAACCCACGGGAGAACCAAAAACGTTAAAATTTAAGCCTGTTAACCATTATTTTGACATTTTATTGGAACTTTATTGGAAAGTCCGACAGTAAACTCAATAGAAAGTTACTTTCCTATAGTTTTGACATGACAAGTTTTGTGGCAGACAGCACTTTCCATTAGTCAACTTGTTCTGTCTAAAGGAAGCTTAAAAAACTAATTTATCAAATTATTATTAAAACCATATTTTTATTTCATCCTATTTGAATAATTCTATTGCTTCCTGTTATTGGAAAAAAATGTTCTTTCGCAAAAAAATAATAAATCAGTACATAACTTTAAATTCTATGAAGAAACACTGGACAAAAATTTATCAAACACATACCCCACTCCTCCGTGAAGTCATAGCGACGATCGGACTCCAAGTATTTGTATGCGGATTGTACCTCTCGGCACTAGAGAGCTCCATGCAGTCATCACGACCGCCAACCGCATAAATCAAATTATTGAATACTGCACATCCTAGGTGTTTCCTCCTAGTCGACATCGGACTAACAGGTGACCACTTATTCACTCTCGGATCGAATCTCTCGACGGTGTTCAACGGAGATTGCCCGTCCGAGCCACCAATCGCGTAAAGGTATCCCCCAAGAACTGCCACGGCAACGCCCAGACGACGTGTTGTCATCGGTGACACCTTGCTCCATTTGTTTTCTTTGGGGTCATATCTAAAAAAAATTTAATTTTTTATTTTAAAAATTGTATTAGTTTTTGTTGGTTAAATAAATAAATAAATAATAATCGTTTATTTGTCATGTGATCCATACAAGATATAGAAAAGATAAGGTTGTGTTACCTCTCCACGTGATTTAAGCATTGAACACCGTCCTGCCCACCGACGGCATATAATAGATTGTCGAGAACTGCGACACCTACGCTAGTCCTGCAGGAGGTAGTTGGGGCCACGTCGCATGACCACTGGTCTGTTTGCGGGTCGTACCTAAAAACGATTAATTTTTGGAATTATGGGTCACAGTAACTTGCATGGGTAGACAAAAATACAAAAAATATGAATATGAAGGTAATGTTTGTAACCACAAATCAGCCAACGTTTGTGGTTACGACTGTTGTGAATATATTTTGAACGAATATGGGTTAATTTAAAGTTCATGTAAAAAATTACAACTTTATAATTTTTTGCAGTTTAAATCAAAATTTTATTGTATCCGGACTTAGCAACCAGTAGGTTACATTTTTAGAACCAAATGCTCACCTTTCTATACTATTCAAGTAACTCTGTCCGTCGTGTCCACCGACAGCGTACAGGAGATCATTTAATACAGCAACACCCACACCGCACCTTCTCTTGCTCATCGGGGCAACCATCTTCCACTCCATCGTCTGCGGGTCAAACTTTTCCACCGAAGCGATCGCATCCCCGCTACACCATCCACCAACAGCAAACAAAACCTCACCTACAGACAAAACCAATAATCAAAACAAACCCAAAAAATTAAGAAAACATCAACCCACCTCTCCTCGTCGGTTTCCTAGGCCTCGTCCTCGGACCCTGCATCAACGGCCTCTCCTGCGGCAACAGAAGATAATTCTTTGCCTCGTCGACCAAATCCCTACACGATTCATCTGATCTCACCAGGAGATCCGAACCGACAGTCCCAACCAAAAACTTCGGACTTAACAGAGGCAATCGGACATGCTGCAAGACCTGCGGCAAGTGTTGCCTCCGATCGGACACGTTATACTTAACCCAAGACATAACCGCGTTAAAAACTTGCTCCTCCGTTCTTACGTTCAACTCATCACTCGAAATAATATCGACCAATTGACTAACGGGCAGCAACAAGAATTCCTCACTTTCCATAACTTCCTGGAAGTTATGCTGCGTGAATTTATCGGCGATTCGCAGTAATTCCCGGCAGGAATGCGTGTCGGCGAACGCTCGAATTCCGAGGCAGTTCGATGGATCCAATTGTCGTTTGAGGAACTCGCAGCATATATCCTGGATTTCGGTGAGTTGGAGTAGGCATGCTGCTGGTAGGAGGGTCTGTACGTTGGACTCTTCGACGACGATGTGCGACGTGTAGCAGAAATCGATGAGAAGGTCCATGGCGACCTCGTCGATGTCTCTGATGGTAACTTCGGTCTGTCTGGATTCGGCTAGTTCGCCGGTGAACATAGCCCTAAAGTACGGGCTGCAGGCGCTGAGTATGACCCTGCAGGATGGGAAATTTCGGTTATTTCTTTTTCGGGGTTTGTTGGTGGTTGTTATTTTGCGATTCTCTGTTCTATTCTATTGTAGACATACATTTTTTTTTTTTTTAATCTTTATTATATATCATAACAGTTCCAAAATCTGGCAAAAATAAGAATAACTTGTTATTATACTTTTGCCAGATATTTTGAAATGCCTGATAACTGAAATGAATTAAAATGTATCCAGAACAACTGAAATATAGTGTTTCAGAGCTATTTTGTAAGAATTAAAAACAAAAAGAAAAAAAAGTCTAGGAATAGATTCAAACATAAAATTTAACGAATTTAATCGTCTTGTTTCATTTAAGATATGGCAGTAAAATATCAAATTACTTGCTTGCTTTCCATTTTTCTAAATAGATTTAGGTTGTTTCCGGAAATAAGCTGATGTAAAATAAACAAACAACATAACCACTAATGTTAGTTTGACAGTTCTGTGCCTGTGCTAATATTAAAAATAAAAAGAACAGATGAACAGATTCCATTAGCATAGCGCAGAATTAGAGCACATTATCAAACAAGAAGTATCAAAGACATAAAAATAATTTAATTTCTCTTACAACAACAATTTCTGGTACAATATCTTGCATAGTGTAAAACAGGTTTTAATCCTAATTAATTATCACACCAGTTACACAGTTAAAATTAAATAATTATGAAACAAATTTTCTGATTTCCAAAGCAATACCAGAATATAAAACAACGAATACGTATGCCATCATTCTTTATAATTACCTGTGAGCAAAGATTTTGCGAGTGCCAACGTTCAGCACAACATCGCAGAGCTCTCTATGCCTCCTAAGCAACGTAAGTTCGGTTAGCGTGTTCTTCGGGTGTTTATCCGAGGTGTGCGAGAGTCTAGCCGGTGATGGTGGCCTGTCTCCCACCCCCATGTCTCCCATTCTACATGTCCCACGCAAATGGGATGCCAATTGGAGGCGCAAGGGCGGTGACGCCCAACCCCACACAGAGTCTATCTATAAATACGAAAAACGCCCGTACAGTCTTCAAATTTCACTAAACTAAACGCACAAGCCAACAATCAAATTTTATCTCTATGACTTATTCGAATAATCTGTCTATATCGTTATCCTAACCATGTCTAAAAATGTAGAACTATATATTTGCAGGTCATTTTGAATCATACTCTTTGATTGGTGGTTCATGTATCATAGGAGAATATATACTGATAACAAAACAAGGAAAAGATAAATAAAGTAATTACTAAAAGAAACCTAATTGAATACAAAACTTAATTCCTATTTAGCCTAAATATTGTTAAGCAATAGCAATAAATACAGCTATATAACAGATAAACTTACGTTTACGTATTTCAAAAATACTCCAACAGAACTATTTCGTATAATCAAACGAGAATATCTTCAAGTGCTTCCACCTAAGAAGTTCTATGCCATAAGAATAATAATGAAAATCCACCTTTTTGCTAAATTTTTTGGTGAGATACCAACGTCACTAGTTTACAGAAATTACCTATTACGTTTGTATTGAGACTATGTTAATTGATCAACTTAGAAATAAACTTAATTATCCTTAATATTTACAATAAAATGGAACGCGAATTTATTTACAAATAAGTCACTGACATTCTCGCAAAACTCGAGGGAGCAACTTCACGCCTAAGTTGAAATGTCATAAATAATGCTGATCTCATTTTGCTATATATTATTAAGTAACAGCGATAGTTACGCCTCCTTGCATATAATACATTAATAATTAATTTAAGAGTCTCATATAATATTGATAATACTCATAAAAAAAGTAGGTTAGTAATTTTTTTGTTAACGGTTACTGGATGTGGTTATGTGCATATGTATTCGCAAGAAGTTCACAATAGTCGGTTATGTAATGTTGGTTACATAACCGTTAGGAAATCAACCGAAAATAATTTAAAGTTGCCTCATCAGATGTTCCAATTTTTTCATTCCACCACTAATTCACAGGAATATTATAAATGAATTAAGAAAAATAACAAAGAAATCATTTTTATTATCAAGAAAAATGTTAAATTACATTTAAATTATCATTTTCTTCATTATCATTAACTTTTTACATCGCATTTTTGTTATTTAACATTTTTGTCAATTATTTAGACACTTTAATTATAGTACAAGCAATTAATATTTAACGAATTTAACAACATATTTAGAGATCATTTAGTATAAATTAGACACACAACAAAAATTAATACTGTTATTATATTAAGCTTATGTACAGTGGCAGTGTTTTTGTTTCCGATTTTATCGCCTTCTTGTAGCGGCCTCAAATTCGGTTCGTTCGAGCACGATTCTCCACAATCATCGTCGCAAATATCGCAGAAACTCGCTCGAGTTCTTCTGCTATTATAAAAGATCCTAGCTCTGCGTGCTAATAAAATAGAAGAATGATTAAAATTCATTGTATGTTACGGCGATTTCCTGACCTTGTGAAGTGACATATACAGAACCTCTGCCCAAGAGAAGATAGGTACGCAAGGTAGTGTAAAAAAAGTTTTGTGAGGTTCTATATGTCGCTTTTCAAGGTAAGTAAATCGAAATTGATCATCAACTTACAGCTATCATAATAGTCGTAAACAATAACAGGCACAGGTCTCTGTTTTGCAACTTTGTAAGTCCTAAACGCAGATACTGTTGGACAGTATCCTTCCCTGGTTATGTTATTGAAATACAAGATTACTGTGGTGTCTTTGTTTGTAGTTTCAACTTTTCTAACATGCTGTGACATTTCTAAACTTGGTAAAGAGTCTGTATCAGCGGTAAATCCTGTTGGTAAATTCACTTCTATTACTGCCATATTCGATGCTGGTGATTCAGTTAGATTTTGGCTGACAAATCTATAATAACAATAATAAATTAAATCTCAATACTATACAGAATGTCCCGAAACTCAGCGTCATGCAATAGGGGCGCTGATAGACCAATTCTTGATACTTTTATGAATTTTATCAAAACTGATCTAACGTGACTATTTTGACAAAATTTATAAAAGTGTCAATATCTCCAAAACTAACGACTTTTTACTAGGTTTTTTTTTTTAGATATTCGTTCATTTAACTTTTCTACTTACGATGTGCATATAGACAATTGCATATGATCATGATTTGAATTTTTGTGGACTTGAGGATCCAAAATGAACATAGGCCACGGTCCTGTTACATTCTTGTTGTACTCGTAAGCAATTCGCACCATTGCTATCCCATTACCCTCAGCAGTGATATTAACCACTCTTACATCATTTGGAATCTAAGAAAAACCATTAGATTGGCAATATTTCAATTAAAACCAATGACCTACCGTGGATTTCTGTACAATCATGGCATTATTTCTATTGATGACGAAGTTCTTGCTATCTTTCTTTTGTCCTCTTTGATAATCATACTGGATGTTCATATTTGAAGCTGTGGTAAAACGCAGAACTAATCTATACAGAGCCATCAAAGCAGCTCTGGAGTCTTGCGTTGAAGTAAAACCCCCTAAGGTATTTCCTTGGTTGATCAACCAATTGACAACTGGAACTGTATCGTCAATCAAATCAGCTTCTAGTAGAGACAACAAAGCATATGACGTAGCTTCAATATTTTTCGTTATAGGCAATTTAACCCAAGGATTTCTGGTATCATTCTCAAAAGTTTCTTTCGCCCACCATTTCATATCTTTAGCTTTTTGTGATTTCGAATCCAATAAGTTTAAGAAATTCGTTCTTGCGTTATGTTTGGCCAAGTGTAACACATAAGTACAAATCGACAACGCATATACATCCAAATCATCGCTGACCGTCTTTGAAATATAATCCAATCCTTTCTGTATCAGGTTTGTGTATTGTGATGACTGCGCGCGATTTTCTATAAATGGCATCAGAGTGAAGGCAGTCAGAGCTAAATCGTCCATCGACTGCTGAGGTTCTTCGTATATAATAGCTCCGATCTCTACGAATTTTCCATCTATGCTTTGGTGTTCTGCCAGCCATTCCAAACCTTTTTGGATGATTGTTTCGTCAACAAATATGAATGGTTTAGCTTGGATTAAAGATAGGATTGCGTACGATGTAATCCTGAAATAGATGTTAATGTTTTAAAGATTTTTTTCTTGTAAAACACACAGTGGGGCAAATAAATCAATCAGTTGCTACAGAAAAATGATCATAACTTTTGCAAAAATTCTTACATTAATTGCTATCATACCTCTAATTATTGGTAATTAAAAGGTCTCATAGCCGTTAGACGCTCGGAGTTTTGCCCCATGGACAACAACCGTTCGACTAATAAACGTAAATAAATTAGTTGCTACAAAAGTCTTGTAGTATCAGACTGTTTTATTGAAAATCTTTAATCTGTCACCTACACCACTGTGCGTCATAATCTTGTTTAGCAGCCGATGTTTTCCTTACCATATGCTTCCATTTTCATTGGTTTTACCAAACACGCCAAACGAACCATCCTGCAACTGATAACTGAGTTGTTTCTGATAGGCAATCTCCAAATTCTTGATCGCATCTTGTTCGATAGTTGGCGATAGTTGTCCAGTGTTCCTGAGATAATTCAAGAGAATTATATTCGACACAAAATGTATCAAATTCTGTTCGCCGCAAGACGTTGGCAACCTAATCAAATTTCTAGAATTGATTATTAAAGGTCCAAGTAGATCAGAGACAGTTGATATTTCTATTTTATCTGAACCTTCAACGACATTTTCCGGTATATCTATCGTGATGTTACCCTTCCAATTCGGTGAAGATCTTAGATCGATAAGAACTGATTTTGTGTAGTATTCAGTTTCACCACCAGGCTGAAAAGTTTAATAGTTGAGTAGAAATAAGTTTTTTTTGTGTGTATTGTTTATAGTTACTTTTACAATCAGCATTTTCATCGCTGAGTCTTGTAGATTGGAACTGCTCGCTGTTACCTTTATTTCTGTTTCACCAACTTTATTCGGTACAATCATAAAAGAGGCTGAATTCCTACTCTTCTTGCCCACAAATAATTTCTTTTTTCGATATAGCTCAATTTCTATTGACAAAATGACAATTATAATGTTTGTGTGTGTGTGTGTGTATAAAGCGTAATTTTAGTGGTATGTACTTACTTTTTGTGGCACCTCCGAAGTCAAATCTCTGTTCTGGATTGTGTAACAAGATTTCTGCTGTAATATCCTTGTCAAGATTATTGTAGACTACCACTGGTACAGCCAAGATTTCACCACGTTGTACGGAGTATGGCAAATCAACGTTAATGTTAAATTGTTTAGTTACTTTGATGGTTATTGGTTCTGACATAAGACCCAAACCATGTACAAAATCCAACGAAAATCCAGTAATTATCCAGTTTGTTAAAGCATTTGGTATTCTCTTCCTGACACTTGATTGACCTTCGTAGCTACATAAATAAATTTTATTAACATACATATAATTAATCTTATACCAGTTCACCATTCAAACGCTGTGTCCGAATGGTTAAATTTACAATTTCCTAAAAAATAGCCAGGACAAAACAGACTCACCTAGATGAAAAATTAGTAAACAGCCAAGTGTCAAGCACATTTTCGGACAGATACACTTTCGGTTTATCCGAAACAGGCCTTGGTATCCGACTGAAAGCGTATGGTCCCGCCAATGGTGGTCTTGTAGCTCCGGACAAAGATAAACCTAAACCCCTATCTGGCTTAACAGTACTGCTGCCATAAGACGCTGGACGCGAATAAATATCTTCCACTGCAATTTTAACTTTAAAATATCGAAATAGAAAAACAATAAAACACTTACAAGTTGGTCTATACGTCGTTATTTTACTATTGGTTAACAGTAACGCTCCAGAGTCAGCAAACATATCCCTGGTATTGCTAGAACCCGGCTTCCAGAAGAAATGAGACCTTTTGGTCTTCAAAATTGAGTAGTATGGCGAACCTTCGGCTGTATCATACAGCGTCAGTTCGTTTGAAATGTCTTCACGCGTTATATCAAAGCCCGATCTTAACTTGAGTACGTTTTCATCCACAGCTAGCAATCCTATGTAGGAATGAGGTTGAGATCTAACAGTTATATCAACATCTGAGCCAGGTTGTGCTTCAGAGATGTTGGTTTGTACATCAATCTAAAAGTTAGACACCAATGGAATAGAGAATTAAATAATCAAAATTGGAATTTACAAAATTCTGGAGAAGACCTTCAACTTCAATATCGATGGAATCTGAAACCAATTCACCGTCATCTCTAACATAGCTGACTAGGAGATGTGCGGTTGGTACCATGGCATGTGTTGCTGTGAATCGAAATTTGTAGATCTGAAATAAAGAGTTATGGTTAGCAATGATAGCTCTGTCATTGTAGAAAAAGTCTTACTCTTCTATTGTCCACTTGGAAGGTATTGGCAGCTAATACATCGCCACGGCCTAAGAGTTCATAAGTGATGTATTTCATTGGTTCAGTACAATTCACAACAACCACAACATCTTTGTTGATGACGGTTCTATCTGCATCTAAGTACAACTGCATGAAGTTATTGCTTGGAGATACGCCTGCAGGTACTGGCGACATCTTTTCTTTCAAGTCGAAATATTCAGCCTGAAAAAGAAATATGCCTAGAAATTAAAATACGGAAATATCATATCGTACGGAAGTACTACCGTAGTTATGTATAATCAAAGTATTGAAGATGGTGATATCCAGGCGGGATGCAAATTTTAAATAAATCAAAAATTACAGCCACAACCTGCCTCAGTAGCTCAGATGGGAGAGCAGTGTGCTAGAAACGCAAAGGTCCCTGGTTCAAATCCAGGCTGTGGCTGCAATTTTGAATTTAATTTTAATTTAATTTTAATTTAACACAGTGTTATCGTTCATAGATATTGTTTAACCATGCATTGTAGACAACTCAACAAAAATAAGTAGCATCGAGTTGAAATTTTCGATGAAGACAGATTTCCGGTGACTTTCACTTTTGTTGATCTCGATACATACGCCGTTTTGGCATTTGTATAGACGTTCCAAAATGAATTCAACATGATTTTTTAAAATTTTTCTATGTAGGCTGATATGAAGCTTCAAATTTTATCTTTAAAACTATGAATCAGCATGCAAAATAAAAGTCAAAATGTTGAAATGCAGAGCAGATTTTTATAATTTGTGTAGCCTAAAATTAATTTCGAACTATTAAAATCAACATTTGTACTTTGATCTTTAAAATTATGAGGAGAAACACCAGCAACAATTGAAATGGTATTTCCTTACTGCCAAATCTATAATAAAGTAAGCACATACCTCAATTCTTAAAGCCATTTCATTGGTTGAATTCTGCGGCGTTTGAACCTCTAAAGTTGCAACTCCAAAATTGTTGAGTTTTCTCTCAGCTTCTGTGTAGACTTCGTCAGCTCTTGAGAAGCCATACCTCAGCTTAATGGTTCGTCTGTCATCTTCCAATGGAGTCCCATCGTAGTTACTAGCTTTGATCTATTACACATAACAACATAAGTCAAAAGAAAACTATCTAAATCAGATACCTACGTATGCAATATACAACATTCCTGGTTTATAATAATCAGCAGTCTTAATAAATTCAACTTTATAATCATACTTGTGAAGCTGGACTTCAACGCTGTTGTTCTGTCTTCTTCCTGTCAACGCTTCCTGAATCGTCACGTCCACAACAACAGTTCTTTCGTGTTCATCGTTGAGATTCAACTCGTTCGTAATGTCAAAATTTACTGTTATCTGTCCATCGATTGGAACCACTTTCCGTATTGGATTTTGGAAAATTGGTTGGATGACTCCTGATACAATTGTGGGATATACAGTAACCGTGGCATCACCTTGAACTTTCTTTCCGTAGTCGTAACTAATAAATTTCGTAAAGGTTTTAATAATTGTGTTAATTATATGGAAAATTATAATTGACGAAGGTTGCAACTTACAATGATTCTATGTTGGCGGTGATGATGTTTTCTTGGAAGGTGACATGTTGTGGAACGTCTATTTTGATGGAGAATTTGGGTAGAATGAATTCTGCTACTTGGATGCGTTTGCTGAATGTCTGCTTTTGGAACGTGACTGAAATCACCCAATCGCCAAGGACTGGGGAATCGCTCAGAAGCAATTCGGCGTTGAAGACGCCTCTAGGTGCTGAGACGTCTTTCCATTCTTTAACTTTGTTTCCTTTTCCGTCCTAAAATGTAGGAACAGTTAGAGAGGGTTTTTATGTGAAATAGAAGGTTATGCGAAGCCAATAATAGAGCAATACTTTTCTTTTTTCTTATTAAACTTTGATATTCAATACCTTAAGGCTCCGTTTTAAAAACATCGCAACTTCGAAACGAAATATTTGGTTGCGATGTTTTTTTTTGCTGGGAGTGGCCAACCTATCCCCCACCAACGTCAACCAGGCCACAGTTTTACGATAAGGGGGGTTGGGGGGTTTAGAGGAAGCTGGCAAAGGCGGAGCATAGTCGACGCGAGTACATTCGAAGGGAAATACTCCGCCAGTATGTCGCCGCGCGAAGGCGCTTTCGCTTTCGCTCAAGTTACAATGTAATCTGTGTTCTCACTCATCACGGTCGCATATGCATCCCGGACTGCATACAGCTGGCTGGCGGATGCCAGACGGTAAAACAAAATATATTGATGCTATTTTAATTTAGAGAGAGCGCGCTCGCTATTATAATATTTAATCTTTTTAACAGGGTGACATAGGTACATACAGTATAGTAAATTGACAAAAAATGTATTAATTCATCGTTGAACACATCGTTGAATTATGGACTTCAATTTAAAAAGGAATTAATTAAAATCTAGCAGTTAGGACCCAATACATCCATAAACATGATAGATATCGAACGAACGCACGAAAGTGACACATGAAGAAAAAAAACGTAGTACATACATAGGCCAAAGTACCCCAAACGATTTACATATATACATCCCACAGCATCCAAACTTCTAAAATAAAAATTCAAAATGTTAAATTTTTTACGTTGATTTAAATTTCCGGGTATTTAAAAATTAAAAATGTTAAATTAAACCGATCACTGTCAGTTATGATTACTACTAATGTTTCATAACGTTTCAAAATTATTATTTTGTAGATAACTAGCTATCTCTGATCTATTGCCTGATTTGATAGTACTAAAACCAAATCAAAGCTACATAGAAATACTATTTATAGCACTACTAAAAAAAAAGGAAAATCAAACCGAATAATAGTAGAAAATAAACACTTTTATCTACGACTCACATATAATAAGTTCATTGCATACGTATCTATGACTATATAATCCCCATCATTATACGCGCCAATGATTATAATGACACTAGCGTTGTATAATAATGACAGTTCGTTCAAATAATGACCTCATTATTTGAACGAACTGTCATCATTATACAACGCTAGTGTCAAACTCTGTCAAAACCTACGTGGATGACAGTTATTTGACAGTTCGCCTCGCCATCATTGACAAAAACATTTAAAGTATTTTGCATAAAATGGAATTTAGGAGTCGTAGATAAAACGTCGTATTTGACTCGGACATAACGGATATAAATCGCTCACATGATTACACGCTCGCGTAAACTTCATGCTCGCGATTTATATCCTTAATTATGTAATCGTCAAATAATATACTATAATTCCGTCCAGATTCACAAAATAACGCTCCGTTTCACTGAGGGCACAATAATATTTAAAATGCGAGAACTTGATCCCGCCAGTCAATGTACATAACTTGTAAACAGTCTAAAAATCGCAGTGGGCGTGGCGTGGTTATAGGCGGTGCTTGCAACTCCTCACGTCTGCTGTCTACACAGCACTGCCGCAATATAGGCAACTAAATACACTTTTAAAAATTATCGCTTTTATCGATTAGCGGAACAAATATAATGTTTGGGTTAAAATTGTATTTAAATAAAAAATCTATTTTTGTATTGTAAGTTTGGCTGGGGGTTTTATATTTGAAAAAAAACAAAAATGTAGTAGAAAAATTAATGTTTATCTTGCAAAAGAAAAAAATTACCCCCAGCCAAAGTCCTTATATATCTAAGAAGTTACCCTGAAAATTTCATAAACTTTTAACAATAAATAACACCTCTAATCGAGAATGCGTTTTGGGAGCGGTAGAACTGGGTCTTAATCATTAACCGATTTTCATTGTTTTTTCGAAATATTCTTTAGAAATTCATTAAAATTATTACATACCATTGTAATTTTGACTACCAATTTCTTTTCTTTTCAATATCTAAATTTTTTTAGAAGGTACCCAATTTCATTAAAACTTTTATAGTTTGAAATGCCGTAAAACCTTTTTGGTTTTAATTCTAGCTACGATTTACCTTAAATAAATAAATGGCAATGACCAGAAATCAACAGATGAACTGATGAGTAAAGAATACGTTGTCAATGTTTGACACTACCTGCTGCCATTAAAATGAAAATATCTGTCAAATCCTAGCTAACTAATTTTATACTAATGTAGACATGACCTCTGTCCATCAAATAGAATTTGCTCATGCAGCTAAACCATTAATTTCACTACAAAATTTTCAAGAAAAAATTGTTCAAGATGGACACCTAAATGAACCAAAATTTCTCGAGAAAAAATAATTCTTTATAAGAGTCACAAACATAGTCAGAATGTTAATAGAACATACAGGTGGTTGCAATACAAGACATTGCTAAAATTGCTTAACAGTAAAATATCAGTTCTTTAACATTTTATAGTTCTTCTAACATTTTATATCAACAGCAAATTACGGCAATTGATAATTTTGATATTTTTTGGCTTTTGACATTAATGCATTTGACCAGTTGCTATTGCTAGTGGTAACTGAAGCAGAACTTGTGTTTTCAATAAAAAGATAAATGGTATAATCCACAAATTGTGCAAACACATGTTTTTAAAATTCGAAAACGCCAAGCTTGTGGTTCTCGAAAACCTAAGTCCTAAGTTAAATTAAATACAAAATAATCATAATTAAAAATAATATCAGAATGTAGGTAGGTAGATAGATATTATTCTTATTCCTTTCTAATGCAAACCATGAATTTTTCGCCTAGATTCTGGTCGTGAAAGTCCTTATTGGTTTCAACAATTAAACCAACAACATTTTGCAACAACTTACTGAAATATAAACCTGAACAGGCTTATTTCTAACTTCACCAGCAGGTTTCAAATTGGAACTGAGCACAACAGCCCTAAACAGAATCAAATCTCCAGGTTTATAAACGGCTTTATCAGTTTGAATTAACACCGAATAACTCTTCTGGAGGTAGGTCAAAGGTGACTGGTCATCAAACTCGACACCACCGCTGCCCTGCACCGACAACTTGTAGTTTCCATCTTCCAATTCACCGATCTGCAATGAAGAAGTAAAGATTGTAAGATAGCGGTTGCAATTGCTGTTGTTTTCTTTCTAACAAACCTGCAGGTTGGCAACTCTTGTTGTGTACGGTTGAACGGACACGCTTTCGCCGGCATAAAAAGTCTTTCCGGTAAATGAGGTTCCGGTCACTGAGACTTTTACCAGTGTGGGTTCTGATGTATTTGCTGTGCTCACAGATACGTGAAATTCGCTATTTGGACGGACCACTCTCGAACTGATCACCTTGTAGTACCTACGCAAAAATTGTTTGGATATTATCTGTATATTATGTGGTAGATATTAATTATTGTTTGTGATGAAATCGTGTAGGTTATGAGGAAGTGAATTATAATTATGGTTGCTTAACACCTTTCAATCTGCTTCAGTTTAATTTTGTATTTGTTTCCGAGATCAAAAACACTTACATTATTCATTCTTGTAATAATAAAGCTGATTTTTTTTTACAATAATATACCTAGTATATTATAATACAAGTTTTATAAGCCAAAAATTGGCGCACGAGTTGTTTTGACACTCCTCGCTACGCTCGCGCGCTAATGGAACGAGTGCGTCAATACGTGTAAAACGAGTGTTTTACCATTTTTTCTACTTTGCGACATTAATTTTACATAAATTTCAAAAACTGCTTCTCTCATTTTACAGTCTAGAGTAGTTTTATCTTCAACAGTTGATACTTTTGGTAAAACTCCCAAATACGATAGGGGAAAGCCAATAGCGACTGAGATGTCAGCATCATTTGACACAACATCAATCTTACCAATCTTTGAAAACTATGTAGAAGTTACTAAAGGTTAGTGATCTAGTGTTTTCAAAATGACACCGAAAGCGGTTTCGTTATGAGTTTATAACGAACGCAAAGTAGAAAAGTACTTTTCATTTAAGAAGAAGCAACTTTAAGATAGTTTTTACGAAATAAGTTCTGTACCTATTGGTATTAGATATTTAGGAATGAATGTAAAAAGAGTAATAAATTTATCTTGAGCAAATTCAAGAATTTGCAGTGAGGTTCAGCTAGCTACTCTAGAGTAGTACTGAAAAAAGAAATTACCTTTAAATAAAAAACTAAAACTTTTATTTACCTACAATATATTTTCAGGACACAATTTTTAAATTAACCAAACAAAAATAATTAATAAACAACAAAATATTAAATAAATCTATAAATATTTCACTGATCTCCAGCAAAGTTTGCCAAAAATACAGTAATCTGAAAGCAAACATTGAGAATTTAGACCAGTTCTTGAAAAGAAAAACAAAAAACTTTTTTTCTAGATTTCTCAGAAACTAACTAACTATTCAATTCACAATTTCTCCATTCAGATTTGGATTCAACCAAATATAGGAAAACAATTGTCATTTGTTTGATTTTTTTTCCTGGCCAAGTATATAGCATTGAAGTATTGATTTATTTACAATTTAAGTAGGCACTTAAATGGAAATATGTGAATTTTTCTGATAAATATCGAAATAAAAAAAAAGTTTATTGATTAGGCGAATATTGGGCATTTTTTGTGGTTTCCAGAACGAATTTCAGCTTTGTTTGATTTAGGTATTACTTTCTTGGTGACAAGTCGTACATCGATTACAAAAAAAAAACCAAATGAATGACAGTTCATTTGTAAAATACACGTCTTATGACTAACTGTGATCAGTAACGTAACTTGGTCATAGGTTACGGAAGAAATTTCTCATTTTTTGACCGTGTCGGACTTTTTGGGTAAATATTTAATACCTATATAGGTATTTTGTTTGAAAAATTTGAAAAAAACACATTTATAATAAAGTAGTGGGTGAAGCTGTAAACTGTTTTTGCTTATAGCTGCTATAATATAACATGGTAGGCGAGTGATTTCAATGCCAGATCGAGATACGAAACTTATTGGATAATTCATAGTAATATTATGGGGACATTCATTGTTTTTCCGTCACAAATCTTGTTTCTACTTTCTACAAGACGTATATTAGGTACCTATATACAAAGATTCAGATTTCATCGTCAGTTTTCGTTAAAAAAAGAAAAAAAACACCAACATATAATTTTCAACAACGTCTAAAAAAATCACTTGAAAAGTTACAATTTTTTTATTGCACATTCTTCATTGTTAACCTGTGTCACGGTTACGAAACCGCGAAACGAAACCTATTCATAACAGTCGAGAGAAAGCAATTTCCACACAGATTTCCATCAAACAATACGCAGTTATCAGGAAAATCAGAACTTCCTAACGAAGACAGAAACACACAATTTAATTCATTCACATAGAGGATGCAAATCCAGACCATCGTTAATGACTTTAAACATCCCACCGCATGTCTTTAAACACACCAAAACAACTTTCACTTTTTCCCAGACTTTAAGTTCAAAGTAGACGTATTAATTTATTTACAAAAACTACCTAGGTATAATCCAAAATTTATAATTTATTACCTATATTATAGAAATGTATAATGTTGTAACTCTAGAACATATTTTATTTAAAAAATAAAAACTGCAACTAACATAGCGGTGATATCATCATTGCAATTTCTATTATTCACGCCAATTTTGGAGCTAAGCAAAGTGGATGATCTCATATTAGGATATACTAAGAATCATGCGTTATTTAACAACTTTAATCGCCTATTATAGTATCATAAATCAATTACCTCTGCGAATCTGCTGTCGAACACAAAATCAACACTAACAAACCAACCAAAACACCCGAAAAACCACCTTTAGCTAAATTCCAAATCGGTAACATCGTGGGGTAATTTAATTTTAAAGCACTACACTATCACGGCACATAATATCACAGGAAACTAAACACTAATTAAGCGAGTTTTTCGTCAAAATTAAACCGGCTGGTACCAGAGATCTTGATTCATTCTCTATCTAGACATATATAGAATCGCGGAATGTTTGTTCCTCGAGTTTTGACATTCCGCACTACTCTGCCGTTGCTCGACTATAACGCGCGCGACACCTACTTTCTTCTGCGGCTTGGTTCTGCCTACAGATGCTGTTTAACCTTGCCTAGTAATGCGAAGTGGTATGGTCAGAGGTAACGTACTTGTCATCAATTACGTAGAACGAGCAATGCTGCTGCATTGTTTGCTTACATGGCGTTGCAAGCCAGTTTGGTTCTATACCTCTCGATGTATGACGTTATTGAATGAGAGTAGTGTCAGTGCTGGATAAAAATCGAAAAAAAGAGTTTTTTTTTTCAGTTTCGGTGTATCTAGTATTGAAAAATGTATTATTTTTAATAATGTTTGAGAGAAGTTGTAGACTTGTAGCTGCTATGCTCTTGCTTACAGAGCAGAGGCTGTAATGTGATATGACTACAGGTGCTACTTTCTGTTGTATTTATAGTAGTTGCCTACTGTTTTTTGGTAGTATTACTGCAGTTGTAAAAACAAAGTTTCTCGTTATCAAAGAAGATAAAGCAGATCAGTAAAATATATATAAATATAATATGTAGTGTAATTCAATATTTGAGTAAACGGCAACAAAGTTTTTAGCTTTTTTTTTTTAATTTTCAGTATTTTGCCTATGACAGGCATCATCAGGAAATTAAAATAACTATAAATTACAATAACACATAAAACTTTTTTAAAAAACTTCTCAGAAGTTTTGAAACTTTCTGAAACTTCTCAGAAGTTTTTTAAAAAAGTTTTATGTGTTATTGTAGTTTATAGTTATTTTAATTTCCTGATGATGCCTATGTTATAGGCGAAATATTGAAAATAAAAAACTTTGTTGCCGTTTTCCCAAATATTGAATTACACTATTATAATAACACGGCTAATGGAAATTTAATAATTGAGTATATAAATATGTATACATACACGGTGGGCAAAAAGAAAACGGTGCAAATTTTCAATTGCTCATATTTCCAAAGATATTAATTAAATTCAAACATTTCTTTGATAAACTAATTGCTTATATTGTGAAGATTGAAAACATACCATATTTGCAATAATTGAACGTTTTAATCCAATGTAATGTTGCCTTATGTATGGCCACGCAACATTTCTGATAATATCGGATCAATTTAATGTGAAATGAAAGGTGTAATGAAATTACTAGGTAATGACATCTGTTTTCTTTTGGTCAAAAGGAACAGTAGACATTTTATAACATCGTATACAGGCTGATTTTATTAGTATACAGGGTGAAATTTGGGAATATAGTTTTTTGCCGTTTTTACTCAAAAAAGCAGTTGAATTGGCCGTTTGCATAGATGAAAAAACGATTCCATTGCATAGGCACGAAAAGTCCAATTGCGAACTTGAGCTATCTTTGATGGTGAAGTAACTATGGCCAACGTTTAGTTTGATTCTGACATTTTTGAAGGATTTTTCTTTATGGTTTCCATATTATACTACAATTATGGGACTGTAGAATTTTTGCAAATTTTATGTTTTTGCAACAATAACATAAAATTTTGCTTTTGCAGTGATTTGGAACTAATACCAACATCGATTTTATTGAACTAAAATTATGGAAGTTTGCTTTCACTTGTCGGACGGTCGGTCAGGTCTTTGCTGTTCGTTTTTCACGTAAAAATTACATCTTTAAATAAAAAATATCTAAAAAAAAGGAACAACACAATGTATTCAGGCTGGGTTCAGGCTGATGTTGGAAGTGCTCTTTATTTAAACATGACATAAAAACAAAAAGAAGACTTGGTTTGAAGTGATGTGATACTCAAAAAACGTTGATTTGAGCTCCGATTCAATCTTCGCAAAAACTAACAAAAGAACAAGAACAAGTGACATACGTCTAAAATTTACAGCTAAACAACAATTTTTATTGTTATACATCATAATTAAAACTGACGAAAATACCACCTAAAATAATAAATTCATAAACAAGCATAACCCAACACCCGTAACAACACCAATGATTTTTTCCACGATCTTTAAAGCTAACTCAAGTACACTGTTAGAATTCTCTTGCCGTTGCAGTGTTTTTGTTACAAACGTCTTATACCACTGTTTTTTACTAAAAAAACAATAAAAGAAATTGTTTAAATATTTCACCCTGTATAAGAAAAAATCACACTGTATACGATGCTATAAGATCTCTAGTGTCCTTTTTTACCAAAACAAGACAACCGGACCACAATTACCCATTGATTTTTTACACCTTTCATTTCACATTAAATTGACCCGATATTATCAGAAATGTTGCATAGCCAGACATCAAGCAACATAACTTCGGAATGAAAAATTCTGTTATTGCGAATAAGGTATATGGTTTCAATCTTCACACTACAAGCAATTCGTTTTTTAAAGAAATATTTGAATTGACAAAATATTATTGGAAATACGAGTGATTAAAATTTTGTACTGTTTGTTTTGGCCCACAGTGTATAAGTATTAGTTGTAGTGATATTGTAATAATTGTGTATCTCTTTGTAGCTATGAATTTAAAAAATAAACCGAAACGTCAGCAAAAAATCTTATCTCGTTTTATTTTCTACTTTATAAGTAATAAAATAACCAGATTTTTTCGCAGTATATTTGAACCATTCACAACAATCATCGATCACACGGTATATCGTACAAACCTGACATGATATGTAAACGACATACGTCAACGATTTAAGGGTATTGTTCTTTTTCACACACTAATACAAAATTCTACTTCGGGGGACGTAAATTTAAAAAGAAATGGTGAAGCCAAGCAAATCACTCACAAGGGCGTTGTCCCGACAGATCTCCAAAGTGTCGATGGGCCATCAAGACCTCCACGCACTCGACTTAAACGAACTAGTCGAAAACAGAGAAACGACATTCATTCTTATGAACGAACGATTGCCAGAATATTTCGATAACATCGAACAATTTCAGAGGTACGGCTACGTACACGGAACAAATGTAAAACCCATCATATACGAAGAGATTATCTTCATCATCAAAAACTATCCGGCATGGGAGAGGCCGTACGTTCCGGTGGAAATGGAAAATTCCTTCCGAGACCTATGTCAGACTGCAAGGGGCTTCCTCAAGAAACGTCAACCGATTCCGTGCTTTCTAATAGCAAAGTTGATCAAACTAAGGGCCGCTTTTTTAATCTACGAAGACGTGTACGTCGACAGTGGGAATATCGATGAAACCGGATCTTTAATGTCAGATATGTCGGAGTGTTCGTCGACAAGTAATTTGTCGTACGAAGAAGTTAGTGTACTAAACCCTTCTTCGGCGGACAAAACTCTGGAGGAAGCGCAGGACACACGTTTTAAGGCCGAGTTGGATTATCTTCAGGATTTTGAAACTATTAATAGCATGTTTCATGCCAGCTCTGTAATGATTCAGGTAAGTTTTGCGTATATTACAGGCATTACAGCAGCGCGCTTATATTACTATAGATACGCGCTTCCCCATCACTGAAATTTTGAAGTTTTTATTACCCGTACGGTCCTTGCCTGACGGCGTCGGATAGGCAGCGTGTTCAGCGTGTCCAAAATGCATGTGTTCTGTCTGTTTTTGGTTTGAGGAAGTATGATCATGTATCGAATGGGCTGGGCGACTTGGGGTGGTTGAACATGGATAACATTAGGGTGTTGCATGCAGCAATATTATATCATAAGTTGCTATCCAAGAGGATCCCACAATAGCTCATGCGGAAGATACGCTGTAGAACGGATGTCCATAACCTTAATTGAAGATTCAGGGGTTTGTTTGCTCCACCTGCCCATCGCGCTGAGCTGTATAAACGGTCGTTCTCTTACCAGATCAGTCATATATACAATGGTCTCAGGGAAGATATGAAAAAATTATCGTTAAACAGTTTTGGGGGAAAGCTGAAGTGTTGTTTGTTTGCTCAACAGGGGGGTTTTAGGCATTGAGCGCACATCGGAGGCTGTTTTAATTTTAATTTTTTATGGGCATGTGCGATGTTTCGTTGAGTTGGGTTCATTATGATGGGACCTACTTTTGATTGCAGGGTTTCATAGCGACCCTTCAAAAGAGCAGAATCGATAGAGAGAAAGCGACCGGGTTTTCCGTCGACGACATCATAAGCAAAATGCCCGAGGAACTCCAGTCGAGGATGCAACCGAAAAAGATGAAAGTTCCCTGGGTGCTGAGGTACTGCAAGAGTCAGCTGAAACGCAGCAAAAGCGTGGCCACCGCCAAACTCGCGACAAAATCGAACTTAAACATACAGCCTAACGTATCATACAAACTAATATATTTCATCTTGACCGGATTCTACGACAGCCTGGTCATCAACTGTCTGGCCAAAATCGGTATTTTGCTCACGAGCATCATGGCTGTTGGCGACGCGCAACCAACGCCACCAAATATCGACGACAGTGAAGAAAACCTACCTTCAGCAACCGACTCAAGATCAGTAGAAATAACCACTGGCTATGCTGTGATAAGGTCGTACGACAGTGGTCACTCTACGTCTCAGGGAAAGAAACCAGTGTACATTAGTAAATACCACGAGATCAAAGAGGGGCTGGTGCAGTGTTTCTGGAGGGAGGCAGAGCACTACTGTGAGGGCAAATCTCCGGATTCGAGGAATATCATTTGGATGATGGTGCCGCATCTGGAATGGACCAATACTTTGGATCGTCTTTTCGGAACTATCGATTACGAGCACGCGAAGCGAATTTTTCTGACGGTTGCCGAGCGTGTCCAAAAGATACCGTCTCTGGTTCGATATCACGATTTTTACTTGAAGAGTCTGCAGATTTGCGATCTGGGGCCTTCGCCGGAAACTGTGCCCATCTCTAGGATGTTTTACTATAACAATTCCGTAAACAAAGTGCCACCGGATTGCTTATCGGTGAGTTGCATACTAGATGGCCTGTTGGATGAAGTTTGCTTTAGGTATGTTTAATTTCCTGTAATTAGCATAATCTAATAAGATTCTCCCTGCTCTTCTACCTGTCATTCGACCCATACAACAAAATTAAAATAATAACACTGTGTTATAGTGTCCCCCACTCTGGGTCGCTAGCGTGTACCCCCATACGTTTATTCGGTGACATGCATATGTATAAAAATGCGTCATTTTCCATTAGATTTCGTAAATGAAACAGACCATCCATGGGCGTATGCAGCTCAAATCGGAAGAGGGCAGGTTTCTAAATTTAACTTGCTGTATGGGGGAGGGATGTTCATTAGGGTGATTAAAAAATGCATTTAAAACATTTTTGTGTTGATAGAAAATACCGACCGACCCCCCAAATCGTTTCCAAATAAAAAAAGTGTACACGTATTTTTTTCTTGCTGAAATTTTCATTTTTAGTATATTGCCTGTGTAGTCTAGGCCTTAAATTTACAAAATTTGATCTATTATACATATGCATTTGACGCCCCCAACCCACCCCCACAGTACCTTGAAAACAAAGAAAATTTTACTTTCCAATCATTTCAGTCTCTTTTTTCTCATAGAAATCATTACAATAAGGCTAGTGGAATGTTTTTAACAACAAATTCTATTTGTTTAAATAATTTGTTTTTCTCGAAAATCCTTCTGAACTCTGTTTTCTTAGTTCGAAATGGCAAATTAGTATCTGAGAGTGACATTATTCATTAAAAAATTCTACCTATTGTTTAAATAATCAATAAATTATTATTCATTTTCAACTTTGTTCTAAATCTGGCAGAAAAGTTAGCATTTTTGTTAAAAGAACTTAAAAATTTCATGTTCGAGGTATGCCAAGTGATATCATTTATATTTTGGGATGATTTCCATTGATTAAATAATAAAATATTATTCGTGTCAATATCATTTACTCGAAAAAAATTAATTGATTAAAATCCGTTTTTTAGGGAAATTGGGAGTTACATTTCTTTTAACAATATTAATTTTCCTAAAGTCAACCAACTTCATTAACCACATTTCTTTCTCCCTATCTTATTCTAATTTTCTACCACTATGTCAAGATAATGTTAATTTGTTGCTGTCTGGAAACTGTTCCCTGTACTCTAATTTGATGAAATATTGAAAACTATCCCAAATATAAATGATGTCACTTGTCTTACTAAAAAAAAATAATTTTAGACAAATTACACAAAAAAAATTGAAACAAATGTTAAACAAATGTGGGTTTATTCGATAATATAGGCATGATATCTTGAACATGAAATTAATAAGTTAATTTCTCAAAAAAGCTGACTTTTCTATCATAATTAGACCCTAAAACATGTCTCTTCCTATGCATTTTCCCATGTAAATTTGAGGCCTCGGTAGACACCATACAAAGCCAAAAATTTGAAAAAAAAATATAAAAATGAGAAAATAAAAACGTCAATCTATAAATGGTACCTTAACAAAAAAAAAATATTTTTGTGGTAAGTGGTTTAGGAGTAAAATAAATCTGCAAGTTTCTGGGAACAAAATTTTGTTACTCCTTCGTGATATATGGATATAATTCGGGAGTCTAAAGCACTTTACTTATTTCATTTTTGTTCAGTCGTTTCAGCGTTATGAGCATTCAAACACAGGGCTCAATACTTTTACAATCGTTGGAATCCGTTTGGCAACTGTTGGAATCCATCGACAAACAAGACCTTCAACTATTTTCTTGTCGTTTCACATCTTCCTCTTCGAATTCATATAGGTACCAAGTGCTTTTCAACAACATTCTGTTACTTCTAGGACTTCTGACATGTCACTTAGCAGCGACATGTCCGTAAACGACAGATTACGAGCTCAGAGCAACCAACTGCTCACAAACAAAAAAATGAAGCGGGTCTACGATAAATTACTATCGAAGTACAAGTTCACCTACATGCCTGTCGATCCAATTATTTTCTTGCATCAGCATTTAACACTATTCGGGCCATTCAACGATACGGAAGTGCACAAGGACACATTCGAGACTTACGCGGCAAACTTTCTTGAATTGTCCACGAGATACTACACGAGGCTGAAGCATAGACTTCACGCCAAAACCGTCACGTACCTGAAAAGATCGCCCCCAGCAATATTGTGGAGGAGGTACGCCGATATAGAAGAAGACTTCGACGATTTAGCAAAAGCATCTAACGTTTTCCAAACGTGGTTGAGCTTCTGCCATGTAAGCCAGAAGGAATGCAACGATAGGATGGTTATTAATATGTGCGGGTTGCTTGAGTGTACCGAGAAAGATGAAGCGATTAGCAGTTGCAACGTACACGATTATCTTCCTAAGCCCGTCCCTGTTGGTAAGGTGTCTTCTCTGGGCATGATTAGGCATGGCAGTTCGTCCACGCAAAGTTCACAGTGGACGGCTGCTTGGACCAATCCTTATGAGTATTCTTGTGAGATGTACGACTTCCAATGGCAGGAGAAGTTGCCGCCGGATATTCTCCTTCAGGAGTTGCGCAACGACAACAACGCGTTTCGTTGCGTTGACCATTTGTACGTCCCGTTCTTAGATCAGATGATAGTCAGGTTTCACGACGACTTGGATGACTTTGGACTTAGTGTTCATACCTGGAATAAGGTGAGTACATTTTGGTCATTGATTTTAACTCTACCTATGAACCAGCAGACCGAAAGATGTGGTTCCATTCTTCCAGATCTGTAATTCTACACTTGTAGTGATTCCGTAACACAAAATCACCAAAATTTTTCATTCGTTTCCCGATAAAATATAGTTTTTTTTTTAGTTGAAACCCGTATACCGGTAATTCTTTTAATTGAAATTTTCTACATATAATGCGGTAATGTAACACAAAGTTTTCCCCCAGTAAAATTCATTCGTTTGACTTTAACAATTAATTACTCCGGAAATAATACAGAGATTTCAACGAATTAAAAAGTAAAATCACCTGCGGAATGCTAGCTTTCAATGTGCCGTTTGGTAAAATCTTTAGATTAGTGGTTGACCCACAAAAAGCTATATTATGCAATGTCGGCAATTCCACTATTAGAAGAGCTAGAATAATGAAATATAGACTATAGGCTACCCAATAATTCATAGGTTTAAAGTTTATTACATAATCATTGTTTATCTTGCATTTTTCATACAAAAGGTCGTGCTGAAACTCGCGTGAATGCCGACGCTCTACGGTCTTTGGTGTGCTGCGGGGAAGGGAGGCGTTAGCGGTGCTGTCGTCAGAGAGAACCAACACAGCTGAGAGAACCGGGGCAGCTTATTATCAATACACAAAAAGAACGATAACTTGTCAAGGTAGTAATTTGAACTAATAATTAAATTCTTAATTCGATCTTTTGTAGGGTTAATGCAAGATAAACAATGATTATGTAATAAACTTTAAACCTTTGAATTAGTGGGTAGCCTATAGTCTATAGTTCATAGGTCTTCTAATATAGGATTTGCTGGCATTGCACAATATAGCTTTCTGTGGGTCAAGCACTAATCCAATGATTTTACAAAAATGCACATTGAAAGCTAGCATTCCGCAGGTAATTTTACTTTTTAATTTGTTGAAATCTATAGAATATTTCCGTAGTAATTAATTGCTAAAGTTAAACGAATGAAATTTACGGGGAGAAAACAGCCCCAATTCTTCTTAATTTGAAAAAATCGAGAAGACGTCAACATATACAGCTTTCTAACTTTTTTCAGTTGAGCATATTAATCAAGGACAGCATCAGAATTTGTTTTAAATTTTTTCGCCCCTGTATTTGCGTGAAAATGGACGTCAAAAGAGGGGACATAATATATGGCCACGATAGTACATACACTAGCCAGTTTTAGCAGTGCCGGTTTTTGCTGTTCTTTCTAATAATAAATAAAACGCGCTTATTGTTTCTGCGAGTCTTATTAATTTACATTTGATTTAGGGGAAAAAATTGGGAAAAAAAATAGTCAAACAACTTTTGTGTTTAATATTTTTTTATAAAACTAATACTTTACTCTGTGTAGAAAATATTCCATTTAGTTGCCCAACCCTGAATATATATTGGGTTTGCTGGACTACCTACTACAATTTGGACTTAACTCTATAATAGTAGCACATTGCTTTTTACAATATTATCTTTTAATGACTTTTGGCCACATTATTCCCGAGTTTAGTCATCATAACATAACCATCTCGACGTTACAGTCTAATAATAAAATTATAAACCCCTAACCACAACAAGTATTTTAGAAACCTAAATACGTATTTCAGCAACTATGTTGCCATCTTCAGTAGAACCTAAAAAAAGAAAAAAATCACTAGTGGAAGTGACTTCCACTAGTGATTTGCTTGGAGAATATCCAGTGAAGATACTATGAAGTGCTAATCTCTCTTTTTCTTTTTTTAGGTTCTACTGAAGATGGCAACATAGTTGCTGAAATACGTATTTAGGTTTCTAAAATACTTGTTGTGGTTAGGGGTTTATAATTTTATTATTAAGTTCGCCACAGTCTCCAAAATATTGTTATGTTACAGTCTATCATTTCACCGATTGGGCTATACGACTTTTTCAAACATACCGTCTTTGATCAATCCGCATGGGTCTGCCAGTTGGAGAATGCAATGAGCAAAAGCTGGCCAACCGACATGAGCAATTCGCTTCCAACACAAGCGTCCTCTGGTGGCAGTTCCCGAAACGATTCCAAACAATCCAAAAACTCCAACATCAATTCCGTCCCGTCATTTACAGTCGACGATTTGAAAGTTACCGCTTTTAACATGGAGAACAGACGTGGCACCAGTGGCGTGTCCACGCTGTTCCACAGTACAGAAGGTTTTAAGATAACCGTCGATAGAGACACATCGGTTAGAATTGACCCTTCGTTCTCGTTAAAAATCGAATCCGAAGGGCATTCCTTTGGCCTTCACGCAGACCCAGCCAACCCATTGCTGTTTCAATTCGAGGGTTCGAATGGTGCGAGAATTATCTTTTCGAAGCCGGAGCCGCAAGGTGCTCTGTACAAAGACGAAATCATTGTGAAGAAAGCAAGAATTCCGATTGAGAAGGGAATTTACGAAATGAAAGAGATTACCACGGTAAATTTTGGTATACGTTCGCAACTGAGAAGGAAGAGGTACATGACTGAAAAAATCTTAAGGAGTCTATTGGTAAAGCTGTTGACACAGGAGAGTTACGTGTCTATTGAATCGTTGAAGACGGTAGAATCCGGACAGCTTATTCTGATCAAATCTACGACGAGTATGACAGATTTAAGGAAGGGTGTTGAATTGACAGCCAACGATATGTTGGTGATGAAGGATTTGAGGATGATAAAGGAATCGTCCGTGCCACACTTTAGGATAATATCGAGCGCGCTGCATAAGAAGAAATATATCATCATGTCGCCTATTAAGGTTCTCCTGAAGTTTTCGAATAGGTCCATTAAAAAGAATATCTATCCGAACGTCA
Organism: Melinopterus prodromus; assembly: GCA_964023965.1. Taxonomy (NCBI): domain Eukaryota; kingdom Metazoa; phylum Arthropoda; class Insecta; order Coleoptera; family Scarabaeidae; genus Melinopterus; species Melinopterus prodromus. The sequence goes on from OZ030393.1 coordinate 66,186,855, forward strand.
ACATTAAGAAGAAAATCGAATTTACCAAGTGTGGTGGGAACGACTTGCCATACACTAATGCGTAAGTACTTTAATCAACTGTATTATAGTTCATACAATTAATTTTAGTTTGCCTGTCTGCTTAACTGTTTTTTAATGTTTGCTTTTATCAAAATATAATTTTAAAATTTAAAAAAATGTCTTGGAAGTTTTTCTTTTGTTTTTTAATATTCTGGGAAAGTAGAAAACATTAAGATAAAATTCAGTTTCTCTTTTCTTTGTAGTACCTAACTACATATCACAGAGCATCAATTCCCCACCAAGCAGTTTTCAAATTCAAATTTTCATATTTTCGATCCACCCTATTTTATAGAGGTCTAAATTCTTTAAAACGTGGCCTTAACCTGCCAGAAAAGTCATCGTAATGCTTCCTTTTTCAAATTTCAGCAACGAGCCGCAGACTTTAAACGCAGCCTACGATATCAGAGTAACCCTTCTGTCCGGTCTGCAAGTATACTCGTTCCCAGACGTCGAGAACCCAGACAAACATATGATCGTTCAATCATACACAGCAAACGGACCATTGAATAAGGAAGTGTCAAACGAGGCATCGCGTACGTTCACCAGGCAGGGTTATGTCCGAATCAAGTACCACGACGGCACCATCAAGATGGTAGGAGTCAATGGAAATACAATCGTCGGAACCGTTCCATGCCTGAAACCCAAATGGAAGAAACGCAGCCCAAGAGTTTTTATCGAGAACGAAGAATTCCAAAAAGAGCTAAAACTGGGGAAGAGTATCCATAAGAAGGTCAACCGTTACCAGAAGCGGTTTATAGACAGGCCAGGGAGTCCGTTTTGGCCTAAATTGAATAAACGAGATAGGTATTTCAAGACCCTTTTGGATAATTTCAAAAGCAGTAACGCTGACGACTTTTTGCGTTTGACGCCGCGACAGATTTTGACCCCGGTCAACTATAAGATGCAGGCGGATTCGTTCAAAGACCATTACTGTCTGGACGTTTGTACAAAGGATAGTTTTTCAACGATCAATGATGACGGTGAGTTGGTGACGACTTACGCCGACGGTACAAAAATCACTTCGTGGTTTAAAATCGAGCAGGAGATGGTTATCATTTTTGTAAACGATGAGTCCGTTGGACATTTGGAGACTGACATTGACGACTACGAATGCAATTTTCTGGTGCCGAAAACGGGTGGTTGGATTAGTGTGCTTATATATTATCAGTTTGAGCATCCGAATTATGCTACCATTACCTACGGCATGAACTTGGAGACTTTTATTTACCTTCCGGACGATATGCAGGTGAAAGTGAAAAGCGATGGCACGTATTTTGCAAACTTCCAGAATCGTTTCTATTCCGATATTACTACCGAGCATATCAAAATCTATACCAGCTTTTGTAGGCAGTGTTACGACGCCTGTAAGACTATACTCAATGTGAAGCATTTGTACGACAACAACGTCAACGTGCATCCGCACGAGTTTTTATTGGAGACGAGGGACAACTTTGATAAGCATTTCAAAGTTGATTATGGTGGGAATTGTTACAAGAATAACGACTTTAAAAGTGGTAAGTCTCAATAACCCCAATGGACTATTAGAATAATAATCTTTATTCAAAGAAAAATAGAAAAAAGAAACACCATACAGGAAATGACCAAACAGATCTATCTGTAAAAGGACAGATAGTTGCCAACTTAGATAAGTAACAATAACAATGTCAAACAATGATATTCAAGCGAATAAAGATCGCTAAACATGCCACCTAATTGAATGAACAATTGTGTGTGGCTTTAAATTAATGAGCACGCATACGCTCGAAGATCAAGGAAAAATGAATTTAAACAAATACATAATACAGATTAAAAACCAGAACAAATAGAACACATTGGAAAACCATTAGTGTTCAGCACAATTTACACCAATTCATCAATTTTAAGTGACCAAATAAACCCCATGCATGCTTAAAACTTATTTATTAGAAATAATTGAATCGCCGAGATCGAAAACAGTACATGTCCATAGTATTTACTGTGGACATGTCCTGTAGATGTGAAAAGTACCATTATTTTGCTATAAAGGGTCTCTCACGATGTGCTGCCATTAGCAGTATTTGGAAAACCAATGAAATGAGATATATTGTTGGACACGATCGTCTCAACTAAAATAGTTTTAGTTTTCGGTTACATCCGAAAATGACCAACTTTTATATTTCAAGTGGAACATCCTGTATTTTATAGCTTTCTTGAAATTTTCGCTAAATTTTAGATCAATTTTATGTAACATTCCCTACAGGTGCACCATTTTAGTGATATTAAATTTTTCCCTTAAAAAATGCTGCAGGGTTGCTTTCTATTATTTATAAATTGTAAAAATAAATTATAAACATATTATCGATACATCGGTAGAGTTCTTCTAAAAGTTATACAAGGTCTGCAAATTATAAGATCATATTGTAATTCGAGAAAAGTACTAAAAGTTGACACATTGTATAATCAAAATGCCAAACTCTTAGCTTAATTAGTAACAGAGCTACAGAAGACGGGAGCTGAGTTGCAGGACCCTGTATAAATATCTAAACCAAAAAAACTGTTAAAACTGTTAAACAATAAAATATTTATTTAACAATAAAATAGCTAAAATAGTTAATTAATCCAAATTAACTCTTAAACATAGGAGACATAAAAACGGACTGTCTGAAACACCACACGGACGACATGGAAAAATTTTACGCCTTCGACAGAAACTTTAACGGGAAGGTCTTCTGGAGTCACCAGATGTTCCTCAACCGTATTCTAGACGTGCAATACAACAACAAGGAGCATGTGAAGTACTACTTGGACGAAAAAGACACCATGCGCGCCTATGAGATCATCAGCTACTCGAATACCCACTACTGCGATCGCTTCATGATGTCGTATAAAAACGCCGATCCTCCACTGTTGCGAGCGTCAGCCACAAAAGAAAACATAGGCCAGATCGCCTTCATCACACGAAAATTGTTCGAGATTCTTCCAGAATGGCGAGACGTCGTTCCACTTTATGACATCGTCCGCAAGAACAACATAACCAAACCGTGGGAACTGCCTCTACCAGAAAATCTTTCGACTGACTTTGTTGAAACGGAGACTGAAGTAGACCTGAAGATGAGCACTGAAAATTTAGTCGCGAAGTTACCCAGGTAGTACATTCAAATTAGCAAAAAGAAGGGAAATAAATCCAGTATACAGTTGCCTTTTTGAGTTCCGAAAGCGCTGAGTTTCAATATTCTATGACGTCCGCAAATATCTCCTTTCCGACTTATTTTACGATAAAACTAAAAATAAACTACTTCCGGGTTATTCCGTGTGTCAAGATTTGGAAATGCTGACGTTTCGCGAACCATGTGGCTCGCTTCTTCAAAGCCATACCGACAGAAGAGAAGTGTTATTAACACTCTGTTCAACAGAGGCGAGAAGGTGTGCGACTCCAGCACCTTGGACGACGAACGGTAACACTTGGAGGGGGCTCTACGTCAGAATGGATACACCAAGTCTGACATACGGGGTGTCACACAAAGAAACCGCAAGTCTCAGAGGAGCGGCAGGGGTCAAAGGGGTTCACTTGCTACCATACGTAAGTGGAGTATCAGAAAGAATCGGTAGAATACTGAACAAATCGGGTAACACGGTAAGGTATAGAGCACCAGAAAAGGTAAAGGATATTTTGCCTAACCCAAAGGATATCACACCAGTCCTGAAGAACGAAGGGGTATACAAGATAACATGTGAGTGTGGAACACGCTATGTAGGACAGACAGGACGAAGTATCGAATGTCGAGTCAAGGAGCGCAGTAGAGACTCCCGGCCACGCAAGATTCAACAGTCGGCTGTTGCTCAACACTGCCACGAGTCGGGACACAAAATTAATTTCGATGACGTGACGGCTTATTAGAGAAGCCATCGAAATTTACAAACGTCCTGACAACATCAATCGCGAGGACGGTTCCGACATTAGTAGGGTCTGGAAATCGATCCTAAACGCCGTCAGGTGGAAAAACACATGAGAGCGGTAGCTCCAGATGTGCGCAGTGAGGTGTAAATTTAGGTATATAAGGGAGATTTTCTTGGAAGGTCTTCAGTATTCAATTAGCTTTGAAGAAGCGAGCAACATGGTTCGCGGAACGTCAGCATTTACAAATCTTGACACACGGCATAACCGGGAAGTAATTTATTTTCTAAACGATTCTGGCCGTGAAAGCCTATGTACTTAAATAATTAAAACAATTTCTTGTAATTTAAACTTCCTGTAAAAAGAACATTGTATTTATAATTTCTGCGGAACTTTCGGAACCTATGAGTATACTTTTTTATCCGGTATTCAATTATTTCTGGGTTTTCATCCATAAAGCAAGCCACTTTGCCTGGCTTATAGACGTCATTGAATATTGAAACTCAACACACATTTTGTGTCGTTTCCCAAAAGGGATTTATTTCCCGTATTGTATTTATATTTTCCTCCATATCTCATTTACGTCTAATTTAAATGTACGAAGGCATTATACCGAAAAAGCGATGGAGTACTTCAAGTGGCTTCAGAGAAAAGCTAAGAGGTTTAAGGTCGGTTTATTGGAAGAAGTGGTTGGCTTCACCAAGGATATTGGTCATGTGATATGCGAATGTGCTGATGACGAACTTAATGATAAGAGTAAAGAAGTTCCTGATATGAACTCGATCATCAATCAGAGTATCTTCAGTAATGCTATGCAGCAGTTTGATGATGGGAATAAGAGTAGAGGCCGAAAGCAGTGGTCGTATGCGGACAGCGTGGTTAGGATGCCTCCAGTTCCGGTTAATTCTATCATTTCTAGTCTTTATGGGGCAGAAACGTTTGCGAAGAACATCACAGGTGATATAACTCATGGGTCAATCCATATGAAGTAGTTGAGAGGTCTATTTTTAATTTTTTTTTTTACTGTTTTATACTACGCAATTCTTGCGCAAGAAGTTGCACAAGAAGATTAGTAAGCAAGCGAAATTTGTAGACAGAAAATGGCTCAACTCCTAGACAAACTACTCATCATAAGAAAATACATCACAATTTCTATTCAAGATGTTGTTGTACCTACATACTCCACAAATTGTGTACTAAATTGTGCATGAAATTTCGTAGTGTAAAACAGCTATAACTTTTAAATTTTTCTAGACCACTTCATATGAATTGCCCGTCACTCATTAAACCTTTTTTTTTTTTAATTTTTTTAATACTTACTTAAGCATAAACCGGTTTTAATTTTGCAGCGGCTTTTCAACGTGAGGAACCGTTGATGATGTCTTTGTCGGAATTTAGCACTAACCCTAGAAGCCGAGAAAAGCATGTCGCAATTAGGAGTGGTTACCGTGAACCCAGCCATTTCGTGAAAGACATCTATGGCTCGGTGCTTCAGAATAAAACCTTGATAGAGTGGAGAAAACCTAACGCCTCGGAGACTTCGTCGACGTCGTCGAAACTAAGTACCATGCCGAAGAAGAAACTCAGATCACGCTCAATAAATAAGAGCACCATTACAACACAAGCTTTCGATATCTTTTATTTAAAGGAGGCGCCCATCAATATCGAAGCATGCAGTTACGAATGTAAGAATGTATTCTTATGGTTACTAACTTTTAAGGTAAACGTCCCAGGTTAAGGAATTTTTGTTACATTTGTAACTGCAGAATTTATATTTATGTGATGACAATGACTATGTCAACTTTTTTAAACAAATATTTTCTTCTATAGATATTTATTTTTAAAGAAAATTGATAATAGTTATGTAATTTATATTATATTTTCTAAGTTTAACAATTGCCCCTAATTCCTAAATCAGACACTTTTGGTAGGTACTTACATTATTCCGACAAATATACACATTCAAGTAAATATTAATAATAATAATATTATAAAGTGTTAGTTACACCACTAGATACAACGATCATCATTAATCATATCTTTAGTGAGCTTGTAGTGAATGATTAATATTTCGTTTGTAGGTTGTTGCTTCAATGAAAATAATCGTAAAAGTCAAGCACCACAACAGGGTTTGTTGAAAGTGAACAGTCAGGAAGCACCGGTCGCTATGAAGAAGATGAACAGTTTTAATAAAACGTACCAGCAAGTTAGTGACTTGAAATGCTGCAAAAGAAATGACAAGACACTGTACACTGAATGCAAGAGGATGAACAAACAGTTCAATAATGTTGCGGACGTACCTCAGAAGCATAAGAAAACAACAAGCTTCGCTGAGAGTGGTTCCACTTTGCCGATGATATTGAAAAATTCCTCGTCGAACTAATGATGATGTACTAATGATGATGTGTAACGCGATGAGTTGTGTAGAAAACTATTACTTAAGTAATTGTAAATGTGATATTTGTATATACAAATTATGGATTATAATAAATGTATTATGTTTATATGGAGATGTTATAGGGCATAGGCTATGGCTAATTACGTTATTCATCATTTCCAGCAGATCCGCAAACGCATTTCTTATTTCTTGATTTTACTCTGACAACAGTGGTTAATGCCAAAACAGTTTAATAGCTTTAAAATATGTTTTTCTGGCCTTTGGCTATGGTTTGACGTCAAAAATCTCTCGCGTACGCTTATTGAGGGAGGTATATTCTGTTGTGAATTTGCATATTTTAGTGTAATTTGTTAAGATAGAGTTATTGTGTTTGCATTTTCAATTATTAAACCAACCCTTGGTTTAGAGAACACCTAAGAGGAATATAAATTACTTAATTTCTTAGTTATAATGAGATCCATAAATTGCATTTCCAGTGTACTTAAATATGTACTTACATTTGTAGTTGTTCCTTCTATATGTACTAATTTTCCACGATTTCCTGACGATGAGATGATGATGACGAGTCCTGACCAAAATGTGGTTGAAAATCTATAATTCAAAATTAATAGACGTTTACTAAATAATATTTTCATTATCAAATAAGTTAATGCAATTCAAGACGTGTGGGACAATATGCACCATGCAATAGAGACAGTTTCGGTGGAAATATGCCAAAATGTTCACAAGCAGAAATAGATTCTAAGTGATGCCTGATACTAAATTAATTTTGTACGAACAAGTACCTACAATATTGCTACTTGAGTATAATTATGTGCTGCCAACAATTTATTAGACTTAAGCAATATTTCTATCAGTGAGTGTTGACTATAGACTCTAGATTATTGTGATTTTGCTTCATGCAATTATGAGCAAAGTAGTTGCGATAAAAACTAATGTCATATATGCCTTTACCACAGATAAACATCAGTGTGTTTATTTATGACTATAACGCAATACTAAAAGAATTAATTACCTTGGTGGTGTCCCTCCACTGCTCTCCGTCGCTCTTCGAAAAGTATGGACAGTTCCGTTGACACACGTTGGCACCAGATAATATTTCCAAAACTTATATTTAACTTATTAAAATTTACATTTATTATCACAATTATTTCAAACAATGTACATAAGAGGTCATTTCTTATGCACTTTAGTGTGTATGGCCAACGTTCCACTCTGCGCAAAAGCTTGCCCGCAGATGCTACAAACGTATGGCTTTTCGCCTGTATGGGTCCTTATATGCTTCTTCAGCGTTCCTTTTACGGCAAAAGATTTTCCACACTGCCTGCAAGGATACGGCTTTTCCCCACTATGGATTCTCATATGGACAATCAACCTTCCACTTTGACTAAATCTCTTATTGCACACCTAAAACAATTTTGTATGAAATAATTTGCATTGCGAAGACGAAAGAGGAAGAAAAGAAGGAAAGAAAGCAAGGTAAACGTCCCAAATACAGGCACTGTCCTAAATTCTGACATATTGCTGTTTAGTTGGATAAAATAAGAAATCTACAACATCGAACTTTATTTTAGGACATCCGGTTTGTTGATTTGACATTACAGTTATCAACCCACAATCATTTCTTATTCTACCAATGGTCTAATGGTCAGAATATAACCTAAAAGCCTTAAGAAGGTAAGAAGGAAATAAGGAAAGAAGCACAGAAAAAAGGAAGGAAAGAAGGGTAGAAGAAAAGACAGAAAGATGGAAAGACGGAACGAAAGAAAAAAAAAAGAAGGAAGAAAACGAAAGATGAAATTATTGTCCAATACTTTTTACCTACTTTACACTCAATAGGCCTTTCTCCAGTATGCGTCCTCAGATGCGTAGTCAAATAACCAGATTGAGGAAAATCCTTCCCGCATATTTTACAAACGTGCGGACGCTCGCCCGTGTGGGTGCGTACGTGGGTTAGAAGCGTCCCTGGTGCGGAAAAGCTCTTCTCGCATATCTGACATTTGTACGGTTTTTCGCCGGAATGTATGTAAGAGTGGATCTTGAGGTACGATAATTGGGCGAAACCTTTTCCGCAGACGTTGCACAGGAAGGGTTTTTCGCCTGTATGAATCAACTTGTGCCGTTCTAGATTGCTGTGGAACCGAAATGTCTTATTGCAAACGTCGCATGTCCGAGGTAGATCGGGCTGTTTTGTACCGGAAGTTTCGTTTACGGAAGTTTTGTTTACGGAATTTTGTTCTGGTGGAGATGTTTCCGATTTTTTATGTTTGGATCTGTGGCGTTCCATGATTATCTTGGATTTAAACCTGAAGAAAATTTAACAGCTTTGAAATCTAATGATAGCGGCGAAAAATGAGAGTATACTTACAATTTCTGGCAAATATCACAATTAAACGATTCCGATTTTTTTATGCTTGAATTGTGCGGGTAATTATCTATTGATTCAGTCTCAACAGTGTTATTTTCACATCCACCATCAAAGTAATCATCTAAAATATAAAAAAAAACAATTGCAATTCATTGATTCCAGGCACAAAATATAACAAACCATTATTAAAATAATCTTCTTCGTGCAGATTTAACACATTATCATCCTCTATTTTATCCTTCGCTTCTCGAATATCCAAAGATACATTTAAACAACCCCTTAAATAATTTTCAGACTTCTCGCATTGTTGCTTAAACGTATAAATTCTGTTGATTTCTTGCAGGCATATCAAACAAATTTGATCGGGTAATCCATCACCTAGTTGTACCTAAAATATTTTTAGTTTGCAATAAATTATAATTTAAAAGAATTATATATAAACAAACCTTCATCCAAGCGCAAGAAATTAAAATTTTATTGAGTAGGTGGTTTGTGTCCGATGCATTTACCCCAAATATTGGCTTCAATGCACCATTTTCACTGAGACAAGTTCTACACATATTATTGTAGAGATTATCCATTTTTTGTGGTTTATTAATTTATGATTAATTTAAAAATAAGGTATACAAAAAATAATACATAAAAACTAGGAAATCCATCTAAAAACAAGTAGCCTTAGAAAGGGGGAGAGGAAGGGATAAAACGTCAAATCAAAATTGTGCGGGGTGACAATTATTAATAGAAATCCCTAGAAATTGATGTAATGTTTTAATTATCTAAAACCTTTTAAGAATAGGAGTTTCTAGCTGGAGAACTTAGTAGCATTTGATTGATACAAAAATAATAACAAACTATGATTAATTCTTTGGATCGACAGCCTGATGTAGGGGAATTATATTTCGTTAAGTTTCGCGAAGCGATAAATTTGGAAGAGTTTGCAGTGAGGTTTGCTGCAATTAGCAAACGCGGTGTTTGACGAGGTTAAGTTTCTGTGATTTGTTATTAAAAACAACCGTGCGAACTTTAAAAGACGTAATAACCAAAGATGTCTTCCGACATAGCCTCGAACAGCGATTCGGACCATGATAATCACGCAAAATCGCGATCTCCCAGCCCGAATGATGAACACAAATCACACTCTGGACGATCTAGGAGCCCCTCAGGATCCCCTGGTTCCCCCGCGCGGAACAGATCGCGATCAAACACCCCCGGATCAAATAAATCATGGGGTTCGCAACAATCTGGATCACCCCACTCTAGGAAATCACGTTCGAGAAGTGTAACCTCACAAAGATCTGCACAATCGGCAGCCTCAGCTCATTCAGGCCGATCGGCTTCCCACAAATCCGGTTCGGGATCCCATAGATCTCCATCGGGAGACTCTAACAAATCCCGTTCGAGATCTAGAAGTGCTTCGGGGAGATCGCGTAGTGGATCCGCTGGTTCTAGGGCTTCGGGTTCCGTAAAGTCCCGTGGGGGCTCTATTCGATCCCCTAGTGGGTCCCCGAGGGGTTCACGGTCTAGGAGTGCGTCTGGGAGGAGTAGGTCTGCTAGCCCGGCTTCAAATAAGTCGAGGTCTAGATCTAGATCGAATAAGTCGAGATCGAGGTCTGGGAGTGCAGGTTCGCGGAGATCTGGGACTCCTGCGTCGCGTAGGTCTGGAAGTCCAGTGTCGCGTAGGTCTGGTTCTGCGGGGTCACATAGGTCTCAAACGCCAGGGTCTCGAAGGTCAAGAACGCCAGGTTCTCGAAGATCGGGGTCACCTGCGTCGCGGAGGTCTGGGTCTGCGGGTTCGCGTAGATCAAGCGTGGGGTCTAATAAGTCTCCGGGAGAAAGGCATTCCAAATCCAGGTCTAGGTAAGTGTTGATATTGGTGGTTTTATGAATTGATATCTGATACTGTTAGAACTTGCACCACCAGAACATTGTGTTGGCTCTCCTGATAAAAATGTATTTTCCAAAATTGCAAGTAGCATGCGATAATTCTGATGAATTTGTCTATTACAATATGCCGAAAAAGTCATTAAAACCGGCTGTAGATAACAAATGTTATTGAATATCAAAGTTGTGCAAAATATTAATAAATTTGTTTTTCTTTTGTAAGAAACAAGATCAATTTACATCTAGAAATAATAATAAATTTTATTACTCCAATGTATATTTGTAGCAGAGTAAAAATATTCATACACATGAAATTTTATAGATCACTTTTTGCTGTATCAAGTAACAAATAAAATTTTTCTTTAGACAAATTAGTAATATGTAATAATGCTCATATTTATTTAATACACAATATTTAATATTTTAATGCTAAAAGCATTTGCACATATCTATGTATTTAAATAATGCACAAATTTTATTATATGAAAAAAATTTAATTATATGAAACATTCTAACGTTACAGATCTAGGTCCGGATCTCATTCACCCGCCACTGCCAAGGCTAAAGAACCGGAAACCCCATCAAGCCGAAGAGGCAGCGAAGGTGACCGAGACAGTCCCGTCGAGCGAACGAAAGAGCCCGTCAAACGTGCCAACATCATCGATACAGACAGCGAGGAGGAAGAACCAGCACCCAAGCCAGCCCAGGAGAGCAAAGAAGCAAAATCCGACGAAGAAGAAGCAGATGCTGCAGCTCTCTTTGGAGATGCCGACGACATCAGCAGTGAAGAAGAAAAAGACCAGAGAGACGATGCCGACGACCGCAGAGACGATCGCAGAAGCGACGAGGACATGGACGCCAGAGATAGAAGGTCCGACGATGAACATGAACCGCAACCAGCAGCGGAAGATGTAATGATAATTTTTGAGGTTAAAAAACCATTTTGATAAATTTTGTTTTGTTTTTATTAGGAAGAAGAGAAAGAAGCGGAGGAACCGATACCGGAAACTAGAATCGATGTTAAAATCCCGAAGATTAGCTGCGATTTGGGTCGGGATATTCATTTTGTAAAGCTGCCGAATTTCTTGTCGGTGGAGACGAGGCCCTTCGATCCGGAGACTTACGAGGACGAAATTGACGAGGAGGAGACGCTTGACGAGGAGGGTAGGGCTAGGTAAATGTATTGCGTTTACGTTTGATTGGATATGTGTTATTTAATTGTTCTTTTTTTGTAGGTTAAAATTGAAGGTGGAAAATACGATACGGTGGAGGGAGAGTCTTGACGACGATGGGAATATTCAGAAGGAGTCGAACGCCAGGATTGTGCGTTGGTCCGATGGGTCGCTTAGTCTGCATTTGGGTTCGGAAATATTTGACGTGTACAAGCAACCTTTGCAGGTGGGTTTTTTTTATTCAGTTGAGTTGTTAGTTATTTGAAAGAAAGTAGAATTATTATTATAATAATAACTTTATTTCTCAAGGGAAAGCTCAACAGAAAAGTGCCTACAGCATATAAGAATGTAATTCATGTAATTTCTGAATTCTAGTTTCTCCGGAATCGTCGTAACAAAAATGGGTACACTTACACACACACACATTTTTTTTTATGTTAGTCAAAAATATTCAGGGGACCCAAAAAAACATATTTCCGGTAAAATGTTAATTTTTTTCAGCACGATTACAATACTTTATCATACTACTACATATAAAGTAAAAAAATTCAGTCTGGATTATAATTTTAGCAAATCCTTCTATACTGGGTGATCTATTAGCTCATTGATAAACTATATCAAAAAATTCAAATTCAAGTGCTCGATTGAATTCCTGGTTAAAATGTGACTAAAAACTAATCAGAGAATAAAAAATATATTATTCTTCCTTATCCGCAAATTTTATCAAATCAAACCAATTTCATATTTCTTACAGGGCGACCACAATCACTTGTTCATTCGACAAGGAACTGGTCTGCAGGGTCAAGCCGTCTTCAGGACAAAACTGAGCTTCAGGCCGCACTCGACGGAGAGTTTCACCCACAGGAAGATGACATTATCCCTCGCGGACAGATCTCAGAAAACTTCCGGTATCAAAATACTATCCCAAGTTGGCCGTGACCCCGACGAAGACAGAAAAACATTACTCAAGGTTTGTACCACCACACCATTTCGCCAATTCTTAGTCATACGAGTATTCTTATAGAAAGAGGAAGAAAAATTACGCCAAACCACCAAACCTGTTGCGAAGCCAAAACGAGGCCGCGAAAGTATCGGGGTTAGAAGTCACGCAAGTAGTACGGGTTACAGGGAGGAAGAGGGAAGTGACGAAGAAGCAATCTCGATTAACGCCATTAAAAATAAGTATAAAGGTGGGAGCGGACCTTCGCATAACAAGGGTGGCGCCATCTATTCGTCAGACGAGGAAGGTTCAGATTTTGAAGCTAGGAAAGGTGGCCGCAAGTTGGATAAAACTAAAGCTCTTAAAGATTCCGAGTCCAGCGAGGATAGCGATTAAAACATTGTATTTACCGAGGATTAGTTTTTTAGTTGGAAATTTGACTATACGTTTTGTACGCGTTTATATAAATATTCGTGTTGACTGTATTTATTTAGATAAATTAATTTTAATGTTTGTTTGGGTTTTATTTCGTTATTTATTTACAGTATGAGCTCTTTAATCGAATGATAAAGTCATAGCATGATAAAGTTATGTGCCTGGCCTCATCAGATTTTTTCTCTATTTGTCACTAGTTTTGAAATAATTAGAATAGAATAGAATACTTTATTGATTATTGAAAATAGCACAATTTGGATAGACTAGTAGTAGTTGACCAACTTACGCCGTGATGTGCTAAGTATAACTGTTATCCTGTTATGGCGTGTTCAGTAAGAGTCTTGATTCTGCCTGGGTTAAAAGCCATGTATTTCAAGTCTAGTATATTTATATCATATTAGATTACTCCTCCAAATTATTGCACTCATTTTGTTTATTAACAAAGTACATACAGTCGTCCAGTTGCAATTTCTTTTATTGACAATTAATAATTCGGATTAAAGAGGTCCTACTGTATATAGGCCTACCTATACGAAGATTACAAAGTACGAACGCACAGTTGCTAAACGGCCTTTATAATATTACACAACAAAAAATGAACATTAACTAGGTTTTCGTAACTATAGTTTTTTTTATAAATAAGAAATATAAATTTAAACAATTTATCTCCTGACATTGTCAAATAGAATTTATGTAATATCAATCCAAATTGTTAAGTTCTGTACTATGGCTAAAACTAAAAAACTATTAAAATGGAATAAGAAGACAAAACAGCGAAATGGAAATTTATTAAACCTGTACAAGCAATTTCAGATGAAAGAGAATATCGTCAAATTATTCATCAATCACCAGAAAGCGAGGCAGCTGTACAAGCTCTACAACAGGAAGCTAAACAAATTGTTTCTGGCACTGCAGCACGGCAAGTTAAAAACGAAAAAGACCGTGTGCTATTTCCGTCAATAAGTTTGTTTATAATTATTACATTATATTGCACGCTAATTTAAACCAGTACTGATATATTTGTATTTCTTTTCTGTTGAATATTGATTTATGTAAAGTATATACACTTCAAATAAAAAATTATTGCTCTGCGATTGTACTTTACTTACACATTAACTACTAGTGTGCAATTTTTTTAGTATCAAATAACCGCATAAAACAAATATCGTTTATTACATAGCTTATTAATCACAACCATCAAAAAAACTTCATAAATAAATCAAAAAATTATAGCCAAAAAATATCAACGAATTACGGCAGTCCACTCTAACTGATCTTCCAGGTTCTCGCGTATGTAACAAACAAAAACGGTTGCTCAACCAGCAAATTATGTAAATTAAAAAGTTTGAACCTCATAAATGAAACTTTTAAATAATTATGTAATTTATAACAATTTTAAAACAAAAAAAGATGTAAAAAAATAGATCTTAAAATTCAAACAGCAGCCATTTTGTAAATTTTCAACTTTTTGCATTAAATGTTTGTTAGCCTCCAACTAATTTCATCTAGTTTCAAAGCGTTTTTGAAACTTCTATTTTTTTTTTCATCTTTATAGGAGCTATCATGCATGTCGTTGAGACAAGCACGTCAAGCAGTACCTGATACTTCCTAAAAGTGTCCACTTCTTGCATATAGTTTTTTATGGAACAATTTCTTTTTGTACAGTAAAGTATAATAAATATATGGCAAAAGAAAAATATTGACATCTCTTACAATTTATTTGAAAAACTGTCCCAAAGTTGAGCTACTTTTCAGGTCTCTCTCTACATGAGCACCTTCCCCCTTAAGTTATTCTCATTTACCAGCATTTAACATAATTACCTATATACTTCAATTTATATAAGGCTTTCTTTGGTCACCACTGCACAGTTTTATACATCTAAAAACTTACAAACTATAAAGAAAACAACAAAGGATGCGTTTAAACAATTTTTTAATTTTTTTTTTGCTTGCCGTTAAAATCTTAATAACAAGCTTTGATGGTATTTATAAAAGAGCGCCAAACTTCATACCAACAGACTCCAGTCGGAACCAGTAACCAAATGGGAATGAAGTTTCTGAAATAGACAAAAAAATAAAATTAGTTTTATGCTTTTACAAGAACATTCAGTATTTAGAAAGTAGCAAAAATAACCATGCTTTTTAAAATTGAACTAACCTCACTTTAACAAAAAAAGGTGCTTGGAACCAAGGTTGTATATACCTATAAACCTAGGCACCATGTGCAACTTTTAATGAATTTAATTTATTCAAAAGTCTTAAAAACTAGACTGTTTGGCAACCTTAGACTGATTCATGTTATAAAAGAACATGTCAGGTGGAAATCGCTACTATGCTTTGCCCTCCGTTCGAATAGGTTACACCAGTTTAGATGTAAATATTCGCCTGAAGGGGTAAAAATTCAACAAAAATTGTAACTCACCAATTGTGGATCTACTTAGACCTCGCACGCATCTTCCTGCGCTTCCGCTTTAGCCTTCGCATACGCTTCTTACGCCACTGTAAAGAAAAGAAAGGTTATGTTCGCTCTATACACACAAAATGCATATTTTGTCTCAATTCCACGCTATAAGATATCACGCACCGTTTAAAAACGATGGGAAGCTACAAAAACGAAATGTTTGGCAACCTTAGACTGTTTCATGTTATAATAGAACATGTCAGGTGGAAATCGCTGTTTTATTTTACCCCTCAATTGATTATGTTACACCAGTTGAAGCATAAATAATCAACCAAAGGGATAATTATCAATTACCATACAAATTAAGCTAATATGAAACGTGCTATCGTATACTACAAAAGAAACGTGGTTCATAAACAAATTATACAAACAGGCTAAGTGAAAACATCATATAGCAATATAATTGGAAATAGTACAAATAAGTAATAAATAGTATAAAGACTCACCTTCGCCCTCATAGTTAAGCCGTTTTAGAACAGCTTCCTCGGTAAACAACCTAGGATGGCCGAAATAAACGGAGAAATGAAACGCTGTTGCAACGTTCCCGAACGACAAGAGAAAGAAGGAACGGAAGTCCAGCCCCTCTACTACCCAAAATCGATAGTTCACACCGCCATTGCAGATGGCGCTAGTCATAAAACTCAAGTTACGGCTTATAGAAACGTATTTAATTGTAATTATTTGCGGGGAATTATGTATAATGTTAAGTTGAATGCCTGCAATGCGTAAACTAGCAAATGTAAAGTCTCAATTTGAAGAAATTGATCAGAAATAGTGTTCGTTGGTGATAGGGATTATCAAGACGTCACGTTGGTAACATCGTTCACATCGTTGTTCGTCTGGGATCATAGATGGCGCTAGTCCTAATAGTTTATAGCACGGTTTATAGAATTATTGTAGTTAGTTGTAAATATTCGTTATATTCTTGTACATAGTTAAGTTAATGATTTATTCTGTTAAAGTAATACATTGAAAGGTTACATTTGCGGAAATTGAAGAGTCATGTGTTTATTGATGAACGAGTAGTTGCGTTGTCACGTTGGTATTAAAAGTATTTAATTTTTAATGTGTAAATATGTATAGTTAAGAGCAACGTTATAATTGTTTAAATAGTTAAAATTTAATTACGTTTACATGCTATATCAGTGATTATTAACGATACAGTATTCAGCTTTCACAGAATATAGAAAAATTAAGTTTGTCATTTAAAATATGTTGGCACTACTGACGTTTAAACTGACAAAGTTGAAATTTCACTGGTCAGAAGCAATATTTGCCCAAATATTTACCACTGCCCAAACACAAACCTTAGTTTGTTTTTATGAAGAAGAAGCAATATTTATGTTATATATTCCATATTATATTATATTTATAAATGGACCACCTCGGAAGCAATTGTCGAGTTTGTAACACAAGTTGTTCGGAATATTTTGATTTGGTGTATAATTATGGAGACAACTTCGCTTATAAACTAGCCGCTATTGTTCCTGAACTTGTATGTCAACAAGAGTTTATTTTAGCGACTTACAATTTTAAAAGTTATCTATTTGTAGGATTTATCCCTGAGTTTGGACCCAATAATTTGTAAGGACTGCGCGATAATCTTGGATGAAGCGTACTTGCTACGATTAAGGTGTTTGCAGACTCAGACGACTTTGTATAATGCAATTTACAGTCCGTCTTTTAAGAACAGTGCAGAACCAAGCATTACCTGTGAAAATGATATTAATACGTTTACCAATGGTTGTTGCAAAGTTGAAATATGTGATAATGAAATATCTAGTATACATTCCCCACAAAAAGAGCTGACATTTACCATCGAAGACGATTATAATACGTTAGCCAATGCTTATTGCGAAATAGAAATAGGTGATTGTCAAATAACTGCTATAAATACCCAAGAAAAGGAAGTGAAATTAGAATTTCTTTGTGAGAAGTACGTTTGTAATAAATGTGCAAAAGAATTTCACAGCAAAGATAAACTTGACGTACATAAATGTCTTCGAATCAAGAAGGAAACTTTGAAGTGTCCATATTGTGAGAAAGTGTTCCAGTCGAGAGAACAATTAAACACGCATAGGCGAGTGCATGAGGATTTAAAGCCGTTCTCTTGCGAAAAATGTGCCAGGTGTTTTAAGACAAAACAGCAATTGCTTGCGCATAGCAACATTCACGGAGATAAAAGGTTGTTTGTTTGTAACGAGTGTGGTAAAGGATTTAACGCAAAGGGTAATCTCATGGTCCATGTACGCACCCATACTGGAGAGCGACCGTTCCCGTGTCCGGTTTGTAATAAGAAGTTTACGATTAAATGTAACATGCAGAATCATGTGAATCGTAGGCATCGCCGTAAGTGAAGAACTGTTGCATGTATAACAAGAGATTGAATAAATGTTACAAGTTGAGGGGTTTGTTTGTATAAAATCTCTGGTTATCATATCAGAGAAAAAGACGAACAGCAAAATAACCCTGCAAATAATAATTGATAGTAGCAGACAATATATTTTTTTAAGTATAAGTAAGAATTTTTTTTAAATAAGTTTAAATATAGTAGTGTCAATTATAACAATAAAATACAATTTGAGTATAAGTCTGAAACAATAATATAGGATAAGTAAAAGTTAAAAACCTGTTTTCCTTTGTTATTTGTTACGTCTTGTGCATATTGTCATATTCAGCCCAAATCAGCAATTAGAATACGTGTAATTGTAGATTTGCGCTGAAGATGTAAATGCGACGAAACTAGTACATATTAAAATTAATATACAATAAAGGGAAAAAGGTTTTTAGTTCTTACGTATTCCTAATATAATATAGTACATTTGTTCCAATGTGGAAAACCTCAAGAAACGATAACAATTTCAGTAGTATTAATTCCTATAAATGACAAATACGACAAAGACGCTTGATTTTATAAATAATACTTTTTTTATCTTTTATTTTCATTTCTTTTAAATGCAGTGACAAATGTATTGAGAATACAGTTTGGTTTTGGTACTAACAATATAATTTCTTCCTTTCCGCTTTGTTTTGTTTTTTTTGTTGTTTTCTTTTCTGTTCACTAATATTGTATGGTTCTAGTAATAATATGTTTTTGAGCACCTATTTTATGTATTTTTATTTTGTATTTCTTTGTATCTTTTTATTAAATTTATATTTTACACACCTGTAGACGTAATTTAATTTTCGTTTTGGACATAGGAATTCTCCACAGCAATTGTTTGGCACGAGGTAGGGCTTATACAGCGTGTCACTTGAAAAAATATTTTATACAAAGGTTTGTATTAGTATTATAAGTTTTGTTTATATTCCCAAATCCCAATTCATCCCAATATTGAATTGTATCTTCGCGAAAAACAACCGATTTTGAACTAAGTGACAGGAACTACTGAATACAAATCCGTTTACAAACATTGTTTATCAAGTTGCTGTTAGCAATAAATAATACACAAAGGGTTTAATTTAAAAAATTTACGTAGAAGCCTTTAGAAATGTAAAAAGAAACACTGAATGCTATGATCACCCTGTATAGGATATGTAATTTTTCATGACCTTAGCATCTATGGTTTTCTTTAGCATCTGACAAAATTTTTGGGACAATATCTGCAAAATTGTAGTACTTATATGTATAGTGTTTCAGAAAGGCCTGCAATTGCCATATTTTTTACAAACGACTGAATAAATCAAGAACTTTTTCTTCACGAGGGAACAATCTGATATAGCTATTTGGAAAAAAATAATATTTTTTTCCTTTGCGTCTAAATGCAACATGCTGTATAAATAGTAAATAATTTTCCGTTGTAAAAAATGACTGGCCTTGTTTTGTGTTTCTCTGGCCTTTGGCTAATGATGTTGATCGGAACTAGTAGGTAACAAAATAAATATTCTTGCAAAATTAGGCGGGTTTTATTTAACATCCTATCCTTCAAAATAATATTTTCTTCAATATTATTTATATGATAAATGATAACTCAATGGTCCTTTCTGCATTTTAAAAACATTCATATTTTTATAAAAATTGGTTAAGATTGTAAAAATACATCAATGTATTACCAATTATCTAGTAATACTAATTTCCAAAGAAGATTTCAACTTTTAAATATAAAAATGACTATAACAAAGTTTAATACAAGTTTAATCATACAAACGACCCGCTGTTACATTCTCTCAGATTATTCGCGCATTCCCCATCCAAACCTTTCCAAATCGTCCTCATACTTATCAAAAAGCATCACCCACCCTTGCCTTTAACAATTACATCCATCGTCCCACCCCAAAAGACTAAAATCAATCAACAATCACAATTGAAAAATCAATTTACTCGATCGACAAGCGACGGTTCAAAAGTCCGACAATAGATGGCGTTACCAGCGACTGCTAACTCGAGCAGTGGGGGTAGTCTGGGGTAGTCAATGAAAATTGTTCTACCGCGTCCGCTCGCTTTGTCAGCTTGTGATTTTTCCGTCGTTTTTCGCGTGTACAATTTTCCGGTGGTGCCGTGAAAAGTGTTGTAAGGTGTTCATTGTCTACCGGGCTGCGTTCTTTATGTGTTATATCTGGGAAATCGGTGAGTACTTTTTCGTAATCTGTGATGGAAACATTATTCAAGGTCATTTTCGGTTTCAAGCCAGCTTCGTGTTTTGGCCGTATGGGTGTCGTTGTGTTAGCGAGATCGTGTCTGATGCTGGGGATTGTTCTTGCATTTTGTTAGTTGTAGGTGTATTTTGGATTGATTTTGTTGTTAGTAATTCTTATTATCATAGGGATATGATATGATATGAAATAACGTGTTTTACGTGTCAATTTTAGGTTGGAAATGCCAGGAGTTTGGAGAAAATAACATGCCTAAGGAAAATATGAGATACCTGAAGAAAATAGGAACCTCTGGAATGATGTTGAAAAAAACAACGCACTCAAAAACTTGGTAAGTCTCGGGTTTCTCTTTTTATGTTAGTGCATTTCCTACGTTTGGTATCTTCAAAAATTAAGACCATCCCTCTCAGGGTGTGGGGGAGGCTTGTCCCGCTATATTATTACATCGTTCACTGGTATATTTTAGATAATTATGGCAAGTTTGCTCAGAAAGCCTCCATTATTTTAAGACTTGCGATTTAAAAAAAAAATTAAAGCAGTTTTACAATCATCGGGATTTTTTAAATATTGGACAATCCGTCTCATGGGTATTTTTTTGCCTGCTACTTTACCTGCTATGCTATTTATATTATTTATTGGTATATTTTAGATAATTATGGCAAGTTTGATTATAATTCTTGCATTATTTTTAGACTTGTGATTTTTTAAGTACAATTACAGCATTTTTGCAAGTTTCGGTATTTTAAGAAATCGGACCACCCCTCTCAGAGGGTGATTTGACCTGCTGTGTTAATTAAATTGTTTATTGGTATATCTTAGATAATTACGACAAGTTTGATCATAATTCTTTTATTATTTTTAGACTTGTGATTTTTTAAGTACATTTACAGCATTTTTGCAAGTTTCGGTATTTTAAAAAATCGGACCACCCCCTCTCAGAGGGTGATTTGACCTGTTGTGTTAATTAAATTGTTTATTGGTATATTTTAGATAATTACGACAAGTTTGATCATAATTCTTGTATTATTTTTATATTTGTGATTTTTAAGTACATTTACAGCATTTTTGCAGGTTTCGGTATTTTAAAAAATCGGACCACCCCTCTCAGAGGGTGATTTTACCTGCTGTGTTAATTAAATTGTTTATTGGTATATTTTAGATAATTACGACAAGTTTGATCATAATTCTTTTATTATTTTTACACTTGTGATTTTTTAAGTAAATTTAGAGATTTTTTGCAGGTTTCGGTATTTTAAAAAATCGGACCACCCCTCTCGGAGGGTGATTTGACCTGCTGTGTTAATTAAATTGTTTATTGGTATATCTTAGATAATTACGACAAGTTTGATCATAATTCTTTTTAATTCTTAATTTTAATTCGCATGCAAGGTGTAGGGTGCAGATTGCAATTTCAAAGATAAGGTTTTTTTTTGGTATGACGATATAGGTAGCGATAGAATATTCTGATTTGCGTCCACTTTGCGTCTCGCCTGGGAACAATAGCTAGGTTTTATTTGCATTATTTGCCGTTATATTAGATTAAAATGATTAAACTGGATTAATAGTTTATTAGAGAATTATATAATGTGTTCATATATAATTGCTAAAACTAATGATGCTTCATCAAACAGCAAAGTATTTCCAATAGAAAGTTTGTTGAAAATGTTTTCGCATTTTTACAGTAATCCAAAAACAATCTGGTTTATTGCTTTATTATCCACATTACATTTACCGTGATACAAAATCAATATACGTGTACAAAATCATTTGCCATTAGTCTCTTTAGTCTCCTCATTTTCAACAATGGCCGGACCTGCAGCCTCTTTGATGAGATACTCCAGATTCAGGAACTTATTGAACGCGCACCAGTCAATCAGAGTTCCACTGAGAGGTTCCTTTTCTGATGCCCACCAGAGTTCTTTCTTCACATTGATTGGCACAGTATCCGACAATGGACATTTACCCCTATCCAAAAACCCTAACAGCTCATTGTAGTAAATATTACAATTGTCATCTTTTGGAACACTAAAAAACGTGAAAAACCGATGTTATTGTGCAAAATTCAAAGCGGTATAAAGTCGTGTTGGTAAACTAGCTCTTAATCTAAAACTTACACTTCAAGAATCTTTTCGATGAGTTCATTATCAAGCGGAAGGCGACAGGCCTTCAAGAGGGTATAGCAGTCGTGCTTGCTCAGCAACCCTGATCTCGCAGGATCTCTGAACAAGAAGTACTCCTTTAACCGTTCCAAATCGTCCCACAGAAATCGTTTCAAGTCTGTAAGGGTGATTGCCCGAATTGCGTTCTTGTCGTATCTCGGTTCATTGCAAGTTGCCGAAAATGCTCTGGATATGGTGATCATCTCTTGTTCAGTGAAGTCCTCGCCCATTATTGGACATAGTTTTGACCTGTAGCGTTAGAATTCATCAGATTATTGCTTTGAAACTGTCTTTTTTTACATAATTAAACTAAAGTACAACTAGTCATCACCTCAATTTTGCATAAGTAATACCAGGCGTCTCAGAAGGTAGATTCTCCGCAACAAAGTCTTTGTATATTGGCTTCAGCTGTTGACGCACTTTGTCCATGATTAGATTGATATTCGATCTTGGAAACTATACAAGATAATTTGCCAATATATATGCAAAATAGATGTTATTTCTCTCACCTCATGAGCGTTGATTTCCATATACCTCAAAGCGTATTCATCAGCGTCAATCAAAGCAAACTGGTAACTGTTGATAATCAGCTGAGCGCCTATATACATATGGAGTGGCGTGTAACATTTTGGCGGTTTGCTGCTGAACATCGGCTGGCCAGGTAAAGTAATCTTGTTCCTTGCAAAGAACTGGCTGGAGTAAAATCCTAAGATAAGAAGAAACTTCAAAACTTCAGCAATACTCAAGCTATTTGTGATTGCGTTACCGGAATTCCTTCTAGCTATTTCGTAAACAGCGATGGTATCATCGGAGAGATAATAACTGATGATGAAGATCCTGTTGCAATTCTCTGGTATTCTTGAAACCATGCGACCCTCAAAACGAAGAATATGGCTGTCAAGCCCAACCCTAAACAACAAAAAATGATGGTTTGCTCTGACATGGTCTTATATACTGCGAGCAAAAAAAAACGGAAAAGCAAAAATATTTAACAAAACGATAATCAATTACCGATTTTCTTTAACGATTCTGGTCATTTAAATTTTTTTTATTATTGAAATAAGCACCGGTAGATTTTGCATCATAGAATTTATTTTTGATTGAAAAACTGAATATCTCGAAAATGTCGTGATTTTGTTATATGAAAAGAATTGTGCTTATTTATGATATAAAACGGTATGCTTTCCAAAAATTTCAATAAGAATTTAATTATTTTTGCGATAATCGAAAAAATCGTATTTTTGACATTTTTCACGGAAATTTTGAGGTCATATTAAAAAGCAACTAGTATGAAAGTTGTAGATTTCTTTATGTTCTGCAACTTTTCTGTAGACATTTTTTGATAGAGTGTAAAGTATCGCCGGAAAACGCAATAATATATTTTGCACCGCCTTTGGTAGGTAGAAAGGGTTCAACCTTCAAAATTAACCCTAGACCATCCCCGTCTTGAATTTATTTTTTACGTTCATTATGGTAAATGGGTTTTTAACCCATTTACCATTTCCAACGATAAAACTCCTGCCTACTATTAGTAAATACTATACATTTAATTTGCCTGTACTATCTATCAGTCTCGAAAAAAATATTAGATATACGTGTCATCAGGTCCGGACTTGGACACCCAGGGCCCCTAGGCACTTGACATTTGGGCACCCTACCATCTCGAAGCTATTTTGGAAATTTAGGAAATTAAATGCACTAGTACAGAACATGTAATTTTTAATCGACTTTACTGGCTTTAATAAACATCAGAATAATAGTCTATGTTACTATAGTTACATATATAAAATTTATAGAATCATACGACGATGACGAACTTTCTTCTGTGCAATAAAAGTACGAATGACGTCATCATAGTCAATTGACTGCATTATTTCTGACCAGTGTCGGCTCGTAGGTAACATAAGTGGTGGGTTGCTCCAGAAAATGTTAAGCTTTTGTTTATAACTCATTAAAACAATTCTAGCAACATTTCCTAAAATTAAAAAAAAAAATTCTTTATGCGTTGTCACCATATGCAAAATATCAATTCCATTGGACATTGGGAAGGCAAGGTAAAATATTGTTTACAAGAATTTAACGTAACAAACAAACAAGTGAAATTAAGATAAGCGAAATAAAAAAGCATTCTTTAGAGATTAATAAAAAGATTAATAATTTTCTCCTTGATCTCTGGATGACAACTAAGAAATTTTTCTCCATTGTAAGCACTGCATTTGTTTTAAAATACGTTTGTAACTGCAGTTTGTAAAACTACCTTCCAGTTTTGTATCTTTTTCTTAAACTGGGACATAACATTCAGGATTAAGGTTTATATATTGCACAAGTATAAAGAAAGAATTGAAGGAAAAAGGACATTATATTAAATATGTTAATTATGTAAATATTCCGCCACCAGGGGCCTTGTAGGCCTATAGGCAGAAATCCAGCAATGCGTGTCATCAACAAAATTAATACTGTCATTTTTTTTTGTCTACACCAGTGCACAATACGAATACCTACTTATCAAACTTCAAAAACTTCTTGAAATCCTTATGCGGCGGCTTCAACTCGACGCTAATACAGTTCTGTGCGGAGTCCTCATGCGTACCGAACCCATTCCACGGCGGAAGCTCCCTCTCCGGAGGCCGATCTCCACACACCTGCTCCTTGTAGTCAGCCGGCTTCGACTTCGGCTCAAACGTATCGATTCCGTATTTCTTTCTATAGTACTCCTTCGTGAAGGGGTCGCAGTCGGTAATCAGCAACCGTCTTCCGTAAAAATTGATCACTCCGCCGATGGTCAAGTCGGTCTCCTTGTAATATTCCACCACTTGCTTCCCACAATCAAGCGGGTCAACGACGTATCTTCCACCTTGCAGGCCTGGCCCGAGAACGTTCAAGACGGTGAAGGTGGAGTTGCTTCCGGGGCCTGGAAGCCCTTTGTACACCTTCGGGAGTTTGGAGCGTCTCATGAACATGAATCCGGTGTCTCTTCCGGCATTGGGTGGGACGATGTCCTTGATGCCCATCGTGTCGTCCGCGAGGTAGTAGTATATCTCTAGGTCGTGCAGAATGCCGTGCTCGGATTCCCTGTCGTCCCAGTAGCCATAAAATCTTAAGACCTAAATGAAAATTAGATTCGAATAAATATTGAAATGTATTATGGATGTACATACTTATGTGTTTCCACGTAGATATGCGGCAATGGTTATTGAAGAGTAGTAGTATTATTTTTGCAGACATGTATAAGATATTGGATAATTTGAAAAGTTGCAGACATTAAGTAGGTAGACAATGATGGTAAATTGAAAATACTGGATAATAATATAACTAATATGGCTGAATCTAAATGTTTCTTTTCTTTTTTTAAATTTGTGAAATGTTCTACGATCAATTAATTGAGCTGCTATTTTTAGTATGAAGTATGAAAAGAGAAACATAACATCCTTACCTTTATTCAATGATGTACTAAAGAATATAACATATTTACTAATGTATATAATGTAGGTATAAAACAAAGCGAAAAAAAATATTGAAAATAAGTATCTATAAAATAAAGATACAAATTAATTCCGATATATATTTATATTTAGCTGTAAAATGAAACCCAAATTGTACCAACAATGATTTGCAATTAATCCTTGTTATTAATCTTTCGATGGTTCACTCCAATCGAACAAACATGTAATTTCTTGTTCCGATTTTCAAGTTTCTTCCAGTTTAAGGATTTTACCTTAAACTAAAAAACGAAATAGTTTGGTACGATGTTTCTTAATCATGGGGTGTGTCTATGCTGTAGATTGCGTCTCGGTTAAAACACAAACCGAGTTTGTGATGAGCTGTGGCAGCCGCAATATTTTATATTTCTTCATCGCACAATTATCTCTTTTTTTGCTGTTTTAATGGAAAAGTTTTGTGAAAAGGTGCACTTAGATAAAACGAAATGTATTTTTATAAAGTGGGTTGATCTATTTGACAAAACCGAGAGACGTACAAGTAATAGGTATTCATTTTGTTCGGGACAAACAATTGAATATTTAATATTCTAAGAAGTTGCACTGAATATTTACGACGTATTGAACTGGGTCTAAAAGTCATTATACCTATCTTTTTTTTTGTAAACAATAATCGTTTTATTTAAAATAAAAATTTAAATTAAAAAATAAATGTTTAAAAACGTGTACTTGCATAATAAACATTCATGACGTATGAATTTTAAAGTGATCCGATTTTATCTTAAAGAAGAAAACAAAGAATCATCAAAATGTTTATTGACATTAACATGAAAATTTTTTAAATTGTAGTCGATCAAACAATTTCTTTTGCCGTTACTATTCTTGAAACATTTGACACAAACGTAAAATTTTTGAGCAAGTTTAAGATGGGAGAGCAAGTTATTATCTAATAGGATTTAAATTTTGTTTATTATTGATGTCAATACGCTAACACTTTGGCACCTTTTAACAGACAATTTTGGTTTTCTACTTGTAAGGTAAAATTTGAATACGTCTATTAAGTTACGAGCATACTTGATTGAATCAAGTATATTTTAGGCGTTTCTTACTGACTGGATTTGGTAACTTTTGGCATCCCAGGCGTTCTGATCCGACATAAATTAATTTTGTGAACTTTTATCATGGAAATTAATAAAAAAATATATATATATATTAATAATAGTTAATAGTAAATATGTTAGGTTTTAAGTACATATATTTACTGTCAGAGGAATTTCAGGTCTCATTGCTCGAACAAACAGCATCAGTAGCTCCAAAATTTCCTTGTCAGATTTCTATAGTCTCCTGTTACGTACTTCCCGCAGCTTCTTGTAACTCGTAACAGGTCATGCTCAATAATAATTTGGGGACAATGAATTAAAAGCTTGTGAACTGTAATACCCAATATTTTGCAAAATTTTGATCTTTAATGACTGTTATAATTAATGGATTTAGATGATTTTAGGCAACATTTTGTCAATACAACAAGTTCATTTAAATTACTACACGCATTTGCAATTCGATCAACTTATTATACCGGTAGAATCAACATGATGTTTTGGTGGACATCTTGTGTTGAAGATACCTGATGGAATACTTCGTCAGATGTCAGTGTCGCAAGTAGTCTAATACAAAGCGGCATCAGTTCTCAATAAATTGGTTTTCTATTCATCTACATATCTAAATATTTGTAATAATTGCAGATGTTCAAATAAACCTTTTGCAATTTTAATGTTCAATAACAACAAAGAGACACATACTCTTTAAGAGTCATTGCCACATAGTTACAACATGCAAATAATTACAAATTTTATTTGTATCTACTAGAAAACCGTTTGTAGTTAAGTGCTTACTTTTCGATCGTTTGCTAAGAATTGTCCTAAGGTATCCACGGTTCTGTTAGGTTTCTTGGGTAACGTCGATCCTTTGCTTTCAGCCCTGATCGTCAGATATGGATCTGGTGGCGCTGTTATCGCATCAGGTACGCTTATGCCGCATCGGTTCAGAAAGTTCCTAGTGAATCTATCGCAATCGGTCACTTTGAAAACTTTTCCGTACAGCTCAACCTCACGGCCAACATTGAAGTCCAGAATATCGTAGAAGTTGTCGTCCATCGGAGCAGGAAATCGAATTCTCGACCGGCATATTAACGTACCTATATAGTTAGAAGTATCTTGTGAGACATAATTCCTCTGCATATCATTGCAATGATAAGTTTGTGGCACACAACGGCGCTGTTTGTGGATTATAGGCAAATGCCGTTTTTCAGGTTGTATGTACTGTTAAAGTGTGACGTCATAAACATATTTTATCAATTTACCCCATCAACAAATTTTGTAATAGTTATTTCTCAAATGTTCAAGTTGACTACCTACTACTTAACTACTTATAATTTGTAATAATCGACCTTGTGGTATGCCGCTATTCTCCACTTTTGGCTCTGTTACTTGAATTGTACCATCCTCCAAAAAGAAATATATCTTCACCTTGCGAATCTGGTAAGGAGACCCTCTAACCTCCTGTAGCGTTTCTTGATAGAAAGCATCAAATGCTAAAATCTTAAGATACATAGAATTAGGTACGTTTTAAATCATTCTTCCTTTCAGCTAGAGTCGGCATGTGGGGCATCAATTTTCAAACCTATCTCAAACTAAAGTTTCTAAAGACTAAAGACAATTCAGCAGCAAGAATTTAATTAATAAGCTAATAACACGCGTTTGCAAAATGTTTGCATAAATTTCTATCAAATTGTAGGTAATTAATAGACGTTCAGAGTTTTGCCACCGAGGTAATGTTCGTTTCTATAGCTAACGTATTTCAATCACTTTCCACAGAATTTTTTTTATAAGTTCTAAAAAAATGTTTGCATAAATTTGTTTCGTACCTCAAATTGTAGGTACAGTAGAGCGTCGATAATCCGAACTAATTGGGACCGAAGGTGATTCGGATTATCAAATTGTTCGGACACAGGAGCGGAGGTGGCCGAGTGGATAAGGCGAATGCCTTCCACTCAGAAGTCCAGGGTTCAAGCCCAGGTTAGGCAGGGGATTTTTCAAATACTCCGTCTCCCCGATTGCCGCACAGACAAGCCATAGGCTTTGTGCACATGGCAACATCCCAAAAAAAAAAAAAAAAAAATCAAATATGACAACTAAATAGTAGGAAATAAGAGTATTGGATAGAAGTTCAATCTTAATAAAACCAACACCATTCGATTCCTGCTCTTCATAAACTATAAGAATGCCAAAAAGTCATAATCGAAGGGATTTGTTTATAATTTAATTATGATTTATTATGTTTTATGATTTATTTATGATCTATTTATGATTTAATTATTATTTATTTATTTAATAGTGGAAAATACGAGTACAAAAGCAACATTTGTCTCTAAATAGGAACCAACAAAATTTGCTTTTCCCTAGCTTACTCAGTGATTTCATTTATTATTATTTCTTTTTGGGCTCTACTGTACTTCGGTTTATCGACGCTCTACTGTATTTGATAATCCGAGATTATCGACCCTCTACTGTATGATATTTTTCATTATCGTAAAATTTTACAAGGAATTCAAAATTGTGCCGAAATATAGGTTGTTCATTTTCAAAAACCATAAGCTTTCGTTAATACTACCTAATGGAACACCCAGTACACACGCTAATAACTTTAATATGCGCCTCGGCGTTTAGTATATATGAGTGAAATCAGTTTTAAAATATCTTCATTAACAGAGGCACAATCTTCCGAGATCGCACTGTTGAGATACCTGCATAGGAGTATGGTGAAGTTAAATTGTAGTTGTTGAAATGACTTTTGACTAACAATTGGGGTAGGGATAAAAATTGCGGACTGCTACGTTACCTGTTTATCAAATGCTATCCATGCTGGCAAGTCAGCTACTTCTCCTCTCACATAAACTGATGGATATCTGTCAGTAAGTGGCCCAAAAAGATTTGGTCTTACCTTCTCGATAAGCATTGGACATCCATTTATTCTTTCGAACTTGAAATCTCGGTTAAATTTAGTTTGCCCGATCTAAAATTAAGTATGTAATAAAAGGAGGGGGAAGAGGAAATAGGTGCAAAATAGAAAAATAAAAAAATTGAAATGTTTAGCGTAACTTACAGTTGAGTTAAAGGTATAACCTGGCAGAAAAGGGAGTGCTGGTTGTCTGGAGCACATTTTGGCTTATTTTCTCCTATTATTTGTGTTTTGCGTGAATGTGATGAAAGAATAATGAAGGAAAGTTTTAGAGAATATACCTCTTTGACAGAAATCTGACAAAATATGCGAGTTTAATCAATTCGTTCGGTAAGTCTTGTTGTCATGCATTTCAAACGAGGGTCGTGTTTCTAGGCAATACAAACAAACCACAATTTTAATGATAAGAACCGGCAACGTGGGTGCACGCATGCATGTGCAGTCGGTCGAATCGATGCCCTTCCCTACGTCCTACGCTTGCAAACCTGGTTTTCTGCTTTTGTTGCTAAACTTTTAAGTATTCAACCAAATATTTAGTACTTTAGGGCGCTTAATCAGCACCATCCATTCAAACACACTGTAATTATAATTAAATTTGAATTTAATTTTATTGGTAGATACGTTTTTCAATTGTTTCCTGGTTTGTTCTTTTCAATAAATTCACACCAAATGGCATTATCTTGTTTGAAATGAAATTATCGTTTTCATTAACAGTTTGTTCAGCTGTAAGTTAGGTTAAGGACATATTTGGAACATTTGTTAAAATTAAAATTTGTTTAAATTATATAGACTGTCATGAACGGCAGGTCGATTTCAATCAGGTTTTTCAAAAATTGGTTGTCGACTGGATCTGTGGATCAAACATGGATTGAACACAAGAAAAACCACACACGCAATTCCTATTTCTGATTTATTTAAATTTACAAAATAAAATAAAACCAGTAAATTACTATTATCTAACTATCTTTCTTTCTTTCTATCTAACTTAACTTTCTTTCTACTGCAAACTAAATTTTATCCAACCTTCAACACTTGTCATTCTTAGCATTAAGTCCTCCGGCAAAGGTTTTTGGGTCACCCATTTGCAAGCTTCCACTAATAGTAGTGTACGATTACCACTTGCTGTTCAGTTCAATTCAGTCCGCATTCAATCTAAGCCACGATTAGCTGTAATCGAACGGCACTAAATCAAGTCTATCTTGTTCCAAAGTAGCTTTAGCGAAAACGTCGACACAAAGACTTATTCTCGACTGATTTGTCCAAACTTATCAAAAATAGCCGCTGTTGGACCCTCCTCTTAAATGGTTCCTATTCCGCATGCTTTCTCTTATGCTGTGCAAGATTAGAACTATATGCTCTAGCATAATCACATATGGTGCATTTGAATGGTTTCTTGCCTGTATGCTTTCTCATATGCGTCCTAAGAATAGCAGTATTTATAGTAGCATAATCACATAACGAGCATTTAAACGCTTTTTCTCTCCTATGCGTTTTCATATGCAGCGTAAGACTAGCCCTTGCCGAATATGCTTTTTCACATAATACGCATTTAAATGGTCTCTCGCCTGTATGCCTTCTCATATGCACCGTAAGACTAGAACTTACTGTACAAGCATAATCACATAGGGTGCATTTAAATGGTTTCTCACCTGTATGAGATCTCATATGCAGTGTTACATGACCACGGTTTGTACCAGCATAATCACATAAGGTGCATTTAAATAGCCTCTCTCCTGTATGGGTTCGCATATGCTCTGCAACGTTACCACGATTTGCAGTAGCATAATCACATATGGTGCATTTAAATGGCTTTTCTCCTGTATGCTGTCTGATATGCCGTGTAAGATTGCCACCATTTGCACCAGCATAATCACATAAGGTGCATTTAAACGGTTTGTCTCCTGTATGCTGTCTCATATGCCGTGTAAGATTGCCACGAGTTAAACCAGCATAATCACATAAGGTGCACTTAAATAGCTTCTCTCCTGTATGCGTTCTCATATGGTCTCTAAGATGACAACGATTCGAACTAGCATAGTCACAGAAGGTACATTTGAATGGCTTCTCTCTACCACTATGCGTTCGCATATGCCGTGTAAGATACGCGCGTTTTGCAGAAGAATAATCGCATAAGGTACATTTAAATTGTTTCTCTCCTGTATGCGATCTCGTATGTTCTGTAAGGCCGGTTCTATGGGCAGTAGAAAAATCACATAAGGTGCATTTGAATGGTCCGGATACTGTGCAAGTGGAGCCAGAGATAAAAGTTTCTGTAAATTCCACTTCTTCAACTTTTACGTCCAATCTGAAAAACATCAAACAATAAGCATTAATTCTATTTAGTAGATCAACTGGGAACTGCATATTATACAAGAATAGTTAGGGTTGCCAACATTGTGCCTATGCTGACCCAGAGAAAAATAATTATATTATCGAACATAAGTTCAAATGAATAACAGCTCGTCCACAAAAATGTACGGCTTTGACACATACTTTTTAGTAACGCTTTGGTGTGAAATTTGGTTATAGGTAGTGTATAAAACGATAAGATCTAGATGCTAATCACTAAGTAAATTATTTATTTCAATTATTGTCTCCTAGTTTGTTTTCCTCTTTTCGTTTCTGCCTCTTATTGTCGATTTTCTTACGACACAGCCGACAAAATGCCACCTAAATTACCACCTAAACCAAGCATAGTGTTTGTGATTGAATTAATTATCTACACGTTCCCTAACTAATTTTAAATTTTCATTTTATTCGGACAATATTGGCGTTTTCTAGAAATCCCCATAATAAATGTGTCTCAAGTCAAAAATGATAATTATATCTCTCAGACTATACTCTATATAGTCCAACTAATAATAAAATTTTCAAGTAAAGGTATCGCTGTCGTCATCTCCATGATTTAAAAAATACTGTTATACGGCGGACCACTACGATACTATTCTATGAACTGCCTTGGACAAACTCAGACATATTGTTGGGACATTTCTTATCATCTGACCAACATAGATGTTACAGTAATCAACGAAAGTTCAAAACATATTTTGTTAATTAAAGTATTATTATTAATTTCTGACAAGCAAAATTCCTTTAAATAATACTCAACTTTTTGAAACCTTTTTTTTACCATACTGCGTATGATACAGTAATACATACTACATTAAGTATATTGACTTTAGGAAGTTGAATTAAAATCAGATAGAGTAATGGGTTTGATTTATAAAATCGGGTCAGCAATTTGACCGAATAGAATATGTCCTTACCTTTTAGTGCCTCTTGGTTATTGAACGTTGATGCTTTTTATTAATTTATAAATTGAAATAATGATATAACATGAAGTAAAGTGTATCTTTTCTTTTTATAATTCCAGGTTAGAAATGCCTGGAATCTGGAGAGAAAATGGATGCCTGGAGTAACCAGTGCCTAAAAGGAGTGGAAACGCCTGGAGGGATTTTGAAATAAACAACGCACTCAAAAACATGGTAGGTCTCTTGTTTGATTTTTTGTATAGCCCATTGAATATGCAGATTTTTGCAAATATTCCGTGTCACCCAATCAGTTATTCATTAATTAATTACGAATACTAATATACATATTTCGTAGCCGACTTTTTCACATTTTTCACGTTTTTATTCTTCTAAAAATTTTTTTAATACTCAATTATTAAAATTTGAATATACCCATCACCACTGACAGTGATAGAATTGAAAACCAAACAGAAAAGCTTAACATGGAAACGTTACTTACAAAAGCCAAATACGTTCAGACTCATTGAATAAATTGTGTGAATATATTTGCATAAAAAAATGCCAACTTAATTTTTAGCATTGATTATAAAAAAACTTACGGTGCTTCAATTTTCAAATGGATCTCCTCATCACAAGATTTGATGACTAAAAAAGAAAAGCAAAATACAAGTTACAATTTCAAAGCCAAAGCAATAAGGCAAACAACTTACTTCTGTCCGCGCCCAACCTGTCTGCGGGATTTTCAACGTCCTTGCAAAAGCTAACGTGATTAATCAGAAACTTCTCCTTGCTAAACGTAAACCCGCATAAACTGCAATTAAATTGCTTTACTGGAGGAAAGTCTTCAATTGCATCGTTTTCTTCCTGTTTCAGTGAGAGACGTTGAAATGTAACCATATTTTTTTTTTTTATTTCATAAATCTGAATAACAAAATACAACTAAATAAGTGAACAGGAAATATTTTGAACGTTATAACTTATAAACTAATAAAAATGCTTTAATGTTGTTGTCCGGTAGTAATTAACAGAAATTAAAGAAGTATGGGGTAGTAACGGGTCTTCTAATCAAAAGCTTCATTACGTGTTGACCATTTTATTTAACTTCAATATTTCGCAGATAATTGCTTTATAGTTCCTGAGGAGGCCGAAAATTATCTGTAAAATATTGAATTTAAATAAAACGGTCAAGATGTAGTGCAACGTAGTGAAGCTTTTAAGAGAAGACCTGTTACTCCCCAATACTTCTTGAATTACTCTTATAAACTGTGTACTATCCAACTTTAGTATGGCACTAGATTATGTTAATGTAAAATACTATACGAACAAAGCATGATTGTCATTTAGCTTTTGCTTACCTCGTATGGCCTGTATGGTCTCGTTAATAAATGGTGGAGAACATTAATTTCTCACGAATTTAATTGACTAATGGATTGCCGATCGTTTAATTATCTAATATTAGTTTATATTCACCAGTCAACAGTCCAAGTCCAACAGTCTATACGCGGTCAACGCACTGTCAGAGAATTCAGAGATATTGAGGTTATGTATTAGTTAAATATTGGCTGCGTTCAGCCACGTTACGTGCTTAGGGCGCTCAGCTCAAGCGGAAATAAATTTTGTTGCATCACCTACCTCCCGATTTTGAAGCTTCCTCCTACCTCCTGCTTATGTAGAAACACTTCCGCTCTTTATCGTGTTTGTCATTCTCAAATATATAATCTCAAATCTCAATAGTCAATACATATGAATTCTGAATGTATGTATGTGATATGCAAAATTATTTTTTTTTATATAAAATTGAATTTTTATTCACTAATATATATATATATATATTATTTTTCATTTTTTTGCTTAAAAGGACCTACATCCAACTGACAAAATTTTTTAAATTATTATCTAGTAACTAGTTTGATCGCTGTTCCTTCCCAAGGAATTGGTTTTAAATGAACGTCGATGACTATCACCTCAATCCTCGTAAGTGCATTGTTTTCATCAAAACAATAATGGTTACCATAATCATTAGAGACCGGGATAAAAAGCAGGAAAATTAGAAAAAAACACCATAAAAATAAAAAGTACAAAGACCATATTTTTATTTTTAAATTAAGAATACTAAAGTATAGTATGTACATAGTTTTGGAAAATAAACCCCACATAATTTACAAAAACACAAAATTATAATATAGCATCCGTTGAATGGTTTGTGTGTTGGGTATTTCTCATTTAAGAAGTTTTATGTCCTTTTATTGTGTATTTCTATTTCTTAAGAAGTTAGAAATGATAACTAACGAGAAAACTAACAATAACTTTATATGTACGTGGGAAACCTTCATTTTGTCCCTAGTATTTAATACAAAAACCATAACAAACGAACTAAATAGCTATTTTATGGATCAATTTTCAAGATTTCGTAAAAACACAAATTTAAATGGATATTTTGACGCTATTTTAAAGTTTCTAGGGCAATTGGTTCAGCCGAAGTAACAAAACCGCAGTTCTCCACATTATCATCATTTTCTCCCAAAAACCGTGTAAAAACTTACGAGCCTAGGTTCATATTCAACATGTTAATTAATAAGCATAATCACATAAGCTGCATATATGTAATGCTTTCTCATATGACGTGAAGATGATCACAGGTTGAACTAACCTAATCAGATAAGGTTACATATAAATGGGTTCTCTCCAGTATCTTCTTCTTATATGCTGTTTAAGGGTGCCGAAGCGGGTGCGGAACGCACCCGCAAATTGTACGTAAATTATAAAAACGTACTTCGTACCGATCTTTTAATTTTGCTTTTAAATTTAAGATTTTTTGCACTCAATGGGTGTTAATTGAATGTAGCTACAGCATACAAACAGGACAACGATAACTAAAAAGGGAATACAAACCGAAAATTGGTCAGAATTGAACAATAGGCAATAACTTACAATTTTGTTTTTGGATTTATAAATCCTTGCTTCATACAATGCATAGTAAAATCACCTATCAATACATGCAGTAAAATATCCAAGAGATGATTTTAATTAGACGATCAGTACGAAGCAGCAAACATGACGATTTTTGTGCGTTTGAATGGAGAGGTATGTTTTCTAGTTTTAGTTATCGTTGTCCTGTACGTATGTTGTAGCTATATTCAATTAATACCCCTTGAGTGCAAAAAATCTCAAATTTAAAAGCAAAATTAAAAGATCGGTACGATTTACGAAGTACGTTTATCATATTTGTTGAACTTTCTAGGGTGCGTTCCGCACCCGTTTCGGCACCCTTAAGATTTATGGGTCGATTCTGTGCACTCCTGTAGTGTCTGTAAGGGCAAACCTGTAAGCGTTATGACCGCTACGGTGAAAGTGCTATTCTGTGTGGATCCGTAGGCAACAGATTTCCCATAAAAGTTACAAAAGCGGTCGGATCTCTACGGGTGGCGAGAAGGTGCCCGTAAAGCGTACAGAACATGTAAACTAGGGTGGGGCATGCGCGGTGATGCGAGGCCAATCGAAAACAAAACAACTTTTCAAGAGGTTATGTTACGCTTGGTTACGCTAAAGTTTCTTCTTTCTTCGACTAGTGTGGTTTGACTTGTATTGTGCACATTATTTGATCAAAAATGAATAGGCCAAATGTTGACCAATTACATTTATTTATATATGTTAACAAACTTACTTTTTTTTATTCATTGATTTGTTATTAATCCTGCTGTGAGTTTTTTTCTCTATTATAATAAAACACCTTGAATACATTTTTAGTTTTATTCTTCGATTATTACTTTTTCGTAACTTTTCAACCTGTGACTCCGTGGTCTGACTAATTAATAAATTAAAAAATTAAAAGAAGAATATATTAAAAATTGTATTTATTAATTAAATATAAATAATAAACTATAATATATAAATATAAAAAATAAAAACTTAAAGTCAGGGTTTAGATATTTAAATTTTTGAATTTCAAACTAAAGGGCTCTATCGAGATTATTATTGTATCTTGTTAATTGCCGTTCTAAAATATCGTTAAACTCCTTCCCATGTTGACCGGAAGTAGATGTTGCTTGTAGAAGATGCTCTGCCAGTACAGGCAGAGGCTGCGGTCGGCTACGTGGCCTTTTTTTTTGTGACTCTTCTGAGGCCACGTTCTCAATGTATATTACTTCTGCAGCATCTGCCTCTCCTTCACCATCTTCTACAACTGCAGCGTCTTCACCTGGCACCGGCAACCCGTCGAATATTTCAGGGATGTCTGGGTCACCCGCTACCGTCACGCCCCACAACCCAAGGGCTCGCTCTTCAAGGGAGTTAAACTGTTCATCGGCTGGTGTTCCTCCACCCGTACCCAGCTGATGTGCCTTTATTTTCCGACATTTGGCTTTCAAGGCATATTTCCAATCATTCAGTCGCTAAAAGATATATTGGTAATTAAAAATAAGTTCAATATATAAAGTACAAGGTTACCTTTTACCACTCGTCAACGGTGAGGCTGGGACCATCACCCTCAGCATTTAACTTAACTACTAAGTTCTCCCCAGTAGTTTGTATATAGTTGTCGGGCTGTGTCGGATTTATCGTTCCGCTTCGAAATGAATAGTTACTTTGTACTCCCCCACGTTAACTTTCTAGCTGTCTTGGTGTCGTGTTTTTGGTCCGCTTTCTTTTCGTTGGTTTTGGCTCCATTTTTCACAAATAACCGTTGTCTGAATTCTGAATAACTCAATACGTATATAGAATAACCTCACTTGTCTGTTGCTTGCCATAAACAAGCCGAAATTAGCCAATGACAGGCCAGGAATCACTTGCAGTTAAGTTAGGCACATAGGCTACGATCAGAAGTGTCTGTAGCGGGTCTTCCGTATCGCACCTTCGTACAGGAGCGTGCACAGAATACCACTTTACGGGAATTCTGTATCGTCGCCCGTTACAGACATCCGTAACATACAGATCTGTACCTTACGGTTGAAAACACAGAATCGACCCATAAATTTGTTTTAAATGGTTGCTTTAGTCAAGGGTATAGTTTGTCATACGCTGTGTAAGAGAGGTACTTACTGTGCAAGCATAATCATAAGGTGAACTTAAATTATTTCTCTCATGTGTGGTTTCTTTTCATATGCTGTGTGAGAGCGCAACTGACTGCACAAGAATAATCACATAAGGTGCATTTGAATGGTTTCTCGCCTGTATGCGTTCTCATATGGGGTATAAGATGATAACGTCTGCTACAAGCGTAATTGCAAAAAGTACATCGAAATGGTTTCTCGCCAGTATGATTTCTCATGTGCACAATAAGATGGGAACTTATTCTACAAGCATAATCGCATAACTTGCATTTAAACGGCTTCTCGCCTGTATGCGTTCTCATATGCAGTAGAAGATTCTCTCGTCTGTTACCAGCATACTCACATAAAGTACACTTAAATGGTTTTACTCCTGTATGGATTCTCATATGTACTGTAAGATGGGAACTTAATGTACAAGCATAATCACATATTGTGCATTTAAACGGCTTCTCGCCTGTATGAGTTCTCATATGCAGTAGAAGATTTCCATTTTTGACACAAGCATAATCGCATAAACTGCATTTAAATGGCTTCTCGCCAGTATGTTTTCTCATGTTATGCACTTTAAGACCGTAACGTACTGTACAAGCATAATCACATAAGGTGCATTTGAATGGCTTCTCGCCGGTATGCGTTCTCATATGCACTATTAAATCGCCATTCTGTGCACTAGCATAATCACATAAAGTACATTGAAACGTCTTCTCACAAGTATGCTTTTTCACATGCTGTGTAAGACTCGAACGTTTTGCAAAAGAATAATCGCATATGGTACATGTAAACGGTTTAAGTGGTTTCTTCGGCTGAAAAACTTCAATATCTTCTGCGAGGTGCGTTGATTGTGCAGCTGCGTAGTCATACTTGGTACATACAAATACTTCAACAGGTGTTTCTAGTTTTAGAGGATCTACAGAATCTTCGGATACCGTACAAGAGGAGTCAGAGACGGATGTTTCGGTACATTCCACTTCTTCAATTTTTATGGCAAATCTGAAAAAAATATCCGGCAACAATAAGCAATAATTCTATTTACTAGATCAATTGCGAACCACATATTATGCAAGAATAGCCAATTGTAAAAATTATATTTATTCAGGGGTGTAAAAGCGTAATTTACCGCGTAACGTCAATTTTAATTACCGTTGGTAATTTACCGGAATTTGTAAATTACTTTCAATTAGTAACTGTCAATCAGTAAAACTGGTGGTTTGAAATTGCTAATTGCAGGAAAATTTCTCATCTAGCGATTAGCAGATTTTCTGGCAGTTTTTCTTTGTAAGAAAACTCGGTCAAAAATAGATATTTCCAAAGCTGGGCACAAAATCCATTAATTAACGCAGTTAAATTTTTCGTTAACGAATTAACAAGTTAACTTTCAAAACCATTACCGGACTCATTAACTTCCACTACATTCATCATCCGGTAATTCAAGTCCGTTAATCGAAAATTTCATAAGTAAACGTTTCAAATTGCTAAAGGTATTCTGTGCAAAAATTGCACATGCGCAAGAATTGTGTTGTTTTTCACACCAATCAATTGCGCGGCCAATATTGCGCAACCATCGTATCGAGTCGTGACATAAAGGGTAAACCCTTGCTCTCTTATTTATATTTGTAGGTTAATAATATGGTCAAAGGTCCCTGGTTCAAATTCCGTTGTGGCTCTAATTTTTGATTTATTTAAAATTTACATCCTGCCGGTATGTCACCATAGTATTCACCTATAATATTACTTTGACAAAGTATGTCGTTAAAAATTTTTTCAGTAGTGCTATAAATAGTATTTTATGTCCTACATGATCTTAAAGTGACATTTTACATATTAGATACCAGGGCAAAAACTGAACAAAATATTTATATGCACCTCGGGCTTTACTTGATGTTTATACCCTCGGGCGACTTAAAATGGTAGTATAATATTTGATTTAATAATTTTAATTTCAATGGTAATTTACGAAAAACATTAATTACCATACTTTAACATCCCTGGATTTCTCACTTGAATTACAGATATAAATTATCAGAAACGCAATTAGTTTTTTGCATACAAAATATGGAAGGGTTGCTACTAGAGATTCCACTCCAGGACAATATAGTGATCCCGGAATGCCGGGATGAAAGATTTTGTAATCCCGGGATCACGAAAAAAGCGAGAATTGCCAGATCAAAATGCCATCAGTAAGAAACGTCTAAAATATACTTTATTGGACAATATCTTTTTATTTTTGTAGGTGATTTAGGTTAACATGTTGACAACCATAGTTTGTAGTGTTCGATTGCTGGCCACGCTTGGTTCTGTTCAATCTGAGCAGCGCTTAGTTGGCAGTTCGATTGCTCGTTTGACGTCTGAGCCTAACTGATTCCACCAATAGGAACCAAGTATTTCAAATTTGCGCTCAGATTGAACAGATTACAACTGAGCACGGCCAGCAATCGAACATACCTAAGGCCAACGCTTTAATTGTCAAAAAGATTGAACATATTGGCTACCATGGCAACGATTGCTACTTCTCACAATGACGTCTTAAGACTTGTATGTAGATGCGCGTTACCTCTGACAACGTTAGCATGAAAAAGCAAGCACATAACCTCAACATAGAAATGTGACTAAGCAAAGGCAATTACGTTCAGGCAGATAAAAATTGGTGACACAGTTGCCTGTCATTCAGTAAATTGAGTGAATGTATTTGCATAAAAAGTAACTTTGCATTTTAGATATGATTATAAAAAACTTACGGTGGTTTGATGGTTGCATGGATCTGCTCGGAAGATTTGGCGACTAAACAAAAAAAAAGCAAAATGCACGTTACAATTTAAAAGACAAAGCAATAAGGCAAAGGGCTTACTTCTGTCTGCGCCCAACTTGCCTGCAGCATTCTCCTCGTTCTTACAAAAGCTGACGTGATTTAACAAACTGACGTGATTGCTAAACTTAAGCCCGCATAAACTGCAACTAAATTTCTTTACTGCAGGAAAATCTTCAATTGCATCGTTTCCTTCATGTTTTATTAAGATTTGTTGAAATGCAGACATATTTCTTATATTTTCTCAAATCTGAAAAAAAGCGAGATAGGTATGGGAAATATTTTGAAGGTTATAAACCATTCATAAACTCTGTAGTATCCGAATTTCGTATGGTACTAGATTTATGTTGATATAAAATACTATACGAACTAAGCATTGTTACCTTATACCATTTGCTTACCTTATACGGTCTGTGTTGTCTCGTTAATACATGCTGGATAGCAATAATTTGTACCGAATTTAACCGTTACCATAGATTGATAGATAACCTTAAAAAGATGCACCACTTCCCCACCCTTGAGAATTCTTTGACAGCAGCGGCATCTTGCGGTCTGATCTGGAACTATAAAGATCAGGACCGGCCTAGCCGATGGGAAACTTTTAGATTTAATGTTTCTGTTTTCTTTTTGGTAAAACGATAATAAAAAACCGTTTTATAATAAGAGTATATTTACAAACACAGATATAAATACATAAATTACTACACAATACAACTACAACACAAAAAAATGATTATATTTATATGTAATTATCATTCATGGAGAACGTACTACACTATACTACACTAATGAAAAGTGTTGTGTTTAGGAAAAAAAAAAACTATTTCTAACAGAAAGACATATTGACGATAAAGTTAACACTGTCTTGGAAAATATATTACTTTCTAAATCGTTGATTTGAAATCACACAAAACCCATAATAACTCATACTAATCTGACAGCTAAAACCTTCCCATTTTAGTGTGCTGTGCCCACCAATCAGTAAAAAATTACAACAAAAAATTGATGCAGTAGTATATCGAAATCCGGATTTTAATATTTTAAAACAAATCTCTATGAATACATTTACACATAAAATAATTTCTCAAAAATATTCCAATTTGTTTTTTTCTTTTGTGCCTGTGACTAGCTGCGATGTAGAAAGATCATTTTTAAGGTTTAAAGACATTTTAACAGTGAAATAATGTTACTAAATAATTTTCAGTGGGCAGGTGTTGCATATACGTCAAACATTTAACATTAAATTCACTCGGTTTACTACGGACATGTTGCAAGCGCAAGCAAGAGACAGAGCGATACCGTGGGCAATGTGTCACTGTCTGACTACCGTAGGTAGATAGCGGAAGGCAGTAGTGGTGTTCGCTTTTTTATTTTATTCCAGCTGAACCCGTCCTAGAAACTTCAAAATGGTCTCATAGTAAACCTAAATCTCTGTATTTTAACGTGAAATTGCATCGGGTTCAGCTTCGGTGAATACAAAAACAAACATACATAATCTAACAATATTTGTTTTTGTTTGTTATTGTATTTGCCGAAGCTGAACCGGACGGTGAGTTATACTGATATTTGTCGCACCATGTTAATTTATATACTTTATATACTCTAAGAAACTATTTGTCATGTCCTTTGTCTTTTCAGCTGGTCTGATGATGAACATAATAGTTCGAAATTAATAACCAGAGCACATAATTAAATACTAGTTCGCAGAATTATCTGAATTATCGGCGAACCAATGGATGCATTTATTGAAAGCATTTGCATCACGTATTGACCATTACGGGTCCTTTCGAGTTGTACGTAGTATATACAGTTCACTGTAGCTGGGGCGACTGCTAGCACTGTGAGACATACATTTTTCTCCGGCCACTGCTCATTCCCCACCAAGCAGTTTTAATTCAAATTTTCATACTTTCGATCCACCGTAATGGTTACTTATATGTCGTGTAAGAGAAGAACTTACTGCACAAGCATAATCACATAACGTGCATTTGAATGGTTTCTCGCCTGTATGTCTTCTCATATGCACTGTAAGACTAGAACTTACTGTACTAGCATAATCACATAACGTGCATTTAAACGGCTTCTCTCCTGTGTGCTGTCTGATATGCGCCGCAAGAGCGGAACTTGCTGTACAAGCATAATCACATAAAGTGCATTTATAAGGCTTTTCACCTGTATGCATTCTCATATGCTTTATAAGACTAGAACTTAGCGAAGTAGAGTAATCACATAAAATGCATTTATATGGTTTTTCTCCTGTATGCTTTCTCATATGCTGCGCAAGAGAGGAACTTTCTGTAGAAGAATAATCACACAGGGTGCATTTAAATGATTTTTCCGCCGTGTGCTTTCTCATATGCTTTATAAGGGTACAGTTTAGTGCAGAAGCATAATCACATAGAGTGCATTTAAATGGCTTCTCTACCGAATGGTTTCCCATGTGCCGTCTGAGAGAGGAACTTACTGTACTAGCATAATCACACAGGGTGCATTTGAATGGCTTTTCTCCTGTATGCGTTCTCATATGTCGCATAAGACTATAATTTGCAAAAGAAGCAAAATCACATAGAGTGCATTTAAATCGTTTCTCTCGGGTATGGTTTCTCATATCCGGCATGAATTCAACATGTTCTGCGAGTTGTGTTGGTTGTGTATCTGCGTAGTCAAACTTGCAAGGTTGAAGAACTTTCTCGGGTAGTTCTGTTTTCAGAGGATCTATAGATTGTCCGGATGCTGTACAAGAGGAGCCAGAGACGGATGTGTCGGTAAATTCCACTTCTGCAACTTTTCCGTCCAATCTGAAAAACATCCAACAACAATAAGCAGTAATTCTATTTACTAGATCAATTGCGAACCACATATTATGCAAGAATAGCCAATTGTAAAAATGAGATTGATTACCTGAAGGGGCCTAAGAATCTATAAGGTCATT
Organism: Melinopterus prodromus; assembly: GCA_964023965.1. NCBI lineage: Eukaryota > Metazoa > Arthropoda > Insecta > Coleoptera > Scarabaeidae > Melinopterus > Melinopterus prodromus. Next base: position 66,230,684 of record OZ030393.1, read on the forward strand.
ATTGATATGTCGTAGGAAAATGGCAAAGGGCTTTTACCTAGGCAAAAGCTATTTGCCATGGCAAATAGATATTGAGTCTTCATTTATATATTTAAAGCTATTTGCCTAGAAGTCTGTAGCATCATGAATTAATAGGGGTCTCTCTGTCTTCCTCATTTGTATAATACAAACTCTTTGATGACAAGTGTACCGTATGTACAGATCCGTCCGTTGAAAATATATATTAAATCAAGTAGTGGTACTTTCAGTAGTAACGGTTGTTATGTATTTTTACATAGACAGTCTCAATATGAGTCTCAATATATCAATCATACCAGATAGACGTTCTTAATATCTTTCTCCTCCAAAATCTAATTTTATTTATTATAGGGACATTAAACAAATGTTCCCCATAACAAGCATTGCCATACACATGGCAGCAATAAATTTTATAGCGTCATTAACTTCATCTCCGTTCCCAATCACAACAATAGCTGCGTTAGGATATTCTACACCGTTGAATACACCGACCAAATGACACGCGTTATATGTACTTAGTTCAGCTGTGTGTTTGAAACATCACAGTAACCTCCGCAGCATATCGGCCAACCATCATTTCTGTGTGTAAACTATTGATGTGTAAAATGCCCCAGTCAGAAATTTACTGTTTTTCAGTGTAGTATAACCTTTTTTCTTGTAAAAGGGAAACTAAACATTCCTAACATAAAAGTCTTGTTTTAGTGGCGATTGAACAACGGTCTTGGCAGCAAATACATTTGCCTAGGCAAATAGCTTTATAATATAAATAAAAGTTTCATATCTATTTGCGCAGGCGAATAGCTTTTGCCTACGCAAATGCCTTTTGCCTACGCAAATACCTTTTGCCTAGAACAGCGTTTCTCAAACCGGTGTTCCGCGGAACCCCAGGAGCGGAGCAGACCTATTCGACTTCCGTGAGCGGGAGAAGGACAGCGAAGTAAGATTGAGAAACGCTGGCCTAGAATAACCATTTGCCTACGACAGACAAAGAGTTATAATTGATCAGAAACGCAATTATTTTTTAGCATAAAAATTAGTCACTGATGAGTAAGAAGTAAGAAGGTTTTATATGAAGTTATTGATTTCATTAGTAAATTAAAAAAAAAACAATAAATAGTAATTTTAAAGTATCCAGGCAAACTGCACCATAAGGATAGTCTGTATAGTAACACCAACATATTTTCACCCCGCAGAAGTATTAATAAATACAATTACATAAGCTAAGAAATAAATTAATTCCTTAAAAACTGCTTAACCATACATAGATCTTATTTGGTGTCAAAAATTCATTCCTAGACGTATCATGACCTACATTCCTTATAATGTTTCAAAAGTTGGTACGGATATTACCAACTTCCGATTCAAAGCTGCGATGAAAATAGTACCATTGTTTGTCCCCATCAAAACCAGTCAAGTTTTGAAAGAAGTACCTTCTTGGGGCACAGGGATTTTCAATAATATTTGACAATATTAATTCAAATGGATCACATAGGATACTGTTTTGCACTGGGATCATAGTTTAGCATTCTTTCCACATGCCAAATACTATTTAATACTCAGTTTTTAAGACGTTTCTATGAAAAAAATTTGAAGTGACCACTGACAGCGTAAGAATCAAGAAGCAAACATAACCTCAACATAGTAACGTCACTTAAGGTGATTTCGCGTGGCTGAACGGTTTGATTTGGTTCCGGATGTTGTTGACAGAGCGATTCTAAATTATCATCACTTTTAAAACGTCACTAACTGCTCGACGTCAAATAGCTGTAAAATATGACATGCGCAGTGGTATTTAAACTTATAGATACACCGTCGCGATGCGGTGAAGCCAACATCGCCCACAATTAGTACACAGTAAAGGCTGCTTTCTGCCCACAACTGATGTCATACGCTCCGCTACACGCTGTAAATGATGTCGGCTTCACTTCACTGTGAGCGATGAATAGCACGCGGCGTATCTATAAGTTCCTATGATCGAAGGGTCTACCACTTATTCTGACAACCACATACGTATCCATTTTACCAGCACTTATAACCTAAAAATGACAACCCAAACGAATCAATATTTCAAACTTGCCTGGCAAGCAGGTTCAAGATTTTGACGGACCGAATCGAACCAACTGCAACCGTAACGTCATCAATCGTCATGTGAAAATGGTTGGTTCAAATCGGTAGTCAAACCGCAACTGAACCGTTCCATGCGAAGTCGCCTATAGGAAAGCTGATTATGTTACAGACAACTAAAAATCGGCACATTGAGCAAATTGAGTAACTATAACTGCAAATAAAAGAGAATTTGCTTTGATTATAAAAAAACTTACGGTGGTTCGATTGTCGCATGGATCTTCTCCTCACAAGATTTGGTCACTAAACAGGAAAAGCAAAGCGCAAGTTAATATTTAATAGTCAAAGCAATAACGCAAGAGCTTACGACTGTCTGCGGAATTCTCAACGTCCTTGCTAAAGCTGACGTGATTTACCAAAACCTTCTTGCTAAACTTATACCCACAACTGCAAGTAAATTTCTTTACTGGAGGAACGTCTTCAATTGCATCATTCCCTTCAGGTTTTATTGCGAGATGTTCAAACGTAGTCATATTTCGTTTAATTCCAAAATCTGAAAAATAAAAAGGAAACAAAATATGTGAGCAGCAAATCTTTTCTAGGTGGGAGGTTATAACCTGTGTAGTATCCAAATTTAGTATGGCACTAGATTATGTTGATGTAAAATACTATACAAACTAAGCATCATTCTCATTTAGCATAATATGCTTACCTTATATGGCCTGTATTGTCTAGTTATTATATGGTGGAGAACATAAATTTTGCTCGAATTTAAATGGCAGTTTAATGGATTTCCGTGTTTATCAATTTCCCACCGTTTAATTATCAAATATTAGTTTATATCTATCTAGTGTGTACGCAGTCAACGCCCTTTTAAATCAGATCAGAGGCATAGAGAGGTTATGTTATGAGGTGTAGTTTAAATATTGGTTGCGTTCAGCCACGTTAGGTGTTTGGGGCGCTGAGGTTACGGCTCCTGTATTCATCTCTCTTGCCTGTCCCATCGATCAGTAGTTTTCAACTGAAATAAAGAATAATCAACTGTTTAGAGAAAAAGTTTGTTAAATTGTGTTTTTACTTACTTGTTTGGGAATACTATGGGAATACGTGATTTATAGTACCTATATGGCCGCATTCGCATTGTGGATTTTTCCTATAGGGATTATGGAATTCGGTCTCCTCGACTCGACCAATTTGTTCGCAGACAGCGAAACAGTGTACTTACCTAGAACGAGAGAAAGAAATATAACACTGAAAATAACCAAAACACAGCGATCCAATTACAATTGAAAATTCCCGCTCGATTTTAGTTCCAAAGTACAAAAATTGAGCGCAGATGGCGCACCGGTCGCAGCGCGCGACATCTACACGCCGACCTTTGAAGTTCCGCGCGAAGCGCCCATGGCGCCATCTATGCGCGGTTCGATGAAGCTTCAGACAAACCGGTATCGGAAACTGTAATCGAGGAACCGTTCTGAAATGCAATCGGTCATAGTTTCTACTGCAAATCGCGCTAGGAGTCACCTAAATAGTCTTCAATTGTAATAATTAACCGAATCACGAACTTTGGCCAATTAATTCGCGAGTTGAAATCGGCACCAGTTGGACCAATTTTGCCGAAAGTTAATGAATGCACCCGGTCAATTGACAGCTGATTTACGTTGGCACCGCGATTATCACCAAATTTAGTTTGGTTGTGTATTGTAAGATCACAATCACAATCACAATATTCATCCGTCAGAATGGAATATAAACACATTATTAGGATATCTTTGATATTTTTAGTTTTTACGACTAAATTAGGTAAGGTTTTTTGTTTGTTGGTTACCCGGTTGGTCTAATTAGATAATTAATACGCACGATCCACTTGTGACTCACTTGTTTTCATTCAAACTACGTTTTTATTTCAGGAAATGCCGATAGAACGAAAGACTGAAAGACCCCGAAAGACCGCATCTACGAGAGGGTTCGAGGTGCTGCGGGATGTTATAGAAGACTGACTGTGACACTCCCAGACGGGATACACTTGTATGTTATAAGTACCAATGCGTACAGTGTTTGTTTTTATTGTTAATTGTTCTAGCTGATACGCCTGCTTCTACTGGTATTGTGCATCTTGTAGACACGATAGATGGATGATCCGAAATTGCCCATAGCAAAAGGAGCTGTCATGTCTGTCAAACTCCTTACTAAAGTAGCCCAAGTATTACCGACTACGTCGCCAAAAATAAACGGTCTGTTCTGGTCTGGTTGTCTACAACAAGACACCAGAGTCGAGTGGAACAAACGAAGGTTAGTTAGAAAAATGTTAGTTGTTTGGCTTTAAAGAGACAAATACCTGTATAAAACTACCTGTTTCAGACATTCCGCGCCATTTTAACCGGAACTATGTGAAACTGTGCGACCCGTTGGGTTGACAATCTTTCCCGTCGGCAACTCAACAGTACAGTATTCTAATGGGACGACATTAGTTCAGAAATATTCTTACGTGCCGACATGAAGTATATCATCGTCGCGGCCAGAGTGGACAGCACGTCGTTGTTTGTCGATCAAGTCCCCGGAGCGAATAACCCGGCAATGGGAATCGACACTCTGCTGTACGCTGCTAAACTGTTGAAGACCCTCGTACTCGAATACAACCATTACGGTAAGTTTTCCTAGTAATGTTGTGAAACATTGTGAAATTTTGATCCAATACACATTAATTCTGACTTGAACTGTAATATCTTGGGTTCCAAAAAAGTTTATTATTATAGGTGTTACGCTCCGTTAGAAGATAGATTAGGAGAAGGTTAGGTTAGATTAGGACCTAACCGTAATACGTAATGGAAATGGTGAACATATATGTGCAAAACCTTGGGGATCGTAGTCAAGCACACGATGTCGAGCCACCGAATCAAATTAGCCTCTTTCAGCTGGCAATTTATAACGACTGGGCCCCGTTTTTGCAGCGGAAAGACAAAGGTTTGGAATGAACCTTTAGGGGACGTATAAACTGACACACCCAAACCTCAGAACATCACATGGAAGTTCAACAGGTGCGTTGCAAACTGTAACTTGGAATTTTTTCTGCTTATATTGTAACGACTACCACTTACGTAATACCCACCTTGCTTTTTTCGGAAATGCATCAAAACTAAGTGTAGTTATGATATAGGAATTAAAAGTTCTAGTAGCCGTCAGACCCTCAGGGTGTTGCCCCATCGACAACAACCCCTAAATCGCAATAATGTCCGTTTGAATAGCAAACATATTTCATTCAGTTGTTGCAGCAAAATGTCTATAACTTTTGCGAAAATTATTGCATAAATTTCTATCATACCTCAAATTATAGGTAATTAAAAGTTCTAGTAGCCGTCAGACCCTCAGGGTTTTGCCCCATCGACAACAACCCCTAAATTGCGATTAATGTCCGTTTGAATAGCAAACATATTTCATTCAGTTGCTGCAGCAAAATGTCTATAGCTTTTGCAAAAATTCTTGCATCAGTTTCTATCATACCTCAAATGCAAGAGGTTCGCGAGAAAATCGCAAAATAACAGCTAAAACCAGAATTTTACGTTTTCTGGACAAACCGTACGCTCTACAGAAAAACCGAGCTCACCGTTGAATTCAGCACAGCCACAGCATGATCAAATTCGAATGCTCTATCACGCAAGAAAGTTTAATAGTTTTTTTTATCTAAATTTAACACTATGAGGAAGTAAAAAAAATTTACATAGTAACTGTTGGCAATACAGAGATTTACCCACCACTAAATGATTGCTCTCGACTAGGGATGTGCAAATAGTATCAATTCGTTACTTTAAAATTTTGCAAGTAACGAATACTTATTTAAAAAAGTATGCGTTACATCAGGTTAGGTATCAATCACAACAACCACAACGAATCTAGTACATATTCGAACACCCTGTATACAAATTTTTAGAAATTTGTAACATGTATTTGTTAACACCCTGTATATAGATGAGCTCTTACCATTTCATTGCATTTCTATGTAATTGTATTATGTATTATGTTCTACCATTTTATTGCTTTTGTAAGTATTTGAATACCTGTATACGCTCAAAGTTTGTAACATGTATTTGTTAACACCCTGTATATTAGTGAGTTCAATATGTCCTACCATCTCTTTGCTGCTCTACGTATTCAAACCCCTGTATACTCTCAAAGTTTGTAACATGTTAACACCCTTTATATAGTTGAGCTTAAATAATTTGTCCTACATTTCATTGGTTTTGTATGTTAATTGAACACTGTGTATAGTTTCAAAGTTTGTAAGATGAGTAGTTCTTTAACACCCTGTATTATGCTCTACCATTATAAAATGAAAGAGCAATAATGCTCTTGCATGTACGCCTGTATACTCTCAAATTTTTGTATGCTAGTGCATACACTTTTTGTTTTTATGTTTTATTGCAGTAACTAAAAGAGTTACTAGAAAAATTATTTGAAGGAAGTTGTTTGTAATCGCCCGAGGATCATTTTCGTGTTTGTTTTATTCAAATCGGACAAACTAACAAATATTTCAGTTTGTGATTATTCTAGTGCATAAATTTTTTGATTTTATTTTTTATCTCAGTAACTAGAGCAGTTACGAGAAAAGTTATTTGAAAGAAGTTGTATGTAATCGCCCGAGGATCATTTTCGTGTTTGTTTTATTCAAATCGGGCGACCTAAATAATATTTCAGTTTGTGAATGCTAGTGCATAAATTTTTTGTTTTTATTTTTTATTTAAGTAACTAGAACAGTTACGAGAAAAATTATTTGAAAGAAGTTGTTTGTTATCACCCGAGGATCATTTTCGTGTTTGTTTTATACAGATCGGGCAAACTAAAAAATATTTCCTTTTGTGATTATGCTAGTGCATAAATTTTTTTATTTTATTTTTTATTTCAGTAACTAGAAAAGCTACGAGAAAAATTATTTGAAAGAAGTTGTTTGTTATCACCCGAGGATCATTTTCGTGCTTCTTTTATTCAAATCGGGTAAAGTAAAAAATATTTCCTTTTGTGATTATGCTAGTGCATAATTTTTTCGATTTTATTTTTTATTTCAGTAACTAGAACAGTTACGAGAAAAATTATTTGAAAGAAGTTGTTTGTTATCACCCGAGGATCATTTTCGTGCTTGTTTTATTCAAATCGGGCAAACTAAAAAATATTTACTTTTGTGATTATGCTAGTGCATAACTTTTTTGATTTTATTTTTTATTCTAGTAACTATATGAGTTACGAGAAAAATGATTTAAAAGAAGTTGTTTGTAATCGCCCGAGGATCATTTTCGTGTTTGTTTTATTCAAATCGGGCAAACTAAGCGATATTTCTGTGATTATGCTAGTGCGTAATCACACGAAAACGATCCTCGGGCAAACACCAACATGAATACGTATTCAAACACCCTGTATACTCTCAAATATTGTAACATGTATTCGTTAACGCCCTGTATATGGATGAGCTCTAAATAATATTTGTTATCTATTTCTTTGCTGCTGTACGTAATCGAACGCCCTGTGTAATGTTTCCTTTTTGTGCCTAATTTTTGGTGTTTCAATAAAATTTATTTTATTTAATTCAATAGTGCTTTATTTCTAACTTAATTCTTTTTTACTAAAAAATACGGAGGTAGGCTTGCCAGATCGTGATAGTAGAAATTTTGTGGAGAAATCAGACAACCTTACCCAGAGGATTTGAGAAAATGTGCGTCTGAAAAAAGTTAGGCAACCAAATTAACACATCACCGTTCATTTGGTTGCCTATATACCAGGGACTAACTGCTAAAGTTAGGCAACCAAATTAACACATCACTGTTAATCTGGTTGCCTATACCCCACGGGCTAACTTTTAGAGGTAACCTTCACACATCACTATTAATTACTTGAAAAAATTTGAGCAGATAGAGATTTGTAATTTTTAGGATTAGTCCATACGTCCATACGCAAAAAATTCCCTGCGTCATAACATGATCGCAATCGGCAAATTTGGTGGCGGAGCCGGGAAATCTTGTCCGGCTTCTCCATCAAAATAGAAAATTTTGGTGGCGGCGCCGGGCAAATCCTCTTAACCCAGTTGCAAAACATCCGACTTTTGCCAAACTTCGACTATTGGACAAGAGCGCCCCAGTTTTCCCGGTCGCCAATTATAGTCCATACGTTAAAGGAAAAAAATTTACTGCGGCATAACATGATCCCGATCGGCAATTTTGGTAGCGTAGCCGGGAAATTTTATCCGGCTCCTCCACCAAAATCGAAAATTTTGGTGGCGGTGCCGGGCAAATCCACTTAACCGAGTTACAAACCATCCGAACTTTGCCAAACTTCGACTTCGACAACCCGGCGGAGCCGGGAAATTTAGTCCGATTTAGGTAAAATTATGTCGAAACTGTCGGTTTTGATGAAAGCAATGGGGAACTTACCTTGTAAAATATGCAGCTTTTGACCGGATGAATTTTAGAAAAAAAAGGCATGTATTGGAAACTTATCATTTTATTAAAATAGTATTAGGAGAAACTGGAGCAACATCATGCTCTATTACAACAATTTATTTTCATTAGGACACCTAGAAGTTAGGCAACCAAATTAACACATCACTGTTCATTTGGTTGCCTATATCCAGAGAGATGTAAAATACATCTCACTGCTTATATCCCAGGGACTAACTGCAAAAAGTTAGGCAACCAAATTAACACATCACTGTTCATTTGGGTGCCTATATCCCAGGGACTAACTGCAAAAAGTTAGGCAACCAAATTAACACATCACTGTTCATTTGGTTGCCTATATCTCAGGGACTAACTACTAAAGTCAGGCAACCAAGTTAACACATCAAATAAATTTTTGAAATGATTCCCCTGAAAAAAGTTGAGTAGATAGAGATCTGTAATTATCAGGATTAATTACTTAATCTATCTGCTAATAAATAATATACAACAATAAATATTAACGCAACTACTTTGCAAGTAATCAACCATGAAACAAATTTGATACATTCCGTGTCGCAAAGACCATACAAATAAATTTTTGAAATGATTCCCCTGAAAAAAGTTGAGCAGGTAGACATCTGTAATTTTCAGGATTAATTACTTAATCTATCTGCTAATGAATAATATACAATAATAAATATTACCGCAACTACTTTGCGCGTAATGGACCATGAAACAAATTTGATACATTCCGTTCGCAAACACAACATAAATAACTTTTTGAAATCATTCCGCTGAAAAAAGTTGAGCAGATAGACATCTGTAATTTTCAGGATTAATTACTTAATCTATCTGCTAATAAATAATATACAATAATAAATATTACTGCAACTAGTTTGCGCGTAATCGACCATGAAACAAATTTGCTACATTTCACCCGATAGCATGGCGGATATAAATATTTTAAATAAATTTCCCTCAAAAAAGTTGAGATAGAGATCTGTAATTTTCAAGACAAATTACGCCAATCTATCTGCTAATACATAATATACAACAATAAATATTATCGCAACTACTTTGCGAGTAATCAACCACGAAACAAATTTGTTACATTCCATTCGCAAACACCACACAAATAAATTTTTGAAATAATTCTGCTGAAAAAAGTTAAGCAGATAGAGATGTGTAATTTACAAGATTAATAACTTAATCTATCTGCTAATAAATAATATACACTAATAAATATTATCCCAATTACTTTGCGCGTAATCGACCATGAAACAAATTTGTTACATTCCATCCGCAAACACCATGCAAATAAATTATATTTTCATTAGGACAATTAGAAATTAGGCAACCAAATTACAACAACACTGTCAATTTGGTTACCTATACCCCAGGGGCTAACCGAATTAACTAGACTGTTACATTTTTACGCCTATGAAAGGGGATGGTGAAAATGTTTTTGTACGCCATGCGCAGACGCGCTGGCTCAATTCGACCGCGACTTATAAACAACTCTATTGTGGCCTAATTTATGCATCCGCGTAAAGCTCATGCGTAGAGCACGCTGTTATTGTACCTGTCATTACTATAAAGCATGTGGACAGAGAGGTTGTTCAGCATTCAAAGCGAGAAGACGGTTACTCTATTCTATCTCCTTCTACAATAAAAACGAGCTTTACATGTGGATGCGTAAATTAGGCCGCAAGTATTGTTTAAAATTCCCGGTCAAACTGAGTCAGCGTGGCTGCGCATGGCGTACAAAAACCTTCTCGCCATAGAGATGGCGAGTAAGAGTATCATACGCGTAAAAAGGTAAGCATAGTCGAATAGAATAACACGCAGTGACTGGTTTTACCAGATTTTTGGAACAAAAATCATCGAGAACGTGTATCACATTAACAAAAATACAGCCCTTCAAAATGAAGATTGTCCTGATAAAAACATCAATACTGACAAACAAATGGGTCAAAACATGTTTCCTACAAGATTATGATTAACCTAAGTTCGACTTCTGACTCTCCCGAAGAGGTCCACGGTTGACCACCATGTTGACATCTTCTGCCCGTCTCTCCAAACTATGTCGGATTCCATACAGGAAGTGTATCAAAAAACCTAAACGGAAACACAAACTAAGTTACAATCTTTATCTAACTAGTTTAGTTTAAGGTTGCTTACCGACTACAAGCCGTGCTGCAAACCTAATCCAAGTCTTGTCACACTCCAGCTTCAGCATCCAGCAGATAGTTACTGTGATGCTAAGACAGAGACTAAAGGAGCACTACCTTAAAAAAATATACAGTATTGTTTATTATAAATTAAGGAAGCATCTTAGGTACTTACCTTGAAGGCAATGTCAAGACAAATCACAAAAAATTATGAAGCCTGTAAGAACTAATAGCTCATGGGAATTGAATAGCCTGTCGCAAATAAAGCAAAAGCGCCTACCTCTATACCTAAAAGCTTGAAAGAAAAGGAAATCTTTAAAACAGGATTGTAAATTAAATATTAGGAACTTACGGTAAATACATAGCAACAAGTTTGATATAACAGAAGTTGCCGGGGTGTTGGTACCTTTTGTAAGCAGAAATCATCCATTTTGATTGCGACAATCCATTTAATGGTGATCCAGTCCATTTTATCGAAAGTGTTCGCATACACTTTGGAATGTTTGGATCCTATGAATAGAGAGAATAGAAGTAGTTAAATTAATGGACATTATATGAAATTATTGCAATTACTCGCAGCCATTAACTTTTAAATTTTATATGGTGTAATTACTCTATTTATCTGCTAATACATAATATACAACAATAAATATTATTGCAACTAGTTTGTGAGTAAACAATCATGAAACAAACTTGTTACATTCCGTGTCGCAAACACCACACAAATAAATTTTTTAAATAATTCCCCTGAAAAAAGTTGAGTAGATAGAGATCTGTAATTTTCAGGATTGATTAATTACTTAATCTATCTGCTAATACATAATATACAACAATAAATATTATCGCAACTACTTTGCGAGTAACCAACCATGAAACAAATTTGTTACATTCCGTGTCGCAAACACCACACAAATAAATTTTTTAAATGATTCCCCTGAAAAAAGTTGAGCAGATAGAGCTCTGTCATTTTCAGGATTAATTACTTAATCTATCTGCTAATAATTAATCTCCAATAATAAATATTATCGCACCTATTTTGTGCGGAATCGACCATGAAACAAATTTGCTACATTTCACCCAATAACATGGCGGAAATATATATTTTAAATAATTTCCCTGAAAAAAGTTGAGATAGAGAATTGTGTTAATCGAGCTAAAAATATTGCAAAACAACACAAAAATAACAAAGTTCAAATCGCACGAGTTAATTTTTAGGTGGCACCTGCTGTCACCATCATCCAAATTGAAAATAAAAAAGCCTTATAAAAAGTATTTAAGAACTCCGCGACTTGTCCCAAACTTGACCAAATACATCATTTTCTGTTTTCCCAATATGAACTGCTGTAACATTTTTTTCAGATTTTTTTGGGATGGATAACATTTCCCGAAAAAATCAACAAAATCGGTCAGAGATTACAGTAATTCTATGTCTATGTATTAAAAAATATATATATACAGATCTCGAAGATATGATAGACTTGCTGGTTTTGATTGAAACTACAATTTTTATCAATTGGATCCATCCAATGCGTAAATACTATACATTTATAACATGATTTGGATTAATTTGAGATTTTGTCCAAACATGACGACATTCTTTTAAAAACTGTGATAACTAAAAAAATCGTGGAAATAGTTTGAATAAAAACTGGCTTTTCTGGTAACTGTACCGGCCGGTTACTGTAAAATACCGGCATGGTTGGCAACCCTATTCCTAACCACGAAAAAACTTTTTATAAAGTTTTAGAATACACAGTTAATTTATAATAATAAAGTGTAAAATATCAAATACCTGGCCACAGAATCTGCACTTTGTTTCTGTAAACTGTACCATTTACTCGTTGCAGTCGCAGCACAGATTATGAAACGGATTGATCATGCTCTTATCGTAAACCAAAATTGAAGCCAATCGTAAAGATCTCAATGTTGTCAATGTAATGGTCAAAGGTGACAACAACTGTCATTACAGGAAGAAATGGAGTTAAAACGTTATGAAGATCAGCAGCATGAGTTTTGTTAGTCTTCTGTCGTCACACTCCCTTTGTGTGTTGCCTTTCCTATCAATGAGTAGCTTTGAACTGCAATGAAGAATAAGTCTAAGAAATTTGTTAAATTGTTGATGTAAAAACTTACTCGTGTAATTACTGCTTTCTAAAACTTCTTCTTCATCTACTGTCATAATCCTGGAGGAGTTCATATTGTCGCTCAACACCACAATGGAAACCTAATACGATTGTTTTTGTCTTGCTACTGTAATCTTAGTGAATAAAATTCTATTCTATTCTATATATATATGCTGTTTAAGATTAACATTATTTACACCAGCATAATCATATATGGTGCATTGAAATGGTTTTTCTGGTTACTGTGCTAGCATAATCATAAAGTGCACTTAAATTATTTCTCTCCTGTATGGTTTCTCCGCATATGCTGTGTAAGAGAGCAACTGACTGCACAAGCATAATCACATAAGGTGCATTTGAATGGTTTCTCACCTGTATGCGTTCTCATATGGAGTACAAGATGACCACGTCTATTACAAGCATAATTGCAAAGAATACATTGAAATGGCTTCTCGCCAGTATGGTTTCTCATATGCTCTGTAAGATGGGAACTTATTGTACAAGCATAATCACATAAGGTGCATTTAAATGGCTTCTCTCCTGTATGCCTTCTCATATGCAGTATAAGATTACCACGCCTATTACCAGCATAATCACATAAACTACACTTAAATGGTTTTACTCCTGTATGGATTCTCCTATGCACCGTAAGATGGGAACTTAATGCACAAGCATAATCACAGAAGGTGCATTTAAAAGGTTTCTCTCCGGTATGCGTTCGCATATGCAGTACAAGATTGCCATTTTTAACACACGCATAATCACATAAAGTACATTGAAACGGCTTCTCACCTGTATGCCTTCTCATATTATGCACTTTAAGACCATAACTTACTGTACAAGCATAATCACATAAGGTGCATTTGTATGGTTTCTCGCCTGTATGCGTTCTCATATGCACGATAAGATCACCATTTTGATTACAAGCATAATCACATAAGGTACATTGAAACGGCTTTTCTCCAGTATGCTTTTTCACATGCTGTGTAAGAGTCGAATGCTTCACAAAAGAATTATTGCATATGGTACATGTAAACGGTTTATGTGATTTCCTTCTTGCATATCTTTGCTTGTGTGCTTTTAGAAATCTAGGTAGCGTAGTAGTATAGTCGCAAAAGTTACACTTAAGTGGTTTCGTTGGCCGACAAACTTCAATATGTTCTGCGAGTTGCGTTGATTGTTCACCTGCGTAGTCAAACTTACAATGTGGATATGATATCTCAGGTGTTTCAGGCTTCAGAGGGTCTATAGATGGTTCGGATACTGTACAAGTGGTGCCAGCGACAGAAGTTTCGGTTAACTCCACTTCTTCAAATTTTATGTCCAATCTGAAAAAAATATCCAACAATAAGCAATCTATTTCCTAGATAGGGGCGTAGCTACGGGGAGCAGTGGGAGCAAACTGCTCCAGGCGAGTAGAGGGGGTGCAAAATTCGAAAAGAAATAAAAAACTTTTGTGTAAAAAATCGCCAGAATTTCTAAATAAAATTCTAAGGACCTAAATGTTTTGTCATCTTACTTAATTATCCTAATTTCGATTTATATGTAGATTGGTGCGTTGTGGTTATTATATAACTCCATGTACATTTTACTTCTGTAAATGTTTGTTTTTTTAAGCAAGCGCATTTGATATTTATTTACTTATTGAGTTTACTATTGTAGTATATTGCTCTTTAAATAACTGCTATTATTTTACTAGTGTGTTTTTTATTCATAAACTTGTAAGTATGTAAGTGGTTTTCAGTATTGTCTTGTCATTATGTTATGTTATACTTTGTCAGTATGAAACACATAATGTTACTTATTTAGAAAGAAATTGCCAATCCTAATTTTAGTGCCTAATTTTAGGTACCTAATTTTAGGTAAACGTTTCAATTGCCTTAAATGCTTCCTTCCAAATAATTTTGATGAAAATATTAAAAAATTATGTTCGAGAAACTTGAAAAAAAATCCCTAAAAATCGTTTGAATGGGGTTAGAAAAGCGTACTGTGGCATCTTAACCAACTTTCACCTGAACTGTGAAAATGTTTTCAATATTGGAAGTTATGTTATTTTAATGGTAATTTTATTTTATTACGATTTATTTTATTGGTTCAATATGGAATTGAAAAATTGCAATTGCAAGTGTTATACATTAAATTAAATCTTCAAAAATGCCAAACCTCTTCTAAAAACAAGGGGGCGCACAGATTTTTCTAGCTCCCGGGCGCTGAATATGTAGCTAAGCCACTGTTCCTAGATCAATTTGGAACCGCATATTATGCACGAATAGCCATTTGTAAAAATTAGATTTATTACTTGAATTATACAGGGTATCTCAACAGTGCGATTTCGGAAGATTGTGCCTCTGTTAATGAAAATATTTTAAACTCATTTCACTGATATACAGGGTGTTATTCAGTAAATTGAGTGAATGTATTTGCAAAAAAAGCTACTTTGCATTTTAGATGATTATAAAAAACTTACGGTGGTTCGATGGTCGCATGGATCTGCTCACAAGACGTTGTGGCTAAACAAAAAAAGCAAAATGCACGTTACAATTAAAAAGACAATAGGGCAAAGAGCTTACTTCTGTCTGGGCCCACCCTGTCTGCAGCATTCGCGACGTTCTTGCAAAAACTAACGTGACTTAGCCCGCATAAACTGCAACTAAATTTCTTTACTGCAGGAAAATCTTCAATTGCATCGTTTCCTTCATGTTTTATTGAGAAGTGTTGAAACGCAGACATATTTCTTATAATTTCTCAAATCTGAAAAAGAAAAACGAAATAGGTATGGGAAATATTTTGAAGGTTATAAACTGTTCAGTATCCAAATTTCGTATGGCACTAGATTTATGTTGATGTAAAATATTATACGAACTAAGCATTGTTCTCATTTAGCATTTGCTTACCTTATACAGCCTGTATCGGCCTGTATTGTCTCGTTAATAAATGCTGGAGAGCATTAATTTTTATCGAATTTAACTGACAACTGACAGTTTAAAACTTTAAAAACGGTTGCGGGTGCGTTCCGCACCCTAAGAAGCTTTAGAATGCACCCCATATGCACCCTCAATGGCGTTTCGGATTGCCAATTGTTCCAGTGTTCTTCAAACGTTGTTTTTAAATTTGAGATTTGTTATGTTCAAACGGTTTTAATTGAATGTAGCTAGGGGAAGAACTTCACACAACTATAATTGAAAAGTGAATACTTTTGGAAATTTAGTCGTTATTGAACAACATAAAAATGGTGAATACACAAGAATTGTGTTATTTCTTTATATTTTGGCCTTTGAGCAATGATGGTTTATAAACCACATTATAATGTGTATATTAAAATTCTACTTTATTTATTGTCAAATTGTGATGACATAAACCAGCTAGTGTCAGCTAATGTCGGATTTTTCAATAACCATCGGCGTAATAGACAAAAAATGCGAAATTAGGACACCTGTATCATAAATTAATAAACCGATAGGCAACACAACCAGCACAGCTGTATCGCGCAAGCCTACGCAAATTGTTATTCAACTCTTTGGGAAGGCGATAAAGAATTAACTTTCCAGAAGTGCGATAAGGACAGATATGCCACACAATCATTACATTGGCAATACCCCTATTTATAACAGTATGACATCAGTTGCGGTACGATTATTACAAACGCTGATTTTAGCATTTGTTTATATTTAGTCGAGGTGTGTCCAAGACATAGCAAAAGTGTTCAATTCCAAAAGTTTGGCCAGATCAGGTGGTTTCGATTATATGTTGACCTGATTGAAAATGAGCGAGAAAAATACGGATAATGTCGAGAGAAAAGTTGGTGGTATTAGTTTGAGAAGCATCTTCGGCAGTGTATTCAAAAAGGTAATGTTTATATAAAACAAAACAGGTGAAATTTACGATTACATCCAAGCAATCAGAGTTCTTATCATAATGTACACAGTAGGTATGATAAAGGTTTGCCAGCTTGTTTATTGTGGTTTTGATATAGTTATCAGAGTTGTACATTCAAGATGTTTATTAAAAAATTCTTTCAATTACTTTACGATAGACTTGTGCTTTTTTCTAAACAGGCTGCCCTTGTTGGAATTGTGTATCTTACTGGTTATATGCAATGGTCGATTGCATGGCTTATAGGCCCAGTAGCCCTCTTGGTTATGAGAGACCAATACAGAAAAGATTCGTCAAGAAAAAGAGATATCGCCAAAGCCTCTGCATTATTAAATGAGAAAGATGTTATTTTAGCTAGAATCGATGATCTACCTGCATGGGTAAGAAACCATATTAGTAGATTATTATTGTAAATTACTGTTTGATTAATGCTAGGTATATTTCCCTGATGTTGAACGAGCAGAATGGTTAAATAAGGTAACAAATTTCGACCGATAACTGCAGTGCATAACCTAAAATTACACTCACTTCTTTAATTTTAGATATTCAAGCAGTGTTGGCCTAACGTAAACCACTATGTTCGTGAATTAATTAGGGATAGTATCCAGAATAAGCTCGCAAAGGCTTTGGAGAAGTTTAAATTAAGTGGCTTCAAATTCGATAGAATAATTTTAGGCAGTGTGGTTTGTATACTATGTTCGTTATTTTTCTTATTTATCTAATAATTTGTTTTTAATACAGCCACCTAGGATTGGCGGTGTAAAAGTTTACGATGCTAACGTGCCGAGAAATGAGATTATCATGGATATTGATATTTTGTAAGATTTTGGCATCACTAGTGTTTTTTTTTTTATTAATCCCTTACATTTGGTTGTTGTTTTAGCTATGCTGGAGATTGTGATATAAACTTTACTTTACAAGGAATGAAAGGCGGGATCAAAGATTTCCAGGTAATTTATTTTCAGATATGTATTTCTTAGAATATTCGATTGTTATTATAAACCTGTTTTTCTCGAATTGTGAGTCACCCAAACATATCTCAACTAAAACAGTTTTGTATTATTTCATGTATCTCTATAAGTAATGCTTAATTTATTAATTTTATTAATTTTATTTCAAGGATACTATGGGAAGGCAAAGAATACTTAGAATAGACAGTTAGCATCAATATATCTGCTTAATTATGGGAGCTTATCTAAACATGTGGCATTTTATTGCATACTCGAGTCATCTCATGATTTGCTTTTCAAACATTTGTATTGCACATTATTATTATTAAAAACAGCGATTTACAGCATGCTTTAAATTTAGTTTGTCATTTTTGTTAGGAGATTTGGTTGCTTTTTCATAACTTTAAAACGTGACATATGGATGACTCTACAATTAGAGTTCTTTTTATTGATAAACCAGATAAACAACAGTTCATAATATGACATGATATGAAGCAACTTGTTTACCATATAAACATATAACCTTGTTTCCAAAGCGACCAAAGTGAAAAGTGAAGGTATCAAAATTAATATTAATGCATAGCAGTTGATACCAGTTTTATTCAAACCAAAACTAACCCGACTACACACATCAAAACATTCTATTTGATCAAGATTGCTAGGATGCATTACAATTAGTTTGCCAGAATTTGACAGATATTTTTATTCTATTGACGGTACTGTCAAATCATCACTTCTGTATAGTATGATAAAGTCATGGGCCTGGCCACATTTTTATTTTGAAATTAATAATAATAGAGTTGTGAAATTTCGAAATTGTGAATTAGAATTAAAACTACTATACGACTATCTCCTAAAAATAATTTTTTAGTTCACATTTTGCATGTGACTTATAATATCATCAACTTGATTTTTAGATACAAAAATTAGTAAATATTGAAAATGTTTCTAAATAACATCTAGAGTAGTATATAGATTTAGACATTTCTTTAACGTAAAACAGAATTATTAGTTTTTAAATATAATTTAACTATTGCTATTGGTTTCAGCTTCACGGGATGTTAAGAGTCGTAATGAAACCGTTAATTACGACTGTACCCATAGTAGGCGGTCTACAAATATTTTTCTTGAATAATCCCTCGGTAGATTTCAATTTGGTCGGTATTGTTGACGTTCTAGACATGCCAGGTTTAAGGTAGATCTAAAACCAAATATTTCCCAGTTATCGAACTAATACCAAAAAAAAAATTATTTTATTTTAGTGATATGTTACGTCGCATTGTAGTTGAACAGATAGCATCGCTTATGGTTTTACCAAATAAACTACCCATTAAACTCAGCAATAGTGTAGAAGCTGCCGAACTAAGGATGCCTGAACCTGAGGTATAAACATAAAATAAAATTAAAAAAAAAGCGAACAATAAATAATTTTTTATTCCAGGGTGTTTTACGAGTGCACGTTGTCGAAGCGAAAAACTTAATGAAGAAAGATATAGGTATGTTGGGAAAAGGTAAATCTGATCCGTATGCCGTAGTGACAGTTGGTGCTCAAGAATTTCGTACGAAAACTATACAGAGCACTGTTGATCCAAAGTGGGACTTTTGGTGCGAGGTGAGAGTTTTATAGAATGATGGTGGTTTTGATTGTATGCATGTTAACACTTTCTTATATATTTTTTTAAATCTATATTACAATAATTAAATATATTTTTTGAGGATGCAGATTAGTACTAAAAATAAATAAACAAACAAGATGATTTGATGTGACATATAAAAGAAACATATGCAGTAACTTTAGCAAAAGTTATATCTAAAAATTATAAGGTAAACTAGATCTTCATGTAACTACTACAAAATTTGTCCGGTGAATTTAAAACAAAACATGTCCTATGTTCAGAGTTAAGGCTAGGGATGCCAGATCTCATATATTCTATATGAGCCTCATATATTTTACAAAACTCAAAAGACACAGGCACATTATTTCTTAATTAATGGAGTCTTTCAATAATAACTTTTTAAAAAATAAATCAATAAATCGCAAAAAAAAACACTTAGAATCTGCGCTCTAACAAAAAAAAGTATTAAAAGATTATAAGCTTATATAGATTATGAGTTATAGTTGTAAACACAGATAATATTCTCATTTATCTTTTTATTTACGTCTGTAATCTTTGTGATTTAATATAATTTCAAATTATACTAAAATCTACAATATGTATTTTCTTATCATACTCATGACTAATTTCATTATTAGTTTAGTTTATGGGCAAAAATAATAGTCGGGATATCTGCATTTTCAAAAAATATGCATACTAAACAAAATGAGTAACGTGAACTTAAAAAACCTTGGTATTTTTACTGTTACACACACTAATATTAACTAATCCATGAAAGCAGTTGTCTACATACAAAATTAAATACTTCTATTAATTACGTCTTTTTATTAGACAGTTTTTAAAAACATAAATATTGGGATACAAAATTTTCAACGAAACATTTTTAAAATAGTTATGCATGAACCGTAGTATTTTTTATTAGTTTGCTCTAGTAGTTTTAGCATTATTCTAGGTTACGTAACAAGTATATTTACTTTTACTTCAACGTTTATCTCCGAACGAGAACTTATAGCTGCTTATGTGGATGCGTACGAACTAACGCTTAATGTTCTAATGTGATTTTGTTCGTTTTCTTTGTTAACATGTGATGCG
The DNA here is from genome assembly GCA_964023965.1 of Melinopterus prodromus. NCBI lineage: Eukaryota > Metazoa > Arthropoda > Insecta > Coleoptera > Scarabaeidae > Melinopterus > Melinopterus prodromus. The sequence continues at coordinate 66,251,013 of OZ030393.1, forward strand.
TCGCACAACACAACATAACACACATACACACACACACAACTCATCCTAAAACCGAAACATTTTTCTTTTCTATGTACGTATACTTTTATTTATGTATTTATTACAAGTTTGAAATACTGGATGCCAATGGCCAACAAGTATACTTACACCTGTGGGATTTTGACGATACTTCTGATAACGAGAATCTGGGCAGGTGAGATATACATTATAACGATCCGAATAGTGTGACGTATGGGTAATCACGTCGTACCATTATGTATATACATATTAACATCGACATATACGGATAGATTGGTTTTTTAATTTACGGTTATGTTCGATATCTTGTGTCATTCACCCCTCATCCCGCTTCTGCTTCTAAATCTGCTATTTATTTTTATTATTTTTTATTTTTATTTGGCATGATATACACTACAGAAACTGCTGTCTTGTACACATACCTTCCTGTTTGATATTGACTTACATATTATGGTTAGGTTTGCCGATATAGTTATACATCCCTGTAAAATTACATCATTATCACAGTTATTTTACAGGATATTTTAGCAATTTCATCGATAAAGTTTTGTAATTTTACAGTAGAAGTAATTTTTTACAATGCAACTGCATTTCTGTGCAGTCATAGTGCTGGTTAGTGGACATAGTGAAAATTGTGTAAAAGTTATTACCTGTACATATAACAAATCTTTTATCAAAATAAATCATTTACTTTCTAAAAAATAATTGCGGGGTTCCCTTAGAGTCCAAATTAAATTCAAGCGATCAGCAAGGATAAAAAGTTGTAAAAACGCTGCATTATACAGTATATTTTTTTACTGGGTCATTTTATTTGGTATGCTATGACATTTAGTTTACCTACTTAGTTTTATCTATTGTTGACTCACTGGAATTAAATTCGTACATGTTTGCCGACATTTCTAAGCCGACATTAAGTAAGCAATGACATAATTATCTAATTTTTGATAGATCTATGTAAAGTAAACTAATAAAGTAACTATTTTGTAGTACCTAAATAAATGCCGCATTAAGCAATAGTAATAAATACAGTTTTTCACAATGTTGTTCCACAAATACTAAATATTAGTGACTTTTATAGCTGCTTTGTCAAGACATCATTAACTATAAATCTCACTGCTTTATGTCAACAATAAAGACAAACACAAACCTAATTTCTAACGTAAATTATTGTCAGAAGCACCTTTGAAACTGGAAGGCCTTTGGCCAATAACTGATATTGCAACTTTGACGCGTCTCCAAAAATTTCATTAGCGGCCTACCCTGTATAGGAGCTTCCTTTTTAGAAATTGATGATATTTTTACACGGTGGCTAATAAAATATGAATTTAAATCGAATAAAATATGTAGGTCAATATTAAACAATAGTGCATGCATTTCTGATCTATTAATACATGGAAACAGGCAATGGTGAGCAGTATGGAGGCTCAACTGGTAACGATAAACCTTTGGGATTGGGATCCAGCGTTGCCAGGCACAGAGAACGACGACCCGCTGGGCAGGTAGACCACAGAGATTTGTACAGCTTGAGTTTCCAGTTTTCCATAGTTTGTACTTTGTAGTGTTGCATCGACTGATCTTTTTAGGCTGTTGACATTTTGTTTCTAATTTTTTTCTTTTTATTTTCTGTTTCTGTGACGCAAATAAGTTATTGTGTGTTCATGTGTAGTGCCTCGTGGAGACGGCAGTTGTCGCACAGCTGCACCTGACCTTGTTTGACAAAGACAACGGCCAAAGAGACGATGACCTAGGAAGGTAGTGATATTTGTCTCAGATAATCGTATTATATTTATTTACGTAATATTATATATATCTGTAGTTTTTCGTATTGATGTACGTCACACTTGAGCAAAGTCTGTCTCTTCGTTTCGATGTTACTGAAAAGTCCAATGGTTTGGGAGTACTGTCGTTGTTTCGTGACCAACACTGCTAGCAGAATGTTTGAGAATACCTATGCGGTATAGCACAGGACTGTCGGAATTACTAACCTATAATTCGTTTTGAGGGTTAATATTTGAAGGATATATAGGAAATTTATTTATATTTGTTTTAATTTTTATTTGCTAAGTTTGATCCGCCATTTTTATTTTAAAAGTGTGACCTTTTTATTTAGTTCAAATTATCATATAACACCTCATTTTGAATTATGAAAATCTGACATAAGTTTTGGAAACAGGAATCTTCAAATATAACATGAAATTAATTTCATGCAATTCAAAAAAATTTCGATGATGACGTAATTTCCTGACAAACCGGAAGTCGTACTAACCCCAAAAGTATCCCATATTTTACTAGAATGTGTACTGTATTTTGACTTTGATCATTATTCCTGTCTACCCTTTATTTAATAATTGGCTTAATATATTAAACTTTTATTTCAATTATTAACCCACAAATACGAATGTATTATAACAGAACTGATCCAACGATGTGTCCTCCGTGCATTCTTATTTTGAATAGATGCTGCTGTGTTAAGGATAGAAGTCATATCTACAAAAGTTGTAAATTGTTACGTTTAAGAATTTGTTGTATTTTACTTCACAGATTGAAGTGCTCTAATATGATTTTTTTAATTCCCTTTGATATTCTAGTGTCTTTTATCTTCCACACACTGGGAAAAATAATTCTTTGAAAGGAATTTATCGGAAAAAGTAAATACAAAACAAATTTCCAGAGGCCTCTATGCTTAACACGGCTGTATAGGTGTTAATTATAATTAAAATTTTGATCATGGACAACAATCAGTTTTCCAAATTTTTACCAATCATTTTTATTTCAGTCTCTTTGTAATTATTAAGATGTTTGTTTACAGATAAGTTGCGATAACATGGAATACAGTAATTTTAATGAAAGTTAGAAATGATGTTCTGTTATGGGCTTCAACTGTATGATGCAGTGTCTTGTATGATTGCATTGTAGCATGTATAACATATGTATATGGAGTAGGTACATTTCAAAACTTTCAACATTGAGTTACTTCAAATGCGAAGATAAGATTTTGTTATTTAAAAAAATATGTTACAGCCTATGATATCGGGAAAACCAAATGATGTTTTGGTAGTTTATAAGTTTACTAATAAAAACAAAATAAATGTTTGAGTTTTCCAGTTTTAAGGTTTTGAAATGAACACGTATAAAACACATAGAACTTTTTGTTGTCCAATATTTAAGTAAAAATATATGTGAAGCTTGACAGTAATTTTGGAGAATGATGAGAATGTTATATAGATGCATGATACATAATTGCAAGAAACGTATGTTAATTATTTAAATTGTAGATATTATACAAAGCGGTGTTCGATGTATTATACTAGAATTTGCGTGCCTTTTTGTGATAACATATCATACAGGATGTCCGGCAGCATGTTTTTATCTACCGTTTGTTATCATCAGGTATTGTTCTAAAGACTCAAAAGTTAATATAAAATAATAAATTATTTATTTAATATTTACATACCTTTTAACTTATTTTAATTGATTAAATCTGTTTAAATGTTACGAGCTAACTTAGTTCGTAATCAACAATTAACGATTATCCAAATATAATTGTCGCACAATAATTGTGTGTTCTTGCATTTGCTTACTAACTTTGTGACCTCTTCTTCTTACTAAAATACTGTGTGTTTCTGGCTTTGTTGATCTGATGCACCAAACCTATCAACTTTATTACACACTTCCACAAAAAAAGCGTAATAGTCAGTGTTGAGCATTTTATACGACATTATCATTTTTATCATTCAATAATTGTATATTTCTTAAATATCTATTATCTTGTAGGTGTACTATCGAGGTGGGAAATATCGCTAAGAAAGGCCAAGATGATATGGTAATTTGAAATTAAATAATTTATTGTTTTTCGTTTATATCATAACCTAAATTTGTTCTAGTGGGTGACTTTAGAGCAAGCCAAGCATGGTATGGTCCACGTGCGTTTAACATGGTTGAAGCTAAGTGCAAATTATACAGATTTGAAAGCCGTAAGTTTTATTTTAAGTTTTGCATGTAATAATTTATCAATTTGATCATTTTGAAGGCTATTGAAGAAACCCAGTATCTTAGGGTGACATCTATGAGCACTGCTCTGTTGACAATCTATATTGATTCAGCTAGACATCTACCTGTGAGTATATATCCATTTCTCGTTTGACTTGAAAACATAACCTATAACTGTCAAAGTCAGTACGGTATTTACCTTAGCAACCGTGCGTTTGTTTAATTTGTTACGCTAACAACTGTATTTATCAACAGCAAGCAAGAACTTCGAGCAAACCCGACCCATACGTCGTCATGTCAATTTACAAGAACAGCCAGCAAACAGGTGTCCAGATGCGTACTAGTGACCCTGTATGGGAGCAAGGGTTTACCTTTTTGGTGTCCAATCCCGAGTCAGACACCTTGTATATCAAAGTGATTGATCACAAGACTGGTAACGAACTTGGGCAGTTGGACTACAATCTCTCGGCGTTGGCCGATAAGCCCAATCTGGAGATTAAGAAGCAACCGTTTGGGTTGCTGAAAGGAGACCATAACAGCAAACTTATTCTTGCAATGCATCTTCGTGTAAGTTACTGAAAATTTTTGTTGTTTAAATATGATTTGTTAAATATAAAGCCCTTATTTTTTGGCAGTGTCAATTTAACTGGTAACAATTAAGCCCATACAAAATATTCTACTCAAAATGACATTTGCAACTAATACATTACATTCTAATTTTTTAATCACCCTGACTGAAGGTACAACTAAAAAACTGAATACATCTAAAATGATCAAAAATTGATGACTTAAGGCTCTTCTCCTATTATATAACCTGCAAGTATTTTATTTCTACAAAACAAATTATAGATTCTAAAACACGACGGTACTGAACATATGCAAGGTGATGCTCCAGCCAAGTTAGTACATCAAGCGTCCACTATGTCCACCACAAGCACTGGTAAAAAACATATCTTACATCAAATTTAAAAATTAAAACAACAAATTTTAGTATCTTTGGATCGTCAAAGTAATCCTCCACTAACTCCAGTCGACAAGAAAGCATCTGAAAATGTTATAGCCTCTGAAACTGGTGACTTAATATCTATCGAGGACGACATGGTTCAAGAGACTACTCCAATTGTTTATTCTTCACCAATTCCTAGTGGTTTGATCCATCGATCTCCGAGTACAACATCGTAAGTTTCTATTTAAAAACGAATCCGAATGCTCATTTTTGAACCGATTGTTTTTAGATCGGCTGGTGAAGCAGGCCTTGGTCGAATCCAATTGACCGTGAGATATAGTGTCCAGCGTCAAAGGTTGATTGTCGTTATTCATCAAGTTGCGTAAGTTTTAATAACTTGTCCAGCTGGCATAGTTTGTAAAAAACATTATTTTAGGAATATTCCATTAAAAGATCCATCAAATATTCCCGATCCTTATGTCAAACTGTATTTGTTGCCCGATCGCTCTAAAGACACCAAGAGAAAAACCGTGGTTGTCAAAGACAATTGCAATCCGGTGTTTGACGAATCTTTCGAGTATTTGATTTCACAAGGCGAACTTAATAGTCAACAACTCGAGGTGACTGTTTGTACTCAAAAGCAGTTGTTTTACTCCAGTACCAATGTTATGGGACAGGTAATAATATTCTTTTATTTTTTGCTAAAAATGTGTTAAATTTTTTTTTTTTTTTTAGGTTATTGTTGATCTCGGGCAATATAACCTTACGCAACCTGTTAACATGTGGTTTGATCTACAACAGGAAAAAAAATAAAACATCGAATGCTGAAAATAATAATAATGTCTGATAATGTAATTAATCTATCTGCCTTTAAGAAGAAATTTATTTCTTCTTAGAATTGACAATGACTTACTTATTTATTATTACATATACAAAAAACGCAAAGAAGGTTTAAAAATTCTCAAGTGTAACGAATTGCTATTTTGGTTGTGTTTTATATCATTCTTATATTTGCAAAACTTCATAGTTAGGAATTTGCAATTTTTTTATGTGTATGCCGTGTCAATGAATTTTAATTTGTTTCAAACTTTTTATATACTTATTTATTTACGGTTTTGCTCTTCTGTTCTTTACTTGTACACATGCATATTTCTTTACCATTTACAATAAAATTAATGCGAAACTAATCATATTTTTTAAGCTTAATACCATTACGAATTTGTCTCTTTTATTATATTCTAGTCCTTGTTGTAGTGCATTTTATAATAATTATTTCAAATTATGACCTATTTTATATAAAAAAATATTTTCACATGGTTTTTTAACCACAGTTTTCATATATACTTTTATGAATGTTATGTAAAATTGTATTGTGTTATTAGAAGTGTTGAAATATTGTAAAATATCACGTGGTCAACCTGTACTCAATGATCACTTGGTGGTATCTTTTTTATAGTTACTTAAAACTGTAAGTGTTACTTAAAAGATTTTATGAGTGTGTTTTATGTAAACGAAATTACTATTTGATGTTTATGAATGGCTTAAAATTGTCCAATATTTCAACTTAATTATGACAAAAGTTACTAATAATGATGGCATAATCTCTATATTATTAGCTTTTTGTAATATTATATTGTTGTAATATATATTTGCACAACAAAAACTTTTTTATTTCTAACCTGATGTACACCGTCTTAAAACTACTGTCTAAAATATAAAAAAAGTTAACATACCAATTAATTTTGTTTTGTAAACCAGTGGTAATTGATAAAACAGTTTATTTATTGAAGTTAAAATTGGTGTATTTACAGTAATATTTTTATTTTCCACTGTTAACTTGCTAATTGAGGCATTGAGCAATTGAGATCCTTTGTTTATGTCTTGTGTATATTTGGCTGTGGAATTTTCAACTTAAATGTATAATGAAGTATAAGTATACAAAAAATTAAAAACTAATGATGATCATTTCTCGGTTTATGCAGGGGAAACTACTGAGATATTACGACGTTGTGTCCAAACATTCCGTATAAACCTTGAAACTACACGCAGTTCCAAAAAAGTGACGCAATTGATGTTTGACCTAACTTTAACATCATATATTTTTTAAATCAGTGGACCGATTTTGATTACTTTTTATTTGTTAACAGGCAACCCCTTTGTCTTAAAAAAAATTAAAGACGTAGAAATTTATTCAAAGTATCCTGGGTTGTAGTGGAAAAACTGGAACCTTGTTCTTTTGCTCATGTTTGACATCCTGTGTGTTAATAAAGTAATGGTATAGAAAGTGCTTACACTCTTTATGAAAGACGGCTTTTTTATGAGCATTAATTTTTCTACATTGATTTATCTCTAAAATTGTGCGAATTACAGCATTTTTGCTGAAACCTTAGGCCATTTGCACACTCACCGACAAAACCGGATCCGGCTCCGGCCGCCGGTTGCACTGACTTTAAACTGAAGGGGACGGTTATTCGCCATTTTGAAACTCGTCATCTACTTGATCTTACTTAGGCTTAAAACCTGTGGGTTCTTTCTCTGAAACTTTGTCAGTGAAAGATGAACCACCAATTACTATAATCAAAACTATTTGGAAGCCAAAATGCTTCTCCACAAAAGGACAGGTTTATATTATCCTATCTAAAATTAATAGCCAAATAAGACCACATTAGAATCTATTAAAAAAAACTTGAACAGATGCAGAACTGCTTACAAAAGAGATGAACGTTAATTCTAAAACAATAATAATATCCTTTGGCGAGAGATGCGGTCACAATATAAATCAATAAACTCTATTAAACAACTTGCATGTTAAAATGGCTGACAGCAAGAAACACAAGACAGCACAGTCTCTATAACTCGGCCCCTATGAATGTTTTCTGTCAATCATTTTTTGCTGCGTCGCATACAAGCAGCCAGTGGCGGACTGGCCAGGTGGTGCCAGGTTGCCCGATGGCAAGTGGGCCCCCCCTTGAGTGGGCCCCCCTGAAGACAACATGTTGAAAATATTATTAATATATTTATTTATACTGCAACTGGCACGGGAGCGCCGCACGAAAAAATATCAGGCAAAAAGAGGGGCCCCCACCTTTTTGCAATAAATTCATGTCTGCATATTAACAGATATACACAGACTAAAAACAAACCCTTGGCACGCTATTGGTGCCGGTGCGGTGGCATCTCGCGCGTCGCGCCGTTCCTGCCGGGAAAGAATTTTTTACTGTTTCAGTTTGATTGACCAGGTTCTGGCAAAAATATTATTCGTCCGTAATTGCAATACCAATACGTCACAAAGTACAGAATTGTTATGGTATCACGTGGTAGTTTTTTACCAAGAAAAATAAAAAAAGTCGAATGCTATGATGAACAATTAAGTTTAAAGCTTAAAGCGAATAATTGATATACAGGAAAACATTGTGTAAAATGAATAAAATTTTACTTGGGTACCAAAATGAATCACTTATACAGAATGTTCTTTATACATAATGCAATCAAAATTAAATAAAATTTATTTATAAATTAAAATGTGTAATTTAAAACAAAATAATCTAAAAAAAAAACATGAAAATACAAATAATATTCGAAACAAAGTTGCGCAGTTTTGTGTTTATCAATGATATAAAAGTGATAGTGATAATTGATTTCACTTTCGAAGATATAAAATCGATGTACAGGGTGCTATAAAAGTTATAGATAATCATTCGCCCTACAGCCAGAAAATATTTTCATGCTTACCTACAGGCTGTCCCACAACAACGTACCAACAAACTTATGTTTATTTATAGGAACACTAGGTATATTATTGCAATTTTAAATGAAGATTTTTAACCTAAATGTTTTGACATCAACTTGTTTTAGGCTATTATGAACTGTTTCTGAGATATTGTGAAATGATTGGCATTTTCCGAAAATCATTCTTAAGGCAAGGGCCGCGTTTACCAGTAGGCACAATAGGCATGTGCCTAGGGCCCGGCGAAAGAGGGGCCCGTAAGCGGCCCCATTCGACTTAAATACTGTAGAGGCTAGGGCCCACTAATTGTATAATAAATAAATCGGCGGACCTCTATGCATGATTTCGGTAGTTTTTTTTTTCGTGGATTATTTTTCCAATGTCTTTAGTAGACGAACCTCCGTAACATGACATTTTTGAAAAAAGGAAATTAAATATTAAAAAAAATAAGTTTAGAATAACTTCCCCAAAAAAATAATTGCGCTTGATAGAATTCCGTTAATTTGTGCATGCCAAATTTTCTAATAAGACAGGGAGCATTTTTGGTCGCTCGTTTAACAGTAATGAAATAACACTGTAGTGAATTTAGTCAGTGAATGCCATCTCCTTTGCATTGAAGTTCCAAAATTCAAGATTACATTTCAGGCTAGGTACCTAAAGAATGCAGTGCCAAAAAATGAGTTTTCTGATATTTGATACAATTTTTGAGATTTTTTGCTAAAATCTAAAATAAACTATCGTAATGATCTGTTTTTCCTTGCGAGACACAAAAATGCTCGAAAATGTCGAGTATTCTCAAAACCGCACCGCAATGTACCAAACGCTTTATTTTTAATGTGACAAAGAGCAGGCTTTTATATATTTTGGGGAATTCACATGATGTCAATGAATATAATTCTTAAAACTTTCGTAAAGAAAATAAAATAATATGTAAAACCCATGTTTGGGAACTAGCGACTTTTCATGCATTTGTAGACAAACGTACATTCAACAATATTCATGTATACACAAAATTAATAACGAAAATTTAAAATCCTTTTTATTGTTATATGTGGAAATTGCTTTGGTCAGCAAAAAATGCGTTTGCTCGAATTTAACTCTTGTATCTCTTCAAATAAACGACCAAAAACCGACCATCCAGTATTTAAGATTTACGTTTAATTGCTTTTTATATAAGGAGAAAAAAAAATAAGGAAAACTGTAACGTAAACTGCAGAATCCAGAACACTTTGGAGAGAGTATAAAAAAACTGAAAATGACAAAAGAAGAGATTGGTCGCTTTTAGAAGTGCCAAACTGTTTAGTTGACCAAACTCGCTTATAAAGCCACTGTTTATAGTTTGAATCAAATAATTTTAGTAAGTTATTGTTCCACTTATTTATAGAAATAGCAAAACATATTTTATTGCAGTTACCAAAATTTTATAGACATCTGACAAAGACTTAAATGTCTATGAACAAAAATAAATAGAGACAAATAATAGAACCACCGAGTTAGACATTTTAGTAAAACTGATTTATCGATCTTATATACCTGGTGATTCAATTTGGCGGCTTCCCATGGAGATCTCGCTTATTAGTGGAGATAGAGCCTATGTTTAAATTTGGCAATGATTCGTATTTTTGAGCTGATCAATTATCTGTAAAGAAATTTAAGCTATCATTTTTAAGATATCCGCAAAAATCTGAAATGTTAAGATATCGTTCTTAATTTTTTTATTCAAAACCAAATGGAGCTAGACATTTGAAACACAAACATTCCTTTTAGCGACTTTTTAACAAAGAGTGTTGTTTTTTGATTTGAAATAACATAAAAAATGGCGGCGTAACCATGGCCAACTTTCGTTTTCTTATGGGCGCCATATTGAGTTTTGGCATTATCCAATAGTCGTGTGTTTTCTCATTTCCGCAATGTATAACATGTTGGCATTATTTTTTTAAACAATTGTTTAATCATAAAAAAAGCTTTCTTCTTTTTCTTGTTGTTTGTCGTGGTTATCAAGTACCCAACCGGAGCTTGATTACAGACCGCCGGACTGAACAAGAGTGCTTTGGATTAAGAACATTCAGATTGTAAAATAAGTAAATGTTCAAAAGGTCACCATTTTCTTAAAGGGATAAAACCGTACCCGTTTTTGTACATGTCCTCATTGGTCTGTGCCTAGGATTTTCTGTCGCTCAATAATGCTCCTTGTTTCGATTAAACATTTAAATTTATAAATTTCGACCCATCTGACCAAATGATGTGATTTAAGAAATTTTGTCCTTGGTCTATTTTATTTAGTAGCCAGATGCAAAATTCCGCACGTCTGATGTTATTCTGACGATACAAAGTATGACTTGTGTGGGGTTTGTACGGTTTCAATTTCTTTGTTCAATGATATCCAATAACTTAATAAACACAATAAAACAGTACAAAATAGGAAAACGCAAACTGTATTGAAAATTGTTCTTCACTGCACTACACCTATTGTAAATTAATTACTGCTACAACATTTTGTCATCGATATTTTTTTGTGATTTTATTTCTATTATGTTTTACCGTGCCAAATTCATAAAATAATATATGGCATGTCCAGTTTAAATACGCGGCATATACGGATTTAAAATTGAACAATATATGTCGTTTTTGAGTTATATGAGATAACATGTTTGGTTGTGTTATGTTGTAAGAAAATCCTGAAAAAAGTTTTATTTTTAGACCTGTGGTAGAGGAAGAAAATTAAATTTTACACCAGTCGATATTGTGTATTGAAACGGTACATGCTGTTTTCCGTTCGATGCATTCTTTTTAAGACGTGATAGTAGAGGCAATTAAGAACCTATTTTGCCATATTTATCACTATAAAATCTATTATTTTTAGTATTATTTCAAAATTGTCTAATATTTATACTTATTGTTTCCATGAAAACTTTCGAAATTTGATCATACTTCTAGCTGATACGGTTGTTTTTTAGTGCTATGACCCTAATACGCATGTTTTGAGCCCGCATTCGCATTCCGCATAAGCACATTTATCGAAAACGCCTAACCAGTTTCTATTCACAAACTTACCATTGTCTCTCCTCAACAAGAATCCAATTTAAACCAGTGAACTGTGTATGCGTGTAGGTGGTTTCGATGTATCTTCTTGCCTTGAATATGAATCCGATTGGCTTCAAGCAACCAATTTCCAAGAAATGCATATACAAGTACATAGTTTAAGGTTTTTTCGGATGATGTTTCAGAGTCTAGGTCATCGGGGTTGTTTGCTATACATGATCCAAAACGGAAAAATATACGTATATAACGGCATTTACAACATACAAGATGCATTGAACATAAAGTTGTCAATATCTCGATAACCGTGACCATTTGTATATACCTAAATATGGTTAAATATAATGATATCCAAACACGTGTTTGCGACAACTCTAAATTAGAGGGTACTTCCCGCGTAAAAATCCGAAGATCTTCTAAATTTATCTAAAAACCAGTAGTTGAAGCATTGCAAATTATGGTGATCTAACCTTTATCGTTTTCAACATTTCCATGAGGATTATAAGGATTGCGGGGTTTACTAAACGATCCATGCTCCGCTACATTTCTGTCCAATGTTAGGAATATTGTACGATGGGGCATTTCTGTGAGAACAATAATAAACCCTTAACATATTACACCTTTCGTTATTGGTAAACGGCATTTTTTCTATTAAAATTTGTTTACACCAAAAACACTTATTTTTAATATTTATTCGAGCATTCTATTTCATAATATTTTTGTTAATTTTTCTTTCTAAGTCTTGCCTTTTTCACTTTTTTCCCCGCAATTTTTATCCAGTATAGTAAATGACACACAGAGTATAACGCTTCATATAGACCTATTATGTTTTCAATTTAGAACAAAGTTACAACCGTTTGAGTTATTAACAAAACCGCATTTCAACCGGCTCAAACTTCTTAAGCAATTGACAAAACCAAAAAGTCCACAAATGACACTTTTTCCTCCAAATGACTTTAACTATTTTCTAGAAAAGAAATTAATAAAAACTTCATATGAATTATTTTGTTCATTTACTTATTCAATTTGTTGATTATGTTTTAAATATTTTTCATTAAATTAATTTTCTTTCTATCGTTGTAACGTGTAGTGGGTGTGTTCAAACGGCTGTTTTTCGAGGAATTGAGAAAACAAATACGCCCTTATACAAAACTTATTTAGAATGACATTTGCTTTCTAAAAATAATTGTGCGGGGAAAAAAGTGGACACCTGTATATGTATATACCGTCAGCATGAACAAAAAAAGTGGGCCCCCCCTAGGTTCCTGGCAACCAATATTTTTGGACCCAGTCCGCCACTGCAAGCAGCATACCAGCAACCTCGGTTTCTGTTATTTTTGTGACTATTGTAATGAATTTTTAAATTAGCGCATGATCATACATGTAGAATTAGACGCAAAAATAGGATTGATTTAATAAAAGAACTACATCCTCGCCAGTGAAAAATTAGTAAAATATAAATATTATTTGACGAAAATTTTTACATTAAACCTTTGATTTAATATTTTTAATAATTTTTTTGCAAATGATAAATTATATATTATACAGCGTAAAAATGTCTTAACAAAAGTTGCATAATGAGACTGATATTACTGTTATTTTTTTCGTTGTTTTTAATGTTAAAGCGTGCCTACACACCTTAAAAGAAGGTTATTAACGCTAAAACGATTGATCAACAACTTGTGAAAAGTAAATCTAAACTCTAACGATAAGTTATCAGTAATTTTTTTACTAAGTAGGCTGATATCAGTAACTTAATATCTCTCTTATCATCCAACATTTGTAAATAAATTTTTATATTAAAGGCCTGCCTTTATGATGCTTAATCAGCCCTTGAAAATAAAATCACAAGACCATAAACACCTGTATATGCATCTGTATAGAAACAGATTATGACAGGATGATGTAACCGTCAATCATTCAAAATGAAAGATAATTTTTGTTTTTAGTGGTATTAATTGCTGAAATTGAGGACAAGCCTGTTCTATACAATCCAAATGATTGTATGATTATAGCAATAAACGATTTAAAATTATTATACGGATGAACCCAGTAACTTCTCTTACGTTTTATAATTAGACGACACATAAGAAAGTCGGCATGGCTACTAATGTTGCGCATGATATTGTGAATAAGCCACCTGTTCTTTAAATTATAAATTAGCATAAAATGCAGAAACATTAAAAATACTTATATACCGGGTGCGGCAAAAGTCAGTTTACGCTGTCGGGTATTCGTGCATGCGCGTTTTTTTTTTTTTTAATTTTTGATGTTATATCTTTTCGGAAATAAATTTTTTTGCCATTATTTTTTTGCGTTTTTCTCTCATATGCAAATCGGTAAACTGACTTTTGCCGCACCCGGTATATAAATATAAGTTTTCATTCAGTACTTATTTTTTAACAAATTATCATGCTTACCACAATTTTATTTATGAGCTATTGGCTCATTACCATCATTTAATGCATATTTTTATGAATTGAAATGTTTCGTCAAACAAACGTCATGTTTGAGTGTGGTGGTCTTGCTGTGCTTCCTCAGTGTGCGGTATGCGTCGTACAAAATGTTTCTAGGAAGCAAAATGCACGCTGCTTGCTGCCTGTAAATTGCTTACTTGCTGCTTGCTTGCTGCCTGCTCATTCAGTGTGCCTCAGAGTTGCTAGGACAGGCAATACACGGTTTTCAGCAGTTTGCCCACCTTATAATTTTGTATTTAATAGAAAAGTTTTTTAAAATTTGTATCAGTTTATTTCACTACAAAACTGTTTCTCGATAAACTGCATATGTAGCATATGTATAGGTATATTTTGTACAGAATTAAATCATCGAAATATTTCCTTATAACGCTCATTGTCATCTGATCATTTGTAATGCCTAACCAAAGGTGTATAGAAAATTCAGGTTGGTTTGAATTTTTCTGAAGAGAAATCCAAATTTGACTTGGCTACTATGTTATGTTGTTATGCTAAAAGTATTTGATAGATTCACTGAGGTTCACATACAAACTATTTATAAGCAAGTCACATATTATGTGTTTGCTTGTGTCGTCTATCTTGCCTACGGACAATTATTCATAAACTTGCTGCCATAAATTTAGATGATTTTAATATTTATTCACTGTATTCATACTGACGTCAAGGCCTTTGGAAATCCCACATATTTTGTAGTCTGCGTGCATGTATTGATGGTGACAGTTAGAGCACACCGCATATTATTATTGTTATATTAGATAAGTTGACAGAGTGCTTTTTTAACATAACAGTTAAGAATCAAACTCGCTTTATTATTCTTAATATTTTTTAAACTGCATATTTGTGCATTAAATTATAAATATTTTTATTATTGTTACCCAGTGTGTTTGATTTTTTTATTGTACCAAGGCACGTAAATATCTACCTGGATTGGTGCCCCCCGACCCCAAGTCCAACCACTTCTGCTGTTTTTGTACATATTTTTATATGAAGATGCCATTAATATATACAATACTTTCGCTTCTTTTTATTATTTGTTTCTTCTGAGTTATTATACAAACAATATTGTTGTTTGGGTTTGCTCATTTGTATGTCTGTGTCATTCCAAGTTGACTTTCAGCTATTGTTAAGTGCTCATTCAGTCCAGGAGAAGTTTTTTAACGGAAAACATTACTATGAGTCATTATTCAAATGTATAAAATCCGACACTAGTTGACAACAACCCAGCTGGATATAACATTTGAAGGAGAAGTTCAAAATCATTAGCGATATTTTTTTTCTCTTCTTCAGTCATAGCAAAAATGGTATTAATAAATTTGTACGTCAACGATTTAGTAACCGTATTTGATGCTACTGCAGCACCTCATTCCATGACAACGATGATTATAATAAACGCTGCATATTACGTAAGAGAGACCACACTTTCGCGAGTAAAGCGTCATAAGAATTGGGTCATTATCAAAGACAAGTTAAGAATGTCAACTAACACCGGTTTTCACTTACGCAGTTTTCCTGCCGTTATACATTGATAAGTTTGTTCAACTTTCATCTTCTTTACTATGCCACACATGGCGTTGATTTTAATGGTATGTATAGCGTTGACTGCATATGTATATCAAATAGACCGGAAGTGGTTCATGTGTACAACCAGAGATTTAGAATTGATAATTTTATTCCGACAAATTCCTATTTCTGGTTCCCAATATTTTGTTGTATTTTGATTCAAGTTTTAATGTTGAGAAGAATATCATTGAAATATTCATTAAATTTGCCGGACAATTTTTTTCCAACGGTCACAGGGGTTAATTCCAGCTGTCATTTTTTAATGAAAAAAAATATCTGAAAAATGACATATGTTAGGTATAGGGAATCTAACATAAAATTGATCTAAAACTTAATGAAGATTTCTAAAATGCGATAGAATACAGGTGTTCCATTTGAAATATAAAAGTTGACATTTTCCGGTGTAACCGGAGGTAACCGAAAACTCAAAATATTTTAGTTTGGACGATCGTGTCCAACAATATAAGTTGTTAAAGTACATAATTCCGTGTACCAAAAAATATTGAGTCATCCTTTTGTCTAAATATACATACAGCGGTGTATGCTAGCCCAACTACTGTAGGAAATTGTTACTGTAAACATTTTAGTTTACTTAAAAAATTAACATTCAATTCCCATAAATTCGCGTATAAAATGTTTTTTTTTCTTGTCGGGTTCTTCGCATTTAGCGTCATTCATTATTTTTTTAATACGTAAAGTACATAGGTACTTTAAGCTATTTTGGTCATGCTCAAATAAATTACATCTATAAGAGACATAGCAATATGTAGACATGCTTAGTAGTATAATCAATGACAAAGACCACATTTATTAGATAATTATTGCAACGGCCTCGTGTAATAATGAACGATAAATACAATTCGAGCTGCAACTTTGTTGTTTTATTGTCGGTAACTGATAATTTACAGAGGTAATGACCCCGCAAACAAAATTGGGCAAGTGATACGTCTTGCAGTATTGTTCGAGCTACATTATCTGCGTTCTGTAGTCAAATCACATTGTTATTGCCTAGCAATTATGCGTTCATTAAAAATACATATTGTTGTTACATCACTTTTGTTTCATTGAAGTTATATAACGTACGAAATAAAAAATATCGTAAATTTTGTTGATCACCTTACTCGAGTTAATCGTCGTATTTTGTGTTTTGTTTCTTGTGCTTTTTTCTTTGTTATAAATATTCGTTACAAATTAATATTGAATACAAGCAAGTGAATTGAGAATTTTGTCAATTAGCGTTGTTTTTTAATTCGAATTAATTGTTATCATTTATTTTCCAGTCGAAATGATTTATTGATCTGTTCAGGAACCGAGCTTTTCTAGATAAATAATGTAAAAAGTTACTTATAAATACTGTAATGGTGTAATTAAATATGATTAATATTATATTTAATTGTGATATTTTATTGCATCTGGCAACACAAAATAAATCAAAGGATGAATTGTGATGAACAAGAAAGAAATGGTATATTTCAGTAATTTGTTGATTCCCATAATATATCATAGAACGCCGATTTGAATACAGGTTGTTCACAAAGTTAGTATCTTGCAAACAGTTTATGCCAAAAGAGTAATTTATGTTGCTGTATTTTGAAACATGTCGCAACTTATTGTAACTCAAAATACGTACGCAATCCCCAGAACGTTGTGGTTTAATTTTTAACGTTTAGCAAATATTAGTGAAAACTAGCTTCGTTTCTTCGTATAACAAATGCCCTGAGTTTACCAAATAACAAAAGCAAGTTTTGTACGATTATGCAAAAGAGCCGACACATTTCCGGACGTCCAAATCGCAAAACTGGAGGATAAGTGTGAATGAATTATCATGAATATGAAAGAGTGCGTGGTAAAACGACTTTGTTTGTCGCAAATACAGAACATCCGTAAAATCTTCATAGACGCAACTTTTATAAATACATAAATATCGCATTTAAATTCCAGCTAGCTCCAATGCCACAGACCGTCAAATTGAGAAATCTATTTGTATTCAACGGTTCGGTTTAACTTTACCAAGTTTACAACCCACATTACCTTCAGTGATACTTAACAGGACTTACATACGTAAATCTTAAATCCCTATTAATCGTGAAACAATGGAATGTAATATTAATTATTTCCGTACTGCTATTATAAAAGAATACAGATAATCGTTATGTGAGTATTCAGTATTCGCTAAGCGATTTATATTCGCTTAGCGAATACTGAATACTTTATATTCAGCATTTTAAATTTTGAACTTTGATTGTATATGAATCAACTGATTGTTCCAAGAGTATCCCACATCTTTAACTGACAGTAATTCTTTCCACAGGTATATAATAATCATGATGCGAGCCATTAAAAGTGACAATGCAAAGTTTCTGGTCAAACGGTTAGCTGTCTTTGTAAGAAATTTTGTAAATTTGAAGAACGTTCACATAAACAAAGGTATTCTTTTCCATGACATACATAAATACAAAGAAATCAATAGCTTAAATAAGTACAATGTTAGCAGTACGTATACTATATTATTATTAGAATATCAAGGACCATTACGTACAATTTTTCTGCAGAACAATAAATTAGGTTCAATTTTTCAATGCAACTTTTAACAATAAAACGATTTCTGACATACTTTTAACACATCTGAAGCTATCTAATTATATCTAAGAGGTCAAGTTTCAGAAAAAAAAAATATTTTTTAAACCTTACTTTAGGACGAAAAAACTCCAACCCACCACAAGGTGCTAGTCTTAAACTACCTCATACTCAACTGTTTGTAAATGTGTACTGTACATAACCTCAAATTTTGTTACATTGTTGAAACATTGAGTGAAAACAACATGTTATTTGAATAAAATCCGTTCCGGTAAATACAGAAGTGAAAAGTATGTACTTTTAAGACTGTTGAAATTCAAGGATGAAAAAAACAATAATTGAGCACAAAGTTCAAAACAATAATATAGGGAAGCCAAGCCAAAATCGGCACTGTTGCTTCTTGTTGTTTTTCCAGACAAAGGTTTTATTATAGATATTTCATTTCAAACCTAGATTGGCTATCTTTTACGCATCTGTATATCTTTATTTTATAAATTAAAAAGTAAAATAACTTACTGCCTGGTTTTCAATAATGACCATTAAATATCAGTTTGAAAGATTTCCAAATAGATTCAAAAGATTCAATTCAAAAGCCAATAGTAGTTAGAAGTAAAAAAGTCAAATTAAAAACAAACTTTGAAGACCAAATGAAGTTCGAAACGGCTTCCTGTACGTCTTTTCGAGGAATTTTAAAACGTCCTTATTATTCTTTTTATAATTCTCCTAATTGTGATTAATACTAAGTATATAAATTTAAGTTATGGTCTGAATGAACTGTTTTATTAACAAATATAGTTTGGAGTTTTTTTTTGAGATACACATAATTCATGTTAATTTATTCGCTTTCTATTATAGACATAATAATAATTATAGACATAATAAAACAGTAAGAATAAAATATTATTCATTTTGTTGTATCGTTATCTGTTCTCCGGTAAATAAACATTTGATGTATGGTATACCTATTTATTACCAATTGGTTCAACTATTAATTTCTCTCAATAGTCATGATTTCATAATAACTGTTTACTACATCTAAAATAGCCTCAACTTGTCGACAATTTCTTGTTCTACTCTTTAAAAAACGTGGTGCGATTTACGCATAATTTTGGACTTTGGAACAACGGAACCAATAGACCTCTGATTACTGTACTTCTTTTTCTCTAGATATCTTCCAAGGTAAAGGTCATATTCGCTTGTATTTCGCAACCAATACGTAATGACGCGATATTCTAACAGCTAACCATGTAAAGAGAAATGTAAATGTAAAGCTTTTCAATGTCAGCATAACAGTCATCAAATACCGCCAAAAGTTATGTTTATTTGAACAAATTATGCAATCGACCGTTTGCCGAAACGTGGGTAGGTACATCCGACCGAAGATTGTCGAGTCAATATTAGAATTTTGATACACGTATCGACTACGGTTAGCAGATTTGACCGGTCAAAATATATGATACCTATACAGAAGAGAAAAACACAAACTCTCAGAAGCGGTTGGTTGGTCGTACAAAAATCCTTGGACACGCTATTTTTAATATCAAACCACATTTATAAAAAAACTATGTAGTTCTTCCTTCAATTGTTTTTTGACTTTTGACGTCATCCACACTTTTTATAAAGGCAATCCCGTATTCGTCTTGTTGGTTATGATAGATCTGTTAATTTTCTTCATGCTAACATACAAATTTTATGACTTTACATCGGAAAAATTCAGAGAAAATAATAGTTGAAAATTAGGGAGTATTGATTAAATATTAGTTGAGAACAAATTTTCAGGATTTTGAGGTAAAGTACAAACGGTAAGGTTTACTATGAGACGCTTTTAAGGTTTTTCGAAGGCTTTACGCGAGAGACCTTACTGAAAAGATTTCTTATGTAAGGCTATAAAATGTTTCTGGTCGAAATTTTAAGTTTACATAAACATGTGGATATTAATATAAGAGGGGAAAGATCAACAAGAAAAAATCATGAAATACATGCTGATTTATAACTAGTGTTAAAAATATTTAATATTTAATTCTTCTGAATTTATACACAAAAATTCGCAGATGTTCAATTACAAAAAAAAAAACAGAAACAGAAAATCAATTTCCTTCAATGTCAGGTATAATAGAAATGTATACATTAATTTTTGCAAAAGTTATAAACATTTTTGCGTAGAAACTGATTGAAATAAGTTTGCTATTAGAGCGGACATTATCTCCATTTAAAGGTTGTTGTCCGTGGAGCAAAACTCCGAGCGTCGAAGGGCTACTAGACTTATTAATTACCTACAATCTGAGGTATGACAGAAAGTTATGCAACAATTTTTGCAAAAGTTATAAACATTCTTCTGTAGCAACTGATTGAAATACGTTTGCTATTCGAACGGACATAATCGCCATTTAGGGGTTTGTCCATGGGGCAAAACTCCGAACGTCGAAGTGCTACTAGTCCTTTCAATTACCTACAACTTGGGGTATGATAGAAATTTATGCAATAATTTTTGCAAAAGTTATAAACATTTTTCTTTAGCTACTATTTGAAATACGTTTTCTATAAGAACGGAAATTATCGCCATTTAAAGGTTGTTGTCCATGGGGCAAAACTCCAAGCATCCAAGGGCTACTAGGTTCTTAATTACCTACAATTTCGGGTACGATAGAAATTTATGCAACAATTTTTGCAGAAGTTATAAACATTTTTCTTGAGCAACTGATTGAAATACGTTTATAATTGAAAAGAGAACAGACTTTATCGACACTTACGGCTTGATGTCCATGGGGCAAAACTTCGAGCATCAAAGGACTACTAAGTCCTTTAATTGCCTACAATTTGAGGTATGATAGTAATTTATGCAACAATTTTTGCAAAAGTTATAAACATTTTTCTTTAGCAACTGTTTGAAATTTGTGAGCTATTTGAACGGATTATCGCCATTTAAAGGTTGTTGTCCATGGCGCAAATCACCGAACGTCGAAGGGCTACTAGAAGTTTTAATTACCAACAATTTCGGGTATGATAGAAACTTATGCAATAATTTTTCCATAGTTATAACATTTTTCTGCAGCAAATGTTTGAAATACCGATGCTATTCGAACGGACATTATCGCCATTTAGGGCTAGTTGTCCATGGAGCAAAACTCCGTTCTCCGTCTTTTATTTACCTACAATTTGGGGTATGATAGAATGTTATGCAACAATTATTGCAAAAGTAATAAATATGTTGTAAAAAAAGTAACAAAGATGGTTGTCCATTATAACTCCAATGGATTATTGGATATAAGCGAGCGGTAAAATTTGTATCCTTTTCTATCATTTTACTAATATGCATAGAAAGTATTTCCGCACCATATTAATTGTGGACTGTTTTAGACCGCTCAACTTATCTGAAACGGACAGTAAAACTATGTTGAACAGCGTCGGCCGAATACTCAAATGGCTTAAATCCAAAATGATAAACATTGCAGAAGACCAATAAACAGTTTAGATTTGTATAGAACGAGATGGATACCAGCTTTATTTATTGGGGGAATCGAAAATTTATTTTTAACGCTATCGATTATTATGATAATTATTATTATAATTTTGCGTCTTGTAATCGATGAGATGTTTGCTTATCGATTTGTAACACAAAATCCATTTTGGCAATATTTACGTGCTTGGCGTCTACTCTCGTCATCTTTTTGAAGCGAATGCGAGACTTTTTTCGAGTGGCGTCGCCACGCCCATACGTTTCAATCAAACGTATGGGAACGTATGGGCGTGGCGCGTGTGTTAGTGTTCTTAGCAACAAGCAAATTTGCTCATAGATACGGGCAACCGGTGATATCCCCACTCACACACTGACAAATCATTATATCAAGGGATGGTTTTAAAGCTATCCCGGCATTTTGTTTTTATTTATGACGCTGGACGAAGGAAATTTAGCGATTTTTTGGGATCCTCCTGAGGTTAGTATAACTTTTTCCGGAAATTACGTCATCATTAAAATTTTAAATGGCACTCTCCAAGGCAACGAAAAACTAACTTTTTCGTTATTGATCTAGAACCCGAAATGGTGAAAATTGACGAAATATGTCGAACATTGTGAAACACTAACAAAATTACTGTCGCCCTCTGAGGTGTGATTTATTGTAGTTTGGCCAATGATTATTTTTTGTGTACTTTATGGCTACACCCGGATTATTCGATAGATAACATTTTTCGGATACAAGGACACTAAATACTTAATATTTTTTTGAAAATTGTAACGTGGAAACCTCGTTTAAAGCAGGGTAATAGAATAATCTGATGTGGACAGGCTCATGACTTTATCATACAATATATAAATTAATAGATGCACGAGATTCTATTTGATCGAGATCGGTCGTGTCTGCATTAAAATAAAACTAGTTAGCCAGGATTTGACATCAGGTATAGTAGGTATTGTCAAAACATCAGCGTTTGACTATCTACTGTCAATAGAATGAAAATATCTCTCAAATCCTGGCTAGTATTATATTAATATACACACGACCGATCTCGACCAAATAGAATTATGAGGTATATGACTTATATGAGACTTACGTAGACTGTATGAGATTCCGTTAAATATACATGACGCTCATATCAAATATACGAGATCGAGCAACCGCAGGTACATCAACCAAAGATAGTCAAGCCAAAATTAGAATTTGCATACATGTGACGATTCCAATGCCTGAATCTATCCCTACCATGGTACCATGGTACCACACGTCAAGAAGCTTGGTCGCTTGGCCACCGGTTTCTTGAGTGGGGATTCCTATACCAACCAATCTACAACATCAACCCTACCCATAATACTCACATTTCACGGGCACGCGTATTTTTTTTAACGTAGATACCGTCCAGACAAAATACGATCGGCAGTAGCATGTTGTGGTAATCAAGCGTGCTATGACTATGAACCAGTGACAATTGGAGATTCTCACGTTATGAAAATGTAACAAAGTCGTGTGAGCGGTGAAGTTTATTGTGATTATTAGTGCAATTATTACAAACTAGAATATTTTGAAAGACAGGTGAGTCTATGAAAGAGATTGCGGTGGACTAAATTATTGTGCGAAATTTGCAAGATCGGCATTTTTTGTATTGTAGGAATTCGTTTGTTGTAATATATATATTTTTGTTGGCGTAAGAATTGTTGCTATAGGTTGTCGGTGCATATTACTGCAGGTAAACAAAAACCGCAAGGTTCTGTGGTTATTGTTACGGTTAGACCTAGGTGGATATGAATTATTAATTAATGACATAAGTTGGGTGAGAATGAAAGTAAGACTAGGTTTTCTTAAGATATCATTCATAGATGCTTTTCATTGTTGCAGCTTGTGCGTGCAATATTGAATTATTGTATCATCGTTTGCCGCGTGCTTTATGTGCTATAGAATAGTCCTTTTAAATAAGATTAAAAGTAAGATTAAAAAGAAAAAAAATCCTAATATACCACCTGTTACCGTACGTTTTATTTTTATTGTTTAAAATAGTAAATAATTGATGATTTTTGATATGTATTTGGATATGTATTTGTAAATTTACAAACCGGTTTTTACTCAATCTGACCTTTTGAATTAATATACTATTCAAATTTGTATTTCATATTTTGTTTCAAAGTACCTTGTTCAACATTTGCTGTTCATGTGTTACATTTTAAAACTCATTCTATAACTGTTTGTTAAATTATTAAAATGCTCCTGCTGTTGTATTAGCAAGCGTTGATATGTTGACAGGTAATATATCTTATTATCTATATACGTAATAATTGTTGACTAATTGGCATTTCTATCAAAAACTCATATTTTGCTCGTATTCATTATTTAAAAACATTCATACATAATAATGTAAAAACAAGGTATAGTACATTTTTATCAGTTGTTGATCTTTTATAGATCACAAAACATTAAAATAAAAAATCTGATGTGGCCAGGCACATGACTTTATCATACTATATATAAAATTAATAGTTTAGCTGCATGAGATTCTATTTGATCGAGATCGGTCGCGTTTGCATTAAAATCAAGCTACTTAGCAAGGATTTGACAGATATTTTGATACTATTGACAGTAGGTACTGCCAAAACATCAGCGTTTGATACTACCTACTGTCATTAGAATGAAAATATCTGTCAAATCTTGGCTAACTAGTTTTATATTAATGCAGACACCACCGGGCTCGATCAAATAAAATATGCTCATGCAGCTATTAATTTTACTTAAGAAATGTCATGGACTTAAATTATACAAAATTTCATCAACCCAAAAGAACATATTTCCGCTAAAATCTCAAATAAAATCATACTATATAAAATAAAGTTAAAACGTATACAATTATACATAATAATGAAAAAACTATTTATATTTTTAAAGTTTCAAATGTAATTTCGTACCCTAATATTATTGGTCACAAAACGTTAAAATTAAATATATGTATTTCGGAAAATAAATCTTCCGTACAAATAATTTGAAAACTTAATAAATTTATGAAATAGGTAGGAATCTTTTACCTACTTAAGAGAAATTATCTGATTCTGGTTTGTTTTTTGTGAAAGTTTGAAAATGTCATATTTTGTTGCAAATTTTACATATAATGCAAAGATATAATGACGTACTAAAAATTAAGTTGGTTTGCCATATTTTTATCGTATCGCCAAACATGAACAAAAAGCAAAAGAGGATAATAACTCAAAAATTATGACACAGCTATAGAAAACTCTGATAAACGGCGAGGTATTTTGATGTGTGGAAACAAACATGACAATCAAATTATGGTTTTCATTTAAAATACCAAAGTTCATCTTGAGAATATTTTAATCTACTAGCTCAAATTCAGTACATCCTGATTCCAAACTTTCAAATATGTATATAGAAATAATGGAACATCAATAGCTTTTATATTTAATAACAAATTTTTTATTAAAAAATAACTTTTACTTTTTCAATTATAATAAATTTTGCATGTTTGTCGTAAGATTTTAAATCTGTAGGCAGAAATTATTGAGTGTCGGTTTTGCAAAAATCAGCCAAGTCAAGTAATAAGAAATCTGCCCATCCATTTATTTGATTTTTAGTGGTCATTTATATGGTAAAATAAATTATTTTAACTATTTCCAATAATTGGAACTTCGTATTTAAGGGCATGTCATTACAGTCTTTGCTCGAGGAAGACAAACCTGACAACTGTGACAACAATAAATCTAATTTTTGTAAGAAAAATTGTCCTTTTATACGAAAAAATCTAATTTTAATACTCTAAAAAAAGAGATGCAACAGGTTAATTGAGACTATAAGGAGAGAAAACACGTAGGAATATGTAAAATGTACAATAAGTGGTGTAGAGCAGTTTTTGTACGATATCCTAGTACACAAATAAACATCGATAACCTCAGTTGTCGAAACTATTGATGATGGGTAATGAACAAAATAAACTTTAAAAAATGCTTGCTACCTTTGAGATTAAAAACAATCTTGGTTA
The DNA here is from genome assembly GCA_964023965.1 of Melinopterus prodromus. Classification (NCBI taxonomy): domain Eukaryota; kingdom Metazoa; phylum Arthropoda; class Insecta; order Coleoptera; family Scarabaeidae; genus Melinopterus; species Melinopterus prodromus. Next base: position 66,276,817 of record OZ030393.1, read on the forward strand.
TTCCCACAAGCATGCTTTTTATGTATTCCTGTTCACCTAAAATTTATCTAACTATCCTTATTTTGCAACATCTTTAATTCCAGGTATCTCGATAAACGATACTCCACCTGCCAATGAAGACCACAGACAAAATGAAGTTCTTCGCAATTTTGGCGATGTGCTGTTTGTGTGTGCACGCACAGTGCGACGGAGACAATTGTGTTTCAACTGTTGAGAATTGCTCGAATAAAGAAGAACCGTTAACAATCGTAGCAGACGGAAACATTACAAACGGGCTGTTGTCTGTTGACCTACTGATCAGTGCGATGATTGAAAGTGAAAACGTGAATGCGAACGAACTGAGAGGGAAATGGTGTCTGAAAAACTTAACTAGGTGCATTGAAGAAGGTAAGTGAGTCAATAGTCTGGCCTAAGAAATTGTTACATAATTTTTTTTATGAGTTACAAAAACTGTAATGTCGAGATAACAAAAATGTACCAACAATACAAGAATACTAAAATCTAGAAAGGATTACTCAATAGCCGTTTTTAGGTGTTTGACAATGCAAACATAAACCGATTGCGTTTGCAAATGTAAACACTCAAGTCTGATGAACGCGACCTATACTTATGATTAATATCATAATGACAGCGTATCGGTTATACAAGAACTATTTACGACGCAAAAAAAATCAATATATTTGAATGCATATGTGGTGTACGACTTTTCTTTCTGGTTGTCAATGGTGGCTAGGCGAACTGTCAAATAACTGTCATTCACGTAGGCATACTTTGACAGTACGTTCACGTTCGTACAATGATGACAGTTCGTTCATTTTATGTAAAATGTTTTATATGTATTTGTAAATGGTGGCGAGGCGAACTGTCAAATATCTGTCATCCACGTAGGTTTTGACAGACTTTGACACTAGCATTGTATAATGATGACAGTTCGTTTTGATAGCAATAGAACTATAATTTGACAGGAGACAATGATTTGTCAGAAGACATGTGGGGACTTGGAATCAACATAATACACATTTACTGATACATTCCATATGAAAAAAAAAAGTTTTGGGTTACTGGCTATCATAGCAACAAAACCAGTAAAAAGTATAAACATAGCAAAGGTACAAAAGCTTACAAAAGAACAAAATTACCCATACAACTTAGTTTCTTCCAGCAGTGTAGTAAATTGTAAAATGTAGTCGTATGTGGAAACGTAACATGTTATTTTTTTTTGACGAACACAGACCAACTGGCAAGCACGTATTTCGAAATTAGAATGTACTTTGGAAATAAGTTTTGCGGTATGTAATTGCGTAGCTATAAGTGGTTGTCCGTCTTCTAAAATAAAATACGTGTTAGTTAAATCTGCAGTTTTGTCATATCTTTGGAATGCATCAACCTTGGTGGTACTGGTGCGAATTTTACGTCTGTTTCTAAATGTTTAACAACGATTTCGCAAAGTCGGTTCTTCACGTGCATACGCCATTTGGGACAATGGCTTGTTATCAGTCTTGTACAAGAGAAAACTTGGTTATTCCACGGTGACAGTATTGTCGAGGAAGGTGTTGCTTTAGCTGACGGTATGTCAAAAATACTTACTATTCACTAGATCATGTATTGTTAAATCATCACTCAAACTTAAGCACATTGTTTCATTCAAACGTTGGATGTGTTGCAAAAGATACAGGTGTCGAAATATTTATACGTAAAATAGTTTCGAATCTAGACTGAAATGTTAATAGATTCTTTTTTTAACATAATTTAATAACTGTGGTATGTCAATTTAATTCTGGCAAAATAACACCAAAACCTTCTATTTATTTTTTGTATATTATTAAGTTGAACTTAAGATCTCGATTTTGAGCCCCTTTCACAGGAATGAAGAATAGATATAAACTAATAAATTCTTTAAAAGTTAAAAGTTATATTGTTGCTATATAAATAAGGACCATCCTAATAACAATAACCTCAATCTGGCTGTTTTCAACAGTCACTATATAATGACAACAATCAATTACTTATTAATTTGTTGTTATGCTTTCCTATTTTCCCTCAGTTTTTAATTGTGTTTATGACTACATATATTAATGTTTCTTTCCATAAAAAATAATAACAAACTTAGAAAATAATAAAACAAGTCGTTGAACTCATGTGGATGCACAAGCTATAAACAAAAAAACCTAACAAGCCATAATGTTGTTGTTAATAATACAATTGATGTGAGTCAGAAAGTAAAAATACAATAAATAATAATGTAGTAATCAGAAAGAACCGTCTTGTCTGTCCATTGCAAAAGGCAATCCTCTTTTTTCCAAATTAATGCTTACCTAGTAAACAGTGACGCGTTATCTCATGTGCAAAATGGCTCCTCTCAGCGAGGACCAAACTAATCTTTAACTAATTTGTTAACGTCTCAAGAATAGTGAATTTTATATTTGCGCTGTAGGTAATTAATAAATTACCGTAGTAAGAGTATCAAATTGAACTTTAGAGTAGTCTTGCCCATATGGGGCCCAAAAAAGAGTGGAGGGAGTTTTAGCAGTTAAACGCATAGTTTTTTTGCAATAAAAGAAACTATATCTTATACTGTACAAGACTTATGCCCTTGACTAAGTAAGAAGAGAAAAACTGTATGAATTCTTCGAAGATTATCAGTCGACACTTTTCCTTTTGAGAATTCTATTTTTGAATTCTATTCTGTAAAGATGAAAGATCCAAAAGTCTGTAAAATAAAAATTCTGATCTGCAAACTGCTGTACGTCTTTCAAAGATTCAAAGTCTTTTTTATTACACAGTGTGTATAAAAATAAAAGTAACTCCATATATTTCTTTCTAGAAAGTTGACAAGAAAATGATTCCAATAAAAGTTTTAGGAAATTGACTAAGCTACAATATGAAATGCTAAGAATTGAAACACATTATATAATTAAAAATGACGAGCTATTGACACGGTAGAAATACTTTTAACATTGTTTAATTGCCTTCTTTTAATTTAATATTCTTGTTACATTCATACCACTGACCTCAGGGATATGCGGTTTTAACGATTTAATTCAAAAGACTTAAAAAAACAAGAAAAATATAGAGGATGCTATATTAAAAAAATTGAATTTGGTCTGTTTCTTACAAATACATAACCCTGAATTTTCAAAACACATTCCAGTTTCTAGCTTAAGTCTTTTCTAAACCTTTTATTTGGTTACTTTCTTCTAAACTTTGAAGACCAGATATTGACACGTTTCGTTTCTTCTTGTTAAAACTGATATTGCAGCAGGCATTCGGAATAATTGTATTTTTTGATGATATGGAATCGGCATCTTTGGTAATGTTAGAAAAAGAAATAAGAAATTACATTTTATTGAAAATAACATCTCAATAAAACTATAAAACTGCACCACAAAGTACATATTCAGAGCTCATATGTATATTATATTGATGCTGGCGTATTTAAGAATGAACTAGCGCGTTTAGGACATATTTAAAATATATTTATTTGTTAAAAATACACTTTATGTATTAAGATAATTAATAATATTTAATATATTTTATCTTTGATTAGATAATTTGATATATCAATAGATATATCAACAATTTTTAGGATACAATACTGATTTTAGGAGAAAAATACAAAGTAAGTGCAAAATTTTAGATCATTTAGATTATTTCCAATTACGAATAGATTCGACCTGAACAGCAGCCACATCTGAGATTTGAGACAATTCATTCTAATTTGATATTTGAGCATCAAATTAGCTTCTTCTAAAAATAGAGCAACCAAACACCTTTTTAAACGTCCCAATTATTCTCGAAATGACTCTGTATATTTTACCTCTTTCACCTTCAATTATGTAACTTAATAATTAATTTAACCTTGTTTTCTTTAATTCTTCTGGCTGTTATTGTCAAAACTACTTTTATTATTATTATTTCAAGTTTTGCAAATGCTTTGTGGATACTGGTATGTCAGTCGAAACAGATGTTATTATCATCGCCAATAAAAGCTAATGTCACCAACAAACTAAAACTCTAAATGTACTTTATAACACATTTTCGGAATTCTGTCCATAATTTAGCGTTCATTGTTCCTTTTTAAATGTTCTTTCGAGAACATTGTTGTTACTTACTTACAAATATAGTTTCTCACCATGCATATATGTGATTGTTACATGATAATGGTGAACACAATTTATTCTGGACACGATATTAAACTCAATGTAGACGCTGAATCTACTACGCTTTCAGCCTTGCAGCAACAACGCATTCAACATACAAATTATAACAACTTTCAATTTCTGCTTGTTTGTTCCGTATTTTATATACTGGGCGAAAAACATTTTATTTGACAAAAAATAACTAAATTTAAGAATCACTTAAATAAGATCTTAATTTATTAAAGAAAGTTTAAAAATACTAACGGAAAACATATCAAAAATATTATTGGGAATGGCACACGTGGCATTTTTATTGATTCGTTTTATATAGTTTTCTGGTACCCGGTATCAGAGGTGAATATGTGAGGTATATAAGGTAAACTTCAAGGTGATTGGAACGCTAATTATTCACTAGGAAGTTGTCTTCTATCGACAGATGTTATTTTTTTAGAAAAGAATCCATTCAAACGAATAGAACTGTATACATTCTGAGTGATGCATCTTGCGAAAGATAAATATTTAACGCGTTAGTATCGTGTTAAAAATCAATCTAAAATGGGACAATCATGTTCACAAGGCTGCGAAAAAAAATAATTAAGTTTAATTTACTGTGTAGGTATTGCTATAGGTTATAGGTTAATAATATGGTAATATATATATATTATTAACCTATAATATTAATTTGACAAAATATGTCCTTAAACATTTTCATTTGCTATAAGTTATGTTTAACAAGCAGATGGGGTAAGGCAATTAAAAAATGCCAATGAAAAGCCACGCTAGTAATTAAATACTCTCTCAACTTTGTGTACAAAAATATGTTTAAACTTTACATAAAAAACACCTTTATCAAAAGAAAGGTTACGTCTAGAGAAAGATGTAAAAAATATTTTGTTATAAAAAAATATCTCGAAACTATAGGCGAAACCATTTACAAGTTTCCCATTTTTGCAGATATTTGTTTTTAAATTTTCCCCATATTTTCGGTGTGTGTTGGCATGTGATCTTTTTTTGACGAAATTAAGTTTGTGTTTATTAACCCAGGTACCATTTATTAACTCAAAGATGAGGGGAAAACCTGACGTCATACTAGACAAGAATAGTCCAGAAAATGGCATTTTGTGTCTATTTAGAATACGGCAAATTTGATTAGACTTTTACTAATATATAGACTTTTACTTATTTACTTACTTATAAAGATACTCATCAGAAAACTTACATAATATTTTTTTAAGATATATTGCAGTGATTTCTAATTTGAAACTTTTCCAAATAAATACCATTCTCCGTAATATTTAATAAGACGATATCTACTTTATTTTTTTATGTAGTTTCTCTTTTATGAACTGCCCAATATACGGTATATAAATTGTCAAATTTGATAGTGTTACAGTATTAGTTTTAGAGCAATAAAACCAAGAATGAAATTTTCGAAAAATCTGTTATAAAACCTTAAACTTTGTTGCAAACCTTCTGAGACACGTAAATGCTTCTCAATGAAATTATAAAAAATAATCATCTTCAACTACTAAACAATTCTCCAAAGTCTTATATATTTTAAGCACACATTGTAATCACAAAAGTGCATCCAGAAACATTCAGAAAAGGCCTCAACCCATTTTTTGACATTTCCGAGTTGGCGCGTGAAATTATTCAGCGAGTTTTTAACGTACATATATGAATATAAAAAGTACAATTTGAAAGATAATTTAATCAGCTAGTCGACATACCTATTGGATTTTGCAACAAAAAGTTATTTAATCACTTTTTCACTAATAATAAAATAATAAATTATCTAAAAGTCGCTATTTTGCTACACATTTTTTTATTATTTTTAAATTAGCTAAGTGGACGAGATATTGGTATGATAACAACAAAAAAAAACATGCTGGTATGTTTCAGAAGGATACAGCAGACATATTATCATGCGCCGATTGAGAAGAAAAGAAAAGAAAAGTCATCAACATTATTATTTTTTTACGACGCCTTTAAGTAAAATTTTGCAATAAAAAAATTTAATGGTGTTCTCGAAATACTCAAGAATATACAGTAAAAATTTGAAATAAAAATATTGCATAGTTTTTCAGAAAAAAATCCTAAAGTTTTCCTAATTTTATTGCCATCTATATACGAGGCTCCCCCCTTAAACACTCAAAACTATGATAATAATTTATAGTATCAATCTTTGCATCCATAATAAACAAAACAGCTGGTCTCCATCTAGTTCTGTACAAATCTAAACCATTTATTTTCTGCTCTACGGTAAATTTAATTATTTTTGTGTTAAGCCATTTGCAGCAAGTAACAGCTCATAATTGAGTAACACTAAAACATTTCTGACAAAAAAAAACATAATAAGAAACCCTTGTCCATTGCAACTCCTTTATAAAATCATAGCACCACAAATATGGAACACCAAAGTAAAATTCGCAGTTTGTCATTATCAAAAATAATAATATGTATTGTTGTGCAACAATGAAATCGTGCTCATTTTTTTGCACCAAACGTATCAATTGATATACGTCATTTTGACTTATATTAATGACCGAATAGTAAGCAGTTACGTAATAGGTACAGGTGTATGTATCTTAATTCATTTTTATTTCCCACCAATTTACAGCAATCAAAATCTTCAAACTCTGGACCAGCCTTGACATTTTAACTACAGTAGACTAGAGATTGGAAAATCGCCAGAAAAAAAATAGATACACAACCAAGGAATCATTCGCATTCATCGTATAACTATAGCATCCATACACAAACGTTTACATGTTGCAATATCAACTTTTACACGCACCACTTAACTGTTAAATAACCGCCATGTTAGACGAATAATAATAATAGAATGACTTATTTCTAAAAGAATTTGTAAACTTCGCATTTAGAATATAATTAATCGTCTAAGCCAACTGAATGCACAATTAGAAATGATACTCTACTCAGTAAGCCTTTCGCATTTACCAATTGCATTAATAGCTCAAATGTGGCATTTATATCATTAATATTTCGTAACGAAATTGAACAATTGCTAAACATTTACTGCGCTTAATTTAATATACACAATGCATTATTATTGCATGTCTGCTGGTTCAATTAAACAAAATCAATACCATTTATGTATTATTGTCATTTTACTATTCTTATGGTTGGAATGTATGTTTGCTTTGATAAGTATGCAATATGAATAGAAAGACAGGCTTGAAGTGGATAGAATGTCGTCATAAACAAGCAAGGTGAAGGCGTCCAAGAGAACAAACTGAAAAGTAAAACCCGAGACCGAGTTCTTTAGCAAGTCAAATGGTCAACCTTGTGCAGAGATATATGCAAGAAGCAGAATGCAAGAAAGTGAATGATACGATGATACCATAATAGTGAAGTTGTTGGTATTACATGGACATTGTGGTCACGATACCGATGCCTTAACATAATAAACAATGTACGGAATCATTTATATAACTTTTTTAATTGTTTCTTGTTTATAAGTAAAAGTTTTTCTTTTTATTAGTAAAGGTAACTTTCTGTATAAAGATTTTTGATGTACAAAAACGTACTAAATTAAATTCATTTAAATGTAATTGACGTAGGGAATAGTTGTTTTAAATTTAATTTAATGTTCAGTTATTAAATTCAATTATGCATTCAGTTAAAAGGTTCCAATCAGCAAATTCCTTTGTCGGATACATACCTAATTTTCATAAATCCTATTTTTTATAAAAACCAACAAAAATCTACCATAAGATGGAAAATTGTGCTTTTGTAGGTATTTTGAGGCTAAATGTCAAATTTGTTACAAAAAAAAAAACAGTGCTTTGTAAGAAATAAAATCTGCTTTAGGGATAGTTTACAAAATAATTTGTGTGAAGAATTCTAATTATCCGAATCCCGTTTTAAAAATCAAGTTGAAAGCTTACAACCGCACAACGTGAAAGATCTGATGTGGCCAGGCACATGACTTTATCATACTATATAGAAAATTATTAGTTTACCTGCCTGAGATACTATTTGATCGAGATCGGTCGTGTCTGCATTAAAATAAAACTAGTTAGCCATAGGTATTGGCAAAACATACCACGTATGATAAAGTAAATAATTACTCCTTGGCCAATTTAAAATGACATCTTTCGGAAAAATCATAAGTCAATCATTAAATTTTGGACATAAACAATCGTTTTAAAATGACATCCAATTTTGACGACATATACATATACATTCATATATGGATTATATGTACATTACCTTCTGTTCAACTACTTATTATATTGCAAACCTTACCATTAACTCTATAAAACCTATTTTTTCCGGGTACATTTACATGTCAATATCCTATATGCTAATCAAAATTAATTTGCCGATTAGATATGTCCTCACGAGCTCTTTGCGACATTCTGAATGCAAATTTCGCAATTAATGCTTTAGCACCATACACGTAGTGGTAAAATAATTAAGAAATATTGGACCTTGTCCCAAAAATAACACTCGCCTCGTTGCAGAACACACTTTATAAATTCGTGAGATGAGTTCAAATGAGATATCAATATCAATAGAATTCGTTTTATTTTAAGTTTTTATTTTTATTTTATTATTAATATTTTTCATTAATTGGAGACCTTTGGGTTCGTTGACTTTATTCGTGTTGATTGCAAAGACTTGCTTACGTTTCAGGTAAAATCAAAACCCAGTTTTGTTAATTTTATTCAATTCTATTTTTACTACCAAGCAAGTGGCCATGACTAGTGAGCATTTCAAAGTAGGTATGTTAAAAGAAGATGAAAACATACGTACAAAAAAATAAGCACTTTTAAAGTTTTAAATTAGATAAATTAGCACTTTTGTGATTCGTTTATTGGTTATTTATTTCCTTAGTACAATCACCATTTACTTATATCAAATAACGTCTGTCATCATTTTTTTTTAACTTTTCGACGAAAAGAAATAAAGTTGAAAAAAAAAGGTAATCGGAAAAGTTATTTCACATTTTTTGCTTAGAATTTGATGCTGGATCTAAAACTAGAAAATGGTTTTGCCTCTCGTTATGAATTACCCAGTATTTAGCATTTTTTGAGAAAATTAAACATTTGGTTTTCTCAAAAAGTTTACTTACTTATTTTACAATTTATGTAGTTTATGATTTGGAAGGATACCGATATTCAAGTTCATAACTATTGTAGGTATGCTAATTTATTAAAATAAGTAAGTAAACATAAAAATAAAAACTAAGTAAGTGAGTAAACACATAAATTTTGTTCGTTAATAACAATATAGTGGATTTTAGTTAAGAGTTAGATAGTCGATAGTAGGACCAAAACGTTATTTCAACATTATAAAATAAAATACTGTTCCTACGTTTTATTGACATCGATTTCTTTATGCGAAAATGGTATTCAAAAATTGGTGTTCCTTGTAAAATAAAATTGTTGTAAATATGAAAACAGAATTTATTTATAACTTATAAAATATATATATTTTACAAGGAAGAGCCACTAGATTCAATGCCTCCTTCGTTATTTAAAAAAATTACAAACGTTTTTGTTTTGATATAATGCATTGTTTTTTTTTAATGGTAGTTATTAAAAAAAAATACAATACGAAAGGTTTAGATGCATTCTTTATGTACTGTTGGATTCGTGCAGTTATTAGTTTAATGTCCAAAAATAGTAACACTAACTTGTGAGTATAGATATCAGAACATTTCACATATTTCCAAGTAAGTAATTTGTCACAATTTCACAACAAATTTGTGTACAATAAACTAAGCTAAGTGACATATCCTGGCCAACAAAGAACAAAATCTGACAAGGGAAAAAGTTTCTGGTATACGTTTTTCCGTATAATCTGAATCTAAAGGCAGCCATTTTAAATTATCGCCAGTTTTTGAAAAAAAATATATTTTGGATTTTTTGCCGTTTTTGTCGAAATTCCAGCGTTCAGATTCAGATTATACGGGAAAAGCATACAGCACCAGTCATACCTGGTTAGATTTTGTTCATTGTTGGTCAGTGAGGATAGTCACGTAACTTAGATTATTGTAATTTTGATAAATTGAGTACTGGAAAATATGTGAAATGTACTATTATCTATACTTAAAAGTTAATTGATTATTTTGTTTTCTGTTGAGGTAATAACTGTGGTATCTAAATTTATTGTAGTAAAATCACATAAATTACATTTGATTTTGAGCAACTAGGGCACATGTAAATATGTATTTATCGATCTCAAAAGGCACAAGAATTGAGTGTGGATATAACGGAACAAATTAAGATGGTCCTGCAGGAAAAAAAACTTTGAGATTAACTAAAAACAGTGTAAGCTATTATCTGTTTTTTTGCTAAATTTTAAAAAGGGACCATTTTGAAATAATCAAAATTCTACTTTCTAATTTTTAATTAAGAAAACAAAATTCCCCCGCAGGCCCTATTGTGTTGTATAGCAGGAAAAGCTCATGGAAAAAAAGCTATAAAATGTGACCTTTTCCCCCTGTAATGTAAAATTTAGCAATTGAGACAATACAAAATACCATAAACTGTCCAGTTGAAAAGGTCCAATGTTGTCCATTTTATTTATTTTCTACAACGACAAATCAATTCTTGCCATCTTTGTTGATTATATATTCGTATTTGCGATGTTTTGCCAAGCACCTTCTATGAATTTCAGCACAAACAGTCTACAATAACATCAATACAAACAACTTCATGATATTGTGAAGAAGAGTCACCAAACAAAAGTAAAAAATTGCAGGGTATTTTCTTCAACTGACCTTCACGACGTGGTTTATATGTTTACACCACAATTTTGACAACTGCGAATCTGCAATACAATAGCGTACATATAATTCATGCGTCACAAATTTCAGTAGGAGCAAGTTGATTTATTGGTGTTTTTCGTTATATTGCAAGATTGTCTTGGGTAATTCGCACCTTCAGTTTACGGTCGATGGTATGAATAATCGAAAAGCTTACCTGAAATAATAACTTGTATAACCTGTGTAAAAGATTCATTGCTTTACTTTTTCTTTGAAGGCATATGCTGACCTTACTTTTAGGAACCACTGTTCCACTTGGGAAGATCAATCTTTTAGTGCAAGCCTTGACACGGTTTATCCAAAAAGACAACCTTGTAATACATTTAATTTATTGATGGGTTATGTACGTAAATATGTGTATCAATTAAAAATGAAACAATCAATTTTTAATGATTGCAAGATCAAGTTCAAACTTTATATATAAATTCAATTCATATATAAATTCTACAGTTACAATGTAACCAAAATTACTTAACCTGTCTGAAAAACAACACATCAAAAGTTGAAATTTTTAAATTAATATATAGGTAGTATACAAATTTTATATCTGAGCGTTATACAGGATGTTGCAGAAATATTACATGTAATTGCAAAGTAATTCCCGTCGGACAAACCAAAGCGATTTAACACCGACTTAAAGCCGCAACTGCGCGCCGCGGGCGATCAAGGTTATTTCGCATACCAGTCATCCGTCGCATACAATTCCCATCAGTCCGTCTCTGGTACTACATAAATCACTACACAAACACACCCACTTTAAAATTCCACAATCCAACGAATTCTTACTGTAGATAAACCATTATAACGTAAGTTTAAGTGACTTTTGTCTATTCAATAAATGTATAAATATTACAATTGGAACTTGAGTTTTACCAGTGTAAAGATCACAATTTTTCTTGGTTTCCGATGTCATGCATTTACGTTATCATTTTTATGGATATCATGCATAAATTTGTCTGAATTTTATTAAGATACCCCCAATGGGTATAACATTTAAGAATAACAACCAGTGTAGCAATATTAAACCATTTATTATCTCTGCAATAAGCTGCTTAAATTACTGGGTATAAAATGCAATCTTAAATCTGCGGTTATAAAGTTCGAGATCTCTTAAGGTGTGTCTACATCTATATCATTCCTCAACAATTTCCTAGCATATCTTAGAACTGGATAATTTAGAACGAATGTTATACCTTTTGGCATATTTTACACATTTTTACACCAAATATCTTACTGTATATTAACTCTAATATAGCGTTTCTTTTGGTGGGGTTCAGTCCGCTAAACAGATAATTAATATGCGGGCGCTATAATCGATACATTACAAAAAAAAACTGGAAAAGTTCGGCAGAATGCAAATCCAATTGATCTCAATGTAGATATAATACAAACGCACCTTAAGTCAACAATTATGAGAAAACGTAAAAGCAAACCTAGGCCAGTTCACGGTCAACCGTACGTTGCACCATAGTTTGCACACGCATACACTCCTTTCCATGGGAGTTAAGTCATGGTCTCGAAAAAGATGCGCTCATCTCTACCTAAGAATTTTGTCTGTTGTATGTATAAGTGAAATTTTGGAGCACCATGGACAGTTTGCAAATTGGGCAACGGTAAGGTCACCATAAATCAGAATTTGCTTATTTGATAATAATTAATATTAGTATTAATTAATATATTCTTTTGAAACCTAATTTTGGATGTTATTTTATATGGCATCATTCTTAACCATGGTATTTTAACAAAACTTGCTAGAATAACACAATCATCATTAAGATACAGACATCAGTGTTATTATGCTCAACAATAATTTGTAAATTGTAAATAATTTGTTAAATATAACTCCTGATTAATAATTATCAAGCAGTCAGATATTTACTGTTACTTTATCGTATAGGTACAGTCGCTATTACCAAATAGGTATGGTATTAAATCAATTGACCGCGTTCTTAGTTAAAACACATGTTTGCTGATTTCAAGTACTTACCTAATTGGCTATAAATGCATAATCTGATTTGAATTTCAGTTTCCTAACTGCAATGTGAAGGTAGCAATAAAATTACTCATAATTTGAATTTAACTATTTAAAAAATACACTTATGGGCAAAATTTGAATAACTTTTGGACCACTGTACAGTTTTAGATAATATTTCGTCATATTCTAAGAGAATCATCAAGATTTTAACATGTTATTTTGAAATTTTCAAGAAAAAACATAGTTTATTATACAGGGAGATCCAATCTAAATCTTCATTCTTTTAAACTAGATGTGATTTTGTCTTTAGTATTCACTACTTCAGTATTCAATTAGCTTTGAAGAAACGAGCAACATGGTTTGCAAAACGTCAGCATTAACAAATCTGGACACACGGCATAACCCAGAAGCAGTTTATTTTCCCTTTTAAATGTATTTGTCAATGATGGCGAGGCGAACTGTCACATAACTGTCATCCACGTAGGTTTTGACAGACTTTGATACTAGTGTTGTGTATAATGATGACAGTTCGTTCAAATAATGAAGTCATTATTTGAATGAACTGTCATTATTATACAACGCTAGTGACATTATAATCATTAGCGTGTATTATGATGGGGATTATATAGTCATAAATACGTATGCATTGAACTTACTATATGTGAGTCGTAGATAATGGTATATTATTTGACGAGCACATAATTAAGGATATAAATCGCGAGCATGAAGTGCGATCATGCGAGCGATTTATATCCGTTATGTGCGAGTCAAATACGACGTTTTATCTACAACTCATAAATTCCATTTTATGCAAAATATTTTAAATGTATTTGTCGATGATGGCGAGGCGAACTGTCAGATAACTGTCATCCACGTACGTTTTGACAGACTTTGACTAGCATTGTATAATGATGACAGTTCGTTCAAATAAAGGTCATTATTTGAACGAACTGTCATTATTATACAACGCTAGTGTCATTATAATCATTGGCGCGTATAATGATAGGGATTATATAGTCATAGATACGTATGCAATGAGCTTATTATATGTGAGTCGTAGATAAAACTATTAATTTTTGTACATATATAGTATGATAAAGTCATGTACCTTGCCGCATAATTTTTCTTAGATTCATTTAAAACGTTCCACAAATTAATTTGATATTGAAATGAACGCAACTCATTTAAAATCAACTACCTACGATTGACAACGATTTCGTCTGAAATGAGAATACAAGCAACGTACTTGCATGTAGTTCCGACTTAACACTTAGCAATTAGTCAAGCTCATAACTATACTTTAATCATTTTTACGCATCCAAGGATACCCGTGAACCAAATAATAACCGTTTTATTTACAATCTTGCAACACGCACACACACACAGCATATCGATTCGTGGCGCAACTGCTGCATTTTTCGTTTTCGTGTATTCCACATACATTTATTAATGTCCAATTAACGCGCAAATCAAGGCCTGCTAACAGCACAATTTCTTTCAAATTATCGATCGATTTGCGCTTGCGAAATCATATGAAACTGATTGGATTATTTTATTTTCAGATACGACTTATACGAGGAGCACAGAGAAGTTATCGAGATATCTCCTGGACAGGATTCCACCGTTTGACCTCAGCAAGGTCGAGGGTGTCGGCAAAGAATGCATTAAATCTAGTCAAAAGTATGTGGAGGACTTAAACCGCTTCCAATTATGGGCGTTGCAGAGTAAGTTTTTACCGAGGATTCTTTTTAATTTAAAATTTATTCATGATGTGTCCATCTTTATGGTATGTTTGTGGTAAAGACTACAGGGTGTGGTCCATCTTCGTTCTTGCACTGCGGCCTCCAGACCTTTTGTGACCTCAACCTTAATTTGTATAAATTTATTTAAAAAAAAATTTAAAGTAAACGATTCTAGAAGCGTGTTTGTCGAGTCTGCAATACAAACAAATTTAACAAACAATACGAAATATGGAAAAATTCATTAAAATAGAAACTGTGTATTTTATTAACGTAGATTTTTAATTATTTTTATTATATTTATATTTATTAATCATTTTTTTAATTGCTATTATTATTCTTGTTGTTTTAATAGACGTTATTAGTGAACTAGCTTACTAGTGTCTTGCTAGCATACATACATGGCTTCCTTAGAACATTTTCGAGAAAAAAAAAGCAACAGAAAGTTTGGAAAATATTGACTCTGGGGCGCATGGAAAGTCAGAAGCTTTGTCGATAGATTTCTATGTGGTAGATATGAATCCAGACTCTTAACATTTTGCAAGTTTTTTTAAAATAAAATGAGGTTAGTAGGTAAAAACCTGTATTAAAAAAAACTTCAATTGCTTCAAAATAACACATTGTGTTTATCTGAAATCCTAACTAGTGATCCACAAAACGCAAATTCATTTTTCATACTTAGGTTTCGAAATTGAATACCAAGTGCAATACGTAGGTCTCGCATTTTTAGGAAGTATCATTCCGAGTAAAAAGTTTCATATAGACTTATTTGCTTTTCCATTTCTTCCATTATGTGTTAAAAACTTGCTATCTATTCCTTGTCACAGGCCTCGGTAGCTCAACGGTAGAGCAATGCCCCGGCAAGGCAGAAAACCCCGGTTCGAATCCGGGCTGAGACCGTATCTGTTAATTAATGTTAAAATTACTTCTCACCTGGGTTCTCTTTCGTAATTATTCCATATATACCTTATATTTAAACCGACTAAACTAGTTTCCTAATTTCCAATAGCAAGATTTGCGATGAACTTGACATACCATGAACCAATTTCCCCCAGTGTCCAATAGATGTTATAATAATATTAGTTAGACAGCAATCCTTACTGTTACTATCCTTTGAAATGACGAATTTATCTATTCCTTGTCACAGGCCTCGGTAGCTCAACGGTAGACCAATGCCCGGTCATTAGTGTACATTGGCTCTAATATAACGAAACCTGGAAAACATAAATTCCAACATAGACGACATAGAAGTCCAAAAATATCTGTAGTTGAGTGTTATGATAATTGAATAGGTACTAAACAAATAAATTCCATCAAAACAATCGCTTTAAGTGGGTCCTGTCTTCTTACACAACAATGGAAGTTTTTATTATTTAGGTATGTCGAATATGTTTACTGTGTACGAAGTCGTGCCATACAAATACAACGAATATAAATTCTAACTGATTACATTCGCACCAGACCGAATGATCTGTAGCATTTTTGCCTGAGGTAGCAACAAAAATGGTGTCTTAACAAATTACCACTATTACAAAAGTTCTAAAAATCAACAGCTAAACACACATGCATGTTATTTTGTCACTATGTAATGAAACGATCAATATTTACAATAAAGTTAAAGGCGACTTTAAATACATATAATAATAATAATAATATAATAATATAATAATAATAAATAATAATAATAAAGAAGCGGAAGTAGCGTTAATATGGCGTTAATTTTCATGGCTGCCTTAGTAGCTAATTGTTGTTGTCACGGTTGTTTATAACATTTATGTGCTGACGTCAGTGCGACAAGTAGCGTTCGTTGCCATGGTAGCCAATATGTCGTTCACGCCTTTTTGACAATTAAAGCGTTGGCATGGTTGTCAACTTGTTAACCTAAATCACCCTCAGAAGTCAAAAACTAAGGATGTATTTGGTTGCCTAGGTGCCCGTGTCAACATCTTTCTCGCAGTGACGTCATGCGCAGAAATTAACGAATTTGAAACACAAAAGTGAGCAGACTGTGAGCAGATCTACCGGTGTAGTGGATCGTGGGCAGGAGTATCAAACACAATGAACCAAAGTTTAGTAAAATTCAGTATAACCAACTTGATAACAACACTTAAAGATGACTTTTACAGAAAATGACTGCTGACCTGCCGAATAACTTGCAACTTGAAAATCGTGTTTAAAAAGCCTACTTCAACTTGAAGTTCACTTTAGTTAAAGCCACTTTAACTGTCAGTGTATGAAACGGTGTAATTTGTCAAGTGAAAAGTCAAATACAAGAAGAAAACCTAACCTAAAAGGTCAAATAAGCTAAGACAGTTATTAGATAGCATCTTACATCAACTTCGCAGTGATTCAAACCCTTTAAATTTGCTTCAATCATTTCCATACAACCGGTAGTTAGAAGCTTCCGGCGAGTCCACCAAATTGTGCCAACCACACGAATAAAAAATCTTACTACTGTAACTGTAGGTAGATTGTGGTTTTTTTATTATGTTAGAAATTTAAGCTTCTTCATGTTAGCAATTTAAGCTTCTTCATGTTGGCAAAAATGTCAAAAAACTTGTCACTAAAATGTCAAACGTCGTTAATTCACATTAGATACAGTGCGTACGACGATAGAAGTCGCTTGCGTCAACAAGTGCCATTTATAAAAGTGTTTTGTAGTAACGCCAATAAAAACGTGAACATAGCACCATAAATGTCAAGTTTGACACAGAGGTTTGACATTAATTACTACTCATCCTCATTCACATTCGCACACTCTGTTTTATTTGATCATAGCATATTTAGCATATTATTAACAACATAATTATGTATTTTCTTTTCTCATTTTCAGTGTACGATTCAACAGCAAAAATGCCACCTGGCATTTTAAGCGGAAACGTGATTCAATTCGGCGATTTTGACCTATGCATGAAATCAAAACACCAAGAATCGAATATCTACGGAAAATACTGCCTATCGAATATGCAAATCACTGTTCCTGAGAGTGCCTATTTGGCGGCCTTGCACCAACTGGTGCACTCTCATAACCTCCTCAGGAGCAACCTGATGGATGTAAGTGAATATTTTTGACTAAAATCATGAATTACCGCTTTATATCGTGGAAGATTTTAGCCAGGTCATAGAGTGCCGAGGTACTCCAGCATACAATGGGGTTTTTGCGTACCGGACAGTTGTACACACAAGGATGTCGATCTTGGACTGAAGGCCGCACTAAATCATATTTTGAATGGTACCGAAATCGAATTTGATACGCGACTTGACGACGAAATGTGCCATAGCTCAAGACCCAAGGATCTGCCAATAACAACTATCATTGCAATGTACGTATCACGTTCCAGAGATGGTTTGTATGGTAAAAATTACATTTTGTTCATCTATTTCATAAATAAATGGTTTGTTTTGAAAGTTATACTGACATAAGTGTTGTTATTCTTCAACATTACAACAACTTCAGACTGAAGTTCACTTTTTCCTTCACTATTCTATCTTAGATTTTAATTCTTATTGTTCCGTACTTTAAAGTTTGAACAGTTTTCTCAAAACGAATTATAACAAACAATAAGTATTCTAAATAAGTATTCTAAAAACATTGATTTGTACGATATACTTAATGATGACTTAAACTTACATTACAGCTGCTTCTTCCTTGTCGTCTTTGTTTGGGAACTATTCGCTACAGCTTATGATTTTCTCCAAAAGGACAACAGAAGTAAATGCAATGCAATATGTATTATACAGACAGGTGTAAAAATTTACCATTATAGATGACTACATCCTCGCATTTTCTTTAAACAAGAATATAAGAAAAGTATTCACTCCATCCAGAGGAGAAAATGACATAGACGCAGTCCACGTCATCAGATTTTTGAATGCACTTATGCTATTGGCAGCACACAAATCCATGGCACTTCTATACTTGCCTTACGTCAACAGAACTGATTCAGCAGAGGTGAATAACCTGATAATTAATAATAGTACTAATTTGTTTACCTACTAATCTCCTTTTCTGGTATCTAGATGTTGGGAAAACCATGGACAGTAGTTGGTAGAGCTGCTAGTCTCTACACAGATCCATTCATAATGATATCTGGAACGCTGACAGCGTACTCACTATTCGGGAGACTGCAGAAATCTCAAAAGATCCAAATCGGACGGGAATACGTCTCCAGAATAATGAGGATATTACCAACGTTTGCGGCGCTAATTTTGTTCTGTACGTTTGTCCTTCCGTGGACAAATGCGGGTCCGCTGTGGCATTCAGTCGTCACACACCATTCGGACATTTGCAAGAAATACTGGTGGAGGAATATGCTGTTTATTCATAATTATTTCGGTTTTAAAGATATGGTATGTTATCGGAATGGTTTTTGTTTATATCACAGTCAAATGATGATTTCACACGGACGGAATTCTATACAAAAAAAAATTATACATAGTTTCAATTTGTGTTGGTAGTTTCGAGTAATTGCTCTAGAAAAACTTGATAAACTTTTCTGCTGCCGAAATTATGGAAAACATGATAGAGCGTCATATTTTATAATACAAAACGCAATAGTATGCAGTTAAAATTTGACCATTTCCAAAATACGCCAATCAGATGGTTAACAAGCGTCTTAACTAATACCTACCTTGTTTTTTTGCGAAAATGCAACACAACTTTTGCTAAATATTCCATAAAAAAACATGGGAGGTTTTACTTTATCGTACACACTTCAGTGTTATAATCGTGTCTAATTAATTTTTTTGAAATTGTATCGTAAATATGTCCTTTTGGGTCCCCTGAACATTTGTGTATGTGTGGTATGTGTGTTTACCCGTTTTTTTGTGGCGACGATTCCCAAGAAACTACTATCAGGACGAATATTCATATTTAAAAATTTCATGACCAAACTTACAGCATTTCTGTAATTTCATCAAAATAGATAAATAAGAAATGAAAGTAAATAAAGGAAAGTAAATTTAAAATTTAGTATATTTTATGCCTATGGCATTTTTGGAAAAATTAATAGTTCAGCTGCATGAGTAAATTCTATTTGATCGAGATCGGTCGTGTCTTATTATTAATATATATTAATATAAAACTAGTTAGCCAGGATTTGGCGATATTTTGATTCTAATGACAGTAGGTAGTGTCAAACACTGATGTTTTGACAATACCTACCATCAGTAGAATCAAAATATATGTCAAATTCTGGCCAACTAGTTTTATTTTAATGCAGACACGACCGATATACATCAAATAGAATCTCATGCCGCTAAACTCTATTGATTTTTATATATTGTATGATAAAGTCATGTGCCCGGGTACATCAGATTTTTATAATTAATTTTAAGTCAATTTTATTCTTTATAGAAGCTTATGGACAGGGTTGTTATAAAGAAACATTTTTTTTATAAAATGTTGTTTTTTAACGAAACAATGTTTTTAAACACTTCACAAAAACATGTTTTAATCATGAAATAAAACATGATTTAAATTACACACAAAAAAAATATTTTAAACACAGAATAAAACTTGTTTTGAACATGCAATTATTTTATTTGCAAGCATTTTTTTAAAAGCATTTTAAATACGAAATTATAATCACAATCTCATATACCGCGTGTTGCCAAAAAGATGAAAATTACATAAGAGTAAAGTGCCATCATCTTCAAAGCTATGCCAAAATATTGTTTGAAGAAAAGTATTTCAAAATATTAGAAGGCGTCAAATATGAATCTACAGAAGGTGAAGGACATATCTTGGAAATAGTCAAGTTTTATGTACATTCTATTGTTTTACTTATTTCACAATATATGATGCTCTATCACGTTATTTATAATGAGGTGTATGAAAAGTCCAGCTGAGTTTGAATTTTTGCCAACTAAACAGCGTTTCTAACCTTTTTTAGTGTTTGACACATACACATCACGTTGGTATTGATACCCAACTATTCTTCCTATCGCCATTTTTGGTACTTCTGGTATGGAAGTGGCCCAAAAAAGGACTGTTCACACTGTTCACAATTGCGGCCGTATCTACAGGGATGAGGTATTACGCAACATACACGAGAAGACTGTCAAATTATGTACACTATGGAACATCGTAAGTTTATTTTTAACAAATTGTAAACAGTTTTTGACGATTTTTTCCTTTTAGTACCGATCAACTGTTCAAAACAGCCGATTACATGTATATTTTGCCACCACATAGGCTCACAGTGTATGTAATGGGGATAGTTTTGGGATATTTATTGAGAGAATACAAGAATGTCACGATAAAACCAGTAAGTATTGTTGGACTAGCCAAATTTGAGGAATAATAAATTCTTTTTAGGTATACATCCATCTTGGGAATGTTGTTGCTCTTGCATGTTTTGTTGGAGCCCTGCTTGTTCCATCATTTATGGGTGATCTGGACTACATTTATAATCCAACTGATGCTGCTTGGTATGCTGCGTATGCACCAATAATTTGGTGTCTATGCTTTGCTTGGTTTATATACATAACTCATATTGGATATAATAGTAAGTACATACTGGAAAGAAATGGTAACGAAAATATTTTTCCCGTTAAAACAATCATATTTCTCTTTTTAGGTTATGTCAAAGGTCTTCTCAACAATCCACTACCAAGGATGTGGACAAATGTTTCCTACACAGTATATCTAACACAATTTCCCATATTTTTCTACAATGTTGGCATTACAAAACATAGCGATGACTATAGCGTTATACGTAAACATGTAAGTTCGTATTTGCTAACCAAAATTGTCGATTCTAACTTATTTTACTTTTTGTTTCTTATTTATTATTTTAGTTGAATTTTCTGGAATTATGGTGGGTAATTGTTTTGGCTGGAACGCTGACAGTTCTGTTCGAGTTTCCCGCTCAGCATATAAGAAATATTATATTCAGGAAGCCATCATCTGTGAAGATATCGAGTCCTATGATTGTGAAGAAGAAATTACGGTGATATGTTTGATTATGTTTTAATGTTTCGACTTTGCTCATGTTGCAGTGTGTAATTTGTACTTTAATTCATATATTTTTAAACTATCTACTTACATTAGCTTTAGGTGACTTGTACATATGACGTAATATATAATAAATTATAATATGAAGATAATCCTGTGTGTTATTTCATGTAATAACTCATGCAACAATATTGATGTCGATTTTTCAATGTTATGAGAATTATCTTCCGTAGATACTTATAAAATCAATTATAATTATTTGATTTTTGGGCCAACGTTACTTTACTATACACCACAATCACCACATAGAATGGTGCGTTGTGTTTATACATATACAGTTGTCCAGGAAAGTCCGCATCATAGTATATATCATAGTATATATCATAGTATATATCATAGTATATATCCCTCTACAGCAAGCGGTTAGTCGATGTTGCTGACATTTTCAATGAAAGACAAGCGGACAACCAAGTTACCCATGCAACCACTTCTAGGATAATCAGAAAATCTCTTTAAGAAACCACTAAAAATATGTTACCGAAAATAAGGAAGCAAGTTTACCAGTGTTGCAAGCGGTAATCGAGCATACATCGATTTTTAACTTGACAAATTGTTTCTCACACCAAATGCAGTAAATCAACATCACATAACATACAAAAACTGAACCAATATCACCTTTATCAACCAAAATAACAATACTAAACTAAAGGCAAGAGACTATGGTATCTGGTATGACTTCATTATAATCGATAAACTTTATTTTAAGATGTTGTTTAGAAGTAAAATTTAACAATTGCTACCCTACTTCCTGGTTTAAAAACTTCTTGATGGTGTTTAAGAAAGGTGTTAACACTCTATGCAGGAACTGAAGATATAAATCTACATTTAAATTTTAACAAGAACCAAGATAAATGACTGTTCAAAATACCGCACAGTACTACCGTAAAATTCGGGTTTTCTTGTGTCCACGAACGGCTATTTTGTAAAAAATAGTGGTATTTTATTTGACGTAAATGTTGCCTCGTCTATCCATAGAATAGTAAAAAACAATCAGTCATACCTATGGCATGTCTGATGTCATAGGTATGGTACTGATGCCATAGTGTCTTTACTTTAGTGTACATTCTTCTAAATTTCGTATGTTTTTTAAAGGTTATATTTGTTCAGCTTTAGTATGTTATGTGCTGTTGATTTACTGGATTGGGTGTGAGAAGCAATTTGTCCAACCGAAGTCGTTCTATGCACGATTACCGCTTGCAACACTAGTAAACTTGCTTTCTAATTTTCGGCAATATGTTTTTTGAGGTATTTCTTAAATAGATTTTCAACAGACCCAGTCTGCTTGTATTTTCTGATTATCCTAGAAATGGTGGAATGGGTAATTTGGTTGTCCGGGTGTCTTTCATTGAAAATAACAGCAACACCGAGATAATCGCTTTTCTGTAGCTGGATAACTATTATTATAAACATATCCAAAGTCATTAATATTAATTGAATGAAAAGTAAGTCACGCTCATGTATTCGTTATTGTATGATCTATTATTTATGATATCACGGTATATGTACACATGAACTTTTTAAACGTTTGACAAACGTCAAGCAAAATACTTCACAACAACGTACAATAATATATGTGGAAAAATAAATTAATCAAAAACTCGTAAAAAATTAACTTCAGCCGAGCTGAAGTTAAAATACCCCCCACCGTAAAACATTTAAAAAAATGGACTGAACCAATTTTGCCAACTCACGAATCACGAACTCAAATTACTCCAAAATTACGGCAGTTATCGTGTTTCGTGTACACAGACGGACATAATATAGACGGCATTAATATAAAACTAGTTAGCCAGGATTTGACAGATATTTTCATTCTAATGACAGTACGTAGTGTCAAACAGTTCTAGTATTATTTTAATGCAGACACAACCGATCTCGACCAAATAGAATCTCATGCAGGTAAACTATCAATTTTATATATAGTTTGATAAACTCATGTGCCTGGCCACATCAGATTTTTATTGTCATAAAACCCTAAACTGAGTTTTTCAAGGATTTTGTATATATAAACTCCGTTTATGTTCAAAATTGCAATTTAATATGGGATACATTAAATTAACAATTAAATTAAAAACAAGGAGCGCACAGAATTTTCTTGCTCCAGGGTGGTAAATATGTAGCTACGCCACTGCCTTTTTCCAAACTTAACTCCGCTAATAAGCGATTCTCCATGAGGATCGTCAGCCTCAAATTTCTATGAGAACGAACGAACTATGATGACGTCACAATATTCGTATACGACTGACTACCACTATTCGCGTTCGCATCCAGCATTCGAACGATTCGAATTTTCGATCAGGTTCGCATGAGTTCGAGTAGGTGGCGACCTTGCTTCTAGCTGGCACGTAAGTTCGTGGGGATCTCTCGATGCGTGTACTACAATTTCGCGCTGTTTAGCCGAAGCGTATGACGAAGCACGCAAAACAAGCCAGCGGCCTCCGATTTACGAAATCGGAGTTGTTGTTTCAGTTGTCTGGCGACCGGCTACGGTACGCGAGAGTACCCTTTCAGGAGGAACACATCGCAGACGAATCCGCCTGATTTATTATCAGGATAACAGTATTATGGACGGATTTAAAACCTATACCGATTTGCCAACGGTAAAAGTACAATAATTACCGACTTATGTAATTATTTATTGTTTAGTTGTACCGTATGTATTTCGAGGAGTAGATGAAAACATTTTATAGATTGAGCAGAAGATTTCTTTCACAACCTGTAATAAATATGATACGAAAGGTTTCCTAATCTGGCCACCCTGCTTCAATTTAAAAAAATGTCTCTTACTTTTGAGAGAAGCCAAAAACACAGAAAAACCATTCTAGACCCGCTACAAAAATTGGTGTACGACTTTTTAGCTTCTTAGGCGTTATTTTAAGCTTTTTCCCACTGCACAAATATTCAATTTGTATAAGCTATACAAAAGCCATACTATGTACAGTAATTAACAATAAATATCATTTTTACTGTTCTAGAGAAACCTTATTTAGTAAAGGTGTCTCTATTTTTTTAAACACTATCAAATTCCAAGGTTGCTACAAATCATGCGGTTTTGTTATTGTCATTTTTACGACAATTTTTCTGGTTCTCTTTCGGAAACGGACAAAATCGATTTAATTTCTTAGGATAGCTAGTTACCATCTACTTCTGAACTCCTTAACAACAATGAATAAGTAAACATTAGTAAAACAGTATAAAACTACTAGCGAAATGAACATGGAACTTAAAATGCTTTCTAGTCTTCGCACTTTTCAGTTACCTCAAAAACTTATTGGTCGTGGTTTTCTCTAAATCACAACATCAGATGTAGATAAAGATAATCTTTTTCTGCCTCTATAAATAGTTGTTTGTATATTTTATCCAGTATAAGCCAACTGAATCTAAGGAAAATAATGATAACGTTGAGGAACATGGATTTAGTGAATGCAAAGTTACAATGCGCTGAGTACAAATCCGTGCTGAACAGTTTCCTACCAAGTCAATTTTTTTTTTAAAAGAATGTTGTCAAAGTCATGGTTTTTGAAATTTTTGGTAATTTATACCGTATCAACCTATTGCCGTAGAATCTTGAAAAATATCCGTAAATAAACTTTTTCTACGAAACTTGCAGTGCGCTGTTAAACAACAACAAAAAATACATGCCAGACCGGCATGTTTTATTAGAATAGAAAGTCCTTAGGCGTTTTTAATAGTTTTTTGTGCTATCCTATGTTGCCCAAAGGTAAAACTCTGTATGTACATATTGTACATTCTACATTCGGGGAATATATATCGGCCCGCCAAATTGTGCACGACAAATACTCAGCAGGACAAATTTGGTATTCCCCACAACAACTATTAACACGATAGAATATGTATTCAGCACGGTAAATTAGGGATTCTTAACGACACTTTAATTGACTAGTACGAATGAACAAATTGAAAAAGTCCTGCAGAAAAAGAAATAACAGTACAAAAAATAAGCACCACCCTAATTGACATAACAAGAGGGTAAAGACTCTGTTGATATCATACGGTCGACCTTGACCTGTAAAAAGTACTAAAAGTTGAACTTTTGCAACTGAGAAATATTATAGTTCAAAATATCATATCAATTATGTAATAGTATATTATTTGACGAGCACATAATTAATGTGCAAGTTAAATACGACGTTTTATCTACGACTGATAAATTCCATTTTATGCAAAATATTTTAAATGTATTTGTCAATGATGGCGAGGCGAACTGTCAAATAACTGTCATCGACGTAGGTTTTGGCAGACTTTGCCATTAGCGTTGTATAATGATGACAGTTCGTTCAAATAATGAGGGCATTATTTGAACCAACTGACATTATTATACAACGCTAGTGTCATTATAATCATTGGCGCGTATAATGATGGGGATTATATAGTCATAGATACGTATGCAATGAACTTATTATATGCGAGTCGTAGATAAACAAGCTAATTGCCCGCAAATGTTCGATTGCCAGTTGTATTTTGTTGTCCGTATCATCTCTAACCCAAATCATGGAAACCCCAAATGATATATGTATTATTATAACTTACCTCAAGACTGGCTGAACAACAATTACACACAGAATAATTTTCAGTTATTCCCAACGTCCTTCTACGAACTTAAAAACAAATTACACATAACCACACTTTTACCGTTGCACACTGTTTAGAGACTAGCTAGACTAGTCACTACTCACTAGACTCTAGAGTATTGAAGAAGTTTTGTACGGCTGGAGTGGCGGCGCTGCTTGTCATACTGCTGTCATTTATGGTCTTTGAGGTTAAATCACATAGTGTGCCGATTTTATCGTTTAAATACAAATATTGTCGTTCATTTAATTGTTTGTCGTTAAAAGATATGTGTATTATGTGAAGTGTTTACCTTTTCTGTGGTTAAAACACATATCTTTTTGTTCAAATGTATATTTTGTCGTTAAGGTACCCAAATTCGTCGTGCCGAAAAATGGCACTATCTATACTCATGCAAACATATTCTACAATTTTTCTAATTGAATGCAAAAATAGCCCACATTTTTACTATATATAAAATATAATGTCACAATACTTTCCACTCTGTATGTCAATAGTTGCGTCAAACAGCTTCAGACGTGGGCTTTTATACATAATTTACAATTTAAGGAATATGTACTCAAAACGACTTGTAAATTTTATTCTAAAATATTTAAATATTTATATTTGCAGGAAGTTATTCGTGTTTTAAACTATTCAAAAACTAAATTCTAAATAGAATTCAATAAAACAAACAACATCATCATGAATTCCAGAATTATCTAACAGTAGTACATATAGTAACACATACTAACAATAATAACCATATTAATAACTACAAAACAGATCAACGAACGCCGTGTCAATGAAATGCCGCCTATCTACCGACGTTCATGATCTCCTCATACTCAGATGGTAACGTTGCGTCTTTTGTCACTGCACGGTGACTAACGAAATTGGCGCTACAAACGCGCATAAGTCCACTCGGTACCAGGCGACCAGGATGATTTGGCGAAAATGGCCCGCGCCGAGCGCATTTGGGAAGGTTTTGTTCGTGGGGGCTTAGGTAACAGGTCAGACAGCGGTATCCGCCTGATTTTGATATGCGTGGGTGAAAGAGCGACCACAAGGTGTCGATTCAGAGGGAAATTTCCCTATTTTCTATCAGGAACACAGAATACCCGAGGAGGTACCCGCGCCGCATTCGATGTGGAAACATCCAATAATACGGTGACGTAGGAGCGCGTTCTAGTGGCGCCATCTCGGAACTGTTTGTTAAACTTATATTGTAATTTGAGTTGCCTATGCTAAACCCTTAGTTTGTGGATGCTCAGTGGAGATTTGAAGACATTTTGATTTTTTATGGTTAATTCTACGTGAAATCTTACGGTTGTTGACTTACCACCTGTCTTTAGAACAAATTTGGTATAATAGAATGTTTACCTAAGTAAAAATGCCAATTTAAGAATTATTAGACTAGTATGTCCTAGAAAACAAGCATTCAATGAACTTAATTTTGTTATCAATTCTATGTTATACATCAAATTTTAGATACAGGTGTATTACTTGTCGTGGTAATGAATTAATATGTATTAATTGTTGTTGTTGAATCCATGCTACATGACAAAATATAAAGAACTAAAGTTTTGAGTGAAAAAAACATGTAAGATAATAACTTTTCCGTGAAATGTTTTGAATTTATATAGTGGTTTCAAGTTTCATAGCCTTTACTTGTAAATAAAGGAACTTTTAGTTACACTGTTCTATATAATGACTTGACTAAAAAATATATAAGCCACAAAATAATCAAAAAACACAATTGAGCTAAAGGAAAATATTTATTCATCAGCAATATTTATTATAACTGTTAATCAAAATACATAACTCTAAATAAATCTAGATTTAAACATATTAGTAAATATGTATTGGCGTGCCACACCATTTCATTCTTGTCTTATAAAAAGAACTAGGCCTACATAACCTAAGATAGGTAACGAGACAGAAACTAGAGAAGACACCAAAACAAAAGTACCAAAAGACAACTCAAAGTTACAAGTACATCATTTTATCACTGGTTATTTTCATAAATAAATCATAATAATATAATAATAACAATACAAGAAAGAGTCGCACACCAAACTTTTGTGCCTAAACAAAAGACAGGTGCATCTCTCGTAAAATATTATTATTAGGCTTATACTCATTCATTGACTTTATAATATGTTGTTATGGGACAATATACAGTGAAGCATACAAGGCAACTGCGGCCGGAGTGTCAAAATCGTAGAGAGGTGTTCTTCTTTCCTATGCGATGGGCTTCTCCTCGTGGATGGTTGGACTCGTAACGACCGATCCGGAACGGGACCTCAGGTTCTCATCGAGACTCTGCTGAGAACCGGAACGAGATACAGAAGTACCAACTTTAGTCTGCAAGTAATACTATAATTCGTACGTGGCCATTAATAAGTGCAATACTACTCGTGCACATGCAAACGATTAACACTATCTACAGTCTACACCTATTATATAATTCATGGATTGATATGTCAAATAAAGAGTACTTCTAACTACAGTGACGATGAATATGGTAACATGATTATGTAAGAGGTGTTTCTATGGAAACGAGGAGACTCATTAGTTCTCAAAATATCCTCTGATATTTTGCTCAAAACATATGCTTGTGTCCAAATTTCAACACCAACATAATTAATTTAATAACTGAAAATAAAGGTTTTCTGAACATCGAGAAGTAAAGTAAAATTCCAAAATTGCATATATTTAGTGTTGTTTGACACACCTTGCTTTCCCCTAAGCAAGATTTTCTTGACTACGCCACTGATTATTTATTTGTTTATGCCAATTTCATACTCTTGAAATAAATACGAAATAAATTGCATTGCTAAATGTGTATATAAACAGGCTAAAGTGCAATAAATTATTGATTATATAGATAGTGCTCGTGAAGTAGTAGTTTAAAATAAAAGATAAATATGATACCGTAAACATACTCACTTTAACATTCTCGTATGCTGATCCGACCTTCTCCTCGAAAGATTTGAAAGAATCGGAATGTCTCATCTGGCCAATTTTGGTGCTAATATTTCCGGTTATTCCGCCAAGGATCGAGGTAGTTTTTTGATATCTAAAACAGCGTGGAAAATGCGACGTGAGGGACAGAACATAACATAAATTAACATAAAAATAAAAAAATTTATATTTTAAACCAATAAGTACGGTGAATAATAAATCATATAAAATCAATATAAAAGCACTAAAAGCAAACAGGTATGGACACTTACATTGGAGCGTCTGTAACAGCCTTGGTGACCTGACCAACTTTAGTTTCCACTGTTTGGTAACTACGGAGATAAATAAATAAAAATAATGACATGCCTTAAATAAAAATTATTTTCAGCAGCTTCGTGCAATATGGATGTTCTATGCTTCATACGAATTGTATTAGAAAAAATGTAGACGTAAAGAATACTATGACGTCTTATTATTTGTTTAGAGTACCAAAAACTGCAAAAAAGAGATACATATATTGACATTTTTAGTTTATTTTCTAATATGCTGTAATGGAGATCAAATTTCTAATCTACGTATGTTTTTTACGTTCTTTTGGAAATGTTTTTAAAGGTGGTAAAAAGCAAATAAATTTTTTGTGTCATAGCTTCAATGTGCTTTTCATTTTACCCAACTTAAAAAAATTCTATCACGTAATACTCAAAAATAATCAAGGAAACACGGCCCTTTTACATATTCTTCAAAAAATTAATATGACGTGACAGCCATTTCTTCAAAATTTCAAAGCTTTGAAGGTTTAGCATTGAAGCTGTCAAGTACGTGGCTCCAAATTAGCAGGTTATGGACCCGGTTAAAAAACAAATGTTGCTAAACCACTTCTCAGAGTTTTAACACTTATTTCCACAAAGTTGCTTTAAAAAAATGGTATTTTACATTATCTTAATATTATTTTGTTTGGTACTTTATATTCTTGTATTGTTTATCTCTGAACAATGCAAAAAGCTGTAGAAGTAGATATTAAAAATGAGGTAATACTTTATAAAAATGATTTCTATAGTAATTTTAGTATCATACTAAAATTCGCAAATAAAATAGTCGCAAATATAAGAGTCGCATTTTTTGAACATCAAGATTTTTCTTTAATGAAATCAGGGGTGGATTAAAACCATTTCGCCCCTGCCGGCTCTTTTGACCTCGCCTTATTTTTTGTTGACCTGAACATTGTTGAAAAAAAAAACTTTTATTATGAAAACTATATATTTAAACTACAATGAACAAACAAAATCTAACACTTTTTTCTTTGTTTTAATAATACAAATCTATTTTGAGGTTGTTGTGACGACACCACTCAAGAGAAAATCTCGTATTCTTACTTTCCATAGTGGGTTCTATATACCTATCTGCAGATATTCTTAGATATTGATAACATATTCTTTCATTTTCTTCATTCGTATGGGTTGTAACAATGTAACAAATGAGTACCTATATACTTTATGCTCAATGTTTTGAAGTAAATACACCAAGTGTTAAGAATAAATGTCTGGGCAGATGCTGACTGTGAGCACTTCTAAAAACTTATGCTTGCAAAAAAAACGACCCACCTAACATGTATGTCAACTTTAAATTTAAGCGTTTTTTTAACCAATTGATAAATTTTTATGATGTTTCGTTTAATTGAAGGTAATTTTATCAACAACAGCGCTGGGGAAGTATGTTTTATTGATATTCAGTTTTGAGCATTGGGCGTAAGAATTAAAGTATGTCCTTTTATTATTATTAAATTTGCAGCATTCAACATTTCGAAAAACCATGTTTTAAACATGAAAGATAACATGTTTTAAATCACAAAAAAAATAAATAAAAATAAAATAAATAAAATAATAAATAAGGAATCAACCTTGTTTTAAAAACGTTTAAAACAAAATATTTGATTTAAAACAATGTTTTAAAACAAAAGCTTTTAAACATTTAAAACAAACTATTTTAAACATTTAAAACAAACTGTTTTAAACATGTTTAAAACAAAATAAGTGTTTTAAACTATGTTTAAAACAAACATCACAAATAACAAATAAAAGTGCTTTGATATGTGATCAAACATGAAGCTTTGAAACTTGAAAATTATCATATACAAATTTAACATAAACTCAGTTTCATTAATAAAATAACAGTAACTCAGAAATGAGCATGTAAAGCGCGCGCGGTTCGTCAGTATTTGTACGAAGCGTCAGGTATTCATATATAGACATAATAAACAAACACAGTTATTGACCTTTTAAATTCTTAAACTCACATGACCCCAAACGTTGAATAACTACAACAAAAAACTATTCACAAAGCATAATGATAACAAACTAAAAAGATAGGTAGATAACAATCTATAATTTAATTTAAAAACAACATTTTTACGCTATTTATTATCGTCATTTCATATACGACAAAAACCCCGAAAGTAAAAGGTCCAAACGAATAACCTACTCACTCATGCACAAAGATTTCTAAATCTGCAAAACATCCACAACGAAATCGACTCTAAACTGACCTAGTTTACCAACAGAACCATCCAAATTGCACTAGAACGAAAACCGGACAAAGGAAAACAAACGAATTCACTTACACGTTGCTCTCTTTGACATTCTTGATACCCTGGTTCATGTCGTCGGTGAGCTCCCTCCATACGGTAATGCCCAAATTGCGTTTCAGCTCGGCGCTACGTTTCATCTTCACGGAAAGGACCGTCCTCAGGGTGGCGATGTCCTCTTCGATGGCAGCCAATTCCGTCCGCCATTCCTCTTCCTGTTTGAACTTCTCTTCCGGCGTCATATGAGAGAGATCTACAGGCGGCATGCTGTCTCCAGCGGCCATCGCATCCTCTGCAACAAGCATATTGCATTCAAAATAGAGACTAAAGTATTATAAGAGACTAAAAAGTATTAATATCTAAGGATCTGTGATTCACCATTCGAAGTGACTATGGTTTGGTATAATCGTGAAATTGGTGATAAAGAGTACAACATACAATATAATCGTTGATATGTCATGGTAGATTATTATCAACAGGTGGATATTTAATAAGCAAAGAATAATTAGAAATATCTAGAAAATAACTGTACGTGATAGTTGTATATCTAGGAGAAAACCTGCTATTGTAATTTAATTGTATATTAAATCAATTTTAGCAACGTTATTAACGGAGTTTAAGTGTTTAATTTGAATTTATAATTTTGCGGGTAACTGTTTTTCTTTTCGTGTGAACGAGGTTCTTGCGTTTTTAGTACGTCAGGTACAAAAGATGTTTTATTATGTTGAAGTGCAATAAAAC
Source organism: Melinopterus prodromus (assembly GCA_964023965.1). Taxonomy (NCBI): domain Eukaryota; kingdom Metazoa; phylum Arthropoda; class Insecta; order Coleoptera; family Scarabaeidae; genus Melinopterus; species Melinopterus prodromus. The sequence goes on from OZ030393.1 coordinate 66,309,345, forward strand.
ACTTATCTGTAAATAAAATATCGTAGCAATAAGTTTATTACTGTTAAATTGCTACCGTTCTCGATAAAGTTGCAATTTAATACGTAGTTAATACGTATGTACGTAAGTCGTAGTTAATAAGTACTTGCGACAGTTATGAATGACGAGAAAGGATTTTTGCATTTTATTAATTAGTTTACATAACTTATATTAAGAACGCATAATGTAGCTGAATACAATAACCTGTCGTGCTATAGAAAATGAGATCGCGTGAACTTTTAAGTATTTCTACTACAAAGCGTAAATGTATTTAAGCTCAACCCTAATGAAGTACATATACCTTATGTTCATTTCAAAAGTATCCACCGTTAATGACTCTTGATGTGATGCGATTATTGCTTTGAGTGAAAACACGTCGATTTAGATATTGAGGGGGAAGTTCAAAAATGGTACCTAGAGAATACCTAGAGAAAGTGGGGTGGCTGGGGGGTAAAGGGATGAAACCTAAAATTCTCTAGATACCATTTTTTAACTTCCCCCTCAATATCTAAATCGACGTGTTTTCACTCAAAGCAATAATCGCATCAGGGCAAGTGTTATTAAGTGTGGATACTTTTGACGAGTTTCTTCGAGTTTCACACACCAATACAGAAAGCTTTCGAACACTATGAGCAAATGTTGAAGTTTTTAATGCTAAATTGGTTGTTTGAATTATGGAAATATGTTATTTTATATCATAATATTTAGTACGAGCATATTATTCGATTTTTAGAGCACATTTTTATTTCTTTAGGTTATATTATAGGCGACTAAAATAGTTTGCTGTTTGAGAGCATATGTTTGGATACCCTCATAAAAAATGGAGAAGGCCAGGTAAACAACTTTAGATTTTGCGGACTCTAAACAAAAACATGGATATAAATTAGATACTCCTTTTATTACAGAGTAAGAATTAGCAATGAGCACAATTAATTTAATTCAGGTAGCAGTTAACCCGTGTCGAATGACGCAGTTTAAGACGACATTTATTTTTTTTTAATTATAAATCAGTAAAAAGCATTAACTCCAGTAATCTGTTTCTAAATCCGAATACAATACGACTGGCCGCTTTGTTGATAAATAAATTAGTATTGTTTTTATTATTCATGCAATTACCATAATCGTTCATTATACAGGGGGTTCCATCACATCAAGAATCTCTATGGATCTCAAATTCCAAACCACGAAAGATCATTTATTATTTCGTAGGTGTTTTTAAGTTGTTTGTTTTTACTTAAACTATATTTGCTTGTCACTTTTTTTAAGCTGATGACAGACAATACAGAGCGATTCTAAGGATACCTACGGGTTGGAAAAATATATTGCATTAAAATCTTTTGAGCATTCTCGCTCACTCTCATGGAATTTTAACACAACTGTCCTTTTCTAACCCATAGCTACATTCGGCATCGCTCCGAATTGCCGGTTACCTCCACAATACTACATAGAAAGTACCAACGTTGTGAATTAGAGCACATCTATCTAACACTCACCATAATTCCCATTGCTAATATCGAGGTATTTCCTAAAATTACTATCTTTTGGTAATTTCGCTAGGTACGGTTTCGATAGATCACAGTACGTTACTCTGACTTGTCTCTTGACTCGGTTCTTAAAAAACGTGCGAATGATGGCATTGGCGCGTTTCACGTTAAAAAACTCTGCCTCAACGTTCACAAAATCATCTGTACCGTTAGTCAAACTGTTCAGGTGCATTTCGTCAAAATCCAGCTGTCTAAGATCAAACAATTCCAATTCATTATCTAGAATATCGGTCTCGTCTAGATATTCTATGTCATCTAGTTCATCCAAACTTGGTGTCGACGTACTAACTTGAGGATTAAAATAAGGATCCTCGATATAACCGGGACATTGTTCCTCTTCCTCCTCATTCATTTTATCGCGCACAAAAAAATATTTATCACAAACTTATTTAAATATCACATAGCTGGTAATGCCATAACTACACACCCACAATGTTTGATTAAACAATTATAATTGCTACCAAACAGCTGCCATTCTTAGATCTACCTGTTGTACAGGTGATGTATTCTCACGAATACCGCTTTCTCTCGCCATGCGAAGGTATGCAACAACCAATACACAAAAAGTTCAACAAAAACATGGGACATTGTTGTAGGTGTGTTGATTTTTCCTAATTTAACACACAAAAAGCGACACGTCATACCTAATTCTTATTCGCAATTCGAGTAGTGAAGAACTAAGCAAATAAAATCAGATAAATCATACGGCGGAACAAAAAGTAATCCCCCTGAACACGTAGTATATTAAAAAAAAAACAGAACAACCATCGACATATTCAAGACATAATTGATAATAAACGCATTACCTGTTGTTGGGCTGATATTATTCATTATCCGTATTGTTGGATTCACAACGTAAAAAACTATATTTCACCTCAGAACACCGCGAAAACGCACAGACACGGAAATATGTATTTATTGCACTTTTGACAATCTGTTTTACTCAACCGGTTCGATTGAGTCATATGTTAATCCCCAGCGACATCTTTCGCCTATTTAACCAACCCCGACGCTATGTTCTTCCTTACCGGCACTGTTAACTTCTTTACCAGCCGGACCTCGTTCCCATCTAGAAATCTACCCATTTGTCACCATTTCTAGGTTAAGATTTAAGAAAATGTTGCGGCTGACCACAAATTTATCAAAGCTAAATATCACAGCAGAAATCCTCAATAATACCAATTTGCAAACGGTGAGATGGCATAGAAAGCCGCGATGGGTGCCCATGGCGAAAACTAAAGTCTTCAGGATACCACCACGGCCTGTTATTCCTGAAGATGAACAAGAAGAGTTGAAACGATTGAATAACAACTATAGGAACCACGTGAAGTCAATAAGGCGGTATCTAGTGGCTAAATACGCATCGAAAGAAGGGAAACAAGAAGAAATCGATCAAGAAAAAATATACGAAGACGATTATGTGCAGTGCTCGAAAGTAAATGATGAATGGAATGCCGCCGTTAGAGTAGAACGTGAGAAATACTTTGAGGATGAGTTGTTGCATGATATTGAAGTTGCCCAGGAGAGGTTGGCTCTACAGAAGCAGAGGAAGGAGTTGAGACAGCGGGAGGCGGAGGAGTTTGTTCGGGAGCTTAAGGAGCAGTCGAAGAGTTTTATTACGGCTGATAATATTGATGCCGCTATCGAACATGCTTTTGCTAACCCTGTCGACTACAATTATTCTATCGATTTGGAAGGAAATTTATATCGTGGAAGAGAAACTATACCAGAATTGCAAACTACAGAAAAAGAAGCTGTTAAACAATAATTTATGATAATAAAGTAGTTTAATATTGTTTTGGTTTAATTATTTCTTTTTATCAATCTCAAATTTAGTTTTTTCAATTCGTTAAGAAGTTACATCCCTTTGACATACTAACAAAACAAAAAAATCATACTGCGTATGATAAAGTAATAAGTAACACAAAATTTCTTCAGGCTACTATAATAAATAAAAAAACGTATTATATTAAACATTTATTAATCTAATTCTAACTTATAAAAGCGATGATAAAAATTGTTTCCTATCATCAGTTTTCGTCGTTTCACTTTTTCCTACTTTATCTTTAATATTTCCTAATTGTTTATTAAGTACATCCTTCTTTTTCTTATTGCCGATATTAAGTGTAAATATATTCGTTTTCTTCTTGGCTAACTGGATTTCGGCTTGCAATTTCTGTCTCCTTGCAGCTTTTTCGTAAGCCAACCTTTCATGCAAGTGCGTCCACTTAAACCCGGACAGATATTTGATATTCCACATACAATCGTACTGTTTCGATTTCTTCCTCGTGCTTACTTGCGTATTATTTATGGATTTCGCAACTTTTTTCGCTACCGATTTCTTCTCAAATTCCACCCAACCTTCTCGAAATTTCTTGGCCACTTTCCGCTTTTTTGACTTCTTTTCACTCGGCTTTGAATCTGAAAATATAAAACGAGGATAGTTTATTGATTATCAGTGATTTAGGTTTTCGGTTCTTACCTTTATCCGCTAATTCTAAGTACACTCGACCAACCGTTCCAAATTCTCCAAAAGTTTCTCTAATCTTCGAGACGTTAAAATAAGGTGGAATTGAAGATAAGTATATAATACCTCGTTTTCTCTTCACATTCGAAGTTTGTGGTTCTTCCGTTGCCATGTCTTCTATTTCAGTCATTTTGTTTGATTTTCAATAGGCGTAAACACAACTTGTGAACATGTGTACGTACTTGACAAATGCTTGACAAACTTATAATTGAGGTTAAGTTATAATTAGTGGGTACGTTCCAAAATACAATAGAAATAAATTAGGATCTAAATGTGGTTAGAATTAATTATCAAATGACACTAATGACTATTCCTTACATAATTACATACTTTCATACTGTAAATAAATCTTTAAATTATAATTATTTGTTATACACTTCTAGTTCTATGACGAGGCTACATTCAGTAATGCATTGTGTATGTTTTGAGATCTGTTTTGAGATATTTTGATCTCTTTTTGAAAAAATTTCTTCACCTTAGTCAATAATAACTCCTTAGGCCCAACTGTATTGTAATTGCTGTATGATTACCGCTATTTGATTTTGTTAGTTTCAATAGAGTGTTTGTAACTTAAAACTAAATTGTAGGTTAGAAACAGATTATTGTTGTTTTATGAGTAAAGAATCTCTACATATAATATATTATTCATAATGGCAACAGAAAATAGTGCTGGAGAACAAGAAGGTCGACTTAACGGTTATGTTCATCCCAATGCGCAGTATATGGCAATAACAGTCGATCCAGGTTCAAGAGCTACGTTTAAATCTATTGGTAAAGCAATTCCGTTGTTAATAATAAACTTAGAACCGTTTTGTAACACTGCCACGGATCTCAACGATTTCATAACTCGATCATTTACTATTGAACTTACGCCCCCAACCGACACAGATAGCCAGGTAACGTTAATTTAATATTTTAATATGAGAAAGGCGCAGTTTATTTTATCGAATTAATTTAATTGTAGATTAGCAAACGTGGAAAGTGTATTGTAAACATCGGAGGGAAAAAGCGACCGAATGAATCCAGTGACGATAATCAAAACAAAAATAAGAAAATTGCTGGTGAATCAGACTTTATGGACTACATCATTAAAGAGGAAATAAAAGAAGAAATTGACGAAAATCTGGAAGAAGAAAATCAACTTCTAGCTTCGGAAATTTCTGTACCACCAGATAATCAACTACCGGAGAACACTGACGTTATACATGTCTCAACCACCGCTGGTATGCCTGAAAAATCAATATATATCGAATCGCTAAGAAACACCGTAACGCAAGTGCTAAATTCTGCAAATAAAACCACATCAGATAAAACATTATTAAATGGTCAAATGTTACAAAGCAAACCACCGGTAACGCTAAATACCACAAGTTTTTATTTCGCGAAAATAAAAAACAGTTTGAACCGTACAAAGTATAAATGTATGCAGTGTGAGGTGCTTATTGACTCATCATACCTAAGGCAGCATGTTGTACTGTGCCCGGCTCGACAGAATAAATAACGTGACTAAAATGTTGAATATGGTGATGTTGTATGTTAAATACATTTTAAAATAGTTCACTACTTTGAAAGAAAATCAACACAACTCAAAAAATGTCTTCTATCTACTTTAGATTTTGTAAATCTCAACTAGTATAACTTGTACTGATAGTTGCTAAATATGTGAGAAAGTGCTTTGATATCTACTCATTGCGTTGTAGTACAAATACTACAAACAAAATGGGAAATTTTGAGGTTTGTCCGTTTTCTTTTAAACTGGAGATAAATATTTTTTGTTTTTTGAAGCACGAAATATATAACTATGCTTTTGATACTTCTATTTTATGTGTTTTACTTTTACTAATACATAGGTAATGTAAAATATTAAGACAACAATATTAGTGTTGTCTGTGTATATGTTACAGTAAATGTGATAAATGTGGTTTGTGTTAATAATTATTTTTATATACTAACAACAGTTTAAGCTATAATCTGATTTTCAAATTTTAAAAAATAATCATTTTGAAATAATCAAAATTAAACTTAATTATTAATTAAGAAAACAAAATTCCCTGTAGTCCCTATTCTGTTGGATATTACGAGAAAGCATGAGGATAACAATTGTAAAAAATTTTATCAAAATTCTAGGTGGTGGGCAATAAAATTGTGTTGATTTGACATGGAATCACGCCGACGTAAGATAAACAAGTAAAAAAAGCAGATTCAAATGTAAGATGGTGACAAACTCGCGGGATGCAAATTTTTAAATAAATTACAAATTACAGGCTACAGCCACAACCTGGATTTGACCAAGAACTTTTGAGTTTCTAGCACTATGCTCTAACATTAAGTTATTAATTCCTCCCTATTCCATAGGGAGGAAAAAATAACTTAATAATAAAATAATTAATAAACTTCTGAATTTACACACAAAAATTCGCAGATGGTCAATTAAAAAAAAAAAATCAGAAACAACCAACTGACAACTGATTATGTTATCAATTTTTGCAAAAGTTGACTTATTGAAATACATTTGCTATTCGAACGGAGGATTATAGCCATTTAGCAAAACTCCGAGCATGGAAGGCCTACTAGGTCTTTTAATTACCTACAATTTGGGGTATGATAGAATTATGCAACATAGATGTTATGCAACAATTTTTGCAAAAGTTATAAACGGTTGGCTTTTTATACCAAAAGCGTAACGGTAGCTCCGTTTTTGCACCCCCTGGAAATATTTCTGCGGGCGCCCATAGATTGATCAACAACTTGTGCAAAGTAAATCTAAAGTCCAACGTTTCATTTAATCACAACATAAAATAACAACGAAAAATAATAAACTTTTGTTAAGAAATTTTTACGTTAATGATCTTCTTTTAGATGTTTCATCACAGGAAATCACAGGACCATAAATACCCTGCACTGACCCTGCAGTTTTGACAACAGAAAACTAACCCGTATATTTTTTAAATGTTGGCAGCACAAGGTTGGCAGTATGTATTCATAAACTGGCAACATTTGACGAGCTTACTCATATGCTTTTGACATTTGAATAAATATTAAATGTCATAGCGCTCAATCGGCGGCATTTTAATGCCAACTTCGACATACCTCAACGTGTTTACTTTTTCATGGAAATTAACAGTTCGGCCCATCCATAAGGATGAGTTCCTCTGCGGGAGACCGAGACAGGTTATCCAGTTACGAGGTTCGAGAGCTGCAGGACATCGCTAACAAAATTCGCATCAACTCGATCATCGCCATTAACAAAGCCAAGAGCGGCCATCCGACATCATGTTCTTCAATCGCCGAGATCCTTGCCATCCTCTTCTTCAAAACGATGCGCTACAAAATCTCGGAACCCAGACACCCCACCAATGACAGATTGATACTGTCTAAAGGCCACGCCGCACCAGCGCTCTACGCCGCCTGGTCCGAAGCGGGATTATTCAGCAGAGAAAAACTATGGTCGCTGCGGTCCTTGTATTCCGATCTCGAAGGACACCCGACGCCACGGTTAAATTTCATCGATGTCGCAACAGGGTCCTTAGGGCAGGGGCTGTCAGTTGCCGCCGGTATGGCTTTCGTCGGGAAGAAGGTAGATCTGGTCCCGTTTAGGGTTTATTGCATCATTGGAGACGCCGAAAGTTCGGAAGGTTCCATCTGGGAAGCTTGTACCTTCGCTGGATTCTACAAACTGGACAATTTATGTCTGATCCTCGATTGCAACCGTTTGGGGCAAACCGGTCAAGCGCCGTTAGCCCACGACACCGATATGTACTTCCGGCGATTTACGTCGTTCGGATTTAACAGCATATGCGTGGACGGTCATAATATCGAAGACTTGGCCCGTGCTTTCGACACCGCCGCTGTCTATAAAGGAAAACCTACGGCGATCATCGCGAAGACCCTCAAAGGCAAGAACTTCCTCCAAGCGGAGAACGTGAATAACTACCACGGTAAAGCGTTAAACGAGAAGGCTGATAAGATCCTCGAGTACATCGAGGGTCTTATCACCAATAAAGGCCCTACGAGTTTAAAAGCGAGCGAACCCGATTGGGAATACCCGGACAAAGAAGTCGATGGCCTCAGGCAGTTATCAGTACAACCAAGCTACAACCAAGGAGAGGTCATGGCTATACGCGAAGCGTTAGGTTCAGCTCTAGTAAAGCTCGCTCAGAGTTGCCCAAGGCTTCTCGTCTTCGACGCCGATGTTAGAAATTCTACGTACACCGAGAGGCTTCGCGAATACGACGATAACAAATACGTGCAATGCTTCATGTGCGAGCAGAACATGGTAGGTGTCGCGCTCGGCGCGACGCGGAGGACATCCATAGCAGCGTTTGTCGCCACATTTGCGGCGTTCCTCACGAGATCATTTGACCAGCTTCGAGTGTCGGCCATATGTAAGGCAAACGTTACGTATTGCGGAAGCCACTGTGGGGTTAGTGCTGGTGAGGACGGTGTGGGTGCGATGGGGCTTGAGGACATTGCTATGTTTAGATCGATTCCCGGGTGTACGATTTTCTACCCTAGCGATGCTGTGTCGACTGAGAGAGCTGTTGAGCTTGCGGCGAACATCCCAGGGATGTGTTACATTCGGTTGACTCGTCCGAAAACTGTTATTGTCTATCCGAACGATAAAATGTTTCGTGTGGGGCAAGCGCATATCCATAGGAGGACCGAAGCGGACCAGGTTTTGATTATCACTGGAGGGATAACGTTGAAGGAAGCTTTGGATGCGTCGAAGGTCTTGTGCGAGAAAGGCGTTTTTGCTCGCGTCATGGATTTGTTTACTATTGAACCGATTGACAAGGAGGCTATACGATTAAACGGGAGGGAATGTAATGGTAAAATTATAACTGTTGAGGACCACTATCCTAGCGGCGGTCTTGGGGAGGCTGTTTTATCAGCTCTTGCTGAGGAGACCGATATGATTGTACGGAAGATCGCTATTCCTAAAATCCCTAGATCCGGCGCGCATTTAGAACTTCTGGATTATTTCGGGGTATCTGCTTGTAATATTGTCGGACATGTACTGGAATTTCTCCACATTGAGCTCGAGACGTCGTACAACGAAATGTTCTATACTAGCTAATAGCACTAATAACCGTATATATATATATACTTTATTCATTTAATAAAATACTACCTAACATACTTTTGACAATGCTTTACAATAACAGTCATCAGTTCCAAGTAGCAAACGTTCGGATTCTCCTGTGCGTACCTTCACCATGGTATCCGATGGGAAATTAACAGCTAATTTTAAGTTTCCACTGCTAAGAACGAAAGATTGCGGCGATCGCATGCAGTCTTCAACTCTTCTGTTATATCTTTGATTCGATTTGCAACTTTTACTGCGTTCTTTTGCTAACGGTAAGGACGCTAGTTTCGGAGGCAAATTTTTGGTTACATTTGCAAGAAGGGAAGGAAGCGCTGACGATTTTTTGGGTGGTACGGATTGGGAACGTTTCTTGGAGACCGGAGGCTTTTCTGGTTCCCATGGTATCCTCTCTTCTGGAATCTGAAGAAAGAAATGAGAAATATTTTTTTTTTGTCAAATTGGGAATGTCTTCGAAATAAATGTGTCAGATGATCTTTATTTGCATGAATTTGGAAATAAATTGGCAGCAAGTAATTTTATCTACGACTCACATTATTCTACCATGACGAAAAATAAGAGATCTATCATAAATAGTAAAAATAGAAGAGATTGCCATTTTAAAAAACGTGGTCTAATTATTTTTTAAATTTTCTCTTGCTAGTCTGTCAGTTTGATGTTAATTGACAATTAAGGTTAATTAAACTGGATATACAACCAAATATGCTTAAAAACTGATCTTCAGCATCTACACCTGTCCGTGAATAAAAAAAGAATACGAAAATCTCTTACTTGGCTATCCAACCTCTTTTTTGGTGTACACGCCGAACATTTGTTTTTGCGAATGTGACTAATTTTTTGAACAACAATATCTTCCGTCTCGCCACTATCGGGTTGTGGTTGCTGCCGATAGATGGACACCCGATTCAGAAAGCTGCAAATTATGGAAATATGCAAAAATAACATAAATAAACTCTTTCTTTAAATGACATTACCTTGGTGGGGGGGTATGCCAGTAATTATCAACCCTACTAGTTTTCATTATGTAGCACAACTTTTTCAAAAGTATCAGATTATCCTTTTCAATTTTCGCAATTCTTTCAGTTTCCTTCTGTTGTTTTTTCAATTTCAGTGAGATGTGTTCTCTAGTAGGCGGCGATGTATTGTCTATTGCCGGCAATGCAGACTGCACCTATAAAATATCAATTAATAGGAATTCAAATGATGTAATTCGTATTCACTTTTCGTCTGTGGTTTTCGTATCTTCTTTGCTGCCATGGCCTAATTAACAATTTATCTCTCTTTGATTGCATACTACCGAATTACACTTTTGACCATTGGAATTGAGTGGGTGCAGCTATTTAGAAGTTGCCTAGCAACTAAAATACCAACTTTCATTTCGATTTATTTTACATTCCTTAACAAAAAGATATAAAAAAAGGTAAAAAAAAGCTCAATTATTGTACAATAATCAATAAATTATGTTTCTATATATTATAAGATCCATTCAGGTGTGTTTATTTCATTGGCGTTGAAGTAATTTATAATTCCCGCCAAGAGTTAGGTAAGTTACGTAGAGGGCGCTCTAATAATGCGCAAATCCATTTCGGTTTGTCACTTGGCTAAATGTCAGTTTACAGTCAAATTTGAAAATTTGTATACCAGAAGTAACGCCTGCAGATCAATTTATTGAACAAGGACAAGTTGCACATACCGATACCAGCCTCTACCATACATACCACAAAATGGAAATATAAATATTGAAGTATAACCAACAAACGGTTGCTATTTAGAATGAATCGGCCACATCTAGAGACTGCATCGTCACAAGTCCCTGCTCTAATCAACAAACTATGCAATCACTTCGCAAAAAATGATAAAGGTAACTGTTTAACACGATGTATGATACATTTCCTAACATCGGGATCAAATTTCAGAAATATCTGCTGATTTCTTCAAGGTGGCATTCAAATTTTTAACATCTACGGGTAACACATCAAATCTAAACGTCTACGATGAACAATTTGTTGTTGCCCAAATACGAAAGTTTCTCCAGGGCAATGAAGGCAGCGAAAATAACCTACAAAATTTCGATTTGTTATACGCTAAGTTGCAGAAAACAGTGAGTTATACGACGTTACAATATTATACTTCATGGTATACTTATATCGTTATAATTTTTAGACAATTCTCCGAAATAAATGTGCCATAATGATATTCTTTTTAAATTTGGCCACAAATCCGAAACAGACCGATCTAAGCAATTGGAATATGCTGCACGAGATAGCATCACAACCGAGTATGGGTAGTTCTAAATCGCAGACGACGTTTCTACCTGACGAGAATAGGGGCAGTGTAAGAAAATTGTATACGGGAAACCTTACGAAAAATTTATCTGCATCTAGTAGAACTCAGGTTCGTGGAGTACAGGTAACGTTATTCGGTTGTTTTATTGTCCGCGCTGCTTTCAGATGTCACAAGCTACAACGGTTCCGTCTATTGTGTGGTCAAACAGTGATCACGAGTTACACATTTTGAAAGATCGGAGCTTGTCCACGGAATCTAGTAGGAGCAGCAGTAAGTTTGCTTTTTGTTTTATTGTTTTTTTGTAGGTTGTTTGTGTATCTATCGTACTCGCAACTTGAAGAATAGTATATATGTTTTATGTCATACAGTGTGTGAAATACTTAATATTCTGCCATGAATATTTCTAAATTTAATTCTTAAAAAAGTTTGACCTTAAACTAGAAATAATAAATATAAAACTTTAACTCATACGAAATAATAAAGAAATATATTGAAGAAGTAACTAATATTATGGCCTTTCTGTAGTTAGTTAGTTTGCTACTAAGAAGTTTTATTACAGACTTGATATACAATTTTTCTTTGTAGTTTTAGTTTTAAATATTCTCTTGATACTTGAGTGAAATCTAAGTCACTTTTCTAGTGTTTATTAATTTGCAGTTCAGAATTACACTTGTATTTAATTAACTACCAGTAAAAGAATTAAAATTATTTTTGATATTAAATTAATAATGACAAATGAAAATATTTTCGTAAAATAATCCTATAATTTTTGTCCAACTTGGGTAAAAGTATGCACCGTGTTTTAGACTACAACATTTTGCATTGGAGCAAGTAAACCAAGAATAAGTGTAAGTTAATAATATAAAAAAGATAATAACAGAACCTTTTTGTTTGGTTTTACTACAATACATTTACATATCACAGTTTTTAATTTAACTGACCAAACAATAATTAGTTAGTTTTTGAGGCAATAATCTAAGCTACATGACTATTCTTACCAATAAAGAAAACGAGCGATAACTGTTTCTGGTATGCCTTTTTCTTGAACCTAGTTTGGAAGAAACGCAGTTCTAAAAACACTGCAAAAGATTCAAAAATGCATTTGTTTTTCTCAAAAATTAGACACAATTTGGATTTTCTGCTTTCGTTTTCAAATTGTATAGAAAAAGCCATTTTTTTATTTTTTTTTTTATAAATTTACAAAGGGTTTGCTTTTTAGTCTCTTGTGTTCAACAAATATATTTATTTGTTCTGTTTATTCAATTAGCTTCGTCTTTTTATAAAATCACTTCATATATTACAAATTTTTGAAATCATCTCCGTTCTAGCTGTGATGAGTGTTCCTGAGACTCAGCTCATACAGGAAGTGATATACTCGTTCCAAGGCATCGAGGGCAAGATACTCCGGAAGGAACCGGGAGGTTTGGGCTTCACGATTGACCCGAAAGCGGGAAAAGGAATTAGTCCGATACAGCGCGGGTTGGTCGAGAGGCTATCGGGCGTTGGCTTCTTGCACAATCAGCTGAAGCAGCACTGCGACGAGGCCGATAAACAGATCGGCCTCATTGGACAATCTCTAGTTGCTATATTACGTGAGGAATTAACTAACTACTATCAATTGGTCGCACTATTACAAGCGCAGGTAATTTAAAAGTTTTTTTTTTATTTGAAAAACTTTTTTACTAAGTTTTTTAACGTGCTTTTTTTGTTGGAATGAAAAGTCTAAGAAGCAAGGGTGCGTGGAGCATTCGGAATTGACCTTGCGGAGGATGGTGGTCTGGGTGGCAGAACCCCAAATGCATCTTCAGTGGTTGGCTTATATTGCTGAACAGTGCAGCGATAAAAAAGGCGGTGCTCTGGTCAGCATAGTTCATGGATTTTTACAGCACGGTTCGATGTGTGCACAAAAGGTACGGGTTTAATTATGTTTTGATAATTTGTTTTTGTCTTTTGATGATTGATACAGGCTGTTTTTAAAGTCCAGTTTTTCCAAATCGGTAGTAAATATCACACTGAGTAAAAAGTTTCATATTGACTTGTGTGTTTTCTTAATTGCTTAAAAAGTTACGGGTGTTTCATATAAAAAGTTACAGCAGTTTCATATATTAACAAAACTGTATTTTAAAGTACTATAACTTTTTAAGGAATTGAATAAAGTAGTATTTTTTTTTACTCAGTATAACTATCTAGAAAATAATCGGTGAAGTCTCATCGATTTATTTGTTTATTCATTTGTTTTTCAGTTTATTTTTGATTTTTTACTTTAATGTATATCCTTTTTTTTTGTTGTAATGGTTATTGATTGTGTTTTTTCCCATTTTTTTATATGTATGTTATTGGTCCTTCCTTTTGTTAATATTTAAAACATCTGCAACTGTTTAAGAATTTAAAGAAACCCAATAGGTCTATATGGAAAGTTTTACCCAAAGCAACATTTGCTATTAAAAAAATGCGAACATAGTAGTGGGACACACTTTATTGTGGGTATTTTCTCCTTTAATTTAGTGTGGGATCTTTTATTAATGTTGCCAACAGCATCTTTAATGTTAAATTGGTACGAAAATTATTTTTTAGTTGCTTTTACTGATAACAGTTGACAGTAAATACCACTTAAAAGAGTCGACACATGAGTTTACAATCCAAGGTTTTATCTGAGCCTACTTGAAGATTTCTATTACATTAGAATTTTGAAAGAATAACTGGCTCAAAATGGCTGTTTTTCATATCCTAAATCCTTGTGTAAATGTATCTTGAGATATCAAAAATCGCTTAGCAACAAAATTCATTTATCTTATTTTCTGTCAAATTCAAGATTTTTTTTTTTGGTGAAAAATTCTAATGAATGGCATCTGATTTTGGGTTTTATTAGAATTATATGTTTCTAAGTTCCAAGCATATTTACCAAGTGGTAAACCTAATTCTGGATGATAACACTGTAAAACAAATATTTTTCTTTTGGTGTCACTTCCTTAAAATATCCTTTCTGACCTCTATACATAAATGGAACACAGAAAATTTACAGTTCAGAGGCATCAAATCTCACCGCCAGTAATATGTCAGGAAAACGAACAAGTATTTATTTAATATCTCCCTATTTATTTTATTTTTATTATTGTAGCTGTTTCATATTTACTTTACTTCTCCTTCATCAATTCTTCTAGGTATCCGAAAAAGTACTTTCAGCCGTTTGTCGACCTCTATATCTAATGCTATCTCGATGGTTGTTGGACGGTGAAATAAACGATCCTTGCGGGGAATTTTTTATTGAGGCCCGCAGCGTTAGCGCCGCTGAAAGGTTATGGCACGACAAGTACCACGTTCGGTATGACTAATAGTGTGTAATTTTTAGTATCTTCGGGTAAATTGAGGTTTTTTGTTATTTAGGCAATCGATGATTCCGTCCTTTATTACGGTCGACCAGGCTAACAAGATTCTTGCCACCGGCAAGAGCATAAACTTTCTGCGGCAGATCTGTAAAGACTCCGAGGAATTGCCGGGACGAGACGCACTACAGAAGCTATTTGCAACTACATCGGGTAATTAATGACGTTTAAAATGGTTAATAACCAGAAGAAAAAAGAACACGAAACAAAAGATATGCAATGCTTCACAAAGATGCATGGCAAAAAGCGTTGAAAAAATTAAAAAAATCATTTTCTTTTGTATTTATTCCTTCAGAATTTAATTTATGGTTTTTCTATGTACTTAAACTTTTAAACTGCGTTTTAACTGCGCAAATATTTCTGCTAAGGTATCAAAAAGAAAACTTTAACTTTTAATCGAAAGTAATCAACATTTTAACTTTAATCTATTGCCAACTTTTCGTATTTGTGTTATATGCCTCAGATATCTGGCTGAAGAGAACCTTTAAGACGTATTTAGAACTTATTAAACTTATACTTTTTTCTCAACTTTTTTCTTCACATAGCGGAAGCACTTTTTTCACCAGAACAATCGATAGAGCTCCACTCGGCTTTAGAATCTGTGTACCGGGAAACATCATTACGTGTGCTGGACTTGCTAAAGAATAAATATCGACTGTTGGAGCACCTGCAAGCTCTTCGTCGATATCTACTTCTCGGGCAAGGTGACTTCATCAGGCACCTTCTGGAATTACTCGCGTAAGTATTTTACATTTTACGTCACAAAAGCTTTCAAATTTTAATTTTCATTTGTTTTTTTGTCTTTTTCTAATTTCAGTCCGGAATTAAACAAACCGGCACAGGACCTCTACGGCCATACACTATCGGCAATCTTGGAGTCTGCGATTCGCGTGACAAACGCGCAGTTTGAGGACGAAGATACTTTGCTAAGGCTTAACGTGGGGTTGATGGACCCATCTCATGGTGATCTCGGTTGGGATATTTTCACGTTGGTGTATATTGTCGATGGGCCCGTGGGGACAATCTTTCAGCATACTATGACCACCTATAAGTGTTTGTTTGGGGGATTGTGGATGGCCAAACGGATGGAATACGTTTTGTCGAACATGAGGAAACAGCAAATTGCCTGCGCTAAGTTATATAGAAGATTAAACGGTAATGTTAATTTCTTGCTGAGGTTATATTGTTGTGGTATGTACACATAAGGTAGCTTTGCCATGAACTTCGTAGATTCTTCCTTGATTAAAATTCATTTAGGCAAATATATCTCCTAATGTTTTAATTTAATAATTTTGGACTAATTATTTATTGGTTCTTTAAGCACCGGAAACAAATATTTTCTTTTATAATTAACATATACCCATGATAAGGTTGGAAAAATGCCCCACCTCATTATTGCCGTGGTTCTTCAGTCCAAAAAGATTATATTAAATATTGTATATCCTGTTAAGCCAAAACTTAGAATATAAAAAAAATAAACTAACTTGACAAAAATTGACACTTTTGTTCACGTATTTAGTATTTAGAATATATTTAGTTTTGACTTTTGATGTTTTAAATGGTTTCTTCGTTAAACTATTTTTTAGACAATTTCCTTTTTTTTTTTAGTTTTAGCACCAGTTACTCATTTGATACACGTGTTGGCAAGCAAAATGATCAACCTGCTCCATCAGACACAGTACTATTTCCTGTTTGAAGTACTCGAATGCTCCTGGGCAGAAATGCTGAAACGAGTAAATCAAGCCGAGAGTTTGGACGATGTAATCAAGGCGCACGGACAGTTCTTGGAGTCCGTTCAGAATGGAGTGCTGCTGGACTCAGCACACGCTGTAAGTATTTTAACTTAGTGTTAATCCCTTAATTCCCAAGGTTAATTTTAAAGATCAATACCAGATCCGTTAGCTTTCATTAACCGTTCATTAACAAAATTTACTTTAAAAACAATTGGTACCGGCTCCGTTAAGTTCCGTTAGTTTTGGTTTGTTAATCAGTTAACGGATCTTTACTTTGGTTATCGGATTACATGTATCCATCTGTGAAATTAACGGATGTTTGTTATAGGAAATTCGTACACAGCTGCGTATAATTTTCACGTTAATACTTAACCTGGAGACACTGCAAGATGCTCTGTATACGGCTGCGGAAAAAGAAATGGTTGCCGTGATGGAACACGAGAAGCAGTGCCTGAGGCAGAAAGGGTTCGGTACGAACGCGGAAGTTGAATACGAGAACAAGCAACGGACCTTGAAGTTTAAGCACTTTGTCTCGTCGATAAAGTGCCAGTTAAAACAGTTGAGCAACAAGTACGGCGAGTTTATAACGCGTTTCCTGAAGTCCCTCTCGACCAGTCTCGATATGAATCTCCAGCTGTTGAGCGTCAGGCTGAACTTCAACGACTTCTATCAGATCACATGACAAGAATGCGGAGACCGCTCAAACCGAACATCACCGATAAAAAAGAAGTCCAGTTTCGTCCAGTGTGGAACTCGCGGAGACCAAGTGCAAGCAAATATAAGTCGTAATCATGAGCTAGTGTACAGTTTTGTAGAGAACGTTAGCGTAGATTGTTCGCAAGGTACTTCGGTTGCGTGCAGTTACGGAAGCATCGATCAGCTGATTCGGGAGAAAAAAAAGAAAAAACACAAACACATATGATGCTGTGTCGGGTGAGAGGCGTCAGTTTTCGTACGCAGTTTGTGTTGATCGTTGTGGCCCGTCGCCTGCGGCGCGTCTCTCATCCGCTCGTGCCAAAATTTAGGTTACGTTCAACAGTGTATATCGATATGAAATTTTGTCAGTTTTAAATGTAACGCACGCAGTAAAATGTTTCTTCCAATATTGTTAATTGATTTTAACTTGTCGATTTTATCATGTGTTTATTTTTAATATAGTCTCAATTAAATAAGGATTACTACTTTATTATTGCCGTCGTGCCATGAAATTTCTATGTACATTGTTAATACACATGCCATATATATTATATACTAACTGTCCGGTTCTGATAATGTATTAAATTCATTTTATTATGTCTTATATTTATTATTATACAATTAAAAACTACTTACTGTGGCTGATATTTGTTTTTTAATGCTATAATTAAATAATAATCAGTGTTATTTGGTCCTAAATGTATATACTGACCATTGGTCGTTGACAACCAAATAGTCTATCTCCAGTGAAAATTTGTGAAAAAGTTTAATATTTGTGACATTTGAGATCGGAAAAACTAATTTATATACCATAAAGATAGAAAATAACAATATTACATGAAACAATTATTGCATACCGCCTTCCATCGGATGAGGAAGTAAACCCGGTGGCCCCGTGTGCTGTCATGATGCGACGTGCACGTTAAAGAACGCTTACTGGAGGTTGGAATTCCTTCAGTAGAACTAAATTCCTGTGTAGCCTGCCCTCAGCGTCGGTGATTGGCCTAAGTTGCGAAAATAGACCGACGTATCATAAACAAGCAAAAAAATACGTCCCATCAGCCATATTTTGACAAATTTTTTAAAACTAGACCTGACGTAGTGAATATATTTTCTTATTTTTAAATACTACCTAAGTAGTTATTTTGTTTCTGCAGTTCTCATCCCACAAATAAATGTGGGCAAATTGTTGTCTAGAAAAGTTTTGGCATCCCTGGTATACTAAACTATGCTACAAGCGCGCCACCTGCCGCCATTAACAGATAAACAGCCTGCAAAAGTTTTGTTTGACAATTTTTATGTGTTGCTATTTAGGTTGTGTATTGTTTAAAATAGTACGCAAATTACCAGAAATATGGCCACAACTTTCGGCAATTCAACGTCCCCTTCGATAGATTTAAGTTCATACAGAGACCAGCACTTTAAGGTTAGTAAAACCGCGATACTCTTGTTTTTACTAACCTCAATATCCTTCACAATATAACCTTTCTAGGGCTCTCGAGCGGAGCAAGATAAATTACTACGGTTATCCAGCACACTCTACGTTGGTAATTTATCATTTTATACGACAGAAGAACAAATTTACGAATTATTCACTCGGTGCGGTGACATACGAAGAATTATTATGGGTTTGGATAAATATAAGAAGACACCGTGCGGTTTCTGCTTTGTGGAATACTATAATAGGGAGGATGCTGAAAATTGTCTACGTTACATAAACGGAACACGTTTGGACGATCGTATAGTGCGTACTGATTGGGACGCTGGTTTTATTGAGGGGAGACAGTATGGAAGGGGAAAAACTGGAGGACAGGTAATTATAAACATGATTGTGCGGTTATATTGTTATTTTTTTCTATATTTATTAGGTTCGTGATGAATACCGTACTGATTATGATGCTGGAAGAGGTGGATATGGCAAGATTATTGCTCAAAAGGCTGTCCCAGAACCACATTTTGGTCGATGATCCGATGATTTGGTTTTCCCTTCATTTGATTGACTTATAATAATTATATTAATTTAAAAAGTATGATTTATGTTTAAATTTAATTAAGTTTACATACAAAATAAATGTGATTTTGTCCAATTTGGGGACACTTAAATGGTGTGGCTTTTATTTTATTTGTTTTATTATAATATTCCTAATTTATTATTTTGTATTAATTAACAATTTAGTCAGTAGATGTGGCCTGTTTGGAGTTTGCTACCAGGTCGGTAAGTAGATTTATTTCTAATCTCAGTCGGTATCCAATTTGAAATGTCTGACAAGTAAAGGTTAGGTTTTGCCGAGGGCCTTTATTTTAGGTTATTTAAAATTGCAAATTTTAATGTTTACACCAGAACTAGACCGGAAAAAACGTAATGATACCTAGGGGACTTACACCTCAATCCTTATCAGAGAAAAATTTAACGTAATTCAACATATCAAATCGCCGAGATGGGGACTGATTTTGAAGCAATTTCTCGCTACTGCAGGCAGATTAAAATGAATCGGATCATCGTTCTCGTGGTGGCCGTCCTTATAATCGTCCCTCTCATCACTCACTACTATTTATCAAGCGTAGAACGTAGCTCGATACATATTACGCATAGCGCCCATTCACACTTAGATTTACCGGAAGATTTTAACTCCGTTCAGAACGGCGATCTCCAAGCTAGGATAGAAGAATTATTAAGGATAAAAGGTTCAGTTTCTAGTGAATTACGAGAAATGGAAAACAAACGACAGAAGCTACAAGCGGAGATTTTAACACATACAAAACAAATCGATATACTTAAAAACGATCTGGCGCACCAACAAACAGAGCTTACAAGGTTGAAAATTTCCGTTGAACAAGCGCAGGTTGCTCAACGGGAGGCTTTACAACGAAATACACCCGATTTAGCTTTACCGAAGAGGTTAACGGCAGACCAATTACCACCGATACTTCCAGTGCTGCCTCGTAGTGCAACTAAGAATTGTCGGATGTATTCGTGTTTTGATCATTCCCGATGTTCGATTACATCTGGGTTTCCTGTGTTTTTGTACGATCCCGATGAGTTTGCGGTTATGCATGAAGGTTGGGATGTTGACGGGTTTCTTAAGACGACTCTTAAGCAAGTGTTGGGTTATAATCCACATCTAACGACGAATCCTAAGGAGGCGTGCGTATTTTTGGTTTTGGTTGGTGAAGCGTTGAAGGATAGCGACGAGTTTGGTGATCATACGAATGCGCATTATAGTGTGTCGCCATTGGATTCGCAGGCATTAAAGCGGTTGCCGTATTGGGGAGGCGACGGAAGGAATCATATTCTGCTGAACTTGGCTAGGAGGGATCTATCATCGAATTTGGGAGATATTTCCTCTACAATCGATACTGGTATGTATATAAAAAATTTAAAATAGATGTGAATGAGCAGTGTATTAATCTTTATGTAATATTTTAGTATTTTTTTAAAAATTACGCATCTTTTTCTCAACTTATTTCCACAATACAATAACAAACAAATCCTTCACTTCCAGGTCGAGCGATAATCGTCCAATCAACGTTCTCCTACGCCTCCCTCCGTCCCGGTTTTGACCTGGTGGTCTCCCCGATCCTTGGCCCGCCCGGAGGCGACGTATGGCAAGAGTGCCCACCGATGCTTCCAGCCCGACGCAAATACCTCATCTCCTTCCAAGGCGAAATCAAGCGCACCCCCCAGAGGACCGGCACGCACTACCCGAACGAAATCGACACGAAGACCGAAGACTACGCCGAACTGGACAAGTTCATCGTCGACCATCTCAAAGACATCGAAAAGGGCACCACAAACGACAAATTCCTCTTCGAATTCGAATGCATTCCAGCGAGTGATGATACGATGAAAATTGGGTCGTTGGATTGGGGTTTGTGCGGGACGGATAGTTCGAGGAAAGCCGTGTTGAAGGAGTCGACGTTTACGTTGGTTTTTGCGCCGCGGACGGCAGAATTGGTTACGACGACGTTGCTTCAGGCGAGGGTTTATGAGGCGCTGAGGGCTGGGGCGATTCCGGTGGTGCTCGGCGGCGATCAGGTGAAGTTGGCGTACGATGAGGTGATACAGTGGAAGAGGATTTGTGTTTTCTTGCCGAGAGCGAGGGTTACTGAGATGCATTTCGTGTTGCGGTCCATTCCCGATACAGATGTGGTTGCGATGCGGCGGCAAGGGAGATTGGTATGGGAGAGGTATGTTATAATATTTTGAACAAAATAGGTTCAATACCGCATGATGTAATAAAACAATAACTTAAATAGTTACAAAAACATCTACTTATTATCATTGAATTTTTCTTCCATTTTCAATATAGATACCTGGCCTCAGTTCAAAGTACGGTCGATACAGTCATCGCCGTTCTGAGAGAAAGACTGAATATTCCTCCGTTACCCGTCGAGACTGTACCTGCGGTTTCCGTGTTTAACGACACATTCCAGCCAATTCAGACGCTTATCAGTTTGGAGCCGGAACCGGAGGAAAGTTTAGGACCGTCGGAACCACCATACAATAGCCCATCATTTAGAAGGAATTACAGCTTCCTACTGACGCAGGGGCATGAGATTTGGAATGATTGGGGCGACCCATTTCATCTGTATCCTACTCTACCGGCAGATCCGATTTTGCCATCCGATGCTAAATTTATCGGGTCCGGTACTGGGTTTCGACCCATAGGGCGTGGACAAGGAGGTAAGAAAAATATATTATTAATGTTTTTATTTAATTATCCATGTTGTAGAATTTTGTATTTTGTCTAAATCTCCATTTTTGTGCAGAAATTTATGAAAATTAAGTTTGCACAAGTGTTAATGTTTGTAAGAATTTCAAACGCTCTTCCTTGCATTTCAGGTGCTGGCAAAGAGTTTTCCGAAGCACTAGGCGGCAACAACCCCAGAGAACAATTCACCATCCTCATCCTAACCTACGAACGAGAACAAGTCCTCCTCGATTCCATAGCCCGCCTACGAGGCCTTCCATACCTCAATTCCGTAGTCGTCGTTTGGAACTCACCCAAACCACCCGCACCGGAACTCCGCTGGCCCGACATAAGCGTACCAGTCCACGTCGTCAAGGGAGCACGAAACTCCCTCAACAACAGATTCCTCCCGCTAGATAACCTCCAAACTGAAGCAATCCTATCCGTCGATGACGACGCCCATCTCCGTCACGACGAAATTATGTTCGGCTTCCGCGTTTGGCGCGAACATCGGGATAGAATCGTCGGGTTTCCGGGAAGATACCATGCATGGGATATCAACACGCAGAACAGCTGGCTGTACAATTCGAATTACAGCTGCGAGTTGAGTATGGTTTTGACGGGGGCTGCATTTTTGCATCGGCATTACTTGCATCTGTATTGGAAGTGGTTGCCGCAAGCCATAAGGGATAAGGTGGACGAGTATATGAACTGCGAGGATATAGCGATGAATTTCTTGGTTAGCCACGTGACGCGGCAACCTCCGGTTAAAGTGACTTCAAGGTGGACTTTCCGATGCCCCGGCTGCCCGCAGAGCCTGTCCGAGGACGATACGCATTTCGAGGAGAGGCATAAGTGTATTAATTATTTCGTTCAGGTATGTTGTTTCTGTTTTATGTTGAATGTAGGGAGTTAGAAAACAGTACGTAAGTCCTAAATTGGTTAGTTTTCTTGCTATTTTGGATTTTTCCACTTAATTCAGAATTAGATTCAGGTAAATACTACAGCTTTTTGTTTTGGTCGCCCATATTTAAATCCGACATGGTAATTGGCACCTGCAATCTTCAAATATTACGGGAAATAATAAGGGGGGAAAGCCCCCCCTTATGGGAATTGACGTGTATAGAAAAACACTAATTACTCGAGTACCCTTGGAGATATCAATCAATCAATCAATAATGGGATATTCAATAAGCTGTATCTTATTGGCCCTTTCTGCGATGTTAATAAAACCACTGTTAAAAAGTCCGATCGCGATTATGCAGCCTCCGCAAACTAACTGATTCAATTATACTACTGTAAAATTCAACATGCCTAATTTTGTATCGCAAAGACAACAGTATTTTTTTTCATTTAATGAAATGATAAACTTGAAGCTGGTTGATAATCTAAAATAAATGATATTATATTATTTTTTTGTCTTTAGGTATTTGGATATATGCCACTGCTAAACACACAGTATCGAGCCGATTCGATACTATTCAAGACGCGGATATCGCACGACAAACAAAAATGCTTTAAATTCATTTAAACCAAATACGTTCAGTGACTAAAACATCGTAAGTTTTAATTTTAAGTGTAACATGTACATAAGCTTTTTACTTTTATAACTCGTAACGGTAATTTATTTTATAGATTATGTGCAATAAGCGCATTTGTGATACGTATATTTTATCTATAAGTGCTAGAGTGCCATCGCCTATTAATTTATTCTTTTTTTTTTACATGTAACAGTCTGACGTTTTTTCTTTAAATCATCGATTTTTTTTATATATTATAAGTGACTTGTATGATACGTATTGACTGGCATATAAAAGGAAAATCTGTACTATCCGTGTTTGTATACCAGTCTTTATAAACGAAATAATTATGTACAAACGTAGGAAATAAAAAATAGAATAAATATTAGCGTTTTCTTACTTTGTTTTGTAAGAACCATGAAAACAACAACGAATTAATAAAAAATATACATACTTCATTTCGAGTTAACATATCAAATATATAATATCCACATTTCCGAATAATTTACGATTCAAACATAATTAGAGAATACACAAAATTACACTCAATAAAAACAAAAAGTATACTGAAACACTTATCGATAAAAAAGTACATTAATCATCGTCGTCGTCTGGGAGTTCCGAGTAATTCGGTATAGTCGCAAACGCTTCCTCCGAGGTCTTAACCGAAGACAGTTCAGACTCCCCGGAAAACGTCACCTTATTCGAATTGTCTATGCACAGGCACTTATCCGAAGTCATTTGCACAGGCGTTGAAGTCCGCTGGTGCTTGTTATCTACGCTGAGCCCTGACCCTTGTATCACAGATATCTCCTCGAACTCCCTTGTGAACGGAGAACCGCTCTGCGACGTCCCCGTCGAATTATTAAACAACAACTTCTTTCCGAGAAAATCACGTAACGTAATGTCACTCGAACTATCCGTAATCCGATTCTTGCTTCCGTCGCTACTCGTCGACGCTGCGTGAACCAACGCCT
The DNA here is from genome assembly GCA_964023965.1 of Melinopterus prodromus. Taxonomy (NCBI): domain Eukaryota; kingdom Metazoa; phylum Arthropoda; class Insecta; order Coleoptera; family Scarabaeidae; genus Melinopterus; species Melinopterus prodromus. Next base: position 66,333,824 of record OZ030393.1, read on the forward strand.
CCTGAGTTTTCTTTAAGGTGGACACAGCCCAACCCATACCCATACTAACCAACATTGCTTCAATATTCTCCATATCGGATTTATCCGAACTATCCGTATCGGAAGCTTTCGGCGCGGGCTTTATCTCCGCGATTTTCGTATAGGATTCCGATGAGATTTCTTGTACGATATCTGGCATGCTCTCTTCGGATATTTTAATATCGTCCTCCGGGAAACAGGTTTGAAATACGTCGGATTTGTTCAGTTTTTCGGGGCTCATCGAAGGTATTCGGAGTTGGCTGTCGACTTCGACGATGGTCGATAGTTCGTGCGCTGTTGAGGTTATGTTTCCGTTAAATCGTTTCGCCGCGGTTATCCCTTTAGCCGGTGGCGGTTTTTTCTTGGTTATGTCGGTCGTTTCGGGAACGATGAATTTGGGTAGCCGTCGGATATCTTGAAGCATCGGGACGAACGGCTCATTATTCGGTTCGTCTGTCGCTTCCATTTCGACGACTTTTTTTACGGGTTGCGAAATTTCTAATTCCTCGGCGACTAACCTACGATATCTACTGTATATTTCTGAATCCACGCTTGAATTTTTTTCCGACGAATCCGGACTGGGGATACGTAAATTCGAAAAATCAATTTCAACCGATAACATTCGTCTATCTATTTCTAACTGCTCCCGTTCCGAACCTGACGAAAGCGCGGGGGATTGCCTACCGGAAACCTCCCCTAAATGACTCGGAAGATTCATATAAGCGGTTGATTCCTTCTCGCTAAATGTCGGGCTTAAAATCTGCTTCTTTTCCTCGCGAACCTTCTGGATTGCCGCAGTTAAATTCGATATGCGTTCTTGGCATTTCGTTGCCATGTTTTTGTACTTCTCTGCGGCGTCCGCAAGTTGTTTATCAAAGGCTTCCTGGCTCTTGGTTTGCTCCAAAGGGTTTTCGCTTGCGTCGGAAGACAAGTGGGAAGTTGAAGGTTCGCTCGACGAAGTTGAAGGTTCCGAATATTGCATGCAGTGCGCTAAATCGTTTGGAGATAGATTGAAAAATTTTATGACGTTGCGTAGCTGACTCATCGGATCGGCTTGCATGCTGTGCGCGAGGCTTGACGAAATCGAGATGTCAGTTTCCGTGCTTACACCCAAGTCGTCAATGCTCGCTCTGGACATCGATAGAAGTTTCTTGATGTACGTAATGAGGCGAGGGTTGAGTTTCCTACCATTCTCCTGCGGAGTTGACGAGTAACTCAAAACACCAGTGGCACCTCTGGAAAAATCCGGGGGGCTGTAGTACGAAGTGCTGGAGGAAGTTCCCATCGTCGTTTGATTTGCGCTAAGTTGTTCCCGCCAAGATTTTGAATTATTAATGCTAACCTCGTCAATTCTCACCGATCTTTCATTTCTTATAGTTTGCGTTTTTGTATCAACCGTTTTCTTAGCATTTTCAACAGTTTTCTTGCCATCTTCAACAAGACTTTTTACAGTAAACTTCTGACCGTTACTCGGACTCTTAACTTTAATCTCCGGGTCATCGTCGTCTTTGATTTTAATCAAAATCTCACAAATTTCGCTATCGTCGGTTACAACACTTTTTGGACACATGCAACGTCTTCTGATTGTTTTTTCCGGAGATTTCTTTCTCTGTAATGGAACTTTTTTTGGTTCCGTTGGTTCTACAGATTGTTCTGAGGGTGTTTTTAATTGCATCGTGGAAGTGGCGATGGAAGTTGTTTGGGGGATTGCGGATATGGATTCTTCGGTTGTTTTGGACTTCTTACGGTGTTTTCTGGTGGGTGACGTGGTAGTCTTTGGTGATGTTTGCGTGCTCGTGTTTTGGAGGATTATTCTCTTGACCTTCTGGTGTACTTTTTTCTCGGGGCTTCCGTCTATTACCTCAGCCGATGAGGTGTGTTGGACACGTTTGTGTTTCATCTTGCTTTTGCTACGTTTCTTGTGGACGCCGCCTCGAGCTTTTTTCGTAGTTGGCTCTTTTGGAATATCTGTGAATAAATTAATATTTATTTATTTGTGTCACCCTTCAAACAAATATAACAAATATATACATGTTTAAATCAGGTTTGAATTAATTGGGTAAAATACCCAATTGTTTTTGAACAAATTTGTTACGTGATTATTCAAAGAAAAATAATAATTTATTAGTACTACTAATTTTAGCTACTAATATAATCGATTATCAATATAACTCGACTACTAATAATCGATTATTAAAATATCTCGATTATGCCCATCGCTAGAATAAACACCCTAAGATGGTTTTCCAAAAATAGTCAAATACCCTATTGATATGGTGCGGAAATACTTTTTACCCATATTAGTAAAATGATAGCAAAGGATAGAAATATTATATAAATAGTTACAGATAAATATATCTTTTAAAGCCTATATTAAATGGTCAGGAGTGTCAGAATCCTGGATTTGCCCGCCTATGGATTTAATGTTTATGCAACCCTCAACTTAACTGAAACGCACAATATTTAGTGATTAATAATAGTTTTTTAAATTAATTACCTGCTTCACAGCTCGTACAAGAAGACGACTTCACCCCTTCATCACCCTTCTCCTGCGGGCTCTCGATCTTCTCCAAATCCGAGATAATACCATTCAAATTACTATCTCTCGGCAACCCCGCAACCTCCTTCAACAACGCCTCCTTCTGCTTCTTTAACTTCTCCAGCATATACCTCAGCGAATCAGTCTCATCCGAAACATTTGCGTTTATCGTAATAACCCCATCGTCCCTCGTAATCGTCACCCCATCCTGAACGGCAGTATTAAACTCCCAACGACCCACGTTCAAACTCGGATCAGATCTATTCTCGTCCGTAATATCAATCGTTCTAAACGGCTGATCGTCAATAAAGTGCTTCTTCGGAGGGATCGTCACGACATTCGGGAAAAGTTTATCGTAAGCGTCCTCCATACGACACTGCTTCTTTAATTCGTGTTGTCGTAAACGGCTGTCGCCCATGTGAAAAGTAGGTTTGTTAAGGTTAATTGAAGCGATGCGCTCTTGACGTTGCAGTGCGGGGAGTTTCTGTAAGAGCTCTTTGTATTCTTTTTGGATACGTTCCTTTTCGAGAGCTTTTTTCCCGCGGATTTGCGCGTCGCGATCCCTCTGGTAGATTCGTTCCATGTATTCGGCTTCACTGCGGCTACTCTGAAAGATCTCTATGTTATCGTCGGGGATTTTTTGCACTTGGGATTCGTGCGGTGTGTATTCTTTCGAGAATCGGTTATGGTGGTCGTAGTATTGCACGCGGTTCACATCGGTTTCTGACGTTTTTGGTTTTACTGATTTTAAAGCCACCGTTGGCTTCATCGGAATTTCCTTATCCTTTCTAATACCAACGTCCTTCCTACACTTACAACTTTCAAAACCGCAATCGCAACCCAACTTTTTCTTCGTCAATTGTTTTTTCACCGGACTACCACCTCGTGTCTCTCCCACTTTCTTTTTCTTATCGAGTTTCTCATCTGATTTCACAACACTCGTCAATTTTATAACACTGGTCGACTTCTCCTGAGTTTGTGGTAAATCCGTGCTAACCTCTTTATCACTATTTTTATAACTACAGCTACACTTGCAACAACACACGCAAGTTTGCGACGGATATTGCGTGGGTTTAGCTTGTTGCAAATCATCCGTAGAGGATCCTTTGTTGCAGGTGCATATGTTGCAATGCTGCGGGCAACATCCGCAACATCTCGGTATGAATTCGGTTAATGTTACTGTGCTGAGGACAGTTCGGTTTCGTTCTTCGTCTTCGCCTAGGTAGGAGGTGGCCTTGGGCTCCTGTAGGTTTGCTGGCAGGCGTCGGCTGCGTATCCTGTCGGATATTCTGGTGTCGTGCGGGTGGTGGACTATTATGTCCGCCATTTGCGGAGGGCTTGGCGATCTGGATGGTGTCGAGGAGAGTCTAGATTGTGAAGTTTCTGGAAAATGATCGGTTGATATGAAATTGTAGCTGTTGCGTGTACGAGTGTTAAATTAAAATTCAGATTGCATGTGTAATTTTTAGGTAGTATAGAAAATAAAACATTTAACAATACAAATGTATTTGCAGGTTTGTAATACCAAATATTTCTCACGTCTTACTTTAAACTATTTATAGAGGTTCATTTTCCACCTTGAACTAATTATTATTATTTACATATTACAATTGTACAATACCTTTTTTTGACTTTTTTTGTACAGATTGCTTAATAAATATTATTATTATTATAGCAAAAATCAGCAACAATTTTTTCACACATCGCCTAGATATTTCCTGCACCAATTTGGAAAACATAAATACAAGACCAGCATGTATAAATAAAGTTGTCTTGATACTAATATTAATTTAATATATTAAAGATTATTGTTTATTAATAAACTTTTAAAAAATGAAACAAATGCACATCTTAATGTTCAACTAATGAGGTATATTTCCTTAAAATTTCAACTAAAACTATTTAAAAAAGGCAGAGATACAAACAATGAACCAGAACCAAAATTTTTCTAAACACCATTAGAACTTATCATAGCAAGCTTTCACTCTTATCAATTAAAAAAAAATAGATTCATTTTAAAAAAACTTAATGTTGCCCCATATTTAATAAACAAAAAGATCCTTATTTTTTAGGATTTTCCCTCCAAGTTTATTTTAGTAGTTTCTAGTAGTGATGGGCATAAGCGAAATATTTTAATAATCGATTATTAGTAGTCGAGATATATTAATAATCGATTATATTAGTAGTTAAAATTAGTAACACTAATTTAGTAGTTAAAATTAGCAGTAGTAATTTAGTTGTTAAAATTAGTAGTACTAATTCAGCACTTAAAATTAGTACTACTAGTATAGTAGTTAAAATCAGTAGTACTAATTCGTTCGATTACTTTTGCGGGTAAGTTACTACGCGTGTTATGAGGGTAAACAACAGTGACGCCGGCACCAAATACTCACAAAGATACAAACACATTGCTGACATTGGCGCTTTCGTTTATTAATATTTAAGGGTGCCGGAAATATTTTTTGTCAAGTTCTTGCAGATAGTTGTTGTGTGCAATCGGAACTTTTGAATTCTTTCTTGGGAATATGCTCGATACGTAAAATTATTATGAACATACTTTCAGTATATATATTATATCATCTAAGACTGATTTTTTATATTTTTATTACTCTAATTTGAAACAATATACTACGTATTGATATTTTTACCTTGCTGTATGTGAGTATTTATTGTATCCCGTATAGGAACTTCTCGTATGTCGCTTTCCATCGTAGACGTAGAAACCGGACTAGCAGGCGATCTTGATTTCGTACGATATCTTCTACCACCGTCCTGCAGATCTACAGAAGTACTACCTCCAGTGCTACCTCCAGCGCTGCCTATATCTAAAGCAGGCACTTCATCATAGTCCGAACTCACATCAAAATCAGAATCACTAACATTTTTCGATCCCGAAACATTCCCAGAAGTGTTAGATTTCCCCGATCTTATAACTTTCTTTTTCCTAAAGGGGCTCTTTGTTTTCTTAGTCTCACAACAAAAATTATCCACAGACTTCGCAAGCATCCTCCTCTGTCGTTCATCAGCTCGTTTTTGCAACATTTCCCGTTGTTCCCTATGCAATTTTCTCGCAGCTTCTTGACCACGCCGTTTTGATTTTTCTTGTAACGTTCCGTTATACGCGTGAATAATTTCATCGTGGGTCTCTTCCACGATAGCCTGGGCGTGGCCTAAGCCCAAGTCTTTTAAAGATTCGCAGTACTGCTCTTGTAGTTCTATTATCTTGCGGTTCTTCCATTTTTCTAATTTTTCGGCACCTCGTTGTTCGATTTCGGACAATTGTTTCTCCTTTTCTCTTCGTACTTTCTTTCGGACGTTCTCCGCTATGTTATTGGACTGCTGCCGTACCTGAAAAACGCATCGGACACTTAGAAATGACTTTTTGTATTAGGTGTATATTGAAATAGTCTGATACCTACTTGGGCTAGCCGTATCTTACGTCGTCTATCAAACTCCTTTTTCGCATAATTTGGATCAGCGGTCACCATTGTGCCCCTACTTATGCTCACAGGATTTCCGGATACTGTAACGTTAATGGACATGACGGTTATGAATGGACATAACCTCAAATGCTTGTTTACTTCTGTCGAAAAAAGGAACAACGGCAAACATTTAAATGTTTTCGCTACTACTTGTTGGAATTATCGTGCTGAGCGGCATATTTCTCGTCACACGACTGCTGATATACGTGTATTAACTTATTTTTATTTATTTTTTAAGTATCGAATGGGAAACGTCAAATTTAAAAAACACTTAGCGAGCGCCACCTGTTGCGTGCTAAAGAATACGGTTACTGGTCAAGTTCAACGAGGTAAGAATAGAAAGGATGGAAATACAGGAAAATGGATGCAGCGGTTTTGTTGATCTATTGAAGAGGCACTAAAACGGTGGCAAACGACATGTATATATCGAGTAATTGTGAACTATGACTTTAACTATAACTGTTAATTTCCTCATTATTTGTGTATGAACCTGGCTTTAGAAAAATTTCCCAAAATTAAGTTGGATTTATTTATTTTATTTTGTTCTTTGGAAACCATATATATATATCACAATTTTTTGATAGGATCAAGGTTATGACAGATACCAGTTATTTACCTACGCCATGTTATAAAACCTCATATTTGCTATACCAATTATGCAGTTTACATTTGCAGCGCAAGGGTTTCTCCTTTATATTTTTGTCTCTAAGCTGAATATAGCAATCCGAGACAAACCGGGATTACCCGGAATTACTGACATATACCAATAGATTGCAGAAGAGGTCAAACCATCTGCAATCCGGTAAAATTTGGGATTTTCAATATCACCACCGATTTTGATGAAACAGCGTCTTGGCGTCTTACCTTTCAAGTCCAGATGATAATTTGTAAACTGTTCAGTAAGGAGTAAAAAAAAGCCAGGTAACTTAATTTAAATAATAAATTTATTAATAAAATCTCGATATTTGACTCCGTAAAATTTAATACATATATCTCTAAAATATGAACGCTACGCATTCTAAATATAAATTCTATGATAAAAATAATATAACATTTAACTCAATAAATGTATGTATGTTGATAGGTATGTATAATGTATAAATACTCTGTAAAATGTGATATAATATAAATATTTTTAAAAGTTTAAACATGACGATAAAACTTAACACGATAAATGAAAGACCTACGAGGTAATAATGATACTTAAATAAAACAGAAATTGACGACGATCGATTGTGTGCCTGTCTCTTAAACTATTATAAATGTACCTTTAAACATTATAACACAACAAGCCGTTCAACATCGTTAGACACTGCGTACAAATATTATATGTACAAAGATGGCAGAACATTTTAAACGATCCCTATTCTAGATAGCCATGACATTTGAAGTAATTTTTGTAGAGAAGAACGCTTTATTTTTTTTGGCAGGTAGTTATGGCCCATAATGCAGCAACTCCTCAGCTGCTGTAGAGAGGTAAAACAAACGGAAAGGTAGAGTAGCGCGTCGTACTTGTCTTGCACTTTGGTAACGTGGTAAAACAAAATTAATCGAATTAAATTATTTTAAAACTACTCCTACAGAGAGAATTCGTTAGTCTATGGCTAACGTCACGAAAATACAAAAATTCTCATACAACTGGCTCATATCGTAAACACAACGCAACATTGATATGTCTAATATAAGAATTCCAATGATGCAAATCAGGATAATATAATTAATAATAACAATTGTAACCGATTATCGAATTGAATACTAAAATGATGCTTACAAATATAAATATGCGATAGAAATATATAAATTACTTTGGAGGATCAAGCTATTATATAAGTCGCGTTGCGATATATATTAAGAACACAGATATAGCTATCTTTTGCATTCGTGTACATATATAGACGAGATTGTACTCTTTTGTGGATTGAGATCGGATTAGATTTTTGTTGGTTTGCCACTGGCGGAACGTTTCGCAGTGGCCGTTCTACATAAATTAAAGTTAAACCAAACTTAGGATGTACGTCATGAGTTTATTATTATTTGTCGTCACTCCACTTTCATGTCTTTTTCTCGAAATGACGATAATCTTCACCAGTGAATGGATCGATTCCTACTTTCCGATCACAGCTGCGCTTCGAGTTGTCGTTGATTAAAAATGGCGCGAATTCAATATTCGATTCACGGATTGTTTCACAAGATTGTCACTATTTGTCTGTCAGCGGTGCACCATAATGTCGTTTAAGTACACACCGATCGTGGCAATATTTCTCCGTTCTTTCGCCTTGGCAGTGCTGCTCGATTGCACGTTGTATGATTTGATACAAATTACATGGCGATTTTTGATTATGCTTCAATATTAAATAAGAATAATACATAGTTCTTGTATAATCAACAAAAAAAATTAATAAAGTTATATATATTATATATATGTGTATAAATAAAAAGGGCGAGGGGGGAAATATTATTGCTTAATAGTCGCCGAATCTAGTACACGCCTTCTTCCACTTGCACTGTGTGCACCACTGATCTTTATTATCCATGCCGTAGATTTTCCGGCATTTTTTGTTCTCGCCCCTTACCCTGCGCGGGGTGGTGATGTTCTTCGGGCTAGGTGGACGTCCAAGCTTTATCAGTTTGTACGATCCCTGAGGATTGAAATTATTATTCGCAGTAGACAGGAACTGTAGTCTCATCGTGCCCACTAGTTGACGCTGGAATTCTGGATCCTCGTGTGGAGGCCTAGCTAGGTCTCTGTGCGATAGCGTCGGGTGCTGATGATGGACTTCGTCTTCATCGTCTTCAGCGTCAGTATAATAGAACTCTTCATCACCTGGTAGCAGGTCTCTGGAATCAATAATAAGGATGTAATGAACGTGTATAAAATGTAACATAAATAAATAAAAACCTTAAGAAATGGGTCTCAACCGCAAAAAACGTAATTTTTCCCATTTTAACTGTCATAGTTCTGACAAAAGAATGGTTTTTCTACTTTGGTGTCATAATATAGTATATTATAATACAAGTTTTATAAGACAAAAATTGGCGCACGAGTAGTTTTGGGCACGACGAGCGTAGCGAGGAGTGCCCAAATGGAACGAGTGCGCCAATACGTCTTATAAAACGAGTGTTATATACTATTTTTTCTACTTTGCGACATTAAATTTACATACATTTTTAAAGTTGCGGTTGTCATCTTACAATCTAGAGTAATTTCATATTCAACAGTTGGCAGTTGTAGTAAAATCGATAAATACGACAGACGCGAGCCAATAGCGATTGAGATGTCAGCCTGATTTGACAGTTGACGTCAATATCGTCAATCTTGGAAAACTAAAAGTTACCAAATGTTTGTGACCTAGTGTTTTCATAACGACACCGAAACCGGTTTCGTTATGAGTTCATAACGAACGCAAAGTAGAAAAAACTCATTGTGACACTGTTTTCGGTTTCATAATGCACTAACTTGTAGTTTTGCTATCAATAGATGGCGCTAGCTTTATTTAATCAAGATATAGAACGTTGTTCAATGCACTTGTCAATTGTCAAAGTTTTGTGTATATTCAAAATACTAGTTGAATCAAGGAGTTGAATGAACCAATCTATATATATTATGCGTACTTTTAACAGTTGCATGAGGTCCCAGAATTCATCACAAAAAAAAATTGACTCAAAACACATAAAGATGCACAAAATTGGTTAGGGTATAGTCAAATTATAGTTCTGTGATTCACAGATGGCGCTAGTTGTAACAAACAAATTAAACAACACTTCAAATTAAACTATCTATTCCGCATGTGTGTGTGTTATTTAAAAGTCAAGGTGCGTGCATATTTCTGATAAACACATCCGCGTGTTTACGCTGTCGAAATCGAAATCGTTCCAATCGCTATACGGAGAATTTCGCGTTGTTCCCCCATAGAAGCGTTATATGTGCTTGCTTAATTTAAGCGGCAAGGTTGCCACGCATCCTTGGATGCCGTTAACAGTTCCGTTTACGATATTTTCGGTAGTCGGCCATGGAATAGACAAAACTGTAAACAGCTATGCGCAGTTCTTTCGACACGATAACTGTCGACACGAGAGCGTAGATCCATGTTTTTCAATTATTCGCCGACCAGCGTATAATAAGCAACATAAAATAAAACTGGAATCTGGAGTTCGGGTTTTTGGTTTATCATGATGGTACTGAGTGTGTAAATGTTTATGCATAAATTATGTTTTCTGGTTATAGATAGTTTGACAGGTGAGATTCGCGGTATTTTGACGTTTTGTTTGGGACACGCCCCCCAGTACTGCAATCTTTAGATTAGCATGAGGTTAGCAGAAGGTAATTTTGACAATTTGACAGATTCTGGTTCTCAGACGAAATCTGGCAATTTACTTAAAACAATAGATAATTTATTATTTAATACTTACGTCGTATAGTGTGATTTTCTGATATGTGCTTTAATAGCATCAGTGGTCCTCATTTTCATGTGGCATCCGCGGTATGTACATTTGTAGGCTGTGTTTCTGAACTGTAAATAAAGAAGAAAGACTAATCAATCAACTGGTTTAACGCACTCCCAAAAACAAAACACCGCATTATTTATCAACGTCAAACCGGGAATGCTAATTCCGTCCATTGTTTATTATTCTTACGTCAAATTTGCCGTTTCGTTCGACATATTTCAAGCGACGTGCCCGGAAAACAATAGGCGCTAATTGCGTTTGGTAATATTTTCAAAATATACTCCCACATCGAATCCAAGTGACAAATAAATTGTCCGGATATTTTTACACCGGTTATACAACGCAGTTGTTGCGCCGCGGGTCAACAAACCCACTTTATAAATCGAAACACAAAAGATCCAAGTCGTGTAGCGATTTTCCAAATTGACCCAAAGTCGATGGGTTGGCGATAGATGGCGCTTATCGCGGTTTATCTCTACAGCGAGCCGCAACAATGGAGAGAAGTAAACTTTTGCTTTTTGTTTTCATTTTTATTTTAGCGAACATTAGAAAGCTTAGAATCTCCTGCGAAAGGGCTCTTACATAAACGACGAGCTCTCGTCCAATCGCAATCTTATCGATTGCCTATTGTTTTGGAAACAATGCGCTGTATATTACGACCTTGACAAGTGTTATCGCTGACTTTTAATGACTTTATCTCCGGCTGGCGAAATTTAGTGTGTTTTGGTAAAAATAATGACGATTCATACGCAACGAGAAAAGTCATTTGTCCATTTGTCATTTCGTATTTAATTCCAAATTGTGGCCACACTGGTGCTGCGATGGTAAATCTTATTGCAAAACACAACCTCGACATAAGAAGAAATTTAAATTTTTGTTTTTAATTTTATAGCATGATATGTATAGCTTACTACACCACGGAAACGTTTCTAGTTAACTTCAAATTGACTGTAAGTAGTCCTTAAAAATGAATATATGTTATAGAGATTTATACATCGAAACAAGTCTCCAAGTAAATAAGATACAAAAACCAGAAGAAGAAGACGTTTTGTTTAATCTCCCTGCTGTGATGAAATCGATAGAACTATAACCAGGAGTGTTGCCCTTGAATGGAGGTATAATCAAAACAAAAACAACCCGCGAAGGCAACGACCCCATATAAATAGTCAGCTGTTCTAGCAAGAATGTGAACAGGTACATGGATTCATATAGATATAAACCCCCACTTCTTGACACAGCTGAGCGGAGTCGCTTCTCCCCCAAAGGGATTTTTTTAACGTCTGGCTTGGAGAAATAACAAAAACGTCTAGTCTAGGAATCTAGAAGTAATCCACGAACGAAGCCGACAAGAAGCAATTAAATTTTTTTCTTGTTCACATGAATGAACTTTCGTATTTAGATGCATTTTATTAAAGTTTCTCAAACAAAATGAATAATAATGCCTTATTAGACTTAAGAAAACTCTGATGGTTAGTGTTTTGAGGTTACTTTTTATCCAAGAATAACAGTTCAAAGTAATTTTGTCGAAACAAAGGAATTTGCGGTGTACAGCGACGCTAGGCCATGGTCGGCGGTGGAAGTTCGCAGGATCGAAGGGAGCCTGTGACGTCGTAGGAAGATGGCCGCCGCCCGATCAATATGTTTACATACAAAGCCACGTGCCGAACTGCAGAACGGCTGTAACTCAGGTGGCCGTAAGGTCTATATTTGGACGGATCCTTTGTCCTTGGACTAGATTCCGAGCCCTTCCGAACACTTGTTATCCTCGAACCAGGAAGCGCACCGCCAAGCCGTGCGGCCCCGAACATCGATTTTTCTTTGTCCGACTGAGCAGACAACTTTATTTAGTTTGTTATCATCGAGTGTCGATTTACGGTCGGAGGTCTCATCGTCTCGGGTGGATTAGGATTGAAAATGTTTGGGAAGACGTTTTGACAAGTCGAATGTGGCTAATAATATTTGGTTGTTGGTTAGGTTAGTTTTGGGTTAGTGTCAAACAGCGCTTGTTGTCCTTGCTAAGAGTTGGTCGAGATGAACAATGATGTCATTAAGTGATGATTCTAAACAGTTAAATCTCAACGAAGATGCGGCTTGGGCGATCTACCTAGCTCGGCGATCTACCCAGATCGGCGAGCTACTCACCTCGGCGATCTACCCAGCTCGGCGATCTACGCAACTCGGCGAGCCACTCACCTCGGCGATCTACCCAGCTCGGCGATCTGCCCAGCTCGGCGATCATCAGCTCAGCGACATGCGTTTATGTGTGGTTTCCAAACAAGTAAACTACAGTGATGGCAACTTTACCGAAAGAAAATAACCTAATGGAGACATCGTTGCGAAGCCATACATTATTATATTATACTAAACGTGAAGCACACTCCAAAACTGCAAATTTCAAAATAAGGCATATGCAACCTAGACAACAAAGTGCTTATTTACAAGAATTCTGACAATCTTTGAAAGATCTGTGATATTGTTTGACAAGGTTTTAGACGACAAGAACCGTTAGATGGCAGTATAGACCGCCGGGCTGCAAACGTCAAAACATAACCTACAATAAACTCCACTATTAAAATGCAGCAACCTATTCATTTCACCCAATAGTTTCGTCCGCCATTCATAATTTGTAGATTTGGTCAAATCTACAATCATAATCACCAACACTATATTTTTGACAGTCACATTTTCTCCTCATAATGTAATTTTTGAAATGCCGCTTGAGCTATGACAAGCACGACTATGCAAAACGGGCACTTAACCTGATTGATTCTTACCGACAACGTTTCCTTTGTGTTCGACGGACGCAGCGCATCCACCATTCATGCTAGAGCTTTGATTACAACCTGTCAGACGTGCAGCCTATTCCGTATCGCGTGATACTTTTCGTCACGAGTGAAGTTATGCGCACAATCGATCCATAAGACCGACAACCGCTAAATTACACCAGTATGCACTAGAGACGTTGCATTCGCGGTGGCAGCGCTTCCAAGAGCGCACAAATAAAGAAAAAGACTTCTGTTTTCGCGTTATACGCCGACCGTCTATTTATAAAGTGCTGCTGCGTATAACCTTGCAATTTTTGCGCGAATCGGGAATTTACTATACACTGTGTTGATACTAAAAGTGTACACGTTGGATAATTTTAGAACGTACATACATATTTTAGAACTAACTGTACGTTTAGTATAGTTAGATAAGAGGTCTGACAGTGGAGGTTATGATATTCGCACATAACCCCTAAACTCCATGTCCATATCGTATTACCATGTAAGATCTATTTATTATCAAATCAGCAACGAATAACGCGTATCGCCACAGTACTATTACTAATGTAAACGATATTGTTTGTAGTAAGTAAAGAATTCTCTTGCCGAATTTTATCTCAATAGTAAACAATACAATGATCGGTTGACCTCGTAGATAAAAATACGAGACTCATCTCTGACGTAAGTGAAGCGACGCTTATTGCGTTGTATTTTTCAGCTTCCTGGTTTATTTTGAACATTTATCAAGATCTGACCGATCAAATGTTTTTGTGAGATGTCGATGTGTGTACAGAGTACATGGTTCGTGGCTAGCTTACATATTTGGTGCGTAGTGCGTGCTTAATGCGATAATTATGCGTTTTGCATCGGTTCATAATTCACTGAAATCATGATAGGAACGCTGAAATCCGGTAGCAGGGTTGAGTTGTGCTTGCGTATGCCGGATATAGGTACCGGATATTATGCCTCTGACCTTTGCTTCATAACACCAATTAAGGTTAGGAATTTTGATTGGCGAATTAAGCTGATATTAGTTGGCATTTGGATAGCTGATAATCCACGTCTACGGTATTTGATCATGTAACACTTTAAACGTTTGGCCCACCAATAAATAAGAAAAACATGTGGAACCGTTCAACGATTTGGCGTGAGTTTCGTTTTATGTTGATATCCCTAAGTAGCATTCACATTACAAGCTACGTTGTTGACGTATGTAAATGTACCCTTTACATGGAGATTGGTGCATAGTCAGATTGTCTTTTTTTACTTGTGTTAAGATGATGCCTTGGGATGCGAATATGCTGGATTGGGTTGGTTTTTATAAAAACTGAATGTTGAAGATCTAAGAACAATAAAATTACACTCCCTTTCAGTCGACACTGGCATCTGAATACAACCATCACAATGTTGATATTTTTGAGATAAAAGATGAAATACATGGACGTAGTTACAATACGCTGGGTTGGGTTGGTCTTTGGAAAAACTGAATTCTAAAACCTGAACGGTCATGTGGAGTTTTGACTAAAATCACTGAACAAATGATGTACTACACCATGCTACATGTCATCCTGAGAAGTTTTTACCGCTCTGCGTTGGTTTGTTTATGACAAAATTGCAATTAAAAGCGTAAAATGTAAAAATTCGCCGGAATTCTTGTAAACCAGCACTTTCTTGTGTAGGTTGCATATGCCTTACTTTGAAATTTTCAGTTTTAGAGTGTAGTCCACGTTTAGTATAATAGTTTCTGTCGATTTTGCCTGAGCTTCTCATTCTCAAGCAATTCTCAGACATTTTCAAACGGCGTTTTCTCTTAAATTAAAGTAAATTTGGACTTTTTATTTGTAAAACGAGTATCAGTAACTCCGCAGTACCCAATTGCTCCGGGATCCACTAAACTTGCTTCCTTCGTTTATAGCCACTGGGTATAAGTGCGAATCGTAACCGAGACAGCATTAAACAAGTTCATTACTGGACGAAAGCTCCTCCTAATAGATATTTATAACCGCGCGAATCGCGTCCGAAAATGGCCGGACGCCGGCAAGTCCGAGGCGAAAATCCATTGTTCGGTTATTGCCCGTCAACTGCGTAGTTGGGCAGTGATCCGTGCTCGGGCTTCTTGCGTCGAGATCAGGTGTCCACGTGGGGTGTAGTCCCGGTACGATGCGATGTAAACATTGGGGTCAACGTACGTTCTTCGTGCAGCGCACCGCCTCGGTCTCGTTCTTTGTCCAACCACCGGCTGCTGAGCGTGCGGCGTGCACTCTACAACCCATCCGATGCCCTGACGTCACCATTGCGCGGCCGAACATAAACAAGGCGCTCTCCGAGGGGACCTCACAGTTATGCGTCGCCATCGAGAAGGCGCCTCCTTACCTCCTCCTCCTCGTCTGTACTCGCGAAGATGCGTGTTCTGGCTCTCATGTTGGTACTTCTTCCATGGGTAACGGGATCGCGTTGCTCTTTTTTCCGAATGCTACCGGCTATGCCATAGGCGGAAGTCGCCTATGGATGTATAATCTAATCGACGAATTCAAACCAGACGCTCAAAAAACCGACTCCATTCAGTATTCATAAGACCGGACTCGACGAGACCTAACTGTACTTTATTACTGTTGAATACGTTACGATTTTGAACAAAATTTGACCGGCAAAGGAATTGAAATAGTTTAAGGTCACACAATCTAAGATGTCTCAGATTCTTCTTACAGGCTTTCAGGAAAGCCACGCCAAGCAACCTCTTTTTCTCTTCAGAAAGACAAGATGGCTCATGATCTACTCTGCTTATGAGCATCATGGAGTCCCGGAAGCCTGCCATCCCCACAAATTCCATATTCCATACTACATTTCTCCATGTTTTTTTCTTGAGACAATGCGCCAAAAGACCAGAAGATGACACGCAAAGGGAAAACAGTCTGCAACGCTAATATCATGATAATCACTGGATAAGCCACATAGAGCATACCAGTTCCAAGCTTCTTCGATAAACTATAACCTAAATTACAGGATACAGAGTTCAGAATGAGGATACCTAATGCCTGCCTATGGATTGGGCTAGCTACAAGACTCTGACTGTTGAAGTTAGACCTCCACAACATCGGGTTGATGGAAGATCCTTTATACAATAAGCACGACATGCTTAACAGATAGAAACTAACGTAAAAGATTGAATTCCGTATTACCAAATCAGTTTCTGTACTTGGTTGTAACTTGTTCTGTACTGAGAATTGAGAGTTTCTTCCCAAAAGCCAGTACAGTACCAATCTTGTTTAGCACCCAGGGGTAGTGTCTTGGGATCAATGCTCTATCTCCTTTATACAAGTGACCTACCACAGCTGGAAAATGTGACAGAGGCCACTTTCGGAGATGAGTGAGATCTACTGGCAGTGGGATCGACTGTTGGAGCATCTACTAGGAATCTTCACCAATCTTCAAATACATCAATAGATTACAAAATGGAAGACAAGCTGTGGTCGCTTAGATCATCCAGATTGCCCACGATCTGACGTATTATCTTTTCAGGCTTGTAAAGGTTGGATAAAGGTAACAATATTGACCTAAACTACAGCATAGATAAACATCAGGAAATCCGGGAACTTAAAATTCACAACAATGCACATGAACAAGGTCGCAGTATGAGATAAGTGTTATTTATAAGACACACAGTGCGTTTTTAGCACTCCCCACCCATACAAACGCAGGATGTAGGATATGATTTAAGATAACATAAGATTTTTTAAGAGCTTTCCGATTGCTACACTAAAACAGTCTTCCGTCTCTTGTGGTGTTTAGCATTGCAAAAGAGATAAATCCAATGAAGATACGCGTTAGCTAATACACCTAAACAAAATGTCTAAGATTAATATGCACGGAGCATCCCGCTTTTGAAGTTAAATCAACTGCGCAGTTCGTAACTGTATTACACAAGTCCCCGGCGGCACCGATATCATGTGTTGTTGACACGACTGTTATATCGACGATACAAACGCCAGTCGTCATCTTCAAAAGTCCAGCTTGGCCCCGTTCCGTTTCGTCTCAGTTTATCGCATAGTATTAGGTTATGTGTCAAGGTCTCCGACGCGAAACATTTAACAATTCCAACTTTAATTAACCTAATATTGTAAACACCGCGGCGGAGGCCGATCGTCGAACACAATGCTGCGCACTGTTCAGTTTTCTTTCTCTCTTGGCCATAAATCCGGCAATTTCCAGCGTGACGTAATAAAAGTGACGCCGTAACATAACGGGCAAACAATTTTATTGTACAGAGGAAGCGTATATAACGTGCGGGCGTGATGCAAAAGATATAAAGCGCTCACGCATCGTTTTGTTTATGTATGTAGATGGCGTTCACCCTGTTGTTATTGTTGCTGGTGCGCTGGTACTGGCCACTGTCCAAACTGCGCAGAAATTCGCTGCGGCACTCGCACTTTCTTCACAAGGTCATAGAAAACGAATCATTTATTTGGAGCTATCATATGGTTCAACATGTGACTCAGAGGACCGTTGTTATTTGGTAGCAGGCCTTTCAGATGAATACTAAACGAGAGTGGACAAGTGAAAGGTAGTTTAATGTTGTTGATAATATGCAATTTGTAGTTGTAGTTTTATAGTTTTCTTTCTTTAGAATATTATCTCTGTCTCTCTATTGTTGAGTATCTGTTAATCGGGCCTAAAAGCAGGAGAGCCCCAAGTCTTGGGACTAATTGACTGCCAAGCTTTCTTGGCAAACCATCAGCTAAATTATGGGAGTCAATGCTCATAATGAGGAATGCTTGATGTTTGGCTATGGTTGGTATTGTAAGACGAAATTTTGAACTTTTAATGTTTCCCTGTACCAATAAATCTAAAACAGTGAAATATTTCAAATATTTTGTTGTCTCGTTTTAACCAATTTTTGGATTTTTGTCTTTCAAGCCCTTCGAGCTGCTAACATGCTGTATCAGTTCGAGTGTTAGATTATTCAGAATAAAATGGATAGAAAGTGAATACTCGGTCCTAAACGAAGTAATGGCAGGGGTACCCCAGGGTGGTGTCTTCGGACCAATTCTCTCTATCTACTATACATAAGTGACCCACCACGGCTGGAAAATGTGACACAGTCGTCACGTTCGCAGATGACACCCCTCTAATGGCACTGGGATCCATTGTTTAAGAATCTACTAGGAAACCTCAATAAACTAGTAATGGAAATGGAGACGTTCCATTTCTCTGTAATAATAATAATAATGATAATAATCTTTCTCGATATAGCCTCCCCCTCCTTTCAATTCCTTTCTGTCATTTGATCTCCGTTCATTTCCTTTTGCTCTTCTGTCCTTTCCCTTCCCTTCCCTTCCCTTCCCTTCCCTTCCCTTCCCTTCCCTTCCCTTCCCTTCCCTTCCCTTCCCTTCCCTTCCCTTCCCTTCCCTTCCCTTTCCTTCCCTTTGCTGAAAATGAAGCAGATCTGCAGAGTACAGACAACTTCTATACTAGACATACATTGTACAAAGTATCACCTTGGTGGTGATAGTGGTAAAAAGAATCAGATTAGCGTGGAAAACAATGGCGTGACCTGGGCGACGATGACCGTTGTCCATAACATTGCGGTCGCTATGGGAATAACAAGATGATGCATACCTTTTATATCGTGGTCGCTGTGAAAAGCCGCGACGCAAAACAAAACAAAGTTACCCTTGGTCGGTGCACGCAGGCAGGCAGGCAGGCAGTCAGGCAGCCTACTATTCCAGAGGCGGGTCAACAAACCCGCACCCGGCTTGTCGGGATGAATCCGCAGTACGGCAAGTCAGCGACCTTCATGGATTCGACGTAGTGAAAGCGTCCTAGCGCGCGTATAAACACGGAGAGAAAACGTTTCTGGTGTGTTTTGATGGAAAATCTCCGCGCGTACCGGCCGGCGTTTTGTTCCCCAAACGAGAGCGAAAGGAAAAAACAGTACCTAACCTAGTACCTACGCATATTTATGGCGGCGCGCGTTATCGTTTACGCACGGCCGGTGGTTGTAAATCCGGCCGGCAGAGAGCGGCGCGAAGAGAGAGTCGGTGAAAACGTTGTTCGTCGCCGGTAATAGTTCGTCCGACACTTGCTCGGAACTCACAGCTGACTACCATTTGAAACATTAGATTTCTAAAACGTAATAATACACGCTATTATCTTCAACCGCATATGGAATCTAATACCATGGCGGATGCTCAACCAACTGCAATTGTTTTCTTCGGGTTTTTTGTCCTTTCAGAGTCTATTTTCCATTCCACCTGTTGCTAGTGTAATTACTCTTACCACTTGTTTGTCTGCGCGAGAGCCTCTATTGAGAGTGTCTATGTCAACTTTTCTCTTGTATCTCTTAATATGAATGATATTATTGATATTATTTTACTTTTAGGATGTTTGAAACAAGATGTAGAGACAGAATTATTGAGAATTGTGCATTAGCTTGTCGAGTTTTCGATCAAATCTTAACACAAATACAGACAACCGTCGTAACAACAACAGAGAGTAACCGGCAGAGAGTAATTTTGACAAGTTGATATACACACGTTTGCCGCTGCTAGGCAACGCATTGTGTTGGATACTTGGATTGTAGCCTTTTCACATCAGACTCTAGTTTTGTGATAAAATCTGTCAAAATATAAATTAAAGACGCTTAAAAAAGCAGACAGAAGTAGTAGATTATATTCGCAGGTTCTGGACCAAACGGTGTAAACCAAGCGGTGGAGATATGACAACGGGAGTCACAGCAGTCACAAATATATAGCTCGAATGACAGTAAGCAGACCGGTACAAGTGGATCGTAGAATTACCCATCATGCACAAACAAATACTATATTTCTGACCAGAAAGTGTGACAAGTTTTTAAACTAGACACAAAACTCATAACACTAAAAATAGTTTTCAATTGCCTCCCTGGATGTCACTTTGAACCAATTAAATAATAATAAGTATTGCCAAAATATACGAAGCCACGAAGATATAATCACAGTATTGTTTTCTGGATGGCTGATATTGCTGGAGTTAACCTTCTAACTTGATAATAAAAGTGTACCACCATGTTCAAATCAAGGCCAAGCCCAGGAATTTATTCACTTATTCACAAGGAGGCGCTGTTATTTGCGTAGCATTATGCATATTCTCCATTAGTTGCACCTAATAATGATAGGTAAAGTCCCCAGAAAAAAAAAACTACGTCAGAGGATCACCAAAACAAAAGTCAAGAACGGCGGCATATCCACATGCATACCATCAAGAAACTCATGGTGTGTTTGTTTGTTTGCCTGCAATAACCTTGCCTAGTTACCAACGGATTTGCATAGATTCATGGTCGCGCGAGTCGGAATTTAAAACTGAAAAAAAAAATGTTTCGCAAAATTCCCCGACCTTCCGCAATTTCGGCTTTGTTTCGACCATTAGTTATTCGAAGAGGTCGTTGCATTTCGCGATTGTCGACAGCCTTGAGCATGGAGTTACCGCTATACGTCAAACATCGTTCTGTATCAATATACGACGAACACTTGCGTCAATATCCTTTTTTTGTCATGTATCTAATCTATCGACTCAGATACGAAGTGTCTTTAGTGACAGAAATATTTTTTTTACCGAAGGTAGCATCCTCATGTAGGGAACACGTGCCAATGGCACAGATGCACACACGTGTTCGAATTTTTAGCGACACACGCGTGTACTAATTATTAGCGAGGCGACTTTGAAACAGCGACCTCCAAACCGACTAGCTTCGACACTGCTCGTGCTTTGAAATGTGCATTTTGTCCAAGGACTTCTGGCAAAAGCCGCTCACTGAATAATGTAATTGATTCCAACGACGTGAACAGATCTACATACAACAATGGAGATCAGCTGCTCGGAAAAGGTTCTTTCTACGCCGGTGTTATCGATCGTTAGATAAGCCGTGATGGGAAACCATATGAAGACGAAAATAGGCCCTTGCGCAAAGGCTGGCCAATACGAACTGAAAATAATTCGCGATGACGTAACTTTCTGGTGCTCGAGACCAAAACAAACGACGCTCAGCCCACGCGCCGTCTCTATTACTCATCGAGCGTCACAACAAATCTAATTTACACCAAAGAAACAGGCTAAGAAAAGGAAGACGTAATACGAAATGTATTCAGCACGACAAATTAAATTAACGGTTAAGGGGTGTGATTTAAGCGTGCATTGACAAAAGGAATAAAGTGCATTAAATAAATATGAATATGTTACATCAAAAATATGAATAAATTAAACTTATGCTTGATTTTATGCCCCTCGGGGTATGGCTTAATATACTATATTGATCCTACATCAAAGAACTCACTGGATTTATCATTGTATTTGGTTGTATAATTATAATTTACACAAATAATTTGCAATTGTACACCGGTCTTCCGTAAACTTTAAAAATATACTGCTAACATAACCTCACTTTTAGCGGTAGCACACTTCTGTTTTGAAGTTTTGCACGTCAGGCCGAGCAAACTGTTATACCACTGCCTGCCATTTATGGTTTTTGAGGTGAAATCATATATTTGTCGATTTTATCATTGAAAAATACAGATATGGGAGTTTGTTGACATTTTACGCCGTCAAAAATGCCACCCTATCATAATTACCACAATCCTCGGTCCTGAATACCACCATATCCCGTTAACATATCATTACAGTTATTGTATTTTTTCGTTTTGGTGGAAATCGCGCGTTGTTTCGCCGAGTGGTTACGTACGCTGGTCGATTTGCGCGTAGAGGTCAAACCAATTTGAACAATACAGTTACCAGGCAACAGAGATAATATCGCATTGTTCGCGCGCGTGCAATGGGCACAAAAAAAGAGAATCGGGATCCCGTGCGATTTTGCAATGCAATATGTGTACTTACCAATTTCTTCTTCTTGTGTCTGTCGTCTTTGTAGTCCAAGACTACACCTTCATCGGGAGAGCTCGGTCCAGGTGGTGGGGATGGTGACGGCGACCAAGATGTCACGCTACCGCTGCTACTGCTACTGCTAGGAGATGAACCTCCCCATGCTGAAAAAAATAAGAAAAATTTATGTGATGATGCTTAATAGATGATTTACTTATAATAAAATAAATAACATGGATCATATCGTCCAAAAAACAACGTCTGTCAAAGTCTCAGTTCGGCGATCTGCTGTCTTCGGTGATCTACCGAATCGGTGATCTACCCGATTCGGCGATCTACCGTGTTCTGGTTTCATGATTTGAACGTATCCGACTATTCTTGACACACTGTACAAAGATTAAAATCGAAATTCTTGTTATTCATGTGCAAAAATGTTGAGGTTAAATATGTGTGTCACTTACACAACACCTTAACTTACTTATTAAGCAATTAGTGATTTAAACTTTTGATAAAATAAGTAATAAGGCTCATATCGTCCAAAAAGACGACATCAATCCATGAATCCGGTCGACCGAGTTCGGCGATCTACCGGCTTCGGCGATCTACCGTACATATGTAGATTAGAATCGAAACTCTCGATTTTCATGCGTAAAAATTTGGAGGTTAAGTATGTGTGTCTCTTACACAACACCTTAAACTTACTTTCAAATTGTCTCGACTGTAACACGAATTTGCAGACACCTCGCTAACCCAGGTCACCTAGATATTTGTGGCGTGCGTTTTTTGAAATATAGTTAAGGTCATCAACGCAACAATCAAAGCAGATTTCTGCCGTTTCCGCATTAAATGAAAGTGCAGTCTGCAATACCATTTTTACGCAAGCATCGGCATAAATTCGGTTACCGCCTTTCACATTCCTACAATTGTATGAAATTACCCACTGGAACATGATTTTCACGTATTTATTAGTTAATATACACCGGGTGAATGCATACCATTTTTTTTTTGGTTGGCAATATGTTAAAATAGAATAGTACAGAAAACCCAGCCTACAAATATTTCAAAGAGTGTGTTAAAAAATGTCTTTGTTCATAAACTTAGTGAATTTCGTCGGGTAGTTGTTATTTATAAATATTTTGTTGGCCGAGGTGCTAATAGGCATCGGCTGGACCCGGCCGGCGATAATTATTATTGGCCGTCTTTTGTTTTCGAACAATGCCTCATTAGCATGCGTTTTTGTGCCTGATTTATAGACGGGCACTCGAATTACGTTTTCAAACGGGAGAGGGACGGCGACTACTATCGTGTTCTAATGGGTGTTGTTGAACTCGAAAAATACTGCTTTGCGATTGCGGGAGATTATCACAAATTACGTTTCAAATTAGGTACGTGCATGCCCGGCTTTAGATTCTACACCCGCCGGCGTCAGATAGAAAGATTCATGCATTCTTGGTTTTGTGGAATTTTCTCGTGCTTTTTTTACTTTATCATACGCAGTATGTAAAGTATTGTAATCGTGCCGAAAAAAAAAATTGGGATTTTAGCGGAAATAGGTCTTTTTGGGTCCCCTGAACATTTTTGACCAAGGTACAAAAAAATGTCTGTGTGTGTGTGTGTGTGTATGTGTGTGTGTGTGTGTGTACTCAATTTTTGTGAATCCGATTCCGGAGAAACTACTAAAGGTATCGGCACGGAACTTCATATTTAGAAGTTTCATGACGAAACTTAGAGTTGAAAAGCTTTTGGTTCAAAAGGGTCCAAAGGAACTGGGTGTTTACTCCAAGCCTTTTTCAAGGATTTTAGAAATCAGCCGCCATTTCTGCAAATTCGTCAAAATAGTTAAATAATAAATTAAAGCAGAGGAAATTTTGAATAATTTATGCCTATGACATTTTTTGGTAAAATTAATAGTTTAGCTTTTTAGTTTACTCTAAGCCTTTTTCAAGGATTTTGGAAATGAGCCGCCATTTCTGTAATTTCGACAAAATAGTTAATTAATAAATTAAAGTAGAGGAAATTTTGAATAATTTATGCAATTAACATTTTTTGGTAAAATTAATAGTTTACCTTCAAGAGCAAATTCTATTTGATCGAGATCGGTCGCATCTGCATTGATATGAAATTACATAGTAGCCAGGATTTTGACAAATATTTTTTTGTGTTGTCACATTCGAAAACAGCTGATCTCATCAGAGGTTGGAGAACCACTATGGAACGTGCCGCTGTAGTGCGCAAAATTATAAAATACAAATTTCAGATAAAATAAGATCACCAATTTGATTGTTTGTTGATAAGAAATATCAACCCGTCTTTATATCTAATTCTAAAAATGATAAATTAAAATTATAAATAAAGTATAGCGATGAGTGTAGTTTTATTTTAGTATGTTGGTAGGGATGTGTCATGAACAAATATAAACCTGTCAGAATTTGAATTACCTTTTTAAGGTGCGTTTTCATTAGTGATAATGGCAGTGGTAGCAGACGCCGTTATAGTATTTCCAATAGAAAATTGCTAGTGACTCATGTTTATGTACATGCAAACTAATATGTGTCATTATCACGATATGTAAGAAATACTATAATTTCGTATTCTACCACCGCCATTAGCTACCATTACTTACCAATCGGAACGCACCTTTCGTCAAAGTGGTACCAACCTCGCATTTACTATACAGAAATAATTTTTTTTTTAAATACGTATTTCTTAAAAAGCAACACAATAAACGTTGATGTCGTTCCTGCCAAAAACTAGATAGCGCGACTCGTTCATATGCGACGGCGACACTCCGCCTTCGGTGACGCGCCGTATCAGCGCTCGTCGCGCTATTCCATACTTTCGGCATTTGTGACATAAATAACTATTATTCTAATGACGTAGTGTAGGTAGTGTCAAATGCTGATGCTTTGACAATACCTACGATTTATCTCTATAGAATAGATTCTCATGCAGCTAAACTATTAATTTTATATATTGTATGATAAAGTCATGTGCCTGGCCACATCAGATTTTTTTTGTTTGATTCCATTTTATTTACCGCAAGATACTTTTGTTACCATGATTTATTATTAGTTTTGTCGATTTATTTTAGCATGAGAGAAGGTACTTCAACTATCATGGGTTATGCTCGAAGCCGGTCGATCGCCGAAGCCGATCGATTGCCGAACCGCGTAGATGCCGTAGATCACCGAATCGGTAGATCGCCGAAACGGGTAGATCACCGAAGTCGGTAGATCGCCGAATTCAGATCAACAAAATATTATATTATTGTCCAATTGAAAGTAGATATTAAAAATATTTGGGTTGCCACAAGTCAACAAGCATCATCAATTTGACGGTTGGACATGTTCCCATCGGGGCGAACATAACCTACACGTTCATTTACGATCTGAAAATAGCGTGCCCATACCTGGCCCGCGTACATACATATACACGAAAGCCAAGAGGCGGCCGTTAATTTTTTGACACGTGCGGGCGATAAGCGCGCGCGCTCGCTTGTTTTCCACGAGCACGAGGAACACGCGGAATGCACCGGCCGGCTAAAACTTAGGCGATGACGTTCCATTGTTTTTCCGCTCAAACTCCGAAGTTCGTTGGGCCATGCGCGATGCTAAAGACCTGTGATTCAGCGCCATGCAAGATCCACCTCTGTGTCCTTTGTTTCGCCTGTTTACTCGAAAATCACTGCACACTGGACTCGAGTATCGTCAAACGCGACAAACTCAGAAGTGGGATCTGCTTTCGATTGCTAAACTACGCTAATTTCAATAACATCAAGATACAAAAGTGTGCCAATGAGACATTTCTAGTGACCTAAGACTGTTATTTCTTCAATTGATTTCGTAAGAGGTTAAGCCTATGAGTGGCAGTTGTTCACACCCACACTTTTGGTTTCGGTAATCGTTCCATTGAATGAGATCTAGATATCTTGGTATGCGATGGTATCGGTGCGAGCGTACGCCGAGAAAAAAAAAAGACAGTCGAATAGAGGACGTCACTCACTGTTCCACTTAACCTTCAAAACCGAACGAAATTTTGCAACTCTCGCTGGCCCATAAAAAAACTTACACAAACATTGTAATTTATGGGACACGCGCACGCTTTTTCGTAATTTGGCCGTTTCTTCGGCGCTTATTGTCTTTAACGTAATTAACAGCTCGTAATTTAGTTTTATTAGCAAATTGTCGAACGGTAAACAAAAAATTGTTAATTGTGGTCAGAGATTTCTTGCGTGTAGCACTTTCTCTACGACTTGTGAGAAGCACATCGAATTGGTAATGATATAATTTCGTTTGGGGCTATTTCTGATGTTACGGTGATTCTTTTTTTTAATTCTTAATTTTATTATACGAAGGTGAAACTAACCTGGTAGAGTTGGAGTTTTCGGTGACGCTGACAAATGCATGAGCACTAGTGCAGCGCTACACTCGTCCAGGTGGTCGTCTTCAGGTTGGTCGTCGCTGAAGCTCGGTCTTCGTTTCCTTGAACTGGAAAAAACAAGAAAATCCAATCAGATAACGGTATCTAGTGCTGTAACGAATGACACCAAACAAACTAAACTAATAAAAGGTGCATTCAGATAAACGTTTGGCACGTTGTTGTAAAACCAAGATGGCGGTTCGCCAACAGCTGATCAACCCAAAATAACTGTCAACGTGTCGGTTTTAGGTTAAGTTGATGCTGTATTGTAATTGCCGTTTAATTCTAAGCATTTTCCTTGGACAGTTTTATTGCAAGCAGTTTAAAAACCTTAAGGATCTACTCTACACGAATTCAGAAAAAAATAAAGCATTTGGCGCTATTTTTATTTTGCTTTATCCGCTGTAAATTCAATCCGCGTTTCTGGAAACGAAGTTTGAGGTATACGCGGTCGGTCGCACGTGTTTGTATAATTGCGCTATACGGAGAGAATTGGCGAGAATATTTTGCAAGCGCTTTCGATATAAATACGATAGAGAGTATGAATGCGAAACGCTACACAGCTGCTCGATCAATTAGACCGCTCGGTCGGTACACGGTATTGGAGTGTGGAAACCGGCCGGCAAAATTATAATTGCGGCGCGCGGAAAATCTTGCACCATTTCCACGAACGACTGACGGCACGCAATCCATTGTTCGGCTTGGGTAATTGCAGGGAGAAATGTACTACGGTTGCCTACATAAGCGACCGACGTTCGGTATGGTTTTTTTTAAACAAAGCGTTTCGATACCGTTGATATATCAGATTATCTGGAAAATTACCTAGTTGTTGGGACGTTGCTCGATTGGTAACATTGAATTAGGCCTCTTTGTCTATTTATACTAAACGTACGACTTTGGTGATCTACCTATTGCGGCGATCTACCCAATAGGGTATTACGGTCATGCATAAGTTTGACTAAAATCACTAAACAAATTATTCTACACCATTTAAACACATGTCGCTGTCAAACGAACATCAAACAAACATCTTTAGTTCCGTTTCTTGGCAGTTTAAAAAATATTTTACCCGGCGTTTCTGCCCATTTGCTACCACATCCCGGCACACAACTATAATTTTGTTTTTCTCCTTTGTATTCACAATCCACACATTGTAACACCGTTTTTTGTGATGTTTTTCTAAGTTTGGTCACATTGATATCAAATGCCATATGTCAAACGTATAACACATAACCACAAACTGCATTTGGTTTCAGTTACATGTGCGGGCAAACTTGTATGCAGGGGTACTAGGTAGAAATCGCTATTACCGTTAACCGTTAACAATTCTTTAGTAAATTCTGACTATTATTATTAAAACACTACTTTTAAGTTAACTTTTTAAGAAAAATAGTATATTAATTACAATCGTTTTATAAGACATCTCAGCGGTCTACCGATTTTGGCAATCTGAGTATCCCACCACAAACAAATCTAATTATTCAACAAAACATTTCGCTGTGTTGCCAACATCACTATTTTATAGGGTACTGTAACAATCAGAGCATGCAAATTGAGCAAGTCCGTAAACCTATGCAAAGAAATCCGAGTTACAATAGCCATTAACTCGGTTAGTTACGTCCGTAACCCAATATCCTCAATAAAACCCAAGATGGATTAAAGTTTTAATTGATAATTTTAGTACGCTTTTCTTATAGCGTAAATAGAGACGAAGCAATTCTCATTCGATCTCCTCAACTTTCCTTTTGTATCCGCTATCATGTATATATGTTGTATACGTACAGTTGAGAGAATCTGTGGCGTTTGAAAATCAGCAATTTTCTACTAACAAGCGGTACCGTTAGCAAGCGGCTACTATTAAACAAGGAGCGGTTCTCTATTACAGTGATTGCCGGGTTCCCCTACACAGAAAATATATTTAATTTGTATAGCGGAAACCTGTCTTCACAACGTGTCATTTATGCGTTTCTATCCCATGCTTACGTTGCTCTTCTTTTTTTTTCATGGTGCTTTTCCTGCTCCAACAACAGTTTGATCCACTTTCAGACCGATTTGTATGTGGCTATACATACAACGAACAATTTGGCAACATCGACCGGTTTTGAGGTTATGACATTGACAGCAATTGAACAACAAACGCCATCTGTAATTTAATTCAAATAACTAATAACATTCGACAATGCAAATACAATACTGACTGCCAAACGTAGTATTCAGTTTAAAAAGCTTCCGTAAAACGGTGAGTTAGAAAATAGAAAGTTAAGTTGCTTAGCACGACCGACACCGGCCGGCTTTTACCATTATTTAAGCACATTCTGCGTTCGATTCTTGACAACTAAAAGTAATATTAAGTTGTTTATCTCACTGTCTGTTGCTTGATTAGAAAAAGGCAAAACATTTTAAAAGTATATAAACTAAGAAACTTACTTGTGCTTCATCTGTGTAAGAATAAGGGCTGCTTGTGCAACCTCAATTTCAGCTTGAACGTATTGCATCATATTACACAATCACTTTTTTTCAATAACTAAAAACTTTTTTTAACACCGCGATCTCAAGATCTACACCCTTTGAAAACTAATATCGTTCTGACCTGTCGTTTGGAAGAAGGGCAGCAGGTTACTCAGAATAAATATTTTTGAGTGTTGTAAATGGGCTTTTTTATATACCTACTACCTATTACAAACTACATTTAAAGTACAGAAGGCTAGGTACTGCAAATTGTGCCCGGAGATACGTATTGAATGAAGATTACAATGTGTTTTATGACTTCTATTGTTTGTTGGGAGGGGGTGGCTTAGGGTAGGTACTCCATCTGTTCTTTAAGAACTCAAAAGGTGACCAACGGTATTATAAATTTTATTTAGTCCTTTGATTTGTACAGTGTTTAACCGGCTGTTGACAGTACACACTTAAATAATCATTAGCTAATCACCTCGATTAGTTAATTGTGGAAAGACGCTTTAGTTTGTTGTTAGGCTGGATAATTCTTAATTGTTTACCGGCCGGCGTTTTTAGACTTTCCAAAACGCCGGCGATTATTGGTAAACGCATTAAAAAAATCTACTGTGTTGGCGCAACAATGACACTGAATTTCAAATGGTAGAAACTAGAATATTTAAGCACCGAATCCAAAGTCTATACGATTACTAATCTTGAGTTAAAATTGCTTCACTTGTGGAATTGCTATTCGATTAACTGGGTTACATTTTGCTCTAAGGCTGCACACAAACTTAGTAAAAGTGACAAACCGGCTTTCTCTTACAATACACCGGCCGGTATTTCATAAATAAGTAAACAAATCTTCTGACAGCTATGTCAGAGGAATATAAAATCCCCCAAGGTGCAGGGTCAACAATGGCAAAGAATTGATGTATTGTAAGTAAACAGTTATCATCCATGGGAAAATGTATGCTTCAGTGAACAACAATACCAGCAACAATGTCTTGCTGTGTCTTAAATACAAGCCTTATCAACTCTTTCAATTTCAAAGCTTTATTATGTTAGAATAACTGTCACCTTTGAAGACATTCGAATGTTTGATCATTTCTGCTGTGCTGGTTACATTTAAGCTTAATGATTTTTTAAAAGTATGTACCACCAGTGTACCTACGAGTATTACAAACCCAGTATTGCGTTTGCAAAATATTGAACTTGTTCCTTGATTTGAACTAAACGAAAGAAAAACATGTTCTAGCAAAATCTTTTTATACGTAAATATGAACACATCATAAAATCACGATGATTTATACTGTTATTTGTATTTATTTGTATATGTATTTATATTTATAAAAATAAAAACAAATAACGAGTTTGCGCGCATTTATCTTTCAAAATAATGTGCATTAGTCATTACATTAAAAGATAACCAACTCGTTTTTTATAACTCATAACCTTAAATCGAATATATAACCTAAATCCGGCCAATTGACAGTTCGGTCAGCTGTTCTTAATATCCGCCATGTTGTTTATCGAAAGCAATCTACATCACGGTTTAAATAATCTCAAAATCATTTCTAAAGTAGGTATCTCATTATGTTTATAATGGATTTCAACGACTTTCGACATTTCTCTCGATCAGCATGCGATAATTGGATGCCTGTTCACTCCTCCTTTCGCGTGGAAGCGTGTTAGCACGTTCGAGCGTTAACATTTCGCATAACCTCCTTGCATCTATTACTTTTTGTGTATTATCTTTCACTTCTGGTCACAATATAGCAATTAGACGCGCGTGGAATTGCCGAAAAAGAAGCGAGCATGCCCGCGTGCCTCTTACCACGTTCACCGGGGCGCTCTAACCCGGCGCGAGATGAAGAAGAATTCCACTTTCACAACCTGGCGCAATTCCCTTTCTAAATGTTACAATTCTCGCATGCCGGCCGCGTGTAATCGCACACCGAAAGTGGCGATTGTGTTTTTAATTACTGCGATATTTGCATAAGGCAATTAGGCGACTGACGATTTTCGCAGAGACAATTAACCTCAAATAATGGACGGTTTTATTTATTTGATCGAGTGGGTTGGCATTAGGGCTTCCAATCCCGGAATCCCGGGATCCCGACAAATAATGAGCTTTTTCGAGATCCCGGGATTTAGACTTACAATCCCGGGATCCCGAAAAGGCAAATCTAAATTATTTTCTTGTCTTTTTGTTAATTGGTGAAGTGTTGGGCACTGATTTACTCAATTGAGCTGCTATTTTTTAAGTATGAACTTCAATCTATAACAGCATAATTTCTGATTAAATTATGTATCAAGGATAAAATGTTCGTTTATACCAACATGTTGTTATAATAGGAGGAACAGATTTTGCAATAAGTAGATATAATTCAATATGGAGGCAAACATTATTTTCAGCTTGTTTGCGTCTTTTTATTTACCTCAATAAAAAAATTCAGGCTTTATTTAAAACGGAAACAAAAACATAAACGGAAAAATTAGTGGGGGATATCTTTACCTGTATTCTATGATGTACTACAGAATATAACATTTGTAAATAGGTATAAAATAGCGCGAAAAAAAAAATATTGAAAACAAGTAGAAAATAAAGATACAAATTATATAATCCCGATATATTTAAGTGTAAAATGAAACCCAAATTGTACCAAAAATGATTTGTTATTAATCGTTGTTATTAATCTTTCGATGGTTCACACCAATCGAACGAACGATGTCATTTGTTGTTCCGATTTTCAAGCTTCCTCCAGTTTAAGAAATTGTTCCATCATGAAGTGCATGTACGCCATAGATTGCGTCTCGGGTAAAACATCTCGAGTTTGTATTGAGTTGTGACAGCGATAATATGGTCGTTTTTACCATTTTTTTTTCATGGCACAATTATTGCTTTTTTTGCTTTTTTATTGCAAAAGTTGTGTCAAAAAGTGCACTGTAAAAATGTATTTTATAATATTGGTTGGGCTATGTGAACTATATTTGACATAACCGAAAGACGTACAAGTAATATTCCTTTTGTTCATGGCAAGAAATTGAATATTTAATATTCTAAGAAGTTTCACTGAATATTTCATCAATTTTCAACAATAAATAACGGTTTACTTGAAGACGCATTTAGAACTGGGTATACAAGTCATTATATTTTGTAAACAATAATCGTTTTATTTAAAATAGAAACAGTGAGTCTATTGGAATAATAAACATCCATGACGTAGGAATTCTAAAGTTATCCAATTTTCTCTTAAAGAAGAAAGCAAAAACTCATCAACATATTTATTGGCCTTAATATAAAACATGGAAAATTTTGCTCGATCAAATAATTTCTATTGCCGTGACTATTCTTGAAACATTCTACGAGAGAAAATTGAAGATGGAAGAGCAAGTTATTATCTTAATGGAATTTAAATTTTGTTTATTATTGATGTCAATACGCACACTTTGACACCTTTTAAACCGATAATTTAGGTTTTCTCCTTGTAAGGTAGAATTTGAAAACGTCGATCAAGTTTCAGGGTAAAAAATATTGTCCAATCAAGTATATTTTAGGCGTTTCTTACTAACTAGATTTGGTAACTTTTGGCATCCCAGGCGTTTTGATCCGCCAATTTTTGGGTCTTTTCATGGGATCCCGGGATTACAAAATCTTTAATCCCGAAATCCCGGGATCAGTATTTTGTCCGGGATTGGAAGCCTTAGTTAGCATCCCTATATAGTTGGTATGAGACGCGATTTGACAGCTGTCTCGCTAGATTTAGGTTAGGTTTTTTAATACTTTAATTTTTAATTCACAGGTTTATTTTAATGTAACAGTATTACATTCAGTTCAAGAAATTTTAAAATTATCTTAACTTAACTAACTTAACAATTAGTTTATGATTTGTAGTTCCGAGCATCGCCACCAACACTGTATTTTGATATGTGCTGTTCAAATCTTAACCATAACAACTATAGTTAAATAATGTCGAGACTTACATGTTATGATATGATGGTGCTGGAACATCAATGGTGTTAGAAGCGGCTCTTTTTCTATCACCAGCCATATCCGCCAATCTGGCGAAATCTGTATCCTGGTCGGCCAATCTCGCCGATTTCCTCGACTCCAAGAGTCTGACCTCTTCAATTTTCTTCGTCAGATGAACAGAATCCTGCAAATAAAGAAACCACCATTATAGATAATCGGAAGAATTGTTTAACGTATCACTATTCAACTAAATTTACATAGGAATGCTCTATCGAATGCGGATAACACCGAAATCGAAGTGGAACTGTAAACACAAGCGTTGAAAAATCGAACAGTGCACGCTCGCTGCCCGATTTAAAATTCAGCGAACGCGCTGATTATGCTAATTTCAACCAAATCGAACGCGGTTTAGTCCGTTCGAATCGCCTAATATCCTAGAGGTGTATGAAAATAGTTTGTTGTTGATGAATATTAAGTGACATCTGTGGCAATGCGGAAGTTTAGACACCTATACAGTTACTTTTTTAAATTTTGTTTTGTCTCTTTTTATATATTTAGTCGTAACTCTTAAAGAACGTAAAAACACCTAAAGGCAATAGTAGGAAGTACATTAAACATTGGTAACCGTGCTGTATAATTTAAGCCCCACCTAGCAAAACATTCGATTCTAACCCAAATCCATATTGCAATGCGCTGTAGGCTCTCCGCAAATATCTCTAATTAATGCATAATATCGATGGCTTTTTCTTTTGTTTAGTATCGACTGAGGGCCCGTTTGTTGTTTTTCCGCCAGCCGACCGGCGTAGTCAGGTTGTTGTGCAACAGATGAAAGTCGTACGCGAATATTAGTTTCTTTGCTCAAACGAGCGATTACCTAAACAACGGTGAGAGTGATACTTGCTTGGTTGCTATCATGGTTACACTCTATAGTCTATAGCCGAGCAATGAATTCAATCAAGTATGAATGACTGGAGAACGGCAGCACTCCAAAATTTCATTGATTTATTTTTTTTTCTTTTAACAGAAGTATTATTAATAATATTGAAACTGACAATGTATTTTCGAAAAACTGCCGGGTATTTTCAACATGACCAAATATAAATACATTAAATGACGATAGATAAGTTACAATAGGGTGTGGATTGCGCTGGCAATATAGCGCTCAACAAGATTTCGCTGCAAATGAAAAAATAAAATAAATAAAAAACAGACTTACTTGTTGTCTGTAGTCTATTGTTTATTATTTCTTGTTTATATTTTATATTGTCATTGTTTAGGCACTTGTCATGTTTGTTTTTCTTAGATCTGAATTTAATCTACAGATGTGGTTTATCATAGTGATTCACAATAAATAATAACAATAAAACACGCCAAAATGTAGTTTTATTTTTTTACAAACCGGATTATTGCGTACATTTGTCAAGCAGGAATTGCTAGTGTAATTTTGACCAGTGTTCTTTTCTCGTATTTTGATGTATATACTTCAAAATGACCTTTTTCTACTTTGCTACTCTAGATTGTAAGATGACAATCGCAAATTTTGAATTTTATGTAAAATCAATGTCGCGAAGTAGAAAAAATAGTATATAACACTGGTTTTATAAGACGTATTGGCGCAGTTGTTCCATTTGGGCAATTTTTGTCTTATAAAACTTGAACTTATAAAACAAATGAAGTTAGTTAGTAATTCCAGTTTCTATATAAAAATTTAACTTTTATTTGGAGGCCCACGAGCAACACGTAAAGAAACACTGTCAATGCTTCTAAATTACTTGTGAACAACTGTCAGATTTTAAAGTAAAACTACAAAATGTAAGTTCTCAAAGTAAAACCTTTTCAAGGTTTGAAATGTATTTTAAATTCTAAATATTAAATTCGCGTTCATCAATAAAACATTTCCAAACCATATCTTATCGACAGTTCTGTACCTCCCGATTCCAGTGATTTGTGACCAAATTGAATATAATTTAACGATCTTGAATCGTCAAAATGGCAGACGCACTCGACCGGACCAAAAGTTATTTATTTTTACCCGATTCTTATCACCGCGATAACCTTCAAGCACGTCCAAACTTTTATTTTTAATTATCGCTCTCCCATAAAAATATTTACCTGCAGCGTTTTATTCACCACAGCGCGAATAATAGCAAATTTCCTGTTTACCTTTCCTTCGCTTTAATCAATGCAACGAAATGTAACTACGCTATTAAATCTCACATAAAAACGATAAAAACGTCTCATTTTAGGCAACCAAGCCGCATGATACTATTATATATCTCATTACCGCAATTAGTATTGTCTGGAGGCTAGATTTTTTATGTAAGGGAATGATGAGTTTTGTTCTGAATAGCCTATTAAACGCCTAACCTTGAAAATTATCACTGCACAAGTTCAAATAACGCGTCGATGACTGTTAAGTTCGTTTACAGTCGCGCTAATTGCGATAATTACTCTTATACAATCGTATAAAGTCACACGCCATAAAGTTATTAGCGTAGGAAAAGAATTGTTGGAGATTTTTGTACTTTTATGTTGCAGCTGTCAAGATTGCACCTAACGTCAAATTACTTCCCGTGTTTATCCACCGACGTAAGATTTGTCAGTGATTTCTATACATTTTAGGGTTATGCTGTTATTGAATCTCGACCGGGCAAAACTAGCATATGTGGCTGCCACACTAATCTATCAATTGGTGCATAATTTGTTAAAATCGGATGACAGGAAGTGCTTAAAAAACTTGCTTTTGTTCACCGTTGCACCCGACACGGTCCTTCTCGATGTTTCCGGAGCACAAACTTTGTTAATTATTCTTGCCCGCTAATTGTTTGAATCTCGACCGCGCAAAACTAGCATAACTCGCTGCATCCCTAGGCTATCGATTGGTGCATAATTTGTTAAAATCGGATGACAGGAAGTGCTTAAAAAACTTGCTTTTGTTCACCGTTGCACTCGACACGGTCCTTTCTCGATGTTTCCGGAGCTCAAACTTTGTTAATTATTCTTGCCCGCTAATTGTTTGAATCTCGACCGGGCAAAACTAGCATAACTCGCTGCCACCCTAAGCTATTGATTAGTGCATAATTTGTTAAAATCGGATGACAGGAAGTGCTTAAAAAACTTGCCTTTGTTCACCGTTGCACCCGACACGGTCATTTCACGATGTCTCCGGAGCACAAACTTTGTTAATTATTCTTGCCCGCTAATTGTATGAATCTCGACCGGGCAAAACTAGCATAACTCGCTGCCACCCTAAGCTATCGGTTGGTGCAAAATTTGTTAAAATCGGATGACAGGAAGTGCTTATTGTTTACGCTTTTGTTAAACGGTGTTCAAAGTATGCATGTCCAAATTCCCAGGACGCTAGTACTTTGTAATTTTTTTTTTCAGGCTATAATTGATATAATTTCGATCGGGCAAAACTATGGGGAGTACATGAAGCCTTGTGCTTTCGATTAATGTATTGCTCATTATGATCGGTTAAGTCATAGCCGAGATATGATGCCGAAAACTTTACCAAATTGTCGAAAAGGTCAACTTTCATTTGAATTTTTAGGGCACTAATTATGATTTAATCGACCGGGCAAAACTCATGGGGTATCAGGACGTTATGAGCTTTAAAATGATGTATCATTTATCAAAATCGGTTTAAAAACAAACTTATTGCTAACTTTTATTGCTAACTTCCCCCGGGTTCGAAAAATGTGTGTTAGAACAGTAAGTGTGTTAGTAAGTAACAGTTAAAAATGCATCTATTCTTGAGAAAATACCTCTTCTATTTGAATGGTAAGTTGCTTAACTTCCTATGTAGTTGTTTTGAGACTCTTAATTGAAGCGATAAAAAGTAACATCCACGAAAGTTTGAGTGAGTATTTGTTTTTTGAGAGCACGTTAACCGCACATCACTTTTTGCGTGGTGAAAAATGAGCCGGGCAATCGTCCGGGCGATTTGGTTTTGACTGGCTGCATGCGCTCGCATACGGCGATCAGCTGATGTAATGTGGAAAAAGTCGGCGCGTGTTTAGCGAAGGTCACATACTCGCTGTCGCCATGCTGACTGTATGCGGCGAAATAACTCCTCCGCAGTCCGCTCTATACTTATCTGGAATGGCGTTCGCTAATTGCTGCGTTTCATTGCTAGTTTTGCGCCCGAACCGCACTTTGCCCCCTGCAATAAAAGATAGCTACGCCGGCAAAAAAAAAACTCCAGTCATTTGTGACGATACGCTAAACGACCAAAAATGCAATAATGACACGTTAATCTTATCCGTTAACGTTGCATAAGCACTATCGCATGCAAAATTGCTTTGTGTTTGCGAACAATGCATGCACACACGCTGGAAAAATGATTGACGTATGCGAGATACACCAGCCTGCATGGCAACAAAATATTTATATGAATATGGCTGAACGTGTTCTTTGGTGTCCTAGGTCGGATATTAATGATTATTTTTTTAACCACAATCTGTACCTCGTTAGTATAATTATAATTAATAAAACGTCTACACACGATTAAAATGTTTGGTGTAACAGTTATTTTTCAGGCAATTTGTAAATGTGTATGTTTTATCTCCACTGAGGACTTTAGGAAGGTTAGACTTAGGACACGATGATAAAAATTAAATATATTTTATTATAATTTTTTTTTGTATACCAAAACATCCTGCATTAAATGGCAAATTAATAAAAGGTGTGGTCGTGATAACAAAGCGAAACAAGTGACTCAACTATTGACTAATGAGTTCTCTATAAGTTGCACATAACAGCAATGTTTGGAAAATGAGGCTTCCCATGTCGATGACACATGGTCTGGATGATACAAAGACGTACTGCGTTCCTACTCAAATGTGTCAATGACTTTCAGGTAGAACTCAACTGGCTACTGCTTGCTATCCCACAAGGGTCATTCTTTGGTCCTATGCGTTTCAACATTTTTACATATCGATAGTAATCATAATGTATATTTCGAGATACATATATATATATATATTTTATATATATTTAGAGAAGAGTGTATATTAAAAGACTAAAACGTGATCGCATAATCCAGCTGTATCGCGTACGAGTTCTTTAGTAGAAGCACCCCACGTGTGACGCCGAATAAACACGTTGGAACGTGAACACGACGATACAAGTTATATTGGCAAATAAACAAAATTATTACCGGTGTTTTCCGTTAGGATAAAATGTGACTAATACGAGTTGTTGTCGGAAATATCATCTGATGGATCGCATCGGACAAAACGAACATAAAGACACGATATAAACATGTTCCAGCACGTGTCTGGAGCCGGTTTCGTGGCTATCACCGCCGACAAAACACTAATAGCGAATTGATTTGCTTTTGTTTTACACACGCGCTAAATCTGACTTTATCGGTTTTATATTGGAACTGTCGTTTAACGGTTAATTGAAAACATGCATTCGTTTTATCTTTACCTCTATAACTGTTGTAGATGGTTTTTCTTTATATGCCGCACCCATTCGGCGCAAGAGCAGACATAATAACAAAGTTAGTCGCAGTTTGCAGAAACGTAAACAATATATGCATTAATTAGATAATATTTTAATCGAGGTTTTTATTTTTAGAATGTTAGCACGCAAGATAAATAAGGGAATACTCCGATATTACAAAGTTGTGCTGCTGTTACATCAGCAGTGTAAAGTTTTCTTTGGTTTTTTTTTGTTCTGGAAGCGTCAGTGGATAATTGAGAATCAATTTTTAAGAAAAAGTAGTTCACCCTGACAACGGAGAGTGAAGATTCTGGGTCTATAATGCTTTAGCAAGAAGACTTTCACATTTGCTCATTAAAATGCGAATGTAGTGTTTGGTTTTCAGTGAGTTAAGTTAACAGGTTCTTGGCTAAAGCCACTTAGCATAATTAAATACGTGGCGTATATGTCCATTGCCAAAGAAGATTGCATAATCGCCAAGGAACTAGCTTGTGTCTCTCCCTACGTTTTCTCTAATGATCCAAGGTGTTCCACAAGGTTCACTACTTTCTACCACTCCCAGAGCCCGCGTATATTATACCCGGTTACCTTTGCTACGCCAGCAGATACAAGTTGACATAATTATGGTTCCGCTAGGTCAGTGAAGAAAAAAAAAACAAGAAATCTAATTCTTACGGTACATTTTTCCAAGCCACGTTTGCATTATCAAGGGCAGCTCCGCCTAGAGCGAGCACGTTTTCGTTCTCCACAAAAGTTTTCCGTTTCTACTGAAAGTATTTCAATGTCACGTTATCGCTCTCGACTTATCGCTAAAAAGTGATGTAAATACCTTAAATGTCGGTTTGACGTCATACGCATACGCCGGCCGGCCCGTCCGCTATTCGAGCCAGCTGATTGGTTAGTAACAGGAGAGAATCGGTGGCACTTGCATCACAACGTTCTGGCAGACACGCGAGTAAATATTTTCAGCCCACCGCCCAAATATGATGTACAATTTTGGACTGAATTCGCGCACGGGACCGAACATCCACGAGCTGTTAAAAATACTCCGTCACTAGAGGCGGTCGTGGAACTGACCTCTGATCTACCGAAATATATTGGTAACTTTTTTTGCGAGCGTGCTGCATAACCGTTACTGTTGCCAAAACGATTCGCCAATTAGAAAGTAAAATAAATCACTGGTTTGAAACGGTTTTCATTTTTATTGGGTTTGGTCGATTGAAGAATTTGATTACGGTCTTGCTTCTTTTTTTATTGTCTACTAGACGATTTACTATCGTAGATATACAACTGCATAGTAACAGTGGTCTGATCTAGTAGTTTCTATTAATTGCTGGATATGTTGCACGAAATGTTCCAAGTATTTATTTCTCCGAAAAACCAAAAATAATGAGACGTCAAATTGGTAACAACAAATTGCTATGCGTGCAAATTGGTAACAACTCATAAAACAAAACTAAGTGGAAACGGATTTGACGATTGCAAAACACTCAACAGAACGTATTATTGAACATAATAACACTAAATCCTCAAGAAGTTATCACAATTTTGGCAAAACGAGGATAGCCCAGGGGTGAATTGATCAAATTATAGCGAAAGAAGACGCAAAGCAATGTCAATTGTCCGCATTTCGGTTATACACAAGGCTACAAAGACCATCGTATAAATGGTCCAGGACAGTGAAGGATGTAGAGACCCATAGGAACCATGGTATAGGGTAGCCCCCAGTGGTCTAGGGGTCTACACGGAAGAGTTAGTGCATCCCACAGCCTTAGCAACTCCAAGTATCGAGGTTAGAAAGGTTACCCTTTCATCGGAGGATGGGTGCACCGTCGAGCACGCTTACGCTGAGAACTCTACCACATGTCGTCTCTCTTACCGGCGCCTCATTACCCACATACGTGGGATAGGGTAGCTCCACATCACGAAGGGTATAAACGTCATGTGGGCTATAGCGTCTATCCGCAATTGCCTTAATCCCTATTCGGATATACTACTGATATCTAGTATATCCGAATATCGTTAAGTACTCGTTGCCACAACTTCCGAAGGCCCCGTTTGATGAGCCACCGGCGAGCACCAGATGCCTGGTATCCCTCCCTCACATCTATTACTGCCTTGGTCGCCTTTCCTGACACAGTCAACCAGAAACCTGGAATTGGTTGGACTTTAAACAAGACAGTTTTATGGTGTCCTATGACAGTCTTGTAGATACTGTATAATTTATTGATACTAATGAACGCCAGCCCCACGTTTGTCGCGGATTCTGTTTTTCTCGTAAGGAATCCGCTGGCGGTTTACGATATTCTTCCAAGGGCATCCAATCGCTTGCGTTCTTATGCTTGCTATTTATACACGGCAATAAAATGTATTTTAGCATTCCCCAAGCATCAACAAATGCGATGTTTTTGTTTTTGTATCTAAGTGCAGACGACGCGCTCGATACCACATGTGAATTACAAATTTCAGGTTACATAACTCGCGGCAATTTGTAACACGTGGGCATTTTTGCCTGCCCCGGCAACCTCGCTCATCTATGAGCTACTCATCATCATAGGCGTGGGTCTGTCTATTCATGTAACACGCGTTACCAAACGGGCGCAACTCGCCTCACGAAG
The DNA here is from genome assembly GCA_964023965.1 of Melinopterus prodromus. Lineage (NCBI taxonomy): Eukaryota > Metazoa > Arthropoda > Insecta > Coleoptera > Scarabaeidae > Melinopterus > Melinopterus prodromus. Next base: position 66,374,824 of record OZ030393.1, read on the forward strand.
GTCGCGCATAATCCAGGCTGGTCTCAGTAGGCGGCTCCAGGCGATCTACGAAACTTTTGTTTACCCCACGTTATTTAAAAAAAGCCAACTCGTACAGTGTTGTCCAACCGAAAATCTTTCGGCTTGCCTCAACGCATTATACTCGTAAGTGAATCATCTCACGACGTACCCATCTCCGATATAAATATAACATCTGTGTCTATGGATGGATGGTTCATTAGTCTGCCATACAAGACGAAATCGGACGGACGATAGCCTTGAATGGTTTCTCCTATGTGAGGATTTGCGCTCAAACGGGCTTGTTCCAATGACACACAATGCCACTTCGTATGAATTACATCGACGCGAACCTAGCGAACACGCCTTCCGCGATGTCAACCGTGTCCACGTCGTAAATTGGCAGGTCAATGATACGGCAATGAAATAACCCTATAAAATATTGAAGGTAATAACAGTTCGGAACGACGCGACGTCGGGGAAATTATAGGTTCAAAGCCGTTGTCGATGTCTTTCGTGGAACTGAGTTGTGAAGCCGCAGATGCTGAATGTCTAATGCCTTCCTTCTGCTAAATATGTTATAAGGGTCATCGTTTTGCTGAAATGAACCACAACGATGCAAGTTACATTGCTGGTGGAACTTGTTTACCACATAGGGTCCTTACTTATGTGGACATTGTTATTCAGATGGCTGTTTAGTCAGCATATTGCCTTACTAGGGTTTAAAATGATAGATTGATAGGTTTGAAGATGGACTCCATCGAACTGATGGAAAGAGGCTAGAGAAGAGAAGTCGAGGTAGACCGAGTTTGGTCTACTGTCACCAGTAGTCATCAGAGTATGGCGAAGGCCTGGGAAGCAATGGTTCTAGTTGATTTCTCTGCTAGGCTTTTTTTTGTGGCCGTCAGCATTGGTTGATGGTTTGTTTCCCTCCAGGAGGTGCTAAGCATTTGAATAAGATATGAGTGGCATCTTTCTCCTCTACGTTGCAAAGTCTGCACAGAAGTTCTTCTTTCAGAAGTTATATGGTGTACAGGTGCTTTCTCAAGCTGGTGGCCTTCTCATGGTGAATTGGAAAACAATAATATTCCAAATTCATGCTAATTCAATTCAAGCACTGCAGAAGTGGCAAGACGTTGGTGAGTTATGGGTTCTATGATATCTATAATAGGATGCCAATGCGTTATTGGATATCTTTGCATAGGAATACCCTATCATTTCAGGTCCTCTAATAAACTCATACCAATAACAGAGCTTCCAAAATGATGGATTGCAATAATTCCTCGGGCGTAGTCGACGCATTGTGATGGATGATGGATTTCTTCGCGGCGGTTTTCCCCGGGTGGTATTGGTGGCAAATGAAGTCTTGCGTAACGCTGGAAATCGACACGGTGTACAGTTAGGCGAGGATAAGGCGGACCGTTATCCGTTTTACGCAGAATTAGGTTAAGATCGCGCCGTGTGGATACCCGACGCGCCGTATCATACGCTAGCGTGTGTAGGTACGTACGAGGACCCAGTTGGCCGTGGATAGGTAAAACAAACGAAGGCGAGTATGGAATTACAGCTGAGACGTGACGTCACACGGCGCGAAACAATATCCAACCCACATTATTACCAGCGTATGAGGCGACCAGCGCCCACAGATCATTGGGGAAGTTGGAACTTGGAGAAGTGGTCATGCAAATTGAAATATTTGCGCGCCCGCCCGACTTTCGTGTATATGTACGTCACGAGGAAAACAATCGTGACCGAATTCCCGGCCGACTAGGATCCGGTAGTTTCATGGTCGCGCAGTACCATAAATTTGATGGAAAAACGTTTCAGTCTGGGTGTTTGGTCAACTAGATGGTTAGTGTAATAAATAGGTAGTCATTTTGTAGTTCCTTTGGCATTTAAGAGGAAGAATTGAGGAAAAAATGAGTCATTCTAATGTAAATGCCACGAACACATTTGAATAGAATATAATAGTTAACAAGCAGACTGCGCTGTAGACTAATAAATAGTTGCTGTTATGACATTGTCTTATGACATTTCTATCGGCCGGCGCCGCACACGCGCTGTCGATAAAGTGGAGATTTTATTCTCTAGGCTACTTAACCGATCGTTGTTTCACGGCGCACGTTTCGTAAGGTCCGTTTATTCTCGTTTAGAAAAGAATGCAGATATCGTCAGTATGCAAGGAATTGTTGCGAAGGTATTGTCGAGGCCGATCGATTTCGAAAAGCCATAACTCGACGCGCGGCAAAACTCTTTGTCCTAACCTACATCTAACGGACACCTGCCGCGTTGCAACTCTTACTTAATTGTTTGGGTAAACGGGTGGCCCAAATACGACGGCAAAACAGTGGCAACTTTCTGCGATGTGATTCAGCGCCGCGGTGTCGTGTTGCAGCCGGGGCTTCAATGTCGGTCATTTCGCCGATTTTTTCACACCGACGTCAGCTAGCTGCAACGGTAATCCGGCGTAACGGATGTTTGGACACCGATAAACGGGACGTGACCCAAATAACGGCGGGTAATTTTCGCCGATTTACAGATCCGAATGATACGCGTCCTCGTCGCACCAACGATTAACGAATTGAGCTATTAATCGCTGTTTAGTACGGCGTTTAACACAGATTTGTATATTTTCAGGGCGATGGTGAAATATCTGCTAGGACGTTCGTCGAGCGCTAGGAGAAAATCATGGTAACCTCCGGCTATTTTCCTTCGTCCGCATTCCTCTGTGCTAGCAAAGTGTACATTTCCTATTTCTACGCGTCTCGAGACCCACATTTTAAGTTTCGATTGGAATTTTAACGTTTCTCCTGTAGTGGTTGTGGTTGACCCATTAATTTCTACATAATATCGACATTTGGGGTTCTAGCGCATAAACTAACAGCTTTTAAGTGATTGTTAAAGACCTATATTTAGATACGAAACCTACAAAACTATTGGCACAGCATCTCAGCATACCCACCATATGCCAAACATTTTTGGTTCTATCTTTTGCCATCTACGCAAATGGCATAAAGATTAATGGTTCACCCACGATAAAACCCGTTTGACGTTATTCCTTGGCAAACTTTTTCTCATATAAATCAAACTTCGGAATGCAAGGTAACTATAGCAAAAAAGGCTCGCTATTATACATGAAGTAGTGTTGTAGTTCCCTGTATTGTGATATTTACATGGATGATGTTAATATAGCTCCCTACGCAGTGATATTGACATATGAGTTAGGTACAGGACAAAACGGTTGAGGACACCTTTAACCTGTACCTAAGCAAACCAAACGTGAAGCATTACGAGGAACAGATCCCCAAAGAATTCTGGAGCAAGTCAAGGTGGCAACAGGACTTCCTTGGAACTAAAATCCTTAAAGTGTTCTCCTTCAATATCAAGATACAACAGCCTTTTTTGTCAGTGTTTACAGACGCGTAGATACAAAACAATCCTAATTATCGTCCGTTCAAGGAGGAAAAACAACGCTAGGAAGTGAACGATGTGTGTCCTTTAAGAAATCTGAAAGCGGTTTAACTCCATTGCCAAATCTCAAACGATCGATTAGTGACACATGGTCTTGTCCTGGTAAAAAGTACAACCTTTGCCAATGTAACGTAGGTATCCTTTACACGTGCCTATTCATCCTTGTCGCTTCATTACCTACCGTAATGCTAGGCCAAGGACTATTGATCCGAATCGTCGTGCCTCTGGTGCAAAATACACGCACGCGAGCTGAACGGGAAGTAACGCTTTTTTCTATGCGCAAAGGAAAATGCGATTTTCCTATTCCTAGTCCATTCGGCGACCGAAGGCCGGACTTTCACACAACTTTCCATTCTACACTTTCACGAGTCCGCGCATTTCCAAATTCATTGCACAACGCGTGTTGAAAGACGCAAACAGCATTTTTACCAAATTGGCCAACGCGTTCCTATTAAATTTTAATGCATTTCAATTGTTGCGATAAAAAATTAAGCGGAGTGAGGCAATTCTGATTCTTAATGCAAGCGCGGATTTTTACGGTTATGTAAGCGTTAAATAAACACCTGCTGATTGTGTGTTTTTTTTTTTCTCTCCAACGCTCGCTACGTATATTTGGCAGCGCACCAAGGACAAGGACGCGGCTTCTATTTCGGCTATACCTATGCAATTTATATTGCAATTTGCTCGCCAAGGTTACTTGATGCGAGTGAGAGGTAAGCTTTGACCTTTTTATTTATTGGACGTTCCTACTGTCTAGCAACGACCATCATACTGGGATTGTTATTGTTACCAACACTAACACCATTGGTCAGGTCAAGATATAACTTGACTAAGCTCGAAACGAACCTATTGTCAATTGAGGACTTTTATGTGTTTAAGAAAACCCATTCCACGATATAAATAATTACTTTCACTATTATGTCTAATTTATGTGTCCGACGAGAAAATCGAACCTCTCCTGAGATTGAGCAGACTCACTAAATGGCAAGGCGATCGTGATCAAGTGTTATTTCAAAACTTTCCTCGAAAAGGTCAAATATACAAACTGGAAGCCTGGAAAACGGTGAATTTTTGGTGGCCAGATGCGAACAGCCGCGAACTGACGAGGCCGAGGCGGAAACCTAACCGTAAACAAACCGAAGGTGTGTTTGTTTTCTTAAATTTGCAATGCTAACATCGCTTTCCACTATTAGATTGATTATGCGCAGGATTTTAGTTAACACGAACGTACAGACGTGGAAATTAGTATCTGAGCTCTTTCTTTGATTGGTTTTATCTGCGGAAATACATATTTAAATGTACCAGATATTGCCTGACCTTCCCTACCAATAGAAAAGCCGTCGTGATTATTGGGATTGATTAGCTTTTTCGAAGGCATGCTATGCGTGTCGTTTGATAGGCGTGTTGTGCTCCAAAAGACACGAAACGTTAAGTTGAAAAAATAATTGGGTTGTCATTAGATTTTGATTTATTGGCCAATATCACAGATTCGTACTGTAATCTATATATTTATGTATAATATCATTTCAATCTAGGAATCTAGCAATTAAAACTAGGACAAATCTGACAAATTCGCACAAATAAAGTTTGACAAGCTTTTATGTAATCATGTTCTATAAAACACGGTAAAGAAAGCATGTTAATACTTATTGGCAATAGAGGAGAGTAGAATATATCTCATTTCTGGTCTCATATTCAAGAACTCCTATATCAAGTTGAAGAGATCTTCATCCAATAGTAATGCCGATGAGAAAGAAGATGAAAGTGGGGGAGAACAAGGAAGAAGAAGAAGAAAGAAGGAAGATGGAGGAAAAAGGAGAAAGAAGAAGATTGGGGATGAAGAAGGATGTTTAAGGAGGAAGAAGGAGGAAGAAGATGGAAGAAGATTGGGGAAGGCAGAAGGAGATTTAAAGCGAAAGAAGGAGGAAGGAAGACAATGCTTCTATGTCTTTTATGCCACCATGTTCTTTGAAACACCGAAACTAATGTAGCTTATTATTCGCATCAGAGGAAAGAAGGAAATATCTCATTTCTGCTATGATCAAAGCGTCCTCGTCAACCGACCTTCAAGTCACTTGCCGTTCTCGATATTTCAGGCTCTTCTCTTTATTCATTCAATTGTTAAGAAGACTGGAATATGTTAAACAGTTACAAGTAATCTCTCATACTGGAAATCCATATAGAAGGACTAATTCAAGAACTTCTATATCAAGTGTCACCATCCAAGAGTAGATATGATGAGAAAAAAGAAATGAGAAGGAACAATAGACAAGAAGAAGGAAGAAGGAGAGGAAGAGGACTGACGAAGAAGGAGGAAGACGGAGAAAGGATGAAGAAGCAGGAGGAAGTATAAAAAAGAGGAGAAAGCACGAGGAAGTAGTAGGAAAAAGGAGGGAGAAAGACGAAGCAGAAGGATTGAGAAGGAAGAAGATGGAAGAAAAGGAACAAAATTGAAGAAGATTGAAGTAGAAAGAAAAATGAAGAAGAAGGAAATAGAAGGAAGATATAATAGGAGAAATAAGGAAGATACGTGAAGAAGAAGGAAGATAAGAAAAGAAGGAAGAGACGAAAACAAAAGTTTGTCATTGTTGTCAAATCAATTAGGACAACTTGCCATTTGCTTGTCATAACTGGTAAAATAAATGATTTTAATAGCTTTTAGCTTCTATGATGAATATGGCCACAGAAAGTATCCACAAGAGACCAAAAATTTCAAGAAAACGGATTATGCAGTTATCCTCATTGTGTATTGCGGCCTCAGTGAACATAATTGATTTGGTCTAAGTAACTTTATTGTAAGATGGACACTAAACTTTGGATTGAATTCATTGGAAGAAACTGAAAAAATGAAGCGGTCGGGTCTCAAAGAGCCCTTTAGTTTAGATGCTAGAAGACAGAAGAACCAGAAAGAAAAATGGAAAAGAAGGCAGAAGTGAAATGGAGGAAGATGGAAAGGAAGGAAATAGGGGAAGATAAGGGAAGAAGAGAAATGATGAAGATATCGAAAGAAGAAGAAAAATCTACGCGTCTGAAAACATTGTATGCGACGTAGGTTGATCCACCTCCTGGTTGTCGGTGATGATTGTAATTTTAACAACTGTCTTTTTTTCTCTCGAGTATTTTTTATATTTTCCCGTTTCACTGGATCTGATACCTTAACCTTAATAGCGTTCCAGGCAGATAATTTCAGAATATGCCTCGAGGACCTATTTAAACTATACGAAATCACGAGAAGATTAATAACACTCATCAGCGTTCAACCTGTTGCTGCGTCGAGCCGGCTCTCTTTACCGTTCGCGAGCCGTTACCTTTCCAGCCGGTCGTACGCTGAAAACGATAGTGCGTTACGTAAGTACCCATACCACCGCCAATTATGCCCGCATTTCAAATATCAATTCTTACACACGGGGTAAAAGAGAGATACTGTTCGCTACAACGCGCCGGTGGAAAAAGGGAAAAGTCCAACAGAGAAAGGCGACAGCGCGGCCTGTGGCCGTTGCGAAACGGTTTCCCAATCACACAGCGTGTGTTTGTATGTATGTGTGTCTGTGTATGTGCCGGCGCGTATATACATACACATAAAACTATCCATATGTAAACAAGCACGGGTTTACGTTCACCGTAACCCATTTTTAAGTGTGCCATCGACGTTGAGAGCGAAAGAGATCGGTTACTATGACGCGTTACGCAAACGTTACGCGGTGGAAACTGGACTGCGCTAATTGCAGAATGTTTCGACGAAGAAGATGACGCTTGGGAAATTTTGGCAATGAGGATATCGCAAGCGATCGCGTTTTGTTTTCGGAGACCTCGAAACCACGACATTCCACGGTGGGATATTTGGTGAAAGTGAAAACGATTGAGAAGTAATTGCGTTGGCGGTTCTTATAGATGATGGAGATAGAGCCACGAATGTCGACTTTCATTATTTTTGTTTATATTTGAAAGGCAGGAGAGTGTTTCGTTTAGGATGGTAGAGAATAGACAGGAGTTTATAAGACAACCAATGTCCAGAAGAAGAAGTTACCATCCAGGAAATAACCACCTAAGATCGCTGTTGAACAACATTTCAACAACAAGAAAAAATCAAGTGATAGTTGGAATTTCGTCCAAATAAAAGTTTTGAGAAGTTTATGTCACCATGCTGTATTGTAATGAGGATTGGAGACGAAGAAGAAACAACAGGGAAGAAAAATAGGCAAGGGGATGAAAGATGAAGGATGAAGAAGAAAGATGATGGAAGAAGAAAGAAAAAATGGGAAGAAGAGAAAGATAAGGAAATAACAAGGAATTAGTTCGGTAAACTTGACTGGGCTAATTGTATAATTGTATAACGGAGGAAGATGGAAGAAGAAAGAAGATGGGGGAAGGGAGAAGAAGGAAGGAGATGGGAGAAGCAAGTAAAACGAAAAAGAAGTAGAAGGAACATAGGAAAGACCGCCACCTGCCCTGTCTAAACGGTTCTTTAAACAACTTTTTCTTGAGGTGAATTAGTTCTTTTCTTGTCTCCATCGAAGAATTGAGAGAAGAATTCTTAACATAAATTAAAAAAACATAAAATAAGTAACAAAAGCCAAGATACAAGAGTGTTGCAAGATGTGTAAAGTTAAGAAGTGGAGATGGGCCATGTAGCAATGCCTTGGCATAGGACATTAAACAGTTGCAAAAAGAATCTCTCATATGTACTAGAAAACCATTTGAAAGGTTAGATGCTAATGCGGAAAAACGAATAAGCAGGAAGGAGGAATGAAGGAAAAAGAAGAAGAAAAGGAAAAAGAAGGAAGGAGGAGGAAGAAAAGGAAGAAGAAGACGAAGAAAGACAGAACAAGGAATATGTACGGGAAACTGGACTGTGCTAATTGCAGAACCCTTCGATGAAGATGGTGGTTGGGCAAATTTGGCTACAACGATATGATTTTCACAGATGATGGAGATTAGAGCCACAAATTGTAGATTTCATCATTTTAGTTTATACGTATTTGAAAGGTAGAAGTGTTTGTTTAGAATAACAGTTTCTAAGACAGGGGTCAACCAATGCCCAGAAGTGGATGGAAGAAGGTTGAAATATAACAAGAACCAGAAGAACATATCATGCAGTGTAGGAAATAACCAGGTACTTACTCAATAACAACTCTTAAAGTATACTACAACACACAATACACAAAAGGTGGATTGATATTTCCTGCATAACAGCTTACAATTCCATGGTTGCTAGTTCCGTTATTTGGTAATGTGCACTTCCGAGAAATTGCTAATAGCGTAGTATGGGAGACATGCAACGCCACGAGCCAACAAAAACATCTAATAGATAAGCCTCAATGCCAATAACAAAGCCGGAAATATGTCCACGAATGCCATAAATGTTGTTCCTTGCGTGTACAGTAGCGCTAATCGCGATTGTATCTGATTGGAACCCCCGCCAAAGCCCTTGTCTTATAGGTAACTATAACACGTGTCAAAAAACACCGGTTACAAGAAGTTCTTTACATTGTTTTCCTTGCACGACAGAAAATGTAACCTTTTGAGCGAGATATTGCACAATTTTTATCTTACTTAATTCTACTGGTAGTTAATTCAATAGTTAATGAATTATTTATTATATTGCATTGGTCGAATATCAAGGATCTTTTTTCGACGACGTTTGCGATGCAGTGCTTCCGTGTATTGATCTAGTTGTCCTTGTGCTTGCTGGTTGCATGTAGGCCAACCAGAACAGTCGAATTTGGGTCACCCTGTTGCTTTTAGAGCACAGGGAAATGCCTTTCCGCTGAGCATGTATGACCGGCCAGTCGCTATCAGGCTAGATTTTAGGTTTATCATATTTTTGTGTTGCTTCCGGATTAGTTATGATGTGCTATTCCAAGGAAGCAGTATTAACCGAAACTGTTTACATTAACCTTTCATCTATAGCTATAACGGAGCCTATCAAGGTTGTAGGAAGGTGGTGAATTATAAATTAATGGAATGGTGAGAGTTACTAATATAGATGGTAGGACTAATAATAACTCAGATGAAGAACAAAACCCCAGACAACTATTTGTTTAGGATACAGTACAAATTTTCAATTAAATCGTTTTTTTTCTGAATATTTGAAATATAATTTACAGGCAGGTTGTCTATCTTAATAGGCAATATCGGGTCCCTTCCGTTTCCAACCCTCTCAAGACTTGTTCAACAGATCACCCAACTTTTTTAAACTCTTCAGCTGGATTCTGCTTGTAGCAAAACACGATTTGTTACGTTTTATATACGGGTGGCCAGAAATACAGAAATGAGGTGGACTTGACATTTTGAAGTATTGATTCAATAATAAGGAGGAAAAACTTGCGTATTTTTTTGCTACAAACATCAACCATCAAGTATACTACATTTGACATGTGACACAACCAGAAAAAAGTACATTCCAAATCCAGTTTTCTGTTGTTATTATTAATAAGTATTTATTGAATGTAAGAGAAAATATGACAGATGATTTTGATAGCTTCTCAGAAATGATGAATCTGGCCACAAAAACTATCCACGCGTCACATTTTTAAGAATAAAAGACCAAAAATACAATGAAATGGGACTTTACACTTGTTCCATTTTATATTACGTCCTCAACGGACGTAAGATACAATTTGACATCAACAGATACGAGAAGAAAGACGATGAAAGAAGAACTGAAAAGATGGACGAAGAAGGAAGAAGATGAAAAAAAGAAAGAAGAAGGTGGAAAATGGAAAAAGGAAGAAGGAGATAGATGGAGAAAGAAGAAGAGGGAAGAAGGAAAAGGAAGGGACAATAAGGAAGAAGAAGGAGGAAGATGGATGCAAGTGGAAGATGGAATAATGAGGAAGATAGAAGAAGGAAGAAGAAGGAGGAACATGGAAGAAGGAAGAAGATGGAGGAAGGGAGAAGAAGGAGATCAATGGAGAAAGTGAGAAGAGGGAATATGGAAGAAGGGAGAAGAGGGAGGAAGATACAAAAGAAGATACATGAAAAAGGACTGAATAAGAAGGAAGCATAAGGTAGATGGATGAATCAAGAATAAGGAAGAAGTTGGAAGGAGGTAGATGGAAGAACGGAGAAGAAGGAAGATGAAGGAAAAAGTTGAAGAAAGGGAGAAGGGGGAAGATGGAAGTGTAACGGAAAAGAAGAAAGAAGTGGCGGACTGTACTTTCCACCACTAAACTAGCCCTGTCTAAACTGCGATTACAGAACTTCTTTCTCGAGTTGAATTAGCTCCTGTCATGTCTCGATAGAAGAATGGAGAATACATTTCTGGATATAAACCAAAACCATGAAATAATTAAACCAAATAACCAAAAACCAAATACCACAAGATAGACTGACAATGTAGCAAGGATGGAATAGATTGTGGCACCATGTAGCAATATAACATGGACAAAGTCAATGGCTCCCTATATATGCGAAAAGACGATGGACTATTCCTATGTTTGCGTTGGCATAGGAAGGCAATGACCAAGAGAAGAGTGAGAGCCAGATGCCGTTGCCCAGTACTTTTCAGAACTTCCAGGTTTAAAGTAAAATACGAGAGGAACCACAGAGACGCAAAAACAATCAATCCTATCCCCAGTATTGCACCTACCAATTAAGTTGTGGACGGGCTTCTATTTTTAGCAACGCACGGGCTATTAACTAAATCGTGAATGGATGCTAGCAATTGAGCCATTTCTTGTCGCGCCTCGTCTTCTTTCATGCCTAAATTCCAGTGGCTGAATTCCTGATACGTCGGCTGGCGCCGTCATCCGCAGTTCTGTCAATTAATCGCGCTGGACTTCTCCCTCTGCGAGGAGAACAATCGAGCGCGGTCGTCTTATGGTAGATGACATTCAAACGTTGGCCGTGCAGGCCGCAATGGATCGATTAGCGATGCCGTGGGCCGGCGTTGCATTTCGGGACAGGACTATTATATACGCGCTGGCATGGCGGTGTGCTGCACGTGCTGCTCTCCGGCCACCGTTCCTCGCGCTGCCCCTCGTCGAAAGTAAACTAGGTCGCAGGTCGATGCGAAATCGGGTCGCACGCGTTGCCGGTCCCGGTTTTCTGGGCCAACCGGGGACCCAATTTAGTATCTGCAGCGGCATCGGTGTCGTCGCCGTTGCACCGGCCCGTCGTCGGCCACCCCGATGACATATTCGGCGTCGACCACCACTTTTACCCTTTCAGAAGTGAGGATGGAGTTTGGAGCTTTGCCCCAAATGTCCAGAATGTACAGAACGAACAGATGGCTATTTACTATCAACTTGAAGATGTGATTGCCTTTTCTACCTACTATTATCTGTACTAATGCTTGTATGATCTTTTAAGATATGGACAATGGTAAAAAATGATGTTATAAATTTCTCAAAATAGGTACTCATAGAAATACTAAATAGAACTCGGCCATGGGCAAATTTTGCTGAATATTTGGAAACAAGAGAGTTATCTATCGGTTGGTTAACACCTATCTTCTGGATATGATCAAGTTATTTATATATTATACCAGCCGCAGATAGCATTTGCAGGATAAATCCCAAGATAACCTATTTCCTGGATTTTGGATAGTCTATCTGTCGAGCCCTACGACAGCACACGATGGCGGTTGGTTTTAACTTTCAGTTTGAATTCGCTCATACAGTAAAAAGTTTCATATGAACTTACTAGTTTTTCAATTCATTAAAAAGTTACAGCTGTTTGATATACATATTAACAAATCTAAGTCCATATAAAACTTTTTACTCGAAATGACATTTACTTTCTAGGAAAAAATCGATAAAAAGCTCATTTTGGATTGCTTTTTGAACAACTGTTTATTTAATTTATTCTTATTATTTTTAATACTTTAGTTTAGTTATGTCGTATTGTTGTAATGAGTTGTTTTTTGGTTTTGCATTGTTTGTTACGTATATTTATTTTTCTTAGTTTTGTTAGCAATTCAAACGACTGCAACTTCTTAAGGCAATGAAAAAATAAGTAAGTGCATATAAAACAATTTACTCAAAATGACATTTGATTGCTAAAAAATTATTTTGCGGGAAAAAAATGGGACAGCCAGTATATGTTTACTAGGGTGCTTATTTATTCTAAAATTCTTTACTTTTCCAAAATATCAAATGACCAGGAAAATAATTTTGGTACAGTAATTTTTAACAATTAAGAAATATATTTAACAGTAGGTATTTTTATCATTTTTATTTACAATAAATTAACACAAAATGAAAAAAACATGTTTTTTACACTTATTTTCCCAATAACTGGTCACAATTTCTGCCTTAAGAATCAGATTAGAGAATTAAGTAATGTAATTTTTTTTATTAAATAATAATTAGTATGCAGATTTTTTTTAATTGAAGTACTATTTACTTGTGGTAATTGTTCTAAATTACCCAAAATATTACGCACAAAATTGTAATAGATAATATTATATTGCGACATTTTTATATCGAAAATTAAATTTTTTTATTATATTAAAAATTGTCCCGCCTGGGATTTGAACTCACATATACGGACTGCCGGTCTGACGTTTAAACCAATTATACTAACGCGACCTATGACATTCGATGGATAAATTTGTCACTTCAAGGACAATATCATAGAATAATTAAAAATTGCTACATACGACTTTCTAATTTGTACATTCATAAATTCATTATTTTTGTTTTGGCAGTATCAGTCAATATAAGTCAATTTTCAAAGAGCTTTATTTTAAATCTCGCCTATAATAATAAGTAAACCACAAAAAACAATTTTTTGTTGTCATCGCCTGATATGAATATTTGTGTCGCCTTTATCTTATCTTGCGACAGACTTGAAAGAAAAACATGTAATCGCAACGCATTTCATATTGGGACACCAAAATCGGTCCGCACCACAACAAATCAAACTTGTTAATACAAAATAACGCTTTGCATAACAAACCGTCGGCCGTCGGACTTGCTAAACAGTAAACCAGCCAATTATCGGCGAAAACGAAAACACCGGCTCTAATTACCGCCATATAAATCGACAATTAAGGATTAACAAACGCGCTAACTTCATTCTTCGCATAATTGATCGATTTTGCAATATTGGCATACGTTTCAACACGGGTACATTCTACAAATGAACTATACTACTGCAATACGATCAATTAACCTTGCAATACTAGCTTCAATTAAGTTGGCTGGTCTACTAATTCCCCCCTCCACCGGCATCTGCACAAAAGGCGTTTGTCATCTCTGCCGGTCTCACGAATAAAAACGCATTTGTGGGCCCCAGATATTTATTGCCTCATCACAGTTACTTTTAATATCAACGCAAGATGTGACCCATTTTCGATATAGAAATAGTGAGAGCATTTTTTCGACGACCGTGTTATGATATGAAAACGCTAATGAAGGTTTAAATGGAACTGATGGTATTTTGAAACTAGTGATAATAACAATATTTGTGTGTGTACCTTTTCAAAAGGCGCAAATATGTTTACATGTGGAGGATGTTTACGTGTTGCTCTCCACTATGGATAAATGCCATCAATAAGATGTTGGTTACTGCACATGTTAGTTAGTAATTCTGCGTAGCTAGAATGTTAAAACAATTGTTGACTAAACACAGCTTCGTTTGATTAAAAACACAAACAATATGTGGTCAAAACTAGTCCGTTTTCGAAAAATGTACGTTTGTTAGTACTAGTATAAATGTCTCCCTTATTACGAATATTATGAGTTTGGTACTTGGTCCTGAAGATGCCTTTTGCAACAGAATGCGAAACGTCGACTGTTTCAAAGTAAACAACGCGGTTTCTATCGCTTTTCTATGAAAAACAAATTGCCTATATTGTGACGATTTAATACATACTATATTTGCAATAAAAAAAATTCAAGCCTAAGTTATGTTACTTGTTGTATGGCCATACAGTATTTTTGATAATGTCTGGTTTGAGTTTGGTTAAAAAGAACAGTAGACGTATTCAGGGTGCTTTTTTTTGTATACACGCTGATATTTTAAAACAGCTTATTATTATTTCTATTAGAAAACAGTGGAAAACGACGTTTGTAACAAAAACGTTGCACAGGCACGCAATATACAGCCATATACAGGGTGAAATTTTAAAATAGTTTTGTATGATTTCTATTGAAAAACAGTGAAATTGGACGTTTATAACAAGAACATTTGCGTACTTTTCTTCATTTTCAATTATGTAGTATCACACTTGTAGTTTAACATACGTTTAAAACACAACATTTAAAACAAACTGTTTAAAACATGTTTAAAACAGAAAAGGTTAAAACAAAATATTTGTTTTAAAACATGTTTAAAACAATGTTTTCAACAAAGTTTTTTTTATATAATTAAACAAAGTGTTTTAAACATAACACCCCTGGTGAAAACAAACTATCATAATTTTGGTTCAATCAAAGAAGAAACGCTTTGCAAAAACACACAAATAAAAAAATATAAGAAAAATTGAGACATTTGGCAAAAATGCCACATTAATGTGGGCTATTACGTCAGAAACAAGCAAAATCCTTCAATAATGTCAAAATAAAACATGGTGCCCATCTGAGAAGATAACTCAAGTACGTGTAATGAGAGTTCTCGTGCGTGTGCAATGTTTTCGTTACAAACGTCCAACTCAAATTGATGTTGTATTTTGATTCTAACTCCTGATAGCAAAATTTCAAATCTCTATTATTTTTAATTAGCAATAAAATAACATACATGGTCTCCGTAAGTTCGTTTCTTAGATACAAGAAGTTTTATTCATTTGCACAGTACAATTTTCTCCCAAAACTACTAATTTTGTAAAAAACTTGATACGATAAGACAAAATATCATAATCATCTAATAAATGACGATTAAGCATAGTTCTCACAAAATTATGAATTAAAACTCCCGACTTGTGCGCCTCAATAAAAACCATCAAACGATAACATCTACAAGAACAAACGTGAAGCAAAACTATTAAAAATAACTTTATTTACACCACATTGGCGACGTTGTAGAACTATTCGGCACGTGTTGCCGCTAATTACGCAATAATTATGTCAAAACACACGCGTTGTTTGTTCGCCGTTTTGTATTTATTAATAACGCGTGCCAACGCTAAAAGCTCCTCCTTTCGATAACAAAAAATACTTTTTTATCCCACTGCGTCCGGGACTTCCCCGGCCGAACGGGTACTCGAACGACATTTCACCGACCCCATATCGTCCGCTATCTCAAATTCGGTCGTCATTTAGTCGAGTTAATATAGAGTTACGCACAACCATCGCATACGAAGTAGTATCTATATAGTGCCCGGATAGCGCATGCGTCCCTATACCTACTTCTCAAACTAACGTCACGGAGATAAACAAAGACCGGCCGGCTTGATTTTCGCGTGAGAAATGGGTATTTTTGTTTTGCTAAAAAAAATCATAAGTTCGTTTTCTTGTTACTTTGGGGGGGGGCAACCTTGGCTATACAGGTTGGGAGCTTAAAAATCCCACTCCCATCTTGGCTATATCGCCGGCCGCTGACGTAGGATTTTGCTGATAATTCGTTGCTTCTGTCGCAATATCCGAGGCGAGTGTAATTTTCGTCACATTGGTGCAGTAATTCCGCAAATAAAACCGGACGGTACGGAAATCATCCAATTAATCACAATTCTGAATCATGAATTTCTGATGACTTAGTCTTCTTTTGGAGACTTTGGACAAAACTTGCTTATCTTATCCGCAAAAGAAGAAAGTGCTTCCACGACAGAACTGTGATAGATAACACCATACTTATGATAAAACTGCACCAAAAAAAAATAGGTCCACTAAGTAGATATAGATAAACACAATCCGCTTATCAAAATGCAATTGTTGCAATATCTAATCGGTGCATCGAAAGTGCAGTACAAAAGATTTTTAAACAAATTTTAAACTATTGTTTCTCAGTCCCATTGTTCCTAACAAAGAAATCTGGAGAAGTACCTACCTCTGTTCCAGGTGGTGCAATCCTGATGAGGACATCCTCGGTGCTGAGATCATGCTCCACGACCTCGCCACTGACTTCCCTGCCGTTGAAGGTGACAAAGACCTTTTGTCCGGCGAGTAAGCGGAACTCGGTGACGTTCCTGAATCCAGGACCGATGATCTGGACGTCGGTGAACTCCATGCTGGTCCTTCCTATGGACCCTTGTCTACTGTCAAAGCGGACGGTGTATCTCGTATTGGGAGTCAAATTGATGCAGTTTGTGTTCTCAGGAAAAACGGCGGGCGTCTTCACCGCCTGTATGACTCCGCAATAATACTTCCCATCCTCGCCTCCCGGGGCGCAAACCCTCGTCCCGATGATGGACCTCTTCGCCAAACGCTTCCCGGTCGACATCGTAAAAATAAAAAAAAACTTTCCGAAAAAATCTCGAAACCCAAAAAAACTTTTTGTCGATTTCCTCCAAGTCTCACAGAACAACGTCCTCCGATGCTCGCAAAACCAACTGTGGTCTCGTCTTGCACTTTTTGCGTAAACTAATACCGATATCTATACGACCAAACAGGTGACCACTATTCATACTCTTGATCATAATAGTACAAAGGAGCTGGTGGTTGACACTGGGGGCTGCGCAGCGTACAACAGTTGAGAGCAGACTGAGGAGCCGGCCGGCGAACCGCTCGCCGAACAGCTGATCGTGGACGGACCGCCTACTATCTCCGTCTTTTTCGCGAAGCGGTCGCGCGACGGAGAGGCTACCGCGAGTAAGTTGGCTTGTGTACGCTACGCCGAATGTAGTGGCCCAGCCACAGCTGATGATAACAACAAAACCATGTGACCGCGGAGGCGTTCGCGCATTGGCGCACCGCTCTGACCTAGATCGAGCCATTGGCCACGGGTGGGGGGCTCTCCCCCCGCTCGGTGGGGAAAGGTCACGAATATTTCTCCGGTTGTGGCGCGCTGTCTTTGTCCACCGTGACGGTATTTAATGAGAATTGTGTGCAATAAATACGTCACGCCATCGCTGCGCGCGGTCGTTCCTTGCATCACCGTATTCGTTCCGTTTTCCCCTTTGTGTTGTTCTTCGCGTGGCTCTTCGCTTCGTGTCCCTCCCTCCGAATCTGTAATACCGGAGGATGCTACTGTTTACGGTATCCAAAGGATAAACAAACGCGGCGCTGCGCTGCGCTGCGGTGACCGGATAACCTTGCGGGTGATGCTTAGGCGACCGCACATGCGACTTGATCGCTCCAAGTGTTATATCATCTACTTACAGTTTCACTTTGGACTATTTGCTAAGGTGGGTGACATAAGTAGGATGCAATAACAACAAACAAGATGATCGAGTGCCAAGAATGCCGGCCGGCCAGTCTACAAATCAATGCGCCTCCATTCGGAACGAGAGTTTTTTTTCTACAACTTGGACAATTTTTAGTGCTGAATTGTATTGGGGAATGTGCAAATAGTATCCAGAAAGTGCTTAAACTGGAGTTGTCCATTCGAATCTAGCCAAAATCCAGTCAGAAATCAATGGATATATTGAAGACTAATGTGCAGAGGACGGAGTGTGCTTTGTAGCCGTCTAAGTGCGATTCAAACTTGAACTATACTTGATGTTGAAATTTGATTGGAAAATGTGAAAAAGTACCCAGAAAGTTTTTAAATTGAAGATGTCCATTCCAATCTACCCACCAGCCTAAATCAAATTCTCTGAGCGCGGAAGCTTCTGCTGCAGCCGGGAGAATGAAGTCTTATTGCACAGAAAATGGTCTTGTTTTGAATGGTATGAAAACGGAACTGGTAGTGTTTTCAACTAAACACACTGATCAAAGCTTGCTTGTGAAGTTGGACGGTAGATCGATAGCGCAGAGTACGGCCGCTAGTTTTCAGGGGGTTAGGATTCACTTTCGTCTGGGGTAGCGCGACCACGTGGACTTTTTGTTGGGAAAGCTTTCATCCTACTGCTTCCTTATGAGACGACTCCGGCAGCATGTTCGCATCGACGTCCTTAAGATGTTTTATGACGGTTACATCTATTCCAGACTTAGTTACTGCATAATATGCTGGGGTAACGCGGCAGGGGTGGGGGAGTTGTTTGCTTTGCAGAAAAGAGTCTTGCGAACAAAGTTGTTTAAGTGCCCAGTTCATCCATGTAGGGACCTATTTGTTCAGCATCGCATTTTAACTGTCCCATCCATTCACATGCTGAGTTGCGTAAACTACGTAAAGAACAACATCGACAGTTTTTTATCCCGGTCCACCAAACTTGCAGCTAGCGGTCGCGATCTTCATGGAGGCAATGTTTTGGTTGCGCCACCGCATGCGCTGTCTTTGTCCGCCAATGGTGCAGGAATTATGCCTGTAGAATTATATAATAAGCTGCCACCATGCCTCAGAGAGTTGACCAACCTAAAATTATTTCGCGTTAGGGCAAAACGTTACTTTGTTGAGAATGCCTTCTACTCGGTCGAAGAGTACCTGCAGCCGCCTGAGCGATACCCCGGCGCTTCTGTCTTTTGTTTCAGTGTTTCATCGTATGTCTTTAGTTTATCGTATATTTGTTGACTCTTCCTACACTGTATGTACCAGTCCTACAGATACAACACAGAGGTGTATTTCTTCATCTATATTTGATCAATTGCCATATTCCTGATAGCCTAAGCCTTAATATATACATACTTCCCATAAGAAATGATAGGGCTGAGCATTCGACGCAGTCTTCGCTCAGCAGGAACATAGCTTCCCTTCTGGTTGCTGTTACCGTACATATGTTTTAGCTGGCGTGGTTGATGAGACAGATAAATGTCTCTTAGGCCACCAGGTGGTTATGTCTATCATCGCGTTTTGTTTCTTTCTTAAGTATATTGTGCCTTACCTTATGACACATATAACCTGGCCCATCGAAATAAAGAACAGCCAAACCAAACAGACAAAGGGATACTACTCTTTCAGCGCATTAACGCTGGTCATCACAGCTTATCCGAACAGTTTCACTTCAGCTTAAAACCTCTGCAAGACTTACTTTTGTCTTCTCTGGAAACTCGCAAGGCATCTTCTCATGGTAGCCACAAACTTGTCTGGATTCTCCATGGTCCCTTCTGTCTTCTCATAAGAATCTGCCTCATGGATAATATACATCCATGCTCTTGTTTGTCATTTCGAACTTCTCCTACCAATCTATTTCTAAGATTTATTCGTATCTTCTTCCATCAGTACTGTTGCCTTCTCCAGCTCTTGAATAGGTTCGACCTACTTCGTCATTGACGGTTGAGGAATGCGTAAGTCGTTTGAGAAAAACTTCCAATACCTGCTCTATAATTTCCCCTTTGAAATATTCTTGGCTTCAGGTCTATCCGACTTCTGACACCAATTGTCACAAAACCTGCTTGCATATGTATGTGAGGGTTCGGAGAAATTTTCTGAATATGAATTTGGCGTTAATGTACAGAAATAAAGTCAAAAGCGTGTGTTGCTTTTTATTTTTAATTCATATAAAAAAAGTACGCTGGTAGAACGTAGGATAAGTACTAAGACGTAGTATAAGTTTGAACCTTGCCCATTTAGGTTTCAGCGCCAAATATTATTGGACGTGAACTTGGCATAGATGGGAAGATTTTCTTTAACATGCGCGCTGCAATTTCACTTTTCCTTTGAAAGGTCGAATGTAGCACACATCAACACATCTCAATTTTCGATTGAGCTTTCAGAAGTTCCCACCACGAGATGCTTGGTTTTCGTTTCGGTACTCTTGGCTTTGGTAATACATCTTGTGTTCACAGAAGCTTCACGTTCACATTGTCGAATTATCATGTACATGTTAGTTTTGGCGTTCTGCTAAGACACCTTTGCTAATTTAAGAATGTCATTGCCAATACTGTATTTATACAATAACGCAGCCAAAACCAAATGCAAATACCTTCCGTGTATAAATTCATCGAAGGTTAGATGTAATGATCGCTTCACATTAGAATTGATGTCTATTCACGACACCGAATTATCCGTCCAAATATTTGCCGTGCTCCATTCGCGTCGCCTGCAAATTGTATTGTAAACGATAATGGCCGCATATGTATGTATGTACGCGCCGGGCCCGTGCTTTCATTGCCAGTACGAATGATTTATAATTTACTTTTCGGCTGTTTGCCTTTTTAAATTGCAGCCAATCCCTTTTGGCGTGACCGGCTACCAAAACTACTAACATTAGAACCGTTCGAGGCTGTCGCAAGGCGAGAACGAAAATCGTTAGGCAGCGCATTACATACAAGGCTATTTGAGCGGAGCGAAATTCCTGATCAGTTTTAGCTTTTACCGTTTTACTATAACTGTCATTCAGATTTTCGGGAAAGTGAGGTTCTTATTGCGTCAGGTTTTTCTCCGTTGATGTTATTAGAAGTATATTTATGGGGTATAATGAAGATAAATTCTAATTTTTGTCATTATTGAAAAAACATTACCTATTGGTGTATATGTCGTAGGCAAATGGTTATTTCTGACAAAAAGCTTTTGCCTAGGCAAAAGCTATTTGCCATGGCAAATAGATATTGAGTCTGCTTTGATATGTTTAAAGCTACTTGCTTAGGCAAATGCATTAGCCCAAGCCGTTGTTAGGCAAATAGCATTTTGTTTAGAAATCGATCGGTTGCGTTTCGCTACGCTAAAATACATTCCGTATGGGTAGAGAAGTCCGTAGAGTCATGAATTAATGGGGTCTCTCGTCCTTCCTCTCTGTCGGTTATGCTCATTTGTATAACAAAAAGTTATATACAACTTCTGATGTTGTATTCAAACATGCGTTACTTACATGGTAAACATATCGGGCGCTATTTCATAAGCTAGTATAAATAAACATACTGCAAGGTCATTAGATCCAAATGCTAGTGATTCTATATTGTGTGAATTGAAAAACGCTTGAACGCTACACTTGTAATGTACTTTGGATAGACAATATTATTTTGAAAATCCATTTTTGTATACAGAATCACACATGCCCTACTACAATGTCAGTAGTCCAACCTAAAAACTAGTAATACTGACGTTTATGGTTTCTTGCTTTTACAGTCTGTTAGATTAATAAATAATAATAAATACGTGGATGATATTATTTGTGCGTTACCTGAGGACCAAATTGAAAATACATTAGATAGTTTTAGTAGTTTTAATCAAAATCATCAGTTGACTGTTGAAAAAGAAAATAATTTTAGTGTTTCTATTTTAGATATAAATATTATTGGGACAGATGAAAATAGTTTGTTTTAGATTGGTTTCGAAAATTTACAAATTCGGGTAGATATATTATTTTTTCTCATATCATTCCATTAATCAAAAAATTAACACTGCTTTGGCACTAAAAATGGAATAGTTGTTTTTCTCTTATTAAAGATAAAACGCCTTTGGCTTTAAATTCTGGGGTTGTATTCCCTGTTCTTGTTGTAACTTATTGTATGTTGGTCAGACTGGTAATTATTTAAAAACCGACACAGCTAAGACACAGAGAGTACCGACACAGTTAATGTTAATCAATAGTACAGTAATTAAACAACGTTCGCCTTTTCTTGTTCTACACGAATAAGCCAAGAAACGAGTTATCTAATTTCAATTTTCTTTAATTCCATAGTGCTAGACGTTACCAAATATGGACAAAAACTGCGCGCCCGTTTCCGGGTTTAGAATTATTACAAAATACACAGGTTTGGTGTTGACAAATGTTTTGCATTTTTATGTTTTGCAAAAATTTGTATTTGTTAAAGAAAAAATCTCTTTTAATCAAACTCAAACCAAACATGGCATTTGAACGTCAAACATTCCATTGTTTATATTGAACAACAACCTTGGATTTGGATTACTTGTACGACTAAATTTCAACATTATAAGGCTTTTTTCATCGTAAATCTCCGTCGCACATGCACAGAAATAACAAATAAAGTACTCACGAATAGTTTTCCTACTTCTCAAAGGGCCTAACCACGTTCCTAAATGATATTTAGGCATTTTTCGTTGAACCCAAGGCCAGGTAGCAGCAAACATAACCCCACTTTTCTTCAACTTCTAATAACCGCACTATATTTAGGTGACATGATGGATACATTGATTCAAACGGATTCCCGCACACTACCCGAACACTTATTAACACTAATATTAATTATTCAACGTATATTATGTACGTTTTTCTTGCATTGTTTGCATTTTTAGGCTGGCGCTGTCAAACGGGAAACAGTGACTAGGGAGACTGAGGGGGAGACTAAAAATTCAGGTGCCAATGTAACGTTCGTTGTCCGTTAGTAGGAGTTATGGATAACCTAACTTTTTTAAAGATTGTATTTGCGTATTTGCCGCAATATTTTCGCGTGACATGCTGGATGGATTGTTTCAAACGGCTTCTCGCACACTACCGAACACTTATTAACACTAATAGTAATTGTTGCGAGTATATTATGTACATCTTTCTTGCATTTATTTGCGTTGAAATTTTTGGCTGCCGCTGTCAAACGAGAAACCCGGAGACTAGAAATTCAACCGCGAGGTGGCGCTCGAAGCGGTGAAGTATAGTAACTGATTTTTAGCAGAGTTACCAATTGCTGTGGAATTCTACAAAATGTCTGGAAACCAACTTTTATATTATTAAACGCACGTAAACGCATGAATTTTAGAAGAGTATGTAACAATATAGCTGTGTTTAGAACGGTTTGTGGTATTGTTGCAAAATTTGTGGAATTTGACAAGTTGTAGAATTTTGCTGTTGGCTATTGGCAACACTGACTTTTAGTCTCCCGCTCAGAACCGCTAGTGCCTGTTTCCCGCTTGACAGCGCCAGCCTAAAAACAATGCAAACAATGCAAGAAAAACGTACAAAATACGCGTTGAACAATTCATATTAGTTAATAAGTGTGCGGGAAGCCGTTTGAAACAATTTATCCATCATGTCACGCCACTATAGTGCGGTTATTAGGAGTTTAAGAAAAGTGGGGTTATGTTTAGGGCTACCTGGCATTGGGTTCAACGAAAACGGCCTAAAAATCATATAGGATCGTGGTTAGCCCCTTTGAGGAGTAGGAAAACGTTTCGTGAGTACTTTATTTGTTATTTCTATGCATGTGCGATGGAGATTTACGATGAAAAAATCCTCATAATGTTGAAATTTAGTCGTACAAGTAATCCAAGGTTGTTTTTCAATATCAACAATGGAACGTTTGACGTTCAAATGCCATGTTTGGTTTGTCTTTGATTAAAAGAGAATTTTTTCTTTAACAAATACAAAATTTTGCAAAAATGCAATACATTTATCAACACCAAACCTGTGTATTTTGTAATAATTCTAAACCGGGAAACGGGGGCGCTTTTTGCCCATATTTGGTAACGTCTACCACTATGGAATTAACGAAAATTGCATTAAGATAATTTGTTTCTTGGTTTATTCGTGTAGGACAAGAAAGAGGGCGAACGGTGTTTAATTAGGGTACTATTAATTAACATTAGGTGTGTCGGTATTCTCACACTATATCTAAATGATTTTTTTCTTTAAATTATAGAAGAATATTATGCATTTTCATAATAACCCGGTGTGTTAAACATCATTTGGCCGGAAGTGCTTAGCACACCGCTTTGAAGGGGTAAAATGCATGAAATATATTTCTTCATGAAACAGAACTTAATTTTAAAATGAGGTCTCAATTTAAATGTACATGGAGTTATATATGTATAAACACAACGCACCAATCTATAAATCAAAATTATATGATAATTAAGTCAAGATCACAAAGCATTTAAACATTTAGAGTTTTATTTACAAATTCTGGCCAATAGAACTTTTTTCACAAAGTTTATCTTTATTTTGCCAATTTTGCACCCCCTCTACTCGTGCGCTTGCAGCAGTTTGCACCCACTCCTCCCTGGAGCTACGACCTGACTGGAAAGACAGATATTTGGATCTCAAAATGAATGGTTTGAAACCATGCTTTGCAAACTGGCAAAAAGTCAAACTTTGCAAAAAGGCTTTAGACTTTTTTCTTTGTGAAGGTCGAGCACAGGAAACAGGGGCCTTTTTCGGTCACGTTGGAACAAAACATGTTTTTGACGACTTCTGTCTACGAACTAATGGGTGGAAGGAAATTGTTTTGATTTCTCTAAACGTGTTTTGTTCCAATATGACTTATATGTGCTCCCACCCTAACATAGCCTGGTCACATAAAAAAATTGGTAAAGTGATAAGTTGTAATGTTACAGGCGCCAGTAAGTTTACTCACGACTACCGACGATGAGATAAATGATCTCCAAAATATTTACAACCAACAAATAATATTATGGCAAAACCAGACAGCGTTTCTACAATGTAAACACATACAATTAACGATACGCCTTTTCTAACCGCATAATCAATGCTTACACAAACCCGGCACACAATAAAACGCAACTAAGGACACGCATTTTTTTATGAATGAACCGCCAACCAGCAACAACAACAACAATAATAAGCAATTGTCGCGTTCCAGCCGAATAGGCTAGTAAGCTTGGCTGCAGGTTTCCAATAATTGCGTAAAATTGATTGCATTTCGAACGCAATCCGTGCGTTTCACGACAAGTGTAACCATGTGCGAAGGAGGAAGCAGATATAGCATAGATATGTTACTGCGCCTCGCTTTTGCAACAATTAATTTCATACTGTATTAAACGTATTTACGTTCTGTTTGCTTATGGCTTGACGGCTATATGGAAGCACGACCCTGGCATTACGTCAGGCTATGAGAACGTCACGCAGACCGGCCGGCCTGATACACGTGTCTGCCTTGAACGCGGCTGTGTTTTCCTCGCAGATTGGATGCCTATTGCGTTACCCTGGTGTTTATGCCAGCATGGGCGTATCTATGGAAGGACTATAAGATAGATAAGGCTAGAGGCTAGATTATTATGATAAGTTAGTTATCTTGAACAATTGCGTGTACCTATAAAGGAGGATTATGATTTTCAATTCGATGGATATGTCTAAATTATCCAAAGGTTTTAGTAGTGTTCTTAGTGCTGGTCTAAATATTCAAAACTAAAGAGCTTCATGCTAACCATGAAGATGTTTATCATTAAGAGAGAAGAGGCTCTCCAGTCTTCTCTGATATAGTATCCTTTCTAGCTCATTATAGGAAAATAAGTTTTTCTGTCTATTTTCGTATTGACAAGTTGTGTACTTTCATTTTCCAACTATTTCTCTATCTAATCAAAATGCAACATTTAATATTTCACGGCCATTGTCTTTGTTCTTCTTCTTCTCATACATGCTATCGTTTTATCTTTCCACACTATCTTCTACGCAGTGATTTGTTTCGCGTGTTCTTATCTTTAGCTTATGGAGTTTTCACAACGTTTTATTGTGATATACTGATATGTGACAATGAGAGATGAAATTTAATTTGGTAATCAATGTTTTTATACCCATGCAATTTTCTTCTTATACTCCAAGGGTTGAATGCAAGCAATTCACGGTCATGCTCGAATTTGCCATAATTTTTTTTTTCATTGTCTGTATTTATTTAATGGTTAAAGATAATAATTGGATAAAGGCAGTTTGTTTTTACAACTTAAATCTTTTTTTGCATCATCTGTTTTGGGTCTGTTGAAGTTGTGTTTCGTTGTTTAGTACATTGTGAAACGGGGGTACTTGAAAATTAGTGTGTTCTGTTTTGAATCAAAAATTCTGGGAAATAAATAATATAATTTGGTTTTTAATTACTGTTATACTGCTCATTGCCAAGGTTTCTTATAACTATTAGCAAGCGGGAACTGTTTTTCAAATATTATTCTAGCTATGAACGCGAAACACTCATGTAACCTTATCTGTTCCATGTTTTCAAATAATTGGCGTCAGCTTTATTTTTCAATGTCATTTCCGGGGCTACTGGAAAATAAGAAACAAGGAAGGAAAACATGTCGTATCGAAATTATAATTAGGAACAGGGCTAGCAAAAAACACGATTGATTAATTAGTTCGAAAACATCGATCAGATCGATCTTTGAAGGAACTGATCAAAAGTAGATAAAACACGAAAAAGGCGATCTAAACCAGACAACGACAAAAACTACAGCTTCTTTACTGTCAACCACGTGGGTGTTGAGAGAAGCGTTGGTTGTATAATATAATGGACTATTGCTAAATGGTCGAATGTCTTGTTTACGGATGGTTGATGAAAGAAAAATAGTGTGGAGAAGGACTGGTGAAAGGTTTAATCTGAATTTGAAATCCCTCCCTACACCATAACCATAAATACATAGAAAAATTCCTCCTCTTAATTGTTCTTTAAAGACAAAGGAATTGCTTACCAACAAATAAAATTTAAATTAGTCCTACTTACTTACAAAATATAAGACATTAAAGTTAGGTCAGAGGAGGAACTGAGTGTATCTGGTCCATCACAAAATCACTTTTGTTAACTGGTTTTGCGACTGCTCGAACAAACCTAACAAAAACTATTTTTCCTGTTTTGTTGGATACATCTGTGAAAATGTTATGTCATATGGATTGTATTAAAAAATCTGATGTTGTCAGGCACATGACTATTATCATACAATATATAAAATTAATAGTTTAGCTGCATGAGATTCTGTTTGATCGAGATCGATCGTGACTGCATTAAAATAAAACAAGTAGCCAGGATTTGACAGATATATTGATTGATAATATAGACAGTAGGTATTGTCAAAAACAGCTTTTGACACTACCTACTGTCAGAATGAAAATAATTGTAAAATCCTGGCTTACTAAGTTTTAATGCAGACACGATCTCGATCAAAAATATTTTGCTCATACAGCTAAACTAATCATTTTACCAAAAATGTCATAGACATAAATTATACAAAATTTCCTCTACTTTAATTTATTATTTCACTATTTTGACGAAATTACAGAAATTGCAACTCATTTGCAAAATCCTTGACAAATGCTTAGAGGAAACATCCAGTTCCTTTGTACCCTTTTGAACCAAAAGCTTTTCAGCTCTAGGTTTGGTCATAACGGAACTGTCGTACCGATACCTTTAGTAGTTTCTCCGGAATCGTCGCCACAAAAATCGGGTACACACACACAGACATAAACACACATACACACACACACACACACACACAGACTTTTTTGTACCTTGGTCCAAAATGATCAGGGGACCCAAAAAGACATATTTCCGCTAAAATCACATTTTTTTGGCACGATTGTAATACTGTATCATAATAATAATAAACCAATCTTAATTCAAAGTTTACAGAAGTACAAAAAGAATCAATTTTTCCTACAAACAGGATAGCGTCATACGAAAAATCGATGGAAAACAAAATTATAATCCAAAAAAATCTTTAACGGAGTAAGGTTCCAATGTGCACAGATATGTGAACATAGGTTCTGCGTATGATAAAAATATTCGATAACAATTATTGTATAGAAGGAAGGCTGGAATATAGTATGTATCCAATTACTCATTGTTGTTAGTTGTAAATAAAAATATGTATATTTTCTATTGGAATAAAATTATTTTTAATATAACTGCTGATATACCTACTTAAAATACACTTTTTATACTACATCTAGCAACGCCAGTGGTTGTGAAGCGGTATGCAATGTTTACTCTGCGTCCATTGGAACATCAGGATAGGCTTGATGGTCAAAAAATAGATTACTACGTCCTTGTGCTGTTGATCACTAGTAATTGTACAGAAATGCGTGTGCGTGTGCGTTTATTTTTCGTGTGCGTGTAACGACGCCGTGTGTACTATCCGCATACGCAACGCCCTCTAGCTAGGCGATGATTAATCTTGTTTACGGCCAAATCCCGAATTGCTGTGTAAAATCCTGCTGCGCGGCTGTATTTTTTTTCTCTATCTCTTCCAAGATAAAACCAATTATACGGGCTAAGAATAGTTACGTAATAACATGTTATTGTGCAAACACGGGATTCGTATTTTCCTTCTTGCGGGGAATTATTGTTGACGTCATACCGTTAAGGATTTTCGTCATATTTTCGTCAGCTCTACATGGATGGAATTGTGGAACCTGTTATGTCCTTGTTCGCTCGGATTGTGCAGGGGAGATAAGATTTTAGGAATTAGGTTTCTAGATTTGTACTTGACATACTGGGATATTTTGTTATGCCATATTTTTAATATGTATGCGTACTACCAAGGTGTAACGCTGGTCTGGGTGTTCGTTCTTATTAATTACATATAATGCCCGACATTATACAGAATCTCAATTAGTCTGGTATAAACTGTAAGTAATCTTCTAATTCTAGTAGATGATTATCTTTTGTGTGGGATATACAAATAAATTTATTTTGAATTACTCGTTTTCTGCCATGGTCTATAAAAAAGTGTATCCAAACATATAAAGTGGAAATGGCAACATGTTGCTTTAGTGTAATTCATTGTAATTCTTAATTGTAATGATGGGGTCTTAAATAATCGATTTTTAGGTATACTTTAACATGCCATTTATTAGAAATCAAAATTATGAAAAATGGCGACAGACAATTTTGACTGCGATGTACTTTATATAGACATGATTAAGGCCTTTATTAAGTAGTTTCAAAGTTAATTAAGAGCCTTCAAACACAATCTAGGTGTGAATTTTTCCAAAGTGAAATCCATGTTACTTTACCATATGTAATTGATAAAAATTGATTCTTCCAATCTTTTACTTTACTTCAATGATTGCTTTATAATTCACCTAGGCTCTAGGCTTCCCATAAAATATCAGATTACAACATCTATTGTCCGATAAATGCTTTACTATAGTCGTTATCTATTAAAACTCATCCAGTGTATTATTTTTCGCAATTTTTATAATAACATTGAACGAGATTTGCAATAGTATTCAATTGATAAACCGCTCTTGATTAAAATAAATCGTCCATTGTTTTTATACGACATAATGCATTAGCTTGCTTCCTTAGTTAAACCATTTAAACGATAATCAAATTTAGTTATATTTAATAAGTTACTTTATTAATGAATATGTAGTATTATGACAACTGCACCTTTCCACAAAATTGTTTAATATGCATACGTTCCGATTACATATTTATTTTGGTAACAATTTAATGTCAAATTATCGTAATCACTCGGTCACAATATTTCCTGTGACGCAAAATTAACCGAGGTCTAAAAATACATTGCTTTGTGAAATTCGGGTAAAAATACCTTGCCGCCACTGACTAATAGAATTGACAAGTTAGGACATATGATGTGAGGCCAGGGGCGAGTTTTAAATAGTTTTTGTTTCGTTTATTTAATTGCTAATTACTTATTCCACGTTTTAAATGATACCGCAGTGAACAATGGCGATATATGTACGGAATTATAACAGAAAAATATGGTACAATATTATCACTAGCTAGATAATGATAAAATCATTCAAACTATATTATTTTAAAAGGTTTGAAACATATAAGACCTAATGCCTGAAGTACACTCTCACAGTTTTACTAATTTTCAAGTTTTTTAAGTTTTTGTCAAATGTTTGATGGAGAGTTGACGCTAACCTAACCTATCCTTAACTTTTATAGAAACATCTATGCAAAACATCATGTACCCATAATTTACCTAGTAGAAATTACTTATCGGCATTAATTATAATTTATTCATCATTAGTCAGGCTGTGACATGAGTTCAAAAGAAAAGTGTTACAAACACTTGTGCCTTTGTTAATTCGGTTGTCCATCGTTGACATTTCGACATAATAACGGTAGATAACTAACACCTATTAAAAAACGAGACGGTGAAAGCAGTGACAGGTCACATTTCTTTGTATTGAATAAAGCTTGCCAATAGAAAAGCAGAAATGGCACGAAATTGAATTTTGCATGGAAATTACAGTATTCACTATCTTTATCCTCGTTATTTGCAAAATTATACCGGCAAAATGTGTGTTTTAACGGCAGAAAATGTAAACGAATGGCAAAAAACGAATAACGACAAAAAACGATCTCGATCAAAAAGAATTTGCTCATACAGCTAAACTATTCATTTTTACCAAAAAATGTCATAGTCATAAATTATACAGAATTTCCTCTACTTTAATTTATTGTTTAACTATGTTGACGAAATTACATAAATGGCAGCTCATTTGCAAAATCCTTGAAAAATGTTCAGAGGAAACATCCAGTTCCCTTGGACCCTTTTGAACCAAAAGCTTTTCAGCTCTAAGTTTAATTATAAAATTACTAAATATTAACTTTCGTCCTGATACCTTTAGTAGTTTCTCCAGAAACGTCGCCACAAAAATCGGATACACACACACACAGACATACATACATACACACGCGCACACACAGACATTTTTTTGTACCTTGGTCAAAAATGATCAGGGGACCAAAAAAGACCGCTAAAATCCACTAAAATAAAAAAAAAAAATCTGATGTGGCCAGGCACATGACTTTATCATACAATATATAAAATTAATAGTTTTGCTGCATGAGAATCTATTTGATTGATATCAGTCGTGTCTGCATTAAAATAAAACGAGTTAGCCAGGATTTGACTGATAAATAATTAAATAAATAAATAATTCCTTTATTAACAAAACAATATTAAATGCAACAACATAATATTTATACTTAGGGCGATCAGCACACTTGTTTCCAAATTGCGTTGCTCTTCCACTCAACCCCTTACGCAAACTAGAACTAAATAGTTGTATCAATAATCTAACAATTATTTCGAGAACTTATCAAAACAAAAATTACTCTAGAGTCTAATTACGCGTAATTGCAGCAAATCCAACTCAACAAAACATCGCACACGCCCATAAAAAATAAAAATTAAAACAGCCTGCGATGTGCGCTCAATGCCTAAAGTTCCCAATGTTGAGCCAACAGATAACACTTCACCTTTCCCCCAAAACTGGTTAACGATAAGTTTTTCATATCTTCCCTGAGACCCAGTGTATATGTGACTGACCTGATAAGAGAATGGCCGTTTATACAGCTCAGCGCGATGGGCAGGTGGAGCAAACAAACCACTGAATCTTAAATTAAGGTTATGGACATCCGTTCTACAGCGTATCTTCCGCATGAGGTATTGTGGGATTCTCTTGGATAGCAACTTATGAGATAATATTGCTGCATGAAACACCCTAGTGTTATCCATGTTTAACCACCCCAAGTCGCCCAGCCCATTCGATACATGATCATACTTCCTCAAACCAAAAACAAACAGAACACATGCAGTTTGGACACGCTGAACACTGAATATTGAACACACGCTGCCTATCCGACGCTGTCAGACAAGGACCGTACACGGTATCACAATATGAAATCTTTTTACTATTGACAGTAGATGTAGTGAGATATTGTCAAAACATCAGCATTTGACACTACCTGTACTGTCATTACACATGCATTAGACCGAAAATTTGAAAAATCCTGGCTACTATGTAATTTCATGTCAATGCAGATGCGACCGATCTCGATCAAATAGAATTTACTCTTGAAGCTAAACTATTCATTTTACCAAAAAATTTCATAGGCATAAATTATTAAAAATTTCCTCTTCTTTAATTTATTATTTAACTATTTTGACGAAATTACAGAAATAGCGGCTCATTTGCAAAATCCTTGAAAAAGACTTAGAATAAACTACCAGTTCCTTTGGACCCTTTTGAACCAAAAGCTTTTCAGCTCTAAGTTTGGTCATAAAACTTCTAAATATGAACTTTGGTCCCGATACATTTAGTAGTTTCTCCGGAATCGTCGTCACAAAAATCGAGTACACACATACGCACACACACACACACACACACACACACACACATACACACACACACAGACATTTTTTTGTACCTTGGTCAAAAATGTTCAGGGGACCCATAAAGACCTATTTCCGCTAAAATCTCAATTTTTTTTTTCGGCACGATTACAATACTTCATCATACTGCGTATGATAAAGTAAAAATTGTCGGCATGATTACAATACATTATCATATTGCGTATGATAAAGTAAAAAATACAAATTTTAAACATGCACTTATTTTTATTATGCGTGTTTTGTGTATTTTTATACTATGAATTTATATTTAATTTACCTGAATTATTAATAGTTATATCTAAAGAGATTATAATCCAGTCATCAATACTATATGTGGTAAGACAGTCGAAATGCCAAAAGAACTGATTTGGTCACCATGACATGGTTCTGGGGCACAGGGCTGTGCTGCAAAGATGGAAATACGTTTTGTGGTGAGTTAAATGCAACCTATTCTAAGAAGTCGAAAACACATTCACACTATGAAGTGTATGGAGTATACTTCCATCGCGCGTTTAATAATAGTTGCCCCATTTCTAACCGATATTATTACCTACTAATACAACATACACAATAAATTCAAATTATAGTAAGTAGGGCGTGAAGTTGTGGCGTGTTTTGTTCCATGTTTTCTTTTCTTGGATCGCAGAGGCATACGCAACGGCAACGGCTCCATTAGAAAATATGTCACTGGCAGTCTGGCGTCAACCAAGGCCAGTATGGTGTAGGCTTTTCAATTTTTCGCGACGCGTCGCACTTTTCAACCAATTCTGGTCCGCCATGTTACATCACAGTTCTGTATGGGTTGCATTAAGCCGCCATGGAATGCTTACATCTATTTATACAAATCGTTGCACGCAGAATGTCATAATTTCTCGACCTGATTTCGATTGCCGTACGAAAAGGATGACTTCATGGTCAACTGCATGTGGATTATTTTGAAAAACATAACTGTTCCCTTGTATCATATGTATTTCTCCTAAATGTGAGTCATATTCGTATAAACTTAGTGACTACTGTTATCAGCACATCAAGGGAAATTTTGTGGAGTATAATCTATTATTCTACACCATCACTTTGTTAAAGTCCAGGATCACCTAGACTTCTTAAAAATATCTCCATTTTTGCTACATTTTATAAAGCCTGCTCCTGTCATCTCAATATGATTTCCTAAGAACTCGTCACCGATCCATTGAATTTGTTTTGCACTGAAGCTAGGAGAACTATTAACTGATTGTTATCTAAAATAATTGACTTACAGAAATATTTTTCTTTACAGTTCCTCTCCATGCGTTCTACGTTCACATTTTCTTCCGTTTCCTACGATAATTCATAAAAACAACCATTTGTAACAGTTTTTTAATCAATGTAATAGATGTGAAGTTGCTCTATGAGTACCTTCTTAAAAACTACGCAATACACTCCCAGATGGAGTAAATACTGGAAAACATTAGTAATTACTCTAGTATTGACTTCTATATACCGAAATATATAAAGCAAAGTATGAAGTAAATGCTCGTAGTGCTTACTAAGTAAATGCTGTAATTTTTAGTATTTACTTAAAGTAAAAGCTGATACATGAAGAATTTACTTGAATTAAAAGTAAATACTATTTTTAATCATACCACTCTGAGTGATATGATCAAGTACTAGGCCATTCAAATATCACATTTTCAAATTAAAAACATCATGTTTTAAACACCATTGAAAGAAATTCTTGCCCTCTGTCATTTGAAACTATAACTGACGAATATATTGAACATTTAAATTGTTTTTACATTATTATAAAGCAAGTGTCGTTCCACGTCCCGAATATTTAAGAATATTTAGAGTTATAGAGCGTCATATTTTATTAAAAAACAACAATAAACATATAGTCAAACATTAACTTGATTGTGTGGAATGACCTTGTGCAAGTCAAAGTGTTTTATGAAATATGTACCGTGATATTGAGGAATTTGGTCAAAACCAGTGTAAAAAATTTTGAGAAATATATGCTGTGTGAACAGGTTTCCTTATAGTAGAAAATAAAATTTATTGTTCTTCACTGTTCTTTATATTTCATATTTTTTATTAGTGACGCGTTTCGCCTTTCGGCATTATATTTTATAAAACCTTCTAATTTATATTTTCTGTACCTTATATTTTCTACAGTGTAATAATGTTTACAAATTGACTGTATTGAAGGGAAAAGTAAGTTCAGACAAACTTTGCAAAACACAAGCTAGTTATCTCACATAACAATTTAATTATGTTTTTATGAATTTTGTTATTTTTATAAAAGTTTTCTTCATAATTGAACCAATAATATAATAATAATTCCGAGAACTTATCAAAACAAACAAAAATTACTCTAGAGTCTAATTACACGTAATTGCAGCAATTCCAACTCAAAAAATCGCCTATGCCCATAAAAAAAATTAAAACAGCCTCCGTTGTGCGCTTAATGCGTAAAGTCTCCCCTGTTGAGCAAACAGACAACACTTCACCTTTCCCCCAAAACTGTTTCACCATAATTTTTTCATATTTTCTCTGAGACCATTGTATATGTGACTAACCTGGTAAGAGAAAGACCGTTTATACACCTCAGCGCGATGGGTAGGTGGAGCAAACAAACCCTTGAATCTTAAATTAAGGTTATAGACATCCGTTCTACAGTGTATCTTCCGCATGAGGTATTGTGGGATCCTCTTGGATAGCAACTTATGATATAATATTGCTGCATGCAACATCCTAGTGTTATCCATGTTCAACCACCCCAAGTCGCCCAGCCCATTCGATACATGATCATACTTCCTCAAACCAAAAACAGAACACATGCATTTTGGACACGCTGAACACGCTGCCTATCCGACGCCGTCAGGCAAGGATCGTACACGAAATCACAATATGAGATCTTTTTACTATTGACAGTAGATATAGTGAGATATTGTCAAAATATCAGCATTTGATACTACCGGTACTGTCATTAGACTGAAAATATTTGGAAAATCTTGGCTCACTATATAGTATTATATCAATGCAGATGCGACCGATGTCGATCAAATAGAATTTACTCTTGCAGCTAAACCATTAATTTTACAAAAAAATGTCGCAGACATAAATTATTCAGATTTTCCTCTGCTTTAATTTATTATTTAACTATTTTGAGGAAATTGCAGAAATGGCGGCTCATTTGCTAAATCCTTGGGGGACCCAAAAAGACCTATCTCCGCTAAAATCTCATTTTTTTTTTCGGCACTATTACCATCTTCATCATACTGCGTATGATAAAGTAGAAAAATTGTATTAAATTCGTACCTCTGAGCGTTAAGAATAGGCACACAGATGTGATTCAGATTTCTCCGAATAACAGCATCGGTTTTGTGCTCTTTAATTATGCGCGGCCAGTTCAATTTCGAATTTACTCTTAACGGTACTGTTATACAAGAACTCTAAAATGCGAACTCCAAACTGATCTAATCGCGATTGTCGCCGCTGTGCACTACAGATATCGCAGGTGCGCGCCGTTTTTCTTTTTTTGTTGGTCAGTTACGCTCCAAATACTGGCCGCAACTTTTCGTAAACCTCCTGTCAAAACTTCTCTCTAGATTTCTAATTTTTGCTCTTACAGTTCAGTGCGTTGATCGCAGTTTTTGCTTTGTATTAGTAGGTACGATTTTACGGTAAAATTTAATACTAAAGATTAAAAACATAGAGAAAACATGGTTCAAAGAATAGAATACTGTTAGTTTTCGATTACTGGTAAGTAATATCATATGTACAGGTTGTCCGAAAAAGTATATAGACAATCTGAGAGGTAATGAAAACGTTTATCTGAATAAGAATGGTCTGAAGACATTGGACTTGTAACTTAATATGTACACTTTGCAATTCTTAAGTAGAACATTTCAGTTCTTCAGATAACTCTCATAGCTTTTTATATTTATATCGATATTTTATAATAATGTCTACAGAATCTCTAAAGAATAACAAAAAGATTACGTATAATTTTCTTTCATTTCTGTTCCTTTAATTTCTTAAGTAATCAGTATATCAATTTTCTGATTTATTGCAAATTTGCTGAATTTTTCCAGCCTTTCTACTCCGAGCCATAAAAGCAAAAAAAAAATGAGGAGCTATCAGAAGTGTAGGCATAAAGACATAATCTCTCTCGCCTATGGCATAGGTATGTTTCTTAAGACCCAATCCTAGAAGGTATTATTAATAATTTCAGAACGGTGGTAAAGAGAATTAGTTCGAAACTTGATCATTATTGTTCTATTAGGTATCTCCAAAAGTCCTCTCCACTACTCCCTGGAGGTCTCCACTGTATCATACTTCCTCAGATACCCACTGGCTTGCATAAAGCTCCATAAAAAATCTATGGGGTTAAGGCGGGCGATCTAGCGGGCCAGCTTATTGCGTTTTTTGGGATAATTGTAAAGCATTTTCAATATTCTATTTAAATCTGTAAAAATTCGCCCAGCAAAAGCTAGCGGACACA
Organism: Melinopterus prodromus; assembly: GCA_964023965.1. Classification (NCBI taxonomy): domain Eukaryota; kingdom Metazoa; phylum Arthropoda; class Insecta; order Coleoptera; family Scarabaeidae; genus Melinopterus; species Melinopterus prodromus. Next base: position 66,411,470 of record OZ030393.1, read on the forward strand.
AACAGTTTTTGACATTAGAAATTGCTTTAGAGTATCCTCTTATGAGAGAGGTCAAAATTTCGACGCACGTTATGGTGGTTAGGGTGCAATGCTCCAGTAAAATTTGCGGACGCCATATGATATTCAAACTTTACTTTACTTTTACTTTACTTAATATACGACTGGAGGAAGGAGAATCTCTCATAGTACCTTTTTTTACAGGTGTATTTCTAGTCAAATGTGACGAAAATTACGTGTTTATTTCAATTTTTCCACGTTCTCACGCATAATAATAGTTCAAATAATTGAAATGGTCTCTGTAGACATTTTAGATAATTAAATTATCGAAGAATACGTCACCTAGCCGGGGGCAACTTTTTTTTGTATCATTGAGCGGAACACCGTCCTCATTTGCGTATTCCTTAGGCCCTAGGGATTAGCCCTATACCGAATTCGATGTTCACATAATGAGACAACGTACCCAATATCTCAGATATCTTCTTTTTCGAAATAAACACAAAATGTATTATTTAGGGTTGCCAACATGGTCATGTTGACCCGGAGACTTCTCCGGGCTACGGGTTTTTAGTTAAATTCTCTGTGTTAAAGGTATATAAATATTTTTTGAGAATTATGATTATACAGTAATTGTTTTTCTAATCATGGAGTTTGCAGCAATTTCCCTTGAAAAAAAGGAATGTTTCTCAAAATAAGAAGCACTCTATTACTCAATCTTCACAACAATTTAATTTTGAAAGTTTGAAAGAACTTTGAAAGTAGCAATTTTTAGATTTTGTCAAAAAGACGGGTATTATATAAGGTGGGAATTTTACTTGTCAGAAATCAACATTCAATAATGATACAATTAACAAAATATGTTTTGAACTTTCGTTGATTATTTTAATATGTATGTTGTTCAGATAAAAAGCAATGTCCCACCAATATGTTTGAGTTTACACAGAATACACAGAATAGTATTATATTGGTCTGCACTAAAACAGCATTTTTTAAATCATGGAGATGACGACAGCGATACCTTTATTTGAAAATTTTATTATTAGTTGGATTTAAAGAGACTGAGAGATATAGTTATCATTTTTGACTAGACCCACATTTATTATGGGGGTTTATACAAAACGTCAACATTGTCGGAATAAAATGAAAATTTAAAATTAGTTAGGGAACGTGTAGATAATTACTACGAAAGCAAAAACACATGAACACGTTATAAAAATTCTCTCAGTACATTAAAATTATGCTTGGTTTAGGTGGTAACATAGGCATGTTGTCTCATGTTGGTTGTGTCGTAAAAAAATAAACAATAAGAAACAGAAACAAAAAAAGGAGGGAAAGCTAGTAGACTAATTGAAATAAATTAATTTACTTAATTTACCTATATCCACATTTCACACCAAATCGTTCCTAAAACGTATATATCGAAGCCGCACATTTTTCTGGTTGCTGTTATCAAATTTAAACTTATATTCCATAATATAATTATTTTTCTCAGAGTCAGCATAGGCACAATGTTGGCAACCCTAGTATTATTATTGCTGGAATGTCGCTTATCGGTAAACTATAAAACAACAGTTTGTTTGTTTTTGTGATTAACAATTTTTTATTTATTTGCCACGCGCTACCTCGTTGTTTAGTTCCGCTCATGGACATTGTTCTGTTATTTTGTTCATACTTGTTTATGTAAACACACCTAGATTTGCTATTCGGTCACCGATACACAAATTTAGTACCTTTTTGTTTATTGTTTTGTATCGCGTATATTCTTATATGAAATCTGTAACGAAGTGTGAATTTTGTACTTAATTTACTTTAACTTTCACCTGCTTCATTTCCCATCTATAGAACATTTTGACCGTCTCTCTCCTGGTGGTTATAACTTTTATGTGTAAGATGTTATTTATACGCAATATTTTTTCGGAGTTTCACCTATAGTGTATACGTATGTACGTAATCTCTTCATGCGAGACTTTATAATCCCTGGAGAAAGTGTATGGGAATGCGTCTCAATTTACTTCTAATAGAACTTCTTCAATTACAATAACATGGAAGAATAAAACAATATTTTTTCTACGTCAGAAGATGTGCTAGTCATTTCGGAAGCTTATTACAATAGCTGTCATTGCCGAGTATCTGGTTTGGTTAAATAGGTTGATTTTTTAAAATGATCTATACAGAAAAATGTCCGGCAATCTCGAAATATTTATGTCGGAAATATTTTCCAGGATATCTACCAGTTAACTAAAACACTAGAAAGGGAACAAAAATTAAACAATAAAAATGTGATGGGGCCAGGCACCTGACTTTATCATACAATATATAAAAAATCCGTCTGAATTCTGTTTTCTGAGTTCGAAATGGCAGTTTATTACTTTAGAGGGACATTATTCATTAAACAATTTCTTCCTATTGTTTAAACAATCAATTATAATTCATTTTCAACTTTTTTTTCTAATTATGGTAGAAAAGTCAGTTGATTTGTGAAATTAACTTATAAATTTCATGTTCGAGATAGCTCGTCTGTATTCTCTAATAAAACCTCATTTGTTTAAGCAAATTTTCAAAATTTTCTCAAATATTTTTGCACATTTTACACCCTGATCTTTTTCCACTAAAATTATTTTTTTGTAGATTGGTCTGGCCAACTGTTATTCTGAAGTGACATCATTTATATTTTGGGATAGTTTCCAGTGTTTGAATAATAAATTAATATTCGTTTTCAATATTTCATCAAATTAGAGTACAGGGAACAGTTTTCAGACAGCAACAAATCAAATGAGAGAAATGAGAATAAAAAATGGACAGAGATAGGTGATTACTAAAATTTGTTGAGTTTAGGAAATTTTATAATTTAAAATGAAATGTAAGTCCACAATTTCCCGAAAAAAAGAATTTCAAATCATTTCAATGTTTTCGAATAAATGATAATATTTTGATATTTTGAATAATATTTTATTATTTAAACAATGGAAATCATCCTAAAATATAAATGCTGTCACTTGAGAATAACAGTTGGCCAGACCGATATAAAAAATGAATTTTAAGTGAATTGCAAACAAACATTATTTAAACAAATGGAATTTGTTTAATCAAATGTGGGTTTATTAGATAATATAGATAATAGGTTTGTTAAATATCTCGAATATGAAATTTGTAGGTTAATTTCACAAAAAAGCTGACTTTTCTAGCATAATTCGAAAAAAAGTTAAAAATGAATAATAATAATTGATTGTTTAATAAATAGGAAGAAATTTTTTAATGAATAATGGCACTGTAAGATAATAATTGGCCATTTAGAACTCAGAAAACAGAATTCATACTAATTTTCGATAAAAACGAATTATTTAAACAAAAAGAATTTCTTTAAAACTGAGAGTTGTTTATAAACATTCCACTAGACTTATAGTAATAATTTCAATAAGGTAGTTTTCAGGATACTATGACGATGGGTTGGGGACATCAAATCCATATGTATAATAGGTCAAATTCTTCCTTGGAAAATCCTCTACAAGTCCTAAAGTAATCATAAGTTTTCTCAAACCCCGAACAATTATTTGAAAAATAATTCTTGTTCGTCTTCCCGAACATTATCCCATGTAAATTTAAGGCCTCGACAATAGGCACCCTTCTCCCATACAACAAGTTAAATTTGGACAACTGCCCCCCTTCCGATTTGAGCTGGATACGCCCATGGTTATGTGTATTTACGTTTGTAATCTTAGAAAATCGTTATTAAAAACTGTGTTACAATTTGTTAATTGTAACACCGAAAACAGTGTTACAATGTGAGCAACGTGAATGCAAAGTAGAAAAAAGTAAGTCGCATATTCACGTTCCGCGTACTGCCTTGTTCCAAGGCAATAACACACGAGAGTAACAGCTGAAGTTGCTTCTATTGGCGTCAGAACTTAGTTAATTTAATAATCTCTATTAAAAAAAGCTTTTAAAATTCTCGGCTATGTCAAATATTTACAAGCAACTGAAAATTTCATTGGATAGAGATCCCATAAACGTTTATCCGTGTGTTTGATAATGTTTAGTGTTCGAGCATTCCAGCTGCCGATGAAATAGAAAACAAACGTACTCTGGTCGCGTAATGGTTTACTTTACTGGTGTTTGTTTAAGATGTCATGATTTCACTGCTACTACAACTGCGTTTGCTATTCAAAACAAATGACAACGCTGGAACGTATCGATTATATGGGACACGGCATTAGGCAACTGACCCAGTGTCCGTGATTCGCTATCTCGAAATAGAACGTTGGAATAAGCTACTGAATACACAATAACAAAAAAATAAGCGTCACTACGTAACTCATTGTCGTCATAGTTTACAAAATGTGACTGAAATACGAAGTAAAAAATAAATTTATGCGCATTTTTAATGTGCCTTTTTTACTTCTGTTATTTTTGAATCGACCCAAAAGAACTATTAACGTAGAAACTGTAATGCAAGCTTACTAGAAACTATAAAGCAAATCTGTGTATTAGAGTGGACCTTATTTTTCTACCATCGACTTTTTTTAGTACTTACTTTTCAGTGTTTTTGTTTTTCTATATCTCGACATATAACTCTACTTAGAGAAGATTTTAAATAATATGTGCGAATATGAAAGAATTGAAAGATGTCAGCGAGATAGTTTTCGAAGAAACTGCTCATGACAAAAACGATTAATGGTGCAAGAGCTACAAAATATGCCAGAAGATAATTATAAACAATAACAATAACCAAAGATAACAAATATATTCCATATCTTCAAATAGGGGGTTTATTTTGTTATAAATTTTGATATTTTAATTGTTTCTAGAATAATTAAAACAACTATGTTTATTATTTTCCCTACTATAAAGTGTCTCACGGGACGTTGGATTGTATGGGTACTTTTGTTATTATTGGAGATAGAAAGTCGGTTAAATGGACAAAGTAGTGCATATTTATGTGCTCTTTCATAATCCGTTTAGAAAACAGTTGAATTCCAAATGGTTTCCAAGCTATTATGAAAAAAACAAAAAATTTCATTTTTTAGTTATGATCATAACCTCTTTATTTGTGATCCCTTCAAAAAAGCGTTTTGACACTATAAAGGCACTTTTTTACCTACAATTTGATTATGGCGTACATAAGAAAAACAAAAGGTTCGTTTGTTTCTGACGAATTCATTGGAAAAAAAAATTTAAACAAAACTATTTTTTACTTACTCATTTGGAAGCCTTTTATGGTAGCCTACATACCGCCATTTTTTTTTTAAATCGATTGAGTGACTTCAAGTACGATTCAGTACGATTTATTACTTAAAATTGCCGTTAGAAACGTAGAAAAATGAGTTTTTGGCGAATAACTTATAAAATATTGGAAATTGTGATGGGGCTGTATTTAGAAAAAAAATGTATAGCATGCAATAAAAAAAACAGGGACAGCCTGTATAATCAAAAATAATTTCCTGAAATGTACCTTGAAGTACAGGGAAAGCCTGCAAAATGTCAAACTCTTCTAGCTTAATTAGTAACTGAGCTACAGAAGACGGGAGCTGAGTTGCAACACCCTGTATATTTTCTTTGTAATTTCTAGACATGTTATTTACTAATTTCAATTTGTACCGCTCTTTTTCGAAGGGATAATATTGGAATTTCTTGAACGGAATATAATTCTGTTAGAGAAACAGCCTCATTCAGTTTTTTATGGTTCTTCTTCTTCTTTATGGTTAATATAGAACCAGTTTCCAAAAATTTCCTATAAATTTGCGAGCCCCAACGTCAGATATTCTTGTATCCGGACATTTTTGCAGAAATCCTTGTTATGTTAGTTTAAATAGCGTTTAAATAGCGAAAGTTAAGAATAGAAATAAAAGGCCTCTTTACTACTCCTTATTTACTGAAGTAAATAAAAGCAGTAAAGATGGCTTTTTATTTGTAATCTTAAGCTTAACTACTTCTTGCAATATGGACTTCTTTCTAAACTAAAAATAGCGAAAGTCCCATGAAATTATTTGCTACTTATTACATACCATCTGAATTTTTTTACCTTTACAATTTTTTAAGGCAATAAGTATATGGTCTATCACAAAATGCCGCAAAATAAAAAAGAAAACTATTATGAAGACCATAACAAATACGTCTAACAAATTATAATTTGCCAACAATTAACCAATTCAAATCAAATGAAACGGATTTTGTTACGAAACATCGAAACTTTTACCCGCTTTTCATTCGAAATGTAGCTTTTTTAATAGCCCAAATTATCGGTAATTAATGCCGACAATGTGTTATTATAACAAAAGTAACGCCGAAACCGACCGAAATCACAACTCTCACTTTTAGAAATCTACAACTCACTTGTTATATCAAACACATTTCTCCACTGGTTCATTTCGCATAATTCATTTCGAGTCTCGCCGCACCGTATCGCAAATTTATTGCTTTCGGTTGTTAATAATTATAAATTATATCGTCGATGGCGACATCGGTTATTACGTCCGCCCTAAGAAAGAACTGCTATACAGGATAGAGATGAAAATTTAATGTTCTCCTTTAATTATACCAATCTCCGAGATGTATAGAGGGAATAACGGAACAAGAACTCGACCATACACATACAATTAGTTTCGATAATTATAAAATGCGGTGGGAAATTAACACGCTGACCTACTCAGAGGCTACAGTACAACGCAAAAGATCATAAGATGCGCCATGGCTTGAGCAACGCCGATTTTACTCGATTATTATAGTTATTGCTTTTAATTAATACCAAGGACTTCTGGTGTTTACTTCCATTCGTATGCACCTTGTGAAATTATGGTATTAAGTATATTTAAATGTAACTGTGCAGAGATACATAAGTTGCGTAATATAATTCTTGCATTTTAATGAATAACCATTATGTATGCAAATAACATTTTTTTTAAGAATTTATTTTTAATTTAAAAATATACAACCCGACTTGGATTTGAACCAACAACTGCATAGGCTTCGGTAGTTCAATTGATTAGAACACCAAATTGGCAATATGGAGCTTTCGCGTTCTTGAAAAAAATGAATTTTCAGCATTTTGTTTGGAATGTAGACACGGTAAAATTTTGGCGAGACTTGGTACGAAGTACTATTTACGATATCTCTAGTCCGAAATAAATTGGAAAAAATGCGCAGTTTTGTCGCTATTTCAATTAATTCTTTGAAATGTCTAATAACCGACCACAATATCTCAGAAACTTCAAAATGCTAGCATAGTAAACCTTAAAGTTACCTTAAATCCTGAAAAGCGAAATAATATTGAACGTGATATGGAACTTTCAAGCCCAAATCTGGGGTGAATATGAATCTGTATTCAGCGCAAACAAATCTAGCACAAGCGTTTATTACCTTTCCACTCACAAACAAAAGTTATCAATATTCTCTAATTTATCTACAATTTTCTTTGTCATCTTCTTATGCAAACTCATAACATTTGTATGTAGCCATTAATACAATTAACAGATAATATAAGTTACAAAAATATGCGGTTGTCATTTAAACAGTGCCGATGACGTCATACTTAAAAAAAACAATTGAAGGTTGGAAGTTGAATTTGATAATGAATTGAATGATGAAGATTTTGTCATATTTTTTCTCTGTATACGTGAAGTGCTTAGTATTTGTTTACTCTTGTGTCGTAATTGATAGAAAACGTCAACGAAATAAATATAATTCACTAAGCCGCAGATAGCAACAGAACAACTCATAAAAATTGTGTTGCTAGGTTCAAAAATTGAATTCGCAATACAGGGATTAAGAAACCAGGACAAAAGCTAGAAATCTAGGAGAAACATAGATATAGTAAAATTATATCAAGAATGGCCAAGGAACAATCTGATTTCTGTTTTTTAACTTTATTGTGATATTTTAAACAATATTTCAAACCCGTTCCGCGCACGGAATGAAGATGAATTCAGTTTTTTTTTGCGATTATGACAAAAATTATCGGTTTTTGTTTTAATACACGCTTAGGTTATGAAAATAACCTAAAACCTAAGCTAACCTAAAATAAAATTATTAATGAACGCAAAAGTATGGAAAAAATCATAAAATTGAATTGAAAATGTAAATACACGGCGTTTAATAACATACATACATATACATTTGTTTTTTACTGAACACATTTTCCAAAAAAGTGTAAAAAAATATGTAAAAATCTGATGTGGCGAAGCACATCACTTTATCATACTATTTAGCTGTGTTTCCCAATGCAAATGGCGGCTCATATGCAAAATCGTTAAAAAATGCTATTAGTAAACATCCACTTCCTTTGGACCGGACCCTTTTGAACAAAAAACTTGTCAGCTTTTCAGTTTGGTCATGAAACTTCTAAATATGAAGTTTCGTCCCTATACCTTTAGTAGTGTATCCGGAATCGTCGCCTCAAAATAACGGGTACCTACAAAATGAAAATGAGGTCATTCTTGTAATTTCGTCATTTCTGTAATTTCGTCAAAATAGTTAAATAATAAATTAAAGTAGATGAGATTTTATACAATTTATTTCTATGACATTTTTTGGTAAAATTAAACTTTACCTGCATGAGCCAATTCTATTTGGTCGTGCCTGCATTAATATAAAACTAGTTTGCTGTCATTAGAATGAAAATATCTGCAAAATCCTGACTAAATAGTTTTATTTAAATGCAGACACGAAAGATCTCGACCAAATAGAATCTAATGCGCCTGGCCACATCAGATTTTTGTTTTTATAAATTAAAAGCTAAATGTTGTTACAAATTGTTACAATACCAACTGTCTCGGTAATTCACTAGATTTCGGTTCTGGGATACCACACATTTTCTTTTTTCGTCATTCCATGTCCCGAGTATCCATAGTAGTGATAGCGTAGTTTATGAATAAAACCAACAAAAAAAGACATGAAGTCAAATGTTCTGTCTCCGAGATATGACGTTTACAAGATTAAAGTACTTCATTGTTTTTTTTTTTACAATTGGTGGATCAGGATCACCAGGCTTCTTATCTGCAAACAGTGTTTGAAAAATTACAATCTTTGAATCCGAATGAGATCGTGTTTCTTAAATTTACGCTTGAGAAGCAATTATTTTGAAGCAATCCAACAACTTTCCTCACTTGTGATTAATTATACAACAACAACGAAAAAGAAGTCCCAAAATCATCAACAGAACGCCCATACTAATCACCGAATTCCGATCGATGTTTCGATGACCGGTACACACCAGTAATTAAGCTGTACTTAATACCACTTTATTGTTCGTCGTGAATCAATTCGCAGCGCTGTAACGACCAAAACGTGTGACGAATACATTTACCGGCTTCTGTTCGCCAGCATTGGCCCTGCTAACAGTAAAATAAAAAGAGGAGAACCAGAAGAACCGATCGCCAACACCGCAGCGCTACGTGCAGAAGCGAGCACGCTGCTCTCCACCGGTACCATTAAAAATGGAAAGGAAGAAGCGGAACACAAGAGGGACGGCTACAGATTTCTCAATTGTATAACGGATTATTTTGTGCTGGTTGTAACCTGCGCTGTAAGCGAAGAAGAGGCTTGGCTTCGCTTGGCCGTAATCGAAAGCAGCAAGTGCACCGCACCATCACAGCCGCGAAGTAGCCAAACCATGTCAATGCGTTGGCCAGCGCGTTGATTGAAACAGGAACCGGCGTGCATCAGGTACTAACAGCTCTTTTCTAAACGCACCTACCCATGCAAGACGGCTTGTGTTAATTGGGAACCTTTTTCACATGATTCTGGGCCACTTGCGAAAGAGAATGCTCTTTGCTTTTTCATGGTATGTCCGTGTAAATTTGTTGTATGCTATTTGATGAAGGCTATTTTTTAACTACTTTTAGAAAACTTTGGGAGTTTTAAGTTGACCAACTGATTGATCTATAGAAGCAACAAAGTTTTGGCACGAAAGAAGCAATCTATCTATAAGCTGGAAAGCTACTACCTACCCTTCGAGTATAGCCAACCGTTAAAATCATATCTTTCTTACAAATACTTCCATATAAAACAAGATAATGAGTACTCCGCTCTCAAAACCATAAAAGCTGGAGTGCCACAAGGCACTGTACTTGGTCCAATGCCATACCTTATGGCAGTAGATACAAATGTTGAAGGAGCAACACTAAAACTTCAAAATACTGCCAACCATATTTAGAGATTGGATGCAACGAAAGATAATTGCATTGAACAAAAAATTGTGTAGCAATGCACACTATATACTAAACTAGACATTTTCTAGTCTACCGTCTGGACAAGAAAACACTTTCTTGAATGTCATAACTTTTTTTTGTTAAAATTATATCAGAATTAAAAATTCTCACGCTGTTATGTACAAATATACCCTCGTATATTCGTTTCCCACGATACGGCTAATAAAGTAGGTTAGAAAACAATATAATATAAGTAACCAGGAAAATATTATCAAGTCTCCGAAGAAAAAAAATGGTAATCTTATCATAAGTTTACCTCACAAACATTTTTATTATTTAGTATCCATTGTTGCGTACTTATTAACCACTGATAGAGGGTTTCGTTGTTTGTCGATGCGGCCGTAAATATGTTTTGATATAAATTTGGTTATTGAGATTTGGAAATTGTTTGTCATGCACTTCCGTTTATTACTATTTGTTCATTATTATTTTTACAATAGAGACAGACCAGTTTAAACTTTGAACTGTAACGTCATAAAATAATCATTTTTTCTTTCTTTCTTTGTTATATATTCTACAGGTAAAGAAGATTGATATGTATAATGTACGATACATAATTGCGGCGTATTCTAGTTAGAGTTAATTAATTAGTTTTATTCGTTAGTAATTTAATGACCCATGGTGCATTTAAACTCCTGTAACATAGGCAACTCTTGTTGCTATTGAATGCTGCGCTATAGTACACCAGAGTGCGCTATGATACAGATTCCGTTGTTTCCAACTTAAAATTAGAAGTCTGGCAGTATCGGATAAATAATTTGTAATTAAATTATTAAATAATTAGGTACACTTCCTTGAAAATATTTTTGGAGTCTCGTGTTCTTTGTTACTCATAAATATATTAGAGGGTCAATTTTTTTTTAATGAATATGGCGGATGCAATATGTCAACCAAAATTGTAAAAAACGATCGGTTTCGCATGAAACTTAATCGGGACGAAAATGCCCTTATTTTGAGCCCAAAGCTAGCTTATCTAAGAGTGGTTTCATGTGTTATGGTTTTGAAGTTGAACATGCAGTCCTCAGATTTAAACACTATAACTTGGGAAGGAACAGCTAGGCGTATCGGCATGACATTCAACAATCTCTTGTTGACAAAATCAATGAATTGTAGAAAAAACCCCATCAAATTTCTATTTCTGTTCCGTTTCAGCACTACAAAGTTCTGGACAGAGATGTAACAGTTAATTTTATGAATAACACCAATCCGAAAACAGGATCCTAGACGATTATCAAAATTTCGATTTCGACTGTTTTGGAACATCAAAACATTCCTTTATTTCGTAACAAGTGGTGTCAGTCTTAGATCAAATTCTAATTCGATTAAAAAAGAATAAAAAATGTCCATCATTTCACATTAACAAAATACATACTTGTAACGTAAAAACAAGTTTCTCCATATATAGGATGTATACGAAATGAGTGCTATAACTTCTAGGGGTTAGAGTTCTTGATATTTGAAAAATCTAGCAGCAGTTTTGAGTTCTTAATTAATTATTAAAAATGAAGAATTTGACACCACGTTTGTAGGACACTAGTAGTTGACATTAGATGCAGCTGTTTAACTGCACATTGAAGCTTTGGAAAAGGTGACAAATGCAGTCTGGCCAACACTTTTACCTCTGTAAACTTAGTCCCCCCATATTGGCTTTTTACAACTTTTTTTTGCTTCAATCGTTTGATAGGATTTGATAGTCTATTCTAGAGGTTGCTTTTCGTTTTTTCGGAAAACGTAAAATAAAATTTGGTGTGAAGTTAGCCCCCCAAGTTTGAACACTCGGGTTTTTGAAGTTGCCATCCATTGCTTATGGTTTGGTTAGGTTTGATTGTCCATTCCCGATGTTTGATAGTTTTTGGTTTACCTATAATCCGCAAAAATTTGAATTTGTAGGTTATGTTATTGTCCGAATTTATTCCTTTCTAAAGGCTATTTTAAGCGGAAGGTGTTTGGTTGTTGTTCCATTTTGTTCGCTTGTTAGTACCGAACATATAATTGTTCTTAGTAACGGCATAATTGATAATATTGTAAAAATTAATGATCATGATATATAATATATTCATAATCAATCATAAGCAATCAATTGCAACTTAAAAAACCCGAGAATTCGAACATGGGGGCTAACCTCACACCAAATTTTATTTTCTGTTTTCCGGAAAAAAACGAAAAACAATCAAACCTTTGGAATAGCCTATCAAACCCTATCAAACGATTTAAGCAAAAATCTGTAAAAAATCAATATTGGGGGGGGGGGGGGGGCGTGGCTAAGTTCACAGAGGTAACACTTTGGTGTTACCGAAGGTATGAAGCGTTATTTCCATATGTTTTTATGGAATACAAATATAATCAAAGCTACTTCAAATGTGTATTAAAAATCCTTAAATGCGTTATTTGGCATTATTCGGCATTGAGAATTCGCTAGGTAGGCTGAAATGAAAGATATTATATGTAGAAAAACATGTTTACTCTGTGGACTGGTGTTTGTGGAAGGCAGTTCAAGGTTTAGGTCTTCATTTCAGCCTACTTATATAATTCTATCGCGTTACATTATTGAGTGGTAGGGTATTTTTATATTTAGGCTATTTTTATTTAAATATGATGAAAAAATTAAAGTTAAAGCAATAAAAACGAAAAAATGTCTGAATGGGAGTTTGGTTTAAATACATTGCGCGAATAAAACAAATCCGATAAAACACTAAAAATTATTATTATTAGAATATGTACAACAGGGGGAAATCATATAATACATCACATTCAACGAACAGAACGAGCTTCATCGCGGTTTGCTCGTCGTGAAGTACATTATAGCCACTATCTTACAATTCGACGAGCATACAGTATATACGAGTGGTTGTGTGTATGTGAAGTTACGATTACTTATTTGGGATTTCTGTGTGCGCTTAAATTACTACTCCTAATTCCGCCACGATTTGTTTGTGCATACTCCTGGCCCCCTCCACCACTCGTCAACGTTCTCGTAGTGTTTCGGCCTAATGGGCGCGTGAAGCATGGCGCATAGCCTACACCAAAAATACGTATTGATAAACTCTCCAGTACCCTTCCATTGGAAATACGAGTTGTACAAATCGTTATCCTTGTCCAGTCTGTGCAGATAGGCGGCCAGTTCTTTGGGGTTTGCGAACTCGTCGACGTGGATGTAGGAACCCTGCGGTGCGCTTCGCTCGTAGTCTTCCGGTCGGGCGCCCATCACTATCGGCAAGATGTTCCTCCCGAGGCCGTTCACGTAGAATTTCTCGGTTATGTAGTCGCGACAGTTTGAATTCTCGAACGCCAGGTAGAACTTGTAGTCTCTGTCGAGGAGCTCGAAGCACTTCTTGTCGGACCTGGGGCACTTTAGCGGCCCGCAACTACCGTAGATGTCGACGGAGATGTGTTTTCCCAGCTCCCTCGCGTACTCCAGTCGGCCGTTTCTTGCCCCGCAGTTGGATACGAACCACGCCACCTTCTTTGTTTTGTTCGCAGCGTAGTCTCTGGGCTGGGGCATCTGCCTTATCTGAAAGAAAGGTTATTGATTAGTTTATGATGTGCACTATGCATATATGTAGGTCGGAAGTAGTAAGAAGCATAGGGTTAGTAGTTTTTCTAACGAAAATAGAAGCATTTCTGTAGTAGAGTATTTGTTTTTCGTATGTCGTATAACTTTTGTAATCTTTGACAGATTTTCATTATGTATTTTAATGAAACTATGAACAAATCAGTCAATATTATCCATGTACACCTCATATACACATTCTGGTATTTTTGTCATATCCTGAAATTAATTGAAGGGCTGAGAATGAAAAGTGGCTAAAGACCTTAGGAAACCATATGTTTTTATCCACTTTTCATTCTCATGCCTTCAATTGCTGATATTAAAAGAGTAGTCTAAAACTTAAAAGTAAGCAACATTTACTGCAAGGTTTAACACTCATTTTAAATTGCACCAAACAAACAAAAAACTTTTGAGAATTCACATAATTTGTTAACGAATGGTCGATTTAACAATCAACATGGCAGCTAGAAGCAATAGAAAAATCACATTTTCACAAAATCCATTTTCCTACTTGTGAAGTGTTATTTATCTAAATAGAAAAAAAAGAAATACTGTTCCACGCATAAACCTGGAAAATAGAAAATACAAATAAAAAATACAAAAAAATACTATTATATTTAGTTTAAATTTAGTAGCAAGTAAGTTTTTTGTATGAGATTATTTATTGATAAACACCATCACAACTAAAAATGATTCATTTTTATCATTGTCAATTTAATTATTTATACAATTTTTTTTACGAGAAATCTAATATGGTTTATTTTCAAACATATATTAATTATAAATAGTTTTACTTTTATACTATATTTTATATTATGTAGTCGAGGTGTGTTGTCTGTGTTGATATTAAATTTGAAAAGAAATTTGCGTTTCTGAGTAGGTATATGGAGATTTAGATTAATTAAAGAAACAATATCTCTAATAGCCGTACAGGAAATTTTGTTTTATTCACGTTTCACATACGTGCGTGTATTAATATTAAAATAATCACAAACTATAACAATCAAACGTGTTTCAGCTACAGATTTCTAATCAAAGCGTAATACACACCGTTACTCGTCGGCTATTACTGACAGAAACTCTCGTAACATTAGTACGCCCATGATCAAATTTCGTTCATACTGGAAAGTTGGAAACCATATGTGTACCATGTGTACCTTTAGTAGTTAGTTGGCAATTAACTTTGAGAGATCTATTTGTACTCTAAACAATCTAAACATTGCGCTGAATCATTTGTTTAGATATTACCACCATTTTGAAGGTTATGTTGCGTAAATGCTGCAGATTTTTTGGGTTTTAAATAGAGTGAATGTAAACTTTATTACGAAAGCGTTTAAATTTGTATAGAAACCGTTTTCTGCACTGTTATAATAATTCTAATTTACCATTATCACACCGTTTAACTACTGTAGAGTAACCTTTTTACTAACAAGGCATGATTTATCAAACCATTTTTGTTATTTCTGTATGACTATCCAACTTACTACTATAATAACCCCTCTGCGACAGATTATTATTTATAGACCAAGGTAGCCAAATATCAAGGGTGGCGTTAACATGATCATTAACAGTCACGATAATACAGAAACGACTGATTTATTGAATGTGGTTGCTTTTATACAGGGGATATTCCTTAATAATGTAAATAGTTCGTATAATGGCATTGTTTGACAGTTATCGTGATTTTCATTACAGTGAGTGCTCAAAATGACTGTATCCTAATTTCTGGTACCAACTTAGTCGGTAAATATGTGTACGCTGCACAAGGAAGAACACAATTCAAGTGTTAATATAATCTTATGTATTATGTAGTGAATTTTATTAGCCCCTGAGGATGACATAAATTTTGCCACGGTTTCCGGGTTTGGTGATACTTCCCTTGTTAATATTCTCTGTTTGCTAATATGGGTCACGAATAATTTAGAATAACTTGGTTGCTCTGGTTATCGACTTATTAACAGGAAGTAAAAGGGACGGTTCCAAGCAGGCTTTTGCCAATTTAGTCCTTATAAATTCAAAGATAACTAGCTAACTATATCATATTATATCTAGTATCAGATACGTGGAACGGTTTTATTTTCGGTTAGTTCGTGCAATTAATTGTCTGAGCTAATGGATATCTAAAACTAGGACGAAGCGTACAATACCTGAAAATATAAGCACGCGAAATAAATCAGCTGACTAAGTTATCGATCAATACGTACAGTGCTATTCAAAATAGCGCATTCAAAAGAGATTTTGCATTTGTTAAGTTAATAGCATGGTTACATCTGGCGTCTATTGAGATAATATAAATAAAATAAATAAATTTAAAAAGAACACATTAAGTACATACAACAGTCAAGTATTCTAATAATATTTAATACTATTTATTTAAAAAATCAAAAATATCTGAGTTGTTTTATGTAATATCCCATTTTTTCAGTTGAAAGAAATTGTTTTCGGGTCAGTACAAATCTTCGTTTTGTGTTTTTTATGTTCGTTAATATTAAAAACTAGTTAGACCATTTCGGTTGGTAGCGTAAAACGGGTGAGATTAACTTCACGCACACAGAAATGGTTGTCTAATATTAAGAAAATGACATTCTTAAAATAATTCGTTTGTTTTAAAACAACACATTCTTGTAATAAGAATATTTCTTTAATATAAAACAACCTAAATATTTGCTTTAAGAAAACGATTGCTTTGAAGAAGAAGTAGGTATATGTTTAATCTAAGAATGTAAGCTGATTAACCGAAGTACCCAACCTTTTAATTTAAAAGAATAAATTCTTAAATCAAAAAAGTATTGTATCCATTTGAAATTGTACAATCTTAAAGTAAAATAACCGGTCAAAACAACGTTTTTCTTCATATATTCTTGCGTATATATAAAATAACCGCTGTTTTGGATTAACAAAGATTGCTTTGAATTGAGACAACGTTCTTTTGTGCGCGGGGTGTGATTGATCACTCGTTGTATTGCTAAACATATTCAATTTTTTCAGGCATTTGAATGTGCTTATATATCTTGTTATGAATGACTGCACCATTCAATTGTGCACAGATAGGAGGTGCAATTTTTAGTGATTGATAGTGTACAACGAACAAGAGGCAATTTGTATACGCCGCAAATTTTTAGTTACCAGGGGGTTTACTCTCGTCATCTTTTTGAAGCAATTGCAAGACTTTTCGAATGGAGTGGGGATATCACTGGTTGTCCTCTGGTACGTATCTAGGAGCAAGTTTGCTGGGAACGTATGGGCGTGGCGCGTGTGTTATTGTTCTTAGGAACAAGCAAACTTGCTCATAGATGCATACCAAACAGAGGGCAACCGATGATATCCCCACTCCATTCGAAAAGTCTCTCATTCGCTTCAAAAAGATGACGAGAGTAGACTCACTAACGAACTATATTCAAAACTACACAGATAGAAATTTTTGTTTAACTCAAATAAATATACATTGACTCAAAGCAATCTGAGCCCTACATATAGTCAAGGTTAAACTAGTAAAATATACCGAGTATACGCTGATTTGGAATCTCAACTTGAACCTGCGGGAACTATACCTACTCTATAAGTCTATACTGTCGATCACGCGGCCTATATACTCGATATGTACGAAGTGCGAGGAGGGAGTTTACAGCGCCATCTAACAATACAGTTGGATGAGGTACTCACATTAAAAATATATTTATTTGAACAAAATATGATTTCTTTAGTGGAAGTAAACCTATTTTAAAGTCAAAACAAAAATATTACTTTAAAGGAAAGAAATCTCTTCTTGTGTACAAATATCTTTATTTTAATCAAAATATGATTTCTTTGGCGGAAGTAAACCTATTTTTAAGCCAAAGACAAAATATTACTTTAAACGAAATAAATTTCTCCTTATATACAAATTTATATGTTTGAATCAAAATTATATTTCATTGGTGGAAAGAAACGGGGTTTTAAATCAAAGCAAAAATATGACTTTAAAAGGAAAGTAATTTTTGTTTCAGAAATGTTGCATAGGCATACATAAAGTAACATAATATTGGACTGATACCTCCAATTATTGCGAATATGGTTTTTAATGTTCATAATATAAGCAATTTGTTTTTCAAAGATATGCTAGAATTTACTTAATTTCAATATGTTTTATGAGTAATTGAAGTTTTCTTTGTAAAGTTGTTTTAAAATTTGTTTTTTTTGCGCACAGTGTATTTGCATATCGGACTGGCGTTCCGCGCCTTAGCTCCGAGACCCCTATAACACGTGACTCCCCATCATGTAACCCATCATCTTAACCCTTGAAACATACTCAATATCTTAGTATTTCATATTTTTATAAATCAATTATTCTTACAGCTATGCGACAAAATGGTCTTCTAGTTATTGACACCGGTATCTTATTAAATAAAGGTGATTAATGATTATCAATAGTAGGACTATAGAATTGGTCAATATGTAAACATATTTTATTAGTTTGAATCAATTCTGTACAAGATTTACTTACTTCAGGATCGTAGTAAGTCCATCGTTCGTACGGGGCGACAATATCGCTATCCCTCCGATAGGTGGCGGTCCAATTGATGGCGTCCCGAGATTTGACGTTCTGCGTGTGGTACGGGCACTCCAGATAGTAGAGGATCCAAATTTGGTGCGGCGGTCGCGCCGACCACGTCGGTGCGAAATGATCCTTGTACAGGACAGCGTCGGCGTCGCCCGCATTGTGCTGATCATCGGACAGCGTACACCTGTTCACCGGGCACTCCTCAAAGGTCGCAGGACCCGTCTCTTTGTTCCACTGCCTAGCGCCGTTATAGGCCAGGATAACTTTGTCGGGAGTATTCAGTCCTACAAGAGAAAATCATAATTTAGATGTTAGAGCGCCTTTTTACAAACATTTTTTTCCAAAAAATCAAAGAATTGGAGAAAATTAAACTAAAGTTAGGTTAGGTTGATTAGCATGAAAATTTCAAGGATTTGTGTTGGTAATTGGAGAAAATTGAACTTAATTTAGTTAAAAAAATTAACTTTAAATTATTTTCTTATTTTTTGTTAACGAAAACCTACAATAACGACCTACAATAAATCAATTGAGCTGCTATTTGTTAAGTGTGAATATCAGTCTATAACAGCACCCTTTCTGATTAAATTAATCATTAAATGTTCGTTTACACCAACATGTTGCTATAGTAGGAAGAACAGATTTTGCAAGTACTAATATAATTCGATATGGAGACAAACATGGCATGTTCAACGTGCTTAAGTCTTTTTAGTCACTTTACCCTCAACAACAGAAAAAAATGTAAAAATAAAGAAATGTGGCTGATTTCTTTACCTGTATTCAGTGATGTACTACAGAATATAAAATTAGTAAACAGGTAATAAAATACAGCGAAACAGTATCTTCCAGTTTACGAATTTTACCATAAACTAAAAATGTAAATATTTTGGTACGAAGCATCTCGAGTTTGTGAAGAGCTGTGACAGAGGTAATATGGTCACTTTTGACATTGCTTCATCGCACAATTATCGCTTTTTTAGTGGAAAAGTTTTGTCAGAAAGGCCACTTAAAAAAATCTATAATGTATGGTTGGGCTATTTGAACTATATTTCAGAAAACCGTAAAATGTATCTAATATTAATTTTTTCATGACAAGAAATTGAATATTTAATATTGTAAGCAGTTGCACTGAATATTTCATCAATTTTGAACAATAAATAACGTCTTCACATGAATAAACATCCATGACATATGAATTCTAAAGTTATCCAATTTTGTCTTAAAGAAGAAAATAAAAATACGTCAACATGTTTTATTGGAATCAATAAGGAAAATTAAAAATTTGGCTCGATCAAACAATTTCTTTTACCGTGAGTATTCCTGAAACATTGTACAAAAATGGAAAGTTGTTGAACAAATTTAAGATGTAAGAGCAAGTTATTATCTAATAGAGTATATATTTTGTTTATTATTGATGTCAATACGCACACTTTGGCACCTTTTACCTTTTAAACCGTCAATTTTGGTTTTTTATTTGTAAAATTTAAAAACGTTGATAAAGTTTCAGGGTAAAAGATATTGTGAAATGAAATATATGTTAGGCGTTTCTTACTGGACTGGCCTTGTCATCCCAGGCGTGTTGGTGCGGGAATCCCTGGATCAATCCCAAGATCCCGGGTTTACAAAATCTTTAAACCCGAAATCACGGGATCAGTATATTGTCCGGGATTGGAAGCCATAATGCCTACTATGCTACTTTATGAGGGTATTAATTCTTAACACCCGAGGTTTATATGCCTGATATCAAATATTTTACATTCAAGTTATACACCCTTTCAAAATCTTATAGATCAGTTGTTAAGATTATGCAAAAGCGAAAAATAAAAGTTGAAAAAAAAATTATATACAATAAATTAGCGGTCTAGAATTATTAAGTTAATAAAAAATAAACAATAAACTTTCGAATTTATAACGCAGATGTCACATAAACATTAGTTATTAGTTAATTTGTCAAAAATAAAATAATGGAAACTAGAAACTAAATGTGACAAATGACACCTGATTCTTTTATGCCTTTTCCGTAGAATCTGAATCTGTAGGAAGAAATTGAGTCTCGTTTTTAAGAAATTAATAGTTTTTTTTGCAATGATTGTCTCTAAAACTTCAAATTTAATTTATTATTAAAAGTTAAACGTATAGATGAAATAAATTAATTTATAAAATTTCGTATGGTCGTAGAAAAAGTATAGTATTCCATTCGCAAGTAATGGCAATTTCTCACGAGAACGAAGCACGAGCCGTAGGCGAGTGCTGCAAAACGTTCGAGTAGAATACAAAAAAAGCGCCGGTTATTGATTTGGAGAATCTTGAGCGAGCTCTGTGCGGTCTGCCGTTGCATTGATAATGCGTCTGAATACTCTAAATTAATGAGTTGTCATTGCAGATTGCAGAATAGTGCGGTTATTGTGCAGCCATATCGATTTTATATAAAATCGGCCAATGCATAATTCTCCGTATAATTCAATTGAAGGAATTAAATACTTAATCCGTAACAGGTCGCCTGATAACGGTGGTAATTGAAAATAAATATAAATTGTTATAGTATTGATGATCACCACAAAGTAGCTTTTCAACCTTCTTTGGCACTGACGTAGTTAGAAAATTGGCGAAAAAGGAGGAGATAATGGTGCACTATTGTACATGTGCGTGTTTTTTCCTCATAAAATACGTATTCCATTATTAGACAGAGCAATGGAATCTAAGGTTAAAATTAATTGCATTGTGTTGGGGTATTTCTGGAAACAAGACTAGGTAACGAAAAAATAAAATAAACACAGAAAACGTATGTACGTACAGAGTGATCACAAGGGCTTGCCAAAACTATGGAGATTTACTCCCTCCAGTTGTTTTGCAAAATATACGAATAAACATATTTTTGATAAATAGACGTAGGTAGATGTTATAGGTATTCTTAAGTCATTTAATTATATTGAACAGAATAACGACAAACATTATTCGTTATATCTGGGTTTCTGTGGACGAAACCTGATATCTTAAGGCGTAGATGTTATCATTGGAGTTTTACATTAAATTCTAAGGTAACACAAAAAGGGTAGTTCTGTTGGAATTTATGAATCAGGGGTTGTTAAAGATCACCTATAAAGATCACCCCATTTTAAGCATTTTATTAGATTTGCAATTAAATGAAAAATAATTTTCGAAAAATACTTTGTACTTTCACCTGAAATCCTGACAGTTTTGTTTACAAACGTTTTCAATATTCCCCGTCTTTTTCAGGCAAATTTTCTAATGAAGGTATTGTAGCTACTAAAATTTGTGTGTTATCATCAAGAAAATTAACTGATATTGCGTTGACATTTGAAAACAATGTCGATCATGTATTAAGACAAAAACAATTGAATGAGGAAAATTGAATGTTATAAATGTCTATTTTGATAATTAAAAATCGACGTGCCCAAGGATTTTTGTAAAGAACAAACCGTTTCGAAGTTTTTGACATGTTTCCACAGTTTTCATTGCGCAAATTGAGTTCCATTGGTATTTCTTAAGAAATAGCAAACAAAATCAATACGCAAGAACACTTCACTGTTGGCCAGGCACATTACTTTATCATGCAATATATAAAATTAATAGTTTAGCTGGATGAGATTCTATTTGATCGAGATTGATCGTCTCTGAATTAAAATAACACAAGTTAGTAAGGATTTGACAGATATTTTGACTACATTGACAGTAGGTATTGTCAAAAAATCAATGTGGTTTCAATGCAGACACGATCTCGATCAAATAGAATTTGCTCATACAGCTAAACTAAATTACATAAAATTTCCTCTACTTTAATTTATTATTTAACTATTTTGACGAAATTATAGAAATGGCTCATTTGCAAAATTTTTGATGCTTAGAGGAAACATCCAGTTCCTTTGGACCCTTTTGAACCAAAAGCTTTTCAGCTCTAAGTTTTAGTAGTTAAAAATCTGGTACACACATACATACATACACACACACAGAAATTTTGTTGAACCTTGGTCAAAAATGATCAAGGGACCCAAGAGGACCTATTTCCGCTAAAATCTCATTTTCTTTGTTCGGCACGATTACAATACTTTATCATACGCAGTAAAAAGTACCGCTTCATACAAATTCTATTAAGTGTTTTATTAAATCGGCCATTCAATGGCAAATTTTGCCATTTTTTACTACTTATCTAACAGATTACTGTAATTTATAAACACCAACAATGTGATGGATGGCCTCACAACGACTTCTAATCTCTCTAAACTCATGACTCATTTTGGTCATCTACAGGCTAGTTCAGTATACTGAATAGATATTTGAATTACTGACCATACATTTATTGCTTTTGTTGGTGAAAATACCATATAACTATAGCACAGACAGATTTTTATTAATGCTCATGTGGTGTTCATCCATTAATACAACGATATGAACTTTTTCATAATAAACTAAATTCGGAAGCGCTTCCCAATTTTTCCATATAGAGACTAGTTTTCACCTAAGAAACATACCCTTTAAAGTTTTTCATACAGTACAAATTATATGCGTAATAAATAAAATAAAGCGTGCGTTTATTGTAAGCATTTGATAAAATATTTGACCAATACCAAAACTATTTGTCCAATACAAAAAATATTGGCGTGTTCCTTTCACAATATATACTTAAATGAATAAATGTGCAATAGAATCGTGTTGTGTTGGGAAAAACCTAGACAAGAAGTTCTGCTCTACACAATATCCCTAATGAACAAGATTTTGTCAAAATTATATTCTTGGTAAATATTTAACTGAAAATTTCATATTTCCTACAAAATGCATATAGATAATCTGCTCCTCAATTAAATATTATATGATTTCAAACATACCACGAGCACCAACCAATTTTTTTTTCCTGGATCGTCATGTACAAAATAAACAACAAAGAAAGCAAAGC
Organism: Melinopterus prodromus; assembly: GCA_964023965.1. Classification (NCBI taxonomy): domain Eukaryota; kingdom Metazoa; phylum Arthropoda; class Insecta; order Coleoptera; family Scarabaeidae; genus Melinopterus; species Melinopterus prodromus. Next base: position 66,434,668 of record OZ030393.1, read on the forward strand.
TAAAAGTTACCATTTACCATTATAGTCTTCGGGGATGTACATGAGCTGGTCGACGACCCTATCTCCTGCATCGTCTTCAGGAAGCAACGGGTGATAATTCTTGCTCGTCTTCTTCGGGAATTTTCGTCCATCGGTAAAGAACCATGGCTTCTTCTTACCTGAGACACTCCTCAGCGTTCGTTGAGCTTCTTCCGTCACCACTTCCTCCTTGGACGTCGTCTTCGGCGCCTTTGTGGTCGCCGCCAGTCTCGCATAGGGCGGTGAGTCTGTAGCGCGCTGCAGGAAATCGTTCGTCGGCCATAGCACGCGACCCTGATGGAGCGATATCAGTAGTAACACACCTCCGCAGAACAGCACGCCTAGGAACACCCTGCGTACGGAGAACCGCGGAGGCATCGCTACAACCCCATTACCTGTTTCAACCGCCATAATAACCAGTTAGTACACAGTTAGAGGGCTATCCGGAGTCGATTATTGGGTGGAACATGATCAACACGACGATGGTACGTGTGCTGTAAAGTCTGGATCATATTAAGTTAACTTGCATTCCTTTCACTAATTTCTTCTACCATCCCTGCTTTGAAACGTTTTTGAAACACCATTGAGTGCCTTTTTTACAGATATTTAGGGTACAAACTATGAGAAAAACACATAACCTAATGATCTAAAAGAAGTTTGACGTGTGACATTAGAGTGTGGCCCTCTATTGGCGAAAGGTGGGACTAAACTAAACTATCTTCGAAACTACTGCCAACCGTAGGTATGTATCTGTTATACCGGTAAAGTTGGACAATTGAGGCAATACGAGGGCAATACCTCCTTTTCTTCACAATTTAGAAAGATATTTGTGTTATATTTGGTGCAACAGTCAGTATTGGCCAGAAGATCAGAAAGTTAGGCAAAAACTCGTCTATTGTTTTAACTCTTAAGACAGAAATTTCAAACAAACTTATATGGTTTAAAGGGTTTTGAAGTTTTTGATTCCGAATCAAATGTCACATTTTCGTCATTGAAAATGGTGGATTCTACATAGCGGCGAAAAATATAGAACTTCGTTCCTGCGATATTTAAAGGTTCCTGAATCTGATGCCAATTTTACAAATGGCTGATTCAATATGGCGACAACAAATGTCGGATTCTCATGAAATTTAGTTTTAGTTTTAATATTTAAAACTTCATAATTCCAAACTTGATTTATTCCTTACTACCTTGCCTTGATTTATGACAATTATATCTAACAAATGTCATAGGCCTCAGTAGCCCAGATCGAAGACCATTGTGCTAGAAACGCAAAATTCCCTGGTTCAAATCCAAGTTGTGGCTGTAGTTTTTGATTTATTTAAAATTTACATCCCGCCTATATGTCACCATATTGTTCATGACAATCTTTGCAACACTTATTTTTTGTAAAAGTTTTTTAAAATATATACAACTTCTTATTTATACATTTTTCTATTGTTAAAGTGTCTCCAAAACAAATGAAAAACTTTAGGATGCTGACCAATGAAATTTGGAGACATGCTAGTGGACAAAAATGCCATTTTTTGGGATACTCTTGAAGTTAGTATGACTTATCGATCGTCAATTTTTATCACCAACGCTTCGAAACAATAACTTGTTTGTTTATTAGTCTAGAGGCTATGAATTCGTGAAAATAGTCAAAAAGAAACAAACTTTCAGTTTATTGTACACTTTCTGGAACACGATGTATGTTTATTTTTGATTTTTTGTGAAAGAATCGATGTAAATTAGTTTAAATTTTTATAATAGTACTAAAAGAGGTTTTCCTCAAAAATCATAAGGACTGAATTAATGCCAGATGTCATGGTCTTCTGTCTCTATGTGTTTTCATTAGTAATAACAGTGTATTCAAAGTATTAAGTTACTCCAAGTAAATACCACAACTGTTAAAAGTTATCTTTGGATCTGATACATAGACCTGTCCATTACCAAAGATCTTTTAAAACGTGTTCAGTTTGTATTATTCATTGACTTAAAAAAAGTGTTGTAGTATATGTATGTAGATTTGGAGTTCTTCCATGTACTTCCCATCAAATCAAAATAACTAATATGACGACTAGAGTAATGTTTGCTAATAACTTGATTCGACAAATGATATAATAAATAAATTACTGAAAAAAAACCTGTCGCTGAGAAGAACGGAATACGACGTTTTAGTCGATGTTTTAGAATACGTAATTTATTATTGCTTAAAAAAATAACTACCAATGATATTTACCACAACTCTTTTTGTGCTGGCCAAATCAGTGGTCAAATTATACTTTTTTTTTTGTTATGCGGAAACGGTCAATTTGGACTTAAGCACGGAAATTCATTGAAATGAATAATCATTGTTATTTTTATAACAATTTGATCAAATTTTACAGTTTCAAAATCACGAATTTGACATTATTACTTCTTTTTATTTCCAAACTTTATTTTTTAAAACAGTACCGCTATGTTGGATGAATGTATAGTAATATTTTTTGGCCTTTAGCCTTTTTAAGCACTTACTGCCATAATAATGATTGATGCACTGATAACAACATTGATAAATTATTATTATTTATTTACGTACCCAACATTATACTATAATTCCACAAAAAAAAAAATGGTATAACTAAACTAAAAACAGGGGAAAAAACTAGTGTTGCAAGGTAAGTAATTTCAGACTCAGAGTGATATCAACGTTTGTTCCTAAATAGAGATAACGTAAAACGTGCAAATACTAAAAATCGATAATAATAATCTCTCAGATTAAAGTAGGTCTTCCATCAACATCTTTCAAATAAATGTCTCTTAACTTGTAATAATACTCTTCACAACTAATTATAATTTCATTTCCGAGAACTATGACGTTTCGAATATGTATGTAGATATACATACGCAATAATTGTAGAATATACGAAAGCAATATTCACTACAAGCATATTTTGAACGTCCACAAGAATATCCAATTTCATTTGGCAAAATCATACCACCAAAATAATAATGAAATGTCTCCTTACCCGCAATTTTTGCTGTTCATTTGAGAATTTGAAAACACCGGCGTACACGCTCTTGCATCATACGTACTGTCCGATGTTATCTGCTCCACAACGTGTACGATATGAAGATAAGATAATTTATTTTCTATGGAACTGAATTGGACCTGATCGTATTTTCAATACAACGATGTAGTAATAATATACCTATAACTAAACTATGGAGGTAGGCATGATAAACTGCTTTGAACAATGTTTGGTAACAATATGGAGGAGACAAATAATTAGAAAATATGTCAACGGATTTTGTGGTATGTGGTACGATATGCCACCACCAAGGTTAGTTAAATAAATACTCGTAGACCCTACTTTGATAACGGCTAGATCTTTTTATTGGTGGAGTTGGTTTTGTAGACATTCTGGTGTTGAGCGTTTTGTGTATTCATTCCAGCAACGTTAGTACGTATTTACTAATGTGTTCTGTCAGATTTCATTTTTATATTCTGATTTAATTTCTGTATACAAATATTACCAACTAAACTTTGTGTTTTTTTATCTGTAATTAACTTTTTTTAAATGGTATCACACATATTTTATTATATTTGCTATACTCATTTTAACCAGTATTTGTTTAACTTTATGTAAACTGTAATACACCAGCAAAAAAAGAATTTCACAAATTTCTTCAAAATCAAAATACCGGTCTGGGCACAAGTCAGTGGCAGATTACTTTATCATACGTAGTATGACGAAGTATTGTAATCATGCCGAGAAAAAATGAGATTTATGTCCTTTTGGGTCCCCTGAACAATGTTGACCAAGTTATATTTTGTGAACCCGTTTTTTGTGGCGACGATTGCGAAGAAGCTACTAAAGCTATCGTGACAAAACATGAGCAAATTTTATTAATTGATCGAGTTTGATCGTGTCTGCATTAATATAAAACTAGTTAGCCTGGATTTGACAGATATTTACACTCTAATGACAATAGGTAGTGTCAAATGCTGATGTTTTGACCATACCTACTGTCAATAGAATTAAAATACCTGTCAAGTCCTGGCTAACTAGTTTTATTTTAATGCAGACACGACCGATCTGGATTAAATAGGATCTCATGCAGCTAAACTAATAATTTTATATATTGTTTGATAAAGTCATGTGCCTGGCCACATCAGCTTTTGTATGTCACAAAGTTACAACAATTTCCTTTAATGCTAAAAATCCGCAAAAAAAATTAAAAAATTTATTATTTTTAGTGTATATTGGATAAAAGGGAGATTTTATAAGAATGTCTAAATAATTTTTTTTTATAAAAATTGAGGTTGAGATCGGCTGACCCAATTAATGCCCCAGTGAAAATTACCCACCACAGAAAAAAAAAGAACCTTAAAAGAGGCTAATTTCAACAAAATTATAGCTGAAAATGTCGTAAAGAAAGGGTTGTTATAAAAATTATAGTTCGTAAAATTTGCTATAGAAATGGTATTTCTATATGAAAGGTTATACAACTTTTTTCACACAGTTAACCGTTTACGGAGCAAATTGTTTATAATTTGAAAAACTCCTGAACTTGAGCACGACACTGTTTGTATTTCGCTCGAAAACCCCTAGCTAAAGTATAAAGTCTGTCAGTTAAAATAAAACCTACATTTCCAATGTAATTTTGCCTCGGATTTTTCGTTAACTTATTCGATCTTTTGCAGTCTATTTTTAACCGCTATTACAAGGTGTAACCCAGTACTAAAGAAAATATTTATCTTACCTCAAGTTCGCCGTTTCCTAACGTTCTAACTTTGCTAATATGCATGGATACTGCCAATTTGCACGCACTAAGTTTTCAGGCTTGTCTTTCCTGTTAAGTTTCTGTGTGTGAATCCTTCTGGCGCTTTCCGTTTACTGTTACGTGTCAGCTTTCCATATACCCCAATAATGAATGGTAAATTATTACTGCACCATGGGTATACACACCACTAAATTGTGTACATTGAATTATGAATGTATTTATTTAAACATGGCTTCACGAATATTTAGTGTTTTGCTTACCTACAGCATTGTTAATTAAAAGACCAATATACACATAGGCACGTTTTGACTACTAAAAACGCGTTTGTTACGTTAGATTCGAGAGGTATAGGTAAATCGTATTCATGTGTGATGTAGTAGAGTTGTTGTTTTGTGTTTGCACCATATTGTTATTATTCCAACGTTAATTATAACGTATTTGTTTGCGGTAGCTCATTTAAAAATGCGTGCTGATAAGGCACTTCCTATACTGTTCGATTTGCAAATACGACTTAATTTGATAAATAATTTCCGATGAGAATAGTTAATTTGCTTTTAGTATCGGTCGATATGAGTTATACGTGATGTATACAAACAATCATATCTCTATGAAAGATCAAAGGTGGAAGAATATTAATTATTATAAAGCAGAATCAAATAACTAATTCAAATCTTGCTTTTGTAGAAGAATTACTGATGTAAATGCGAATTACAAAGTTTTCATCAAATTATAGACAGTTTTTCAAAAGAAAATGAACTGGAAGATTAAAGATTTTCGCATACAATGACAAAGATAAAGCCATAGCTGAATACTTCTAACAATCCTTCATCCAAGTAAAGACAAACTTTGGACGACATACCAATTCTCCAATAATCCAAGAAAATCGTATACACCCAGGGTTGCCAGGTCTCCGGCATTGTGCCGGAGTCTGCAGCATTTGAGGCTCATCTCGGGTCTCCGGCAAAATCAAATATGAAGGAAATAGTTTTACATTATTGTAAATAATATAACGTCGGCTTACTGGTAAAATGGTAAAAGTCACTAACTAGAATTTGTTATATTTTATTGAAGCACGGATTAATTCTGACCAAATGCTGATAAATGCGTATCTAAACGAAAATACGATCAATAAGTGTTAATTAAAATAAGTTCAATAAATTCTTAAAATCCATATTGTAGTCAGGTTTTTGTAATTATTTGAAATGGTAGGTAGTTACTTTTACTTTTAACCAGACGATATGCAAACAGAGACTTATCTTTCTTGAATTTTACATGTTCAATGTTATTCAAATTATTTTACACTACGCAATTTATCACGCAAAATGTTCTACAACTTTTTAAGCAATAAAAAGTTGCGTATAGTGCCATTAACAATAGTGTAAAACCGCTATTATACTGTGAGAACACAAAGTATTGAAACATGACAAAATCTCTAAATCAATCTGCTATTAAAAAAAAAACTCGGTTTTGAATTATCAAAATATGTACACGTATTTATCGTAAACTAAATTTTCTACCTTCAATGGTTTTTGAATTAAGACGGAATCGACATATTTTTTAAATGATGGCCGTAATTAGGAACATTTTCTTGTAAAAAATAATTGAAAATTAGTGTTACGTTGTGTATTTTATACAGATTTTGAGGTTGCTGGGAGATTGAATTCAAATTGCATACATTTACTAATGTTGCTAAAATTACAGTTGTGACATTTGACCTCACTTTTCCGGATGTCTTACGTAATTTTGAGTTCGCATTCGTATTCAGGGCAAATAAAGTTCCAGAGTACATTTTATATCCCATTTACAATCTCCATGCTACTCAAAGTTATCAATATTTGCAATTTCAATTATGGTCTTTAAGCCATAAATTTTCTTCCGCTACCATTAAAACAATTAAATGTTATATTAAAATAACTTTCAAATATGCGACTGCCATTACATCAAAATGTGTACTTTTATAGTAAAAAATCGACGTATTCAAAGACGGTTTTTCTTAGCTGTATAAGAAAATTGAAAAAGAAACAAAATTAAAAAGCGCAAAATATCTGCAGTCCTGTAGAACGTGGCTTTTGGAAATGGAAACTGCATTATGATCTATCCGTTCGTTGCCAGAATCGCAAAGTTGAGTTTTTAGACCGGTTTCAGTTTGGCACATGCGAGGTGAAATGGCCTGACTTTTTTTATCACAAAATCAAGTTGACCCCACGACAATTATTTTAAAATTTTTACTTTAAAAACAAATATTGTTTTTTAACAATTATTTTATATTTTTATTTGTAATCTTGTCAACTATACCTCCCCCATCATCTCCGGAATTCTTGTGAGGCTAATCTGGCAACCCTGTATAGTATACACCTAATTTTATTAAAAATATAAAACCAAAAAGACTTCGTTTGATCTGATACTAGGTGAGGAAAATACCTAAAAAAACATAAGTAAGAAAACTAACATATGAAGAGTAGAAGTAAATAACGAGCCAAAACGTACCAAAAGCATTGATCGTAGATTATTGACGATTACACCCTGTATAATAGATTTAAAAGGCAATATTATCTCTAATTTTTTAAATTAAATTATCTCTAATCAACAACAAAATAATGTGTAACGATGATACTAACATATATAGGGTCAAAAGATTAAGAATCGTGACATTCTACGGATGAACATGCGTCCGTGATGTATCTTCAAACTGAATGGGGATTCGTCATTAAACCTCCGTGCCACAGACAATACCTTGTGCCACTTGATTCTGTTGGAAGATGTGGAAAACGTCGAGGTCCTCATTTTTTGCTGACTGTGGGGTTATGGCAAGGGGCTGCATGACTGATATGAGTATGTCGCACTTGGTGTGCTTTCAATTTAGCACTGAAGTAAAATCATAATTATGGACTGTGTACGTACACTTTTGAATGTCAAATCTTTTGAATGTTATCCGCAGTTATATTTTTGTTTTGGTAGTACAGTATCTATTTGTATAAAACTTTTTAAAAAAAGTTTAAAATTTAGTGTAGATAGCTAACTATTAAAATCATATCTTTTTGACAGATACTTTCGTATAAAACAAGATAATGAGCACCTAAATCTCAAAAATATTAAACCTGGAGTACCTCAAGGTAGTGTACTTGGTCCGCTTTTGTTTCTTCCTAGCAATACCAGCATCATTCAGCGCTTTAAAAATAAGGTGCTAAGAAACATTGTGGGCGCAACTTGGTATACTAGAAATCTTCAATCTTAACAGGGATCTTGAGATCGAATATTAGTAACCAACGAAATTGGAAAATTTGCAAAGAAACGTTAGAAAAGGCTTCTTCAGTACTATAGTAAGTTTGATGTTATTAATTACCTAAAATATTACTTTAAACATGATTTGCATCATATCACATCGAACAAATTTACTGTACCAACTTGAGTGCCGCGTGTATCTTTTCAGTATCTAAGTCGTGAGTATGCCAGATTCCTTCTGAATCACTCTGTAGAACTACCTAATGGGTTTCATTTGAATGACGAGCCTTGGCTACCAAAAGATTGTGAAAAAATTTTCAAATTCCACAAGAAAACTAGCTAGTAATACTAAATACTAATTAAAATATCAATTATATTCAGTATCCTGGCTAATACTACAAGTTTTACAACACACAAATAAAATTATATACTGTATAAAAATCGGTGCTCCGTATTCTCTATATAAAAACGCATCGGTTTACAGTTTCAAATTACGTATATAGCCAGTGGCTCAACATTCTTCCCTTTTTGCCTTTTTCCGTGTCGGTGACTCTAAAATATTACTGTAATCGCCGATTTTTTTGCTAGAAACGAATGAGATCGCTTCACGAAAGTAACTGGCAATTATTTTTAGTATACGCGCGCAAACGGGCGAAAATTGGTGCTCATTGTGAGTTCTTTGTTTACGTTATTATAAACATCTTCGACGAAATTATAACGGGACATTGGGATAGGATAAACACATTGCTACGTGCTGTAGAAATATCATTTTCTGGAAACATCTTATATAACAGTTTTTTTTTATAAATTAATATTCGTAAACAATATAAGTTATTGTTAATAATATGTGACAAGAACATGAGTTAATATAAAATACTCAAAGTTTAATTATAAGCAATGTCAGGGTTGGCTATGTTAATCTTAACTTGATTACGTGGAAAAGAAAAAAATATACAAAACTTTGCTACAGTCGTGTTACTAGGATTTGAGGTAGATGGCGCAAGTAACTAGCAAACCAGGCCAACATTGTTTTTTTTTTTTTATTTAGAATGGGCTATATTTCTGTATATTCTTGAATTATTTGCAACAGTTTAATGCATAAGTACTAACATCATTTTAAAAACAAATTATATCTCTAATTTCATATATTAAGCTTGAAAACATTATACTAGTTTCGTCCAAGTTTCTGACCAAGTTTCAAAACAAGACGCGTTTGTATGAACTTGGATTATGTAATTCAGGAAAAACACCCATCAAAGTTTTCATACTAGAAGCTAGTTTACAAACTAGGACCGGACTTAGTTCTCTAAGTTTCATAGCGCATTGAAGCGTTACCAACTGCTTTCCAACAAAATTCCAAAACGTGCTAGCATACTATATCTACTGTTTTAGGAAAAAATACCATTTTACATATTTTACGTTAACTAAATTTTGCAAACAAATATTTTACAAAACTTATGTATTTTTTTTTTAATCGTCACGTGTTAAGATTAAAATTTCCAACCCTGTATAAATAAATATAGTCGTGTGGAATAGGCTTTTTAGCAGAACATACGCAAAATTGGTTCCATGCTTGACTGTACCACTGCTTTTTATCTTCGTTGCTTTGACGTTCAAGGTTCAAACTTTAATTTCAGCTTACTTAGAAAACTCTGTCACGTGGCATTAATTTTTTAACAGTAACCAAACGTGCTTTGTATTTTAGCCAATTTTTGTTTAACTGATACCTGATAGATTTCTTTAAGTAGACTCAAACGAAAGCATGAACATTGAACATTACGTCCCATGGTGCAAAATATCACAAAACAACTTTAACGTTTAAAGTGGTATTTTAGTGCAAAATACAGCACTGATATTCACCGTGTAATGACATCAATATTACTAATCTGTTTTTAGAGTAATTTTATTGATACAAGTACAATAAATAATACTGTGGTGTTCTGTATGCTATTTCTACAGAAAATACAATTATCGCGGATGCCGATGTACTTGGGAAAACAAATAGATTTTATTACGGACCATTACAACGGTAACGTGTTTATTTTAATAAAATTCGTTCAGCTTATTTTTGTGCGCACTGAAAACGATTATACGGTCAGCTAAAAGCATGAAATCCGACACCCGAAACCGTGTTGAAAATTACGCCTCTGTGTAAATGATTGATACTGTCTTTACAGCAACAGTTGGCATGTGCGTCATCAGTATTTGATTCAATCTCTACAAATCTGTATTGATTAGTATATCAGAACATGATCAGAACAGAAAGTTTGACACATAACCTAAATATGGAATCTTGAAGCTGCGTTGACTGAATAAGTCAAATTCGTCCATACCATACCAAGCTGTCATAACTTCAATATGATACTGACTCAGTAGTATGCTCAGTAGACTATAGTAATTGTAATAATACATTTTAGTTTTGTGTTTTAGAATTAGACACCGTTACTAACGTCACCGCATATGTTCTATCGAGATCTCGGTTAAAAATAGCGTAACAATAGTCTGAGGAATTGTAAACAAAATTTGCTTGTTCTGTCGAAGAATCATTTAGTTTCGAAGATCGCACTGAAATGATCGTTCTATTTACGATTTTGATGAGCTACAACCGACGTGCCAACTCTTAGTTCATGTATATGCACGCATGTGAAGATTAATTTCAATGAGATGATTACTCAAGAATATAATAATAAATGAACGAGTCATGGAATAACTCATCTTGAAAATTGGCGAATTTGTAAGAGCAGTAAAAGTTGGAAAGTTTGTTTTAGTTCAGAAGTTTTTGTTGGTAAACATATTTTTGGCATACTAGAGAGGAGACACATCCGGCATGATAAATAAACCTAGAAAACACATCGATGTAAATGTAAATTTCAGTAACCTCAGAAAAATCCATGTTAGGATTAAACGTAGAAATATATATATATATATATATATATATATATATATATATATATATATATATATATATATATATATATATATATATATATATATATATATATATATATATATATATATATATATATATAAGTAAAAAAGCAACAACAAGTTAAAGATAACAGTGACCGCAAAGATAATATTTGAGTTTGTAAACTGCAAAGGATATTGAGGCATACCAAGATAAAAAAATAACCGCTTTCGCCACAATTTTTCTATTTATATATAAATGATTTAAAACAGAATCTTTATTTACTAAAATATATACAATACTACAAAAGTTCGTATGCACGTTTTAGACAGAGGCATACAAAACTACCTCAAAAAGTTAAACTTTTGTTATGATTTACACAAAAGGCATTTTTAAACAAAATTACAAATTGTTTTAACTATTTGTTGTTCGCATACTTATTATAAACTTTCATTTTTGGTAAAATTGCAGATAAGAGGGTTTGGAGACTGAAAGTGTTACGGTTATAAGTATCAACAAAATCTGAACCTACAAAAGTTTTTATTTTAAATGGGAACGTAACTTTTTATATTTTTTTATTTCTATCGACTTTTGTCAGATTTTCCTATATCTATATGCCACAATTCTGGAGTTATTTTCATTTTCACGTTCTTCTTCTTGTTTTATGCGGTATAGTCACAAATTGAATATCTTCGTTAATAGTGAAGATATTAACAAAGAAATTTTAGATATTATTGAGTCTCAGTTTGGTGAGAACATACCATAAATGTAGTCGAAGCAAATACGGTAGTACATCAGTATATCTTATACAAGTGATCAAAATTTGGAACTCAAATGTTACTTTCACATTTTCCAACTCATTTTCTTTATACGGATCATTTTTTACCAGATGGCAATTTTAAATGTAGTAATTCAATAATAAATGTATGTGAATAGGTATATTTCATACGTAATAATTAACAAAACATAAACAATAATTCGGAAATTAGTTCCTTTCCTGCATTTTGCCCATAATAGTGCATTACTTCAAACTATTCAAGATAAATACAACAAATCAGAATTATTGCAAGTTGGCAAGCCTAATTCAAACATAAATTACAGAAAATCAAGGACTGCTCATCTGCCGCGGATCGTATATGCGCAATAAATAATTTCTTGAATATCAGCATACACGTACCAAGCTATAGTACATCTAAAGTGTTGAGCATTCATGATTTTATATTTTTCATAAATCGTTGCGGGTTAATAGTATTGCCTAGAAACTATTTACCAAGCTAATAATTTTCCAGATTTTCAATTATGTTCCAGAGGTATCATATTAAAATGATTATGTTCGTTAATTTTAGAGGAAAAGTAAGGTTGTCTCCCTGAATTTGATGATAAACCTCCTCGTAACCTCACGAGAACATGTGTAGTCACCTGTTCAGTCACCTCGCTTACATATACAGTGTGAAACATTTAATGAAATAACGATAGTGATTTGACAATTCTACGTACTATTCGCTATTATAGCAGCGATACGTTATATTTATGAATAATTGTTCCTTCATAATATACAAAGCACTTATGTATGTAGCAACTAATATAATTGCTGGACACATTTATATACAAGCATTTTGAATAATAAATTATTGAACTATTATCAAAATGTATTATTATTTAAGTTCAGTATTTTAGGGTACAGTGAATCCATTACTTGTATAGAACACTACGTATAAAAAATAATAAGAAATTTTTATTATTATTATCGTTGTTTTGTGATCTATGAATATGACAATGAATATGGCATGAACACTATCCGTTACACACTGCTTACTACTATAAAACATCAACTTGATTCTTTTAAAAACAAACGAAATCCCAAAATCCTCGCGCCAATATCAATTCGTAATATCATCGTTTGCTGAATACTGAATTCTAAATAGCCTTTACAATTTTGCATGCTCAAGGGAAGATAATTCAAAAATAAATTACAGAAAATTATACTGTGCAACCGAACATTAACTGGAGCCACCCTCTGTAACTGACAGGTATCGCACACCCACTTTCAGTAGTTTCGATACGATTTTTACAGGATTCAAGAACATTTTCCATTAGAAAATTCATTACCGTGAAAATATTGTGAAAAAGAAAGACATTTTTAAATGAACCTCTACGCTATTTTAACATTAAACAAAACGGTATCTTTAAAATTGGTTGCAGTAACAAAAATTGGTATAAATGTCGGTGAAATTATCTATTATGCGCCAGATGTTAGTAATACCGCGTTGTAATAAATATAATTAGCTTGTAATAATAATAATAATAATAATACGTAGTATTGTCAACTATGAAATTAAATTGCGATGGTAGTTTAAGTTAGTTATTGAAGTTTCATCGAAATCTACGATAAAACTGCATAAAAATATGAAGACGTCAACAAATTTACCTTCAAACAGCAAAAATTATGAATTATACTATCACCGAAACATCATCAGAATATTGGCTGGCGATAACCAACGTCGGTTTGTGCAAGTTAACTTAATATCGTCCAAGATTCGTTCTGGTTATTTAGTGGGAAATCGTTTTTACTCACCGGCTTTTTGGGGTGACTAGCGGCATCATTGGGGGTGGGTCAACTACTTTCTGCTAGCAGCATCTACTATGTTCTGAATCGGAAAATCCATACCGTGTAGCGGCGCACGCGCTCGCAAAACGCCGAACGATTTTCTGTGCCGACCGGCGGTTCTTTCCTCGGACATGTTATCGCTGTGAATCCGCGGCATTTACTAAAAAGATCACAGCCGCCGTAGCGAGGATTTGATCTAATAGCGCAATATTACGTACCGCTGAGTTAGCGGTGCAATTAGTTTTGATTCGAAGTACAGCAATAATCGAAATAGCTAACATGTTGGCAGTCTTGCGGAAGGTTTTCCATCCGTGATGGTTAGAGTATGCAATTCTTTTATGCGAGACGATAAACTAATGATGTTTATGTTGGATGTTTACATACAAGCATGTGAGAGGTGCGAAATAGTTGTACGTAACATCGGAGTGTCGGAATAATCATAGGTTTTCTGTTCGGTGATTATTTCCTGCCTATCACAAAAGAAAACACAAAAAACGGCTGTGCTCTACCTGCGCTGATAGTTTGAATAATAACATACAAAATTAACTTCAAAATGTTGTCCAAGTGAAGTCAGTTGCTTTGCAAATTTCGTCACAATTCTACTGTAAAACGGACCAGTTTTAAAATATTTTGAGTGTTAAAATCAATGCTGTGGAGTTGGAATTCAGACAATTTAGCTTTTCAAGGGTTTGAAAAACAAGTAAATCCATATGACGTTTTACTCAGAACGACAACTACTTTCTAATAAAAAAATGCTTGAAAAACTGTGGACAACTGCATAAGTTTTATTTATACCTTCGAGCGTGCACATTTGTGTTCTTTTATCAAATAAACAATCAACCAGAAATGTTTTTTAATGGTGTAATTGGTCTTTGAATTACCTACAATTTGGGGTTAGGTAGAAATTTATGCATCGATTTTTGTAAACATTATAAACATTTTTCTTCAGCAACTAACTGTTTGACTTACGTTTGCTATTCGAATGGACATTAACATTATCGTCATTTAGGGGTTGTTGTCCATGGGGCAAAACTCCAAGCGTCGAAAAATACTAGATCTTTTAATTGCCTATAATTTGAGGTATGATAGAAATTTATGCAACAATTTTTTGCAAAAGTTATAAACATTTTTCTCTAGCAACTGCTCGAAATACGCTTGCTATTCGAACTGACATTATCGCAATTCAAAGGTTGTTGTCCATGGAGCAAAACTCCGAGCGTCGAAGGGCTGCTCGGGCTTTTAAATTCCTACAATTTGGGGTATGATAGAAATTTATGCAACAATTTTTGCAAAAGTTATAAACATTTTTCTTAAGCAACTGATTTAAATACGTTTGCTATTCGAACGGACATTATTGCCATTTAAGGGTTGTTGTCCATAGTCCATGGGGCAAAACTTCGCTCTACGTTTTTTAATTACATACAATTTGGGGTAATGCAACTGTTTTTTCTAACAACACAATAGAAATTTATGCAACTATTTTTTTCAAAAGTTATATTCGTTTGACTTTTTATACCAAAAGCGGAATTGTAACTCCGGTTTCCGTTAACCCTATTATTTGGAGTTGGCAACTCATAACCCAACCCATGGCCAGTTTTCGTTTGGCAATTTGCATCCGCCTGGAAATATTTCTGCGGGCGCCAATGCGAGAGCACAATGCTCTCCCATCTAAGCTATTGAGGCCTATGACATTTGTTAGATATAATTGCCATAAACAAGGAAAGGAAGTAGTGGTTACTACCAAACACTAACTTACACCTATCAAATGTTATCTACTTTGGAAGTAGGGTTCACACCAACAACGGATTGTCAGATCCAGACTGAATTACAAATGAATTCCTTTCCTTGTTAATAACAGTGGCGGATACAGAAAAACCCCAGGGGGGGGGCTGAAAGACAGCTTGAGCTATGTGTCATCAAGTCTGGTGCAAAGCTTAAAAAACTATTTTTATTTAAAATTTTGCAAAATCAAAATGTACAAAGCGTTCGCTAGAGACAATTAACGTTATATCTGAGTTTGCCAGTCAATTATTAATGAACATCTCATTTTAACATCTCTCCTTAACGAAATGGTATATACAACCACATTAAAACAAATTGTAATTAACCCATATTGTATGTGGCGCAAATTGTTACTACGAATTTCTTTTGTATTTGCAGTTCTATACACATGTGGAAATTAACAATTCCTCAACAATTTGAGGCAAGGAAAAAGAATGGAAAAACTGAGAGGAAAGGAATGATACTAGAGGGCATAGATGAGAGAGATGAGAATATGAATATGAGATAATAAAGACACTCTTTCTGGTAACAAATATGTCTTTATTTCAGCTTCTATAATAGGTCCCTTAACAATTTACATAACAGGTTTAGGCTTAGCAAATTAGTAATAATTCAAGTAACGGAGATTAATTCGGAATTTTCCTCTTCTACGTTCTCCTCCTCCTCCACCTCCTCTTCAATTTTGGGGGGTTCCAATTCATACATGATTTCATCCTCTAAATCGGGACTCATCAAAACATCGATGGATAACTTTCCTGACAACTGATATCTTTCAAAGACATTCTTGGAAGCAACCCAACAAACTCTGTTGGTATCCACCAACGTCACAAATTGCTTAGCTTTCGGGAAAACAGCCGCCAGTGTCCTAAAAATACAAAATAATCAATAAGAAAGTGCTGGATTAAATACACGGATGTACCTAAAAGCTGGTAAACAGACGTCGTCAATGAATTCAATCTGTAAGTCTGGAATTGACGCTTTTTCACGGTCCATCATTTCAATTGGCTTATTTCCCATGCGTTTCTCCAGATCTCCTTGCTTGAAAAATTCTTCGTATATCTTTTGAGCTACTTCCTTGGCTATATTGAATCCTTTCGTTTGATCGGATAAGTCGGAACACGTCATTATTAATGAGAGTAGCAATCGTTTATGTTCTATTTTCTCCTTTACATAGTTTCCCTGTCGAACAAATCAATGAAGATACGTTTTGACCAGAAGATGATTTCACAAAATATACATACATTCATAATTATTTCCATTTCTGGTTGCACTTGGAAATGATTTGCCAAATCAGTTGCCAGGATGTTGTCTCTCAATGCATCCAAACAGTGCTGGTAACTTGCATTATCCAAGCATTCTAAGAAGTTGCAACCCTATCAAAATAGAATAAAAAGGATAAAAAGAAACGTGTAATTATTTGCCAATTTATGAACATTTGACATCAAATTTTTGTTATATAGCAATGTACTATATTTGTGACCAGATTATGTGACAAGTTTTAAAAATAGAAACAAAATTTTATTGAAAAAACTAGAAATAGTGTCTTGGTGTAAATTATGAAGTGTACAATTTTTATCAAAAAACAAAAATACTTGGACGAAACTAGTAAAATGTAATTCAAGCTTTAAGCATGGTTAGGATTCAGTTTCAAGAGTTTAGAAGATAACAATTTTAGCCACGTTTCGGCCACATAAATTCTGGTCTCCATGATCCTGCAATAATGCAATAATTCTTCTAAACTTACCTGAGTATTCAATATGCAAACTGTTTGCGAGAGATGATGTCTCTCCATGACGGATCCCTCGCTCGAATAGAGATTGGCCAGTGGCGATCCAATCTTCAGTTGGAAAGTATTGGTGGTCCCCCGATGGTCGATGTCGTGTCCGAGACAAGAGGTGAGGAGCGCGAGAGCGTCCAAATGGCTGATGTACTTCTTCTCGATCAGGCGAAAGTTCTTAATGATCAGATACGCGAAATGCATTACGCTGAAGGCGTGCACGTAGTTGTGGTAAGGAGTGTCTCTGTAGCCCTTCGTAATGTACAAGATGAAACGACAGAGAAGGTTCTTCTTGATGTTAAACTTCTCGATCAGCTTGAGATCTTCGAACATGCGCAGCGTGTAGCAAGGCGCGTCGTCTATTGTCACGCTACGTGGCAGAAACGTAAACTGATCAAACTCCTTATACTTATGCTTTTTCTTGCAGTTGAGAAAATTGTTCACCGCGTCTTCCTCCACCTTGACAATAATACATAAATACAAGTTTAAAAATTACTATTATCGACTTTAAATAACGAGTGATCATTATAATGACTTGCATTAATGTTGGTTACCTGATTCGTTTGGTACGGTTATTGACAGTTTTATACAACGCAGTATGTGAATCCCCTAAAAACTGTCAAACCCGTAAAAACAATCATAACAGTCACAACTGTACGCGGGGGTCTATGCAAGTGGCGCCACCTAACGTTACCTATCGTCTCACCACACACGGTGGTGTGCCATGGTGTCGCTTTTCATGTCAAAATTGTTGTATTCTGTGGGCAGTGTCGGCAGTGCAGTGTCCTTTACTACAGGAGCAGTTTGGTCCAACTACTCCCCGTAGCGACGCCCCTGCATTGTACAGATCCAATGAAATCACACTAGAGGACGCCAGTAACAATGTCGGCCAAAAACGATTTAGGATATTTTTGACTATTTTCGTTTTTGTGTACAAAGTGTCACCCTGATTGAAAATATCACCGAAATAATATAGGGTGCTATTTAAAACTTCAATGGTTACGTCAGTTCCGGAAAAACCGGAAGTCATACTAACCCAAGGTTATACCCAACAAAATTACATTTTTTGTCTAATAGTATTTATCAAAATGTCATTTGTCCAGCGTAAAGAAAAAAAATGAACGGGGGGTACCTACGGCGTGGGTCACCCGGTAGCATATGCCACCCGGTATAATCTATTTAAAAACCAGGGACACTTTCCTAACCTTGCCTGTGATTGGCTGGATCTCAGACGGTTTTACATTTACACCGAACATATTTCTAAATTATAGGTTATGTCGCATGTTTGTTTTCAGTTTAGTGAAATCAGCTGTTTCTTTTAGAAGTAAACATGGACCCCGCGACAAGCTCTGTGCATGTTACAACCGCGGAGAAGCTCAAAAAGTTGGACATCGGTCACCTTACCATAGCAGAAAAGCAAGGCATTTTAAATCTATATAAAGAGATCACAGCTACGAAACCCAAAATGAAAAAAGCCGTTGTTATGGCAAATATTGTAGATACAGTGGGTAAGTCAAGTATCTTTAAAATATCAATCGAAATAAGTAAGCGTTTTATTTTGTTTCATTTGTAGGGGTAGCAAGATCGACTGTATATCGCGTAATTGGAGAATATAAGAAGACTGGAAAGATTAGCAGCCCCAGAAACGAAGGCGGCAGACCCGCAACGGTAGCAAACGTTGATGACTGTGTGAAAAATGCAATAAGGGAAATAATCCAAGAGTTTTTTAATCAAAACGAAAATCCGACTGTGGACAAAATTTTAAACAAAATCAAGGCTCGGCCAGAGCTTCCTACAATGTCACGATCATCGCTCTATACACTAATGAAGCAAATGGACATCAAATGAGTAGAGATACATTACAAAGCTGGAGCTTTGTCGAGCTACAAACACAACACACAGTATATACGTTCATAGCAATATTATGTAAATATTATGTAAAGTGGCAAACATCAAACCCTCTTGTTACAAACTATTTAAAAAGTAACAAGTAGCACAAGTTAGAAAACTATGAAGAACGTCATGAAGGAGAAAGAAAAAATGACAACGTGAGAATTGCGAGCAACATTTTCAAACCATTAATAATGAAATTGTTAATATTGATATTCATTATTGCTATTTGGTAGAGTGAATGTGAGTCTGGCCGTTCAACCAGCCAAACACTGCGACCGCAGGGGTCTATTGTGGCTCACTTACTCTGCTATTTAGTAGGAGTTATTAAAATAAAATATATACATTTTTAGTGTTCGTTTCTTACACATCATGCAAAAAACAATTTGCCACGATTACAATACTTATGATAAAGTAAAAACTAACCCAACATGGGAATCTAAGGAACAGAAAGTCTGTTAAACAAAGGCAAAGTATGCTCAAAGGCCGAAACTGACATTTGTATTTAAATTTGGATTAAAGATTATATTCTTTAAATATGGTAGTAAAACTATAATAGTGAACTTTTGTCACATAGAGATATCTATTTTCTACATTTTTCCCCACACGTAACACTTTTATCCCATGTTTTTCCCGTCTAATGTTTGTTTTAACCAAACTGATAAATTCTAGACTCAATAAACAATTCCTAATGGAAAATAATAATAGCGCTATGTTTTATGTATGTCTTACCTTCATGTGGTACATCATCAGCTCGTTGCTGAGTTGCGTCTTCACATTTGCCTCGTTGATCTTCTTATAGACGAGGCTGTGCATTATGGCCAGGCCGCAGTATATGCTGAAGGCCATTGCGGTCTCTTGGTCATCTGAAGTAAAACAGCCGTCCCTCTTATTGCATAGCTGGGCTACCCCTATAACGCCCTCGTTGTCACGTATCGGAAAGCAGAGGATATTTCGCGTTCGAAAGCCTGTCATTTCGTCCAGTTTCTTGTAGAATAGCGGGTGCTTGTACGCGTCCGCAATGTTTAATATCTCACCAGTTTGGAATACATGACCTAAAATTTGTCCAAGTCAAACTATTAGTGAGAATGTTTAGTTTTTAAAATGGGTACCCAAATCACCATGTTTCAGTTCTCTTTAATTTTATATTTAAAACTTTTCGAACAAAGCTTATTTTGTTTTCAAAAAGCTATTCTAGAAAATAGTTCTATATTCTCAGAAAGAAAATAAAAAAGAACTGTTCCTGTCTCTATATACAGGGTGAGATTGAAGGAGTGGCAAGAGAAGACCTAAATAAGTATCATATCTTGATAAACTTTTGACTTAAACTCATAAACTAGCAAGTTAGAAGTGAAAATTAAAGCATGTGCTTGTTTTGGATGAAGAAAAATGTATAAACCTGAAAGTTACAGCTAATGGTTTATCTTTAAAATTGAAAAATAGTTTTGTAGGTGGTGTTTCCTTGGAAAAGACGAGAATAATTATTTTTGAAAATAACAGAGATTTTCAAAAAGTGAACGTAATTTATATGAATTTGAAACTTCTTAATATCGATCTTTGGTTAAAATGGTTTTTATGAAAATACTTTAAATTTACCGCCTCTAGCCTTGTATAATACAGTCTTTATTTTACTACGCTTATCTTAAAACGTATGGTCATAAACTTAAAGACATCCTCAACAGTTTTTATGAAAAAAAAAACAAATGAAACAAGGCTGTAGCTTTTGAAAACCTTTATAAGATATCTATAAATATAAATCTGGTAAGTAAGAAAGTAAGTTATTACTTTATCCGTTTGATTTACATTACAACTTTTTGCACTTAGTATGGGGGACTGGCAACCACAAGATAATTCGTAAGGTGCCTCCTATTAACTTTTATATATCGCTTAAAACATTTGACTACACAAAAAACCCCAGCTTTTAATATTTTGAAAGTTTTTTCTGTGTACATTTTGAAGATTTCCTGAACATCTTGAAGGACACAATTAAAAAAAATAAAGTATTATATAAGATAAACTTACCAGCAATTCCGTTATTCTTGGGCACTTTAACATCATGCGGACAATTGCTTTCACCATCGAAAACCTTTGCGACCAAATTCTCTCTATGCTCGTCGATCAAAAACAACGAACACCTCTCAGATTTTGTCAAATTTCTAGCCGAGACCATAATCCTCTGGAGCAACTCACCCAAGTCGTCCAAGTGCTCAAAAAGTTTCTTTGCGACATCCAACAGCGTCTGGCACTCCTTCCGAATTTTTGATTCTTCCTCAGACAATGTCGTATTCAGAAGGAGCGTGACGCAAAATTTAAAGGTCTCATGTACCATACTAACAACAAACTTCTCATCCTTTTTCGAATTTACCAGACAAACCAATAATAAATGTATTGCTAAAATGGAAGAAAGGTGTTATTTTCATTCGTTTTAAAGATGATAATGGTATAAGTACCAGTTTGAGGTTTGCCGAGAATTGGGATTATCTTGATATGGCAGTCGTTTGTTCCTAGGATGTCTAGGATCATAGTTTGGAATTCAATTTCGATATCTTTAAATGACAATGTGTTGAAATCGTTGTATTCATTACGCAGACGTTCCACAGATTCCGGGGGAATTTTGTATCGCTTCTGTTCCATTTTATCCGAGCCGACTACTTGAATATAAGCCTCCTCTTTAAGTACCGAAATTATGAAGCTAAGTTGAGATTCCGTTTCGTTCTGCAACTGAGTTTAGAATTGGTGAATGATTCGAGATATTTTATCCGAGATTCGTACGTATTTGTTTATTTTTTTTTCAAGTCCTTTCGAATGTGAGTCGTTGAGTGATTCGACCAGTAATAGGATCTTCGATGGATCGGATACCTCTAGTTTAACGGGTGGTACCGAACGAGTTAATGCCATAGTTCTATCTGTTGTACGGCAATACGGTGGTGGTTCGATAAGTACCTTTCTGGGCCGTTTGATCGCTGTATACTTAGGTATGCAATCCATGATACTGGCCTAATATTGTACGATGTGCACTGTAAATTTTGAGTTTATCTGCCAAATGAAAGATTAGATAAGTCACAGACAGGTAGTATATAGAATTACCATGACAATAAAGTGTTTTTAGAGTAGGACACTCACTGCTCTCCATAGTGGCTTGCATCATATTAACTGTTGTTGAATTGCTTAGTATTTGCACTAATAATTAAACTGCATCTACGCCGCTATCATTTCAAGTGGACCTGCTGTGCTTCTGCTGCGGTTTGGCCCCTGTTTGCGCGCTACTGCGCGAGTGCGCTGTCCACCATAAAAAATAATACGCAATCTGTTCTCATAACTTCTCTATTGTTCTTGCTAATTTGCTGGTTAATATCGCACACGTGCGGGTTTCCTTGCAGTGGTTTATAGAATGCATTATCCAAACTTTGTTATCATCAATTTTTAATCGGGTGATTCCAATTTATGGGTAGCCATTTCCGATTTAACGTACATAGCTATCTCGCACTGTTTATACGCAATCAATAAAGATGAATATAGATAATCTAATTAGAATACTCATTTCGTATGCACGCGTTCAATATACCGGCATGTATTTTTAAACAATGGACATTTTTACGACACATGATATTGAACGGTGGAGTGGAGCTAGCATATTTTATTACTGTTAATTAATAATAGAAATGATATTATTAATAATTTATGTATGAAGAAATAACATATGGTCATGGCTCAATTAAATTTAGGTTGGCTTTATGCTTTATCCCTACCTAAATAATAATAAATGATTATGTTCACTTTGGGGACATAATAACGATCCAAAATTTGATATGAGAAGCGCCACCATCTTCAAAAAAATGGTGATTATTTTACTTCAAAAATTATCTTCAAAAATAATTTATTTAACGTATGCCTTCATATTTGGCATAATACATTAGGTAGTTAAATCACTCCTTTTGCGATGATAATTGGATCATTACAGCACCATTAGTGTCGAAAACGTGGGTGGCAAGGATTGCCATAATTAGGGTTGCCAGATCTCATACATAGGTATTTCATTTGAGTCTCGGGCATTATTCTATATAAATCTTCCACAGCTCCGAAGAAAGCTTACGTCTAGTATTTGAAAAATTGTTTACTCCACTTGACTTTAATTTCTAAGAATGCGACAACGCATACTTATATATTTATTATTATATTGTTAATTTTACTGTAGGTTTTGGGTTGTTTATTATTTGGAAACGGATAAAACCTATTTAATCAAGTTTTTATGTCATTTTGTTTCTGCAAATGCGCACACCAGTATCAAGAAACTGTATCCATGCTTCATATATTTATTTATACGAAATGTACAGACGAAATTATAATAGACTGACTTTTTTACGGTAGGGTATAGACATGACAACCCCTTAGGTGTCTCTGTGTAATTAGAAGACACCTATATAATTTATATCAATCAATAAGATGAATATAATACATTTATAAGAGATTAATATTCATTCCAATGGTGCAATAATCTCTTCAATCCGATAACTAATCAATAAGATATGTTTGTATTTTATAAGAGGTTTAAGAAAGATGCACTTATAGATAAAACAATTAATTATTATTCAGATTGATAGCAATCATATACCAATCAAAACAATTATGTATGTATTTATGTAATATATTTATACCAAAACCCGGTCCTTGTTTCTTTGTGTTTAAAATTATTGAATACTTTATAAACAAACAGTATATCCAATTTTATTTGGCTAAAATTTTGATAATTTTGATTCTAGTGTGTTCTAGTAACATTTCTTTATCAAAACGGTGGTATATGTATGAATTATCAAAGATGGCAGCACTGGTTAACCTATTCTGCTTATGTGCCTATACTCATCTGTCACCAACTTCACTGTGATATGAAATGCTTCAAATGTCACATGTCTCAAACGAGGTTAAGTTCTTGTTTCGGCGTTTCCTATCATAAAACTCAAGTAGTTTAGACCAAATTAAAAGAAATTACGCGATGGACGAAATCAATGATCTACTAGAAGGCCTGGGGGACGATGTCGAAGTCATATATCTAGACGACGACGAAATAATCGTCGAAGATGGCGACGAAATGCAAGCAGGAGACCAAGAATTTCATGAGGAACCCGTCGAAGTCGTCGACCTATCTAAGTTAACCTTTAAGGGACACAACCGTTCCGTTTTCTCCTGTGATTTAAGTGCCGATGGCCAATTAGCCGTAACTGGCGGAGAAGATGACATCGCCTACGTTTGGTCGACGGCCTCTGGCGAAGTTTACATGGAATGCACTGGCCATAAAGACTCCGTAACGGAAGTCTCGTTTAACCACGATAACACATTCGTCGCGACCGGAGATATGGGAGGCCTCATTCAAGTTTGGAGCGTCAAGGAGAAAAAATTGATATGGTGTTACGAAGGCGACGACTTGGAATGGTTATCCTGGCATCACATGGCAAACGTACTTGTAGCTGGCATGCAATCGGGTGATATTTTTGTTTGGCAAATCCCGCAAGGACATTGTAAGGTTATGGCTTCTCACGGAGTGTCTACGGCTTGCGGGGAGCTCCTTTCCGATGGTAAAAAGTTGCTGGTGGGGTACACGGATGGACTTGTCAAACTTTGGGATATCAAAAGTGCTTCCGTCGAATGGCAGCTGAGTAATTTCGATGATATTACTGCTGTAGCTTGTAATCCGAAAGGTAGTTTGGTTGCGGTTGCACCATCTTCGCAGGTTATCAAAGTGGCCGATGGTAAAATTGTTGGCCAATATTTGATGTCAGAAAAGGCAGATATTGAGGCGATTACGTTCGATAATGAGCTGGATTTGCTTATTACAGGATCTTTGACAGGGAAGGTATGTGGTAGCAAGCATTTTTGAGTTATTGTTATTGTAGTGCTAGAAATCATCATTATTCACTAAACAATTAATTTTATTCATTTGTTATAGGTAAGTGTGTGGGATATTGCAAAACAAACATTGAGGCATCAGGCAGAGATAGGATTTGCAGTAACCACATTCAAATGGGGCTCGAAAAACAGGCTACTGGTTAGTACTGTTGACGGTGCCATCTATGTGTGCGATGTCCGAACGGGGACGCTCGTAGAAACACTAACTGGACATAGAGACGACATCTTGAGTATGTGCGTCTCTCAAGACAAGACTTTCGTAGTGACGACTTCGGACGACTGCACTGCCAAAATATTTAATCTAAAGGTAGATTAAGACGATGTCGTAAATGTTGTCATGGTGGTATGTGCGACCAAACTGAAACTCAATTCTCTATCGCGATTTTATAAATTCAATAATATTTCGGTGTTCATTCTTATCGATGTTATACACTCGTATATTTGTAAAATTTTCGACTCTACACTATTATACTGCTATTCGCAATTGTTATCGTAAATTTATCCTCATATTTTTTTTTAAATAAATGTTTATTTGTTACTATATGTGTTTGTTTTTTTACCCAGGTTAATTACAATTGAACTTCAACAACTCAAACCATGACTTGCCCAAAAAAAAATTGAGTTATTTAAAAAAATAGCTACTTTATTATGTACTTGTATGTGTACTTTTACCAAAAAATAACACCATAAATTGGGTTTGCTACGGATTTCCTATGGTCAAAAGTATACAAAAAGTTGGTTATTTCTGACCGACAAGGGAACTTTTTGTTTTAATTCACAAAAATGCTTCATTGTTATTACACAAAATATTCTGATTGAGTTATCAAGATATTTGAGTAATAGAAGATTGAGTTATCAAGTAAAAAATACACATAATTGTCACTCTTGACGCTAACGCCAACTAATTTGATTCAAATTAGTAACGTCTTATTGAAGTTTAACTGTATTATTGACGAAATTTTTAATAAAATCCTGTTTTAAGGGTCGTTGCGAAACAAAAAAACGTGTTTGAAACTTTTATCTCTTCAACAGATCATTTACAAAGACAATATGCAACCAAACCTACTTCATAATTTTCTGTTACGTCTGTGTATTCACATAATGCTAATTTTTATTTTACAAAAATTAAAGCTGTATTTGTTGCAAAATATGTGCTAATATTGATGTGGAGATGTTGGCCTCTAAGAGGGCTATAATTTTATAAACATTACTGTTATGCTGTTAAATTTATATGATAATTTGATCTCTACAAATACTGACGAATATAAACATATTTATCAAGTAATTTCTTGTTAATGAGAGAACAGATTACTCTCAAAATACTTAGTTTCCGAATCCAAAGAATGTAGTTAAATAAAATTACTTTAACATCAAACCTTTTCTAAGGTCGTTTAATTGCTTGGGATTCTGGGGATTTTAGCCAAACCAAAACATAGAAATCAATGTTGTTCGTCTGATAAATTCACAGATAATCTTTATTATTGTTATTATTCTACAAGTACTTTCCTTCTTTCTTCACTCAACTATTCAATGATAAATTGTTATATCTACATTATAGTACAGGCAAAATATTTTGTTGTAAAAATTCTCCCTTTCACAAAATAATAATGAGGAAACCGCAAATTGGAGTTTCTAATTATTTTATCTTTAACGCTTTTTATCTTTATTTTTTCTACTCCTTCATGCTCTTTGGTTTTTACGCAATATCCGTTAAATCTTGCATTGATGCATTTGTGCAAATTACCGATCACGTTTCCCACTTTTGAACACGTGTACGGCGTGTCGGCAGATCCGTAATACAAAAAACGGTAATTCTACATTAATTCTCAAAAAACTAAACAATGGCTGACGAATCCGGCGAACCTCTATCCAAGAAGTAAGTGCGCTAACTAAAATTTACGAAAAGATAAATATTATCAAACATATTGCACGATTTACAAGAACATAACCTAAACAAAAATGATGCAAGCGTTGAGTTTATTTAGAAATCGTACAATTACAAGTTCCTTCACTCAAATAAGGCGAAGGTACGTTAATTTAGTCCGATTATAGTAAAATTAATTGTTGCTTGTGATGTTCCAGCGAATTGAAGAGGCGACAAAAGGCTGATCAGAAGGCCAAGGAAAAAGCGGAAAAAGTGGCCAAACAACCGGTCCAAGCGGCCAAACCAAAGAAGGAAGCCGAAGAAGAAATCAGCCCTAACGAATATTTCAAACTACGCACGCAAGCAGTCGCTAATTTGAAATCTTTAGGACCAGCAGATCAACCGTATCCGCACAAATTTGAGGTTACGACATCCCTCGAGGAATTTATCAATAAATACTCGCATCTAAAAAATGAGGAAGTGCTTGATAATGAGGTTCTTTCGATTGCCGGTCGTATTCACTCCATTCGAGAATCGGGGGCTAAGTTGATCTTTTACGATTTGCGTGGCGAAGGCACTAAGTTACAGGTTATGGCCACTGCAAATAATTATGAAACCCTCGAAGGGTTTACAACGGATACAGATAAAATACGTCGGGGTGATATTGTCGGTATTCAAGGAGTACCAACCCGAACTAAGAAGGGTGAGTTGTCAATTCGCCCGAAAAAGTTAAAATTGCTGTCACCGTGTTTGCATATGTTGCCGCATTTGCATTACGGGCTTAAAGATAAAGAGACGCGGTTTAGGCAACGGTATCTAGATTTGATTCTAAACGATCGCGTTCGTAATATTTTTATCGTTCGAGCGAAAATTATCGCGTATGTTCGTAAATTCTTAGATGAGCTGGGATTTTTAGAAATTGAAACACCGATGATGAATATGATACCTGGGGGGGCCACAGCTAAGCCGTTTGTTACTTATCACAACGATTTAAACATGCAGTTGTACATGCGTATCGCGCCTGAGTTATACCATAAGATGCTTGTAGTCGGGGGTATAGATCGTGTTTACGAAATCGGCAGGCAGTTCCGTAACGAAGGAATTGATTTAACTCATAACCCGGAATTTACAACATGCGAGTTTTATATGGCGTACGCCGATTACAACGACCTGATGACAATAACGGAAAATTTAGTCGCTGGGATGGTTCATAGTATATACGGGACGTACAAAATCAAATACCACCCAGATGGGGTCGAAGGAGTTGAGCACGAAATAGATTTCACCCCTCCGTTTAAACGTTTGCCGATGATCCCAACGTTAGAGTCCGAATTAAAAGTTAAATTCCCTCCTTGCGACCAAATGGGGTCGGAAACAACCAAAAAATTCTTGGATGATCTCTGCGTGAAGCACCAAGTTGAATGCCCAGCCCCAAGAACTACCGCTCGCTTATTAGATAAATTAGTCGGTGATTTTATCGAAGAAAAATGCATTAGCCCTTGTTTTATAATTGAGCATCCTCAAATTATGAGTCCTTTAGCCAAGTGGCATAGATCCATTCCTGGCTTGACAGAACGTTTCGAATTATTTGTCATGAAAAAAGAGATTTGTAATGCATATACTGAGTTGAATGATCCTGTCGTTCAAAGGGAGAGATTTGAGCAACAGGCTAAGGATAAGGCTGCTGGTGATGATGAGGCGCAACTTGTCGATGAAACCTTTTGTACTGCGCTGGAGTATGGTCTGCCGCCAACAGCTGGATGGGGACTTGGTTTAGATCGGTTGACCATGTTCTTAACTGATAATAACAATATTAAGGTTGGTTTGGAGGAAGTTTTGTAGAGTTTTTTGATGGTTTTGATGTTGTTTTAATTTTAGGAGGTATTGTTCTTCCCGGCTATGAAGCCTGATGATCCGAACAGGATTAAGGATGAGAAGGAACAGGAGAGTGAGCCTGCTGTATGATTGTTGCTATTTTGTAATTATTTATTGAATAAATAATAAGGCAAAAGTATAGTTTTGTTTGATGTTTTTGAAAGAAATGTAAATTGAAATGTTGGTACCTGAAGATACCATTTTATGACTTGTTTTTAGTCTTGGAGTTATCACTTCAAAAAATAAAAAGGTTAAAAATGAAATTAACCCTATTTAAATAACAGAATATGGTATAAATGATAAAGAAATATGGAAGCAATAAATATATTGTAGTTAACTCAAAGAGAAAATATGCCACTCATTAGAAAATAAATACCGGTGTTCAATACACGGTTTGTTAAATTGGTTGCATAACCTACTGTGTATGCGATACTTTTTTCCATAAAGCGGTGCAAATGTACTAACATGGGTATAGCCAGCTTCGACTACAATCATTTATATTGACCCTATATCTAAATATAGTAAAAGCAGGAATACATATATCAACTTTAGTTGAAAACTAGAATGTTGCCTAAAAATTATAGCATCTATTCTAGTAAAAAAGACACTAAAGCATTGTTCCTTAAAGTCTTTGTTCCTACAAACTACTAAGAAGTAACTAAACAATCTATTATAATATAAAAAGTAACTACAGTAGACAGTCGATAATCCGAACTAATTGGGACCATGAATTGGGACCGAAGGTGGTTCGGATTATCAAGTTGTTCGGATTATTAAATATTGCAGCTAAATAGTAGACAATACGATTATTGCATACAAAATATAAAACAAAAGCAATATATTTCTGTAAGAGGAATCGACAAAAATGTCTTTTTACTCGGTTACTCAATGATTTAATTTTGATTATTTATTTTCTGGACGTTTGGATTACCGGGGTTCGGATTATCGAGCTCTACTGTAATAAATAATAATAAACTATTGGAGAAATTTTGTGTATTTCGGACGATATATATTATTTCTTACTATGACCACATAAAAAACGCCTTAACATCTTGTAACGAAACTCCAGTCGTTATAAAGAAACTCATGCTTATTTTGTTAGTAATAAGTTTTTATGTTTGTATAACTTTTACTTGTGTGCATTTACTTTGGAGAATCCTGTTTTTGTATATTTTCAAACTCATCTGAACGTCCGATACGTAACTGGTTCCGAGACTGGTTTGATAGGTGATTCTCGTATAGTGTTTTTGATCCGCCCAGACGGCCAAGTTTCGTGAATAGTGGCGGTCGTTTTAACGTTATAAAAGCCCGGCCAGTTCCCTGTAGAGATCAGTCTCCCGGATGGCCCCTTGCGCTGGCGGGAGAACTCCTCAGTCTATTTTCGTTGGCCCCTTGCATGCTGATAAAATAGCTCAGAGACCTCGTTGTTGGCCCTTTGTATGCTGATACGAGACCTTAAGGTATTATTCGATGGCCTTTTGCATGCTGTTAATAATACGACGAACTGCTCACCTCTGCTTGTTTCCCGATATGTTAGTTTTTTCCAGTTAAGTGTTGATTTAGTAATATCGATTTCCGACGTCACCGAATCGGGAATATTTTCCCGTCCCGTTAACCTGTCTCCTGTAATAATATTATATTTTATTTTACTTCGGCGCGCCGAAGTAAAATAAAACCGTAACCCGTTATTTCTAGTAAATAGCATTCCTGGTTTATGTAAATGATTAATGGCGAAGAATGCATTTATTACTTTATTAAATTGTTAATACAATCTCGTTTTGATAATATTGACTCTTGTGTTTGAAGGCGCATAAGTACTGAACAGAAAAAATGTAAATAAAGTGTGTCATACTCCTGAATCGTTTCTACATGTATGGCTGTTTAAATTATTGTTCAGGTTGCATTTGGAGCATCTTCTATAGATTGGCGTTTAAGTTTTCTTCAGTTTCTGTGTAATAAAGGTTGTAAACAAGATTTTTATGGAAGCGGATATCTCAGTAATGAATATTAGCGCGATAACTGGGTATGCACGTAAACAATCGTCATATTTTATTTAATGCGACTGTAGAAAAAGAATTGCATAATAATTTTTAAGTGATTTTTAAAGCGATTTAATATGAATGATATAAATTTCGTGCAGCGCGCACTAAGTCATTCGTAACGGTAAATGGACACGTAGCTGGGACAGTGGAAGATTATTTACTATTAGTAGGTACGATACGACCAAAACAATTTAATTGCGGACTTTTGAATAGTAGTGAGAGTTAAATTAATATAGGAAATGAATTATACCCGCATATCTTTCGACTGCCTCGCACCAAAACCGAAGAAAACAAAAACGCCAATCTATAAAAGATACTCTAAATTTGAACGATTCAAGCTTTAAGACTTATAGAAGTAGTAGATTATTAGATTGTTCTCTCAGATCCCGTCTCAAAAGTGTCAAGTTACTTAGATTTTTTAACATCTGTGAGTTTTTAAAGTTTAAACAACACAGATTCTGAAAGTTTAAAGATCCTAGTGACAGCTTGAAAAATAAAAATATGAAGCTAGGGTGGTATATCATTGGTGTCACTCTTTTTCTCTTTGAAGATAGTTTCTTTCTAAGGTAGGTAGGCTGTTTTTATAGTTTGTGATAGTTTTATAACAACGTGATACATTTCTCTAAGTAGGCGCAAATAAATCTTTAATATAACTATAAGTCATAAAGCGTAGTTGCATTCATGATTTTTTTTTTCAAACTTGATGCGATGAAGCCGTTTGTAATCTACGAGGAAAATCCAATCAATATGACATAGTATTCCTTTTGGATACAAAAAATATATTGCAAGTCAACAATCAAATTGCAAAGAATATTATATGAGTAATTTTCAAAATGTACCAAATAGATAGACTATTCAAATATTGCGTACAGGTTAAAAAAAAACGCCTCTTCAAATATGTATCCACTATTAGCAAACCAACGGTTATCTACTGCAAACACACTGAAAATTTTCACGAAGGTGAGCTCGAACTATACCTACGCGTGCATCAGAAATTAAAAAAAGTATTGCATCAGACCCCACGGCAGAATCTCGCAAGCAATCCAGTCCAAGTTGCGTCAGCCCACCTTTTACCTACCTGTTGATCCACAACAAACTTTTGAAACGAAGAAGCCGTTACGGTCAACCAAACCACAATTCTATTTTTGTGTGCACAAAAAGCAAGCCGCGAGCGTATTTATGGCCTGTGTTTAACACTTTGCCTTGTATAATCATATGTTAAAATGTCATCCGGTGCGCCAATGAATCTATTAGGATAATTTCGCAGAAGGAAACAGAAGGGAGAAATAGCAACATAGTAGAGCGGCGCGCCGTGCTGAGCCCTAATCAGCGGAGCAGCGCGTTTCGTCCGCATTTTATCCACATCTCCTTCAGCGGAAGTATCGCCAAGAAAAGAGTGGGGGCAAACAAGGTGAATTCGTTCAGTCGCATTCACCGCTTGTGCTCCAATACTTTCCTCAACAGTGCACGCTTTTAACAAACCAAACACGTGGTGAGCAGTTGGCGGAATGACATCTGTAGAGTAGTGCGTGTGTGCGACATTCAGTGCGTCCTATAAATTAAAAATAATACAATACTCAAAATGGTAGAAGCTAAAAGTGAAACGTCTTTATCGTCCTCAAATCGAGGTGTTAAAATGAAGAAGGAATTGGCGTTGATAGATGGAGTTGCGATTATAGTCGGAATAATCATCGGATCTGGAATTTTCGTATCTCCGAAAGGTGTTTTGAGGTATTCTGGATCGATTGGACAGGCGATAATAGTATGGATAATGTCAGGATTGTTATCAATGATGGGTGCGCTGTGTTATGCGGAATTAGGTGAGCATGATGGTTACATATGAAGCATCCGAAGTTATTTAGAAGGGCGCCAAATGACGCTCTCGAGATTCGAATCGTTGGTACACAAATTTTAAAGGAATTCTGCTGGGTAACCGTGCTGGATAAGAATTAATGAACGAAGGCAGACACGTTCTAAGTTACCGTTTACATCCTGTGATAAGGTAACAGTTACAGAAAAACAAATTGACCACGAAAATCACATAAAAATTCCACAAAACCCATGCTGATAAATTTACAGATTACTGTTTGCTTAAAGGCATCGCTATTTGTACAAGTTTCGGTCATGTGTATGAATAGTGACTTCGTTTGAATATTAAGTTCTTTGAATATTTAGTTTGCGTTTTAATTCTCTCCTAACTCATGTGATGAGTTTACTAAATCAATTGTCTGCGAAATTGGCTAATTTTGCAGTTCTTATTCAAATTAATGTTTAACGCGCTATTTTTCACAGAACTAATCATGAGAATTGAGATTCCCTGATGTTCATAATCTGTAACTAAAAAGTTGGAGGAAAGAACACGAGAACACATTTATACAATTGAAGAGACTTTCAAAATAATTAAGAAAAATACAAACTGCTATTTAAGAATTGCCGATAACATCGTGCAAACTCCATTCACACTATTCACAGTTTTTGCCTTTGATATATTATCTAGATCATTGTATTATATATCATATCCATTTTCGTGATATTTTTGGACCGCGTTTGAGAGCAATTAAACTAGTGTTCATCTTAAGATATGAACACAACTTAAGACTTGTATTAATTTTTTGTCTTGTATCAAAAGGTCTGTTTTTCTTAAATATTTATAAAAAAAATTAGTATGATTTCTGGTGTTTGAAAATGGGGAAACTTTGTCAAATGAAAGCTTGAGCACTGAACATTGAAGCTATACAGTGTGTTCGCATATGGACCGACAATACATGTAATAGATTTAAATTATCATTTTTAAGAAAAGGTGATTCTTCACAGTTTTGAATACTCGAATAAGACCATATAGCAATGGCTAGAAAACAATATATCGTTCAATTTGACCAAGAGTGAACCTCCCAGTGTTTCACACTTAAGTTAAAAATGGTGTTGGAAACGTTGTTTTAAATTAAATTTCATGCTCAAATGTTAAATTGAAATGTTGTATCTCAATTTTGAATTAATTGGAAACTTTATCATACGTTGGTTAGTGCAAAAATAATTTGTATGACATTTTGTATGAAGAGCACAAAATTGAAACATAACCAAAAATGTTGAAACCATTATTTTGGTATTACTTAATGTAAGGATTGCTGTTAATCTAGTCGCCAGTTATACATATTCATACAGACTGGAACAAGTAAGAAGGTCAGCTAGCTATTGGCTGGACCACAGAAAAAAAGACGACATACGTGACACAACTTCTGAGTAGAAGATTTCAAGAGACTGCAAAGACCGCTTTTGGAAAATAATCTCTTTGCCAGAGGCACTTAGCACGGATCGTAGCCCGCTTAAAATCACATCACTCAAAAGATTATGATGCCAAAAGAAAAGAAATATTATTTTGTTAATAGGAAGACTTTTCTAACGACTCTTCCAATAACAAATCTAGTGTAATATCTAGAGTAATTCGTAA
This sequence comes from Melinopterus prodromus, assembly GCA_964023965.1. Taxonomy (NCBI): domain Eukaryota; kingdom Metazoa; phylum Arthropoda; class Insecta; order Coleoptera; family Scarabaeidae; genus Melinopterus; species Melinopterus prodromus. The sequence continues at coordinate 66,468,752 of OZ030393.1, forward strand.
AGATTTGTTCGGTTTTATGACCTATTTAGCGCATTCATAAGTTCAACCGTATCACTGAACAACGCACATGAATTTCATTGTCCGCGTTCAGTATTGAGCAAAAGTAATTAAAATTATGTAGGTACTGAAAATGTATGATAACCTCATTGTTTTCTTATTTATCGGTTACCAATTACATATGTATTTAGCTCTTTTGTAACTACGTTATTATTCAATTCCTCTCACAAAAATTTTCTCAGTTGTTTTAACACTTTGCATGGTGTCAATTTTCATTTTATACCGCCATTGAAAATTTTCACCGTTTCATATATCAACTATTTTTCATTACCTGCTATGTAGTTAAATTAAGTAACTCTGATATTATGTATGTATATCGATAATTATTTAGCATACAATCAACTAATTTTTGGAGAAAAATTCACTCCTTTTTGTGTATGATTAACAGTGTGTAGGTATTACTTCTAGTAGCAAAGAATTAGGGAGGATATGGTTTAATAACGACGTAATTTATCTTCTTTCAAGGAAGGGAAGAATTATATTGGTGGGGTACTTCAAAAGCACCGCAGCGAAGGTCAAGGCCTCTTTTGAATGTGGACTGGTTCCAGTGAAATACTCGGTCCCCTTTTGTCACAAAGAAACGGAGATAAGCAGACTCATTTATCTTTAGAAAAACGACAGTTTAAAATGCCATGTTTGTCGACAATTTTGATGCTCTAAAATCTAAATTGTACTGGGTTCGAGGAAGCGAGATCCAATTCTGGAGATAATTGTTATATGAAGGCACTTCACTGTGTAACAATGAGGTTCTTTTTTTGCAGAATGCCAATTTAAATTGATTGGATATCGACACGGTATATTAATCTGGTCTCTGGTAGCAGTCTTGCTCTTTTTTAGCCAAGTCAGTTTTTGCAAGTTTGTTAACCTCTGATAAATATCTTCAACCATGTTTCTAAAAAAGCTCTGCTAATTCAGGAATAAGTAAGCATAAGAACGTCGACTTGGGTGTCTTCTTAAAATTATTATTCCACTGAAAAATCAAATGACTTAACTTCAAAACTTTAACAGAATGTACGTTGTAGAGTTAGATGTGAAAAGACACGGTATTATATTTTTGAGTTAAGCTGTTAACTGAAGACATCCTGCATATCTATACACCATTGTTCGGTAGATTATGCGGCCCACAATTAGGGACAATGGCAACGATAATTGAAAAACTGTTGATCTTTAAATCTGCCTTTTATAATCTGTCAAAAGCAAAAAGTAACACAGAAAAATTACTGTACTGACATAATATTATGTACTACCTATTATGTATGCATATTGTATCTTGTACTTGCAATACAAGTATATCTATACCTGCCTTGTAAAATATGAATAAATTGAGCTTATCACAGTTATTAATCAGTATGTTTTGCTTAGGATGACAGTCCCAATTATTGTATGCTACACTATGCAGATTGTTTATGACAATAGAATCTAAAGAGAGTAAAAAGACTCATTGTTCCGAATTATTAAAGCATGGAAATATGCCTATTTTTAAAAGGTTTGTTAGTTGAAAAAATCCTCGGACACATATTTATTTAAATTCCAACCTTTAATTGTTTCTGACGTCATCGTCACTATTTTTAAATGGCATATTAGTTTTTAACTGATATTTATAGATTATTATTATATGCTTATTACCTAAAGGCTATTTACAAAATATATCTACAACTCGCATATAATAAGTTTATTATTACCTATACCTATATTGACTATATAATCACTACCATAATACACACCGATGAATATGATGACAGTAGTTTTGTATAATAATGACAGTTCGTTTGAATAATGACTTATTGTTCAAACGAACTGTCATCATGATACGAAAGTGCTGCCAAGTCTGTCAAAACCTATGTGGATGACAGTTATTTGACAGTTATACAGTATTTGACAATTTTCAATTGACAGTTAAATGATCTACCAACGACAATAAGAAAAATGTGGGGTTGTCATTTAAATAAAGTGTTGACGACGTGATAATTCGGTAACAATTGACGGTCAAAAGTTGAACTGTTCACAAAAAAAATGTATTTTAATAATTAATATTCCAATATGTTCAAGGTTTTTGAAAATAACAAACCGTCTCTGAGATTTTTACATGTTTCCATACTTTATATATTAATCATAATAATATAATAATAATAATAATAAATGTCTTTATTGCTAATATACATCGATATATAAACAAATGACAGTTTTGTACAAAATAAGAAGCAATCCTATGGCGTGGTTCAACATATAATGTTGCTCTTCCACCCAACCATAACACAAGCAAAAATTCTTCCATAATAAATAAAATAAAATAGCCACACGTATAATTTATGTAGTAGCAGTATAATTCATTTTACCACATTGGAAACCTGAATGAACAGTAACTTGGAATATATACGGAATGTGAAGGTCTGCAACCTTTCAGCGCACTTATCATAACAATGTGTAAAATGTATTATCCACATATATGTAACACATCTATTTGAACCATCTCATGATAACTAAGTAAATGCCATTTATTATTATCACGTATCTATTGTTTATTATTTCCCTATTAATAATCATAATTGTTTAACGCAGATTTTTTTAATACAGAAACACTATTTACCACGACGTACGATGAAAATATTGGATCATTTTATTGCTATTTTTATTCGTTTTAATCACGAACGCGGAACGCCTGCTATCACAATTTTATTGCATTCATGTTATACTCAAGTAGTCAGCACATGGTTGCAATATAGAATTCAAATACCTATATTGTATATTTAATTAATTGTATAATTTGATTGATCTCATTAAGTGTACGTTAACACTACTTATTAAGAATACCTTAGTTTAATAATTACTTTTTATTTTTAAAGTAATTGGCCAATTTCTTGTGATAAATATTTAAATTTAGTTCATAGTATGGAGTATAAGCATACATTCGGCATTTACTTTGCATTAGTTAGGTTTTGTTTGCATATAATGCTGAATTTAACATTAAAATAAGAATACATTTTTATATGATTTATGGCGCATTCATTATCTGTCTTCAATGGCGTATTTTAAACGTTATAGGTACCGGTCATTGACTTGGAGAAACTTTAAAAAGTATGTGATATTCGATAACGTGGAATTTACCGACACGATTTTTAAAAATTGAAAGTCAGCATGAATATAACGTGAATACCAACTGAGACTAAACCATTTCAAATCTACATTCAAATATTGACCTACTCAATAATATATTTAGACAAACTCTGTAGTTATATGTATTTCTACTTTTCTACAACAAAACAACTGTTATTATTGATTTCTACCTAAATTTTAAGGAAGTTTTTATGGGTGCAATTAACATTTCTAGTTATAACACTGGGATAATTCAAGCATGGTGGCACAAAAAATTATTACATTTTCTTCATGAATACCAAAATTAAAATGTATGTATATGTTATATAACATTTGAGTTATATAAACTTCTTTTAGCAGCTTTAAAATATGATTTGTCACACCCGTCACAGTATATATACCTACTGCATTTTTCTATGGGCCATATGCACAAATACTAAAGGCCAACATAACTGCAGATATTTTCTTTTTTCAACCATATTGTAACAACATTCCATATCATCTGTTCAAAATCCATATTAAAATGATCAAAACACGACTAAAGGTTTCTTGTCGACTCTGTACTCGCCGAATATACAGAATATATTTGATTAACTAATGTTTTAATATCTTCTCTTCATTTCTCACAAGCAAATTTGTCAGCATTATGCAATACCCGTTATAAATAAACTCGTTTTTTATGCAATTTTTGATAAAAATATTATCTGCAGAATATGCACTAAAATTATGAGTCGCGCATTTCATTATCATCGAGACAGGGTCACAATCTTTTGCGTTATTGCATTAGATTACATCAGGGATCCCCAAACTTTGTATTTTATTTTTAATGAATTTTATTTCGTTTCAAAACAAGTACACTTAATTCTCTTGAGAAAAAATGCGTTTCCAGGCACAGACTGGAAAGGCATTTTGGGTGTCAAAAAAAAAGGCACAGACTAATTTCCGATATTGATATTTTTGTAATCACAACAATGATCAATTGTTCTGTCTAGTTGCTTTATTTTGATTATAACATTAACCAAACTTATTTCTTTACAGGAACTATGATTCCGAAATCTGGCGGTGACTACGCGTACATAAACGAAGCCTTCGGTCCATTGCCAGCCTTCCTCTACCTATGGGTGGCCCTCTTCATTCTTGTACCAACTGGTAATGCCATCACAGCTATAACCTTCGCCCAATACATTCTGCAGCCATTATGGCCATCCTGTGAGCCTCCTTATGGTGCGGTGAGGTTATTGGCTGCAGTCACCACGTGCCTTCTCACTGTGATCAATTGCTACAATGTCAAGTTGGTCACCAGAGTACAAGACGCTTTCACGGCCACGAAAATATTCGCGTTGGCTTTGATTGTGGCGGCTGGAATATGGCATGCGTCGACAGGACACGTGGAACACTTTCAAGACCCCATGGTTGGAACTCAGACCGAACCTGGGTACATTGCGTTAGCATTTTATTCTGGGTTGTTCTCCTATTCTGGTTGGAACTATTTGAATTATGTTACCGAGGAGCTGAAAGATCCTTATAGGTAAGTTATTTTTATATGTCGTATCTAAGAACTTTGATGTTGAATAAAGTTATGAAGCCATCGTAACAAATGTGCTAGTTGTTAAAAATGTTCAATATTTACAAGGTGTACAGCATGGTTATTGTAGACCAACTTTGGTACTAAAACAGGCACTGGTACTGGTAATAAAATTGCACAACTTATTTTCATTCTTATTATTATTCACTCTCTTCGTTTCTTGCTTGGTTTTAAAATAGCCACAATGTTCAATCTAGGCTGCCATCTAGATTTTATAGGTTTTTACCGGTTTAAAACAATTTTTTTACATTTGGTTTTTAAATTTAAAAGAAAGGTCTTATATTCCAGTTTACATTTTCAACCAATATGTAAAAATAATGAGGTATTTGGTTAAAAATTTGATCATTAATCGCTCTTTCTAATATACTTGTTGGTTAAATAACTATAAAATTTGAAAATTCAACGTTCTGAAATTCAAACATTTTGTAACGGTCCCCATGAGAAGTGCATTGATATTTTCTGTTAGTTTATTAACCGGTTAAAACAAACACATGCTACTGTTATGTAAGATTACGCTGGTATTCATTATTTATTTATGTTAACCATTTTAACAAGATCTATATGCTGTGCTGCTGTACTGGCTGCTGTACACTATATACATATGTCAATCACTGTGGCACATTCAGCACACGCTTGAGGCCTTGATCTAGTCTCATATTGCACACACGTTGGATGTATGCAATTTACCATATAGAACGGATTAGTGTTGAGAAATTTGTTTCGTTTCGATCTTACTTATTATTATTTCCTAAGTTAGACATTTATTATTTATTTAGAGCTTTTGTCAGTGGAAATTTTGATGGTTGTCCCCAGTTGTCCAGAACCCGCCTTAACGCACTACTACAGTCTCAACAAATTCAAATTCAAATACAAATTCCCAATATTTCATCAATATCTCTATTATTGTTTTCAGGAATCTACCTAGGGCTATCTGCATATCAATGCCAATAGTCACGATCACGTACGTCGTGACGAATCTTGCCTACTTCGTGGTTTTGAGTCGTGAGGAAATTCTATCCTCGCAAGCTGTCGCCGTTACGTTTGGTGATAAGATGCTCGGTTATTTCTCCTTTGTGATGCCATTCTTCGTCGCATGTTCGACTTTTGGGTCGCTGAACGGCGCAATTTTCGCATCCTCTCGGCTATTCTTCGTCGGCGCAAGACAAGGTCATCTTCCTCAAGCAATCGCCCTCATCGATGTTAAAAGGCTCACACCTGTACCGTCATTGGTCTTTATGGTAAGTGATTATATAGTGTATTACTGAGATAAATCGTAAATGAATTGTAATTAATAATGGTGTCTACACTGTGGGCATGAGAAAAACGGTACAAATTTACTATTGCTCATTTTTCCAAAGATATTAAGTAAATTCAAGCATTTCTTTGATAAACTAATTGCTTAAATTGTGAAGATTGAAAACATACCATATTTGCAATAATTGGACGTTTTAATCCAATGTAATGTTACATGGCTACGCAACATTTCTGATAATATCTGGTCAATTTAATGAGAAAAGAAAGGTGTAATGAAATTAGTAAGTAATGGCATTTGTTTTTTTTTCTAGAGGAACAGTAGAGATTTTATAGCATCATACACTTTTTTCTTAGTATAGAGAGTGAAATTTTGAAACATCGTTTTTTGCTGTTTTTACACAAAAAAATCTGATGTGGCCAGACACATGACTTTATCATACAATATATAAAATTAATAGTTTAGCTACATGAGAATCTATTCTATAGAGATAAATCGTAGTTATTGTCAAAGCATCAGCATTTGACACTACCTACACTACGTCATTAGAATAATAGTTATTTATGTCACAAATGCCGAAAGTACGGAATAGCGCGACGAGCGGTGATACGGCGCGTCACCGAAGGCGGAGTGTCGCCGTCGCATATGAGCGAGTCGCGCTATCTAGTTTTTGGCAGGAGCGACATCAACGTTTATTGTGTTGCTTTTTAATAAATACGTGTTTAAAAAAAATAAATGATTTCTGTATAGTAAATGCTAGGTTGGTACCACTTTGACGAAATGTGCGCTCCGATTGGTAGGTAATGGTAGCTAATGGCGGTGGTAGAATACGAAATTATAGTATTTCTTACATATCGTGATAATGACACATATTAGTTTGCATGTACATAAACATGAGTCACTAGCAATTTTCTATTGGAAATACTATAACGGCGTCTGCTACCACTGCCATTATCACTAATGAAAACGCACCTTAAAAAGGTCATTCAAATTCTGACAGATTTATATTTGTTCATGACACATCCCTACCAACATACTAAAATAAAACTACACTCATCGCTAATCGCTATACTTTATTTATAATTTTCTCAATGTATCATTTTTAGAATTAGATATAAAGACGGGTTGATATTTCTTATCAACAAACAATCAAATTGGTGATCTTATTTTATTTGAAATTTGTATTTTATAATTTTGCGCACTACAGCGGCACGTTCCATAGTGGTTCTCCAACCTCTCCAACCTCTGATGAGATCAGCTGTTTTCGAATGTGACAACACAAAAAAATATTTGTCAAAATCCTGGCTACTATGCAATTTCATATCAATGCAGATGCGACCGATCTCGATCAAATAGAATTTGCTCTTGAAGGTAAACTATTAATTTTACCAAAAAATGTTATAGGCATAAATTATTCAAAATTTCCTCTACTTTAATTTATTAATTAACTATTTTGTCGAAATTACAGAAATGGCGGCTCGTTTCCAAAATCCTTAAAAAAGGCTTAGATTAAACTAAAAAGCTAAACTATTAATTTTACCAAAAAATGTCATAGGCATAAATTATTCAAAATTTCCTCTGCTTTAATTTATTATTTAACTATTTTGACGGAATTACAGAAATGGCGGCTGATTTCTAAAATCCTTGAAAAAGGCTTAGAGTAAACACCCAGTTCCTTTGGACCCTTTTGAACCAAAAGCTTTTCAACTCTAAGTTTGGTCATGAAACTTCTAAATATGAAGTTCCGTGCCGATACCTTTAGTAGTTTCTCCGGAAATGAATTAACAAAAATTGGGTACACACACACACACAGACATTTTTTTGTACCTTGGTCAAAAATGTTCAGGGGACCCAAAAAGACCTATTTCCGCTAAAATCTCAAAAATTTTTTTCGGCACGATTACAATACTTTACATACTGCGTATGATAAAGTAAAAATCACTTGACGTTGGACGTTTGCATACATAATAAAAACGATTCCATGGCGTTCAAATAAAAAATATCTGAAAAAGGAAAAACGCAATGTATTCAGGCTGGCTTCAGGCTGATGTTGGAAGTGCTCTTTATTTAAACATGGCAAAAATAAAAAAATAAAACTAGGTTTGAAGTGATGTGACACTCAAAAAAAGTTGATTCCAGCTCCCATTCAATATTAGTAAAAACAACTACAAGTAACATACGTCTAAAATTTACAGCTAAATAACAATTGTGATACGTCATAATTGAAACTGACGAAAGGATCACCTAAAATGATAAATTCGGGATTTTCTAGTAGCAAAATCTATACCAGACAGACTAAAATCAGTTTTGGATCAAGCAGTAAAAAGATAACAATGTCTCTTCGTACGTAAATCAGAAGTTTAAGTTTTCCATGCAGAAGCTAATTTCGACTTCAAATATTGTTTCTTTGATGAATTGTGGATAGTCCGGTTAGGATATTTTTGGAAAGTTGAATAATATAAATTTAGTCTTGCAGGGAGAAATGGTCATTTATTGTTATTATTTATATTATTATTTTATTGTTGTAAAATTAACGCGACAATAAAAAGAAGTTAATAAAAATAAATGTAGTTTATTGTCAGCATTCAAAGGCTTTCTTGATAAATCATTATCATAATAACCAAGTTTTTCCAGCAAACTATGACAATGAAAATTGGATCAGAAGTCCAAAAACTATGAGTATACCAGATAACTTCACTGCCAAAGAGAAACAACAATTGATAGAAACTTCCTCAGACTGTTGAGATCCAGAGGAAGAATTATTTTAAAGAAATTGCAGATTAAGATATTAGATTTTTAATGTCTTTTTGCACCACCAATTTATGTCAAATATAGTTGACATCAATATTAATTTAAAAGACAAATATAGGACAAATATAATTATTGGGGCAAATTCGAGCTTGAAACTAAGTTTCACTAGTGTATTTTTAGACGTTTTTATTTTTTTCCTAAGTAACTGTTGTTAAAAGGTGTGTATATTTAAAATCTAATATAAACTTTTTTCATTTATGTACATATTAATATGCATTTTTGTATAAAGGTTGATGGTACGGAGTAATTTGAATATTTTTTATTTGGTACGCAGAACCTAAAAGGTTGAGAGCCCCTGATATAAAATATCAATAATCGTTTTCTTATCTTTTCAGTGCCTCATCACCCTAACACTGGTGGTAATCGAGGATGTCTACGTCCTCATAAATTACGTATCTTTCGTGGAAGCTCTGTTCATAACAATCAGCGTAACAGCATTGCTATGGATGCGTCGGACACATCCGGAACTGCACAGGCCGATCAAAGTAAACATGGCCATACCGGTTATCTTCCTCATCATCTGTGCTTTCCTTGTGACGTTCCCATGCTACGTGAGCTTCAGTGAAGTTGGCGTCGCTTCAGCGTTTATTTTGTGCGGCATTCCCGTCTATTACGTGACAATTGCTTGGACGACAAAACCGGCGTGGCTTCAGCGGTTCTTCAATAATTTCAACACCGCTTGCGCCAAGCTCTTCGTATGTGTCCCAGAAACGCATCAGTCGTAACGGAGAAACAAAATTTCGATGAGAGCGAAAGATTTGTACGGATAACAAAAGACAACTCTTGACAATGTTCCTTTCAATTCATTCCGCAGCAGAATTCTGTATACTGTTTTAAGTATTATTGGACGTGTGCTACCTATATATATGAATATATTCGGTTAAAATGTTTAGTTGACATTTGTGATTTGAATATGATTATGCAGAAATCATGAGATGATTGTCGCAGCATTACGAATTTATTACCTATAAGTTTATTATGAGATGTACATTTTTTTTGGAATTTTTTTTTTAATGATGATAAATTGAGAAACAATTATTGTGATAGATGATATGCTTCGGAAGAGATGATCTAAATTGAATGAGGGGTACGAGGCTCGAATTGTGCATTACATTGTTACTTTAATTAATTTTATTTATCGTCATAGATTTATTGGGATATTGTTTTTGTTTTCTGAGAAACCGATGTAACGAGTAAGTGCATTTATTGCTAGGGATGAATCTAAAATTATGACTTGTTTATTTGTTTATACAATAAATGTTAGGTATTGTCATTGAAATAAATAATTTTTCTTAAGAATTGGTTTTATTTTCTACTATTATTCTATATTCTTTTTAGTGTTCTAAAACATAATTGCCAAAAAAAATCCGCCAATATCGTACACATTATTGTAAAAAAATATGTATCAGTTGCTATAGAAGAAACACAGACAGTTTTGTTTTTGACAAATACATAACATCGACATTTTTTATCGCAAACACCAAACCGTCACGAAAGCTTTTTTTTTTTTGGCCAGCAGGTTTGGGTGCCGCCTGGTGGTTATATTGTGTAAACTACTTTCGCTGCTAGGCAATTTGTTCATTAAATCTAAATGCCTAGCGTTTGAGCCTAGCCTTGCCTAGCGTTTGCCTGGCATTTGAACGTCGAACATTCTATTGTTTATATGTAAAAACCACCTAGGATTACTCGTGCGACTAAATTTCAACAATATGAGGTTTTTTAATTGTAAATGTCCATCGAACATGCACAGAAATAACAAATTAAGTACTCACGAATCGTTTTCCTACTCCTCAAAGGGACTAACCACGTTCCTAAATGATTTTTACGCCTTCTTCGTTGAACCCAAGCCCAGATAGCAGTAAACATAACCCCACTTTTCTTAAACTCATAATAACAGCACTATATTTGCGTGACAAGATGGATAAATTGTTTCAAACGGCTTTCCGCACACTACCGAACACTTATTAACACTAATATGAATTGTTCAACGTGTATTATGTACGTTTTTCTAGCATAGTTTGCATTAAAATTTAGGCGCGCTGTCAAACGGAAAACAGGGAATAGCATAAAAGTTTAGGTGCTAGCGTGCTAGGTGGCGCATAGAGCTTTGTAACGCTCGTTGTGCGTGGTTATGTGTACCTTTTTAAATTGTATTTTGCCTATTTACCACACTATTTTCGCGTGACATGCTGGATGGATTGTTTCAAACGGCTTCTCGGACACTACCGAACACTTATTAACACTAATATTAATTGTTGCGAGTATATTATATACGTCTTTCTTGCAACTTTTGCGTTGTAATTTTGGGCTGCCGCTGCCAAAAGGAAAACCGGGAGCCTAGAAGTTCAACCGCGAGGGGCGCTTGAAGCATGCTTTTACTCCGTTTTTCTTTTCCTTTCTTTACTAGCTTGAGCTCAGCGCCATTGGCGCTTGAAGTGGTTGAACGCAACTTATTTTATACATAACCTCATTATCTCTGATGTGAAAGTACAGTGACCGCATCAAGATTAGGAGAATATAAACTAAAATTTGGTACTTAAACGATCAGAAAGCAATTAAACTATCCATTAAATTCGTGATATTAATTTCTGCATCATTTATTAGCGAGACGTTACAGGATTTATAAGGTAATCAAATGAAAGCAATGTTTAGATCGTATAGCATTTTACCTCTACAAAATTTAGTGCCACACTAAATTTGGATACCGCACAGTTTATAACCTTTAAAATATTTCCACGCCGGCCTATTTCCAACGCTACAATATCTGTATTTATTTTTGTTTTTTAGATTTGAGAAAATAAAACAATAATGACCACGTTGCTACGTTTGTTACTGAACAGTGAAGGAAAGGATGCCACTGAATATACATTGGGCATGCACAGAAGTAAGTTCTTCGTTTTTTATTGTTTTGACTTTCAAATTGTAATCTGCATTTTCCTTCTCTTGTGTAGTCACTAAGCCTTGCGAAGAGAAGATCCATGCGTCATCCGAACCAACGTAAGTTTTTTTTGTATTCTATCTAAAAATCTCACATTTCCAAAACATGTTTGCTAAATCTGCGCAGTTGTCTCTCTGTGCTTCTATTGTTTCCATTATTAGTAAAAGTTCCAAGTTCAGTCTAACCTATAATTTCAATTAGCAATATCTGAACATTCCATGGTAGATCTGATTAAAAATCATGAAGTATATTTGGTTGTCTGCCCAATCTTAGCCCCACCGTTATATTTGTGATGCATAGGGATAAATTACCATAACTAATGGTAAATCATAAATTTGAAATGTCCGGTAATTTAAGAAAATACAGTTTACCGTTTTGTAGTTTTAATTATATGGTCATTTAAATAAAGTAATAATTTTAATTTCAGCGGTAATGTCCCAAAAAAGTTAATTATTGAAATTTAACATCCCTTGTCAGATTGCGAGTTGTCTACCAAACAATATTTTTAGTATCATAAGTATCAATCATAACTTACAGTGATCGGTTTAACGCCAGTTTTACCATTTTGAATTTTTATTACTTGGTAATTTAAACTAGTGTAATTTATCATTTCAAATTTTTAATTACTGGGTAATTTATGGCAACGTAATTTACCATTTTTAATTTTTAATTATGTGGTAATTTAATATGTGAAATTAACATATATGGTAATTTAGAAAGTTTTTGTAAGGTATATGATAGTGTATCTGCATTAAAAAAGTACAACCTACCCAGTCAGACTAATTGCAATAGATTTAGGATAACCTAAATATATAGATTATATTTGCACAGCATTTTCAGGAAAACTAAAAATGTTTGATTATTTTTTAACGGCTTACAATAATAATATTTTCAATTGGTTATTCCCGCATCATATGCAGTTTCGTATTGATTCATTACCTAAATGGAATTAATGCTTAATTGTTGTTGGATATTTTTCAGATCGTTCGTAAAAGTGGAAGAAATTGAATTCACCGAAACTTCTGTCTCCGCGTCCTCATTTACAGTACCCGGACAATCTACGGACCCTCTGAAGGCAGAACCACCTGAGGACATATTTCTGTATAGCACGTATGACTTTGCAGCTTCAATATCGACGCACCTCTCAGAACATGTTGAAGTCTGTAAGCCAGAGGAACCATATAAGCAAGGACAAATTGAAGAGGGTCCATATAAATGTACTAGTTGCAATCACGATTTTAAACACAAAACTAACCTTACTCATCACATGAGACGCCATACCGGTGATTATGCTAGTGCAAGAAATTCCACTCTTATACAGCATAGGAGAAGCCATACAGGTGACAAGCCGTTTAAATGCACCATATGTCAATATGCTGGAGTAAATAGTAATAATCTAAAACGGCATATGAGAAACCATTCAGGAGTGAAGCCATTTAAATGCACTGTATGTGATTATGCTTGTGTAGATAGTGGTAATCTAGGAAAGCATATGAGGACTCATACAGGCGAGAAATTTTTTAAATGCACCGTATGTGATTATGCTAGTTCAAGAAATAATACTCTCGTACAGCATATGAGAATCCATACAGGAAATGAACAGTTTAAATGCACCTTATGTGATTACACTGGTGTAAATAATAGTAATCTAATAAGGCACATGATGATACACACGGGACAAACCCCATTTAAATGCAGCTTATGTGATTATGCTGCTATAAACAACAGTAATCTATCAAGGCACATAAGGTCGCATACAGGCGAAAAGCCTTTTAAATGCACCTTATGTGATTATGCTTGTGTAGATAGTGGTAATCTAGGAAAGCATATGAGGACTCATACAGGCGAGAAAAAATTTAAATGCACCGTATGTGATTATGGTAGTTCAAGAAAAAATACTCTCGTACAGCATATGAAAATCCATACAGGAAATAAACAGTTTAAATGCACCTTATGCGATTACACTGGTGTAAATAATTATAATCTAATAAGGCACATGATGATGCACACGGGACAAGAGCCATTTAAATGCAGCTTATGTGATTATGCTGCTATAAGCCCCAGTAATCTATCAAGGCACACAAGGACGCATACAGGCGAGAAGCCTTTTAAATGCACCTTATGTGATTATTCTGGCATAGATAGTGGTAATCTAGCAAAGCATATGAACATTCATACAGGCGAGAAACAATATAAATGCACCATATGTGATTATACTGGTGCATGTCGGAGTAATCTAAGAAGGCATATGACCATCCATACCGGAGAGAAACGTTTTAAATGCACTGTATGTGATTATGCTACTATAAATACTGCTAATCTTACGCAGCATATGAGAATGCATGCTGACAAGAAACCGTTTAAATGCACCTTCTGTGATTATGCTGGTAGTAGAAACGGCCGGCTTAAAGTGCATATGCGAACGCATACAGGTGAGAAACAATTTAAGTGCACCGTATGTGATTATTCTGCTGCAATTAAGAGCAATCTAAAAAGGCACATGAGAAAGCATTCTGGTGAGAAGCCCTTTAAATGCAGTGTATGTTCGTATGCCGGTGGAGACGGTGGTAATCTAGCAAAGCATATGAAGACGCATACTGGAGAGTAACTATTGGGTGCGATTTTTATTTTAGTTTTATTAAAATAAATACTTTAAGCATTAAAATATTAAATATTGTGCATTAAATAAATGTACATAAGTTACATAAAAAATTACATATTGTACCCTAGAATGGATAACTTGTGCATTAAAGTAATACTAATTGAGCATTCAATAAATATGAATATGTATGTCACAGATCTGTGATGTCTGTCGGCCTAAACAAATGCACATTGTAATTAGTTTTAATTTAAGTTTTAATACCATCCATCTGAGCTATGAATAAGACTTTAAATAAATCGAAACGTCAGCAACGGTGAAATAGTTTTTATTTAATTCGAATGCTCCCAACGCCATTAAACCAACACAAGTATTTTCTATAGATTTATTACCATTGTATTGCAAATGTTTGCACCCCCTTTGTTTTTGCACCTTTACAGTTTTAGTAAAAAGCAAACCAAATAAATAAGTGTGAACCAGCCGACACTTTGTTAATTTAAACAAGTGGTGTTTAAATCAACAAAGTGTTGGCTGGTTCAAACGGCGGGGGTGCAAAAGAAACTAAAAAGGGTGCAAATAAACTATCTGTAAAAAATAGAATATCAAAATTAAAAAAAAGAGTATCTGTGTATTTGTTACCTCAATATTTCTTTTATTTTTATCTCGAAAACGGTGGGGGTTGGAACAAAAAGAAAAAGGGCGCAAACAATTGAAAACTCGGCTGCAGTAGCACCATGCTGGTGCGGGTTTGTATGTTCGGCGTATGCACAATTTTATATACTTTTGTGTAGAAAGTGCACCAAGACTGTGCATAAAAATGCACGAAGTTGGTGCAGTTCACACCGAGTGCGTGCATAAAATTGTATAAATCGATAACGCTATTAGTTAGAGCTCAGCGCGCTAGGCGCATTAAGTGGCTGAACACAACGAATTGTCTAACTCATAACCTCAATATCTCTGACGGCTCTGATGTAAAAGTACATTATCCGCATGATCCGCATCAAGATTAGGATATAACATAAAATTTAGTAGTTAAACGATTGGAAAGTAATTAAACTGGCCATTAGATTCGTGAGAAACTATTTTTTCTGTCATTTATTGGCGAGACCTTACAGGATATACCAGGTAATCAAATGTGAACAAAAGAAATACTTTAGTTTGTGTTGCAGGTGTAGCATTTGACATTAAAGTTGCATTAAGTATGCATGTCTAGTGCCACAGTAAAGTTGGATACATAGTATATATTTCCTCTTTCTGAATTTTAGATTTGAAGAAATAATACAAAAATGACCACGTTGCTACGTATGTTACTGAATATTGAAGGAAACGAAGCAACTGACAGACGCAATGACATCAAGAATACTGCAGATAGCTTATACACGGACAAAAGTAAGGTCTTTGTTTTATTGCTGTGACTTTCAAATTGTAAGTTGCATTTTGCTTCTTCTGTTTAGTCACAGAACCTTGCGAAGAGAAGTTCCAGGCGACAACTGAACCAATGTAAGTTTTTTTTATAGTTGTGATCGATTGCAGGGCTTGATCTGTTCAATTGAATCTGATTTCGATCTTTTTGATCGTAAATTTGAAATACTAGCTTCCCATTGGTAGAAGCAGTTTGAGTCTGACGTCAAACGAGCAAGCGAACGGAACTTTGGCCAAATGATTGCGAATTAGATTGAACTGAACTGATCACGGTCAGCAATCAAACACAACTTATAATCCAAGCCAAAAATCTTTTATCAAATCATTTCATCTTATAGTCATGTATCCATGTTGAGGTTATGTGTTTGTCTTTTAATTCTAACAGTCTGTAGTGATGGGGGTTCCTAATTATAGTAATCAGTTATTGAAATAATTCAGACATCTTGATAATGAACAGAGTATTAAAATGATATAATCGATTGTAAAAATAATAATAATATTCAATGCCTTAAGAGTATTGCTGTACAAAATCACAACAAAAAATAAGTACCAATTGCTTTTGATCTCAACATCAAGGTGAGATCCAATCAGACTTCTGTCTAAAACTTTTATACACTGTGGGCCAAAAAACAGAACAAATGTTTAATTACTCATATTTCCAAAGATTTTAAGGAAATTAAAGCAAGTATTTCTTTGAAAAACTAATGGCTTATGTTGTGAGGATTGAAAACATACCGTATTTGCAATTCTACTTCTTTTTTCAATGAAAACAGCAAAAGACAATGTTTCGAAATTTCATTCTGTATACAAAAAAAATCACCCTGTATATGATGCTATAAAATCTCTACTGTCCCTTTTGACCATAAAAAATATAATTGTTCTTGGATATTTTTCAGATCGTTCATAAAAGTTGAAGAAATTGAACTTACCGAAACTTCTGTCTCTGCATCCACATTTACAGTATCCGGACAATCTACGGACCCTCTGAAGGTAGAACCACCTGAGGACGTATTTCTGTGTAGCAAGTATGACTTTGCAGCTTCAATATCAACGCACCTCCAGGAACCGGTTGAAGTTTGTAAGCCAGAGAATCCATATAAATGCACTATTTGTGATCATGATTTTAAACACAAAACCAACCTAACTACTCACATGAGAAGACATACTGGCGAGAAACCTTTCAAATGTACCGTATGTAATTTTGCTAGTGCAAGAAAATGTACTCTTATACCGCACATGAGAATCCATACTGGGGTTAAACCGTTTAAATGCACCTTATGCGATTATGCTGGTGTAAATAGTAATAATCTAACAAGGCACATGCTGATGCATACAGGCGAGAAGCCTTTTAAATGCACCTTATGTGATTATGCTGGTGTAGATAGTGGTAATCTAGCAAAGTATATGAACATTCATACAGGAGAGAAACAATATAAATGCAGCATATGTGATTATACTGGTGCAGATCGGAGTAATCTAAGAAGGCATATGACCATCCATACCGGAGAGAAACTTTTCAAATGCACCGTATGTGATTATGCTACTATAAATACTGCTAATCTTACGCTGCATATGAGAATGCATGCTGACGAGAAACCGTTTAAGGGGTTATATCTAGTCAGTAGGGTAAAAAATATCGATTTTTGAATTTATCCATTTCCTTTTATTATATTATTTGAAGACCATTTCCTGAAAGTTTCATAGAAATTGGCTCAAAATTGAAGGAGATACGTTGCTTTGAATAGATATCGGTTACAGAACATTTGACGCGCCCCCGGCAACGCACCGGTTTTTGAGGTCGATGAACCTCTGTGAACTGGCGGTGACGAGCAGTCTGCAGTCTGCAGTCTGCAGTCTGCTTTTTACGCTGTGTATGTCTGTTGTGTTTTGATCATGGATTCACGCTCAAAAGTTAGGCGAGCTGAGAGAAGCTCTAAAAAGTATCAAAAATCTAGACCTAAGAAAAGAAAACAATATTTCAACCCAAAAACGTCGGAGAGAGATCCCACCAGTTTTAGTGCGGCAATGAAAAAACTTGCATTGCAGGAAGAAATCGTTGTGCCGCAAGATAATACAATAGAATACAGAATTTTAAATTTTATCACTGTATTTTCAGCTATAGCAACATTTGTGAAGTGCAAAATTTGTAACAGTGATATTAAATTTGAAACTGCAAGCACGCGCGGACTCGGTTTCAAAATTGCGTTGTTATGTGATAATTGCGAGATGAGGCTAGTGCCATCGTGCTCTTTCATTGGGCACTCTTACGAAATAAATAGACGCTTTATATTTACAATGAGAGTACTTGGTTTAGGACTGAAAGGTTGTGAAAAGTTTTGTGGCCTCATGGACATGCCAATTTTTTTGTCTCAGAGCACCTATGATCTTCTTGTAAATAATATACACGCGTGCGTTTTGCTTGTGCGCGATAAGCTCTTTACAAAAGCTGTTACTGAAGAGATTCAAGAGACTTCTAAGGAGACAAATATTGAAAACACCAGGGCATTGACAGTTTCGGGAGACGGGACGTGGAAGAAGCGCGGTTTTACATCTTTATATGGCGTAGCGTCAATTATAGGCTATTATACCGGCAAAGTTATTGATGTCGCAGTGAAAAGTGCCTATTGCAAAATGTGCGAAGTTTGGGAAAAGAAGAACGGAACTGCTGAGTATGAAGAATGGCAAGAAACCCACGAACCTAACTGCACAGCAAACCACCAAGGTTCTTCTGGCAAGATGGAAGTAGACGCCGTAGTCGAAATGTTCAAACGCTCAGAAGCCTTGTACGGTAGTAAATACGCCAACTACATTGGCGATGGTGATTCGAAAACATACAACGGCATTCTAAATGCAGCTCCTTATGATGACATTATTGTCAGTAAAAAGGAATGCGTCGGTCATGTGCAAAAAAGAATGGGTAGCCGGTTGCGCGAATGCAAAAAAAAACATAAAGGACTGGGCGGCAGAGGAAAATTGACGGGAAAAATGATTGATAAGCTAACTGTGTATTATGGACTGGCTATACGACGACATTGCGACTCAGTGCAAGACATGAAGAACGCAATTTGGGCAACTTATCATCATTACAGCTCGACAAACGAAAATCCGCAACATCAGTATTGTCCTGCTGGAACAGAGTCATGGTGCCCTTGGCAGCGCGCTTTATCACAATTAACAGATAAAAGCAAAATACAAGATTTTTTACACGACTACGACGCATTACCGACTGATGTTTTAACTGCTATTAGACCCATTTATGAATATTTGAGTAAAGACGAATTATTGCAAAGATGTCTCGGTGGCTTCACACAAAATACTAACGAAAGTTACAACCAACTTGTTTGGAAAATCAGCCCAAAACATATTCCTAGTGGTTCCATAACTGTTCAATTAGCGGCTTATATTGCAGCCTGCACTTTTAACGAGGGCTCAATAGCATTACTACAAATTTTGGAGTCGATTGGAGTCTCTTGTGGCCCGTCCGCGCACGCCTACGCAGCTAAAATGGACGACGAACGAATAAACATTGCTGAGCGCCGAGCGCAAGAGAACACAAGAGAGGCCAGAATGCGTCGCAGACAACAGCAAATTAGTGCATTAGATGTAGAAGAAGTACATTATAGACCTGGAGTCGATGATTCATTTTAAGGTAAGATATAAACATTTTATTTTACTATTAAAACTTAACCGAAACTATAAACAGGTTTTTCTCGAAATCATGTTTTACCAAAAACTGCTAATTGGTGAGTAAGGTATCTCGATAACTACTGCGCCGATCTGGTTGAAACTTTGCACACTTGTTCTACATATCAAGGACTAGTAGGTGAACGAACGGATTTTCCTGCTCATGTTTTTTTTTAAAAATTTTGGGAAAAAAGCGGAAACTATTAACGCGAAAAATTCGTAGTTTTGTAACAAACGTTAGTCACATTGTCTAAAATAATTTTTTTTGGCAAATCCTTCGTTCACCTACTAATTTATTTCACACTAAAGCAATATCCATTCGAATTTTTTATTTCAGATATTTCAACTCCGAGCAATCTTACTCACCGCCAAGCGCCTACGAAAAAACGACGTCTCTAAAATATGGCCCCTGTGTTTACATTTGTCGATATTTTTTATTTAAAAAGCATGCGACAACTTCTTCAATAGATATATATTATAGTAGAAAATAGAAGAAATAAAAATACCTTACAGTTTTGTCTTTTTTAATTTCCAAAAAGTGCATTGTTTTCGACTTGCTGACTAGATATAACCCCTTAAATGCACCTTATGTGATTATGCTGGTATTAGAAACGGTAGGCTTAAAGTGCATATGCGGACGCATACAGGAGAGAAACAATTTAAGTGCGCCGTATGTGATTATTCTGCTGCAATTAAGAGTAATCTAAAGAGGCACATGAGGAAGCATTCTGGTGAGAAGCCTTTCAAATGCAGTTTATGTTCTTATGCCGGTGGAGACGGTGGTAATCTAGCAAAGCATATGAAGACGCATACTGGATAGTAGCCGTCACATGGTGAATTTAAGTACAGATAGGAATTATACCACAACTGCTCTATAACTCAATAACTCTCTGTGCTTATAATTAAACAAAAAGAACAACTGAGGACAGGTCACTAACATGTCTCGACAGTGCATAAAAGCAAAAGAGAATACATGCTTTTTACAATAAGAGACAAGTAGTGAACTAAATGCATACATATACTTCAACAACAAGAAAATTTTTGAGAGCAACAGGAATCTCATGAGCTGTAGCAAACGAACCATAGCTGCAATTAACAAAATAAAAAACGTACTACCAGAAACCATAAAAAAGTTGATTTACAGCAGCCTTGCTGTAAGCAGCAAGCTGCTGCAGCAGAACATGTAGGGTTACCAACATGGTCATTTTGACCGGAGACTTCGGGTTTGGCGAGCATTCTCCAGGCTACAGGGTTTCAGTTAAATTCTCCGGGCTAACTAAAGGTAATCATCGATTTTTTGAGTAACTAGCGACCCCCAATTTTTTTTTAATTATCGTAATACAATTATTGTTATTCTAATCATACAGGTTGCAGCGATTTCCCTTGAAGAGAAGGATTTTTTCTCAAAATAAGCACTCAATCTTCACAACAATTTAATTTTACTTTTTGAGCATGTGAAAAACGTCTAGTGAATACAGTAGGCATTCTGTAGCCGTACGACAAACGCAGAAGATTATATCCTGCCTCGATGATCATAGACTGACACAAATCTAATATCAAAAATGGCTTTCAAAAAGGCGGGTGTTATTTAAAGGTAGGAATTTTGCTTCTCAGAAATCACCATTCAATAATGATACATTAACTAACAAAATAAGTTTTGAACTTTCATTGATTATTTTAATATGTATGTTGTTCAGATGATAAGAAATGTCCCAACAATTTGTTTGCATTTTTCCAAGGCAGTTCACAGAATAATATCATACTGGTCTGCCATAAAACAATGTAGACACAATCGATTGACACTATTGATCAAATAGAATCTCATACAGCTAAACTATTAATTTTATATATTGTATGATAAAGTCATGTGTTTGACCCTAGTTAGCTGTGTCAAAAAAAAAAAAATTACAATAAGAGGCAGACACGAAAAGAGGGAAAAAGCTAGTAAACATTAATTGAAATAAATTAATTTACTTAGTAATTAGCATCTAGGTCTCATTGTTTTCTACACGACCTATATCCAAATTTCACACCAAAGCGTTACTAAAACGTATATGTGTCACAGCCACACATTTGTGTTAGTAATTTCAACCTATGTTTAATATGTACTATTATTTTTTTCCCGGTCAGCATAGGCACAATGTTGGCAACCCTAAGAACATGAATGACATATGCATATGTGGACAGCAGACAATTGACGAATATAAAAAACAATATAACAAAAACAATCTGTGGTTCATATACAAAATAAACCATAACCTAGTCAAAACCAGAATGTAACTTAAAAAATTTACACGAAATGCAGAAATATATGACAAGAAGTGTAAACCACATTCCACCTGAAAGTAGCAGAACGACTAAATATGTTCGTGCTATCCCACCCAATATTATACGAACCTACAGCAAATTACCCACAGCAATCTCAACTCCATAAGTCTAAGATGACACTACAATCCCGAGATGAAGATTGAGGGAGACGCATTGGTGCACACGTAAAGAAAATACTTACGTGTACAATGTATTATATATACTTACGTGTGCGTGAATGTGAAAAGGGACCAGTTGTCCGTTTCTAGTTACGCAGATAATCGCAAATAAAGTTAAACTGGTTCAAAATACGTATTTTTCTTTTATTTGCTAATTAGCTTCTTTATTGTGTTTTTAATCAGATATGTTTGTCTGAATTCGTTTTTGGTACAAGAGAAAAAGTGACAAGTTGTATATATCACGCTACGCTCTAGCGCATTATGGTGTTGCCGCATACAGTGGCACAAACAAATGTGCGTATGATAGCAGTTTATAAACTTGTTTTTACAAATAACTACTAAGTTATTTAAGCTTCAGGGACCATTACTACGCTTATATTAACTTCACTTGCTTGTTTGGTTGTCTGTTTGTTTGTTACATTCAAATCTTGTAATCAATATTTTACTTTCTTTGTAGGTACTATAGATAGTCTAGGTATTCATAGGTACCTACTACGTCGTCGACCATTTTGTAGATAAGATAACAATCGTTCAAATAAAAAAAATGCAAAATTATATTTTATAAATATAAACAAACCAATAACCCAATCCTCGCATAAAATAATTTTAAAAACGCACTCGAAATATATCACTCTCATCTCGCGTCTATGCGTATCGACGAATCCGCGCATTCTTTTGTTTTCACGTACGTACAAACCCGTTTGTAGACCCAATTTGTTTGGCAAAATGTCTTCAATTTTTCGTTTCAAAATCATCGTTTTCTTAGTTTATAAACTTTATAAACGTGTGACATTTGGTGTTAGTCAAGTTTCCGTTGACTTTTTGTATTTTTCTTTTTATAAGATAGTTTAAACCTTTTTATTTACAAGAAACATCTGTAGTTCAGTTTATTCGTCACCATATTTTAAAGCAGACCTTTCTGTAGGATAATTCTCTCTTCATGCCGAATGGTCTCTAAATATAAATCTCCTTTTAATAAATGGCCAGACGGCGCATAGGAAATTTATATTTGTCACACTTCTCAAGTTATCTTTACGTGAATCTGCTAGTAGTACGTTTTAATCACATAAATTCTTAGTTGTCAACATAAATCTTAACAGCAATTTGGTAACTTCATTCTAACGTACCGGTTATTAGTTATTTAAACCAATAAGTATATTAAAAAGAGCGATTAATGATCGAGACTGTTTAATGCACGAGCGATTAGCGAGTTTAATATTCGAGGTGGTTACAAATTTTTTTCGTTGATCCTATTCTTCTGGCGGCGTCTACATAGATTTAATTCGTCAATGTCATTTGAGGTTCTATGACCATTTACGTAACTTGACACTGACAGTTGTGGACTGTGTGCCTGGATAACGGAATGTTTTGATTAGGTGGTTTAATTAGTAAAAAAATCTGATGTGGCCAGGCACATGACTTTATCATACAATGAATAAAATTAATAGTTTAGCTGCATGAGAATCTATGTGGTTGAGATCAGTCGTGTCTGCATTAAAATAAAACAAGTTAGCCAGGATTTGACAGATAAATTAATAATTAAATAAATAAATAATTCCTTTATTAACATAAAACAATAATAAATGCAACAAAATAATATTTATATTTAGGGCGGAGATCAACACACTTGTTTCCAAATTGCCTTGCTCTTCCACTGAACCCCTTACGCAAAGTCAAACTAAGACATAATTGTACCAACAATATAACAATAATTCCTAGAACTTATCAACACAAAAACAAACAAAAAATTACTCTAGAGTCTAATTATACGTAATTGCAGCAAATCCAACTCAACAAAATATCGCTCATGCCCATAAGAAATAAAAATTAAAACAGCCTCCTATGTGCGCTCAATGCCTAAAGTCCCCCCTGTTGAGCAAACACACTTCACCTTTCCCCCAAAACTGTTTAACGATAATTTTTTCATATCTTCCCCGAGACCATTGTATATGTGACTGACCTGGTAAGAGAATGGCCTTTTATACAGCTCAGCGCGATGGGCAGGTACAGCAAACAAACCCCTGAATCGTAAAGTAAGGTTATGGACATCCGTTCTACAGCGTATCTTCCGCATGAGGTATTGTGGGATTCTCTTGGCTAGCAACTTATAATATAATATTGCTGCATGCAACACCCTAGTGTTATCCATGTTCAACCACCCCAAGTCGCCCAGCTCATTCGATACATGCTCATACTTCCTCAAACCAAAAACAAACAGAACACATGCATTTTGGAGACGCTGAACACGCTGCATTTCGGACGCCGTCAGGCAAGGACCGTACACGGTATCACAATTTGAGATCTTTTTACTATTGACAGTAGATATAGTGAGATATTGTCAAAACATCAGCATTTGACACTACCGGTACTGTCATTAGACTGAAAATATATTTGGAAAATCCTGGCTACTATGTAATTTCATATCAATGCAGATGCGACCGATCTCGATCAAATAGAATTTGCTTTTGAAGCTAAACTATTTATTTTACCAAAAAATGTCATAGGCATAAATTATTCAAAATTTTCCCTGCGTTATTTTGTTATTTAACTATTTTGACGAAATTACAGAAATGGCGGCTCATTTGCAAAATCCTTGAAAAAGGCTTAGAATAAACTACCAGTTCCTCTGGATCCTTTTGAACCAAAAGCTTTTCAGCTCTAAGTTTGGTCATAAAACTTCTAAATATGAACTTTCGTCCCGACACCTTTAGTAGTTTTTCCGGAATCGTCGCCACAAAAATCATTTACACACACACAGACATACATACGCACACACACACACACAGACATTTTTTTGTACCTTGGTCAAAAATGTTCAGGGGACCCATAAAGACCTATTTCCGCTAAAATCTCAAATTTTTTTTTCGGCACGATTACAATACTTCATCATACTGCGTATGATAAAGTAAAAATAAAACCTCATTTAACGAAAACGTATTTATTTGTATAACAATGGAATGGAACAGAGTATGTTTTGTATGGATGTGTTATTCTGTTGTTTATTGTGGTGTATGTGGAAAACGTTATTTTCTTTCGCTTTCAACAGCAGTTATTCCTATACTTAATTAGATCTTATATCAAACGAAGGCACTTGATGATAAGAATGGGTTTCACAGTCATCTTAACCTAGGCTAATTTATTCCAAACAACCTAATTTAAGCTGAATTGGGAAACCCACCCTAATGCCCTAATATCTTGTATCACATTTTATGAATTAGATACTTCTAACTGATGATATTTCCTCAGAATTTCAATAATTCTTACAACATGCGTAGATGATCGAATTTATCTTAGAGTATTAGAATTTTGCCTAGATCTACGAGTGAAGCATCAGGTGTAGTATTTGTTGCAGAAGGTCTTCATTCGGTCGCAGGCTTCCAGCATTAGTTCTGACGGTAAGGTGATGACAATTCTCATGAATCCTGGTAGTTCGAAGCACTGCAATAGATATAGAAAATATTTAAAATAATTGCAACGTCACAAATAGATAATTTTTTTTGTCATTTATTTCTATTTCCTCTTTATTTCTGTAGTTTTCTCAAGATTTTTAAGAAACTTCTATAGAATTTCTTTAAAACTCCTTCACATATTACGAAATTAGCACTCCTTATTCTTCTTGGCATGCGATAATCACACTAAATAAGTCACTCACCTCGCCCGGTAAACAAAACACCGATTCTTCCTCCATTAGCCTCCTCATGAACTGCAGACCGGTTTGGAACATGGGAAAATTTTCAAGCTGTATCTTGATCATCATATACATGGCTCCGTCAGGCATATACGGCACAAGTCCTGGTATATCGACGACCCGTTCGTAAGCCATCTTCGCATTTTCAGACAGCGTACCGATCAAGTCGTCGTGGAAACTTTGCGAAGTTTGGAGTATTTTAGGCAGAGCCCCTTGTATGATAGTGTTGCTTCCTATGGTCCTCTGACTGAGGCACATCAAACCTTTACGAACTTCGCCAAGCACACCCATCGGATCATGGATGATGATCCAACCCATCCTCCAACCTGGAACTAGGAACCTCTTGGCCAACCCACCACATATCAACAATGGTACTCCAGAATCCAGAGCAGCCATCGAAACGAACCTTTTATGAGGAAAGACCAGCTGTTCGTAGATCTCATCAGCGATCACAGGAATCCTGTATTTATAAGCAATGTTGAGGATATTCCTTAGATGATCTTCATCGAAAACTGATCCGCATGGATTCGATGGGTTATTTACGACTATAGCTGCAGTATTTTCGTCAATTTGGGATTCTAGATGGTACAGATCGACTTGCCAGTTCTTCTCTGGTAGTAGATTGTAGGTTTTGACGCCGACTCCAATGCTTTCCGCTAGGGTTCGGTAGATTGGGAATCCTGGTTTTGGCATTAGTATGTTGTGGTTGCGGCTGCCATCTGCTAGAACGTTTATGCAGAGGTCGAGGGACGATGAACAGCCGCTGCATAGGAGGATGTCTTTTGGGGACATTTCTACACCGTCATGGGTCAGGAAATCAGCTACTGCTTGACGTGCTGATTCGTAGCCGACGCATGGTGCGTAGCCGTTTGATGAACACTCTTTGACCACTTCCAAGACGGCTTCGATGGTTTCTTCGGATGGTTGGAGGTTTCCATAGACTGTTGGGTCCCCTGAAAAAAATTGATAAGTTTAATAAGTATCCTTAATCGTTACTATATGTAGTTTATCACTATCAAAATCATTTCAGATCTACGAGCATCTTTGAGGCGATGCTTGAGTATTCCTACCCAGTAAAGTACTATCTCCTGACCAATGGATTTTCTCTGTTTTTGTTTTTGTTTTCAACGTGGTTGTTTATAAATAGAAAACTTATAAATAGAAAACTATCAATCCCTCCCCCCTTCATCCTCCTTTTTACCCGGCCTTGGTCAAGGGTTTAAGCTTTTATTTTACCCTACGTAAATAATTTAGCGGGAAAGAAACAGGAACGTTCGACTTCTTTCGACTACTTTTCGATAAAAAAGCTGCATAAAACATCTCAGTTTTTGATATTGTCCAAGAAAGAAACGCGTACTGACAGAATTGAGATGTAAACTGAACTGAAATCTTGAACCTGAAACTTCAAAGCTACGCAAATTATGACTGTTGACTGATTCTTAACCTTTATATGGCATTAACTGGCTGCGTGGCAATTATATAGTGTACAAAAATGCCTGTTAATGTTTTTGCTGGAAGTCGGATCAATTGTTTTTAAAGATCTTATTGTAAAAAATGGTTTAAATTCGTAAACGCGGCAAATATCTCATTTTGTACATATTAAGCCCACTCGTCTTTTCGAAATCTTACGTGATGGGACATTTGTGACTGTAAAATCTTTTGATAATATGTATTTGTGAATATTATTCACAGTCCATTCAATAAAATGATTATGATACTATTAGAACAAGAAGATTGCTCACAACCGGTAGGAAGAAAAATTGTTAGGTTATGCAATCAATAAAACCAATTTCTCCCATTTTATTGCTTATACGTAGGTATATTTTCTATGAATGCAGAGTTAAGTAAACGTCAAGCAAATAGTTTATAACTGCGTCGTAGATGGTTGTTTGTGACGTTTAAACATTTTGCCCTGCCCGGATGAAATGATTTGAGCGAAGAGAAAAAAGTGGTACTTTGATTAGCATACTTGCAATTATGAATTAAACTTATATAAGCTAATATTTTTTTTATTCAAATTTATGCGCGGTATCAGGTCAGGTGATATTTGCCCGTTTCAAATGTGACTAATGATTTGCGATACCGGTTTGCAAAAATATTCTCTCCGCGAAATCTTTATTTGTTACTACGTCATTCACTTGACGCTAAAATATTGATATACCAGCGACAACTAACTGAATATTATTGTGTATTTATTATTTCATATACTGCAGATACTACACTAAAATAAATATGTAAATGCTAAGGAGAACTCATAAATTAGGTATGAGTGTGATTTGATTATATAACTTTCTGTGTCATGTTTCGTCAACAACGTCCGCATATAACCAAAAAAATATTATTCACACCCGATAATTTTTCTGATAAGTTGCAAGATCACCTTAGACAAATTTATACGTGTAAACAAAGTATTATAGAAAACATCGCGCGATAGTTTGAACTCGAAATACTATAGATACAGTCGACATTCTTCGAACAAATTAACAATGCAAATGGCACAGCTCAGTGGAAAAAAAACTTGATTTTCCTGTATCTATCGAGTTATCACAAATAGCGCCCCAAAGGCCTCTATGATTATAATTATTCATTATATAACTGGATTAATAATATTTATATTACATTGAATATTTTCATTCACTTTGAGATATAATAATAATACTTATATTCAAATGAAAATGTTTAACGACATATTTTGTCAAAGATAGGTTAATAATATGGAGACATACAGGCTGGATGTAAATTTTAATTAAATCAAAAATTACAGCCACAACCTGGATTTGAACCAGGGACCTTTGCGTTTCTAGCACAATCCTCTCCCATCTTATATCTAACAAATGTCATAGGCCTCAGTAGCTCAGATGGGAGAGCATTGTGCTAGAAACGCAATATTATTAAACCTACTTATATTCAATTCGTTGAAAGATTAGTAAGTACCCATAATAAAATTTTCAACAGTCAGAAATAGATCATTTGCCTATATTATCGTTGGCAATTGTTGTAATTGTCAATCATTACGGTACCTGTTGCCTTGGCCTGCGTATTTTTAACTACTGTTAAAAATACGACAGTGCCAATCTTTGTATGCAGTTTGGGGTTTTCGAATTAAAAAAAAAGGAACAATTTAACAATAAAATCACGCTTTGTAGATAGTCTTCCACTCTGATTCGTGTGTTTTGCATTACAGACAATATGGTTCTTTTTTATTCTATACCTTATTTTTAATTTATTTTTATTACTTTATCATTTATTTATGTGTGTCACAGAAAATCTCTAGTAGACGAGAATAAGTGTAGAAAATAATATCCTATTCATATATGGAATAACTAATGTGTTATGTTCTTTCTAGAAGGATCTAGTTGAATATATAATTTTGCATACCACATTATAAAATTAGAATAAGTAATTGATTAATTTTAATTTGTCCATTGAGAATGTATGAATGAATATTAACAACAACTAAGACCGAAACAAATCTCAAGACATTTGGAAAACAAACATTGCTAAGATATGTTTTGCTAGGAATACAGCAGTGTAATTACAAATTAGATTCAAGATAATTTAAAAATGGTGGTTTGGTTTATGTTATTCGGTTTATGCTATTGCTTTTTCTGATTACGTGCGTTCATTTGCAACTTTAGATTTGTTAAAATACCGTGTTAAACGTGTAATTACTTGAACACGTAATGTATGGAAACACAAGAAAATCTCTGAGATAGTTAGCTATTTTAAAAAATCATCGAACACGTCTATTTTTAACTTACAAAATACACATTTTCATGTAAGATTTAATTACTGGCGTTCAGTTGTTAGTGGTTTATGATGTGATCCATTTTTTTTTAATGGCAACCCTCTATTTGTTTTGTGATTTTGGTTCAGCTGTTAATTTGTCTTAGTGCTAGTGGAAACATTTTATGGCATTACATCAGAAAATTCTAGAGAAAAATACTATCGAAAATTGCAAAATTTTGATAACTCTGGGTAACATGGAGTATGTATGTATATAGAAAATATGAAAATTCTTTTTAGATGGAATGACTGGCTCTGAACACAAACCCGGACTAATCAAAATCTAGCTCTTAAGATTTTTGATAAAAGTGAGGTTAAAAATACGCGATTTTGGTAACTTTTGCAAATTTGTACAAAACAGGAACCACAAAACGGTCTCCTAGTAAGCCTTAATCTTTGTTCTTTTACCTGAAATCCTGAAAGTTGTTCACAAATATAGTGAATTGTCTCTTTAAAAAAATCATGAAGGCAGTTAAAATATCTATCAAAATCATTATGAGGTTATAAGTAAAAAATAAGTGAAGGTCGGAAATTAAATTTGGTAGATATATGTATGTTGATAATGAAAAATGAACAAAAGAAGTGCGACTTCTAAGAATATCACGAATCTGACGTATAAATAAACATGCATATTCAATTAAAAAACATTCCTCTAGTGTACCATAATGATTTTTTCGAGGCCTCGGTCTACTAATATTTGTCCTTCAAAACTCAAAACTACTTCCAATTCAAGTGAAACCGATAAGACTGATATTTTTGGTGTCGCTGATTCCCCATCCAAAGTAAAAAATTAAAAAACGAAAACAAAATGACGGAAGAAATGATAAAAGTATTTAGCTCAAGTTTAGTAATTGAGTTTCTGGGGTCACGGATTTCAAATTCGACAACAATAATCAACAAAAAACAAAATGGCGCATCTTATATGGAAAAAGAAAATATGCGAAAATATTTTCGATCTGGCTGACATTCAGTAATTCAATCTTGCCGTCGCTGATTTGAAATTCGATGTCAAAAATAGAAAGAAAAAAAAAAACACGATAATAAATATCGGATTCAATAGCGCCTACACTTTTTTGTGCTGCCACACTCGAAAACAGCTGATATCTACCGCTTTTTATATCTAATTCTAAAAACGATAAATTGAGAAAATTGTAAATAAACTATAGCGATGAGTGTAGGCTTAGTTTTAACAAATATAAATCTGTCAGAATTTCAATTAGTTTTTTAAACTTGACGTTTTGACTTGACACTTGTTGTGGTTAGGGGTTTATAATTTTATTATTAAGTTCGCCACAGTCTCCAAAATATTGTTATTGACGTTTTGTCGAATGAATTTTTTTTATTTTTTAATGAAAATACATATTTACTCAAAAAGCAGCATACAAAACGTTGTATGTCACTCGTGCGTGGCGCTATTCCGTACTTTCGGCACTTGTGACATAAATAACTATTATATGCAATATACAGGGTGTACCAAACGAAAAAATCGGTATTTTCTAAGATTCTAATTGTTCTAACACTATTAATCACAGTTCAAAATAAATTAATAATGCGACTCTTTATAATCTTCAACAATTTGAAACAATGGAAAATTAAAAATAGTTAACAAACATTAAAATTATTTTATTTTTAATTTCCTGTTTCGACATTCTGCCTTTTAAGCATAGAGCTCGTGTCTACGTTTGTGAAAATGTGTAAAATTTTGAGTTAATCATTTTGTTCTGCTGTTACTTCGCATATAGAAAGAAGCCTTTTAATTGTGCCTGTTAACCGTCCAAGGAAAGACGTTGATTTTTGGGATATCCTCCTATATGTGCAGGCTGCATGATCACTTTTACTTTTACAGATTTGACATTTAGAAATTCCACCCTTCAACTGTAAAAAGCACCATTGCCACCCTTACTTTCAAACAACAGTTTGCTGAGGTCTCACATCATGTAAAATTTTGTCAATTTAATCAAATTTTCTTCAAACTCCATTACATTTATTTAATGTGAATAAGTTCTAAGAATGAAAACAATAGTGTACAAATTAGTCAATTATAGGTAATCAAATACGTCACACACTACAAATATCTCGGCCAGAAAAAAATACCGAATACCAGAGCAGTTTAAATCATTAGTCGTGATAATTATG
The DNA here is from genome assembly GCA_964023965.1 of Melinopterus prodromus. NCBI lineage: Eukaryota > Metazoa > Arthropoda > Insecta > Coleoptera > Scarabaeidae > Melinopterus > Melinopterus prodromus. The sequence goes on from OZ030393.1 coordinate 66,500,289, forward strand.
TGATTTGTTTTGATCACCGTACAGGTCGTAACCTTTTGTTGTGAAGAGTCTCTCAAATAAAATGACAAAAAATACCTTCTTCCTTTTGCCATCAGCTACCTAACTTATGATATCTATCAGTAAAATTGGCAAATGCAGAATACGAACCTAGCGACAATGCAATAACTTTCTTTTCTGGGTTCGGTTCCAAATTCAGATTATCGACTATGTCTCTGATGTAATTCTTGCAATTCTTGGCACTCTTCGACGCGGCAACATTCCACTCCTTCTTCTCGATTCCATTCCTCATCGTCAATGATTCCTTCATTGATTCCAGGTTGAACATACCAATGGTGTCGATCGTCTGTGTCTCCAACATGGCCAACGGATGTTGCCAATTCGCCCCAAAGAGATGCTGTCGATTGTCGGCGTGCTGTTCACGGTGCGAGATAGCGACGAGGTGCGTCGAAATCGATTCTTTATACTTCTTTCACTGACGACAATTCGAGATGAAATAGCGGCTAGTTTGTTCCGAACGGACAGTTAAAAAGCAAACCAGTTATGGCCTTCGGAAAGTCAAGAAATTCAAATTACGATCTGCTTAGCGCGCCGCTATACCACTTGTGCCGCTGATAAACAATTTTCGATTTTGCATATTAATGATGTTGGTCGAAACTTTCCTTCTTACCGTATTGATCTGCGTCTCAATAGATGAGAGTTGGATCGATGGCGTGCAGATTCTTTTGTGAACTGTTTATGTTTTGTTTTTCTTGTATATGAGTTGTTATTACATCTCTTTTCATGTGGACGAACTGATATTGTTTCTATTCCTTTACATCATAACGTTTCTCCTACAATTCTAGGCTGGCCTGATTGCAATGGCGCAGCGTAGATGGGGCGGGTGGAGGGCCGCCATCTTACAAAAAAATTTAACCATTGAACCATCCTTTTAGTAAAATTAGTGCACCCTGGAAATGCACTGGCAAAGCGCGTGGATTCTCTGAATCAGTGATCTGCGCATTGTCAGTGAAATTCTAGGCAATATATTATATTATATATATTATTGATGGAGAAAACATTGCTAACTTTTGGTTTTCATATGGGCGCCATGTTTGATTTTAACATTTTAGATGGTCTTTTCTTCAGTTTCAATTGTGATGTATCACACTTGTTTTTGCTGGAAATTTTAGATATGCTTTTGCAAATGTTGATTCGGGGCTAGAATTAGCGTTTCTTGAGTATGACACGTAAGTTTAAAGCAACGCTTTTCATTCTCCACGTTCATGTATTTCATGTATTTAATTAAAAAAACAGCCCATTATTTGTGGTACGTTACGAAAATCAGAAGCAAGAATCTTCATTAAAAAATGTTAAAATCATGCATGGCGTCCATAAAAAGGGAAAAGTTGGCCATTGCTTCTCCAGCTTCTTTAAAGATAACTCCTACGCAAATATAAGTACCTACGCAAATGGATGTGTCGTGCCTGAAATAGTGCACAGTCATGCCTAAAATAACATAACATTTGATTGAAATGTCATATAATTGCGAATATGGCGACTTTGTAATCTTCACAATATAAGCTTTTCGAGTCTTAAGTTGAGAGGAATAATTGAATTGACTAAATCTTATTGGAAATACGAATAGATAACTGATTATTTGTACCGTTTTTTTGCCTAAGCCACTGCAAGTCTACAAAAGTCAGTTAAGAGACAATAAAAGATCGCCCAGTGTGCGATAAGACTATAAAATATGATTTTTTTATACAAAATTTGAAAAATAGATTTGGGGAATTTTTTTATATTATAATAAAATATAGTAAAAATTTGTATTTTTTTTATGAACAACTTTTGCCTCCACAAACTAGTCAAAACGATCAAAATGTAATAAAATCTTTGAGCAAGGTTCGGAGACCAAAGGCATTGTCCGCATTGTCCATTAATAGTCCAGGATACTGACTTTTCCTTACTTAAAATTTGTTTATACTCAAACGTCAAACCCCGATATGCGCCTCGGATAACCGAGGCTCTACTGTATTGAGAAATCGATCGATTGGTGGAGGTGCCGCATAGTAAACAAAAATCAAGCGAAAATCATCAACAAATTTATAAAATATCCCGAAAAGTTCACATTTTAATCTCAAAATATCAATGTACCTATATTAATAAACTTCCCTTGCATAGTTAAATATATTGCATAAAAAATTAATAAATAGGTTAGTTAATTAGGTTAGGTACAACACATACACGGGTTCTCGAACTCGTGTTTGTTTGTTTATTTGTGTTGTGAAGTTTTTCATTTCGAAACGCAATACTTTCAAACTGTTTTTACCTTTATGGAAAAAATAGCTCTAGGCGTATTACGATTACAAATATGTTTTCCGTTATAAACAGGCGATGTGCACAGATCGAATGGTAATCTGCGTGTTATCAGCATCACAGTGATTTACTGTGATCTACTTACTAAACCTTGACAGAATATGTGAAAGAATATATATCTTTGGTTGCCTAAAAACCCATAATTTGTACAATACTGTTCCTACAAACAACAACCCACTAATTACAAAGAAAAAGCTCAAATTATTAAACAAAAGGGGCAAAAAATCTGCTTACCTATAATGTATGTCTATTTTAAAGTTAAATATCTATTGAACCAATTGTCCAATGCTTATGATTTTTTTCACTTAATTAAGCGTAGACATTTCCTAAACAACAGCAGTGGGTGGTTAGTATTTTGATTAAAATTTCAGTTTGGTGTATATACTGGGTGTAAGTGTAAGTTTTTTTATCAAAATTTATAGCCCGTTCACGTCATGTCAATGCTTGTCTTATTGGAACTTCTTTATTAAGCGAGAAAATGACATGAATCATTAAAATCAAAATGTTCAGAAAAGATCGGGCTATTGTCTGACAAACTCACCTTCATTCTAACACGCTGTGTATGCATAAAACTCAAATTTCAATAAAAAAATGCTACTCCAGTGGTGTTGTTGAGGAAATATCCTTCAAATAAGTGAAAAAAACATAAAAATTGGACAATTTGTTCAATAGATAGTTAACGTTAAAATTGACATACATTTTAGGTGGGGCATTTTTTTGTACGTAAGTGCATTAACATGGGCCTTAAAATGAACCATTTCTGTGATGTAAATTATCACGGCAATCATAGATCAGTTTCATTGGAGGAAATACTAATTTTATTCCGCATTCCGTTTTTCTGCATACATTGTGTTATTCACAACTGGGAATTTGTTCATATTTATCTTCGTATTTATTTAGAAATACTCCATAAATACCTATGGTAGTAAGTTCATCCGTCACTCGGATTTAGATCAAATAAACTACTCAGAAATATAATAAGACATGTTTTCGTTTATTTCACAATATCATATTATGGTCAATTCAAAGGAGTTAAATCAGTGGCGTGCGGTGCTTTTGTTCATAAGGTGTGCAGTGAAAATAAATACTTGTAAATGTTTAATAAAAGATAGAATCTCTATCGCAATCTGCCTAAAAAAGTATAAAAATGGTAAGTTACAGTCTAAATCAAGTGCAATAGGCACAAGGCATCAGATATCAGGCAACAGAATGATGCATCAGTGTTTTTTAAGTTACAATTTTGCGTTGTTTCTTGTGACTGATTTGTGTTTTTCTAGTTTTTGGCTAATGATGATTTGTTGATCAAAACTTGTACATAAGTACCCATTCTTGCAAAATTGAGGGTGTTATTTAACTCCTATCCTTTCTTAAAGACTTTTACTTATATGCTATTGATAATTCAATGCTCCTTTACGCATTTTAAAAACATTTATGACATTTGCATAAATAGCCGTCTTAGATTATTAGTAACGTTGATTTAACCCAGAAATAAAACTGACTGTAGTGTAGGTAAAACTGAAATAAATTTAATACGACAAAACTATCATCAATAGGCACAACATGCATCATGTTATCAGCATTATTGAGTTATTAAATAAAAATCATAAAAACATGGACACAAACTTCAAAGTCAACAAACACTTCCAACACAAGTTTCCAAACGCCAAACGTCAACTGTGCATCGGAGCTGCTGCACGCTGGAAATACGTTTGCCCAAAGGCGAATTTAAATTAACAAATATAAGTGAAATACATAAAAAATCTGATCAATGCTTTCTCCGGATTATTTATTGGAGTTTAAAGAATGCATAGGTAAAAGTCCGATCAAAATTAGTTGGGTAGTTTTTGAATTACACCATTAGTAATTGTTTGCCGTTCGTCGGTGCGCCCCTAGCCGCTGCACGCTGGAGCGGTGTGCGTATCGGTTGGTAGTAAAGTTCGGACAGCGGACAAATAAATTGGTGTATTCTGTATTCAATCTCTAGAATATACTTTAAATTTGTCGTTGGTAGAGTTTGCGAAGGCTCATACATTATTTGCATACGTATAAAGCAGCTATGATTCTTGAATTCGCCGATTTTAATCCAAGTTAGAGCGGTACACAGTCTGGTGCAGCGCTTGTGGCTGCACGACATGGCACTAGCACGCAGTAGTCGCAAAGGCGGGTGTCGGTCGGGACGGGAGCGCTCGGCTCTAGTAAGTAGCAATGATATGGTGTGATTGGTCCGGACAAATGCAGTGGAGTTTTAACACCATGTGGTGTAAATTACTTTAAATTATTATTACGAAGAACTATTACTAAATATGTCGGTATATACATAAATACATAATATATCATTTTTTGGCAGGACTATTATTAATATTCTTCCTTCTTTTTTCCCTAAATCTTAGGGTGTGCACTGCACGCTCTGCACGTATGGACCGCACGCCACTGAGTTAAATGTTACGAGAACAGTTCCTCGGTGAGCCAAAATGTACAGCTATGTGAAGCATAGTCCTCAACGTCGGTGTTAGTCAAATCGTATAGCGTTTTTATAGTAATAGCGTTTTTATAGTATAGTTTTATAGGCAAAATCATGTTATAATGCGTAGAAACATTCCTCTTATTATTCTAGAAAAGTGCAACGTCCACATTATAGTTTACAATTAATTCTATACATTTGTAGTATAAGACTACATCGCCGGAGGCACGCATTCATAACCTGGACAACTATATGAACTAATCCACGATAGTAGTGCATGCATTTAAACAGATTTTATCCGATGCAACGGCAAAATTTTCCAAGAAAACCTAACTTCGCCACGACCAAAGTCCAACCGGTTAAATGAATGGAACAATCCCCGGCGATACCTAAATTCTTACATCAGATTTGCCTTTCAATGTCATGAACACCGCGGTAATACGTTCATGCATACGAAAAGACCCTAATTTACATTCTGGTCAAGTTACTCTGTCGTCACACTATCAAAGAATACCATACTACAATACAATTATAATCGAATGATTTATTATCATACATATGTACATTATACATAGATCCAATTTGATATGTACATGTTCCATAGTTAGTAGTAACGTCAGTTACGTGTGTATACCTATATGTATTTTGTGTGTGAATTTTATTTCCGAGTCAATCTTCCTATTCCCACATTTCAAGCAATACGAAAAATGACACTCGTGGCTATCTACGTCTCCATCTCCTTCCTAACCCGTAAAATAATCTATGGTTCTTTTTTTAACTCTTCATGTCCACTCTTACTGAAAAGGCAATGGAATCCTGTGGTCGTTTATAACTACCGTAGAACATTATACAACGTGTACAAAGTCTACATTCTGATATTGATATAGAAACATCGTTATGTAGTCACTAAAAAATTAATGCCATCCAACATAATGTGTACACGCTATGTATACACCAGCCCGAGTTGTTTCATACGTCGGGTACATCGTGTAAATAAACCTACAACATTTTGGCACCGGTCATTCTTTGATGAATAGATAAAAATAAAATTGTAACTGCGTTAGTTTATAACAGTAATATCCAGGATTTTATTTTAGGAATTCGCTAATTCCTAGAAAAATGTCTATGCAGTAAGATAAAAAACAACCAGAAAATATAGTACTCCGTAATTTAAAAAAAAATTCGTGACTATTAGACTGAGAAATAAAAATAACGAAAGTGGTTTAAGTGAAAATTGGTGCAAAACTACTTAAAAAGAACAATTAACAAAATGATCACAAAATGAAAATGCATTATGTATTGGAGTTTTGAACAAATATCCAACTTCCAGTGAATTTTCGGGAAAAATACTAAAACGGTTAGATTTCTCGTGCCGTTGTAATGTTATGAACGTCCAATTCCGCAGTTTTTACTTTATCATACGCAGTATGATGAAGTATTGTAATCGTGCCGAAAAAAGAAAGAGATTTTAGTGGAAATAGGTCTTTATGGGTCCCCTGAACATTTTTGACCAAGGTACAAAAAAATGTCTCTGTGTGTGTGTGCGTGTGTGTCTGTGTGTATGTATGTCTGTGTGTGTGTAAACGATTTTTGAGGCGACGATTCCGGAGAAACTCTTAAAGGTATCGGGACGAAAGTAAAATATTTAGAAGTTTTGTGACCAAACTTAGAGCTGAAAAGCTTTTGGTTCAAAAGGGTCCAAAGGAACTGGTAGTTTATTCTAAGCCTTTTTCAAGGATTTTGCAAATGAGCCGCTATTTCTGTAATTTCGACAAAATAGTTAAATAATAAATTAAAGTAGAGGAAATTTTGAATAATTTATGCCTATGATATTTTTTGGTAAAATTAATAGTTTAGCTTCAAGAGCAAATTCTATTTGATCGAGATCGGTCGCATCTGCATTGATATGAAATTACATAGTATAGTAGCTAGGATTTTTCAAATTTTCGGTCTAAAGACAGAACCGGTAGTGTCAAATACTGATGTTTTGACAATATCTCACTATATCTACTGTCAATAGTAAAAAGATTTCATATTGTGGTACCACTACCGTGTATGGTCCTTGCCTGACGGCGTCGGATAGGCAGCGTGTTCAGCGTGTCCAAACTGCATGTGTTCTGTTTGTTTTTGGTTTGAGGAAGGATGATCATGTATCGAATGAGCTGGGCGACTTGGGGTGGTTAAACATGGATAACACTAGGGTGTTTCATGCAGCAATGTTATATCATAAGTTGCTATCCAAGAGGGCCCCACAATACCTCATGCGGAAGATACCCTGTAGAACGGATGTCCATAACCTTAATTTAAGATTCAGGGGTTTGTTTGCTCCACCTGCCCATCGCGCTGAGCTGTATACGCGGTCATTCTCTTACCAGGTCAGTCACATACACACTGGGTCTCAGGGAAGATATGAAAAAATTATCGTTAACCAGTTTTGGGGGAAAGGTGAAGTGTTATCTGTTTGCTCAGCAGGGGGGACTTTAGGCATTGAGCGCGCATCGGAGGCTGTTTTAATTTTTATTTTTTATGGGCATGTGAGATGTTTTGTTGAGTTGGATTTGCTGCAATTACGTGTAATTAGACTCTAGAGTAATTTTGTTTTGTTTTTGTTTTGATACGTTCTCGGAATTATTGTTATATTATTGATACAACTATGTCTTAGTTCTAGTTTGCGTAAGGGGTTGAGTAGAGAGCTGATCTCCGCCCTAAATATAAATATTATTTTGTTGCATTTAATATTATTTTGTTAACAAAGGAATTGGAATTATTTATTTAGTTATTTATTTGTCAAATCCTGGCTACTAGTTTTATTTTAATGCAGACACAACTGATATCAATCAAATAGATTATCACGCAGCTAAACTATTAATTTTATATATTGTATGATAAAGTCATGTGCCTGGCCACAACAGATTTTTTTTTTGTGAAACCAATAAAAAAACATTGGTTTTATGCGACTCAAAATCAACAAACCATAATCCCCAGATTTAGACCTTTGTCATTCAGATCGTAATGTAATGCAGAAAGATGTTCACACTTCACTTCAGGGGAAATAATACGACAGAATTGGGACAGAAAAAAATAAAAAGCTGTCGACTGACATAAAATAAATACCAACTTTAAGTATACTCAAATAGTAAATTTTATTGGTTGTTGTAGGAACTAGAACACAGAGCAAAGTATTTCTAAAGCAATATAAATTAATGTTTCATTCTAGTCACAATAATGATAATAAATTTGGTCGTACATATGGTTATTAAGAAAAAATTCAACGTCGAGTAACTAAGAGCGTACAAGATCAATCAATTCGATGAATGGGAAGTCCACAATCTAAATTACCTATAGGCGTAGGCCCGTAGGCTGAGCGCAAAATTCCAACCACGCCTTAGCGCGGCTCATCAACTCGCTGCATATTAGCGACCAGCGAACAATTACGTAACGAGCACATCATTGTTTTAGTTCTCTACGTGCCACAATATAACATATACATTTGATTTTTTTTTCGTCGTGTCGAACCGTGCTGTACAGTATTCCATCAGGGTTACTATTAATAAGACTATACGGCCACAGTCAGCCGGAGCACCGTACATACATGCATTCAAAAGTTATATTTACTCAGTTCTAAAAATACCGAACGCGAGGTCCACCGGTCAGTTTCGAACAATTCAACACTGTTCTTTCGACGATTCTACACGGAAACGACGATCCGACGCTAAAAAAGATCGCCAGCACAAACCATCGAGGAATCAAAATGGAGAGTGACCACCGTTCGTGCTATGAGAAAGCCTCGAACGTCTAAATTAGGAGATTGCGTGGTCGTGTATTACTCAAAACTTTATTATAGTTAGTGCTCGGTGCTAGTTTCTATCCTGTGTTTCGTGTTGATTGTCTCCGCGCCGCAAATGTCTCAAAATCCAGGACTTAAACGCAGCCAGAAGGCTGACTTCTCTTCAGCGGCGATCGCGCGCGAACGCAGCTTCATCCGACAGAGCAGCAAGGAGATGCAGCACAAGCGGAGAAGTCAAACAATGGCTACCATAAAAGGTAAACCCACCATGGAAATATACAGGCCGCCGAACGTACGTACGGACATTCCTCCTGGAAAATTGAACGTACACGCTAAGGAATTCACCATGAACGACCTCCAGTCATCAAAGTCGAGCGGGAATATCGCCCTGATGAATTTCGAACACATGCACGCGTTGCAACACTCGAAATCTAGCGGGAACGTCTTAAGGCATCTTCAGAATCACCCTATGATTCCAATTGTCCAAATACCACTCCTACACTCGACGTCTACATCACAGATTTTAAACCAATTGCCGAGGGTTAATTTCCAATTGGCTAATGAGGTGATCAACCCTCAGTTATTCCAGCAGCACCACGTCAATTATAACTGGAATAACCACCAACCAACAACACCGCATCATTTAAAGCGATCAAAGTCGATGGGCGCTAACGAAACTAAGAATCTAGCTGCAAAATTAAAAGAGTATTCTCGAGAAGAAACGGATTTAGGGAAGTTTGCTCCTGAGGACGAGGCAAACATCAAAATAGCAATGGAGGATCCGAACCAACTCCCCTCGAGGACCCTCATGGATCTAGTCAAAACAATCCTTGAACGAGTAGTCGAAGGAATCAAATATTCCGAAGCCGGAGCTAAACTCTGCATAAACATAATCGACAAAGAGAAAACGCAAACGTTCATCGAGTCTTTAGTCAACACCTGCCAGCAATGGTACCAAGAACGAGATAAAATCCTCAGAGGTATCAAGGCTGGGGATGGTACTAGGTTCAGTGCGTTCATGTGGTTCCTAACGGAGATGTGTGGCCAACTAAAACGTCACCAGCTGAAGAGTCGTTTTGAAAATCTCCAACCTGATTTGGTGCTGCTCTCGGTTTTGGGAAAGTGCTGCCAGGCTTGCGTCAGTTTGCCTATTAAGTGTTTGGCAGAGACTGAATGCTTGTTTTTTGTGTTAACTTCGATCGGTCGTGACTTAGAAAGTGAATTGCCAACGCAATTGGAACAATTATTGGCCAGCGTTCGCGACGGTTTCTTGGCCAGTGCTGGTTCATCACCTGCACGACGCACCCTACTACAACTCATCGAACTACACGCTTCAAATTGGCAATTGCCAGGGTCGTCAGTACTTTATTACTATCCGAGGATAAAGTAAATCTCGACGATCTAAACGACAACACGGACCAAAAAAATGTAATAATTTCTACTAAATTATTATTATTTATAACTGATCTGTAAATTATTATTAATATGTTAATTTTAAGGTTGTGTTTAATATTTAAATAAATAAAATATACAATTTTATACTTCAATTGCGTTTTAGACCCGGATATTTCGCTGTAGTCCAAATTTACTCAAAATATGACGCAGGCACAATTACATAATATTTATATAAAGCTGATGACAATGGGAGAGATTGTTTGGCCAAATATTATCCAAATACCAAAAAAAAGTTTAATTTCAATCCCTTCTATTAATATTTTTACTTCATTCTTTAAAATCATTTAAACTTATTGAAAATAGCTTACAAAGCATTTAAATTTCAAATTAATCGAACCCTATCGGCGATCAATTGAACTAAATCCTTATCGAACTATTCCGCAATTCTTTGTCCTCTAAATTCTCCAATATAATTCTCTCAAATTTCATTATACAAATTTCTCCTAAGAGCTCTATTACAAAAATAAACCATTTAAATACGCAGAATTTTCCACAAAAATAGCCCCGAAGGTAGTTCCTTTATATACGTAACAATTGGCTAGCGTGGAAACTAACCATAGCAAACAAACAAATCCCAATCTCCATACATTTTTAGGTTATGTTTACCTAATATTGTGATGTGAGCCACCTACGTTCTATAAATTAGACTGAAAAAGATAGAAGAAATCCTCAGATATTGTAAAATGCAAAGGCTGAACCATTCCTGAACTGATTTATCGATAATTGCAATACATTTTTGAGTTGTTCGGCTAAGTTTTGTATCTACGATGGCTGCCAGACTGAATAACGAGTTCTATATTGCCATGGACCATAAGGACCTGCAAGCCAATGCCATGGCAGTAAATAACACGGGGAATTATGTTCTTCTAGCGGGGTAAGTATGGATTTTTTTGAAGCGGTTGTGTTTTTATGTGAGGAATTTTTTAGTCGTAGATATATAGCGATTAAAGACTTAGACGATGAGTGTGAGCAGTTTCGTAAATTCCCACGTCAGAGCAAGTACGAAGTTGGGTCTGCGGAATGGAATCCTACGGAGCACCATGGCGATTTGTGTGCGATCTCTGTAGGTATATTGTGTTGCCTACCTTCACCAGTTGTCTGAATGATTGTCACATTTTTTTGTTTTTTCTTTGAAGGTGTGAATTATATTAGAAATTTGAGGAAAGTTAATTGTGTTACGGAAAAAAAAGACATTGAATTGTTTAATTTAAAATTTGCTGACAAAATCCATGAAAATTAATACATATACTTGTTAATAATAACTAGAAAATTTAGTAAAAGGACAGGATGTGATGTTACTGAACAAAGTGACATTTGTTCAGTAAAATTCTATATTTTGTTTAAAACTATAGTCAAATGCCAGAGATTACTCAGAATTTTTCTTAAGATTAAGGTTTTTAAAAGTATTATTAATTATTACTAATAATAAATGAGTAAAAAAAATTTTCTATAGTAATTTTTGTAAATAATCGCCTTCATTTTTAGAGCAACCAACGGTTGGAGGTATTACGATGGTCACAAGGAGAACTGACGCAGGAGCACTCGTTGAGGGCACACACACGTGTAATAACAGGCGTAAATTGGCACCCCTCGGAACCCTCGATCCTTGCTTCCTGCTCAGCGGACACATTCATCCAGCTGTGGGACATACGGGATCCACGTAGACCCTCCGTATCGTTGTCCGCCATAGCCGAAGCGACACAGGTACGATTACAACCTTCAAACCATTTATATTCGACAAATCGATATGAATTTTGTGTACAGAATTTTACCCAGATTTAAAACATTGCTAAAAATATAAGACACAATTAAAACATTAAATTTCTGGAAAAGCTGTGACGGGTGTGACACGTTACCACACCTGTACATATCATGTGTCTAATCTTATAAATAATGTAATTTTAATTGATGATTTCGTTTAGGTGCGATGGAATAACGTGAATGCGCATTTGCTCGCTACGGCACATGACGGCGACATTAAGCTCTGGGATAAGAGGAACGGCACAGCTCCCGTCCAGTACATCAGCGCGCATCTATCGAAAATTCACGGGCTGGAGTGGAGTCCTCACTCGGAAACGCATTTGACTACGTCCAGTCAGGATTGTACCGTCAAATTCTGGGATACTAGTAATACGAGACGGGCCGAATCTATTCTGTCGACTAATGCTCCGGTGTGGAGGGCTCGATTTACCCCATTTGGAAATGGATTGATTACAGTGAGATACTTTTTTATATCGTTTTTGTTTGTTGTATAGTACAAATTGTTACTGTACTGCTCCAGGCGCCAAAAATGAAATAAAAATTAAGGGAAATTAAATACTACTAAAAAAACATAGGCCCAACTTGATGTCGCACAACAAAATTTTGGTTTTTTAACAATCTTTCTACGATACTTGTTTTATTACAACAGATACTGGCATCCAAGTTCTATTCAGTGAATAAGAAACGAGCTTACAACAATTTCCCTTGATACGAAAACCAACTAGAATTTGTATACAATTACCTGTTGTCTCACAACAAATATTTATTCTTAATGTTTATACCTAGGTTGTGGTGCCCCAACTCCGTCGTGGCGAGAACGGACTACTCCTGTGGAACATCGACAACCGTGGTAGCCCGGTGCACACCTTTGTCGGGCATAGGGACGTCGTGCTCGACTTTGGTTGGAGGAAGAAGCCTCCGAGGTCGACCAACTTTGAGCTGGTGACGTGGTCCAAGGATCAGACATTGCTCATATGGCAGATCGACGCGTTCCTGCAGAAACTGTGCGGCCACGAACCTGTAGAGGGCGGCGGTGAAGACGTTGAGGATTTAGGGAAAGCCTCGTCACCTAAGGTCAGGCTCCTCGAACAGGAGTTCTCTCTGCTTAATGTCCACATACCGAATTTGGAGGTTACCGAGATGGATTTTGAGCTGAGGACTTGTACGGTGAAGGTCGACTCGAATTCAGGTGTTGTTATTGTTCGGGTGAGTACTATTGCATGTTATTATAGATTGTATCCAGGAAAGTTTCTTTATTCGAAATATCTCGTAAAATTTGATTCTTTGTAAATGTTGATTGCTGGTCTAAAACCAGAAAGGCAACCGACAGAAATTTATACTATATATTGAGCAGTACAGTATATTAAGATTTTAAATTTGATTTTACCCTACTCATAATCGGTGAGTTCAAAAACAGTACTAGGAAACCGAGTAAGAAACTAATCAAATCCAAACTGAAATTATCCACGATTTCAGGTCGATTTCCCCAACTCATACCCCCACGGCGTACCGCCCACATTCGAACTCCTTAACGGCACGACAATTGACAAATCTCTCGTCAACCAACTGGTCCCCACGCTAAACCGCGTCGCTCAACAGCGGGTCATCAAAAACCGTACCTGTCTCGAACCGTGTCTCCGCCAGCTAGTCGCCACCCTCGAGCAGTACAACAGTGAACCTTACGATGTTAAAACGCAGTACGAAGTACGCTTCATAGAACTCCCCACCGCCTTCGGCCTAACCCAAGACAACTACATACCGTTCCCGAGAACCTGCGGTGCGAAATTCTGCTCCGTCAGCTTACTGGTAGCTTTTGGAAAATCGGTTTCTCGAAGGCCATCGCCCAGAACTGAAGTAACCGCTACTCCACGCGCTTTATCGGCTCTGTGTCATTTTTCCGCTAAGAGGACTGCGCAGTTGAATCTGGTCTCTTCGTATTATTATAAGAATTTGAGGAGGAATCCAGTGGGTGCGAAGGTGTTGAAGGCTTATGTATCGGTTTTTGATATGGCGGGTCATTTCTCGATTAGCCGTACGTTGGCAGAGAAGTATTTGTTGAACGGTGATCCGGTGTCAGTGTGTAAGTATAATTTGGAGCTGGCGAGGAAAGCCGGGAGACGGGAGTTGGCGCAAACGTGGGCTTTGGCCGAGACTGCTGCGGCGCCGGAGTTGACCGAGGAAGGGGAGTTCTCGTTCTGGGAGACACATCCTTTCGGAAAGAAGATGGTCAATGATCTGTAAGTATTGTCGCTTTGAGAAACTTGTATTATTTATTTGAAAAATTTGGGGTATTCATCTTGAAAAGTGACATATAGAACCCCTGCCCAAGAGAATTTAGATATGAAGTTAGGCATTCAGGTTGGTGCCTAATAAAAATAAATATCACAGTAAATTCCCTGCTTTTAAAGAAGAAGATATGCAAATCCTGAATTTTAGAGTACTCTGTGCATGTCTGATCTCTAGTCATAACTCAATCTAGTAAAAAAAAGACATTTCCTTACAAACTAAAATTGATAAACATTTCTCGACCTGCCTTATTTTTACTTTTTAGGATTTGTCACTATGCGAGTGTACATGACTTCCAGATGGCAGCAATGCTTTGTTGCATCTTTGAAAACCATCCTCGTAGGCCAACAACACGGAAACCTTCACTTAAGCAAACATTGTTGCCAGGCGTAAGTACTGCACAACTAACAATGTTTCTTTGTTACCAGGTGTTCTAATACCAATACCACTGCTGCGCTGGCGAAGTATGCAACCCAATTAACAGCTAGGTTTTAGGTTACTTAAGGTCAAACTTAAGGTGTAATTCCCCTAAAAGCCAGCTGACAATTCAGTTGCGTACTCAACCGGTAGAGATATTTATGAACACCCAGTATGTACTTTTGAAGTACAATTTTTTACTGACAGTGCACTAAATTCGATTTATGAATTTGAATGATAAGTAAAATTAAATGTTTGTGAGTACATAAGTTTTACTTCATTAGTGTATAACATAAAATATGTACATGGTATTTTTATGTAACCCTTAACATGGTATTATCTCTTTTGTAGCTATTAGCAGCTGGGAAAAAATGGTTTAAGGTAACTAATTTCGGAATATAGCTTTTATAGTTAATTGCATGCTGCAAGATTGCACTGAAGAAGCACTGCGATGGTATAAGGAGCACATTGCATTCGGATCTTATATTGTATCATGTTTGCATGCTTGGATTACGTGAGAAAAAAAAACATCATTTATTTTGTTGTTATGTTGTGTATTAAAAGCAGCTAAGCAAAATAATGTAAATGATTGAAGTGAAAATATTGGTGTGTGTTGCTGTGCATGCTAACCTTGTTACAAAGTACTGAAAATACTTTGAATTAATAAGTTCTTATTTAATTATTAAATGGTGTGAAAGCTTAGATGTAAAACTTTAAGAAAGCAAGTTTGTGCATTGTTTTTTTAAATATTTTATGGTTAGTGTATATAATCTTGCCTCTGTCTGTTTCTATTCACAATTTTGTTTTCTTTTGTGTTCATGTTCTTTAGTCAGGAGGATCACCATACCATACAATCCCGTTAGCAGAAACAATCGCCGAAGGCCTAGGGTTTCCTTTGGTAAAAACAACAAGATCAAGTTCCTTAGATAACCTCCGAGTAGAGGAAGTACAAGAGGTACCCCCGCAGCGGATGCCAGGTTCTAATCTAAGCGAATATTACAAAGTGAAGTATGCAGAACTTCTCTACAGGTGGCGCCTTCTGTATAACAGGGCTGAGATTCTGAAGTTTGTGTCTACTCCTATGGAAACTTACAGGGGAATCGACTTTCTTACTGACTGCCAACACTGCGGTGTACCGTCGAGGCACTGCTCTTGCGGGAATTGTAAGAAGCTGACTTTGAATTGCGCTATATGCCACATTTCGGTTAGAGGTTCCACTAATTGTTGTATTATCTGTGGGCACGGAGGACACACGTTACATATGTTTCAGTGGTTCCGACAGAACAAGATGTGCCCTTCTGGTTGTGGATGCTATTGTCTTGCCGAGACAGCTCAAGTGTTCGATTAATATTTATTGCTGTCTACGCCATGCTATTTATTGTAATTAGTTTTTTTTTACTTGAAGTTTGTGTATAAAATTGAAATATTTCAATATTTGAAATATTTTTGTATAGCATTTATATTACTGACTGATAAATAAATTTATACTTGTTGAGAGTTTTGAATTGTTGCATTTTTGACCTTGAAAACCGATATAGAATCTCTGCCCAAGAGAAGTTAGGTACGCAGGTTGGTCCATAAAATAAATGTTCCTAATAAAACTAGTGACATTCCGGCAAAAGCCACACCAAATTACCAAAGAAGCTACCTATGTTGTACTAATATTTCAAGTCTTCAAAGCAAAAATATATTAGGTTATGTGTACAGTTTTTAAAATTATAGTTAGAGAATAATAAACTAACTTCAATATTTATTTTGGTAGTTATTATACCAAAGTTTTGGTAACCACATCCAAGACCTATGTTGTAACGACGGATGAAACACATTATAATGTACATTTTGCAACCGATTTAAATAATTTTCGACAGCAATAGCAGGCAATAAACTCCGTCTAGCATCACCCGGGACTTGCGCCATCATATTCCGTGCCTTCTCCAAGTGCTGATGAGCCCTGCTCGCCACTTCAAATGCTGATTCAATCACATTTTCCTGCGTCTTTGCTCGCAAAATATCTTCATGACTAACCTTATGCTTTATTAATACATCTTGTGGTATCGCAATGAAATTTACTTTCCTTGCAAACGGAATTGTTCTAATGTAAACAAAAAAGTATATTAGGTGTGATTAGGTAAATGGAATTAGTACTTATTTACCTTAATTGTTGAGCAATACCTTGCGCTTTTCCTAAATGAGAAGCAGCATGATCGGCATGAATGTTTTTTACTCCACAGCCTTCTAAAATTAAATAATAAACGTTTGAAACTGTTTGTTCTGCATATTTCTCGACCTCATCTAACGTCATGAAGCTTGTTTTATTTAAATGATCCCCACGACTTGTAATTAACGTTTTGAAGTATCTTTTACTCATCGGCTCTCTAGAAATTGCCTAGAAATACTAAAATTGTACATTTCACATAACTCTAGTCTGAAATTTAAATTTAATCAACCTTAAATAATTCTATTGCTACCGGATGTTGAGGTACTTTAGATACGTCCTTCGTAAAGCATTTATCGATTGTTTCCTCCCAAAATTTTAGTCGCATGTATCCGATATTGGCCTGTGACACCTGTTCGCTGATTCGTGCGATTTCAACGTTGAAACTTCGTACCGCTAACGCAGACGATCGAAATTTATTCTTTAGGAATAGGGTGCATACGAAGTTTTCATAATCTTGCTTTCTAAACAGAAATAAAGCAGTAAATCATCATTAACTGTAAAGAAAATGTAATAATTACCTTACTAGTTCTAAACAGTAATTCGCTGATGAAGTCGCTTTATGTCTTATACGTGGTCGAATAATTATTTTTGTATTCACTACATTATTAATATTCTTTGAGAAATGATACATTTTTAAAGTTAAAATTAATTATTTGGAGGTTAGGTATTACATAGTGACAGTAGTTCGTTTGAATTGTAGGTCGGTTGATTAGTAGTCCAGTGTTGCCAGTTGCCACCACGTTGGCACAGTTGGCCAAAATTATTTTTGGAAAATTGTTACTTTTACCCTCCCCCACTACTATTAGCATTACTGAATATCATTCTAATAGGAGTACAAAAACGAAAATTATAATTGTTGTAACATCTATTTAAAGTAAATTAATCAATTAAAAATACATTTAGAATGGAGGCAATTGTTCATCTGGGCAAACCCTCATAATTTTATCAGCTAGGACCATTTTGTTGATCATTTCGTGTTGATTTTTGCCGCCACCAATTTTGGCTAAGAAGAACGCTTTCTCCAGCATGTCCCTGCTAGCCTTTGGCAGGTATGGCGGATAGTCAATTCGGAAACGTATAACTAAATCTCCTTTTTCACCAGGACTCTCCAGAATTGGCATACCTTCGTTTGGAACAATCTTTTCATAACCCGGCCTGAAATTAAAAAAAAAAAGATCAAAATATGTCTATGTAATTGCGAAGAGAACGTACGTTACAATATCAGTTATGGGTATTCTCACAATTCGGTGGTCTATTGTGTTTACTGTTATTGTAGTGCCTAGTAAAGATTCCTGAAGGGATATGTCCGCTTCTGTAACCAAATTATCATCCTCCCTTATGAAGTATTCGTGTGGCCTGTCCTGAGTTACAAATATTATGTCAGCTGAAAAAGATAGATACTAAAATTAGTAAAAAGATACTAATTTACATTTTTCCGATCGGACTTTTCCACTTTTAGACTGTCCGAAGAATGCTCGTTCAAACAGTGTTCAGTTTCATTGCGATATCTCCAAGGGTACTCGAGTAATTAACATTTTCCTATACACGTAAATTCCCATAAGAGCGCACCTTATGGAAATATTTTACAAAAGAACCAATGTTAAACATGAACACTTTATTCTAAAGTTCCTAACTGGAATTTAAACAAATAGATAACGGCGTAATCAGAGACAGATAAAAACACAAAGAAAGAAGGCCCTTTTGGGTCAATATGCTCTTGACTACTTACCCGGAATGTGCGCTGGATTTTGGTCTCCTTCCTCCGGAAAAACAATCTCAGTATCAGGCCTCAATCCAGGTTTGATCGGTATGGACAAAATCTTCTCCCTAACCTCAGTTCTAACCCTCTCAGGTCCAATAAACTCCAACCTCCGTATCTTCATTTTCTTAACACCTCCGAAGAAAATCTCGTGCAACGAAAGACACAGCGGATGGTGTATTGGTGGTTGCTTCTTACACATTCCTTTACCTTCTGGCAAGTCGTACAGAGGCGGAGGGTTCTGCAAGTAGTCCATCAAGTCTGCGTAAGGAGAAGCAGTGCCGAAGAAGTCCTTGTAAGTTTTCAGTGGGTCTCCATGGTAAACGTAAGGCTTAACGTAGTCGTATGGGCCGGGCACTCCGGATTTTAGACCTTCTTCGCCATACTGGTCGAAAACTGCTCTCATAAGCGGATTGCCCAGCACGTCGTAGGCCTCGCATATTAGGGCGAACACTTGCCTCGAATTCTTGTGCAATAGTCTCTCTGGGTTAAACTCAAGCGCTAAATCTCTGTAACTGACGAACGGTAGGGTTAAAATGGATCGGGTTTGTTGGTGCGCGATGGTCTTACGCTTTTTTAATTTCTAAATCCGTCGAATTCCTTTGGATCTGAAGTATTCCGTAATAATCCAAACCCATCTTGTCCCAAAAAAATATTCTGTTCACTGTCACAATTTGACGTTTTTGATTCGTTTGGTTTTGTGACGGATTCTTCCTGTCCGCCTGTCGTTAATGTCAAGTTTAGTTTTGTTTGGATTGACCGTTTTTTCGGCTCTGTTATTTTATGAAATACTAACACTCTAGAACAATTTCCCCGTGTTCGTGTGTTCTGGACGCACGGATGAATTTCATTTGGTCACATTTGCCAGGTGTCTTTAAGTTTTCTAGAAATGCGGATCTCTGGTGGTCCGTGATTGTAACTGGTTACTCGTTTTAAGGCATTTGATTCAGAAATGAGCACGTGCATCAAAGACGTCGCCACGCCAGTCGTTGCAAAAAGCAGAACTGTGTCTGCTTTGCGCTGTTTATGCCTTGAGCAGAAATGAGCTGAGTGCGTAAACGAACGAACTACTGACCCGTTCAGTTTCCCAGCGGTGAACCGGATCGAACGGTTCAGACCCTACAAGAGAGGAAATTCGGATGGAGGGGGTAAGATAAAAGGGGCAAAAATATACGTGCTAAGAGTCATTAAAGTCGATTAAAAATTATATGTTCTGTACTGGTGCATTTAAATTTCCAAAATAGCTTCGAGATGGTGGGGGGCCCAGATATCAAGTGCCTAAGGGCCCTGGGTCTTTAAGTCCGGGCCTGCACAGAGGCTATTTGTGTGTTGTCTTTTTTGTGGTGGAAGGTAAAATAAATAAAACACATAAGATTTTTTAAGTCAATATGACTAAGGGAAGAATGTAGTCGGCCCTTTCTTTATTAATTGAAAATATAAAGTAATAGACACATCGTAGTACAATAATACATACATTCGTTTCCATATATAAATCTAGAAATTTGTTTATATATATTATATAATGTTGTTTTACTCGTACAAATTGTTTGGACAGTTAATTAATACAATCAATTTTGTTTCGCTTTGTCATCGGTAGCATTTTTTCATTAGTTTTCCTCTTTGTGTCATTCGACATTGCAGCGAAGACTCTTATTAAAAGGTCAAGGCACACAAAATAGTAGTTTAGAAATGGTACTAGTCGTCTTCCTTTTTGTTCCTTCCACCCTCCTCCTAGTCCTAAGTCCAGCATGCATTGCATGTATAAGAAGTGTGTGTGTATGATCGTAAAAAACTGACAAATTTGATAAAAAGAGCTAAACGCGAAAGATATCGTCAGACCTTCTTTGCAGTACAAATTCTTCTTTTACAACAATTGTCATAATTCATTTAACAAATAATTAATTTATTATAATTTACCTAATAAATATTTGAAATTTTCAATCGCAAAAATCCTCCTGCCAGCAAGAGATTTTATTTATATAATTTTTTCCACCCCGCAATTGGGTATCTATACTATACAATCAATTTTGGCTGTAATCAACTGCCTTTTCTATGTTTCGTGCTATCAAAATCAAATTTGATAAGAAGTGAGTAGTTACTCATAGTTATGAGTCATTTTATTAGATTTTCCTTTTCGTTTTTGTTCAGCTATATTATTGTTTTCAAAATCATATGAAAACAGGGTAGATAGTTTGATATGTATGCTATGTAATCTAAAGTATGATATGGCAAAATAACTTGCGTTTATTCGAAAATCTTGCATAACGAATTCAGATATGTAAAATTAGAAAGAGAAAAGCATACACTGGTTAGGGAGTATGGACAACAAAGTCAGTCGGTTGTGTAAAATAATATCAATAAATCAACCATAAAAATGACAAACAGATTTTAAATAGCAGTGTCTTGACATTCAAAAGTGACACTGCGTCAAAATCCACACCAAATCCCTGTTTTTAAAGAAGAAACGTACACATAACCTAGTTGTTTATGTTTTGATTGGGTAGTGTATAATTTTATTGGGGTGCCAAATAACAAGTGAATTAATAGCACGAAACTAAGTCTCATTGCCTAATATATCTGCGCCTCATGGCACAAAAAAATAAAAAGAAATGTAAATAGAATTTATAGAAGTATGATAACATTCATATGTTCACGTCATATGTGCATCGACTTTAAGCCTAAAACGATAAATAAAACTAAACATACAACATAACCTTTAATACATAATTGGATTTTTGACGTACGGTGCACGCCGCGTTTCCAAAATGTGCTGGCCGATATATGCAATATACAAAAAAAGAAAGATGAGAAAAATAGCTGGAAACGCGGTACGCACCGAACATCTCGACGAATAAATAAATAAATAAATAAATAATAAATATGATAAAATTTGAAAACTCCAACAGCAAATGTCCCCAAACACAGCATTTCAACAATACCTAATATAGAATATCCACGCCATAAAACAGTAGATCCATCATTCTCCCATATTACGACGATATATTATAAGTATTTTATCGTAAAAAAGACAAGCCAACGTCTTTCCGTTTCAAAAAAGTATCATTTACAATAATAAATAGTATATTATATAGAAAATACGTCCCAATGTTTTTTTTATACATTTTGCTTATTTTATTTTTCATTATTTTATTTAAAAAGAGTTTCTTTTTGTTGCTTCGCGGGTTGTCTTGTCGGTTTCACCAGCAGGCTCAAGATGGCGTCCATGCTGACGCACAACCTGTACTATGTCAGCATCTTGTAGAATATGATCGCCAATGAGATGTTCACAAATAGTACGATGATCACCAACTGTTGGCGCGAGAACCAATCCTGCAACACAGAACACACAATTTAACACATTCAATTAGAACTGAAATCGTGGCCATATTTCCAAAATGAGATCCGCCATAGGTGGCCGGCCATCTTTCGAACTTACAGACAATTCATTTAACGTTTGTCTGCGTATGAGTGTCGGACAATTATATTGGCAAACCTGATAATATTTAACAAATATTTTTCTCTTACAGAGAGCTCATCGATGTTACAGTTTTTAAATATGGTTCATTGACTAACTAAGGAGATAGTGGGAAGATGTTATTGCATAAAATTCACAATTAGTTGAACTCCTAAGCAATACCTAAGCACACATAACCACAAACTGCCTTTTTAGAATCAATTTAACAACTAGAACTAGAATTTTTTCAAAACTCTAACGGCATACGTGCTAAAATAACATCAAAATCTGTAAAAGAACATAAAGCTTTAATACCTAAAAATTTGTCAAAATTTTTGCTTCTAGTGTATAGATGTTGGTCATAGCATCAAACATTATAACGAAGATACAGAAGACACCAATATAATTGCCAGAAACTCTATTACAGACACCCACATCATATGTATAAACAACAATTAATATGTGAAATATGGTGTTGCAACTTATTATACAAATGTATTTCTTTTTGTGATTTTGTATATACCATACAGGGTGATTAATAATACACATAAAAATAACTGTGTTTATATTTTATAATAGCTTTACTTTTTCTGTTAAGAATCATCCTGTAAACCACCTATCTGAAGTCAAGAATTAATACATTTGTTAGTCGCAACTGACTGATTGACTGATAAATGAAAAGAAAAACAAACTTCTGATAAGTCTGGTGACCCAAGATGAACACCATTTACTAATTCAGTGCTCAAAAGTACTTGATTATGATCAATGAGAACAAGTAGTGTGATGAGGTCTACTGTAGATGTCACGAACGTGCTATACCTAAACAACATTTTATCTGACTTTGCTTTTAAATTTGATGTGGTGTATAATTGTTCTCAAAAACATACACAGAGTTTCTGAAAAGTGTTGCACGCTCTATTCAAACGTAAGCAGAGATTAGTCTGCGTAACATTCTGTACAGATTGTGTGTGAGAAGCTTGAAGAGGTCATGCCCGAAAATTGCGAAATATAATGATAGCGCCAAGCGTGCAGTGTGGTCGGCTTGTCAAAGAACATGGCAAGCTAGATATACAAAAGCGATAGACTGAACCTAGGTAAATAAGTACAACATTATCCAACAACACAAACAACAGTGGAGCGCCAAACGACAGCCAATTGTAAATGCCTAAGACACGGTAGTTTTGCTCGGAATACAAAATTCATTTACATCAACTAAAATAATCTTTTGTTGACGGGCCAAGACAATAATACTTATCTGCAGAATACCACAGCTTTTTTACTCATTTCTCTGACTTAAATTATTATTAAGTTTACTTGTACTACTACAATGGAGTCAATTACACTGCCAACATAAAATACTAAATCCATACCAAAAGGATAGATAACACCCATTACAATAACTTAACATTTGACATACCAGGGACCCAATTCTCGTCATCTTTTTAAAGCGAATGCGTGACTTTTCGAATGGAGTAGGGAAATCACCGGTTGCCCGTATCTATGAGCAAGTTTGCTTGTTGCTAAGAACAATAACACACGCGCCACGCCCATACGTATGGGCGTGGCGCGTGCGTTATTGTTCTTAGCAACAACCTAGATACGAACCAGAGGGCAACCGGTGATATCCCTACTCCATTCGAAAAGTCACGCATTCGCTTCAAAAGGATGACGAGAATTGGGTCCCTGGTAACCCACGCCATAGGTACGCCCGTTTCTTTTTTTAATTATGATCTGAACGAATGAAATTTTGAAAATTGCTAACGAACAAATTGTTTGTGTGTTTAATCTAGGTGGCCATGATTCGGAAAAATGTTCGAAAATTGTCAAATAAACACTGAAATTTTCCAATTTTTTATTGATTCATGCGTTGTTACCGGAAATCTGCCCGCATACTAAATTTCAACACGATCGGACAAATTTTGAAAATTTTCCATTTTTTTTATTGGATCATGCATTATCACCGGAAATCTGTCCACATGCCAAATTTTAACTCGTTTGGATGCAGGGAAGTAAAATGTCGGTTTTGTGTTCCTTATGGACGCCATATTGGTTTTATACATGTTTGGTTTCATCATTTCGTTCTGAGTAATTTGGTACGCCACATGCCATGTTTTGATTACAATAAGATAATAGAATTGACTGAAAGTTGTACACTTCGAGAATTGCTGAAAATGGCATGGTGCCATGGAAAACGTTTTGTGAAACAATGTGATATCTACCCATCTGTACACATCTGTCGAAAGAAATTGGTGACAACCCAGAGTTTATAAAAAAATATTATGGTTCGATGAAACATATTTCTCTAACTGCGGTATTTTTAACTGAAAGAAGGCACTACTGGGCCCGCAAAAATCAGCACCTTTTTGTACCGTGCCATAATCAGGTGTGGTTTGGTTTCAATGTGTGGTGCGGTATAGTGGCCAACCGATTAACCGGACCAATTTTTTATAACAAAAATGTAACTTCGGAGATGTATCGGCAATATTGCTCTTTGACGACGTGGAAGAAAGAATGGACAGTATACCGTTGGCGTTACGATATGGTATGTGGTTCCGACAAGACGAAGCACCTACACATAATGCCCGAATCGTGAGGAACTATTTAGATATAAGACATAAACGGAGAGTAATTGCTACCTATTGAGAAGTATCCTGGCCACCAAGATTGCCGGATCTTACCCCTTGTGATTTTTATCTATGGAGTGACTTCAACAATAACTAAGGTGTTTATAATTTTGGCAACGTTGGGAAGTTACGTGACACCGTCATCGCCGCTTTCAATTCGATTGACAGTAGAACCCTCGGTAAGGTCACCATATTACGGAATGCTGTGAAAAATGCCTCCATGAAAACGGCGAGATTTTTGAAACCATGCCACCATGCGATCATTTCAGATATTAAATAAAAACTCCAATTTTGTTGGCTTATTGTATTCTAAATATAGCAAGTGGCATACCAAATTACGTACAAAGAAAAATCTGAATCCAGACATGCATAAAACCAATATGACGTCCATAAGAAAAAGAACACTTTCGCGGGTTTCTGACAAATTCATTGGCGAAAAATTTTTTAAACCGACATAATCAAATTGTAGACCAAAAAGTGCCTTCATAATGTCCAAACGCTTTTTTGATGGGATCCCAAATAAAGAAGTTATGACCATAATTAAAAAAATACATTTTATGATTTTTTTCAAAATAGCTTGGAAACCATTTGGAATTCAACTGTTTTGCGAACAGATTATGAGAGAGCACATAAGTATGCACTACTTTGCCCAGTCACCCGACTTTCTATCTCTATTAATAACAAAAGTACCCATACAATCCAATGTCCCGTGAGACACACTGTATATAAACATAAGGGTGCACCCATAAAGTACAAAGCAAATCATTGACAAAAAAAACGAATGATATCACGCTAGAGGGCGCCAGTTATACAATATCGATCAAACTCGATTTCGTCATTGTTTATTTGACAATTTTCGACATTTTAACGAAAACATTGCCACCTAGATTATTAAACAAAAAAGTTACTTTTTCGTTGCCTTAGTGATAAAAATTAATGATAGATATGTTTGTGTTCAGAATGTCATCATGATTTCACACAAATAATATAGGGTTCATTTAAAATTTGAATTATGACGTCATTTCCGGAAAAATAAGAAGACAAAAATAAAGGAGCGTACCTATGGCGTGGGTCACTCAGCGTCGAAAGGCTTATTTGCTCGACCACAAGTAGCCTTCCATAAGATTGTGTGTGCAGGGTATTGTTAGTTCGGTTGGAGCGTTAACAAAATGTTTATACCTTTGTTAAAAATTATTGCTTCATACATACAAATTGTAGTTAATAAATTAGGCTAATCAAACATGAATACAACAGGTTTTTCTACCGGACAATTATTTAAAGTAATAACTCAATTATTACCGAAAATCACACCAAAAAGTTTATGATGACGTAAATATTCTGTAGTTTGACTTTTTACGTTGTAATTTTTTAAAGGGCGCCACTTTATGTAATTAACCTATTACCATAAGCTTTACTGCGGAGAAAAAAATAACCTTCAGATGAAACCGTATGACTGTAATCGTTAAACTGATCCAGTTTAACATAACGAGCAAAAATACCGTACCGTAAGGCCAATAATAAACAGAAAATAAACAGTATACATGTACAACATAGTTTCTAATCATAAATAACTAACATACCTAGAGTTTCTCTGTTTGCGTAGCAATAGAAACAGACAAAATTACGAGAGAGTTTCGATTTAGTTAAGACAGTCAGTTAAAATGATAAATTAAAAATGACGATGTCGATGGAAACAAAATGATTACTAAATAATACTAATAAAGAAACGGAACTGTAATCATAAAATTATAATAGTTTATAATTAATTTTCTGCAATCTATTTTGTTGAGACGTTGAGAGCTGTGATTGAAAGAATAGACAGACCTAGGTAAAGTCGAAAATTAAGGAGAAAAACTGTGCGAGGCTTTTGAAAATGTTATACAAAATCTATAATAGAAATTAAAGAGCGTATACAAGGTCACATTTTCTATATACATGTTAACCGGAATAAATCACAAACTGTTAGTTTACCAATTGCGTGAGTACCTGAATAATATGTTTTTTGTTTATTCATTTTTGCTAGTGTGTTTGGATATTCGATAGTGTATTTGGATATTCGGATTCGCCAGGTAAACAAACCAGCAATATTAACATTGTCATAGCTTTTGATAAATCCTGCATATCCTACATAGATTATACGATAAATACGTTATCTGTTGATACGTATTTGCAACATATTTGATAACAAAGAGTGCCTTATTTCCGGTAAGTTTAATATATCCGAAACTATTGCAATACAATTATTATACTGTCAGTTATTTGAGTTGTTAATTGAACTAATTAAACAAATTATGTCGATAAATGGCAAAACGATTAAATAAACAAGTGGATTTTTGGTGTAATTATCTGAGAAAAAAACAGTTTCTAAAGAAAAACTAGCGATTTTTTTCAGGAAGTGTTCTTTGGTTATATCAAAAAGTGCCGCGTATTTTCACTATTTCTACCGATTTCTCAAAAAAACGACGCATTTCTCTTAAGTAAGATAAAACGAAAACTTGAATCTTGAACAATGAAATTAAAAACCAAGGGTCAGCTGTTTTTTGTAGTAATTAAACTAAGAAGAGGGTATCATGAACTACCAAGGTATATTTTTGTGCAAATTTTTACAAAACCAGTAGGATAATGTTTTAGATGTACAATATTGAAGGTGTGTTACTACTCTCCGCAAAATCCGCAAGACACAAGCTAGATATTTCATAAAACAGCTATATCTTCTGAAGGTCGTAGCTCGGAAACCATGAAGTTGTAAATAATATTAAACAGACAATTCGGCACTACTTTGGCCACAAAACATTTTATATATTTATAATGACAACTGAAGACTTAAAGTACCGTTTGTATGGAAAATCTGAAATTATGTTTCAAGAACCTCCATTTTTCAACTAACAGTTTGCGTTTTCCTAGTATTTCTTCACATTTTCTAGTTTGTTCCCTCGTTTACGCTTAAAGGCTTGTGAAAAGTCGATAAAAAAGATAAAATCTATAGGATAAAGCGGTAAAATATATAGAAATGTATTCTTTTTTTTTCAAAGTAATGGAAGCGGATAGTACTAACTAGCTATCTCACCTTGACTTGTGGACTGACTAGATACAGTAACGGGTTGGCACGTAATCGTTCCCTTTCTTCCGCTTGCCTCCTGACTTCTTCGCGACGGGCCGAGCCAAGCATAGACACTTCTTCCCTGGGCATCGGATCCGTCCTCCTTGGAAGTTCCTGGAAGTCTGGCATGGACTTCTTCCTCGATAATGATGTTTGTGGCATCATTACACTCTATGGGGAATAAAAATGAGATGGGTTTATTGCAAGTGGGAATTAATCAAAAGCGTTATTTCGGGAACGTTTCCGAAATGATGGTTCTTAGCATTGAGCTATGGTCTACGTTTATAAAAAGCTAGATCATGTTTTGGGAAAAGTATGAAAGCAAGGAGGCATAAAATGGTCGTTTTGATAAGCTGGTTTTGAAGAATGTGAATCGAGGATTTTGCAGTTTCGATCTAATCAGTTTACTATAATAGATCCTGAATCCTGAATCTTTTTACATTTACATGACAGTCAAAATATTCTTCCTATAAGTAAGATAAGTCGAAAAATATAATGTCCTTGTGAATTTACACTAATTTACAATAATTGAGGCAGTTTTACCCGCTATGAATTAATACGTCGACACCTTCGATAAATATAATTACGTTGACACCCGACAAACTAGTTTATATAATAGGTAATAACAAAAAATATTATGGAAAATATTGTGGAAAGTGTTGGGGTTTCAAAATTAAATGGCGCCCACCTGAAACCCCTAAAAACCACCCCTGACGTGCACGATCACAGTTTAGTCGCATTTTACCGCAAAACGGTTATATTGCATATTTCATCTTGTCTACAAAATTTATCCTTATAAAAAACTGCACAAAAAAAAGTTATATTCCACTTTATCTTTACAGGGGTGTGTACTTTAAGAACCACACTATACAGTGTCCATCATACAAGGGTATTCCAATATCTAAATTTTCTTTCGTTAATAATTCTATATTTACATTTTATTCCGTCAATAATTGCAGTTTTGTATTAAATATTCAACAAAATCATCTCCAACTCTATTTGATAAACTGCAAACGTGTACGTTGGGGTGGTTTTTAGAAAACACGTCTTTGAATACGTTGATTTTTTACTATAAAAATACACATTTTGATGTAATGGCAATCCCATATTTGAAGTTATTTTAATATAACATTTATTGTCTTAATGGTAACGGAAGAAAATTTAAGGCTTAAAGACCATAATTGAAATTGCAAATATTGATTACTTTGAGTAGCATGGAGGTTGTAAATGAAATATAAAATGTACTCTGGAACTTTATTTGCCCTGAATGCGAATGCGAACTCAAAATTACGTAAGACATCCGGAAAAGTGAGGTCAAATGTCAAAACTGTAATTTTGGCAACATTAGTAATGTATGCCATTAATGTATGTATGCCATTTGAATTCAATCTCCCAGAAACGTCAAAATCTGTATAAAAAAACACAAATGTAACACAATTTTCTACTATCTTTTTCTAGAAAATTTTCCTGTTCAGAATGTCATCCTGATGAAAAATATCACACACATAATATAGAGTGCCAATTAAAATTTCAAAGATGACGTTATTTCCGGAAAACCTGCATAATCACCGATTTGTTCCAAACGCTTCTGCGATGAAAACCTATTATATTTGAGTCAACTACAGGAACAATAAAAGACACAGCACCACCTATAATAAAAATTGAAATAATAAATCTAAGTTCGTACCGGATACAACCTTTTAATCGTGCTGTGTTATTTTTCACGTTATACCCGCATTTTCGTTTACGAGCGGGCTCGCATACTTTGAATTTTTACTAGACTAGAACATCCGCCTTTTTGTATAAGCAAAATCGCCTATAATTCAGTATTCTAAATAAACACTCCTAGATGCTGCTCATTCATCGTTTCGCTATAGTATCCAAGCGTTCATAGGTAAAGTATATATGAATACCTTTAAAAATATGTTGTAGATATGTAATATTTATATAAAATATAATATACAGAGTGATCTAAAATGACTGAGGACAGGTTGAATTTTCCGTAAATTTGAATAATTGTGATGTTGGCAATGGTTACAAATGCCAGCTGTTATTTCGGTCCAGTGGCGTAGGTGTTCCTTCTTGTAAAGGGATCCATTCTCTGATTATAATTAGGTATATTAAATTGAAACAATTAAGAATTTGGAAATTTAGTTAGTCTTGGTAAATATTTTGAACATGAATAAAACGTTAGCAAGACAGCATAAGTTAAAATCTAAAAATAAAATTTTAAATATATCAAAATAATATAACAAATAATAAAATCCGTAGCTCATCATCATCTCTCATATATTAAATCACATAAAATAAATATAGTATTTATAACGAATTAAATCTCGAACAGATAAAGTATTGTTGGAGAGGAACGTAGCCTTTACTGACGAGTGCACTATGGTATCTGACAGAGATCATAACCTGTATCCTGCAGGCATACCATCTTAGTAACACTAAATACTCTCAAAACTGTGGCGGGAAATTCAAACTGTCCTCAATCATTTTAGATCACCCCGTACATGAGAAGTGTATCCGATGATTGTGCTAGGTACGCTGGTACTGACTAAAAATAAATCAATGAAGGACTCGAATTGAGATATTTTAAGTGCCAAAAATATCAATTTAACGACGGCTAAATGCTATTTGGTCTACTTGGAAATATCTATAGAGTTAAA
This sequence comes from Melinopterus prodromus, assembly GCA_964023965.1. Taxonomy (NCBI): domain Eukaryota; kingdom Metazoa; phylum Arthropoda; class Insecta; order Coleoptera; family Scarabaeidae; genus Melinopterus; species Melinopterus prodromus. The sequence goes on from OZ030393.1 coordinate 66,530,635, forward strand.
TAATGCGAACTGTTCGAAGAAATATTTGTGGTTGGAAATATTAATGGAGGATGAATTTGACAAGGTGTAATTTATATTGGGTTAAAGAAGTGCACGACAGTCAGTTGTAAATTGTGGAAATTGTCAAGTGTACGGAACAATCTCCAACTAAGTAGAGCAAATCCTAAAGTTGGCAATCCTCCACCATTATAATATACGATTTGTCGTATTTATAATTATTTCTAAAGCTGGTGAATTGTCTTTTGTTGTCTGCGGAACGTTTTTATTCTTCTTTTGATAATGTTCGGTCATTTTTCCGAAAAAATATTTTATGAACTTTAAAAATCGAAAAATATAGAAATTTAAGGGTTTTATAAAAAGCGAGCTTTGAAATTATTGTGTTTAAAACCCGAGGGAAATTTATGGTTCGCGAAATTCATAATTACAGCTTTGGAGAGACTTATTTCTAAAAATTGCTGTAACATTTGCTGTTACATTATCAATCGATTTAATGATGAGTGGAAGCTGAAATTTGAATACAAATTGAAACCAATTTGTATATGACTTACTATACTATATATAAAATTAATAGTTTAGCTGCATGAGATTCTATTTGGTCGAGATCGATCGTGTCTGCATTAAAATAAACTTAGTAGCCAGGAGTTGACAAATATATCGAGTGTCTTGACAGTAGGTAATGTCAAAATATCAGCGTTTGACACTACCTACTACTATTAGAATAAAAAATGTGTCAAATACGGGTTAAATTGTTTTATATTAATGCAGACAGGACCGATCTGAATCAAATACAATTTGCTCATGCAGCGAAACTATCAATTTTACCAAAAAATGACACATAAATTATACAAAATTTCCTCTACTTTCATTTATTATTTAACTATTTTGATGATTTTACAGAAATGGCAGCTCGTTTGCAAAATCCTTGAAGAATGCCTAGAGTAAACATACAGTTCCATTGCACCCTTTGAAAAAAAAAAGTATTTCAGCTCTAAGTTTGGCCATGAAACATCTAAATATGAAGTTTCGTCCCCATACCTATAGTAGTTTTTCAGGAATCGTCGCCACAAACCACAGGTACACACATACAAAATTTTGTACCTTGGTCAAAAATGTTCAGGGGACCCATAGGGACCTATTTCCGCTAAAGTCTCATTTTTTTAAGGTACGATTTCAAACAATACTTTGTCATACTACGTGTGATAAAGTAAAAACAATGCTTAGATTTAGAGCAACAGTTTCAGAATGACCTTCACTTATTAATAAACGTCAAAATGTCACAAACAACCAGTATGATTATAACTATGTTATAATCCAGTCAACAAGAAAATAACAAGGCTGATTGTTTCTGTCAGCTCAATATCTGTATAGCAATTAGTGTATTTGTAGCCTATAATCGTGTTTGTCGCCTATACAGGCACACCATTCTTATTCTACTTTCAAAATTATAAGTAACTTATAAGTAGGTCCTTTTTGTAAAAGAAAATGAAAAATATGCACTAATACCATGAACACATTTACTACAAGTCGATATTACAACAGGCATTTACTACTGGTTTTTACCTCACTTTCCTTTGCACTGAATATCACAGTCAATTATTTTGTGAGGTCATAATGTAAAAAAACGTTTCTTTTGCGAGTTTATGATATGAATAAAACGGTTCGTAACAAGGGTATATTTTTTATATGAAATGTATGAAATATATGAAAGTGTTCTGAGTCATCGACAGCGGGTGCATACAAAAGTATGAATATCCTAATCAATTTCCATTTACAGACCATAATCAACCTAAGTTTCAATTAGCATTTTCTCGAAAATTTACCTATGAACTCCATACAATTTGTATGCTGCCATTAATAGAATTAAATCAAAATTGATATTAAAACTACTAATGACTATGGATAAGAGGTTAATTTTGAATAAATAAATGTTATATTTTTAATGAAATTTTGATCCAAAATTGCTGGTACCTACCCCAAAATTTCCAGCATTAGAAAAATGTGGAAATTCAACATAATAGTTAGAAAATAATAGTTAGATAGAATTGTTTAATATTATGAATAGGTATTTACGGTTGAATACTTTGTATGCACGTGTTTATGATACCTAGAAATATAGAAACGTCTACCAAAATATTGTGCATTATAGAATATTTATAGCAAGGGTCTGTCTGCATGACCGTATCTCCTGAAGTTTCGACAAACAGTACAGCCACATCTTGTTGTTTAACTTAGAAGAACATTTTAAACACTTTGTTTAAATGTTGTGTTTTAAATGTGTTTTAAACTACCGAAATTTGAACACCATATTTAATTATTTAACCAGTGCTGTATGCTGCTCTTTAAGATATGTTATGCGTAGATCGACTAAAGAATAAAAATAATTTAATTTTTCCATTTATAGTGAAATAAAATGTTTTGCATAAAATGTAGCAATACAATAACAGTGACAGCAAGTAAAGGAAGGAATGAAAAGACGCCGAAGATATTTAAAACAAGTTTCATTCCTTTCTTCGTGTTATCCCTTCTTTAAAACATGTTTGTGTGCGATTTAAAATATTTTTTATTTCATGTTTAAAACATGTTGTTTAGTAAAGTATTTTAAAACATATTGTCTTACAAAACATTATTTATCAAAAACACGTTTAAATCAAAAAACGTTAATTGTGTTTAAAATAAAAAGAATGTGTTTGTAACAACCCTGGCCCAGGGTATTGTCTTGGCACCAATTCTCTATCTACTAAATAGAGGTGACCTACCACAGCTGGAATATTACCCTAAGCCATGCTTCACATTCGTATACTACGAAAAATATTTGGCAAGTATACGAATATGAAGCCCCGGCTTTACAGATACACTAAAGATATACTAAATATATTAAAGTGATCAGAATACGTAAAAGAGCAGAGTTCGACCTCAAATATAGAGATCATTAGTGGGCTTTAGGAAAAAACCCTCAATTGCCGGTACAGAACGAAGTACATGTTTACAACCAAGTACGGCATTCAACTCTGAGGTTGTGCTAAAAAAAGCAAACGTCCAAAGGATCCCAAATTTCTAAACTCTAAAGCAAAGTACAATATGACTACAAGATGGAATATGGTTGACGCTCCTCGGTACATACGGAACAGTGACCTTCACCGTGACCTTGGTGTCCTACAAGTCACTCATAGGGACCCTACTGGCCAATCATAATCTAGTGAGAAGATTAAACAGAAAGAAGTTTGAAGAATTAAGATTATAATTGATGGTTAATCTATTAGATTGGTTTCACATTACTTGAAGTAGACTTATTTGACAAAAAATGCTTCTTCAAGGTTAGCACATATTTCATAGACAGCTTGTATCCAAAGATATCTTTTCGAAATTGTTGACGATTTCTGTTGCGGGCTTTACAAATGTTCCGACAGGCAGGCATATTGGCAAGCATTGAACAATTTTGTATTAGTCATCATAAGTTTGTCCTCGCCATGTAGTTTGCTTAGTATTTTTAGAATGCTGAGTTCCTCAGATTAGAGGTAGTTGCTCTGTAGCAAACACTGGTGGAACATTACCAAAAAAAAGCTGCCGGATAACCTCAAAATCACCACCATTGGAAAGCAAGTATCGTATAAACGACCAAACCCAAAACACAAGAACGTCCAAGCACAAAAGCTTAGGTTGGTACACCTATTGACTGACCTTACGGGAATTGTAAAAAGCTCATTACAGAAAATGAAAGTAATCGCTTGGTCCATTGATGATAATCTATTTATAAAGTCTCCTTTGGACTTTTTTTCACGTTCAAGTTGTTTACTCGCATGTAGGCAAACTTTGTAAGGTCACCTCATACAAAATGTATTTATAATTACTCGTACAACTCCACCATGCGATGTCATCAAAACAGAACATCTCTTCCATTACTTTACTTACGGCATCATCATCATTAACCATAAGACCCATAAGAAATCAACAACACAATATATCTCCTGAAGAAAACGCGCTAATTCAAGGTTATGCGGTATACCTCGATAGGTGGCGTGTCTATCCAACTTTCGGAGGCCCTCCTCGCCATCAGAGCCGGCGAGAACATGAGGGCCTCCTCTTCGTCGTCGTCGTTCTGGTACCACATGTCAAATCGGACGCGATTCCCGCGCGAAAGCGGCTCTCAGTCGCGAACCCAGTGTAACTGGCGCGGCGCTATTTTTTCCCACCAGGTTCCCGCATTTAGACACGTACCCCCCACCACAAACGATCAACTTGGGGATAGGGACTCGCGCCATTGCGAAACCAGCTTGGACCAGATCCACAGAAATAGAAAATGTAGAGGACCGATAGCCGGCGAAAAATTCGTAACATCTGAGATGCACCATGAGACCGTGCCAGTTTATTTTTTGGCGCATTTCGGCACTGTATTGTTTTAAGGTTTCATATGCTGGTATTGTGGTCTTTTTCTAACTAATAATGTCACTCGAACTGAACTGTGAAACTGCGTTTATTCGTATTTTAGTTTCGAATCCCACTGCTGCCACCAAAAGATGTTAGTTTAGTGTTTCATGATAAAACACATATAAGCCAAACGTATTCTTCCTTTTTAAATTTCGTCCTAATTGTATAAATGTCAAAAAGAAGGTTTCCTCAACTTTGCAAAAATAATTTCTTGTGCAGATATTTTTAAGTTACATATTATTTGATAATTTGAAAAGTTGAAGAGGTTAAAAGATTAATTTGTTACTCCGGAAGGTTGTTTGGGACTTTTCTAACCTATGTGTGGCCAGGAATCGAACTGTTATTTTAGTATCAAATATGTGTACATAACACATAGTTCGAATCCCACTGCTGCCACCAAAAGTAGGTAATAAAGATGAAAGGCAAAATAGCTAAACGCATTTTCTTAAGATTAATCCATTTACAATCTCTTCCTAATTCTATAAATGTCAAGGAGGTGTTTTTCCTCAACTTTGCAAAAACAGATAACTTATAAATTTCTTATCTGTAACATATTTGTACAAGTAACATATTTGCTAATTTGAAAAATTGCAGAGATTAAGAGACAAGATGCGCATTTAACATTTTGATCACTTTTTAATAAAAACGGTTGTTCAAATGCAAAGTGTTGCAAACTGTCAACTGACAGGCTAGCAAATCATAGCAGTAAGTCTGCGGGACACCTAACCTCTAAACAAGAAACAAAAGTGGCCTGCCAGTTGACTTTGCAGTTTGCAAGAGATCTACGTCCTTTTCTCAAGGCCTACTATGAGAACCATTTTATCTGAAAACCCGTTATTATCAATGAGTTTCCAGAAAAACAAATATTATAAGATACTCGCGTTTAAAAGTGATGTTTATTTCGTTTGAAGTCTACTTTTTGACAGTCGTATCATAAATAGCGATCATATCACTTACAGCTTGATTCGATCCAATTTTTTTTTTTTGACGTCGGATTTTAAATTAGAAATCGCAAAAACCACGAATTCCTAAATTTCAGCTAAATCGAAAACAGTCAAAAGATATACTTTTTGATAAAACCCCGTATACATTATATAGGTACTAAATTATACATTTTTTACTTCATCATATGCAGAATAATAAAGTATTGTAATCGTGCCGAAAAAAATTGACATTTAGCGGAAATAGGTCTTTTTGGGTCCCCTGAACATTTTGACCAAAGTACAAAAAAATTTCTGTGTGTGTGTGTGTGTGTGTACCCGATTTTTGTTGAGATGATTCCGGAGAAACTACTAAAGTTATCGGGACGAAAGCTCATATGTAGAAGTTTCACGACTAAACTTAGAGCTGAAAAGCTTTTGGTTCGAAAGGGTCCAAAGGAACTGGCTATTTACTCTTAGCATTTTTCAACGATTTTGCAAATAAGCCGCCATTTCTGTAATTTCGTCAAAATAGATAAATAATAAATTAAAGTAGAGGAAATTTTGTATAATTTATGTCTATAACATTTTTTCGTAAAATTAATAGTTTAGCTGCAGGAGCACAATCTATTTGATGGAAATCGTGTCTGCATTAATAGTAGGTAGCCAGGATATTTTGAATCTTTTGACAGTATTCAGAACGTCAGCGGTTGCGAAACGTCAATTCAACACGCAAATGCATGGAGAATGCGATGAGGAGGAGAAACACGCGCGCACGTACGCTATGTGAAACAATATTGGAACATCTTGGTGTTCACAAAGTCAATGTGTATTTCGAGTACGGATAGCCCTGTTGCTATGTTTTCGCTAATAAATACAAGAAAGATTGTAAGACGGTATGGTAACATTAAAACTTATTTGGAATATTGAGCATAATTCTTTATGATCTTTTGTTGTTAACTTTTGTTGCTGAATTTTAAATCACCGACCGTATAACTCAATAACACACTAAATCGGTTCTTCTCTTTGCTTTGCGTTCAGAACGGACACATTCTAACACTGTTTTTAGTAACTTTTAGGTTTCTACGATTGGTAGCTTTGATATCAAACGTCAAACATAAAAGCGCGCACATAACCACACTTTAACGTGTAAATTTCAAGCGAAAGACGGTTCGGCGGCCACCATGTGGTCATATTGTGAAACAACTTACTTACTATAAAATTGGTTAACCTGTTATCTTAGAATCTTACCTTGCCAGCATTCCCGTATCCAGTTGGAACGTACAGGCTCTCCGTCCTCTTCGGCTGGTTCATGGACGGCACAATATCCTGCCCAAGACTCCTCTTCTTGAGGATGATCTCCTCAAACGGCGGATTCTGCGGTGTTGGCGGAGAAACGGCCCTTATAGAATTGCCAGTTGCAATACTTCCGTTCCTAGATGGATTCGCCGAGGTGTTCGACGTCGGCGTGGTTCCTCGAACTGCCGATGGCGCCCTCGCGCTTCTGTCTACGGTTTCGACTGGCGTCGTTGGTCCCCTATCGACGGATGGTTGCCTGGAACCGCCTAGGCGTTCCGCCGCTCTTGAGTATCTATCTACGCTGCAATCTCTACTCGGTGGTCTCTTGTAATGGTCAAAATGATCAATAGAGGATTGTTGCTGAGTATTTCCTAAGTATGGACGATCCGCTGAGACTCTCCTCGACATCCTTCTTAGTTGAGTTGAGTCTGTCGCTTGGAGGGAGTTTCTAGCCCTCAGTTCCATGCCCTCTTCAGGTTTGTTCATCGGGGCCGGAGTGTGGTTCTCTATGGGGTTGTTCAACGGTTTGTTTTGTTGCTGCTGTTGGACCAGCGAGTTGGGATTATTTTGGTATTGGTTGGGGTTATTTTGGTATTGGTTGGGGTTATTCTGGTATTGGTTAGGGTTATTCTGGTATTGGTTAGGGTTATTTTGGTATTGGTTACTACTGGGGTTGTTCTGGTATTGATTGGGGTTGTTTTGGTAGATTGAGTTTGGTATGTTAGGATTATTCTTCTCTGGGTTACCCGGGCTGTAGAAGTTTTGTTGGTTATAAGGCTTATTCGGGGATGGATTAACCTGGTTATGGATTTGACTAGGGTTATTAACTTGGTTGGGCGTCTGATTCGGCATTTGGTTCATCATAGAGTTTTGGACTTGATTTCCCATAGGTGGCGGCATTTGATTCGATAAACTATCTTTCTGGTTATACACGTTAGTATCGACAAACTTCTCCCTGTACCGTTCAGCTTTTGCTTTTAACCTCTCCAATCCAGGTTGTTTGAAATCTGGGGCGTATTTCTTAGCGACACCTATGGCTACCTCTGAGTCCTCCCTTGCATGCGCAGCTGATATATCCGCTTGTTCTGCTTTACCGCGCGCCGTAGCTGTTCTGGAAATGGCGATGTCTGCCTTTTGGAGGGCTATTTTCGATGCTCTTTGCGCTGCGCCTACCGCTGCGTCGATGCGTTCTCTGAACTTTGCCGAACGCATCAGGAATAGGTGTTTCTTCTTCGGGTTCGTGATCAGGACGTTGTTCTTGTATTTGCCTTCTTCCTTCTCACCGTTGCTGAACGTTGTTACACCGTAACCGTACTTCTTGTTATTGTACCACTCGCCCTCATATTTTAAACCGTCCGATCTTTCACTTACACCGAAGCCAGTTCTTTTGTCATTTTTCCACTCCCCCATGTAGGTTTCTTTCACGCTAGGATCCATTTGCTCGTCCTATCGAAAAGATACAATATATCTATTAGGCAATTAAGTAAAGCAGAGACCAGTGACCCTTTTAAAAATAATTATGATTTTCATAATTTATAACGTCTTGAATTTTTTGCGCATGACCGACGATTTTCAGGTAGAACATAATAATTTATTTGATAGATGTATCATCTACACACATAAAAATTTAACAGAAACATTTTGCACATAGTTAATCATACACAAAAAGGAGTGAATGTTTCTCCGAGAATCAGTTTTTGCCGGCGATTTGAAATGAAAATGTAGGTAATACAGAGCCTGTTTGGAGCTCGTTTTTTAGGGTTTAAAATTGCTTACCTCGACGACAAAACTGGCGTTGGAATCGGAAGGAACTGATGTATTAGTCATGGCGGACTGTGCGGAATCCGTGCTGACCCAGGAAGCGGAAGAGGCGGTCGATCGAATGCTCCCCGAGGCGATGCCCTTTTTCTCCAGCTCGCCCGTGCTCCTTTGTTTCTTCAGCTTTAGGCCCTGCAAATTGTTTGTCCCACATAACACGAAAACACCACTTCGCGCATACCTTTGTTCGAGATGGGTTCAGACTGAGATCGCATGTAAATTCCACTTCATTGTACTTTTTGGTGCGTCCGATTTTGAATAAAATATGTTTTGTTGTTGGCTTATTGGCGGTTTAGATGGTAGCAAGAAAAAACTACTAGATAGATACTGGGTTATTGATGAATACACATTAAAAACAGCCTTTAATAACCACTCATACCCATATACGCTTTATAACGACTGTTACCAAGGAAAGCCATAACTGAAAGAGTAGGTAAAATTTGTTAATTTTAGTTTTGTTTCTGAGTTATTCAACTCGAGTTACCAAAGGAGTAAACAAAAGGCGACAAAATTTGTTGAAGCTTATGGAATTAGCAATATATATGATGTTTAAAGCCCAAAATACTGTTACGTCGAACATACAGGGTCACAACCGTGACTAGTATTATGAAAGGATATGTAAAATATGTCACGACCATAAGCAATTTCGATTTTTCAGTTCAGATAACAGTCTTAGCGTTCTAATGATGATCCTGAGAGTTTAAGGTTAACGACTACAGCGTATTTCTTGTGTTATACCTTCTATAACATACAACAACAGGCACATGTACCTAGTTAGAAAATATGTTCAAATATGACGATACTGCAAAACAGCTTTAATTCAAAACGCAATTAATTCAAAAAATTGGTGTGATGAAAAACTGAATATATTTTACAGCGAGAGCGTAAAGTATGGAAACCTGAAAATATAACGAAAATCAATATTTCGTGTCACCTAATCAGTTATTAATTAATTACGGATACAAATTTACATATTTCGGATCGGCCTTTTCCACTTTTAGATTGACAGAAGAATGGTCGTTCGAACAGTGTTAGTTTCATTGCGATATCTCTCAGGGTACTCGAGTAATTAGCGTTTTTCTATACACATAAATTCCCATAAGGGGGCTGGAAGCCGGCCGTCCAAATTAAGAACGCAAACTGCCGCATAACATGCCAACCTTCGTCCACGCCTGCTGCTTTAAGGCTGTATAATCGCGATCGGACTTTTTGACATTTCTATAGTTAAGAAGAATGGTGTTGGTTTTATTAAACTTTGATGTTCAATAATACGTGAGTACAACAATATTAAGCGGAAACATTTTACACACGGTTTTCTTACCACCTAATGATTTTATTTCTTAACTTAGGTAAAATCATTTTAATTATAAATAAACCGTTTCAGAGAGGTAATCGTTATAAAACGTCTATGGACGACAAATTTTAGTAAACATACAGAATATATGTAAAATTTATGTAGGTGTTTAAAAATTGTTGTTCTCTTAAACTGCCATTCGCTGTACCCTTCAAATTACAAAGAACAGAAACAGAAGAAAACGGAACTACCTGATAGCAGAGGTGACATTGTAAACATGTAAACTGAAACGGCTTTAAAAATTTCGCTAAAAAGTTTTGGCAAGTTCTTGTCAAATGTGTGCAATGTACGCATCTAGTTTCCATCTAAGTTTTGCAATATTTCAACCAGGTTTCAACGCCTGACGAGCACAAGTAACAAAAAAACTGTTTGTCAATAGCAATTTCCTGACCTTACAATATGACATACAGAACTTGACCATGAGAAGTTAGGTACACAGGTTGGTACCAAATAACATAAAAGCTCTTAACAAAATTGTTGACATTACGTCAAAAGCCACGCCAAAGTCCATGTTTTTAATAATAAGACATGTAAAAATAAACTAAATGTTTATGTTTTGAGATATTAGTAAAACATGATAGGCTATGTTTACATTTCTTCTTCTTTAAATACAGGTCATTTTGTATGCAGAACTTTGACAGTATATTCAGGTATAAAGCACGCAGTTTCTGGCATAGTATAATGTGGCTACACTTAACTGCATAGCTCATCTTCGATATCTGTTACTTCCAGAGTTTTATCCAATTAACTACGAAACTTTACAGACTTTAAACGCCACAACAAACAATTTGTTGCTGTGCAAACACACCAGGCTGCATCCACCATATCTCGTTCCATAACCTAAACACCATTATCTTCTTTATTCTCGAGCAAATCATAAGCAAAACATAAAACAACTTCACCTGCGACCTATATGCCAATACCCCATCAAGACACCTCTCAAGTACAACCAATCTCCGACCGAACAAATCGAGCACCACTCGTGGAACTTACAATACGATCCTACGAAATCGAGAGATACAAGGAGAAAATTTACCATTAACAAACCCTTTCGAATGTTACTCGATCCGAGCGATCTCCTTCGCACCGCCGGCTCCGACGAGTTCATCTTGAGGACGAAGCCCCCTCTGGTGTCGTCCACCCTCTTCTCCCTCTTGTCCTGTTCCGTGGGCGCACCTCCTTGGCCTTCGTTGCTCCTTAGCGATGTGAGGGACGCCCGGATGGCCTTGCTCGCCCTGAACTTTGATGCCTTGCCGAAGGGTGCGCTGGTACGCACGCCGTAACCGTGCCTCATCCCTCTCAACCATTGTCCTTGATACGTCCCTGGAAGAAGGAAATAATTATGAGTATTATGAGGAGTTTGGCTCTGTTTTTGCTGGTTTTAATTGGATGTTTTCGAGGTAGTTGTGGTTTGTGTAGAGGTGGGAAGTGTCAAGTGGATTGTTTAGGTTACGTGGATAGGGGTGCTCTTAAATTTAAAGCTGTTGTTTTTTTACTGTAGAATCTACGAGATGGTAGTTTTGTCATTATTTGTATTAGTGTAAGTGCAGGTGACAAGGGTTGCTAAAGTGACTCATTATTAAAGATAGTTGGGCTGTTATGTGTGTCCTTGTTCCACTTGCTACAAAATTTGCCAGTTATTGTGTAAATTTCTTATGATGCGAAAAAGTAACTGCATGTCTGGCAGAAAGGTGGACTCATTTGGATAATTTTATATTAGATACCAATTTTGCAGAACACTTTATTCATATTATTTTTCATACAAGTTTCTGGATTGTCTTAAATCTAAAATACAAATATTAGAATGTAATTTTCTCCCTCGCTTGTACCGGGTGTTGTACCGCTTGTAGTATTAAAAACAAAGAGTAAAGTTTCTTTTTCGCATACGAAAATGTTATTTGAAAAAGTATTTACAAATATTAGAGAACGATTAAATACGAAATTATAATCTACTTCATTGTTGCATATACCAGGCTTTGCCAAAAAGATAAAAATGACTTAAGAGTAGATTACTTTTATTTTAAAATATCCTATCGGCAAAAATGTCATTTGAAAAATAGCGCCGCTGTAACAAAATCTTATGCCTGGGGCCAAATATCTAACTTGCGCCCCTGAGGAAAAAAATATATTGTTTTTGTACAATTTATTTTCCAATATAAACGCAGCACGGTTCATCATACGTGCATAATAAATAAAATTCAATAATATATTTTCAATTATTTTATTTTTTAGAGCAATCGATCACATCATCCAGCTTAAGAGATAATAAAAAATAAAAATCAATATAAATTAAATAAAACTGCTACTTAACGCCCGCGAGGGTGCTATGGATTCTTAACACCCGCGCAGGCATTAAGGGTTGCCATGGTTATAAGACAAATATATCAAATATTTGTCATTCAAACTGTAAATTTTAAATCGTCGATGTCAATTATTAACAATATCAATTATTGACAGCTCTCGGGCCTGTCGGCTCTCGAACTTTTTAAACGATCACCCTCGGGCATAAACATCCGTGTAATGCCCTTGATACATAAATAACTATTGTGTCCTACATGATCATAAAGTGACATTTTCCATCTTGGATACCAGGGCGGGCATTAAGCGTTGCCATGGTTATATGTCAGATACATCAAATATTTATCATTCAAATTCTGTTTGACAATTAATTGTCTGCATTGTCACTCAACTCAACCGAATTGTTTGTGTTGTTATTCAACTCCGTAGATACGCATTTCAAACAAAACAATTGTAGGATATAAAATTTTGAATGTACCACGGGCATTACTTGATGTTTATACATCCGTCTAATGCCCGGCCTTGGTACATAAATAACTATTATTGACATAGTTATTTTATTCCCGAATAACAATAATCCGAAAAGGTATTCATCGTTAAATTGGGATATTTCATTAATTGTGCTACAATTTTCTTTAATATTTATTAATTTAAAAAAAAAATTTTAATTGCTGTAAAAGCGTAACCTTTTCAATTTTAGTTTTATTTTCGTGTAAATGGTTATTAAAACTGGAAGTTTTCTGTTATTATGTTTATTCAATCTAATTATAAAATTTTGTCCTGCCTGTCCAATATTTATAGAAAAGATTTCCTCGAAAATAAACATAAAACTAAAAATTGAAAATAGTACATTTTGACATCTATATAACTATCTATCAAAATGGATTATTTAGATATTTTAGTAATTAAAAACATATTAACGTAAATTTTAACATAATTAATGAAATAACGGAAGTTAATGATGAATACCTTTTCGAATTTGTCTTATAACAAATTATTCAAATCGCCTTGTCAATAAAAATAAAAACAAATACTTAATATAATATTAAATATATGTCAATCAAAAATTGTGTTTGACTTACATTACTTAATTTGTATTAATCCCGCTTTTTATTATCTTTTAGAAAAGCCTGATAATATTATATACGAAATCAATTGCTATAAAGCAATGAAGTAAAGAGGAGCATAATGATCCGTATTGTGTACCCAATATTAAGTACCTACATCCATAAATACTTACTGGCACCAAATACAATTTATTTAAATTTACAATTCAATATATGTCCAAGCTAAGATTAATTTCCGAAATAAATGTATATAACGAATCGTCGTAAATGTGTAAGTGAATAAATCACAATCGTGCAAAATACGGTGGAGAAGTGCTTTTGTTTTAGCATCTACACATTCATTATGGAAATTGTGTCATGCTCTGTTCGTATTGGCTCGAAAGTAACTGGCATCATTCCGAATTGTAAGCTATAGTTGGAATGACGTCAACGGATGTTAACGGCTTACTAAGCTTACTCAATTGAGAACTGTTAAACTCTGTTGAACTACCTACCAAATATGGAAGAATTTTGAGTCTTCATAACGTTGATAGCAAATTTTTATAGAATTATTTTCACGATATGACATGCAAAAAACAACAAAAACACTGCCGGCTACGAACTATTGTCTAACTGTTGGTGTTTGTTCTAAACTAATATCTGCAAAAATATCGTATTAACAGATTAAAAAAAGACCTAAAGCCGACCGGCTAGGAACTATTGTCTACCTATTGGTGTTTGTTTTAACCTAATATCTAAAAAAATATCGTATTAACAGATTAAAAAAAGACCTAAAGCTGACTTTCTATTTAGAAAACATTAAACATATCAGATAACTTTGTATTGGTTGGAAGCAGTTGGAAAATCAACTCTTGTATATTACATTTAAAAAAGAAATGATAATAATAATGTAATACCCCGCTCTCCCCTCTCCATACTACATATATGTAGTATGGAGAGGGGTAATGCCCCTCCGTGTAATGCCCTTGGTACATAAATTAGTATATTATTTTACGAGCACATAATTAAGGATATAAATCGCGAGCATCAAGTCATTAATCATGCGAGCGATTTATATCCGTTATGTGCGAGTCAAATACGATGTTTTATCTACGACTCCATTTTATGCAATATATTTTTAATGTATTTATCAATGATGGCGAGGCGAACTGTCAAATAACTGTCATCCACGTAGATTATGACAGACTTTGACACTAGCGTTGTATAATGATGACAGTTCGTTCAAATAATGAGGTCATTATTTGAACGAACTGTCATTATTATACAACGCTGATGGGGATTATAGTCATAGATACGTATGCAATTAACTTATTATGTGAGTCGTAGATAATAATATATTATTAAACGTTATATAGCCACAAACAAAACCTAGTGTGACACAACAATTGGAGAGTCCGCCACTATACACATTACGGAAGAACTCGATAGACGACTTGAAATAGAATATTATTGATGGTCGGTTCTACACGCCGGGATCGACGGAACGGAAATTTCTGTCGACAAATGATAAGCCGCAGACTTTGCCGTTTGCCGAGTGATGCTGACACTTTGATGCGATCAATGCGGACTCTGCCACACACGAGGGGAGTGAGTTCGCATATCTGGCGGAGGCGATGCGACATACGCTCGCTTCCACGGCTAAAGCACGACGACTACCATCCGCTTGCTTGATTTATATCCACTTGTCGGCTCTCGTATGAAATTATCGACTGCAATGACAGCGCCCTTGACATTTCGAATTAATTGTAATTGACGTTAATTAAGCACGCATGATGTCGATGGGTGCGAATTCTAATTACTTCGGAACTTACGTTCTACTATCAAATACGAACCATTTGTTTTAATTAATGAAGGTGGGGTGGATATATTTGGGTAAATATTATCGTCGTTATAAGAAAGGTCCTACGGTTTACATAAATGAATGTATTGATTCCATTTCATGGCATTTACAGTTAAAATTAATGTGAACGTTATAGTAAGTATAACAGATTTACGATTGTTTTCTTTTATTGATATGTACTGCTTAAGGTGATCCAGATATTGACACAGAACTAAGTCAAAATGAACTAATAATGGACAAAATTTAATAGAAAACCCAAAAATAACATAGTTGTTTCTTGAAAACTCATTGTTTTCTTGTGCCTTTAGCAAAACTGAGCTTTAAAATATAATTAAAACAGTATAATAAGTATGTCTCACAAAAAATAAGAGTCACTATCACTTTTCGTCAGCCCCAGCCAGGCCTGTAATGAACACTTTTCGGCGCTAGCCACGAAAATAATTGTACACAATATAACTCTGTCCAATCAAAACACAGTTTTCGATTCGGTTTGACGTTTGCGATTAAAACGTCAACGGATTTTATTTGTCAAAAGCCAGTATGTCAGTGATTAATCTTTAGAAACGGGTGATTTTATTACGATATTGTCGTGTATGATAAAAAATTATGTGTGCACCACGCCCAGAAGTGGTTTTCCGGGCCTCAAGTGCCCAATTCTTGTCTCGGCCCGGAAAAGAACCACTCTTTCGGCTTGGTACACAATATACTATTTTGTTTTGATTGTTTCTTGACTACTTCCGTTGCAAACTGTATTCATGTTTTTCTCAAACTTAACTTTGTTTAGCTATACCGTATATGGTATATTATATTTTATGCCCTGGCCTACATGATCATAAAGTGAGACTTTACATCATAGATGCCGGCAAAAATTGCTTCTTAACGCCCGCGAGGGCATTAAAGGTTGCCATGTTATATGTAAATATATCAAATATTTGAGAAAATTATAAATAAAGTATAGCGATGAGTGTAGTTTTATTTTAGTATGTTGGTAGGGATGTGTCATGAACAAATATAAATCTGTCAGAATTTGAATTACCTTTTTAAGGTGCGTTTTCATTAGATATAATGGCAGTGGTAGCAGACGCCGTTATAATATTTCCAATAGAAAATTGCTAGTGACTCATGTTTATGTACATGCATACTAATATTGTGTCTTTATCACGATATGTAAGAAAAACTATAATTTCGTATTCTACCACCGGCATTAGCTACCATTAGCTACCAATCGGAACGCACCATTAATTTTATATATTGTATGATAAAGTCATGTGCTGGGCCACATCAGATTTTTTATAATTGGGAACGTAATAACTGCCGAACCGTTCCAAATAAGTAAAATCAAATTATACCGGCATAATCAGCGTCAAAAATTGTATCAAGAACAAACCCCTTAATTTGATTGAAGGTAGTTGGGTTTTTGCCGACTGGCTAAAATTTTGTAAGAAATCACGTATTTTAAACTATAATTTTGAACTGGCACTCCTATCTCTAAAACTAGGACCCGGATCAACATGAAAGCTTTGCTATCCTACTAAAATGGCGGCGCTGATTACAAATTTACATAGGAAAAGTCTTTGTCTCTACTGGTTACCGAGTTGTGCTGAAATTACGGTTTTTCAAATAATACAAATATAAGCGAAATAGACCACATAACATGAAAATGGTAAATCTTAGGCATACAAAAGTATACATATTTTTGATAGACTCAGCGAGAGCTATCATCTGGTAGTGGGTAAACCTTTCTATCATCAACGGTTGCAATGTTCATTTTTTTTCTATCTAAAAGTGCTAAATTTAGAACGAAAAAACAATTATAACTTTTTGAGAGATAGTGCGTTCTAATGTAGTCATGCTTATGCATTGGGATGTGCTGAATTCAACGGTGTGGTCGGTTTTCCCGTAGCGTGTACGGTTTGGCTAGAAAGTGGGAAACTATAATTTCCGCGGTTTATCGCGTTTTTCTCGCAAACCGCGCACCTTAGAGCAACGCGGGTTTCAGAAATGAATTCCTCGGCCAATTTCCCATCCGATACCGTTTGAACCGTCAACATCGGTCGATTAGATCGGACACAGTTTGCGTTCAAAGTTTCTAACATAGTAAAATGGGTGTTTTTAGCATCATTTTTTATAATTGGGAACGTAATAACTGCCCAACCGTTCCAAATAAGTAAAATCAAATTATACCGGCGTAATCAGCGTCAAAAATTGTATCAAGAACAAACCCCTTAATTTGATTGAAGGTAGTTGGGTTTTTGCCGACTGGCTAAAATTTTGTAAGAAATCACGTATTTTAAACTATAATTTTGAACTGGCACTCCTATCTCTAAAACTAGGACCCGGATCAACATGAAAGCTTTGCTATCCTACTAAAATGGGTGCGCTGATTACAAATTTACATAGGAAAAGTCTCTGTCTCTACTGGTTACCGAGTTGTGCTGAAATTACGGTTTTTCAAATAATACAAAAATAAGCGAAATGGACCACATAACATGAAAATGGTAAATCTTAGGCATACAAAAGTATACATATTTTTGATAGACTTAACGAGAGCTATCATCTGGTAGTGGGTAAACCTTTCTATCACCAACAGTTGCAATGTTCAATTTTTTTCTATCTAAAAGTGCTAAATTTAGAACGAAAAAACAATTATAACTTTTTGAGAGATAGAGCGTTCTAATGTAGTCATGCTTATGCATTGGGATGTGCTGAATTCAACGGTGTGGTCGGTTTTCCCGTAGCGTGTACGGTTTGGCTAGAAAGTGGGAAACTATAATTTCCGCGGTTTATCGCGTTTTTCTCGCAAACCGCGCACCTTAGAGCAACGCGGGTTTCAGAAATGAATTCCTCGGCCAATTTCCCATCCGATACCGTTTGAACCGTCAACATCGGTCGATTAGATCGGACACAGTTTGCGTTCAAAGTTTCTAACATAGTAAAATGGGTGTTTTTAGCATCATTTTTTATAATTGGGAACGTAATAACTGCCCAACCGTTCCAAATAAGTAAAATCAAATTATACCGGCATAATCAGCGTCAAAAATTGTACCAAGAACCACAATCTTAATTTGATTGAAGGTAGTTGGGTTTTTGCCGACTGGCTACAATTTTGTAAGAAATCACGTATTTTAAACTATAATTTTGAACTGGCACTCCTATCTCTAAAACTAGGACCCGGATCAACATGAAAGCTTTGCTATCCTACTAAAATGGGTGCGCTGAATGCAAATTTACATAGGAAAAGTCTCTGTCTCTACTGGTTACCGAGTTGTGCTGAAATTACGGTTTTTCAAATAATACAAAAATAAGCGAAATGGACCACATAACATGAAAATGGTAAATCTTAGGCATACAAAAGTATACATATTTTTGATAGACTTAACGAGAGCTATCATCTGGTACTGGGTAAACCTTTCTATCACCAACGGTTGCAATGTTCAATTTTTTTCTATCTAAAAGTGCTAAATTTAGAACGAAAAAACAATTATAACTTTTTGAGAGATAGAGCGTTCTAATGTAGTCATGCTTATGCATTGGGATGTGCTGAATTCAACGGTGTGGTCGGTTTTCCCGTAGCGTGTACGGTTTGGCTAGAAAGTGGGAAACTATAATTTCCGCGGTTTATCGCGTTTTTCTCGCAAACCGCGCACCTTAGAGCAACGCGGGTTTCAGAAATGAATTCCTCGGCCAATTTCCCATCCGATACCGTTTGAACCGTCAACATCGGTCGATTAGATCGGACACAGTTTGCGTTCAAAGTTTCTAACATAGTAAAATGGGTGTTTTTAGCATCATTTTTTATAATTGGGAACGTAATAACTGCCCAACCGTTCCAAATAAGTAAAATCCAATTATACCGGCGTAATCAGCGTCAAAAATTGTATCAAGAACAAACCCCTTAATTTGATTGAAGGTAGTTGGGTTTTTGCCGACTGGCTAAAATTTTGTAAGAAATCACATATTTTAAACTATAATTTTGAACTGGCACTCCTATCTCTAAAACTAGGACCCGGATCAACATGAAAGCTTTGCTATCCTACTAAAATGGGTGCGCTGATTACAAATTTACATAGGAAAAGTCTCTGTCTCTACTGGTTACCGAGTTGTGCTGAAATTACGGTTTTTCAAATAATACAAAAATAAGCGAAATGGACCACATAACATGAAAATGGTAAATCTTAGGCATACAAAAGTATACATATTTTTGATAGACTTAACGAGAGCTATCATCTGGTAGTGGGTAAACCTTTCTATCACCAACGGTTGCAATGTTCAATTTTTTTCTATCTAAAAGTGCTAAATTTAGAACGAAAAAACAATTATAACTTTTTGAGAGATAGAGCGTTCTAATGTAGTCATGCTTATGCATTGGGATGTGCTGAATTCAACGGTGTGGTCGGTTTTCCCGTAGCGTGTACGGTTTGGCTAGAAAGTGGGAAACTATAATTTCCGCGGTTTATCGCGTTTTTCTCGCAAACCGCGCACCTTAGAGCAACGCGGGTTTCAGAAATGAATTCCTCGGCCAATTTCCCATCCGATACCGTTTGAACCATCAACATCGGTCGATTAGATCGGACACAGTTTGCGTTCAAAGTTTCTAACACAGTAAAATGGGTGTTTTTAGCATCATTTTTTATAATTGGGAACGTAATAACTGCCCAACCGTTCCAAATAAGTAAAATCAAATTATACCGGCGTAATCAGCGTCAAAAATTGTATCAAGAACAAACCCCTTAATTTGATTGAAGGTAGTTGGGTTTTTGCCGACTGGCTAAAATTTTGTAAGAAATCACGTATTTTAAACTATAATTTTGAACTGGCACTCCTATCTCTAAAACTAGGACCCGGATCAACATGAAAGCTTTGCTATCCTACTAAAATGGGTGCGCTGATTACAAATTTACATAGGAAAAGTCTCTGTCTCTACTGGTTACCGAGTTGTGCTGAAATTACGGTTTTTCAAATAATACAAAAATAAGCGAAATGGACCACATAACATGAAAATGGTAAATCTTAGGCATACAAAAGTATACATATTTTTGATAGACTCAGCGAGAGCTATCATCTGGTAGTGGGTAAACCTTTCTATCATCAACGGTTGCAATTTTCAATTTTTTTCTATCAAAAAGTGCTAAATTTAGAACGAAAAAACAATTATAACTTTTTGAGAGATAGAGCGTTCTAATGTAGTCATGCTTATGCATTGGGATGTGCTGAATTCAACGGAGTGGTCGGTTTTCCCGTAGCGTGTACGGTTTGGCTAGAAAGTGGGAAACTATAATTTCCGCGGTTTATCGCGTTTTTCTCGCAAACCGCGCACCTTAGAGCAACGCGGGTTTCAGAAATGAATTCCTCGGCCAATTTCCCATCCGATACCGTTTGAACCGTCAACATCGGTCGATTAGATCGGACACAGTTTGCGTTCAAAGTTTCTAACATAGTAAAATGGGTGTTTTTAGCATCATTTTTTATAATTGGGAACGTAATAACTGCCCAACCGTTCCAAATAAGTAAAATCAAATTATACCGGCATAATCAGCGTCAAAAATTGTACCAAGAACCACAATCTTAATTTGATTGAAGGTAGTTGGGTTTTTGCCGACTGGCTAAAATTTTGTAAGAAATCACGTATTTTAAACTATAATTTTGAACTGGCACTCCTATCTCTAAAACTAGGACCCGGATCAACATGAAAGCTTTGCTATCCTACTAAAATGGGTGCGCTGAATGCAAATTTACATAGGAAAAGTCTCTGTCTCTACTGGTTACCGAGTTGTGCTGAAATTACGGTTTTTCAAGTAATACAAAAATAAGCGAAATGGACCACATAACATGAAAATGGTAAATCTTAGGCATACAAAAGTATACATATTTTTGATAGACTTAACGAGAGCTATCATCTGGTACTGGGTAAACCTTTCTATCACCAACGGTTGCAATGTTCAATTTTTTTCTATCTAAAAGTGCTAAATTTAGAACGAAAAAACAATTATAACTTTTTGAGAGATAGAGCGTTCTAATGTAGTCATGCTTATGCATTGGGATGTGCTGAATTCAACGGTGTGGTCGGTTTTCCCGTAGCGTGTACGGTTTGGCTAGAAAGTGGGAAACTATAATTTCCGCGGTTTATCGCGTTTTTCTCGCAAACCGCGCACCTTAGAGCAACGCGGGTTTCAGAAATGAATTCCTCGGCCAATTTCCCATCCGATACCGTTTGAACCATCAACATCGGTCGATTAGATCGGACACAGTTTGCGTTCAAAGTTTCTAACATAGTAAAATGGGTGTTTTTAGCATCATTTTTTATAATTGGGAACGTAATAACTGCCCAACCGTTCCAAATAAGTAAAATCAAATTATACCGGCATAATCAGCGTCAAAAATTGTACCAAGAACCACAATCTTAATTTGATTGAAGGTAGTTGGGTTTTTGCCGACTGGCTAAAATTTTGTAAGAAATCACGTATTTTAAACTATAATTTTGAACTGGCACTCCTATCTCTAAAACTAGGACCCGGATCAACATGAAAGCTTTGCTATCCTACTAAAATGGGTGCGCTGAATGCAAATTTACATAGGAAAAGTCTCTGTCTCTACTGGTTACCGAGTTGTGCTGAAATTACGGTTTTTCAAATAATACAAAAATAAGCGAAATGGACCACATAACATGAAAATGGTAAATCTTAGGCATACAAAAGTATACATATTTTTGATAGACTTAACGAGAGCTATCATCTGGTAGTGGGTAAACCTTTCTATCACCAACGGTTGCAATGTTCAATTTTTTTCTATCTAAAAGTGCTAAATTTAGAACGAAAAAACAATTATAACTTTTTGAGAGATAGAGCGTTCTAATGTAGTCATGCTTATGCATTGGGATGTGCTGAATTCAACGGTGTGGTCGGTTTTCCCGTAGCGTGTACGGTTTGGCTAGAAAGTGGGAAACTATAATTTCCGCGGTTTATCGCGTTTTTCTCGCAAACCGCGCACCTTAGAGCAACGCGGGTTTCAGAAATGAATTCCTCGGCCAATTTCCCATCCGATACCGTTTGAACCATCAACATCGGTCGATTAGATCGGACACAGTTTGCGTTCAAAGTTTCTAACACAGTAAAATGGGTGTTTTTAGCATCATTTTTTATAATTGGGAACGTAATAACTGCCCAACCGTTCCAAATAAGTAAAATCAAATTATACCGGCGTAATCAGCGTCAAAAATTGTATCAAGAACAAACCCCTTAATTTGATTGAAGGTAGTTGGGTTTTTGCCGACTGGCTAAAATTTTGTAAGAAATCACGTATTTTAAACTATAATTTTGAACTGGCACTCCTATCTCTAAAACTAGGACCCGGATCAACATGAAAGCTTTGCTATCCTACTAAAATGGGTGCGCTGATTACAAATTTACATAGGAAAAGTCTCTGTCTCTACTGGTTACCGAGTTGTGCTGAAATTACGGTTTTTCAAATAATACAAAAATAAGCGAAATGGACCACATAACATGAAAATGGTAAATCTTAGGCATACAAAAGTATACATATTTTTGATAGACTCAGCGAGAGCTATCATCTGGTAGTGGGTAAACCTTTCTATCATCAACGGTTGCAATTTTCAATTTTTTTCTATCAAAAAGTGCTAAATTTAGAACGAAAAAACAATTATAACTTTTTGAGAGATAGAGCGTTCTAATGTAGTCATGCTTATGCATTGGGATGTGCTGAATTCAACGGAGTGGTCGGTTTTCCCGTAGCGTGTACGGTTTGGCTAGAAAGTGGGAAACTATAATTTCCGCGGTTTATCGCGTTTTTCTCGCAAACCGCGCACCTTAGAGCAACGCGGGTTTCAGAAATGAATTCCTCGGCCAATTTCCCATCCGATACCGTTTGAACCGTCAACATCGGTCGATTAGATCGGACACAGTTTGCGTTCAAAGTTTCTAACATAGTAAAATGGGTGTTTTTAGCATCATTTTTTATAATTGGGAACGTAATAACTGCCCAACCGTTCCAAATAAGTAAAATCAAATTATACCGGCGTAATCAGCGTCAAAAATTGTACCAAGAACCACAATCTTAATTTGATTGAAGGTAGTTGGGTTTTTGCCGACTGGCTAAAATTTTGTAAGAAATCACGTATTTTAAACTATAATTTTGAACTGGCACTCCTATCTCTAAAACTAGGACCCGGATCAACATGAAAGCTTTGCTATCCTACTAAAATGGGTGCGCTGATTACAAATTTACATAGGAAAAGTCTCTGTCTCTACTGGTTACCGAGTTGTGCTGAAATTACGGTTTTTCAAATAATACAAAAATAAGCGAAATGGACCACATAACATGAAAATGGTAAATCTTAGGCATACAAAAGTATACATATTTTTGATAGACTTAACGAGAGCTATCATCTGGTAGTGGGTAAACCTTTCTATCACCAACAGTTGCAATGTTCAATTTTTTTCTATCTAAAAGTGCTAAATTTAGAACGAAAAAACAATTATAACTTTTTGAGAGATAGAGCGTTCTAATGTAGTCATGCTTATGCATTGGGATGTGCTGAATTCAACGGTGTGGTCGGTTTTCCCGTAGCGTGTACGGTTTGGCTAGAAAGTGGGAAACTATAATTTCCGCGGTTTATCGCGTTTTTCTCGCAAACCGCGCACCTTAGAGCAACGCGGGTTTCAGAAATGAATTCCTCGGCCAATTTCCCATCCGATACCGTTTGAACCGTCAACATCGGTCGATTAGATCGGACACAGTTTGCGTTCAAAGTTTCTAACATAGTAAAATGGGTGTTTTTAGCATCATTTTTTATAATTGGGAACGTAATAACTGCCCAACCGTTCCAAATAAGTAAAATCAAATTATACCGGCATAATCAGCGTCAAAAATTGTACCAAGAACCACAATCTTAATTTGATTGAAGGTAGTTGGGTTTTTGCCGACTGGCTAAAATTTTGTAAGAAATCACGTATTTTAAACTATAATTTTGAACTGGCACTCCTATCTCTAAAACTAGGACCCGGATCAACATGAAAGCTTTGCTATCCTACTAAAATGGGTGCGCTGAATGCAAATTTACATAGGAAAAGTCTCTGTCTCTACTGGTTACCGAGTTGTGCTGAAATTACGGTTTTTCAAATAATACAAAAATAAGCGAAATGGACCACATAACATGAAAATGGTAAATCTTAGGCATACAAAAGTATACATAT
The DNA here is from genome assembly GCA_964023965.1 of Melinopterus prodromus. Taxonomy (NCBI): domain Eukaryota; kingdom Metazoa; phylum Arthropoda; class Insecta; order Coleoptera; family Scarabaeidae; genus Melinopterus; species Melinopterus prodromus. The sequence continues at coordinate 66,554,865 of OZ030393.1, forward strand.
TTTTGATAGACTTAACGAGAGCTATCATCTGGTACTGGGTAAACCTTTCTATCACCAACGGTTGCAATGTTCAATTTTTTTCTATCTAAAAGTGCTAAATTTAGAACGAAAAAACAATTATAACTTTTTGAGAGATAGAGCGTTCTAATGTAGTCATGCTTATGCATTGGGATGTGCTGAATTCAACGGTGTGGTCGGTTTTCCCGTAGCGTGTACGGTTTGGCTAGAAAGTGGGAAACTATAATTTCCGCGGTTTATCGCGTTTTTCTCGCAAACCGCGCACCTTAGAGCAACGCGGGTTTCAGAAATGAATTCCTCGGCCAATTTCCCATCCGATACCGTTTGAACCATCAACATCGGTCGATTAGATCGGACACAGTTTGCGTTCAAAGTTTCTAACATAGTAAAATGGGTGTTTTTAGCATCATTTTTTATAATTGGGAACGTAATAACTGCCCAACCGTTCCAAATAAGTAAAATCAAATTATACCGGCATAATCAGCGTCAAAAATTGTACCAAGAACCACAATCTTAATTTGATTGAAGGTAGTTGGGTTTTTGCCGACTGGCTAAAATTTTGTAAGAAATCACGTATTTTAAACTATAATTTTGAACTGGCACTCCTATCTCTAAAACTAGGACCCGGATCAACATGAAAGCTTTGCTATCCTACTAAAATGGGTGCGCTGATTACAAATTTACATAGGAAAAGTCTCTGTCTCTACTGGTTACCGAGTTGTGCTGAAATTACGGTTTTTCAAATAATACAAAAATAAGCGAAATGGACCACATAACATGAAAATGGTAAATCTTAGGCATACAAAAGTATACATATTTTTGATAGACTCAGCGAGAGCTATCATCTGGTAGTGGGTAAACCTTTCTATCATCAACGGTTGCAATTTTCAATTTTTTTCTATCAAAAAGTGCTAAATTTAGAACGAAAAAACAATTATAACTTTTTGAGAGATAGAGCGTTCTAATGTAGTCATGCTTATGCATTGGGATGTGCTGAATTCAACGGAGTGGTCGGTTTTCCCGTAGCGTGTACGGTTTGGCTAGAAAGTGGGAAACTATAATTTCCGCGGTTTATCGCGTTTTTCTCGCAAACCGCGCACCTTAGAGCAACGCGGGTTTCAGAAATGAATTCCTCGGCCAATTTCCCATCCGATACCGTTTGAACCGTCAACATCGGTCGATTAGATCGGACACAGTTTGCGTTCAAAGTTTCTAACATAGTAAAATGGGTGTTTTTAGCATCATTTTTTATAATTGGGAACGTAATAACTGCCCAACCGTTCCAAATAAGTAAAATCAAATTATACCGGCGTAATCAGCGTCAAAAATTGTACCAAGAACCACAATCTTAATTTGATTGAAGGTAGTTGGGTTTTTGCCGACTGGCTAAAATTTTGTAAGAAATCACGTATTTTAAACTATAATTTTGAACTGGCACTCCTATCTCTAAAACTAGGACCCGGATCAACATGAAAGCTTTGCTATCCTACTAAAATGGGTGCGCTGATTACAAATTTACATAGGAAAAGTCTCTGTCTCTACTGGTTACCGAGTTGTGCTGAAATTACGGTTTTTCAAATAATACAAAAATAAGCGAAATGGACCACATAACATGAAAATGGTAAATCTTAGGCATACAAAAGTATACATATTTTTGATAGACTTAACGAGAGCTATCATCTGGTAGTGGGTAAACCTTTCTATCACCAACAGTTGCAATGTTCAATTTTTTTCTATCTAAAAGTGCTAAATTTAGAACGAAAAAACAATTATAACTTTTTGAGAGATAGAGCGTTCTAATGTAGTCATGCTTATGCATTGGGATGTGCTGAATTCAACGGTGTGGTCGGTTTTCCCGTAGCGTGTACGGTTTGGCTAGAAAGTGGGAAACTATAATTTCCGCGGTTTATCGCGTTTTTCTCGCAAACCGCGCACCTTAGAGCAACGCGGGTTTCAGAAATGAATTCCTCGGCCAATTTCCCATCCGATACCGTTTGAACCGTCAACATCGGTCGATTAGATCGGACACAGTTTGCGTTCAAAGTTTCTAACATAGTAAAATGGGTGTTTTTAGCATCATTTTTTATAATTGGGAACGTAATAACTGCCCAACCGTTCCAAATAAGTAAAATCAAATTATACCGGCATAATCAGCGTCAAAAATTGTACCAAGAACCACAATCTTAATTTGATTGAAGGTAGTTGGGTTTTTGCCGACTGGCTAAAATTTTGTAAGAAATCACGTATTTTAAACTATAATTTTGAACTGGCACTCCTATCTCTAAAACTAGGACCCGGATCAACATGAAAGCTTTGCTATCCTACTAAAATGGGTGCGCTGAATGCAAATTTACATAGGAAAAGTCTCTGTCTCTACTGGTTACCGAGTTGTGCTGAAATTACGGTTTTTCAAATAATACAAAAATAAGCGAAATGGACCACATAACATGAAAATGGTAAATCTTAGGCATACAAAAGTATACATATTTTTGATAGACTTAACGAGAGCTATCATCTGGTACTGGGTAAACCTTTCTATCACCAACGGTTGCAATGTTCAATTTTTTTCTATCTAAAAGTGCTAAATTTAGAACGAAAAAACAATTATAACTTTTTGAGAGATAGAGCGTTCTAATGTAGTCATGCTTATGCATTGGGATGTGCTGAATTCAACGGTGTGGTCGGTTTTCCCGTAGCGTGTACGGTTTGGCTAGAAAGTGGGAAACTATAATTTCCGCGGTTTATCGCGTTTTTCTCGCAAACCGCGCACCTTAGAGCAACGCGGGTTTCAGAAATGAATTCCTCGGCCAATTTCCCATCCGATACCGTTTGAACCATCAACATCGGTCGATTAGATCGGACACAGTTTGCGTTCAAAGTTTCTAACATAGTAAAATGGGTGTTTTTAGCATCATTTTTTATAATTGGGAACGTAATAACTGCCCAACCGTTCCAAATAAGTAAAATCAAATTATACCGGCATAATCAGCGTCAAAAATTGTACCAAGAACCACAATCTTAATTTGATTGAAGGTAGTTGGGTTTTTGCCGACTGGCTAAAATTTTGTAAGAAATCACGTATTTTAAACTATAATTTTGAACTGGCACTCCTATCTCTAAAACTAGGACCCGGATCAACATGAAAGCTTTGCTATCCTACTAAAATGGGTGCGCTGAATGCAAATTTACATAGGAAAAGTCTCTGTCTCTACTGGTTACCGAGTTGTGCTGAAATTACGGTTTTTCAAATAATACAAAAATAAGCGAAATGGACCACATAACATGAAAATGGTAAATCTTAGGCATACAAAAGTATACATATTTTTGATAGACTTAACGAGAGCTATCATCTGGTAGTGGGTAAACCTTTCTATCACCAACGGTTGCAATGTTCAATTTTTTTCTATCTAAAAGTGCTAAATTTAGAACGAAAAAACAATTATAACTTTTTGAGAGATAGAGCGTTCTAATGTAGTCATGCTTATGCATTGGGATGTGCTGAATTCAACGGTGTGGTCGGTTTTCCCGTAGCGTGTACGGTTTGGCTAGAAAGTGGGAAACTATAATTTCCGCGGTTTATCGCGTTTTTCTCGCAAACCGCGCACCTTAGAGCAACGCGGGTTTCAGAAATGAATTCCTCGGCCAATTTCCCATCCGATACCGTTTGAACCGTCAACATCGGTCGATTAGATCGGACACAGTTTGCGTTCAAAGTTTCTAACATAGTAAAATGGGTGTTTTTAGCATCATTTTTTATAATTGGGAACGTAATAACTGCCCAACCGTTCCAAATAAGTAAAATCCAATTATACCGGCGTAATCAGCGTCAAAAATTGTATCAAGAACAAACCCCTTAATTTGATTGAAGGTAGTTGGGTTTTTGCCGACTGGCTAAAATTTTGTAAGAAATCACGTATTTTAAACTATAATTTTGAACTGGCACTCCTATCTCTAAAACTAGGACCCGGATCAACATGAAAGCTTTGCTATCCTACTAAAATGGGTGCGCTGATTACAAATTTACATAGGAAAAGTCTCTGTCTCTACTGGTTACCGAGTTGTGCTGAAATTACGGTTTTTCAAATAATACAAAAATAAGCGAAATGGACCACATAACATGAAAATGGTAAATCTTAGGCATACAAAAGTATACATATTTTTGATAGACTTAACGAGAGCTATCATCTGGTAGTGGGTAAACCTTTCTATCACCAACGGTTGCAATGTTCAATTTTTTTCTATCTAAAAGTGCTAAATTTAGAACGAAAAAACAATTATAACTTTTTGAGAGATAGAGCGTTCTAATGTAGTCATGCTTATGCATTGGGATGTGCTGAATTCAACGGTGTGGTCGGTTTTCCCGTAGCGTGTACGGTTTGGCTAGAAAGTGGGAAACTATAATTTCCGCGGTTTATCGCGTTTTTCTCGCAAACCGCGCACCTTAGAGCAACGCGGGTTTCAGAAATGAATTCCTCGGCCAATTTCCCATCCGATACCGTTTGAACCATCAACATCGGTCGATTAGATCGGACACAGTTTGCGTTCAAAGTTTCTAACACAGTAAAATGGGTGTTTTTAGCATCATTTTTTATAATTGGGAACGTAATAACTGCCCAACCGTTCCAAATAAGTAAAATCAAATTATACCGGCGTAATCAGCGTCAAAAATTGTATCAAGAACAAACCCCTTAATTTGATTGAAGGTAGTTGGGTTTTTGCCGACTGGCTAAAATTTTGTAAGAAATCACGTATTTTAAACTATAATTTTGAACTGGCACTCCTATCTCTAAAACTAGGACCCGGATCAACATGAAAGCTTTGCTATCCTACTAAAATGGGTGCGCTGATTACAAATTTACATAGGAAAAGTCTCTGTCTCTACTGGTTACCGAGTTGTGCTGAAATTACGGTTTTTCAAATAATACAAAAATAAGCGAAATGGACCACATAACATGAAAATGGTAAATCTTAGGCAAACAAAAGTATACATATTTTTGATAGACTCAGCGAGAGCTATCATCTGGTAGTGGGTAAACCTTTCTATCATCAACGGTTGCAATTTTCAATTTTTTTCTATCAAAAAGTGCTAAATTTAGAACGAAAAACAATTATAACTTTTTGAGAGATAGAGCGTTCTAATGTAGTCATGCTTATGCATTGGGATGTGCTGAATTCAACGGAGTGGTCGGTTTTCCCGTAGCGTGTACGGTTTGGCTAGAAAGTGGGAAACTATAATTTCCGCGGTTTATCGCGTTTTTCTCGCAAACCGCGCACCTTAGAGCAACGCGGGTTTCAGAAATGAATTCCTCGGCCAATTTCCCATCCGATACCGTTTGAACCGTCAACATCGGTCGATTAGATCGGACACAGTTTGCGTTCAAAGTTTCTAACATAGTAAAATGGGTGTTTTTAGCATCATTTTTTATAATTGGGAACGTAATAACTGCCCAACCGTTCCAAATAAGTAAAATCAAATTATACCGGCGTAATCAGCGTCAAAAATTGTACCAAGAACCACAATCTTAATTTGATTGAAGGTAGTTGGGTTTTTGCCGACTGGCTAAAATTTTGTAAGAAATCACGTATTTTAAACTATAATTTTGAACTGGCACTCCTATCTCTAAAACTAGGACCCGGATCAACATGAAAGCTTTGCTATCCTACTAAAATGGGTGCGCTGATTACAAATTTACATAGGAAAAGTCTCTGTCTCTACTGGTTACCGAGTTGTGCTGAAATTACGGTTTTTCAAATAATACAAAAATAAGCGAAATGGACCACATAACATGAAAATGGTAAATTTTAGGCATACAAAAGTATACATATTTTTGATAGACTTAACGAGAGCTATCATCTGGTAGTGGGTAAACCTTTCTATCACCAACGGTTGCAATGTTCAATTTTTTTCTATCTAAAAGTGCTAAATTTAGAACGAAAAAACAATTATAACTTCTTGAGAGATAGAACGTTCTAATGTAGTCATCCTTATGCATTGGGATGTGCTGAATTCAACGGTGTGGTCGGTTTTCCCGTAGCGTGTACGGTTTGGCTAGAAAGTGGGAAACTATAATTTCCGCGGTTTATCGCGTTTTTCTCGCAAACCGCGCACCTTAGAGCAACGCGGGTTTCAGAAATGAATTCCTCGGCCAATTTCCCATCCGATACCGTTTGAACCGTCAACATCGGTCGATTAGATCGGACACAGTTTGCGTTCAAAGTTTCTAACATAGTAAAATGGGTGTTTTTAGCATCATTTTTTATAATTGGGAACGTAATAACTGCCCAACCGTTCCAAATAAGTAAAATCCAATTATACCGGCGTAATCAGCGTCAAAAATTGTATCAAGAACAAACCCCTTAATTTGATTGAAGGTAGTTGGGTTTTTGCCGACTGGCTAAAATTTAGTAAGAAATCACGTATTTTAAACTATAATTTTGAACTGGCACTCCTATCTCTAAAACTAGGACCCGGATCAACATGAAAGCTTTGCTATCCTACTAAAATGGGTGCGCTGATTACAAATTTACATAGGAAAAGTCTCTGTCTCTACTGGTTACCGAGTTGTGCTGAAATTACGGTTTTTCAAATAATACAAAAATAAGCGAAATGGACCACATAACATGAAAATGGTAAATCTTAGGCATACAAAAGTATACATATTTTTGATAGACTTAACGAGAGCTATCATCTGGTAGTGGGTAAACCTTTCTATCACCAACGGTTGCAATGTTCAATTTTTTTCTATCTAAAAGTGCTAAATTTAGAACGAAAAAACAATTATAACTTTTTGAGAGATAGAGCGTTCTAATGTAGTCATGCTTATGCATTGGGATATGCTGAATTCAACGGTGTGGTCGGTTTTCCCGTAGCGTGTACGGTTTGGCTATAAAGTGGGAAACTATAATTTCCGCGGTTTATCGCGTTTTTCTCGCAAACCGCGCACCTTAGAGCAACGCGGGTTTCAGAAATGAATTCCTCGGCCAATTTCCCATCCGATACCGTTTGAACCATCAACATCGGTCGATTAGATCGGACACAGTTTGCGTTCAAAGTTTCTAACACAGTAAAATGGGTGTTTTTAGCATCATTTTTTATAATTGGGAACGTAATAACTGCCCAACCGTTCCAAATAAGTAAAATCAAATTATACCGGCGTAATCAGCGTCAAAAATTGTATCAAGAACAAACCCCTTAATTTGATTGAAGGTAGTTGGGTTTTTGCCGACTGGCTAAAATTTTGTAAGAAATCACGTATTTTAAACTATAATTTTGAACTGGCACTCCTATCTCTAAAACTAGGACCCGGATCAACATGAAAGCTTTGCTATCCTACTAAAATGGGTGCGCTGATTACAAATTTACATAGGAAAAGTCTCTGTCTCTACTGGTTACCGAGTTGTGCTGAAATTACGGTTTTTCAAATAATACAAAAATAAGCGAAATGGACCACATAACATGAAAATGGTAAATCTTAGGCATACAAAAGTATACATATTTTTGATAGACTCAGCGAGAGCTATCATCTGGTAGTGGGTAAACCTTTCTATCATCAACGGTTGCAATTTTCAATTTTTTTCTATCAAAAAGTGCTAAATTTAGAACGAAAAAACAATTATAACTTTTTGAGAGATAGAGCGTTCTAATGTAGTCATGCTTATGCATTGGGATGTGCTGAATTCAACGGAGTGGTCGGTTTTCCCGTAGCGTGTACGGTTTGGCTAGAAAGTGGGAAACTATAATTTCCGCGGTTTATCGCGTTTTTCTCGCAAACCGCGCACCTTAGAGCAACGCGGGTTTCAGAAATGAATTCCTCGGCCAATTTCCCATCCGATACCGTTTGAACCGTCAACATCGGTCGATTAGATCGGACACAGTTTGCGTTCAAAGTTTCTAACATAGTAAAATGGGTGTTTTTAGCATCATTTTTTATAATTGGGAACGTAATAACTGCCCAACCGTTCCAAATAAGTAAAATCAAATTATACCGGCGTAATCAGCGTCAAAAATTGTACCAAGAACCACAATCTTAATTTGATTGAAGGTAGTTGGGTTTTTGCCGACTGGCTAAAATTTTGTAAGAAATCACGTATTTTAAACTATAATTTTGAACTGGCACTCCTATCTCTAAAACTAGGACCCGGATCAACATGAAAGCTTTGCTATCCTACTAAAATGGGTGCGCTGATTACAAATTTACATAGGAAAAGTCTCTGTCTCTACTGGTTACCGAGTTGTGCTGAAATTACGGTTTTTCAAATAATACAAAAATAAGCGAAATGGACCACATAACATGAAAATGGTAAATCTTAGGCATACAAAAGTATACATATTTTTGATAGACTTAACGAGAGCTATCATCTGGTAGTGGGTAAACCTTTCTATCACCAACGGTTGCAATGTTCAATTTTTTTCTATCTAAAAGTGCTAAATTTAGAACGAAAAAACAATTATAACTTCTTGAGAGATAGAACGTTCTAATGTAGTCATCCTTATGCATTGGGATGTGCTGAATTCAACGGTGTGGTCGGTTTTCCCGTAGCGTGTACGGTTTGGCTAGAAAGTGGGAAACTATAATTTCCGCGGTTTATCGCGTTTTTCTCGCAAACCGCGCACCTTAGAGCAACGCGGGTTTCAGAAATGAATTCCTCGGCCAATTTCCCATCCGATACCGTTTGAACCATCAACATCGGTCGATTAGATCGGACACAGTTTGCGTTCAAAGTTTCTAACACAGTAAAATGGGTGTTTTTAGCATCATTTTTTATAATTGGGAACGTAATAACTGCCCAACCGTTCCAAATAAGTAAAATCAAATTATACCGGCGTAATCAGCGTCAAAAATTGTATCAAGAACAAACCCCTTAATTTGATTGAAGGTAGTTGGGTTTTTGCCGACTGGCTAAAATTTTGTAAGAAATCACGTATTTTAAACTATAATTTTGAACTGGCACTCCTATCTCTAAAACTAGGACCCGGATCAACATGAAAGCTTTGCTATCCTACTAAAATGGGTGCGCTGATTACAAATTTACATAGGAAAAGTCTCTGTCTCTACTGGTTACCGAGTTGTGCTGAAATTACGGTTTTTCAAATAATACAAAAATAAGCGAAATGGACCACATAACATGAAAATGGTAAATCTTAGGCATACAAAAGTATACATATTTTTGATAGACTTAACGAGAGCTATCATCTGGTAGTGGGTAAACCTTTCTATCACCAACGGTTGCAATGTTCAATTTTTTTCTATCTAAAAGTGCTAAATTTAGAACGAAAAAACAATTATAACTTTTTGAGAGATAGAGCGTTCTAATGTAGTCATGCTTATGCATTGGGATGTGCTGAATTCAACGGTGTGGTCGGTTTTCCCGTAGCGTGTACGGTTTGGCTAGAAAGTGGGAAACTATAATTTCCGCGGTTTATCGCGTTTTTCTCGCAAACCGCGCACCTTAGAGCAACGCGGGTTTCAGAAATGAATTCCTCGGCCAATTTCCCATCCGATACCGTTTGAACCGTCAACATCGGTCGATTAGATCGGACACAGTTTGCGTTCAAAGTTTCTAACACAGTAAAATGGGTGTTTTTAGCATCATTTTTTATAATTGGGAACGTAATAACTGCCCAACCGTTCCAAATAAGTAAAATCAAATTATACCGGCGTAATCAGCGTCAAAAATTGTATCAAGAACAAACCCCTTAATTTGATTGAAGGTAGTTGGGTTTTTGCCGACTGGCTAAAATTTTGTAAGAAATCACGTATTTTAAACTATAATTTTGAACTGGCACTCCTATCTCTAAAACTAGGACCCGGATCAACATGAAAGCTTTGCTATCCTACTAAAATGGGTGCGCTGATTACAAATTTACATAGGAAAAGTCTCTGTCTCTACTGGTTACCGAGTTGTGCTGAAATTACGGTTTTTCAAATAATACAAAAATAAGCGAAATGGACCACATAACATGAAAATGGTAAATCTTAGGCATACAAAAGTATACATATTTTTGATAGACTCAGCGAGAGCTATCATCTGGTAGTGGGTAAACCTTTCTATCATCAACGGTTGCAATTTTCATTTTTTTTCTATCTAAAAGTGCTAAATTTAGAACGAAAAAACAATTATAACTTTTTGAGAGATAGAGCGTTCTAATGTAGTCATGCTTATGCATTGGGATGTGCTGAATTCAACGGAGTGGTCGGTTTTCCCGTAGCGTGTACGGTTTGGCTAGAAAGTGGGAAACTATAATTTCCGCGGTTTATCGCGTTTTTCTCGCAAACCGCGCACCTTAGAGCAACGCGGGTTTCAGAAATGAATTCCTCGGCCAATTTCCCATCCGATACCGTTTGAACCGTCAACATCGGTCCATTAGATCGGACACAGTTTGCGTTCAAAGTTTCTAACATAGTAAAATGGGTGTTTTTAGCATCATTTTTTATAATTGGGAACGTAATAACTGCCCAACCGTTGCAAATAAGTAAAATCAAATTATACCGGCGTAATCAGCGTCAAAAATTGTACCAAGAACCACAATCTTAATTTGATTGAAGGTAGTTGGGTTTTTGCCGACTGGCTAAAATTTTGTAAGAAATCACGTATTTTAAACTATAATTTTGAACTGGCACTCCTATCTCTAAAACTAGGACCCGGATCAACATGAAAGCTTTGCTATCCTACTAAAATGGGTGCGCTGATTACAAATTTACATAGGAAAAGTCTCTGTCTCTACTGGTTACCGAGTTGTGCTGAAATTACGGTTTTTCAAATAATACAAAAATAAGCGAAATGGACCACATAACATGAAAATGGTAAATCTTAGGCATACAAAAGTATACCTATTTTTGATAGACTTAACGAGAGCTATCATCTGGTAGTGGGTAAACCTTTCTATCACCAACGGTTGCAATGTTCAATTTTTTTCTACTAAAAGTGCTAAATTTAGAACGAAAAAACAATTATAACTTTTTGAGAGATAGAGCGTTCTAATGTAGTCATGCTTATGCATTGGGATGTGCTGAATTCAACGGAGTGGTCGGTCAACATCGGTCGATTAGATCGGACACAGTTTGCGTTCAAAGTTTCTAACACAGTAAAATGGGTGTTTTTAGCATCATTTTTTATAATTGGGAACGTAATAACTGCCCAACCGTTCCAAATAAGTAAAATCAAATTATACCGGCGTAATCAGCGTCAAAAATTGTATCAAGAACAAACCCCTTAATTTGATTGAAGGTAGTTGGGTTTTTGCCGACTGGCTAAAATTTTGTAAGAAATCACGTATTTTAAACTATAATTTTGAACTGGCACTCCTATCTCTAAAACTAGGACCCGGATCAACATGAAAGCTTTGCTATCCTACTAAAATGGGTGCGCTGATTACAAATTTACATAGGAAAAGTCTCTGTCTCTACTGGTTACCGAGTTGTGCTGAAATTACGGTTTTTCAAATAATACAAAAATAAGCGAAATGGACCACATAACATGAAAATGGTAAATCTTAGGCATACAAAAGTATACATATTTTTGATAGACTCAGCGAGAGCTATCATCTGGTAGTGGGTAAACCTTTCTATCATCAACGGTTGCAATTTTCAATTTTTTTCTATCTAAAAGTGCTAAATTTAGAACGAAAAAACAATTATAACTTTTTGAGAGATAGAGCGTTCTAATGTAGTCATGCTTATGCATTGGGATGTGCTGAATTCAACGGAGTGGTCGGTTTTCCCGTAGCGTGTACGGTTTGGCTAGAAAGTGGGAAACTATAATTTCCGCGGTTTATCGCGTTTTTCTCGCAAACCGCGCACCTTAGAGCAACGCGGGTTTCAGAAATGAATTCCTCGGCCAATTTCCCATCCGATACCGTTTGAACCGTCAACATCGGTCGATTAGATCGGACACAGTTTGCGTTCAAAGTTTCTAACATAGTAAAATGGGTGTTTTTAGCATCATTTTTTATAATTGGGAACGTAATAACTGCCCAACTGTTCCAAATAAGTAAAATCAAATTATACCGGCGTAATCAGCGTCAAAAATTGTACCAAGAACCACAATCTTAATTTGATTGAAGGTAGTTGGGTTTTTGCCGACTGGCTAAAATTTTGTAAGAAATCACGTATTTTAAACTATAATTTTGAACTGGCACTCCTATCTCTAAAACTAGGACCCGGATCAACATGAAAGCTTTGCTATCCTACTAAAATGGGTGCGCTGATTACAAATTTACATAGGAAAAGTCTCTGTCTCTACTGGTTACCGAGTTGTGCTGAAATTACGGTTTTTCAAATAATACAAAAATAAGCGAAATGGACCACATAACATGAAAATGGTAAATCTTAGGCATACAAAAGTATACATATTTTTGATAGACTTAACGAGAGCTATCATCTGGTAGTGGGTAAACCTTTCTATCACCAACGGTTGCAATGTTCAATTTTTTTCTATCTAAAAGTGCTAAATTTAGAACGAAAAAACAATTATAACTTCTTGAGAGATAGAACGTTCTAATGTAGTCATCCTTATGCATTGGGATGTGCTGAATTCAACGGTGTGGTCGGTTTTCCCGTAGCGTGTACGGTTTGGCTAGAAAGTGGGAAACTATAATTTCCGCGGTTTATCGCGTTTTTCTCGCAAACCGCGCACCTTAGAGCAACGCGGGTTTCAGAAATGAATTCCTCGGCCAATTTCCCATCCGATACCGTTTGAACCGTCAACATCGGTCGATTAGATCGGACACAGTTTGCGTTCAAAGTTTCTAACATAGTAAAATGGGTGTTTTTAGCATCATTTTTTATAATTGGGAACGTAATAACTGCCCAACTGTTCCAAATAAGTAAAATCAAATTATACCGGCGTAATCAGCGTCAAAAATTGTACCAAGAACCACAATCTTAATTTGATTGAAGGTAGTTGGGTTTTTGCCGACTGGCTAAAATTTTGTAAGAAATCACGTATTTTAAACTATAATTTTGAACTGGCACTCCTATCTCTAAAACTAGGACCCGGATCAACATGAAAGCTTTGCTATCCTACTAAAATGGGTGCGCTGATTACAAATTTACATAGGAAAAGTCTCTGTCTCTACTGGTTACCGAGTTGTGCTGAAATTACGGTTTTTCAAATAATACAAAAATAAGCGAAATGGACCACATAACATGAAAATGGTAAATCTTAGGCATACAAAAGTATACATATTTTTGATAGACTTAACGAGAGCTATCATCTGGTAGTGGGTAAACCTTTCTATCACCAACGGTTGCAATGTTCAATTTTTTTCTATCTAAAAGTGCTAAATTTAGAACGAAAAAACAATTATAACTTCTTGAGAGATAGAACGTTCTAATGTAGTCATCCTTATGCATTGGGATGTGCTGAATTCAACGGTGTGGTCGGTTTTCCCGTAGCGTGTACGGTTTGGCTAGAAAGTGGGAAACTATAATTTCCGCGGTTTATCGCGTTTTTCTCGCAAACCGCGCACCTTAGAGCAACGCGGGTTTCAGAAATGAATTCCTCGGCCAATTTCCCATCCGATACCGTTTGAACCGTCAACATCGGTCGATTAGATCGGACACAGTTTGCGTTCAAAGTTTCTAACATAGTAAAATGGGTGTTTTTAGCATCATTTTTTATAATTGGGAACGTAATAACTGCCCAACCGTTCCAAATAAGTAAAATCCAATTATACCGGCGTAATCAGCGTCAAAAATTGTATCAAGAACAAACCCCTTAATTTGATTGAAGGTAGTTGGGTTTTTGCCGACTGGCTAAAATTTAGTAAGAAATCACGTATTTTAAACTATAATTTTGAACTGGCACTCCTATCTCTAAAACTAGGACCCGGATCAACATGAAAGCTTTGCTATCCTACTAAAATGGGTGCGCTGATTACAAATTTACATAGGAAAAGTCTCTGTCTCTACTGGTTACCGAGTTGTGCTGAAATTACGGTTTTTCAAATAATACAAAAATAAGCGAAATGGACCACATAACATGAAAATGGTAAATCTTAGGCATACAAAAGTATACATATTTTTGATAGACTTAACGAGAGCTATCATCTGGTAGTGGGTAAACCTTTCTATCACCAACGGTTGCAATGTTCAATTTTTTTCTATCTAAAAGTGCTAAATTTAGAACGAAAAAACAATTATAACTTTTTGAGAGATAGAGCGTTCTAATGTAGTCATGCTTATGCATTGGGATGTGCTGAATTCAACGGTGTGGTCGGTTTTCCCGTAGCGTGTACGGTTTGGCTATAAAGTGGGAAACTATAATTTCCGCGGTTTATCGCGTTTTTCTCGCAAACCGCGCACCTTAGAGCAACGCGGGTTTCAGAAATGAATTCCTCGGCCAATTTCCCATCCGATACCGTTTGAACCGTCAACATCGGTCGATTAGATCGGACACAGTTTGCGTTCAAAGTTTCTAACATAGTAAAATGGGTGTTTTTAGCATCATTTTTTATAATTGGGAACGTAATAACTGCCCAACCGTTCCAAATAAGTAAAATCAAATTATACCGGCGTAATCAGCGTCAAAAATTGTATCAAGAACAAACCCCTTAATTTGATTGAAGGTAGTTGGGTTTTTGCCGACTGGCTAAAATTTTGTAAGAAATCACGTATTTTAAACTATAATTTTGAACTGGCACTCCTATCTCTAAAACTAGGACCCGGATCAACATGAAAGCTTTGCTATCCTACTAAAATGGGTGCGCTGATTACAAATTTACATAGGAAAAGTCTCTGTCTCTACTGGTTACCGAGTTGTGCTGAAATTACGGTTTTTCAAATAATACAAAAATAAGCGAAATGGACCACATAACATGAAAATGGTAAATCTTAGGCATACAAAAGTATACATATCTTTGATAGACTCAGCGAGAGCTATCATCTGGTAGTGGGTAAACCTTTCTATCATCAACGGTTGCAATTTTCAATTTTTTTCTATCAAAAAGTGCTAAATTTAGAACGAAAAAACAATTATAACTTTTTGAGAGATAGAGCGTTCTAATGTAGTCATGCTTATGCATTGGGATGTGCTGAATTCAACGGAGTGGTCGGTTTTCCCGTAGCGTGTACGGTTTGGCTAGAAAGTGGGAAACTATAATTTCCGCGGTTTATCGCGTTTTTCTCGCAAACCGCGCACCTTAGAGCAACGCGGGTTTCAGAAATGAATTCCTCGGCCAATTTCCCATCCGATACCGTTTGAACCGTCAACATCGGTCGATTAGATCGGACACAGTTTGCGTTCAAAGTTTCTAACATAGTAAAATGGGTGTTTTTAGCATCATTTTTTATAATTGGGAACGTAATAACTGCCCAACCGTTCCAAATAAGTAAAATCAAATTATACCGGCGTAATCAGCGTCAAAAATTGTACCAAGAACCACAATCTTAATTTGATTGAAGGTAGTTGGGTTTTTGCCGACTGGCTAAAATTTTGTAAGAAATCACGTATTTTAAACTATAATTTTGAACTGGCACTCCTATCTCTAAAACTAGGACCCGGATCAACATGAAAGCTTTGCTATCCTACTAAAATGGGTGCGCTGATTACAAATTTACATAGGAAAAGTCTCTGTCTCTACTGGTTACCGAGTTGTGCTGAAATTACGGTTTTTCAAATAATACAAAAATAAGCGAAATGGACCACATAACATGAAAATGGTAAATCTTAGGCATACAAAAGTATACATATTTTTGATAGACTTAACGAGAGCTATCATCTGGTAGTGGGTAAACCTTTCTATCACCAACGGTTGCAATGTTCAATTTTTTTCTACTAAAAGTGCTAAATTTAGAACGAAAAAACAATTATAACTTTTTGAGAGATAGAGCGTTCTAATGTAGTCATGCTTATGCATTGGGATGTGCTGAATTCAACGGAGTGGTCGGTCAACATCGGTCGATTAGATCGGACACAGTTTGCGTTCAAAGTTTCTAACACAGTAAAATGGGTGTTTTTAGCATCATTTTTTATAATTGGGAACGTAATAACTGCCCAACCGTTCCAAATAAGTAAAATCAAATTATACCGGCGTAATCAGCGTCAAAAATTGTATCAAGAACAAACCCCTTAATTTGATTGAAGGTAGTTGGGTTTTTGCCGACTGGCTAAAATTTTGTAAGAAATCACGTATTTTAAACTATAATTTTGAACTGGCACTCCTATCTCTAAAACTAGGACCCGGATCAACATGAAAGCTTTGCTATCCTACTAAAATGGGTGCGCTGATTACAAATTTACATAGGAAAAGTCTCTGTCTCTACTGGTTACCGAGTTGTGCTGAAATTACGGTTTTTCAAATAATACAAAAATAAGCGAAATGGACCACATAACATGAAAATGGTAAATCTTAGGCATACAAAAGTATACATATTTTTGATAGACTCAGCGAGAGCTATCATCTGGTAGTGGGTAAACCTTTCTATCATCAACGGTTGCAATTTTCAATTTTTTTCTATCTAAAAGTGCTAAATTTAGAACGAAAAAACAATTATAACTTTTTGAGAGATAGAGCGTTCTAATGTAGTCATGCTTATGCATTGGGATGTGCTGAATTCAACGGAGTGGTCGGTTTTCCCGTAGCGTGTACGGTTTGGCTAGAAAGTGGGAAACTATAATTTCCGCGGTTTATCGCGTTTTTCTCGCAAACCGCGCACCTTAGAGCAACGCGGGTTTCAGAAATGAATTCCTCGGCCAATTTCCCATCCGATACCGTTTGAACCGTCAACATCGGTCCATTAGATCGGACACAGTTTGCGTTCAAAGTTTCTAACATAGTAAAATGGGTGTTTTTAGCATCATTTTTTATAATTGGGAACGTAATAACTGCCCAACCGTTCCAAATAAGTAAAATCAAATTATACCGGCGTAATCAGCGTCAAAAATTGTACCAAGAACCACAATCTTAATTTGATTGAAGGTAGTTGGGTTTTTGCCGACTGGCTAAAATTTTGTAAGAAATCACGTATTTTAAACTATAATTTTGAACTGGCACTCCTATCTCTAAAACTAGGACCCGGATCAACATGAAAGCTTTGCTATCCTACTAAAATGGGTGCGCTGATTACAAATTTACATAGGAAAAGTCTCTGTCTCTACTGGTTACCGAGTTGTGCTGAAATTACGGTTTTTCAAATAATACAAAAATAAGCGAAATGGACCACATAACATGAAAATGGTAAATCTTAGGCATACAAAAGTATACATATTTTTGATAGACTTAACGAGAGCTATCATCTGGTAGTGGGTAAACCTTTCTATCACCAACGGTTGCAATGTTCAATTTTTTTCTATCTAAAAGTGCTAAATTTAGAACGAAAAAACAATTATAACTTTTTGAGAGATAGAGCGTTCTAATGTAGTCATGCTTATGCATTGGGATGTGCTGAATTCAACGGTGTGGTCGGTTTTCCCGTAGCGTGTACGGTTTGGCTAGAAACTGGGAAACTATAATTTCCGCGGTTTATCGCGTTTTTCTCGCAAACCGCGCACCTTAGAGCAACGCGGGTTTCAGAAATGAATTCCTCGGCCAATTTCCCATCCGATACCGTTTGAACCGTCAACATCGGTCGATTAGATCGGACACAGTTTGCGTTCAAAGTTTCTAACATAGTAAAATGGGTGTTTTTAGCATCATTTTTTATAATTGGGAACGTAATAACTGCCCAACCGTTCCAAATAAGTAAAATCCAATTATACCGGCGTAATCAGCGTCAAAAATTGTATCAAGAACAAACCCCTTAATTTGATTGAAGGTAGTTGGGTTTTTGCCGACTGGCTAAAATTTTGTAAGAAATCACGTATTTTAAACTATAATTTTGAACTGGCACTCCTATCTCTAAAACTAGGACCCGGATCAACATGAAAGCTTTGCTATCCTACTAAAATGGGTGCGCTGATTACAAATTTACATAGGAAAAGTCTCTGTCTCTACTGGTTACCGAGTTGTGCTGAAATTACGGTTTTTCAAATAATACAAAAATAAGCGAAATGGACCACATAACATGAAAATGGTAAATCTTAGGCATACAAAAGTATACATATTTTTGATAGACTTAACGAGAGCTATCATCTGGTAGTGGGTAAACCTTTCTATCACCAACGGTTGCAATGTTCAATTTTTTTCTATCTAAAAGTGCTAAATTTAGAACGAAAAAACAATTATAACTTTTTGAGAGATAGAGCGTTCTAATGTAGTCATGCTTATGCATTGGGATGTGCTGAATTCAACGGAGTGGTCGGTTTTCCCGTAGCGTGTACGGTTTGGCTAGAAAGTGGGAAACTATAATTTCCGCGGTTTATCGCGTTTTTCTCGCAAACCGCGCACCTTAGAGCAACGCGGGTTTCAGAAATGAATTCCTCGGCCAATTTCCCATCCGATACCGTTTGAACCGTCAACATCGGTCGATTAGATCGGACACAGTTTGCGTTCAAAGTTTCTAACATAGTAAAATGGGTGTTTTTAGAATCATTTTTTATAATTGGGAACGTAATAACTGCCCAACCGTTCCAAATAAGTAAAGTCCAATTATACCGGCGTAATCAGCGTCAAAAATTGTATCAAGAACAAACCCCTTAATTTGATTGAAGGTAGTTGGGTTTTTGCCGACTGGCTAAAATTTTGTAAGAAATCACGTATTTTAAACTATAATTTTGAACTGGCACTCCTATCTCTAAAACTAGGACCCGGATCAACATGAAAGCTTTGCTATCCTACTAAAATGGGTGCGCTGATTACAAATTTACATAGGAAAAGTCTCTGTCTCTACTGGTTACCGAGTTGTGCTGAAATTACGGTTTTTCAAATAATACAAAAATAAGCGAAATGGACCACATAACATGAAAATGGTAAATCTTAGGCATACAAAAGTATACATATTTTTGATAGACTTAACGAGAGCTATCATCTGGTAGTGGGTAAACCTTTCTATCACCAACGGTTGCAATGTTCAATTTTTTTCTATCTAAAAGTGCTAAATTTAGAACGAAAAAACAATTATAACTTCTTGAGAGATAGAACGTTCTAATGTAGTCATGCTTATGCATTGGGATGTGCTGAATTCAACCGTGTGGTCGGTTTTCCCGTAGCGTGTACGGTTTGGCTAGAAAGTGGGAAACTATAATTTCCGCGGTTTATCGCGTTTTTCTCGCAAACCGCGCACCTTAGAGCAACGCGGGTTTCAGAAATGAATTCCTCGGCCAATTTCCCATCCGATACCGTTTGAACCGTCAACATCGGTCGATTAGATCGGACACAGTTTGCGTTCAAAGTTTCTAACATAGTAAAATGGGTGTTTTTAGCATCATTTTTTATAATTGGGAACGTAATAACTGCCCAACCGTTCCAAATAAGTAAAATCAAATTATACCGGCGTAATCAGCGTCAAAAATTGTATCAAGAACAAACCCCTTAATTTGATTGAAGGTAGTTGGGTTTTTGCCGACTGGCTAAAATTTTGTAAGAAATCACGTATTTTAAACTATAATTTTGAACTGGCACTCCTATCTCTAAAACTAGGACCCGGATCAACATGAAAGCTTTGCTATCCTACTAAAATGGGTGCGCTGAATGCAAATTTACATAGGAAAAGTCTCTGTCTCTACTGGTTACCGAGTTGTGCTGAAATTACGGTTTTTCAAATAATACAAAAATAAGCGAAATGGACCACATAACATGAAAATGGTAAATCTTAGGCATACAAAAGTATACATATTTTTGATAGACTCAGCGAGAGCTATCATCTGGTAGTGGGTAAACCTTTCTATCATCAACGGTTGCAATGTTAAATTTTTTACTTTATCATACGCAGTATGTAAAGTATTGTAATCGTGCCGAAAAAAAAAAAATTGGGATTTTAGCGGAAATAGGTCTTTTTGGGTCCCCTGAAAATTTTTGACCAAGGTACCAAAAAACGTCTGTGTGTGTGCGTATGTGTGTGTACCCGATTTTTGTGACGACGATTCCGGAGAAACTACTAAAGGTATCGGAACGAAAGCTCATATTTAGAAGTTTCATGACCAAACTTAGAGCTGAAAAGCTATTGGTTCAAAAGGGTCCAAAGGAACTGGCTATTTTCTCTTACCATTTTTCAACGATTTTGCAAATGAGCCGTCATTTCTGTAATTTCGTCAAAATAGTTAAATAATAAATTAAAGTAGAGGAAATTTTGAATAATTTAGGCCTATGATATTTTTTGGTAAAGATAATAGTTTAGCTTCAAGAGCAAATTCTATTTGATCGAGATCGCCCGCATCTGCATTGATATGAAACTACATAGTAGCCTGGATTTGACAATAATTTTTTTGAGCTGTCACCACAGAAATGTCTATGTCTGTCACACTCGAAAACAGCTGATTTCATCAGAGTTTGGAGAACCGCTATGGAACGTTGCCGTTCTAGTGCGGCAAAGTACAAAATACAAAATTCAAATAAAATAAGATCACCAATTTGATCGTTTGTTGATACGAAATATCAACCCGTTGTTATATCTAATTGTAAAAACGTTAAATTGAGAAAATTGTAAATAAAGTATAGCGATGAGTGTAGTTATATTTTAGTATGTTGGTACGGATGTGACATCTAGTGTCATGCATGAATATAAATCTGTCATAATTTGAATTAGCTTTTTAAACTTGACGTTTCGTAGATCAACCTAATATTTCCTATACAGAAATATAACAATTTTTGAATTTTTTTAAGTACGTATTTCTCAAAAAGCAACACAAAAAACATTGATGTCACTCCTGCCGGAAACTACATAGCGCGACTCGCTCAAATGTGACGGCGACGCTCCGCCATCGGTGACCCACCGCATCACCGCTCGTCGCGCTGTTCCGAACTTTCGGCACTTGTGAGATAAATAACTATTATTCTGATGACAGTAGATAGTGTCAAATGCTGATGCTTTGACAATACCTACTATTGATACTATTGACTATCAAAATATCTGCCAAATCCAGGCTAACTAGTTTAATTTTAATGCAGACACGATTTATCTCAATCAAATAGATTCTCATGCAGCTAAACTATTAATTTTATATTTTGTATGATAAAGTTATGTGTCTGGCCACATCAGATTTTTTTTTAAAGATAATTGAAAAGTAGGTAAATATTAGTAACTCAGTCTAAAGGACGTCACCGTCTGTTTGCTTTTATCTATAGGCCATCTTGGTCACATACTCTAACTACTTAAGGTGGTCCTCACCAAAATATGCTAATACTGACAATCTTATTAATATGACTCATTTGTTTTGGTCCATTATTATTACTAAACTCACATACCCAGTTTTTACCAACGGACTAGAATTATGATTCATGATTCATGAAACCACGAATTTCCATATTTATTTGTTTTAATTTTCGACAATCTCCGAGACAAATATGCTTCGACAATCTACAAACAATTTTACGACTTTAAATTCAGGAACGTAAATATCCTTTCAAAACGAGCTTTATACCACCAAGCTACTATAACCTACGTATTTTACATCCATTGTGTCTAAAACAGCATACCTACATAACCTATAGGGCTATAGAGAGTATCCAGCGTATTCATAAATTTACCAAGACCCACCCGCAATGCAAAATATTAGCTTTTACGGCTTCTGCAAAGTAAACACACTAAAGTTAACTAACTCGTTTATTATTTATGTCGAGGAGACTTTCAGTTGAACGATATTCACACACATACACACACACACATTATAGGATAAACAGTGGCGACGCCGTTTCGTCACAGCAAATCCGTCGATCTATATTTAATGAGGAAACGTGCCGAAATAGAAACGACATAACGGTTCATTTTTATTATAAGCTTAGCGTGGCATTTTGGGCAAGTTCACTTCGCGGAATTGTACGATTTGCCGTCCAAAGTGGCCGGATGTGGAGGTCGCATTTGGATATTGCGTCAATTCATTCATCACTGGTTTATACCCGACTAACACTGGTCGATAGTGCGAATCTAATTTAATCCAAAGTGACACACGCAAACACATGTTCTTGGTTAGGTAACTAAATGACTTAAAACCAATCAGTTTGCCACCCTGAAAAAATTGAGATAACGTACTATCGTGGCCTTATATTATGTCCCATCTTTTGACGTCAATTTTCTCGCAAATCTAGGGGCGAAAAAATTTGAAAAAATTCTGATGCTGTCCTTAATTTATATGCTACAACTCGTAAAAATTAGAAAGCTGTATATGTTGGCGTTTTCTCGATTTTTCCGAATGAAGAAGAATTGGCGCTGTTTTTCACCCGTAAATTTCATTCGTTTAACTTTAGCAATTAATTACTCCGGAAATAATCCATGGATTTCAATGAATTAAAAAGTAAAATCACCTGCGGAATGCTGGTTTTCAATGTGCCCTTTTGTAAAATCATTGGATTTGTGGTTGACCCACAAAAAGCTGTATTATGCAATGCGAGCAATTCCGTTATTAGAAGAGCTAGAATAATGAAATATAGACCATAGGCTACCCAATAATTCATAGGTTTCAAGTCCTGCAGTGTGAAATAAAACCTATAAATTTCCACAGCCTCTGTAGCTCAACTGGGAGAGCTGTCAACCGGAAATTGGAAGGTTTCTGGTTCAAATCCAGACAGAGGTGTTTTTTCCAAAAATTATCCTCACCTGAATTAATAAGATCTCGATAAGTCTAGTAATTTCCTACAAATATATTCGCCATTCTACTGTTCTTGACAAACAGAGATGTTTATAGTTAATTAATAAACATTAGAAATACCTACAGCATTAGGTGGAATTACTTTTATTTATTTTTATAATTATGTACTTATTTTGCATTTTCAGGCAAATGGACCATAGGGGGATACTTTCCCCATATGGCCTAAAAAATCATCTCGTTGATATTATTTCGTTGATGAATTGATTAGACCTATTGTTTTAGTTTTTTCTATCATCTAAGCATACCTTACTAGTTGATCAGTCTGTACCTGGAATACTGGGTACAGACGCTGTTTAGTACTCACAAATAAAGTGGTAATCACAACTACTTATAATTTAGATGTAATTTGGCAAATTGACTGTAAGAGAAGAACCATTTCCAAATGAACTAATGTGACAATGAACAATGAGCATAAACTTACGTAATCCCATATCGAATTATGTTACAATCTAATTATGTCTAATTTGGAGTGAATTTTAACAGCGTACGCCACTTTGGGTTGATTACTTTAATCACTGACACACATACACACCCTCATTGTCTCTAATGGAATTTGAATGCATACATGATCAATATTGCTAATTATGCCGTGAATTATACCAATGCCAGGATAGACTAAAACATTGTAGGTGAAGGATTACAAATAAAACAAGAAAGGCAAGAAAGAAAATGCAAGAATTCCCCATTGATATCGTGTGTGTCTGGCGAGTTATTTACAGTCAAAGATTGCTAATTGTTTTTCTAACAAAATCTAGAACGGATGTCCATAACCTTAATTTAAGATTCAGGGGTTTGTTTGCTCCACCTGCCCATCGCACTCAGCTGTATAAACGGTCATTCTCTTACCAGGTCAGTCACATACACAATGGTCTCAGGGAAGATATGAAAAAATCGTTAAACAGTTCTGGAGAAAAGGTGAAGTGTTGTCTGTTTGCTCAACAGGGGGGACTTTAGGCATTGAGTGCACATCGGAGGTTGTTTTAATTTTTATTTTTTATGGGCATGTGCGATGTTTTGCTGAGTTGGATTTGCGGTAATTACGTGTAATTAGACTCAAGAGTTTTTTCTGTTTGTTTTTTTTTTTGATAAGTTCTCGGAATTATTGTTATATTATTGGTACAATTATGTCTTAGTTCTAGTTTGCGTAAGGGGTTGAGTGGACGAGCAAGGCAATTTGGAAACAAGTGTGCTGAACTCCGCCCTAAATATAAATATTATTTTGTTGCATTTAATATTGTTTTATGTTAATAAAGGAATTATTTATTTATTTAATTATTTATTTATCTGTTAAATCCTGGCTAATTAGTTTTATTGTAATGCAGACACGACTGATCTCAATCAAATAGATTCTCATGCAGCTAAACTAATACTTTTATATATTGTATGATGAAGTCATGTGCCTGGCCTTATCAGATTTTTTTCTTCTGAAGAACATATATCGAAAACAGCCAACTTTTGACATGTTTGTTGGTTTTTGTTATCATAAAATATGAAGCCACTCTAAATGACCCTGTACGTACCTTTCAAAAGAAGACCGATTTCGATAAATGTACTTATTTTTCCGAAGTAAAATCCTTATTTTAATGAGCTGTTAATGTATTATTACTCTTTTTAGTTTTTATTGAATCTGTGCGTTGCTAATGGTATAATGTATCTTGGTCAGGTTTGTTTTGCATCATGTTGTATCGCACATAATTTCATCAAAAAGCTTAAAATCAGTTTTACACATCATTAAAAAAGCGAGTTTCTTCCGATTAAAATTAGAATTGTTTAGATTTAGAAAGTAGGCGTTGAAAACAATGATTCATTGTTCGTCTACTCATTCGTTGTCTTTTAGCATTTTACTCCCTACCACAGAGAGCCAGATTCATAATTTGTTCGTGGTTTAAAACAAATTGATAAAAATCTCAAATATGTAATGTGTATATTTAATTTAAGTGTTTCTTCTGTAGTAAAATCATACTTATGATTTTGCAAATAAGCCGCTATTTCTGTAATGTCGTCAAAATAGTTAAATAATAAATTAAAGTACAGGAAATTTTATATAATTTATAGTTAAATAATAAATTAAAGTAGAGGAAATTTTCTATAATGTATGGCTATGATATTTTTGGTAACAGTTAGTTTAGTTGCATGAGAAAATTCTATTTGATCGAGATCGGTCTGGCATTATAACTAGTTAGCCAGGATTTGACACATATTTTGATTGTATTGACAGTGTTATCAAAACAGCAACGTTTGATACTGCTGTATAGTATGGTAAAGTCCTGTGCCTGACCACATCAGATTTTTTTCATTTGAAGTTGTAATTTTAATTTATCTGCAATTAGAAGCAAAGTTTTTGATATTCTGTTTGATATAATTTTAAAATTTTATAAAATCCTAATTAATTATGAATCTACAACCGACCACCAACAATTCACGATGAAAAATGACCATGAAAGTTAAATATATCGCAGTGCGGAGATCACAGTTGTAAACAAAAAAAGCGACGACAATTATTTCCGCCGCATAGTGGCGCTGTAGTACAAACCCGGCGCATACACCATAATGTAAACAAAGTGAATAATTACGGAGACCACTTGTCCCCCGTTATCCGCACAAAAAAAAGTTTTCCTACGGTTACGAAGGACAATAAACAGTAAGATTTATCGTACTTTTGTTCGCAACGATGCGGATATATAGATATAGAACGCAAAACGAATCACTATGCGGCGTGTTGATTTAACGACGCCGTTGACATTTGGACGATAATCCCAATGTGCCGTTACCGTAAAGGTTCGCATCAAACAGTACTAAAATGGACTCATAATGTGGGGAAAAATGAATAAAATTGTCAGCGATGTTATCGGACGAATGATTTTATCTATATACATGTACGAATAACTAGAGTAAAGCCATGGAATAAAATTATAATTGAGTAGAGCTTAATCTGATCTAATCAATCACAATGCGGCGCTTTTTGATAACGAGTCCAAATTAACATTTGTCATTTTAGGATAACAAGGTATTGCAGTTTCTTATTAATATGTTTATCCTAATAATTTTGATAATAAAATTGTATTAGGCTATAATGAACTCTTTCTAAGATTTTGTGAAATGAATGTGAAAAACTTGCATTTCTAAAACAATAATCATTCTGGAATAGCTAACAAAGTAAAAGAAACCTTATTTCCTTATTTTAAATTAGAGATGTGATAAAAACATTATACAATTCGATAAGATTCCATATGTTACATACTTTTTGGAACTCGTTGAATATAGGTTGCAGAGACTATAATATTTTAATTTTTTTGCCAAAATAGACCGACAATTTTGTTATACTTTGATCGATGTTCAATAACTTTTCTAATCTTTGACAGATTTTCATTAATTTTTCAATGAATTCTACAGAAATTCATCAAGATTTAAGGGCGTAGCTACGGGGAGCAGTGAGAGTAAACTGCTCCAGGCGCACTAGTAGAGGGGGCGCAAAATTCGGAGGAAAATAAGAAAACTTTTGTGTAAAAAATGGCCAGAATTTCTAAATAATATTGTAATGGTTCTTTTATATCCTATACGCCGTCATTTTGACATTAATCATAGGTATGAAAGATGCACCAACTGTCATGTTGACAAGCTAGAATTACATGATGTCAAAATTAGCTGTACGACTTTTTTTGCGCGAATAGTACATTTGACTTCTATAAATGTTTGTGTTTTAAGCAAGTGCACTTCATATTTATTTATTTATTTATTGAGTGTACTAATGTAGTATATCGTTCACTTTAAATGACTTCTATTATTTTACTAAATTAGAGTGTTTTTTATTCATAAACTTATAAGTATGTAGGTGGTTTTCAGTATTTTCTTGTTAATATGAAACACAATGTTACTTGCTAGATAGAAATAGATAGAAAGATAGAAGAAGAAGAAAGATAGAAATTGCCAATCCCAAAATTTTAGTGCTAGGTAAAAGTTTCAATTGTTGGATTTTTTACGAAACTTCTAGATTTTTTAATTCTGTACATGAAATGTGCATATGAAATACTTAAAAAGCACGTATAGCGTTATTTGTATTCTGGATGATCCATTCCGCGTCCCAAGTATTAGAAAACATGATTGAGAATCATATTTAATAATATGAAGAATAAATATCGTGGAATTAAAACTTGAGCATTTTCGAGATAGTCCTTCAGAAGGTTCCGAAATGGCTTCTTAGTGTAAATGTTCTTAAATCTACGCTAGTAAAAGATACTAGTTTTAGAAAAATTCCATAAAATACGATACCGGTTTGTATATAAAACACTTGTGAAGCACATGTGAACACATTTGAAGAATATTTGGGTTATTTTAATTTGTTAGAAATTGAAAACAGCCAGCTGTTGACTAATCGCTTTTTATTGTCATAAAAACCTAAACTGCGTTTCGCAAGGATTTTGTATAAATAAACTCCGTTTTTTGATCAATTTGGACTTGAAAAATTGGAATTGAAAGTCGTATACATTAAATTAAATTCAAGGGAAAATGGTTATTACGTAAACTCGTCTGTAATATAGCATCAACTAAAGAAGCGAATGATATAATTAACCCAGGTGTGGATAATTTTTGGATAAACACCACCGCCTGGATTTGAACCAGGAACCCTCCAATGTTTCGAATTAAACACTATTCTAATAACACTATTTTCCACAGAACAAAGAAAGCATTTTTTATCAATATAACAATATAATAAATATAATTAGCCAAAATAATTAGCCAAAATATGAGCACCCATAATGTTTTACCATGTAAAATTGTCAATATCTGAACATATTTCAAAATATTTAAATAAGATAAAAGACCACTGATAATACAAAACAATTTGTGATGTGATCTGGGAGAAGGTATGTCGTGATCATTTAAAAAGAGAGAAATCTCAAAGCCATCTATATTGAGGGAGATCTGAAGGTTTACAATTTATTATCGCAAAATCACAGATCTGAAAAAAACACTAAAGATTACTCTTTAATCTTGTTACTATTTGTGTACACACTACTATTAAACGGCATAGGAAGCACATAGACATAGCCCTTTTAAAGATAATTTAATTTATAACTGAAAACCTCTGTATTTGAAAAAATTAATTGATTTGTGAATACCTATTAAAATAAATGTACTTATAGTTATTTGTGTATGTAAATTAATCAATAAACGGTTGTTGTCCCAGATCTCATCACAATAATTTATTTGCTTCTAAAATTGGTATGCATTTCCATTGAAAATTTCCATTGAAAACAGATGCCAGTCTAACGTGTTTTTCTACGGTGTTATGTTTCCTCTTAACCTTAAGTGCTTTCTGGTTTTAGATTTCAGTATGCCCTAGAAAACACGTCTTCACATCGTGAAACATTGTTTTAACAACCTTATATTGTAGGCCGATACGGCCTACAAGGAAATATCACTACCTTCCACTATTACTTTAATACCTAAAATTAGGCTTTCCAAAAAAATAAATAAATATATTGCATACATAACAAGGAATTCTTCACATTCTTCAACTCAATTTGGCAGGGAGAATTCGGGTTTACGAAAGTTTAAGAAAGATTTGACTCCAATCGTAAACTACTACTAATCCCCATGAATGTTTATGTTCTTTAATTTTAGCAATACCAATGCACATAGAAGACGAACTGTCAAATATCCTTGGACCACGAACTACACGGCGACAGTAAAAAAAAAAACAGCGCAAACCTATCAAGGTCCCGATGTGTATTTCTGGACTTGAGAATAGCAATAGATAAAGTAGAGATAATAAAGTGTTTGAATCGATGCCAAGAGGCGAATTTGTCGAAAGCCGTTAGGACTCCTCCGGCAGACACGTCACATTATTGTGTTACGCTGCTGCCGGAATTTGCTCCGATGAACGCTAAATGCTGACGAAAGATTCACTCTCCTGCGATAATGTTGACCATGGTTTGTGTTGTTTTACAATATACAGATATGTATATCTATAAAAAAAAGCTATAAGTTCTTTTTTTGGGATACTTAGTTTAGCTGTACCTACTGTTCAGTATTTGTAAGTAATGACTCAATTTTACGATAGGTTTGGCTTGTGGGTTTAGTCGGAATCATTGAGATCTGATAAAAATAGCTTGGCACAGACGCTAACAACTCACAGCGTCTTTGCACGTCTTTTGTGGATCTATGTATGAACAGCAAATCTGTTCATGCATAATTAATCTTCGTGCAATATTATGGTTTGAATTCCAGTGCATCCACAGCACATGTTTTTTCTTATCTCACAAAAACACAACCGACCCCGCTTTTGTGCCTTGCTTTAGTCTTGCTAGCATAATTTTTATGCCAGTCTTCTTGACATATTAAGTTAAAGAGAATGTACGGTTCTATGCCTATGAACAAACAAGTTTTTTACTTATTTTTGATGTTATCCTGTCATAGATTAAAATTGCAGCAATAATGTGTACAATCTTTTTAACTTCTTTTGTAGAATTTTTGATATTTTCATTTTCGTTTGCTTTTAATCTGTAATGGAATCTGACAAAAGGATTTGCTGTTTTTTAGACCATACCTCTCAACTTGGCATATTTTATTGTATTATTCAACGTCAGCGAATTAGATTCATAGATTTAGCATTAAGGTGTTCCCTTAAGAGACAATCTTACAGTGGGCGATATTGTGTATAATTAAAATAAATAAATTTCTTCATTAGAGGCAACAATATATTTATTTCTGGTAAAAAATGTATTTACGTATTCGGTAAATCTATTTGGTACAACAAAAACATATTTTAAGAAATTATGGTTGAGAAAAGAGTTAAAATTTACTACGTGAATTATTTAAATGATTGATGAAAGCTAATTAAATACAAATAAGGTGTAAACAATTTTAATTTAATCAAAATTCAAAAAGTAAACGATAAATTATAAAATTGAGGATTTTGTCTCTGTTTAATTTTTCATAAGTTTCAAAAATTGCGGTTGTCATCTTACAATCTAGACTAGTTTTTTCTTCAACGTTGGTAGTTGTACTAAAATTCACAAATACGATTGATACGAGCCAATAGCGATTGAGATGACAGCCTTATTTAACACGACGTCAATTTCGTCAATCTTAGAAAACAAAAAGTTACTAAAAGTTTGTGATCTGGTGTTTTCATAACGACACCGAAAGCGGTTTCGTTATGAGTTTATAACGAACGCAAAGTAGAAAACAATATGTACAATACTCATTTACATTTATGCCAATCTTTAAAAAATAGATCGATTTTTTGTTACTATTAACAATAGTAAATTACATTAGTAAATTACAAGAGCTGTAACGCATATTACGTGCTCGTGAAATATAACGAACTCGCCGCTTCAACATATACTATTCTTAACTGTAACAAAAAAAATCGATCTAATTTTTAACGATTGGCATAAATGTTTCGCATTAATTTTGGCATCATTAATTGGATAATTTTAAATAAAGTTTCTGCTTAAATTTCTGCTCTTGTAAGTCTGAAACTTAGTTCTCGATTCTTGCTGTTTGCGCCAGTTAAAAGGTACTTATTTAGGCATGTGATGCTCTTGGTTATTGAACATTAGATCAGTTTTACCAATAAAGCTGTACTTTTTTTTAAGACAAACCAAAAAGAAAAATAGGTGGAAATTGATACTACTTCGTAACAAGCTAGTTGAAATTTTAACCAAACTAATTTTTTTCTCCGCAAAAGATTCTTAAAAATAGGCCACCAAAACATCACGTTACTTCTCCCGGTAGATCAGCTGTAGAAAGTCGATTTTTTAATATTGCAACGTTGGGTGATGATCTTGATGAACATATTTACAATGTACCGAAAGAATCATTAAAATTAACTGACATGAGTAACTAAAGTTTTTTCCAAATCAAATGAGTTATCAATAATTTGATATAATGTTGCCTTTTAAATATATCATACAAATTTTAAACATTTACAGTTTTGTGAAAAAAAAATACATTCCAAACATTTAGCTATTTGAAATAACTATAGAACGAAGAATGTTTGCGACTTTTGATGTACAATAAGTAGATATGTTTTGATCAGCACCAGATTAATGTAAAATTAGATCTCTGGATCCCACACAACTCAATCATAACGATAATACAAATATTTGGGAAAAAACAGACGTCGATTTTAGATACAGTAAGTAAAATTTAGAAAACTGCCCCCCCCCCTTTCGTTTTGAGGTGGATACGCCCATGGCAGATAGTATGACAGCAACAGACTTGTCGGAACCTCCAATACAATTCCAGACAGGCGCCATCGAAAGTACACAACATCGATAACTACAAACTGTCAGAACCAAACAATTTCCTGGCTCAAATTTTGTCTCCCAACTAAGTTTTGAAGGTTTACAAGGTGTGCCTGCACATCGTATTGATTTGGCCTCTCAACTTGATTCAGTGGCTCTAATCAGACAAATTCAATTATCTATTGGCGAATGAGTCCATAAAACAAATTATCCTTGGCATTCCATCATCATCACCGACACAAATCATTTTTTACTCGAACCTAACCTAATATACATTCCATCTAGGTGCATTTTACCGAATTCAAAGTGAATGTGTCAGGCAGCTGCCTCGGTTATTTGACTGCGAACCAAAATATAACCCAGATAAAGTGGTCTATTTTAGGTGACTTGCCCTCCTAACCGCTTGTCCGTGTAGCATGGCGCTCAAGGGGCATTCCTGCAGCCGCTCGCTCGCTTGCGCGCATACAGGCGCAAATTCGCGCATCGGAAAGATCAATTTGCCGTTTAGGCTTTACGTAATTTAAAAAGCGGCCGCCGCGAAACGTCTGTGACGGGCCGCAGACGCAAAGAAAAATAGCCGGCACGGCATTCGAGAAAGAATGAACGACTCGCACTTTCGCACTTGGTAAACTGTGTTAATGTGTTGTTGGCTATTTTTAAAGCGGCACACGTTCCAGGAATTAATAATACCTCGTGTATAGTTCACATCGTCTATTTAAGCTGATCTACATATGTTATGGATTGACAAGTTGTGGTAATGCAATATGATGATGCACCGGAAATAAAAGTTATTTTTAGTGTTAGTATTTTTTCTGCATGTGTTTACTTTGGTTATACTGAGTGGCAGAAACCAAAAATGTATTTTTTTCTTCATCTGTTCTTTGCTTGCAGCAGCAAAACAGATTTTACAAAATAATATGATCCAGAAAAATACAGAAATACACACAATATTTACGAAATTTATTTGTATTAAAAACACAAGCTTTGGAGATTATACTAGTACAAACAATACTTTTAAAACAACAAAGAATAAAGAATACTACTATAGTACAATATACAAAGCTTAACCCTAAATTAAAATAACCTCTTTAGAACCTTTTTTTCTGCAAAATCGCGAATAACTTCTTTCAGATCTAATGTATTACTCAATTCATATTCAGTGGCCTTCATTGCTAACCCATTAAGACAATTTTAAGTAGACATGGTTCCTAAGTACTTTTTTTTATTATTTTTAGTTTAGCAAACTGTCTATCGCCCGCTCCGGTAGCAACAGTTATCGACAAGGTTAGATAAAATCTGCTAAGCAATGCTTAAATTTGGCCCAATGTTAAGGGAGGTAATGAATTTAAAAACGTCAACTGGACCTTCTGGAAACAAGGTGTATGGACGCAAAATCATTTAACATCATAATTAATTCGCCCGACTATGAAAATAGTACCAATAATACTATCAGAATGTTAACTGAATGAAGACATTATTATTGAAATTTGTCATGAAATACTTGCATCAAAGGTCTCCGAAAGTATTAAGCTTAGCACAACAAAATGTACACAATATTAAATATGAAAAAAATTACTTAAATATATTGAAAGATGTAGATTAGGGAGATGGTTAAAAAACGGGTTTTCAAAACCGAAATATTATGGCAATGTTACTTACACTGTTGTCATGTGTCATCAGCAAACTTCTGTCGTTTTTGACAGAACAGATATTGACATAATATCTCCGTTCTTTACATTTTACCAAATCTAAATATTTCAATATTTTTAAGTAATTCGTTGTTTATCATGTACCCAAATCTTCATCAAAATTTTATCTTTAATATAATGTATAATTTGTTCTGCTAAGAGTAATATTTTCGGAGATATTGATGCAAGCATTTTATGGCGATTTTTTAATCACTGATAGTTTTTAATTAATTTCAATAATAATATCACCAAAGACTCAGCAACATCTTGATATTATAGGCGGGCAAATTATGTGTCTACCCAAATAAAAATTAACTAGATTATCATTTCGGCAGCAAACTCTAAACCGTTAAGATGGAGGAATCGCCAACTTTTAAAACGGTTTCTATATCTTTGGAATGTGCCAATAATACATTTTTACTTATGTTTTCTTCAAGTTTGTGGATATCGTATAAAAATTCAAAAGGGTCGCTAGGACTATTTTTGATTATTGAATAGGATCATAAATATTATTTTTTTTTATTTCTTTAACTAACTTTTCAGCTTCTATGATAACGTTGTCAAATATATCCGATCTTAATTCTTTACAAAAGTTAATGACCTATTTTATTTAAGTATGTCTATCATTGGCTGCTGTGCATGTTAAAATATAGGAATGGCCTAAAGCCTGCCAATTCCGATTGTACTTGATTGTATTTTACTATTCCTTTATTTTCTAGATTCAGGCAATATTTTATAGCTTTTTTTATTGTAGCTAATTTCAAAGAATTGCAACGTTTTCCATTGCTACGAAGAACTCCAGATTTCCATAATGCTTGTTATTTTTAATAATAGAATTGAAATAAAATGCTCCATTTACCTTAAAATGTTCTTCTGTATATTTTCAATTGAACCCTTTAAGGTTGTGAAATTCAAATAATACTGTAGAATTTTATAATGATGATAAGATGACGCTTATAACGTTTTGTGTTACGCTCTAATAAATAAATTATAATAAATAATCAATTAAATATGTTTACCAGCTATGTAATCATCTTTGGTGGAAGCAGGAGACTCTGTAGACAAATTAGGCAAACTATCATTAAAACAAAAATTAGTGTTTCCATAAGTCATACCAGAAATGTACAGTGTCCGACAGAAAGTTGGACACTAATAGGAAACATTTTGATTTTCAACTATTCACAAAATTTTATTGTTTATAAAAGCTTCTGGATTCTCTTACACTTAAATTGCAGATATTAGAATATAATTATCTGCATGCATGTACCGCAGGTTGTTGTGCACTTAAAACTTATGTTTTCCTGGTATGGCCTTGAGAAGCTTAACGTGTTTCATAATTTTTTTTGTTTCTTAAGGAATTTATCTCAAAACTAGTGTGACTATCTTTCAAAATATACCTACTGTTGTTAGGGTTACTAATTTAAGAAAAAATCCACTAGTAGCAAGTTGGTTATTTCATAAGGTATATGATATACCAAACCATTATGTAATTTTGATGAAATAAAATAAATAATATTATTAACACAGTGCTGATATTGTGATACCCATACCAGTTCAATAAAATTGAATGAAATTTGTAACGTTGGTCATCATGAGATTGTGGGCGAAGCGTCTTACGGTTCCCAGATTTTCGATGCACTGAGTAAACGGTTATTAATAACGCCCATTCATTTTCACAACTCGCAGCAAATTAATTACCAGAGTTTGTCTTCCAAATATGTGCCAATGCCGCCGCTGTGTGCCACTGTTGTTGACCCATTTCTAGATTTAATCCTTTTGAGTTATCTCACAATTTAGCTTTATTCATAGTTATACGAGTATTCCATTATTCGGACATTTTACTATATGAGTTAATTAAAATAAATAAAAACAGTAATACGCCCAAAAAAAATATAACTTAACATTAACTAGTGATGGTTTTAAAATGTGGGGCTAGTTCGTTTTATTTTTAACATTGCAGCCTTTTAATTACCCATTGTAAAACAAATGGGTTCCACTTAGGGAGTCTGGTATTCCTGCCAACTTGACGGCTTAGCAAATTCCTAGGCGGCTCTGTTCTAAATTCATTAACAAAGCTGAAATTCTTTGAGTGATTTTCAGTAGTAATTTATTTTAAATGTTTAGTTGTCGTAAACTTTCTCAACATGTAACGTTATGCTCAATATTATGATGATAGACTTAAGATGAAGTGAATACTCACGTGGTTAGTTATGGCATTACTCGGAACGATTGAAGAAAACTTGGCTATGAGCCTAAATTTTGGTAATAGATCATGTTTATAAAAATACCAGTAAATATAACTATCAAACGGCGAACGACTTTAGTTACTTTTGCATTCTCTGTTATTATTATTATTGTTCTTATGGTACTATATTTTTTATTGATTTTCAAAATATATCAATAAGAAACTATACCATAAATAAACCGGTTCTTCAACTGAATAACTCATAGCATTTAACATGAGCGTGAGACATTTTATCTTCGCATAGTCTGCATGACAACACGTTTGTGGGAATCATAAATTTATTATCGATGTATGTTTAAATTATTTAATGGAGAATAATTAATGATGACGTCAAATACCATGGCCAAATACATCACATGCTTACATGACAACGAGTTCTGTGTTGGCCTATAGTTTTTCATTAAAACAGAAACATTATTATATCTATCGATGTAGAATCATATCAATCTAATCAAAGTAAAATAAGCTATAACCGTACAAATATTAGAAGTTATGGACTAATGAAATCAACCATATAATTTTAATTAGTCCAATCTGATATACTCCAAGACATAGGAATAAAAGTCGGGAGCAAATGCTCAGTGTGAGCGAGTAGTTCTAAATAAAATCTTTCAGATTTGTTGTTTAATTTGCGTTTCATACATATTATCATACATATTAGCTCGAAACAAGAAAGTTTTATATGGCATTTGTATGACAGAATGTAGAGCGGTTTGCAAACCAGTTTCTTTTTTGTGAAGTGTTTAGGGACTAGTTTCTGAAAGCACGGACACTAGTACCAAGAATTAATAATAATTTGCTTTTATTTACACAAACTGGAGCATAAACTCCTGCAATGCATCATAGAATAGCTCCTAAACGTCAATAACATTATAGTATAGGGTAATTCTACGTCAAATCAAGACAGTTTTATTCCTCGCCACCTCGGATTTTGATTAAATTTTGTAAATTTTGTTTTCTTCATGTAGCTACAGAAAAATACCAAATTCTACGATAATATGTTATCCCGTTTTGGAATTATAGGTATAAAAAAATTTAAAATCGTGCGTGCATGATATATTTAAATACCGATTGTCGCTGATCTAATTAATAGAGAGGTGATATAGGTGCCATTTTATAGATTTCCATGAGCTTTCTCCAGATATACAACACAATAGGGCTTGTGGGGGTATTTAGTGTTCATAATTAAATATGAAATGTTTAATTTTGATTATTTAAAAAAGCTATTTTTTAAATTTTGGAAAATGGTCAGATAATAGCTTACTCTTTTTTCAGTTAATTACCAAAGTTCTCTTAAAAATAAATAAATGTCAGCATTAACATCAAGCTTTATTGAAACTGAACAGTTACGGTTCACTTGGTTTTGCGTCCACTTGGTTGGTATACTATTTTCAGTAAATATTATGTATGTAGACATTAACTTTTTTTAAGATTGATTTTCACATGAACCCATTTCCATCTGACTTTCAAACTTTGGGAATTAACTATAAACAGAGTAAGCAATTATGTGATTTTTTCTCTCTTTCACTTTTCTTATTTAAAAATTAATATTATTTTTTCTTTTCAAAGTAATCCATTAAAAACAAATTTATAATTCAGGTGATGCTAACACTGTGTTTAGTTAATTTCCAAAGCTTGAAAGTGGGACGGAAATGGTTTCATCTCCTACAAAACGGAAAGGTCTACAAACATAATATATACTGAAAATGGTATACCAACCAAAAGAATGCAATACACTATTATTTATTTTAATACTGTCATTATTTTTAAATCATAGAAGTTGTACTATGAGACTATAAATAACTATTCACAACGGCGTAACGGTGTTACAATTAATAAATTGTAACACCGTTTTTAGTAACTTTTTTATATGATTGGTCACATTGATAAACGTACTACAAACCACAAACTGCCTTTTTATAATCGCTTGCAATCGCATTATCTGCGACATATATACACTAGAAGGACCACATTTACGTAAATATGGAGTTATGCGAAGATCAAACCTACATCGTAGATATGATCGGGTTCAAATACTGCAGCGGAATTGTATATGCCCAATAAATGGTTTATTGAATATCAGCATACACGTACCAAGGTATAGTACATCCAAAGTGTTCAGGATTTCTTAGTTTATATAACGTATCTGTTTTTGGTAACATTTTAGACAGTATTGTTTTTTTGTAAGTCGCTTCCAACTTCGTCTTAGTTCTAGTTGTGAGCAACTATTTGTGTTACCTGATTCGTATGTAATTTTACTAAGGATTATTTTTTGACGTTTCTTAAAACCAATGAAATGCTTCTTTATTTGTCACAAGGGTAAGTTTCAACCAATTATGTCATTATTATAGTGGGAATAAATCTCTTGTGTCAACGATATTTTCATATATTTTAATATTAGTAAATAAAATTTTTCAATAATTTTATGATAGTTTTATTGATCCTTTTTATTGTAAAAATTTGTGAATCAAAAAATAATCTAGTCAAATATAACTCGAGAGTTCCATAAATTAGAAAATAATTTGACAGATTTTGTTCAAACTTGTTGCCATTTGGCAATAGCCACTCGAGCCCTGCGGGCTCTCGTGACTATTGCCTGGCAACAAGTTTTCAAACAATCTGTCAAATTATTTTCAATTTATTCTCACTCTCTTGTTATATTATTACTGATAATTGATTCTAGAAAACCACTTCACTAAAATTAGAATGTGGTTTCAATTATAAGTGCGTGTAAATGTATAAGCCTCAAAACCTAAACGTTATAACAATTCTTAAGTAAGTTCTTGATCTTCAAGTAACTAATCAGTCACCGCAAAACACTTCTATTCTGACTATTATAAATTACTAGTCCACTATTTTAAAGTTAAGTTTTTAGGTTATGTTTCTATAACTATATATTTTATTCACTGGATTTCATGTAAGTTTTTATCACAGTAGATATGCCTCGTTAATTATTTATTAATACTTGTAGGCCAAAGTAGAGCAAAACATTTTCGATTCGTAAATATATGACTACCCCAACTAATAACTAACAGTTTAGTGTATGATGGAAAGAAATCCAATAATTTTTGCAGGAGTACGATGGACATATGGTATGCCAATATAGGTAATAGTATTCGGTAAAGTATGACAGATATCTGACAGCTATGGAAAAATCTTTTTGCAATATATAGGTATTTTCGGACGGTTTGAAATTGAATATCCTAATGTTCTTTCGCAACGGTGGGTTAATTGTGGACATTTAAGTAATTAATTGAATGTATGACATTTGAGGATAGAGGTTTTTTGTAAATTGGACAGCAATTGAGAATAGAATTAGTTCTCCACCTGCAATGTATGTGAAGTGTGTAAACAAGTTTCCCTTCAGTACAGTGTAGTATACAGTACACGGTTATTTTTTTATTAGTTCATCATACGTATGTATTAAATTAGTTATGTTACTAGATATGAATATACGAACATAGCGTATGATACGGATTTACCGTAATGATGAAATTAATCAAGTATAGAAGATGGTGATATACAGGCGGGATATAAATTTTAAATAAATTAAAAATTACAGCCACAACCTGGATTTGAACCACGGACCTTTGTGTCGCTAGCACAATGCTCTAACCAACTGAGCTATTGAGGCCTATGAACAAATGTTAGGGAAAATCGTCATATCAAGGAAAGGAAGTAGACACTACCAAACCTAACCTATCGTGACACCTATCAAGTGTCATCTACGTGACGTAGGGTTCACACCAGACATATAAGTAATTTAATGACAATTACTGAACATGAAATATTACTAGATATGAATATACGATTAAATTAGTGTTTCTAAAATATTAAGGACTTACCTTCGTCCGCGTACGTTTCTGAACCGTAACCGTCCTGCAGTCCGTTAGCCCAAGTGCCTTCGTATTTCGCGGATGACGTGTTCGATTGTCGCACCCCGTATCGTCCTTTAAAACCCTGTGTCCATTCACCCCGATATATCCACCTACCCCTACTTTCAACGCCCAAACCGTGCCGTTTGCCGTTCTGCCACTGTCCTTCGAACGTACTCCCACTGAAACAACCAAACGAAAATCCGCATTACTTACAAACCAACAAACCTACGATACAATATTGCACAACTTGACCCAATCAGCATATTTTTCATAAACATAAAACATCGCGACATTCCATCAGCAAATGAATTCGGAGAAAAAAGCATGGAATTTTTTGTTGATTATTTATCATAGTATACTGGGTGTAAATGAACTAAGAAATAATTTGGTGTAATTTTTTTGTTAAGTGTTTTAGAAACAAAGAAAAATTATTTACGTGAAGTGTTTTGGTTTATTTTATTATTTTACTATACAAAAACGAAATGTTTTTGTTTCAAAATAAAGTAATTAATTACTAAAAAGGACGTGTTTATCATGGTTTCAAAATAATAACGTCTTCGGCTTCACTGTTTTTAAGTTTTTAATGTTTTGTCTTTTGTTCCAGTTACTATTACCTATAATTTAAGAAAATGACCAAAGTGTTCCGCATATTGGTGTAATATATCAATCCAAGTGTAACATGTCCTAGCTGTCATTGTTCTAACGTCCAAAACACAGTCAGAAATAGATGTGTACAAAAATAATAATAGCAAAATTCTTCATTGATTTTGTTAGTTACCCAATATTATAATTAATGTCTCGAAAATTATAGCTATTGAAACAATCGTTCTTGTTTTCTGTACTGTAAAGCTGTAGCTGCTGTAGCTACTGTAGATACCACTATTTGTTTCTACGCTAAGCTCTAGCTGTAGTAGTTTTGGAAATATATGGGAGTGGTTTTTTTACGCGTTATTGCGAACAGAATATTGAAATTTAATAGTATGTAGTTACATAATTATTAATATTCTTTCATTATTTCTTGTTTTTTTACATAGCAAGAGGATTTATCAATAAGTAGACCATACCAGTGTTGACAATTAAAAAAATAAATTGGAAATGGAAAACAAATATAACTGTCGATTATGATGGTTCTCATTTGGTCAAAAATATTTTACAAAACATTACGTCAAA
The DNA here is from genome assembly GCA_964023965.1 of Melinopterus prodromus. NCBI lineage: Eukaryota > Metazoa > Arthropoda > Insecta > Coleoptera > Scarabaeidae > Melinopterus > Melinopterus prodromus. The sequence goes on from OZ030393.1 coordinate 66,594,802, forward strand.
ATTATCTGAATAATAATTATAGTATCATTTCTTAATGTTAAAATAATATTTAGAGGTTACCAGGCTGTCAAACTTAATTAAAATCAATTATATTTGTATAAGAAAAACTTCCCTTTGTTAATTCATTTTAATAATTTTGCATACAACAATAGATATGTCAAAACTGATTGTGGTATGATGAACTTGTGATGATGAACTTGTGAATTGACACTACTTTTTGAGAAAGGCAAATGCCAAGAAAGAAAACGTGTGTCACTCAAGAAAACATTTGTCACTGATTTTCTAGCTAAAAGGCAATAATATCATGTTCAAATTGAATGACCTTATACAAGGTGTCCCACCTTTTCCCCGCAAAATTATTTTTTAGAAACCAATTGTCATTCCGAATAAATATTTTATATGGACTTTGTTTTGTTTTTCAATTCCTAAAGTTACAGCCGTTCGAAATATTATCAAAACAAACAAAAATAAAAAATAAAATACTTATCAAACAATGCGAACCTGAAAAAATATCACGCCAATACCCATTACAACAATTAACAGTAAATAAATTTAAGTAAAAATATAAGAATTATAAGAATAAATTGAGTAAACAATTTCTTAAGAACTTGGAGCCGTTCAAATACGGTGGTTTTGTTTGTATTTCAAACGGCTGTAACTTTTTATTGAATACATAAACTAATAAGTCCATATAAAACTTTTTTTTATTTAGTGTCACATTTACCATTTGTAAAAAAAGTTCTTCGTGAAAAAAAGAGAGGTACTGTATAACAAAATGCGAAAAAGACTACTTATTGAGAATTGTAAAATTTTGAGATAAATACAAAGAAAGATGTCTTTGTTCGTTTATTTTAATATCATTTGATTTTAATATGTTTTTCTTAGTAAAAGAGATATAGTTACATACTCTGACACAACTGACACGGACATGAAAAAACAATCACACTGTATAACATTTAAACATTTTAAAGAGTATGTGTCAGAGTATGTAACTATATCTCTTTTACTAAGAAAAACATATTAAAATCAAATGATATTAAAATAAACGAACAAAGACATCTTTCTTTGTATTTATCCCAAAATTTTACAATTCTCAATAAGTAGTCTTTTTCGCATTTTGTTATACAGTACCTCTCTTTTTTTCACGAACATTTAAAATCCTCCTTTTATCGTTAGTATTGAAATAAAACAACTTTTCGCATCTCTTATTCTTATTATTAAAAAACATTATTAATACAACTGTGCAATAAATATAGGAAATAAATTATAAATAGGTCTAACGAAAACTGGATTACTTCTTATAAAACCTAAAACCTAATCTGTGAGTGGAATTCTTCTTAGTTTTTCCGCAAATTCTCAACACTGGTATGAAGTATTCGTCCTGTTCCCTACAACGTCCTGGTGTTTTAGCACTTTCCTCCGCCATAGTTGTCACCAGACCAGACATAACATTCAGTATATTGCTTGGTTTCTTTTCCATCTTATCATCACCATTCCCCACTTCTGTGACGGGATTTACATCTTCATCCGATGCTTGGCGCAACCCCAAAATTTCATCTTTTGTTTCAAGTGATATTTCTGTACCGGTTGTAGAAGGAGATACAGTTGTAACGTCTTCCATAACTGTAGTGGTTTCTTTAGAATCTCCATTTTCAATAATCGTTGTTTCTTCTTGAGTAGATACAGCAGTAGTCGACATATTTTCTGTGGTTGTTGGATGTTCAGTTGTGATACCATCAGTAGTGGTTTCCAACGCACCTTCTGTTGTGGTAATGTTGTTCGTTGTAAGAAAGGTGTAAATAGTAGTCAAATAGTTCTCCGTTGTTGTATCTTCAGATAGGGTCGAACTGATGTCATCAGTTGTTGTCTCAGTGGTCACCATAGTAGGATTAGTTGCTTCAATATTAGCTGTAATATTTGTGGGCTGTTCTTGATCTTTCACACCAAAAACTGAAGCTACCAAACTAACGATGTCGTTTACATCATCAGCGTCAGTCCTTATTGTTAACTCCGGTTCCTTCTTACTCGTTTTACCATCGATGCAGTGTTCTTTTACTTCGTGTATCAAACCTTCGATTTTATTCACAATAGCTTGACATTCAGTAGAGTTTCCAAAGACCATTGCAATTGTGGAGAAACACCAAAACAGTAGTAGAGTCTTCATCTTTACGTTAACAAACTAAATTAAAGGTTGCTCGTTATATCATTTATATACATATTTGACGATCTACGGTACACGTATTGATTTGTAAACATAGTTTTTCAAGGTGCAGGTGAACAACTTTATAACGTAAACAATTACATCGTCAAGTGCAAACAGAATTAAACAACGCAAGCTAATAAAGCATTTCCTAGAAAACACTTGCTCAAATTATTGCACCAATGCACTTTTATAAACACGTAACTTAGTTGTAAAAAAAAATATATAAATACTAGTGTCAAATTTAACAGTCGAGGTTACCAAATAGTAGTTTGATATAATGATCAACAGTACATGTCTTGTCTGGTAACTTTCGCATCACTGGTATAAAAAATGTATCGGTTTTCATTTGGTCAGAACTCACATCAACAAATTTTGGACATTGCACTGTAGGGTCATCTATTTTTGGTACATTTTCAACGGTTAAAACACTATCTTTTCCTTCTATTTTAGTTTCTTCATCCGGTGTTCTTTTCTTTAGAACGTTGGTAGTATCATCATCAATTCTGATAGATAATACATCTGCATCACCGATGGTTAGTTTTCTCGGGGTTTCTGTAGAATTTACAATTGGATTAGTGACATCATTAACAACAGTTGTTTCTGTAACTACCTCTGTTGATGTTGCATCTGAAGCATCATCAATTCTTATGGATAATTTACCATCATTGGCTGCTATTCTCGAGGTTTCTGTAGAATTTACCATTGCATTACCGACAGCATCTACAACAGTTGTTTCTATAACTACCTCTGTTGATGTTGCAACATCTCTACCATCAATGGCTTTGTTCGAGGTTTCTGTGGAACTATCTGTACTTGTGCCAGACACAATTGTGGTTGTTTCTATGTCATCAACCTTTTCTGTTGGATTGGTATCAGCAGATTCAACAGTTGTGGTTAAAATAGTGGTTGCTGAAATTGTTTGATCTTCTTCCGTAGTTTCTTCTTGAGTAGTGTTTTGGATAATCAACATTGTTGTTTGAGTGGTTTCAGTAGCTTCGTTTGTTGTTGCTTCAGTTACACCAGCAGTTGTTGTATTGGTAATTCTTGCAGCTATCGACGATTCAGTATTTCTATCTTCATTGATATTTGATGTAGTTTCGGTGGTTTCGTCGAGAGGTGTGTTGGTTACTGCTGGAGTTGATGCTTCAACTGCAGTAGTAGAGTCATTATCGTTTGAAATTGTTGTTTCTTGTGTTGTTGTTTCCTGATTATCTCCAGAATCTCTGAGGCCTAGAGGAATTGAAGCCACGATGTCTTCATCACTAATGGTTTTGAATGCTTGGTTAAATACGCTGGCCACCAGCTTGACATCACCTGCTGTTGGTTGTAGTACTGCAGGCTGTAGTCCTTCCTCAGCTACAATGATTACGATTAACCTCAAATAAAAGAAGGAAGCTGGTTATCCTTACCCCTTAACGATAATGATGCTTTAACTTCCTCTTGAACAGACTTTTTGACTTCCTGGGTGATGAACGATTTGATTTTTTGGCAAATTTCGGAAAAGAGTGACGCTGAACTTTGTTCTTCAGTTACCAAAGTAAGATCCTTTGGTAAATCGACAGTGTTGAGGCTGATTTTTTCATTGGTGATTGAATCATGATTCAATATTGGTAAAGATGCTACCATCAAGATGGAAGCACTAAGAACTAGTAACACCTTCATCGTGGAAAGATGCAAATTGATGAAACGGTTGCAATGCGTCATTTATAACTTTTTTTTTTCGGCGGTGGCAATGACCAATGCCATAACCTTAAAGTATTGCACGTACCAAATATTGTTCTGGGAATATTCAAAAGTTGTTTATTATTTGTAATTTTGGACGTGACACTAAACCATGGTATGCTAGTGACGACACCAAAACTTTTAACCATATAACAATATTGTATGACTTCATTCGTGTTGTTTATCTTATATATATATATATATGAACTTAGCCGCCTTTTTTTAAAAATATTTCAAACATTTAAAATATAATTTTAGTTAGTTGACCAACTATCATATATTATTTATATTAGGCAAAATATATATATATATATATATATATATATATATATATATATATATATATATATATATATATATGTATATATGTATATATATTTTGCCTAATATAAATAATATATGATAGTTGGTCAACTAACTAAAATTATATTTTAAATGTTTGAAATATTTTTAAAAAAAGGCGGCTAAGTTCAGCAGCAATTACCAACATTAAGTTTCCTATTTCAAGAAGGTCGTCCACCTTAAACATAAACAACCTAAATGCAACCTTGTGGTAACATTATTGTCAACACAATGACCGCAGGGAAAAGTTATAGTGCTATAAAACAACAATTATTATGTAGGAATAACATTCTGTTGTTTTCATGGTTTATTAATACGTTATTTTGACAATATTATTATATTATTATTATATTATTATTATATTTTAGTTTTTCACGTGCTT